>CP139757.1:14807500-16057500 GCA_034370585.1 Fragaria x ananassa | reverse complement strand
TAGAGTTAGAATTTATACCCATTGGTGCCTCATGAATCGGCACACTCTCCTTCTTGGAAGTTGCTGAATCTTTCTCTTTTTTATCCTCCTCCATTGCTTCCACAACATCATTGTCGTGAGCTACATGGTTGTTTTCATTATTTGGTTCGACAGCTTTCTTCTTCTTCAGCTTTCTCGGTTGCTCCTCCAACACTTTACCACTCCTTGTGGTGATAGCTTGAGCTTGCTCCTTCTTAGGGTTCGGTATCACTCCTCCCGGCAGTTTTCCTTGCTCATTGAAACGTCCCATGAAGTCTACAACTTGTCCCATTTGTGTCTTGAGCTCGGTAATGTCCTTGCTGTTCGTTTGCTGCCCCACTAACAATGCTTGTGTAGCGGTGTTCAACTGAGTTTGTCCCACAGCTAAAGACTTCAAAAATTCATCATAATTGGGAGCATTCGCCATAGGCATAGGAACACTGGGCATGAAAGGTGCTTGTGGTCTTGTAAACTGTCCAACCGGCCTAGGTGGAAATTGCATTGCATTCGGCTGAGCTTGTGTTACATTCGGCTGAGGTCTAAGCACATTATCATTGTTCGCCCATCGAAAGTTAGGATGATCACGAATGCCTGGATTATAAGTGTTCGAAAAGGGATTATACTTCTGCCCTCCTTGATACGCTACGGCATTGACCTCCTCATAAGTCTCATTCGAAGCAATCTGCGGACATTGATCAGTTGCATGGCCTTCGGAACACACTCCACAAACGTGAACTCCTTTGAATTTCATCATATTAGCCATCATTTGAGACAGCTTATCAACTTTCTCCTCAAGAGCTGAATTCGAACTGGTCTCATTGACTTGCCTCGTGGAACCAATAGTTGTTCCAAATTGCTGATTGTTAAGAGCTCGAATCTCCAAGAGTGTCTTAGCCTCCTCGGCACTCTTGTCTAAGAATGATCCTCCGGCTGCTGAATCCAAGAATTCTCTTTCCATAGTACGCAGCCCTTCGTAAAAGTATTGAAGCAAGAGCCCTTCTCGAATCCCATGAGATGGACATGAAGCGACGAGAGACTTGAACCTCTCATAGTAAACACAAAAAGACTCGTCACCTCCTTGCTTAATTCCGGTGATTTGCTTCCTGATATGTGTCACCCTTGAAGATGGAAAGTACTTAAGCAAAAATTCATTCACCATAGTTGTCCATGAAGTAATACGACCAGCAGGTACCTCAAACAACCACTTCCTAGCTCGGTCCTCTAGTGAAAACGGAAACGCTTTCATCTTCACATGTTGCAAATCAGCTCCTCTAGGACACATTGATTCACAAGTAAATTGAAAATGTGTCAAGTGTTGGTTCGGATCCTCCCCTGAAAGTCCATAGAATTTTGGCAATTGATGCAAAAATCCACTCTTCAACTCAAACTCACTCGACTTTCCTTCAGCTACAGCAGGATGTGTGATATTGCTTGGTGCCGTTCCTCCTGTTGCTCCATGAACTTGTCCATTTTGCTCTCTGATGGTAGTCATCTTCGGTTTAGGATCAGGTAAATCAAAATTCACAAAGTCGGTAGGAAACGGACTTTGTAACAACTCAAACTTAGGATCTTCGTGAAACAATGGGTTGAACTCGCTAGATGCTGTTGATGGAAAAGGTGACTGTGGTGGAACAATGATCTGCTCGGTAGGTGGTGAACTTGGTTCTGGTACGTCAAAACCTCCTTCTTCTCGAAGTCAATCTAAACGCTCTCTAACTGCTTGTGACCAAGTATTAAAATCGGACATTCATTCCTGTCACAAGCAAAAGAAAGTTAGTGACGTTGAATAAAAAACAAAAGAGAAAATAAGTTTAACATATACACATTTCATAGAATTGGGTACAATACTCATACAACATATTCAATTCTATCTAAGTATGGGATATATTCAAAAATTCACACGATTTCAAGTATTCACAAATGATGTTACCGAAGCTAGTTAGTTTCTAGTTAGGTTTTATTCACACAACGTTAATTTTCAAGGTACGTGGAGCAGAGGAGCAAACTGTGCAATGAGCCTGTGCAGCCCACGGTAAGGTCTTGCTTCATCCGATATACCTCGAAAATTAAAGACAAATTTTGTTGAAGTTATATAAGTCTATTTATGCAAAGTTTATTCCACGTTCTAAAGCAAGGTGGACGTGCGGCCCAAGTATAGTCATCTAGACATAAGCGTGTTCCGTGTTTTCAGAAGGCATTGCGTGCTAGATCAAAAGATAGTCACAAGGCAGGACTCATTTGTTGGTAACCACGGAGAGCGAACTCCTTATCGACTCCCTCACCGAGAAGGAACATCAGTCTGTGGGCCTCTGAGATCCAATTTTGTAAACCTTGAACCAGGGTAATGAAAATAGCATGCCCCTTACTCAGTTAAGAACAAACTCATGTGTTAGACAGTTCTCCAAGTGTTAATATAAGCCGCCCTCAACCTCATGAGACTTTAAAAAGATAACATGAAGGGTTTAGGCTAATATTAACAAAAGGGACTTCACCTATTCCGTTCACTTTAGAACCTACAATAAACTAAACATAAAGAAATCTTTAACTTCCTAGTAATTTAACTAAGTTATTACAGCATACATTCGAAAATAAAAACAAATCGGAAACTTAAAAGAAAAATTATACAACCTGAAACAAAAGATAAACAATTACAAACACAATATATACAAAGTTAACACTTCATAAAACAATTTCTTCTTGGCATCCCCGGCAACGGCGCCAAAAATTGACGGATGGCTACATCGAATACAAAGTAAACATTGCAACCTCACGCAATTTATTACCCTGCAAATGTCATCGTTAGTATAGAATAAGTAGGGATCGTTCAGTCTGGGGATGTCAAAGGGTGAATTGAACTTATAAGTGCTAACACATATTCACATATTCACATATAAATTGGGGGGTTTTCGAAAGATTTATCTAACTAAAACTACCGCTGAAATAAAACCTAAACTAACATATATACAAGTGATCGACAACTTCACACAAAACAAGAAACGAAAACACTCAAGAGCATGTAACAAATTATGCAAGACATTCGGTACAGCAGTTTCAACACATCCTAGACTCTACTTCAATTCCGATTCTGATTTAGAGCCCTTCGCGGTTACTCCAATCGTTAAGACTTCACAAGTATTTAGAATCAACTTCGCGTGTAATCCTAAATTGTATGCTAACCCGTTTAAAGACACTTCGCGTAGAAATTAAACAAGAAAACACATAAGCATAGTAAACCGAATCAGAAACATGCACAAGGTATGGCGTCACTCATCCTATTAACATGCAAATTTTCATAATTATAATAAACCACTTTTAAGCAACAAAGACCTAGACAACTTCGCGTATGACTAAATCATATATTACTTTGGTAGATGAAATCGCAACCCACATAACAACCATGGCCTTAGGCTGTATGCAACCATTGATTTTGCCTACTCAATTTAGAAAACTAATCGAATACAATCAAGAACACATTGAAACATGCTGCCCTAAATCTAGCACATAAAATATCACATGAACAAGTTTGTAACAATCATTAAGTTATAAATATCAGAAAATCTAAACATGTTACAAAACCAAATTGGCAACCATAAAAACATACAATCTTCATAGACAAAGTATTGTAAAATTACAGAAACATAACCAGCCATGAAAAGAATGGATCACACTTTGTAGAAACCTTGAATGGTGGCTGCAAAGGTGCTGGAATTGGTGATGGAATTATACAAAGCAAAAAGGGAGGTGGTGGTGGGTTGGCTAGTCTAGTTTCTGTATAGGGTTTATGGTGAGAACTTGGTAGAGTTTCAGCTTGTGTTTGTGTGGAAGAAGTGATACCCATTTATGAAGCCAAGCAGCCTTTATATAGTGACCATGAATTGCTCTTGGCCCTTGATTCAATCTTGATCTAATGGTTCTCCTTGATTGCACAAAATCTGATATTTAACTCCATTGATATTTCCTTATCTTCAAAGATATTTATCTTATCTCTAAAGATATTTCTAGACATGTGCAATCATGCTTTGAATGTAGCTTGAATCATGTCCAGATACATTGCTTAGCCTCCAAGAGTCTTCATAGCAAGGATTACTTGTTCAAGTTGAATTCCTCCTCAATTAATGATGTGTGACTAGCTCCACAATTTTGACTTTTCTCCTCCCTTTTAGAGTTGGAATCCAAATTTGCTTCTTCTTCCTTCCTTGGACTTGGGCCTCTTTTGGGCTTTCTACATGTTTCTCTTCCTGATTATCTCCTTGTTTAATCCTCAATTCGTGCTGCATTATCTCTTCTTTAATTTTTGACAATAAGAAAGAAGAAATAAAATAAAGACAAGGTAGTTATCACAAATATTACAGAATCGTCGAATAATAAAGACTTTTAATCCAATTCCAACTAGGCTTCCTAGTTGCACAAGGAATCCTACTCTAAATAAAACTCATGACAAATTCTGCGTTTTCAGCTCGTTTTAACACAATATACAATCGACTCTACCAGAAACTCTTAACTTGACTAAATGACTCAATATTACAACAATAAGGGTTATGCAAAGTATAAATGGAGACAAAAACATATTAAGAACATCGCATTTTATGCTCCTATCAGTCGTCGCATTCCACCGTTGATCACCTGAGCACCCGCCTCATTGTTGGTCCATCGCGTGTCTGGCTCACAGAGATAGAGCAAGCGAGGAGGATTCTTTTGAGGCTTTGCTTATTTGCTCGGCACAGAGAGATTTAGAGAAAGAGTGAAGGAAACATGGGAACTATTGAAAGTAAGTTCAAACTTCATAGGCAATAATTCCTACATATTCTTCACAATTCCATTGATGTTCATCTGCCACATTGTCTTTGCAATTCTTCTTCTTCCTTGGTTTTTTCCAGGAACAAAAAGGTGAATTGGATTTACAGGTGTTCTTAATTAGGTTGATAACCATTGTTGTTCGACATCGAAAGCTTACCCAAACTGATCCAAGTTTGGGTGTTCAGGTTTGTACTGGTAATCAAGCAAATATTTATATATATATATATATATATGTATGTATGTATCGTTTTTAGTTCTCTCATTAATCACTGGAATACTGTAGTTTAGGTTCCCCTAACACTTTTCTGGACAGTCCTCCTTTTTCTTTGTTGTTTATCCAAATAGCTTGTCTCTGCAAATAGTTCAAGTGATAATACAACGAAAACTTATCAAAGAGGGGTTTATTGGTTTTTCTTTTGATTAGAACTAACCCAATCTTTTATTCAGGAAACGGAGAGAAAAATAAAGACATATAACTGATCTAAGTTTCTGTTCAGGGTAGTACTGATAACGAGCTTTTGTAAATTATAGTCGAGCTAGCTTTCATTATTGCGGTTTGTGAAAATGCTAGAGTTCATGGTCTCTGAATTGGATTGTATTGCAGGGTTGTGCTCTGTACTTATGTTGTTTTCATTGAAGTTTTTAAAGGAGTTGTGCACACAAAGCACTATGCTGATTTGGGTGTATCTTTCTTGGGGTTCAGGAGTACCTTGGCTTTACAGGTTTGTATCTCTTCTTGATTTGTTTTTAGATAGTTTGGTGTTCTTTGTTGGGTAGTTGGGTATTAAGCTCAGGAACAAGAGCGTGCATGTAAATATTTTGTTTTTTTACTTCACCTTTCTTATTTTCCTACAGAGAAACCCTAAGGGAATGAGTTTCGATGGTAAAAAAATCTTGACTATCCCGGACTTGACTTCGCTGGCAGTATCATTTTGCTTTTATGGTTTTTCATTGTTTTGTTTTCTGGATTGAATAATTGGTTGCAGTTGGAGAATGGTGAACACAATTGTCCTAACAACTGAACTTCCTGAGAGAATAAACTACACAATTGGTAAAACAATTAATAAAATAAGTTGATGCATAGATACCTTATTCTTTGAGTGACTTGACATAGGTTGATATAAATTATTAAGTTACATAGTACAATAACATTCCGATAAAAAAAAATTGAGAATATGTAACTAATTAATCATGAAATCGAACTCTTATTTATTATTCTATTCGGTTAATGAATACATGTACAGTTTATTAGATAGAGTACCCTTATTAGATATCATTTAGGTTCTAGATCATATATACTACATAATAAAATTACAGTTTCAATTTTGTTTAGAGCTCCAGTTGTATGTGTTGGTTAGCAAAATTGCAAACTTCATTACTGTACATGAGTGCATTGATGAGTGATAATTTCTCAATACAGTGGTGGTACCAAACATTGGAAGAAGAACGGTTCTTCTTTACAAGAGTAGAAAAAAAAAAGAGGAATGTGACAGTGATAGTAAAAGAGACAGCGATGCTTTGTTTTTGGTTCTCTACTCGATTTGAAATTCTCAGATCTCAATCAAATCGTGAAGGTATGGTCTTTTATAGTTTGATTTCATATGAGTTTTTTGGTTTCCTGCATTTGTGATGGTACCGAGCTTGAGTCTTGGTGAATTGAGTACTTATGTAGCTTTCTAAAGTTTTTATCTTTTTCTATTTTATATTTGATTTTATTTATAATTGATATGGCTTATGATCATTGAAGGCTGCAGTGAATGTCATTCTGAAGTTTGTATTTTGCTTTTCATTTCCTGTTAGTATCAATATTTGCAATTGTTGGTGATATCGTAGCTGTATTATTATTATTATTATTTTTTTTTTTAACAAAACGTGAGTAATTTTTTTTGTTCTTGGATTCTTAGTACAAAGGTTTATCTCTCACTGATCGAACAATTACTATAATTTTGTGTCATTCTCCATTGTATTGGCGTGACACATAGTGGCACTGGAGTGGCTTTATTGCTGTCAGTTTCCTTCGATTAAACCAGTTGAACAGACTATTTCCTTTTTGTTTTTTATTTGAAGGTGTTTGACAAAGCCAAAGGGGATTCATGTTTCATGACTTGGCTGATTGCATTGGGCATGGGTACTGTTGCTATGATTTAGTTTTTATGCTTACTGTTTTGCTTTTTTCTTTTTAGATCCATATAGCTTATTAGAGTACTTTAAAAAGTTCTTCAAAGGAGTTCTTTTTTTTTCCTAAGGAAAAAAAATTAGGGTTGTGCGGCTGTCAAAGATTTTAATCACAACAAAAGTTTACTATCAACAGATAAATTTTACTTGAAATTTGTTGTTATAACTTTAATTGTGTGGCCGTTAAAGCTATTTCTATTTTTACTATAAATTAAAAATTTGTTTAGTCCTTGTGGTTTGAAGTCGACATCTGTTTAGTCATTGTGATTTTATTTTAATCTGAATAATCTTTAAAGTTACAATTTTTTATTCAAATAGTCTTTATGATTTTATTTTAATATAAATAGTTCTTAAAATCATAATGTATATGCATGCAATTAGAAAAATGAGTCCTTGGTCTCACTATGAAGTTATTTAATGATCTTCAAATTAATAAGCATTTAGCACTCGACCTTAACTATTGTAAAACTTTCAAGTAATTGATCCTTATATTTTTGTTTATGTCACATCCGACCCTTAATTTTTACCTTAATTACTAACACGGTGGTAATAAGAATTTTACCGTCTTCGTCAGTATGTGTTTAATTTAATTGGTCCCCAGAGGTGTTAGGGGACGATTATTTTGAAAGATTTATTCAAAAGAAGAAAAAGTGGCGACGGTAAAAAATGGTAAATTTTGCTAGTAAAATGTAATTTTTATTGGAGTATTATTTTTGGGGTGTTGAATTTTTAGATTGGGTATATTAGTTTGTGGGTTGGCCCGGTTTTGGGTCAAGCCCAGTCCGCTCCTCCCTCTCTTCAGCGCGCCCCGCACTCTCTCTCTCTCTTCCTCTCCCTGACTCGTCTCTGCCCAGATTCTTTCCGGCCGTCGTCTGCTGCCATCGGGCCATCGTTCGTCGCCGCACCGGTCCTAAACGGTCGGCCTCCGACCCGTTCTAGACCGGTGGCAGCCTCCCTAGTGCCGTGTGAAAGAGAAATCAACCCCGAAAGGTCTGACTGCCGTGGTGGTTTTCTCGTCGGAACTCCCTCCTCCGGCCGTCATAGCTAGTGAGCCTTGGCTCAAAAGAAAGCCCTCCTCCCGTGCAGCAATCCCCCCAAATGGCTCCCTCCATCTCGAGCTAGGTAAGGAAAAATCGGTAATGGAAATTCTAGGGTTTTTTGTGTATTTTCGTTTGATTGACATAGTTAGGCTTAAAATTGGTGTTTGTGGTAGTTAGGAAAGTTGTAGAGGAAGTTGAGAGGAAGGTGTTGTTAATTTTAGTGGGCATTAGAGGTTGCCGGAGCTGGCCGCCGCTGCCTGGAAAAATGTTTTTTGTACGGAATTTGATGAGGAGTTTAATAGAATGAGTTTTATAATTTTTGGAGGAGTTTTGGATAAGTTTGAGAATTTTTGAAGTTTGATATTTTTGGCGGATTATTAAGTTAAAATCCGGCCACATGATTATTTAAGGTTAGAAAGGTGAAAGGTGTTTAAAAGATATCGGTTTAGAGTTTGTGGAGATTTTTGGTTGGTAGTGAAATTAAAGATTTTGGGCGATAGACTTGGTTGAGCATGCGGAGCTCCTTTTTGATTTCGTCTATTTTTTCTTAAGCGTCGGTGTGCTAATTAAGGATTTAATTATGTTTTTGGAACAAGAGGCTCGAGCTGATGTGGCCTCTAACCAACATCAGGTTTATGCCTATTTTGTGAGTGGACCTTTGTTTTAAATAATGTGTTGAAATGCTTTTTGTTGAATAATGATTTTTTTGTTGTTGGAAATATCCCGAAATTGAGAATTTCGGTGATTATACTCATAAATTAAGAATTTCAGTGATTATACACATATATAGTGGATTATGAGAATAATATGTATATGATTAAATGCTAGTTAGCTATATGTGATTTTCCCTTATACTGAGATACAATTCTAGTATGGGGCGACGTGAGCGTTAGACGCTAGCGTCGTAGCCTTGTACGAATTTCTATTCTTTGAATTCATTCATAGAATCAACACGTATATATACCACTCGGACGTTTTCCCCAGTTTGAGGCACAATTCCAGTATGGGGCGACGTTTAGCGTTAGACGTCATCGTCGTAGTCTTGTATGCTTATCTATTTTTCGAGCTTATTTATAGATATCGTACAAGAGATAGTCGAGTATGAATACATACTGATATATATGATATTCTAGCCTGAGAGGCATTTTTTCTTAAAGTTTGGAAGTCTAACGAGACTAGACACCAGTTCAGAATTTTTGAGTTAAGCCTTCATGCTATCGCTGATAGAGCATTTTTCTTGAAAGTATTTTTGGAAAAATATTTATTTGTTGTCGGATTTGTTTTTGTCCACTCACTTTAACGTTTTTGAATATTTTCCCATGGCTCTTCGTTTTCAAAATGCTCAGTCTGCAGCGTTCGCGTGAGGTCTAGAAGACGACGTCGAGACATAGTGACCCATCTATCCGCTACATTTTGGGCCAGTAGGTTACCTGTTTAATCTACTAGGAGATTGTTAGCTTCTGCAGTATTTTAAATTTTTAGTAGCTCTGAATATTGTTGGGATTCCTGTTTAATTATTTCTGGCTACTTTTGGGTTGTAACGGAGAATGTTTTATTTATTTTGCTTAATTAAGTGGTTCTTTTCTGTTTTTCCGAGTTAGAGTTGTCCATTTTTAAGGGAGGTGATCATCGCACTACTAGAAATTTCAACTTGGGCGACGAAAAAAAATCGTCGCCCTGTTTACAAAATTCGTCACCTAAGTACTTGGCGTCGCCCAAGACGTCGTCGCCAGAAGTGCGTCGGCCAAGAACTTGGGCGACGAAAATTCAGTCCGTTGTCGCCTAAGAGTAATTCTTAGGCGACGACACGAATTTCGTCGTCTAAGATATTCTTATCGTCGCCCAAAAATATTCGTCGCCCAAGATTTAACACCTTGGCCGACGAAAAATTGTTTCGTCGCTTAAGATGTTATAACCTGGGGCGACGAAATTTTTTTCGTCGGCCAAGACGTCGTCGCCAGAAGTGCGTCGGCCAAGAACTTGGGCGACGATACTTTTTTTTCGTCGTCTTATATGGTAAGTCCTTGCCCGACGATTTAGCAATTTCGTCGTCTAAGATATATTTAAATTTTTTTAAAATATTTAAATAATTTTTTTAAATATATAAATAATGTTTTTTGAATTTTTGTTGAATTTTTTTTTTTGACATTTTTTAAAATTTTTCTAGTACTAAAATTTAATTAAAAATAACACAAATTTATAAATAATTTATTACAAAAATTCAGTCCATCTGCCTACGGAGAAACTCGAAATCTAACTCATCATTCCTGTTCGGAGGGTCCTGAGGCCCGCTGGTCAGGCTGAGGAGGTTGGGGCCACTGAGGTAATGGTATAGGCGTAGGCATGGGCGGAATATCAAGTCCGGCCGCATGTGCAACGATGCAGGCAGTCATCTGTTGTCTCATAGCCGCCTGGTTGGCATTGGTGACTTCATTCACCCGCTCCATATGCGCAGCCACCGCCATCTCCCTCGCTCTTTGGGCTTCCAGCTCAGACTGTAGACATTCGAACTGATCATGTAGCCGACTGTTGCTGCTTGAGGCTCCGGCGGCTCCCTTGCGCTGAAATCCTGGCGTCGTCTTCAGGATCCCCTTTCCAGCGCCTCCCATACCCCGGCAGTAGTAGCTGTTGGAATGCTGCACGATGGTTGGTTGTGTTATGTTGCCGGTTCTCAGCGTTCACCGGGGCGAGATGCTTCAAAAAAAAATTATCGTTAGTAAATATTTAAAAACATACAATTATAATTAATTCACTAATTAAATTTTCAAATTTGTTTACGAATTACCTGTTTGTGAGGGTCGTTGAACTACGTGACAAGAAGCCACCGCCACTCGTACTCCCGATACTCGAACTCCTTCGGGGTACCCGAACGGTCGCTCCCGTACTGCTTCCAGTGTAACCGGAGGTCGTGCTTCCACTCCTTGAACCTACATATACAAAAAAAATATTAAATATTTTATTAAAATAAAAATTTTAATAAATTATTAAATAGAGATACCTCTCCCTATGGGCCTTGTCCGCCCAGTCACGTCCCTCCTCGGGAACCACAAATCATTGCTGCATTACCACTTGTTAGTATTTTTTTCGATAATTAAATAATTTATTAGTTAAAAAAATAGTAATTGATCGAGTAAACTCACCGACATCGACTGAATAAAAATTAACAGTTATTATAGGATTTATTCTTTTTTAAATTCACATAACAAATTATTTACATTAATTCGCAATTATTACATCAAAAAAATTAATTTACGAATATTTACATCCTTACTCAAAAATAATCTATTATTTTTTACAAAATTTCCACAATATATTTACAATTATAATTTATATTTTTTAATTATTTAATCAAAAATTATTTAATCATTTACAATATATTTATAAATTATTTCCACAAATCCTAAACCCTAAACCCTAATATTTTACAATTATCATTTACATCACAATTTACCATAATTTACCCTAAAATCCTACCATAATTTACACAAATTTACCCTAATTTACCATTAATTTCCTAAATTACAACAACAACAACAATAATTTCACCAACAATTTCAAATAATTTCAAACAATTTCACAATTTCAAACAATTTCAAACAATAATTTCAAACAATTTCAAACAATTTCAAACAATAATTTCAAACAATTTCAAACAATAATTTCAAACAGCAACAACAACAATTAAAATTTTCATCAACATAACCAATTTAGGGTTTTAGGGTTATACCTTAAATTGTGGGTCGGGGTCGGGATCGGGGTCGGGGTCGGGGTCGAGGTCGGTGGCGGGGTCGGCGTCAGGTTGCGGGGTCGGGGTCGGAGAGAGGGAGAGAGAGAGGGCTTCGGTGGATTTTCGGAGAGAGAGAGAGAGGGCTGCGCGAATGGTTAGGGTTATGAATTTTTGCCTTTTATATTGGAGTTCTTGGGCGACGATTCTTGAAAAATCGTCGCCCTGTTTTTTGAAAATCGTCGGCCAAGATAATTTTGGGCGACGATTTTTTCAAGTCGTCGCCTAAGATACTCTACTTGGGCGACGATGTTCTTCACTATAAATCTCGTCGCCCAAGATCAAGAAAATCGTCGGCCAAGAGTTCTATCATATAATTCAGAATATCGTGATTTTAGTGATCGGAGAGGAGGAACTGAAAACCGACCGTCAGATATGACCAGCATAACAAATTACATGGGTGGGAAAAAATTCAGCTCCATCTGACAAAGATAAGGGCTTGATCCGTCCGGTCAATTGGCGCGGTCAAACCCTAAACGGACAGAAACGGCTATTCGACCCTCCAAATCACGTAATCTGGCCGGACCTTCAACTGAGAATAGTTTCCAATCGACTAGACGCTGACGGGACTATAAAAATAAAAAACATTACCTTAAAATTTAAATGTGCTTTATTTATTTTAATTATTCGGATTATCTTGGCCGACGAAATAAGGGAATTCGTCGGCCAAGATAATACTTGGGCAACGATATTTGTTAAATTCGTCGCCCAAGAGTAAAATAAAAAATCATGTACAATGAAATTTAAATGTGTTTTATTTTATTTTAATTATTCGTATTACTCTTGGCCGACGAAAGTAGGGTAATTCGTCGGCCAAGATAATACTTGGGCGACGATATTTGTTAAATTCGTCGCCAAAGAGTAAAAATAAAAAATCCTGTACAATGAAATTTAAATGTGTTTTATTTTATTTAATTATTCGGATTAATCTTGGCCGACGAAATTAGTGTAATTCGTCGGCCAAGTAAAAATAAAAAAATAAAATACTTAGGCGACGATATATTTTAGTGTCGTCGCCTAAGGATTAAAAAACTTAGGCGACGATATAAATATCTGAGGCGACGAAATATGGTTTCGTCGCCCTAGTTTCTATATTAGGCGACGAAATTTAGCCTTAGGCGACGATTTTATATTCGTCGCCTAAAGTTCAACTTTAGGCGACGATTTTTTTTCCTTGGGCAACGATTTTTTTTTCGTCGGCCAAGTTTCTCTTATGCGACAAAAAAATAAATCGTCACCCTGTTTTTTTTTGTTTCGTCGCCAAGACTCATTTTCTGGTAGTGTCTTAGGACTCACCTCGGGTTTCAGAGTGAAATTTGGGACGGGTCTTGACAGTTTATTACAGGAGGACAGAGGTTCCAAGTGCTGTAATCAAGGGTAAGCTTCAGAACTAAGTGATCCTTTTGTTTGGTCTGTATGTACAATATTCACATGTCTTGAAGATATTATCATTAATGTTAAAATTTCTCTCTTATTGATAAAACCATATTATGAAATGGCATGTATAGTTATATACTCTCTAAGACCTTCAGAAACCATGAGTGTTAGAGGAATCTTCTTAATAACTCTTAGATGTCATGGTGTGAGAGTTCTACCACTTTTAATTGTTCATGATTACTATTTTATGTCATGAAGAACATCAATTGAGCAAGAAAGAAAATGTCAGATTATGAGTCCATTGAGCAAAAGTATAATATAAAAGTTTTTCCCTTTGAGCAATTTCACAAAGAGAAGAGACGTATCTTCCAATAGTAACAGAGAAGTGATAGTTAAAATGATCCTCTTTAAATTTTATTAGGGGTGGATATGGGACGGGATTAGGGTCATCCCACGGCCTGTCCCGGACATTGCACGCAGGACGAGATCAGAACGAACCTTGTGTTTTTAAGACTTGATCTCACGAAAGTCTCGTCCAGGACAGGACGGGCCCAATCCCGCCATCCCGCCCAAATATTACTTGATAGTGATACCAATATATTCTTACAATATATAAAGACTGCATCATCTGAATCCATAATTCATAACTACAATTAAACAGCAGTGAATCTAATTATCGAAAGCATAACAATACAAGTTTCAAAGCTACTACAAATATATACAAGAAAACAGGAAAACATAAAGTTCAAAAGCACAACAATACAAGTTGCTCCAAGCTGTTCCAAATACAAACAATTTCAACTCTAATCGTTAATGACAATACCAGTAGCAACAAACTTCCCTTTCCCTTTCACTTTTGCAATTGGTGGTGTATAATTGTTCTTGCTTGAAGCAGTGCTCTCATGCTCTGCAAAAATGAAAAAAAGTTAGTCCATGCATTTGAAAATAACTAAAAAGTATAAACACATCAAAATTCATACCTCGCTTAACATCGTAATAAAACTCTGTGTTTTCAATTGTTGGTTTATCAATATCTTCGACAACCTCTGCAATATCATCACCTAAGATCCAATTTTGCATGCAAATGAGTCATTCCACTGATTTAGGAGTTAATGAGCTCCTAAAACAATCAATAACTCTGCCCCTATTGAGAAACATGACTCAGAGGCTACTGTTGATGTCTGAATTGCAAGAACATCTCTTGCAATTGCTGCTAAGACTAGAAACTTGCATCTATTAACCTTCCACCAACACATGATGTCAAATTGATATTCTTTATTGGTTGGATCTAATGCAGCATCCAAGTATTGATCAACTTCATGAGCTGCGACTGCCTCTTGATTTTCTTGCACAACTTTCTTCCAATTACTAAGTCGTTGGCCCCTATGGCCACGACTAGTGCTGATTCTCCTTGTGATAGTGCTAGATGAAGAGGTTGGAGATTGCGGCCTCTGCATGTGTGTATCTATCTACATGAACCACATACTAAGAAAAAAATGCAGATATTGAAAATCAGATATATACAAAATGGAAACATGTCACTTAGAAAACAGAGTTGTCTTATGCTAGAAATAGGTTACTTAGAAACATATATACAAACACTAGAAAATATACAACCTAACAACAAATGCAACAATAATAGATTGGATATATGCAATCAAAAAATTATCAGAATAGGTGTAAACTGTAAATGTAAAATACCTGATCATAGAGAGCCATAAGCAGGTCTTTAATCACCTTTGTTCTCTTCTCAACCTCATCAACATCCAGATTTTGTTCATTATACATGTGAGTCACGTTCTTCAACTTAAATCTTGCATCCAAAACTAATCCAATGATCAATATGTTGTTAAGGTCCCCAAAAGAGCCAAAATACTTCATCCATCTGCTTCTCATATTGTCTGCCATATCTTGCAATGTTCTTTCAGTTTCTAATCCAGTTGCCATCTCCGGCACTACAAACAAGCTATTTATGTTGTTTTCCATATCAATCACATAAAAAAAAACAGTGTGCACAGTAGGGTGCAATGATGCACTATTCGTTAGAGTCACTTCCCAAAAAACTCTTAACATATTGACAAACACACCAGTCTTCAACCAATCTCCTTCTTCTGGAGGTCCCACCCTATCTCTTATTGTTGCTTGGTAAAAGAACTCCATCTTCATCATATTCTTCCTCTGGTTCCTTAAAGTAACTCATAAAATTTGAATCTTCATCTTCAGCCAACACTGTAAATGATTTCTTGAACCTTAGAGCTAATTCTAGCATCAAAAAGGTGATATTCCACCTTGTTGAGACATCCATACATACAAGTCTCTTACATCCAAGCTTTTCTCTCTCTACAACTTTCTTAAAACTCTCTAATCTGTTTGGAGAAGATCTCACAAACTTCACACAATTCCTAATTGCCAACATGTCCCACTATTAAGTTAGTGATGTGAGCAGTGCATCTCACATGCATGTATTTTCCATTTAAAATATGTGGGTAAGAAGTCGAATTGTTCATCCTAGCAACAAGCCACTCTAAAGCACAGTTGTTTGCAGCAACATTATCAATAGTAATGCACATCACTTTTTCAATTCCCCACTACAGCAAGCAAGACTCAATAAGCTTCCCTATAGTTGGCTCTAGATGAGTTTAAATCACACAAAAATTAATGATCCTCTTGTGTATTTTCCAATCTGGGTCGACAAAATGGGCAGTAAGCGCCATGTAATTGACGTTTTGAACCCTCGTCCAAGTGTCAGTGGTCAGACTCAACCTATACATCCTTAACATCTTCTTCAAATCTCTTTTCTGGGTGTCATATATACCCAGAAAGGCGGTAAACAATTTCCTTCTACTTGGAATATCAAATAAAGGACACACCTTCTTACAAAATCCGCATAACCCTTTCTTCTCAACAAAGCTAAAAGGCAGCTCATCAATCAAAATCATCTCCACACAAGATTCTAAATAATCTGTTAGGTTATAAGCTACCATCCTCAATTTATTTGACTTAGACCTATTCCCAGCTAGATTTTTCTGCGACTTATCAACCTAACATGGAAAATACCTATAGTTTTGGTTGATGTGCCTAAGCAATCCAGAGGTGCCGCTCTTACTCTCAACAAAAAAGTCCATAATCATACCCTTAGGACAGTAGATGCAATGAGCCCTTCTATGAACTATCTCATTTATCTTCCCCTCCGCATCTATCACTCTCTCAATTTTCTCATACTCTTTTAAATGCTCCCAAACATGACTAGTACGTTTCGTACCTGATTGAGCAGGACCATCACCATCCTCACCTACAGATGCAGCAGCAGAAGCCAGACCACCCTCGCCTACAGATGCAGTAGTAGAAGCCACACCACCCTCGCCTACAAATGCAGCATCTTGACTGTCACGTCTCGACCCTTAATTTTTACCTTAATTACTAGCACGGTTGGTAATAAGAATTTTACCGTCTTCGTCAGTAAGTGTTTAATTTAATTGGTCCCCAGAGTGGTGTTAGGAGATGATTATTTGGAAGGATTTATTCGAAAGAAGAAAAAGTGACGACGGTAAAAATGATAATTTTTGCTAGTAAAAGGTAATTTTTAATGGAGTATTATTTTTTGGGGTGTTGAATTTTGGATTGGGTATATGGGAGGTTGGACCCGGCTGGGCCGAGCCCAACCCATTTCTTTCTCTTTCTCTTCCGCGCGTCCCTCTCTCTCTCTCTCTCTCCCCGACCCGTACTCTGCCCGAAAATGTCTGGCATCCGTTCGCTACTATCAGGCCGCCCAAGACCGCTGCGCCGGTCCCAATCGGTCGGCCTCTGACCCATTTTCCTTTCTAGACCGGCGAGAGGCTCCCTAGCGCCGCCGATCGGGAGGAAAGCTCGTCGAGAAGTCCGACTGTCAAAACCTTTCGTCGCCGGAACTCCTTCCTCTGGTCGCCATAGCCGGCGAGTCTTGGCTCAAAAAAAGCTCTCCTCCTGTGCAGCAATTCATCTAAAGGGCTCCCTCCATCTCGAGTTAGGTAAAGAGAAATCGGTAATGAAAATTCTAGTGCTTTTTGTGTGTTTTCGTTCGATTGGCATAGTTAGGCTTGGAATTAGTGTTTGTGGTAGTTAAGAAAAATTGTAGAGGTGGTTGAGAGGAAAGTGCTGTCAAATTTTGTTAGACATTGGAGGTCGCCGGAGCTAGCTGCCGGCGGGAAAAAATGTTTTTTGTAGGGATTTTTATGAGGAGTTTATTGGAATGAGTTTTATAATTTTGGAGGAGTTTTGGATAGATTTGAGAATTTTTGAAGTTTGGTATTTTTGGCGGATTAATAAGTTAAAATCCGGCCGCGTGATTATTTAAGGTTAGAAAGTTGGAAGGCGTTTAGAGGATGTCGGTTTAGAGTTTGTGGAAGTTTATTGGTTGGTAGTGAAATTAAGATTTTGGGCGATAGGCTTGGTTGAGCGCGCGGAGCTCCTTTTTAATTACGCCTATTATCTTTAAGCGTCGGTGTGTTAATTAAGGATTTATTTATGTTTGTGGAACAGGACGCGAGGATGCTCGAGCAGACGAGGCCTCTAACCAACATTAGGTTTAGGTCTGTTTTGTGAGTGGACCTTTGTTTTAAATAATGTGCTTAAAATAGGGGTGGGCATAAAACCCGAAACGAAAAAAAAGACCGGACCGGACAGGCCGGCCCGACCGGGCCGGGCCGGGCTTTTTACGGGCCCTCATTTATCTTCTGTCATTTCGGGCCGGGCCTAACTGTACTCGGGCCGGTCCCGGGCCCTAATTTTGCGAAAGATTTTAAGCCCGAAAGCCCGACCTACGTACGTGTCACTCAACAATTGGATAATTTTAGTAGTCCTATACTAGTAAGATAGGCTCAACCACACAGGATTAGTCCATTTGTGTGAAGTCAAACCCTAAAAGTCCTAAACTTCTTTAACCAAACAAAGAAGCTAAGAGACGAAACAGAAACAGTGAGACACTGCTCCTCTCGACACCTCCGCTCTCCACCCTCCGCCCTTCCCCTCCGCTCCTCCACGCCTCTGGACGACGCCTGTGCGCCTGTGCGCCTCTTGAGTCTAGGCGAAGCCAGCACACGTATTTCGCGCAACGAGGCGAGTTATGAGTTTTCTCACAAATTGGGGAATCCGCCGTGGCAGCAGAAAAGGCGGAAGATGAGGCGATTCCGGCGGCAGCTCTGCGTGGCAGAAGAGGGCTCTGTCTCCTTCAACGAGAAAGGTCTCAGGTACCTTCAAACTAAGCCCTGAAATTTGCTTGCTTTGTGATTATGGTGAATTGGATTTGAAAGATTGGTGCTTTGATTCATTTTGTTGATTTTTGTGATTGTGGTTTTCAAATTCTGATCGATTCATTCTTATTGTGGGTTTCCCTCTTGAGAATCGGATGCTCAGGTACCTCTCTTCTCTTCCTCTCGACGACGGTAAAACAAGCCTGAAACCCGGCCAAACCGGTTTGGGCTTTTACCGGGCCGGGCTTTCCCCGGGCCCAACTTTTTTTGATGCAAAGACCGGCCCGAATGTACTATTACCGGTCCGGGCCCGGTCCCTAAGAAAAGTAGGCCGGTCTCGGCCCGCGCCCAGCCCTAGCTTAAAATGCTTTATTGCTGAATGATTTTCTGTTGTTGGAAATTTACCCGAAATTGAGAATTTCGGTGATTATACTCATATATAGTTGTTTATGAGAATAATATGTATATGATTAAATGCTAGCTAGCTATACGTGATTTTCCCCCATACTGAGGTACAATTCTAGTATGAGGTAGCATGAGCGTTAAACGCCAGGATCGTAGCCTTGTACGACTTTCTATTATTCGAATTCATTCATAGAATTCGTACAAGGAATCAACACATATATATCTCACTCGGACGTTTCCCTCATACGGAGGTACAATTCCAGTATGGGGTGACGTTAGCGTTAGACGCCAACGTCGTAGTCTTGTATGCTTATCTATTTTTTGAGCTTATTCATAGATATCATACAAGAGATAGTCGAGTGTGAATACGTACTGATATATATATAATATTCTAGCCTGAGAGGCCATTTTTCCTATAGTTTGGGAATCTAGAGAGGCTAGACACTAGTTTGGAATTTTCGAGTTAAGCATTTAAGCTATCATACAAGAAAGTATTTTTGGGAAAATATTTATTTGTTGTCGGAATTGCTTTTGTCCACTCACTCTGACGTTTTTGAATAGTTTTTCCCTGGGCTCTTCATTTTTAAAATGCCCAGTCTGCACCCTTCATGTGAGGTCTAGAAGGCGACGTCGAGGCATAGTGACCCATCTATCCGCTACATTTTGCCAGTAGGTTACCTGTTTAATCTACTAAGAGATTGTTAGCTTCCGCTGTGTTTTTAATTTTTAGTAGCTCTGAATACTGTTGAGATTTTTGTATAACTTATTCTGGCTACGTTTGAGTTGTAGAGGATAATGTATTTTTTTTTGGTTAATTAAGTGGTTCTATTATGTTCTTCCAAGTTAGGGTTGTCCATTTTCAAAGGAGGTTTGCCGAGTCCTTCGGTAAATTTTCCTTAGAGGTGGTCCTCACATGACTCACTTCGGGTTTTAGGGTGAAATTCGGGCCGGGTCTTGACATTGACCAACTTCAGTCCTGGGTTCAGTTGAAGTTAGGTTTGTAGCTTCGAGCAGAGGGGCTGATGTAACTGGAGGAGATGGTGGTGCTACTAATGTCGCCGTTGACGAATTCTGAAGGCCAGAAGCAGAACGGTTGGGTCGCACAATTACTTTATTTCCTCTCGCCATCGTTTTTGAGTAATTCCTTTACTCAACAGGGCGAGACGAGGTGAGGAGGAGACGGGTGAGGCGAGGAGGAGGCGGGTGTCGAGGGTAAAAGGAGGAGGCGGGCGCCGAGGTGGCGCCGAGGTGAGGAGGAGACATGCGGTGAGGTTAGGCGATGGAGGGCTGGCCGAGGCGAGGCGAGATTGAGATTTCCGATTTCAAGCATCATTGATTTCAAGGAGCAGAAAGAGTGAAAGACTGCGACACTGCGTGCATAGCAATGAAGCAAGCTGATTAGGTTCAAAAATGTAAGGCTGAGATCAAAACATCTAAAAAATCAATGGCTCAGATTAGTCTATATTTTTACACGGGACGGGACGGGCTTGATGAGCCTCAAATTTTCAGTCACACGTCTCATCCTGTTGTTTCTCTACGGGACAGGACGGGACTAGACGGGCCTTGTGTTTTTAGAATTAGATCCCGTCCCATCCCGTCAAATTTCAGAACGGGATCGGGACGGAACCAGTATTTAGCTTTTTTATGTCCACCCCTAGATTATAAGGTGTATTGATTTTTTATGTCTTTAAACTAGAGCAATCTAAGCTCCACTTGAGGAAAAATGGGTTGACATTAGCTGGCAATAACCTCATTCAATGGATCAACATATTAATTATGCATAGAACAAAATAAATTATGCCAGGCACCGGGAGTTGAAGAACCATTGGAGATGCTGACAGATTGAACTTAGTCACCTGCATTGACAAAAACAAAAATCACAATTAGAGCTAGACACATGATTGCATCCATTATAAAATGCAAGATCACAATATCAATTTAACAAATTGGTACTGACAGGACTAGGTGAAGGCTGCTGAACGGTTCCAAAAGTAGTATTTGAATTTGGAGTGCATATGTTCTAACTGACTCAACCCTAGCCACTTCCTTCGCCAGCGCCGGCAGCTCCTCCCCTAAAATCTGCTCCACTCTTCCTTCTCCATCTAAGAAAAAAAAATGAATTAAGCCGAAGCTGAACCCGACGTCCGACGGTGAATCTCGACCAGATCTGGCCTTGACTTCAGCAAAACCATGAGCGTTCAGCCTGCTCTGACACCAACTGCTTGGAGCAGATCTGACCTACTCGGAGCTCGGCTGCTTGGAGATCGAATCTTCTCCTCAAGCCTCCGGCAAATCGGCTCGCCGGCAAAGGCGTGTTGGACCGAGACGACATGATGAAGATGCTTGGAGTTGGAGATCGGAGCTCCTCCTCGTGGCTTGCCGGCAACGACACACTGCTCCTCCTCGTGGCTTGCCGGTGACGACGCACTGCTCCTCCTCGTGGTTTGCAGCCGTGCACTGAAATCGAGGCGGCAATGAAGTCGAAGCCGAAGACGAATCAATCTAAGGCGGCTGCTCCTTCCTCCTCTGCAAAGATGAAGCAGCCGGTGGTGGTGGTGGTGGAGGACGACGAAGAGTCGGCGATGGAGAGTATCGAGACGGCCGAGAAGGTCTCGGAGTACAGTGAGATTGCTTCAATGGTGGTGGAGAGTTTTCTGAGAGAGAGAGAGAGAGAGAGAGATAATGATCGGGGAAAAAGAGGAGAAAGAGAGTTAAATTAGGGTGAGGGTATTGACGTCTTTTTGTTAAAATTCATTGGAATTAGGTTGCTGAATAGATTTTCATTGGAATGGGCTAAAAGGATGTTAAATTAGTAGTAAATAGTCATTTACTCTTTTTTTTTTCTCATTAAAGTTTATGTTTCTCTGCCTATAGCTATACTATAATAATGTGTTTACATCAACAAATCTCGCGGCAACGAGCGGGCTTCTTTGCTAGTCTGTTAGATTGAGTCAAAGGACACTGTTTTAAAGAACAGTAACCCTCTGTTGACGTCATCTCAACAAATATATATATATATATATATATATATATATATATGGTAAATTGTGTATCTATCTGTTTTTGTTTGAACTGTGTGTTGTGAGTTGCAAGTCAAGTATTCCAAATTGAATTGTTTGCTCAATGGAGGCGTCTGCCAAGGCACCAGAGAAACTTGGATCACCACCCTAAGCAAGTATCAACTGGCAGCTATTGGTCGAGAATCTATAAACTACATATTATGATTATTGAGCCAAAAAAAAGGGGCAGCTCCACCATTTAACCAACCGTAATCATTAGGGGTGGGCACAAATCCCGCAAATCCCAGTCCCGTCCCGGTCCCGTCCTGATCCCGGCGGGATTTGAATCTAAAAACAATCGTCCCGTCCCGTCCCATTAGAGAAATAATGGGACGGGACGCGGGACTGAAATTTCCCGTCCTGTCAGGCCCGTCCCGTCCCGTATAAACAGTGAATAATTAATCTTGACCGTTAATTATTAAATTTATTATATCTCACCGTTGATGGAAGTGCCCTAATACCGAACATTGAACAAAACTTACTCAGCCTCCTTATTCAGCTTCGAGTCTCCTTTCCTCTCTCTGCTTCCTCTCCTCTCCTCTCCTCACTCTGCTTTGACCCTCACTCTCAACCTTCCGCTGCTCTCCTCAAGCTGACGCAATCGGTGACCTCTGCTCGCCTCAACCCGATCTGCAACCTCCATCCGTTGCTCGCTCAACCCGATCTGCAACCTCCATCCGCTTCTCGCCTCAAGCTGCTGTTATCCGATCCTTCAACTGTAACTCTCTCTCTCTCTCTCTAATCTCTGAGAAATAAACTTACCTATGAACTTCTGATTACTAGGATTTAAACTTTGTGTTTAATTTCATCACATCATTGAAATACATTTGTTTGGTAGAAGAAGATATGCAGCAGGTGTACATGTCTATGTATCTGTTTTCATGTTTGATTTGTTGATTGAACTGTGAGAAATGGAATCGAAATGTATGAAGCAGTTGTATATAGTTCTTGTTGGTTTGTGTGAAATCGAAGTGTTTGATTTGTGTGAAGTGAAATATGTCAACTAATTGGTTTTCGATCTGAATTCTAATAGATGACCTTATATTGCAGGTGCCATAGGAAAAACAATGGCTAGAGGGAAGAAAGCAATTGTTTGACCACGAAGCTCTGCTTCTGGCCTTCAGGATGTTTCAACAGCGACATCAGTCGGATCACAATCTCCTCCAACGACATCAGTCCCTGCTAATCCGAGTCCAATTCAGACTCCTTCAAGTGGCCCTGCTGCATCGGTAAGTGAGGCTCCTGCTGCATCTGAAGATGAGGCACCTGTTGCATCTGTAGGTGAGCGTGGTGAGACTCCTACTGTATCTGCATCAGGTATGAAACGATCTAGTTCTGTATGGGAGTATTTTAAAGAGTATGACAAAATTGAGAAAGTAAAAGACGAGAAGGGAAACATAGTTGAGGTAGTTCGTAGAAGGGCTCATTGCATATTCTGTCCTAGGGGAAAGATTGGGGACTTTTCAGTTGAGAGTAGGAGTGGCACTTCTGGTTTGCTTAGGCATATCAATCACAACTGTAGGTATTTTCCACGTGCGGTTGATAAGTCACAAAAGGTTTTTACTGGGGATAAGTCTAAGACAAATAAATTGACAATGGTTGCTTATAGCCAAGTTGATTATTTGGAAGCTTGTGTGGAGATGATTGTCATTGATGAGTTGCCTTTTAGCTTTGTGGAGAAGAAAGGGTTCGGCAGATTTTGTTCAAAAGTGTGTCCTCTGTTTGATGTTCCAAGTAGAAGGAAGTTGTGTAGAGCCTTTCTAGGTATGTATGACACCCAAAAAATAGAGTTGAAGAAGATCCTAAAGATGTATAGGTTGAGTCTTACAACTGACACTTGGACCAGTGTTCAAAATATCAATTACATGGTGCTTACTGCCCATTTTGTCGACGTAGACTGGAAAATGCACAAGAGGATCATTAATTTTTGTGTTATTCAGAATCACCAAGGGCCAACTATAGGGAAGCTTATTGAGTCTTGCTTGGTGCAGTGGGGGATTGAGAAAGTGATGTGCATTACTGTTGATAATGCTGCTGCAAACAAATCTGCTTTAGAGTGGCTTGTTGCTAAGATGAGCAAGTCAGCATCTTATCAACAGGTTTTAAATGGAAAATATATGCATGTTAGATGCACTGCTCACATCACTAATTTAATTGTGGGGCATGGTTTGAAGAGGCTACAAAAATCAGTGTTGGCAATTAGGAATTGTGTGAAGTTTGTGAGATCTTCTCCAAATAGATTAGAGATTTTTAAGAAGGTTGTAGAGCGAGAGAAGCTAGGATGCAAGAGACTTGTTTGTATGGATGTCCCAACAAGGTGGAACAACACCTTTTTGATGTTGGAAGCGGCTCTAAGGTTCAAACAAGCATTTTTAGTAACGGCTGAAGATGATGAATCGAATTTTGGGAATTACTTTAAAGAGCCAGAAGAAGAATTTGATGAAGATGGAGTGTTATTACCAAGCAACAATAAGAGAGTTAGGGTGGGACCTCCGGAAGAAGAAGATTGGTTGAAGGCTAAGATGTTTGTTGACTTTTTAAGACTTTTCTATGAAGTGACTCTAAGGAATAGTGCATCACTGCACCCTACTGTGCATACTGTTTTCGCTGATGTTATTGACATGGAAAATAACATAAAAAGCTTGTTTGTGGCACCGGAGTTGGCAACTGGATCAGAAACAGAAAAGACATTGCAAGAGATGGCAGGCAATATGAGAAGCAGGTGGATGAAGTATTTTGGCTCTTTTGGGGATCTTAACAACATGTTGATCGTTGGACTAGTTCTTGATGCAAGATTTAAATTGAAGAATGTGACTCACTTGTATACAAAAGAGAAGCTGCGTGCTGATGAGGTGACGAGGAGAACCAATGCGATTAAAGGCCTTCTTATGGCTCTATATGATGAGGTATATATTGATTACCCGTGTTCTTCATAGCTAGTTTTGCAAGTAACATGCTTCTATTTTCAGTATTTTGTATATATCTGATCTTTAATTTCTGCCTTATTTTTTTCTTAGTATGTTGTTCATGTAGATGGAGGTGTACACATGCAGAGGCCACAATCTCCAACCTCTTCTTCTAGCACCATCACAAGTAGAAGCAGTACTAGTAGATCCAACCGACTAAGTAATTGGAAGAAGATTGTGCAACAAAATGATGAGGCAGTTGCAGCTCATGAAGTTGATCAATACTTGGATGCTCCATTAGATCCAACTGATGAAGAAGATCAGTTTGACATCCTGTGTTGGTGGAAGGTTAATGGCTGCAAGTATCCAGTCTTAGCAGCAATAGCAAGGGATGTTCTTGCCATTCAGACCTCAACAGTGGCCTCTGAGTCGTGTTTTTCAACAGGGGGCAGAGTTATTGATCCTTTTAGGAGTTCATTGACTCCTAAATCAGTAGAGGGACTTATTTGCATGCATAACTGGATGCTAGGAGATGATATTGCAGAGGTTGTTGAGGATATTGATGAACCAACAATTGAAAACATGGAGTTTTATTATGATGTCGAGCGAGGTATAATTATTGAAGTGTTTATAGTTTACACATTTTGGCTATTTTTATATGCGCACCAGACTAACTCTTTTTCACTTGCAGAGCATGAGAGCACTGCTTCAAGCAAGAACAATTGTCCACCTCCAGCTCCAAAAGCGAAAGGGAAGGGAAGTCCGTTGCAATTGGAGTGATCAATGTTTAATTCTGTTTTGGAGCAGCTTGTAATCTTGTATTGCTATGTTTTTAATTTTCTTATTTTCTTGTTAAACTTATGATATGTGAACTTGTGTAACAGATTATGGATGTTATTCTTGTTATGTTTGGTATCATTAGGTTATGGATTGTGACTTAAAAATGTAAGCAGGTTGTGTAATTGTAATCAGATCATGGATTGATGCATGTAAGTTATGAATGTAAGCAGGTTTTTCTTCTTTTCTGTTTTCAGTTTTGTGGCGGGATTAGGCCCGTCCCATTCCGATCCCGTCCCGTCCCATCCGGGATTGGGCCCGGCGGGATTCATTCTAAAAAATGCAAGGCCCGTCCTGATCCCGTCCCGTGTGTAACAACCGGGACGGGACGTGGGATGACCCCAATCCCGTCCCATCCCGTCCCATGCTCAGCCCTACCGTAATGTGTAGAAATTAAGTACAGATCCTTAAACTAACAGATAATAAACAAAGAACTCAGAAATATATATTTGCGTCATTCGGAACAACACAGGCCATGAAAGGATGTTACTAGACAAGTAGTAAGAATTCCATTGACTAACTAGAATGTGACATATCAGTATATCACATACATTTGTCCAATTGTCCCGCATTAGAAAGAACAAGAAGAATAAATGCATGCAAGGCTATTTAAGAACACTATTCTTTAACTCCACGTGATTTTAATTAACTTTACCATCAGAGAAACAAAGACTGAACACTCCAGCTGCGGGCTAAAAGAGAAGTAAAGGAAGCTGGTAGAGCGGCCATATACATGTTGATTGTCGACCCTACAGGATTAACCCTCATGTGGATCGGCGACTGTTAGACTCCACTGGAGAAGTTCAAGTCTGCGTCTCTCGTGCCCTGGATCGACCCTTCATTTTCAAAAGATACTTAAGCTTGCCCGACCCCTGGTATAGTGAAGAATGTTATCTTCTTTTATGAGAATTTGGTTGGCATGTGTGTTACCTGCAAATTAGTGTTTCATCTTGAATGATCTGCAAAAAGAGAACCGGGTTGAGGCCTTGGTAAATCTTGCAAACCCAAACTACAACCAAAGGTTCTTATTGATTTACAAGCACAAAGTTTGCAGCTATAACTCCTCCTGTTTTTTCCCCATTTTATGCCCCTAAAACCACTCTGAAGAGAAAACCAGTTGTTCTAAGGATATCGAATGTGATTGTCTTGAAAGAAATCGATACAATAGTCAAGACCTTTTGTGTGAGGAGATTGATAATGACTTAGAGGTTGCTGTAAGTGAAGCACCGGTTCATGTTGTCTCCAAAGTCAGTATGCAGGAACAACCTGTGATTCCTCAACCATCGGTGAACTCAAGCAGCCTGGCATCTAGTCTTGAGCCAATTTTGGTTGAAGTAGAGGAAGCTCCATCTGATTCAATGCACTCTAGAGAGCCAGGCTCTGCAATTGTGAACAGTACCCCTTCCAAAACAAGCAGTACTCCACCTGCCCCTCAAGTTGCTCCTGCTTTTGAAGTGCCAAAACGTCCTAGGTCTCTAATGTTATCTCCAACAAAAACAATCGTCTCCGCCCGATGGAAAAGAAGTCTCGTGCTATTATCAGTTTCAATCCTGGCACACTTGGTCTCACTCATGGATGGATAACAACTTGATTAAGAAGGAAGCTGCTCTGCTGAAGCCAAAGAAGAAAAGGGGGCGCCATATTGGCTCCAGGAACAGAAACAGAGAACCACCTCAGAATTCTTCAGTTTTTGGAGAGGAGGTGTTGAGCATGTCTGCAACTCCCCAAAGCCCTGATCCTAAGGGCAAAGCTAAAGTGTAGTGGGTGTTTTTGGAGTTTGTTTTCAATGATCATACTGTGGAAACTAGCTACAAGTAAATGGTGCACATTGTTTAGAGTACCGTAATTGAGCGTCTTGTCTTCAGTAGTGTGTGACCCTAGTATATCTTTGTACCTGGTTTTTTCTATTCTCTGCTGCTCATAATCAGTGAGCGCGTTTTCAAATATGATGGTACTATAGAACCCCTTGCGGTTCATATATGTTGTCATTTTGGCCTTCGATCTTTCTTAATGAAATAATTTCAGTTTGTGAAAAAAAATTAATAATGATTGTATGTATCAAATGTCTAACATACCAAAATATCAAAACTAGTGCTTATATAGGTGTGGGAGCTCTTTTAGTGAGAAGTTTTAAGTTGAGGACATTTTGGTTTATGGTTTAAAAAACCTATTTTTTATCACATTTTGACATCACATCCGTTCAGTTTTTACGTATATATGAGTATATCATTTCTATAAATTTTCAGCCAAATTAGTGTTCGTTAAGATAACAAACTAGATTAAATTAATGGACGAACCAAATCACAATCAAATATCAACCGTTCAAATTCATAATTAATAAATCATACTTATAAATGTCTTAACAATTTTTAATATAACTAAAAATTTGGAAAAATAAGAGACTCACAAATACCTATAAACTGAACGGTCAAGATATGAATATAAGATCGAAAAGTGGGATAACCCGAAAAGTCTTCAACAAGTCCTCAATTTTAAGGTTTTCATTAGAAGAGCTTCCATAAAGTTGTTACTAAAACTAAGACAATGTTTTAATTAAAGACTCGGGAATATCGTGTTCCTCTTAATCTGTTTTCCATTTGTGACACATGTGGTGTAAAATCGCATAGAAATGAAGTATTGTCATCAAAAAGAAAGAATCAATTACAAAAACACGAACAATAATTGGGGCATCAGTGACTACTCTTTATCAAGAAATTGAAACTGGCATATCGTTTTGCTTATTTGTCGTAAGATGCTCTATATACAACTCAACAAAGAAAATAAGAGGTACTTGAGTGTAGATTTTCCATCTTTCATGAATTTCGGAAATGCTTATTTAAATTTAACAAGCAACATTTTCTTTGTTTTTCACTTTATATCGAATATTACAACTTTTGTTCTTCGGATCTTATAGCTGTTGAATTGTGTGAAGAAAATTGAAGAACCAAGGAGAAAAAGCTTCTTACTTATCACAAGCAATTGCCTATATATGAATAAAGCTTAAAGAAAAACCTTGACTTTTGCTGCCATGGTATCTTCTATTTAGCTAAATAAAATCGTTTTTATCACAGCAACATTTTTGTTTAATATGTATCCACTTAACCTAAACGAGCAGGTGAATCTTTTAACAGTTCAATTTTCTAATTTGTTTATAGATTGCTGTCCTGACAATGCCCAACTTTGGTTTATTATGAGGCCATCAGGAATCAAACACTATTTCCCTTTGAAATTGATATGCAATATTCTAATTAGTTAAGAAAATCAATTAGCAACATCTGCAGCTCATTTTCGTCTTCAAGGGGTTATATAGTTTCAATATTTAGACCAATACAATCTTTTATATCTTCTCCCTTAATTTGGTATGTGAAATTGCACTTGAGCATCTTCACTGTTATGGATACTCAGCTTGCAGTCATATGTTCTCCAAAGTCCAAACGAATTTTCTCTCTTCAGTCAGATTTGATATTCAAATGAATTATGTTGTGCGTTTCCTTTTCACCCAAACTATAACAGGTGTGTTTCTCTCATTGAAGCAGCTTAATAAGTTAGATAATATGAAGGTATATAATCCTTGCAGTAATAATTTCCATGCAACAGATTGCTTCTGTGTATAACTGTACATAGTGAGCAACAAAGCCACAGGATATTCATTTTGGATAAACAACCGCTGATTGCTTCGATCTTTGTCTCATGAAACACAGTTCCTGTAATTATGTTTCTGAGTTTTTATATTTTTTCGAATAATTTCCTTATGAAAAAATGTGCTGAAGGAGTTGCTAATATGCGATCGAATACATATTGATGAAATGCTCCAAACAGTAGTGTTCACATAGTCAGTAATTGATCACGTAAGATACATTCTTATTCGCGTACAATCGTACCTCAGTTGTTAGTTTCTGACTCTGCTTCCAATGTGCAAGCTGGCCTAAACCCTAACTCGGGTTTGGCCTCTCTCTCTCTCTCTCTCTAATTCTTGCTTAGTAAGTTTCGTTTCGTTTTCCATGAAACAGTTGTGTGCACATCAAGTAGCACATGCAATGGACTAGTCTTGTGTATTGAGGGGCATCTTCTTTCTACACACTGTCCTCACAGTGTCGACTTTTGTAGCATAAATATGCGTCTTCTGCTTTGCAATTTGCACCACCAAATTAACAACACAAGTTCATCATCCATAACCAGAGTGGGGGAGAGAAAAGAAAGAATAGAAACACCACTAAGATGATGAGCAACAACAACAATCCCACCTTGAGGAAGACAAGAACCTTTCTCCTCAAGAAATCTGATTCAATGCAACTCCCCACCGTTCAACCCATGGAAGTTGTCCCTAAAAGGTCTGCTTCACTAAGGTTCCCTACCTCTCCTCAACTTGTTTTGGGGGAGGAGATGCTCCATTTCAGTCACCCACAACATCCTCTTTCCCATGTGAACTTACCAGATCTCTTCACCTGCGCCGGCTGTAAAGAGGACGGCGCAGGCAAGAGGTTCACTTGTCAACAATGTGACTATCAACTTCATGATTTTTGTGCCTTGGCTCCTCCAGCTTTAAAGAGTCATCCCTTCCATTGCCAACACCAACTTATTTTCTATTCTAAACCGGGTATGTACTGACTTAAGCTGGAACTTACTATCATACTGTCCCAGAAGTGAACAGTTTTGTTTACATGTACATTTACTAACCATATCGCTGAATTACATACAAATCAAATCAGTAAAAGGAGGGATTGCACAATCGAAGTGTGATGTTTGCAACAAGCCCATCAAAGGCTATGCTTTCAGATGCGGAGCATGTAGTTTCCAGATGCATCCTTGCTGTGCCATGCTATCTTCTGAAATCAGCTTGCTATATGTTCATCCCCATACCCTTAGACTTCTACCTGCATCAACTACACTATCAAGTGGCAGCGATCCGAGTTTTGTTTGTGGTGAGTGCAGGAGGAAGAGGTCAGGCACCAGAGTTTACCATTGCACCGTCTGTGATTACCATCTTCATGCGGTTTGCGCAAAGAATATGATCAATGGACTTCACGAAAATGGCATCAAGAACCTAGAAAAGCCCAGCATGTTGGGGACTGCAGCTCGCCTCGCATCTCAAGTGGTCATCGAGTTCATCGGGGGTTTGATGGAGGGGCTAGGGGAAGGTGTTGCAGAAGTGTTTGTACAAAATGTCACCAGATCAGGAAGAGGCAATGGTAGAGGAAGATGAAGTACTAGATTCAACTCTACATGTTTCCTCATGCACATGCAGACAAAGTTATATATAAACATCACAGTTATCTTTTCTTTTTTGCTTGAATTTCTTGTGGGGAATTATTGTACTGAAATCAGCTGGTGATTGGAGTGGAGTGTGCCTACTATTTGTTTCATGTAGATATGTATGTGCAATATGATAAATATTATTTTCTACTTAGTATGTGTCTGTTTTCATGAGATATGCTCGTTCATACATGTTCAATTTCATACATATACAGATATACAGACCTATTATTTGTTGGACAAAAACAGATGAGTAATGCTAGGTGGAACATAAGAGAAATAGATGGGGAGAGAGAAAATAGCATTGATGAGAAATAGGTTTTTAAGTCAGGTTGAAGGATCTGGGCCTTTGATTGAGAATGAACGGTGTATTTGCATACGAGTGAATTCTCGGGAATTTAATCAAAAATAAGGAATTTATATTGTAAATAGTTTATTTAATAGGCATTCTTGTAATTAGCTCAATAAGGATATTCATGTAATTTATATACTGATTACATCTCTATATAAGAGATAGTTCCCTACTCAATAATACACAGATATTCTCTCATTCTCATTCTAAGTGTTGTTCCTCTTCTCTCTCAATCTCTTGTATTTTATGGTTTATAAAACGTTATTAGCACGAATAGTTCTAACGCTAAAGTAGTTTTTATGCAGCATGGAAGAGAGACCGTTGATCAATTGATGGAAGAATCATTCAACATGGTTCAGAATTTCAATCACAAACAAGCTATCAGATTGGATTAGAAGTTTAGTCCATCAATATTCTAGGTTCTGACACATAAGATGAACACTCATTGATTCACTGTGCATCGAGTAAAGTTTTCTAAATTCTATTATAATTCATGTTTCTTTCAAACCTTGATTACATGAAAAACCACCTTAAAGCATGAACCATATGTTGTTTATGTTTCGATCTTGTGATTTCATGTTTATTACCTTTGGTTGCATATTGAAAAATCCATCTACGATGCATGAGCACCAAATATATTTTATTAATTTATTTTGTTAATACATATGAACATGAAATGTCATATAAGTTTTATTATGTTATGAGAATTGGAAAAGGAAAATATAGCACCAAAAAGAAAATCACTACGGAGGCCAGTAGCCACCGAAATCAGCCTTCGCAACTGCCTAATATTGCAGACAAGGAGGCACATGGATCAACAAGTACATGTATCAAAATTCAAGATCACCGTCAAATTCAAGTATATGCATGTGTTCCAGAAGTAACGCCCATAACCATTAATTTGGTCGTTTATGCTAAACGTTACATATATGGAATATTTATGCCTGAAGCATTTAATAAATGAATTAATATTGTCTTTAATGGAGTTCGAATAAAATTAGTTTACCCTATCTTATTAACTAAGATAAGGTTTTAATTATGTCTGGTTCGACCCATTCAGAATAAAATAAATTCCTTAATTACAACCCCCTGTTTTTCAGGAGAAAACCCTTTGATTCTAATTACAAAGTACCAACTGAGAAATGTGTATGTTTAAGGGTGATTGGCTTGGAGAGAAATGAGGATTTGGTTTTTGATGTGGTTGTATCTAGATTTGAATCCAGATTGCCTACATACCTTTGTAAAGGGATCAAACCATTGTAATTCTTAAGGTTTGGTTATGAGTTTGATTTTCTGGTGCTTCAGGAATTTGGCCGAAGTCATTTGGACTGGACGAATTTGACTGGTGGTGTCAGGGTTTCTGTTTTGAATTGTGGTTGCATCTAGTGGGTTGCTAGACTGCCTACGTACCCATTTGTGGGATCAAACTGACCGTAGTTCATAAGAGATTTGAAGGCTTTGTGGCTTAGTGCCAATTTTGAATTTGACAGACGTATTTCTGAATCTGACAACCGTATTTTTTGTGGACACCCAATTTGGTAGAGTGTCTGTTGATTTGACTTGGGCACCCAGAATGGGTGATGCAGCAGTGTGACCAAAGGCTTGAACAGTTTTGGCAACAGTCCTTGTTTGGGACGTAGGCGATTCCTACAATTCCAGTCTTGGTTTGTAAGCGGATTCCCCCTTCATGCGGACTCCGCGTATATGCTTGTGAGAGGTCTCTGCGTGAATGTCTATAAGCGGGCTCCGCGTGTATACATGTGAGCGGGCTCCGCGTGTATGTCTGTGAGTAGGCTCCGCGTGTATACTTGCCACAGTCCTTGTTTGGGACGTAGGCGAGTCCTGAAATTCCAGTCTTGGTTTGTAAGCGGATTCCCCCTTCATGCGGACTCCGCGTGAATGTCTGTGAACGGGCTCCGCGTGTATACTTGTGAGCGGTCTCCGCGTGTATGTCTGTGAGCGGGCTCCGCATGTATACTTGCTTCATCCTCTACATGAAGGGATCTCGCCTCGCCTCGCCTGTGATGTCATCTCGCCTCGCCTGGGTTTAAGACTTCTGTTTTGACGTGAATATTAGCTCGCCACCCCTTAGGGCCTCTGCATTGATGTGAAGTCACCTCGCCACCCCTTAGGGTTTCTGCATTGGCGCGAATGTCACCTTGCCACCCCTTAGGGCTTCTGTCTTGGCGTGAATGTCACCTCGCCACTCCTTAAGGCTTCTGCCTTGGCGCGAATGTCATCTCGCCACTCCTTAGGGCTTCTGCCTTGGCACGAATGTCATCTCGCCACCCCTTAGGGCTCATGCTTTGACGCGAATGTCATCTCGCCACCCCTTAGGGTTCATGCTTTGATGTGAAGTCACCTCGCCACCCCTTAGGGTTCCTGCTCGAACATGAAGTTACCTCGCCACCCCCTTAAGGTTCATGCTTTGACGTGAATGTCATCTCACCACCCCTTATGATTCATGCTTTGACGCGAATGTCATCTCGCCACCCCATAGGGTTCATGCTTTGATGTGAAGTCACCTCGCCACCCCTTAGGATTTTTGCTTGGACACGAAGTTACCTCGCCACCCCTTAGGGTTTATGCTTTGACGCGAATGTGAGTTCGCCTTTGCTTTAGAGCTTTAGCCATCTCGCGAGGTTTTCCTTATACACGAACTTTGCTTGGCAGGACTTTGTCGTCTTTTCCTTGATTTCGTCGTCTTTTCCTTGGTGAAGTTGATGAGATTGTACGAACCACATAACTCCAGACGTCTATCCCTGTTTGTTTGGAGTTGGACTTGAGGAAACTGCTCTTCTATAAATTGAGATATGTCGTCTCCTTCTCTTTGATCTGCCCAAGGATTCTCCGAGTCGTCAAGGGTAAGTTCATGTTCTTCAGATTCGCATTACTTGTTTGTTTCCTTCCCCTTGCATGGCTTGTTATGCGAGATACAAGGCCATATGTTTGTTGTAACAAGAGGGGGAGGGGGCGAGGTCATCTCGCCTTCTTTTTGGTGACTACCTCGCGTGGTCATCTCGCCTTCTTTTGGTGATTACCCCGCGAGGTCATCTCGCGTTAAGGGAGATGACTTTGCTTCTGGGCTTCCGACGGAGTAACACAGAAAGATAAAGGCGCTGCAAAAAAATAGTTAGAATGGGGGCTCCACCTTTGTTTGGTTCGTCGCCCTTCTTCTTCTCTGCTTTCTTCTTCTCTGTTTCGCCTTCTTTCTCTCTATGTTTCTCTCTGGTTCGCTCCGGTCTTGCCTTCTGTGTCACTCGCACTCTGTCCGTGTGTCTTTTCTTCTTCTTCTTATATAGAGTGCACGGTTTAGAAGATTGAGTTTGCATTGGACTTTGTTGTCCAGCTGTTTGCAAGAGTCTCAATTGAACTCAAAAGCATTGTGCAAGTAGCATAAGAAAAGTATTATATATATATATATATATATATTTTTAAATCCCTTTTCTTTTCTTTTTTCCTTTTTTTTATTGTTATATTTTTTTACCAATCAACACGTATAAATTAACATCTATGTTTTGTCAGTTACTGATTTGAATTGTGTCAAATTCAAAGTCATTTAAGGGTATGTAACTAATGCCAGAAGCATTTACCAAGTTATAACTCATACATTATGGTACAAGTTATGCAAATTTTGATAGAAACATTATGAATTTAATATTCAGTTATGTCAATTTGAATAATTGTTATTATAATTCATTATGGTCTGGTTTAATTACGTAATTATTATATAAACGTTATGCCAGTAGCATTTACCTCATTTATTACTAATACAGTAATACATAATGTAATAAGCATTAATGGGATATAAACTCATAACAGTAATACATAATGTAATAAGCATTGAGTTCGCATTAGACTTTGTTGTCCAGCTGTTTGCAAGAGTCTCAATTGAACTCAAAAGTATTGTGCAAGTAGCCCAAGAAAAATATTATATATATTTTTAAATCCCTTTTCTTTTTTTTCCCCTTTTTTATTGTTATATTTTTTGCCGATCAACAGCGCCCCATCAAGTTTTGTGTGTGGAACCTGTTTTCCACGCGCAAAGCTTGACCTGAAATTGCTTTCTTCTAAGAATTTTTTTTTTGATGTCATAATCTCAGGTAATGGATGCATATGGCCGTATATCTTGCGAAGCAGCTTTGGACAAATATGGCAGGGTAGTAGGAAAGAGCATAGAATACATGAGATCACGGGCTTTGAATTCCATCTGCGTTGATGACCCTCCTAAAGACATCATTACCTTGGTAACAGAAGTCAAAATGAACTCAGGCTCCCATACAGTCCGTCAGGATTTAGAGGATCAAGTGATAAGAACAACCCGCAACTTTTTCCCTGTATTCAAAGGGCATTCTTTGGAGAAGGTGAATAACCAACATGATGGAGTCCCTTTCGTTTTTGAAGATAACTTTTATCTGATACTTTACAAGATGCTAAGTACCAAAGATGATTGGTCATTGAGCCTTTGTTTCTAGGGTTGTGCTGTATTTGAGATAGGCATCATGGAGTGGACGGAGTTCTTTCTAGCCAATTTTGAAGATGTCTTGAATCAAGCTCGAATATATGGTGCCGTTGGCGTCTCTCAATATCCTTATCATTATTGCTCCAACGTATGGAAAACATTCATGGAATTATGGAGTTCTTTGATGAATACTTTAAACCATGGAAATGGAGAAATGAGTATATCATTATGGGATCTGAAGATGCTTGGTGGCTTGCCGATTTTAGAGATTCCCTATGAAGAATTTATTCCTGAAAACAAAAGGCTACAGCGAGACGGTCCGTACCCTGCTACGCTTTCTAAGATTTTATGCGTACATTCCCGACTATGCATCTCGAGTAAGCAGAAATTTGTCCGCTGGGGAGAGTGGGTTAGACATTTTTATAGAGGGCAACTGCTATACTCAGGTTACGGAGAAGACACACAGTGCATAAAACATACGCAACGTGAAAAATTCATGGGTTTCCGGCCTACTTTGATAATTTCAAAAGAAGGGGAGCTGGCTGCGTTCTTAGCTTATTGGCTCAGCAGGTTTGTTTTTCCTTCTTATCATTACATAATTAGACTTGAAACCTTTCACATGGCATGTTTAATGGCTCAAGGAATCAGAGTGTCTCTTGCGCCAGCAGTGTTGGGCCATATTTATCATAGTTTTGGGAAAATCGTGACTGATCCACGAGGGCCTGGGAGTCGCGAAGTTGCTTCCCTGTTTATTATGTGATTGGTTGGTTGAGAGAACACTTCGACTGTTTATATCAACGTCATGCCGACAGTGAGTTTCCTGAAAACTATCCCCAGCTAAAGAGATACGCATGCATTAAAGCTCAATTTTTCAATATCACTAGAGCTCGGCTTGTTTTTAGGATCAAAGGCTCTGTAGAGTATCGTCCTAGTCACTTTATGGAATCAAAGGGTTACTTTTTGATTGATGATGGGAACTTGTCTGAAGAACACTTCGACTGGCTGATTTGTCTACGTTCTTCATTACTTCATGTACGAATTGGTGATGAGCTCTGGTTAGAGCCATACTATCCCAATAGATTCGCTCGTCAATTTGTCTTTGATCAAGGGATTCCAGCCAACAAACTTCAATTCCAAATTGAGCAGCGGAGCAAATGTGGCGTTGAAGACTTAGCGAAAGCGCAATTTAAACTCCTTAGAACTAATACCGGTTCCCGTTTTTACATTCCCCGTTCTTCTTATGAGGGGATGTGTACCTGGACTTATTGCAGGTGGTGGATATCAACATGTGCCCCCTATCTTGGTCGGTCCGTGTCTTTTGTTTACTTGACCCTGAAGAAACGTGTTCTCGCCAAGCAGAATAGTATTTTCCCGCCAAAATCCCTTAAAGGTGTATCCGCTGGCGGACCAGGAAAAATGCTTTTTTCTGACTTTGAGGAAAGAGATTCAGCTGTTTATCTAGGAAGTACTTCTCCTTTTATGAGCAAGAAAATTCATAGAACAAAACTTGATGAGGGAAGTCGGGACAACAAGAGAGCTCGGTACGATGATCTCGCAGATGAAATTGGATCACCGCCGACTAATCATGCCTCGCGTAATGGCGACAAGATCGCTGTCTCGAAGTTGAAATCAGTGGTGGTACATGACCTGATTTCAAAGCCGCGAAGTCAACATGACCTAATTTCAAGGCCACGAAGTCCTGAACCAAGTTTAAAGGACTTGTAGAAGCCAAGGTCTACATCGAAGCAAGTAGAAACCGAGCGTAAGGATGCGGGATGCAAGCCATATGTTCCTGAATCAAGGAGGAAGAAACTATTGCAGAAGGATCATAGCACTAGACCTTCCTTAAAAGAAGTAGATCAAAACCCGCGTTAGTCTACTTCGCAAGAGAATCCGCGCAAGACCACTTCGCAAGAGAATACTTTGGGGTTTCCTCAAAACATACCAGAACCGCTTATGATGGATTTGGTATTTAGGTTACCATCCCCTGAACCTGAAAACTTGGAATCAATCTGTGAGAAGACTCAACATGATGTGGAGCCATCATTGATTGGAACAAAGTCATTAATAAAAAGTTCAGGACCGGGATTACTTCTGCTAACATGGAAAGAACCAACTCAGTTGAGGGAGTCAGGACTGGAAGCAGAGGGTTTTAGCATATCACCAAGAGATCATTCTGACTCTAAAAGTGGTAGTACAGAGCCAGTGGATCCTGACGCATGTGAGACTGGAGATGAAGGTATTTGTTAGCCAAATGAAGCTTCATCTATTTTACATATGATTTTGAACTCAGGCCCGAACGAGTGTTGGGGTGATTTTATTATCTCAGAGGTAGAAGACATTTTACACAAGATAAGCTTGTCTCAACCACTAGAACTCATTACTGATTGTAGCGGCGAGGTCCAGAAGTCACTTGAGATGTTGGGACTAGTGATTAGATCCTATGGATCTGGTCAGGATAGATTTGAAAGGTTTGTTGAAAATGTAAACAAAACCTTTGAATTGGCGGACATGATTTCCAAGAGCTCGTGTATTGTTAAGGAGTGTTCTAAAATAGATTTTGAACACATCCGTGATTTGATACGTAACCATGAAGAATGTCATCGCACCAAAGCAATGTTGGACTTGGAATTGTCCGGCCTTAACCAAGAATTTGAGGTTTTGAGGGCCAGCGAAGAGCATGTTATAAAGGCAGAGCATCAAGCACAGCAATTGCGCCAAAAATATGAGCTCGCGAAGGAACATCTTGAAGAGAGAATCACCTTCTTGAAAGACTCTGCTGATCAACAAAACAGGTAGGATGAAGAACTTCGCCAGGCAAGGGTGGAAGCCAAGGAGAACCAGCTTGTAGAATTCGAGCTCCTCAAAAGTTCACACGAAGCTGAGGAAGAGGAGTTCAAACGGCTAATCAATTCTTTAAGGACATTTGGCAAGGCGTAAGCATGAGACCATGTGCGGACTGCACGTCTTGCCTCACTGCCTTCCCTTTGCATGGCTACTTTGTCTTGCGAAGTCACTTTGCCTTCATGTTATTATTTTTTTTCCTGTCTTGTTTTGTTATTTCTTTGTTACTTCACTTGGAAGATTTGGTAAGATGCAAAAGAATTTGTTTTGAGCATCAACTTTTTATTTATCATGTGTACTCGTCTACAAGGAATACGTCTTGGCATGGCGGGATATTTGAGCCCGCGTGTCTTGCTGCCAGTATTCTTCTCGTTCTTGTCTTGCAGACTTGTACTTGGTGTATGCTCAACTTTTGATACCATTATTCACTGATAATGAATTTGTCAAACTATCCTCTTTTACCTATTTACAATCACAAGAGAGAAAATGATTAGTTTAAAAATATGGTTGGATCTAGTTTGTGACCAGACTGCCTACGTATCATGTGAAGAAATCAAGCCAAACGTAGTTCACCCACTTGATTTTGGGCAAAGATTTTTTTGAAAACTTTTTTTTTGTAGCTGGATCCAGTTTTAAAACTAGATTGCCTATGTACTCTATGAAGGGATCAAGCTGCACGTAGTTCGCCTGATTGATTCAGGATGATTTTTTTTGTGGGGTGGCTGTATCTAGCTTTTTGGGACTAGATTGCCTACGTACCCCCTTTTGGGGGATCAAGCCGTCATAGTTCGGGAGGTTTTGTGCTCTAACTTTTGCCTAGACCGCCCTCCCGGCTTATCAATCCAGTGAGCTTTTAGAAGGCGTAGAACTTTTTCACGAACTTCCCATTGACACAGGGGTAGATGCAGTCTCCGTGTACGTTTGAAAGCTCGTATGCACCTTTGGTGAAGACTTTGGTGACTACATATGGACCTTCCCATCTGGGCTCAACTTTTCCCTTTGACTTCCTGGTAACGATGATGGGCCTTCGGACTGTTAAAACAAAGTCGCCTATTTTGAATAACCTGAACTTAACTCTCTTGTTGAAAGCCCCTGCAATTTGAGCCTGGTAGATCTCGAGTCTTTGTTGCACTGCAAGTCTCTTCTCATCGAGGGCTTCAAGCTCTGCAAGCCTCAGTTGTGTGTTTTTATCTGGATTTGTCAACCTTGTAGCTATCTGTTGATCGGGAAAAATATATAACAATAAAAAAAAGGAAAAAAAAGAAAACGGATTTAAAAATATATATAATACTTTTCTTATGCAACATGCACAATGTTTTTGAGTTCAATTGAGACTCTTGCAAAAAGCTGGACAACAAAGTCCAATGCGAACTCAATCTTCCAAACCGTGCACTCTATATAAAGAGACATAGAGAAGAAGAAAAGACACACGGACAGAGCGCGAGGGACACAGAAGGTGAGACCAGAGTGAACCAGAGAGAGAAACAGAGAGAGAAAGAAGGCAAAACGGAGAAGAAGAAAGCAGAGCAGAAGAAGGGCTGCGAACCAAACAAAGGTGGAGCCCCCATTCTAACTATTTATTTTTTTTGCAGCGCCTTTATCTTTCTGTGTCACTCTGCCTAAAGCCCAGAAGCAAAGCCATCTCCCTTAACGCGAGATGACCTCGCGGGGTAGTAACAAAAAGAACGCGAGATGACCACGCAAAGTAGTCACCAAAAAGAAGGCGAGATGACCTCGGCCCCTTCCCCTCTTGTTACAACAAACATATGGCCTTGCATCTCACATAACAAGCCATGCAAGGGGAAGGAAGCAAACAAGTAACGCGAATCTGAAGAACAGAAATTTACCCTTGACGACTCGGAGAATCCTTGGGAAGATCAAAGAGAATGAGACGACATATCTCAATTTATAGAAGAGCAGTTTCCTTAAGTCCAACTCCCAAACAAACAGGGATAGACATCTGGAGTTATGTGGTTCGTACAATCTCATCAACTTCATCAAGGAAAAGATGACGAAATCAAGGAAAAGACGACAAAGTCCTACCAAGCAGAGTTCATGTGTAAGGAAGACCTCGCGAGATGGCTAAAGCCCTAAAGCAAAGGAGAGCTCACATTCGCGTCAAAGCATAAACCCTAAGGGGTGGCAAGGTAACTTCGTGTCCAAGCAGGAACCCTAAGGGATGGCGAGGTGACATCACATCAAAGCATGAACCTTATGGGGTGGCGAGATGACATTCGCGTCAAAGCATGAATCCTAAGGGGTGGCGAGATGACATTCGTGTCAAAGCATGAACCCTAAGGGGTGGCGAGGTAACTTCGTGTCCAAGCAGGAACCCTAAGGGGTGGCGAGGTGACTTCACATCAAAGCATGAACCCAAGGGGTGGCGAGATGACATTCGCGTCAAAGAATGAGCCCTAAGGGGTGGCGAGATGACTTTGTGTCCGAACAGGAACCCTAAGGGGTGGCAAGGTGACTTCACATCAAACATGAACCCTTAAGGGGTGGCGAGGTAACTTCGTGTCCAAGCCGGAACCCTAAGGGGTGGCGAGGTGACTTTGTGTCCAAGCAGGAACCCTAAGGGGTGGCGAGGTGACTTCAAATCAAAGCATGAACCCTAAGGGGGGGCGAGATGACATTCGCGCCAAGGCAGAAGCCTTAAGGAGTGGAGAGATGACATTCGCCCCAAGGCAGAAGCCCTAAGGAGTGGCGAGGTGACATTCGTGCCAAGGCAGAAGCCCTAAGGGGTGGCAAGGTGACATTCGCGCCAAAACAGAAACCCTAAGTGGTGGCGAGGTGACTTCACATCAATGCAGAGGCCCTAAGGGATGGCGAGCTAATATTCACGTCAAAACAGAAGCCTTAAGCCCAGGCAAGGCGATATGATGTCACAGGCGAGGCGAGATCCCTTCATGCAGAGGATGAAGCAAGTATACACGCGGAGCTCGCTCACAGACATACACGCGAAGCCCGCTCGCAGACATACACGCGGAGACTGCTTACAAGTATACATGCGGAGCCCGCTCATAGACATTCACGCGGAGACCGCTCACAAGCATACACGCGGAGTTCGCATGAAGGGGGAATCTGCTTACACACCAAGACTGGAATTGCAGGAATCGCCTACGCCCCAAACAAGGACTGTGGCCAAAATCGTTCAAGTCTTTGGTCACACTGTTGCATCACCTATTCTGGGTGCCCAAGTCTAATCAACAGACACTTTACCAAATTGGGTGTCCACAAGAAATACAGTTGACGGATTCAGAAATACGTCTGTCAAACCCAAAATTGGCATTAAGCCACAAAGCCTACAAACCTCTTATGAACTACGGTCGGTTTAATCCTACAAAGGGGTACCTATAAACCGACCAGTCTAGCAACCCACTAGATGCAACCACAATTCAAAACAAAATACCTGACACCACCAGTCAAATTCGTCCAATCCAAATGACTTCGGCCAAATTCCTGAAGCACCAAAAAATCAAACTCATAACCAAACCTTAAGAACTATAATGATTTGATCCCTTTACAAGGGTATGTAGGCAGTCTGGATTCAAATCTGGATACAACCACATCAAAAACCAAATCCTCATTTCGGTCCAAGTCAACTACCCTCAAACATACACATTTCCCAATTAATACTTTATAATTAGAATCAAAGGGTTTTTCCTTGAAAACAGGGGTTGTAATTAAGGAATTTATTCTATTCTGACTGGGTCGAACCAGACATAAATTAAACCTCTATCTTAGTTAATAAGATGGAGTAAAATCGTGTTGGGTATATATGTGTTTACAATTTTTGCCGAACACTATCCTCAAAGAAGACAGTTGGACTTCTAATGGCAGTACTGCTTCAGAGCCGTAAATCAGGTTGAATGGAGTACAACCGGTTGCTATGCGAACAGTGGTCTGATATGCCCACAGGGAGGCGATCATGCCAGTCTCTCTTGTTTGTTGAGACCATCTTCTTTAGGATGTTGCAAAGTACCTTATTGAAGGCCTCTGCCTGGCCATTAGCTGTCGGGCTATAGCTAAATGAAAATGCATGTTGAATTTTATATTTTTCACACATCGTAACCATGGCCCTGCACTTGAAGTATGAGGCGTTGTCAGATATTATTTTGGAGGGAATGCCAAAGCGATAGATGATGTGGTCTTGATGAATTTTGCCACGTCTTCTGCTTTTACCGCTTTGAGAGGGATTGCATCGCTCCATTTAGAAAAGTAGTATGTTGCAGCCAATATGTACTGATGCAGGCGTGAGGATTTAGGAGTTATGATTCCCACAACGTCCAGACCCCATGTTTCGAAGGGGTATGAAAGAGACGTGGGATGAAGAGGTAATGGAGGCCGGTGTATAAAATCCCCATGTAGCTGGCATGCCTTGCATGATCGTGCATAATTTACTGAGTCTTATACCATTGATGGCCAGTAATAGCCTATTCTTTTTAACTGGGCTGCTAATTTTGGACCAGCTTGGTGGGCTCCGCATATTCCAACATGGGCTTCTTTAAGAGCTTCTGCTCCTTCTTCTTTTGAGAGACACCTTAAGAGTATCCCATCGAAGGACATCCTATACAAAATGTTACTAAGGTATGTGTATCGAGGTGCAATCTGCCTGACGTAGACTCTTTTCTTTGGATATGTAGGTAGCATGCCTGACTGACAATATTTGATCATGTCCATTCGCCAATCGGATTCTTCTTTGACTTCGAACACGGAAACCACATGTACTTCGTTGATGTCCTGCATTCTCTCAAGTAGCGTAGGCAGCAATCGTCGTTCCCCAACTGTAATCTGAATGTCCTTTTTGTCAGGTTGGATTAAAGAAGCTGTCAGGTTAGCCAATGCATCTGCTTTGTCATTCTCTGATCTGGGAATGTGGCTAACATTTATGTTTTGAAATCGTCCCATAAGGTACTTTACCCGTCGGTGGTATGGGACAAGGCTCTCGTTCTTGACCGCATATTCATCATTTACTTGTCTGACGATTAGTTGGGAGTCACCGAACACTTGTAAGGAGTCAATCCTCATCTCTAAGGTGATCTCGAGGCCAATCATAAGTGCTTCATATTCTACAACATTATTTGAACATAAAGACATTAGAAAGAATGAGTAGGGGATTATACCCCCAAACAGTGTGATGAACACGATGCCAGCTCCAGCTCCAGCTCCTTGTTTTCTAGCTGCCCTGTCGAAGTACAACTACCACGAGGGAGTCTCGGTTGAGAAGACGTTTTCGTCTAGCAAGTCTTCGGGTAATTCATTATCATCTGGTACTGAGTGTGCTGCCAAGAAGTCTGCAAGTGCCTGCCCTTTTATTGCTTTTTGGGGTACATACTTTATTTCGAACTCTAAGAGGATCAGAGACCATTTAGCAAGTCTACCCGAGGGCATGGGCTTTGTCATCAGATACTTTAAAGGATCAGCTCTAGATATTAATGTGACACTATGAGCAAGCATATAATGCCGTAATTTTTGAACGGCAAAGACTAAAGCCAAGCAAATCTTCTCTATTGGCGTATAATTATGTTCAACTCCTACTAGTGTCTGACGTAAATAGTAGAGAGAGTTTTCTTTCCCCTCAACATTATTTTGTGCTAGCAATGCCCCCAAGGAGTGATCAAGAGCTGCTATGTAGAGGATTAAAGGTTTCCCTTTTATAGGCGCCATTAAGACCGGTGGGTTGAGCAAATATTCTTTGATGCAATCGAATGCATTTTGACATGCTTGATCCCAGAAAAAAGGTACGTCTTTCTTCATCAGTCTTGAAAATGGCTGGCACCTTTTAGAAAGATTTGATATAAATCTTCTTATGTAGGCGAGTCTTCTTTGCAACCCTCTTAACTCTCGAAGATTTTTTGGCGCTGGCATTTCCCTTATTGCCGTGATTTTGGTAGGGTTGACCTCGATTTCTAGATATCTAACAACAAAGCCGAGGAATTTTCCAGATGTGACCCCAAAGACACATTTTAAAGGGTTCATCTTCAGTTGGTATTTCCGAAGCCTTTCAAATACTCTCCTCAGGTCAGCTAGATGGTGTTGCCTTTTTCTTGTTTTGACCACCAAGTCATCGACATAACATTTAACGGTGTTGTGTAGCATATCGTTGAAGACGTGAGTCATTGCTCTTTGATAAGTTGCACCTGCATTTTTCAAGCCGAATGGCATTACTGTGTAGCAGTATACTCCTTTTGGTGTGCGAAAGGCTGTAAGCTCCTCGTCCTCGGGTGCCATCTTAATTTGATTGTAACCTGAGAAACCGTCCATGAAGGACAAAGCGCCGTATCCTGTTGTGGCATCCACCAATAACTCCATGATTGGAAGTGGGAACTCATCTTTCGGACAAGCATCATTGAGGTCCCTATAGTCAACACAAATATGAATTTGCTCGTTCTTTTTCTTAACGGGTACGATACTAGCGAGCCATGTGGGGTATCTAACTTCTCGAATGAAACCGACATCGATGAGTTTGTCGACCTCAGATTCGATTTGAACAGCTAGCTCTGAGCGGAAGCGTCGGGAAGCTTGTTTCACCCATGGTTTTCCCTTTGAAACGGCAAGCTTATGGACAGCTAAGCTAGGGTCCAAGCCAGGTATGTCTTGATAGCCCCATACAAACATGTCTTTATATTCTTCTAGAAGATTCTTGTAGTCTTGAAATTCTGCTGGAGTCAAAAGAGCGCTCACAAATATAGGTTTTGGGTCTTCATTGGTGCCTAAATTTATTTATTGGAGTTCATCAACTGTCGCTTTTCCTCCGTCTTCTATCTGGGGCGGGGCAGGTTGGGCACTATCGATGAATTCGTATTCTTCGTCTTCATCTTGATCTTCTTCGATGGAAGTGTAGTTTGTTGATGCAAATCCCTCTACGCTCTTGGTCACTTGTTTAGCCATGAGCACCCTTTGTCGTTTGAGCTTCCACTTTCTGTTCTTTTGTGATTTGTGATGAATTTCGCCCAATCGTTGAAACACAGAAACTCGAGATTGGGGCTCTTTTGTAAGGCGTTGAAAGACAGACAGACGAGACCGACCTTTTTTGTCATGTCTTCATCACGGAACATAGTTTTCTCAAGATCCGTAAGGACACCGGTCTCAGAGGAATCTGACTCAGGAACTTTTATCTTAAGCTTGCCATTTACCTGCTTAACTGTGATCTTTAGGGGAATGGCTTTTAAAGCAGCCCTTTTACTCCCAAGCTTGATCTTTAGAGGGCCCGATGCTTGCTTCTGATTTCTACTTTTGAAAGAAACAAACCGCTTATGCCTATTATCCCCATTATCGAGTGTTGTAGAGATCACAATACCGTTCTTTGGGATAGATTGGTCAATTTTACGAAGAGGACGCGCATAGCTCGTCATGAGTGTCTCCATTATGTCCTTCATAGGCGTCATTGCTTTTTGCCTAGGTTCTCGCTGGTCTTTTTTCACGTACCTGAAGATCATCTTCGGCTTCGATACTTCTAAGCTTGGAGCCTTTTCTTTTGAGGACAATGTTTGGGGAGTTACTCTGACCCGAGATCTTAATGGCTTTGGCACTTCCTACTTTCTTGCTTCTAGCACGGGTATGGGAGCTTCTTTTACTCCAGGGCCATCCGATGACTTGTAGAATTTAGCATCTGAGTAGTTTACCTCTTCGCCTTTGAAAGGATCTGTGTCTGCTACGACCATTTTGACCTCTCCATTTTCCAACAACTTAAAGGATTGGTGTAGTGTGGAAGGGACGATATCATAATTATGAAGCCATGGGCGCCCTAACAATACATTGTAAGAGGGAGGAGCATCAATCACATGAAACAAAGCAGTTGAGAACAGTTCACCAATCTCCATTTGTAGGACAATTGTGCCCATTGCTTTTTGACCAGCTTGGTTGAAACCTTGGATGGTGAGCATGGACGGGGTGAGCTGTTTAGCGTTCATTCTCATGATATGTAGCGTTTTAAGAGGTGACAAATTCATAGCCGAGCCACAATCGAGTAATATTCTATTAATCGTCATATTACCCACAAGCCCTGTGACATAGAGAGGTCTGTTATGGTGTTCTCCTTGTAACAACAAATCCTTCTCCAGGAACAAGATGCAATTCCTGCAATGAGGACAAACTCTTGTAGTAGTTGTATTAACTTCGACAACGTCTTCTTTATACAACTCTGGACTTAGCAATGCCTAAATCAATGCTTCTCTTAACTTCCTTGTCATGCACAGAACGTTATACACACTTGAAGGTGAGGGGATACGTTTCAGGTGTGACAACACATCACATTTGCTCTTTTGAGGAGGCGCTTTTGATGCAGCTTTTACATTGTCAGTGCCTTTCCTTGTGTCATCTTTTACCCTATATTTCATGGGATGTGAATCGTCCTTCTTTTAAGCTGGTGGTGGAAGTACCAAGCTAGAACGTAGATGAACTTCTTGTACACTTTCAACCTTTGTATCTGAGTTGGGAGGCGAGATGGTATTAATGGTTACCATGCAACATTGAAGTGTGTCCCCCTCTTCCTCGCTTTCATGAGTGCGGACTCCGCCTGTGTGTGGACTCCGCGCCCTTTTCAAAGAATTTTTGGGTAAGAATTTCGCAAGGGTGATTGGAGTTCTTGGCGGCTGCTTATATTCCTCCATGTCTTGGTCTTGAGTTTTCCTTGCGGTTCTCCCTTTCTTTTTATTCTTTAAAAATGCCCTCCGCCGGTATTTGCTTGAGGGAGGCGGAGGGGTCTTCACAGTAAAGGGGAGAAGTTGCCTTGTTTTACTCTCTACTATGCTCCATTCTTCATCTGAATCTTCCAACCCATCTGAATCCTCCCATACATTAAAACTTGGTGCTGTCATGAGCTAGTATAAGGATGGAATATTAGGGTTTCCAGGGCGAGGCATGTCTGGATGTGCCTCGACAATTGTGACCTCGTCATCAACCTTAAGGGCAACCGATATAGCACCATCTGGTCTAGATGAACCAGTGGTTGTTACATTTGTGGTTGTTGTCACGATCTCATTTTTGTTAATCATATCTTGGATTTTGGCCTTAAGAACGTAGCAATCCTTCAATGTATGACCCACTAGGCGGTGGTACCGACAGCATTTTGGATCGTTGGTCTTATTTATTTCGGCAGGTCGTTTTGATTCTGGAAGTTTAATACTTTCAGATGCGATGAGTTCATCGAAAATCACTTCAACATCCTCATCATCAAATGAATAAGTGACATTTTTCTTTCATCAAGTGTGAACTTGCGAGGTCGATCACCCTGCACCTGGTTGTTGTCATTTTTGTTTTTGATACTGTCATTTTTCCTTTGGTTATTTTGGACAGTGTCGTTTTTCCTTTCATTCTTGACGAATGTCGCCATTGTCTCTCCTTTCTTGACGACTGTCTTCTTGGAATCATTCTTATTATCCGCAATTTGAATTTTTACAGATGACTTTTGGCGAGCAACTTGCCTTTCCACATTGCTTGCCTTTGAGACCAGAGCATCAAAAGTTTGAGGCTCTGTTGTGCCAACATACGTCGCGATCTCTGGGAGGAGGTTATTAGCACACATTTGAATAGCAGAGGTCTCGGATAACTTGTCAGGACATTGGAGATTGAGACTTCTCCACCTTGTGATGAATTCAGTGAAACTTTCTCCAACTCTTTGTCTTGTGTCTGTCAAGTCAATAATGGACACTTTCTTCTTAGAGCTGACGAATTGTGCCAAAAATGTCCTTTGCATATCATCCCACGTCTGAATGGAACCTGGCTCTAGTTGGGTGTACCATGTAAATGCAGCACCTTTGAGGGATTACACAAACTGTCTGACCAAGAAGGCATCAACTTGTGAAGTTTCGCTACAAGCTAAATAGAAGTGAGCCAAATGCTCTCGAGGGGAGCTATTTATTCCATCAAACTTGTCAAAAGTCGGCCTTTGATATCTCTTAGGGAAAGGTATCGCATCATAGTGGTCTGGATATGGCTTATGGTATCCAAGGACCGGTGTAGACAAAGACAATCGGAAGTCTCTAATTCCTTCGGCGATCATGTTCCTAATCCCTTCAGGTGAGAGTGAATTCTCGTTATGCTTAACGAATGAAGGTTCAGGATGCCTATTTATCATGAGTGCAGCACATTTTCCTACAAGCTCAGCAACCTCGGCCTCTTTTTCAGCCACTCTCCTTCTCTACTCGTTCTCAATATCTGCTATCCTCTTGGCTTCCATCTCTCTTTCTATTTGCCTTTGTAGAGCATCGCGTTCAAGTTGAGCTAACTTCTTTGTTAGTTCCTCCATCTGCTGTTTTAACTGCTCTTCTGGGCCTGACGAGCTTGCCATGAGAACTTGAACATTGTCGAAATCAGAATCACAACTTTCGCTAGACCTGGCGACTGATTGAGGTACCAATGTATGCGAGGAAACCTCAGTTGGGGCCGAAGTCTCATATAAAGGATTACCCTTCCATGAGACAAATGAAGGATTATCTTTTAGAGACGAATACCCTTCTTCTGGCATAATACTTACTGAAGATGCTTCAAGTGTCCTCCTTCTAGACATATTACGAGTAATTGGTCCTGTGTAGGAATCATCTCCATAAACAGGATACTCTTTCGTCTTGGACCCCCTTGGCCTCGCTGGTCCTCCTACTGGTATATCAAGAGCTTTTGAAATTTCCTCCGCCAGCTTCTTTGGGTCAAGTTCTTGACTAGCTTGTGAGGATGTTGTGGAGCTTTGTGAGCCTTGGAGGGGAAGTTGAGGTTCATGCTCATCCCCTCCCTTGGTGGAAGTCACCATCACAGTCTCCACATTTGGAAGATTGACCCGCATAGTACCTACCATAATATGGCTTTATAGGGGGTCTTTACTTCCTCCTTATCAAGTTTTGATTGAGCAATTTATGCCAGGATGGCTTCCACTGCCTTGGCTTGGGCATTTCTCTTCCTTTGAGCTCTTGTAACTCGCTTCCTCCGATTTCTCAAAGCATTCTTAGAGGCATCTTTGAAAGTCTGGGTCTTCCTGGTACTCACGCCTAGCTTGTCTTGTTTTGCTTCAAGCTTCGCCTTTGTACAAGTGACAGGAATGTGGCCGATCACGAATGACATCCGATGACCAGCTCAGTTTGGATGAGCAGTAGTTGCTGGGAGTTTGTGGAAGAAAACATTTACTTGTGGTGCCATTGTTTTGTTTTTCTTGAATCACACAAAACAAATTTAGTGACTTTATAAAAGAAGTGAAAAGGAAAATGGGTCCCCAAGGAAGTCGTCAAAAACTATGTTGAGCAAAAATGGTAAACACATATATACCCAACACAATTTTACCATATCTTTTTAACTAAGATATGGTTTTAATTATGTATGGTTCGGCCCAATAAGAATAAAATGAATTCCTTAATTACAACCCCTGTTTTTCAGGAGAAAACTCTTTGATTCTAATTACAAAGTACCAACTGAGAAATGTGTATGTTTAAGGGTGATTGGCTTGGAGAGAAATGAGGATTTGGTTTTTGATGTGGTTGTATCCAGATTTGAATCCAGATTGCCTACATACCCTTGTAAAGGGATCAAACCATTATAGTTCTTAAGGTTTTGTTATGAGTTTGATTTTCTAGTGCTTCAGGAATTTGGCCGAAGTCATTTGGACTAGACGAATTTGACTAGTGGTGTTAGGGATTCTGTTTTAAATTGTGGTTGCATCTAGTGGGTTGCTAGACTGCCTATGTACCCCTTTGTGGGATCAAACCGACAGTATTTCATAAGAGGTTTGTAGGCTTTGTGGCTTGATGCTAATTTTGGGTTTGACAGACATATTTCTGAATCTGTCAACCGTATTTCTTTTGGACACCCAATTTGGTAGAGTGTCTGTTGATTTGACTTGGGCACCCAGAATGGGTGATGCAGCAATGTGACCAAAGGCTTGAACAGTTTTGGCCACAGTCCTTGTTTGGGACGTAGGCGATTCCTGCAATTCTAGTCTTGGTGTGTAAGCGGATTCCCTCTTCATGCGGACTCCGCGTGTATGCTTGTGAGCTGTCTCTGCGTGAATGTATGTAAGCGGGCTCCGCGTGTATACTTGTGAGCGGTCTCCGAGTGTATGTTTGTGAGCGGGCTCCGCGTGTATACTTGCTTCATCCTCTGCATGAAGGGATCACGCCTCGCCTGTGATGTCATCTCGCCTCGCCTGGGCTTAAGGCTTCTGTTTTGACGTGAATATTAGCTTGCCACCCCTTAGGGCCTCTACATTGATGTGAAGTCACCTCGCCACCCCTTAGGGTTTCTCCTTTGGCGCGAATGTCACCTTGCCACCCCTTAGGGCTTCTGCCTTCGCGCTAATGTCACCTCGCCACTCCTTAGGGCTTCTGCCTTAGCGCGAATGTCATCTCGCCACTCCTTAGGGCTTCTGCCTTAGCGCGAATGTCATCTCACCACCTCTTAGGGCTCATGCTTTGAGGCGAATGTCATCTCGCCACCCCTTAAGGTTCATGCTTTGATGTGAAGTCACCTCGCCACCCCTTAGGGTTCCTGCTTGGACACGAAGTTACCTCGCCACCCCTTAGGGTTCATGCTTTGACGCGAATGTCATCTCGCCACCCCTTAGGGTTCATGCTTTGACGCGAATGTCATCTCGCCACCCCTTAGGATTCATTCTTTGACGCAAATGTCATCTTGCCTCCACATAGGGTTCATGCTTTGATGTGAAGTCACCTCGTCACCCTTAGGGTTCCTGCTTGGACACGAAGTTACCTCGCCACCCCTTAGGTTTTATACTTTGACGCGAATGTGAGCTCACCTTTGCTTTAGGGCTTTAGCCATCTCGCGAGGTCTTCCTTACACATGAACTCTGCTTGGCAGGACTTTGTCGTCTTTTCCTTGATGAAGTTGATGAGATTGTACGAACCACATAACTCCAGACGTCTATCCCTGTTTGTTTGGGAGTTGGACTTGAGGAAACTGCTCTTCTATAAATTGAGATATGTCGTCTCCTTCTCTTTGATCTGCTCAAGGATTCTCCGAGTCGTCAAGGGTAAGTTCATATTCTTCAGATTCGCGTTACTTGTTTGTTTCCTTCCCCTTGCATGGCTTGTTATGCGAGATGCAAGGCCATATGTTTGTTGTAACAAGAGGGGGAGGGGGCGAGGTCATCTCGCCTTCTTTTTGGTGACTACCTCGCGTGGTCATCTCGCTTTCTTTTGGTGACTACCCCGCGAGGTCATCTCGCGTTAAGTGAGATGGCTTTGCTTCTGGGCTTCCGGCGGAGTGACACAGAAAGATAAAGGCGTTGCAAAAAAAAGAAATAGTTAGAATGAGGGCTCCACCTTTGTTTGGTTCGCCGCCCTTCTTCTGCTCTGCTTTCTTCTTCTCCGTTTTGCCTTCTTTCTCTCTCTGTTTCTCTCTCTGGTTCGCTCTGGTCTCGCCTTCTGTGTCCCTCGCGCTCTGGCCGTGTGTCTTTTTTTCTTCTTTGTGTCTCTTTATATAGAGTGCACGGTTTGGAGGTTGAGTTCGCATTGGACTTTGTTGTCCAGCTGTTTGCAAGAGTCTCAATTGAACTCAAAAGCATTGTGGAAGTAGCACAAGAAAAGTATTATATATATTTTTAAATCCCTTTTCTTTTTTTCCCTTTTTTTTTATTGTTATATTTTTTTGCCGATCAACATGTATAAATTAACATCTACGTTTTGTCAGTTACTGATTTGAATTGTGTCAAATTCAAAGTCATTTAAGGGTATGTAACTAATTCCATAAGCATTTACCAAGTTATAACTCATACATTATGGTACAAGCATTATAGGTTAAATTATTGTGTAAATTTTGATAGAAACGTTATGAATTTAATATTCAGTTACGTCAATTTAAATAATTACTATTATAATTCATTATGGTCGAAGCATGAATTTTTGGTTTAATTACGTAATTATTATATAAACGTTATGACAGTAGCATTTACCTCATGTATTACTAATACAGTAATACATAATGTAATAAACATTAATGGGATATAAACTCATAACCGCTACATAAAAGATATTTACTATTGATTTTATGTCGGATCCTAATTTAATATCAATTACGAATTAGAATCATATTCATTTCAATTTGATATTTATAAGGGTGTAATGCCTGAAGCAATTACACATTTATAACCTCATAAATTATGCTTGAAGCATTAGGGGATTATTACATAAACGTTATGCCATAAGCATTTACCCGATTTGGTTATAAGTATGTAACGCCAGAAGCATTAATGGGTTTTGAATCCATTTTCTTACGTATAACCGCTGCATAAATAATGGTGACTTATACCATATTTAATATTTATCTTATGCCGGTTACCAAAATCAAATCATGTCGGTTTTATCTCAATTAATTCTCTTTCATATTATCTTTTATGTCGGTAATTATGTCAGAAACAAGTAAGTCAATTGAAGATGCAATGGAGTTGATTTTGCACGTAACTATTGGTGTTTATTGAGTATATAAAACCATTGTTAATGCATATACTTTATGTCAATTAAATTGTTTCCGTTATGTTTAGTTTATTTCGATTTATTTGAAAATTACTTTCACTTTAATATTTATCTTATGCCGGTTACCAAAATTAAATCACGTCGGTTTTATCTCAATTAATTCTCATTCATATTATCTTTTATGTCGATAATTATGCCAGAAGCAAGTAAGTCAATTGAAGATGCAATGAAGTTGATTTTGCACGTAACTATTGATGTTTATTGAGTATATAAAATCAATGTTAATGCATATACTTTATGTCAATTAAATTGTTTTCGTTATGTTTAGTTTATTTCGATTTATTTGAAAATTACTTTCACTTTAAGTTGTGTAAGTAATGAATTAATAGCATATGTTGATTTGTCTTATTAATGATGAATATTAAATAAGGCTGAGTAAAAAGCTTAAATCAAGCCTAAGTGACAACAACAAGCCCAAGCTAGAAGCTCAACTAAGCTGCAAGGCTAGCACAGAAGCTCGTCACATGTCGCTTTGAGTCCATGACAATGATTATAACTCTTCTCAAACTAGGCTCACCTAGTTAGATGCGATGTCTAGGAAAGTTCTTTTGAGGATGTGTACTTAAGGGAGTCTCGCTCTACCACCTCATCATTGCTTACATGGTCGTATACAATTGGAGTTACCAAAAGAGTTGACTAATAATATTGAATTTCTTGGTAGACCATTTTGAGCCCAGTAGGCCCGCTCTCTCTCTCTCTCTACGGGACCTAGAAGCCCGACCAGCATACCTCTTAGATTGTGTCCTGTAGGTTTGGAAAATATGTAGAGGTTTATTTATTTTTTTACTTTAATTAAAGTCAATTCCTTTGGTCCAGCAAAATCAAATAAAAGGAAAATAATCTAATGACACTGGTTTTTCGTACATTGTCATTATGTATGTCTATAAGACACTCCAAATATTTTTTTTATAATAGCTGTTGTTAATATATTCGCCATATTTAATGTGTAGTTAATTGCTAGAAGCATTTCCACATAATTGCGTGATATATTCACTATGCTAAAATAGTAGTGTGAAATTAATATCATTAATTGTTACATGATTATAATTTGAAAATACATGTACCTAATGAATCGGTAGTTCAAAAATGAACTGGTAGTTCAGAAATGAGCTAGTAGTTCATTCATAAATCGAATTTGTATTTTCGATAATAACCCCCTTAAGGAACTTGAAGTTTCATTCAAAAATTTACCAAACATGATAAAATTATTTGCTTTTATCACGTTAATTGGTAGTCTTCAGAGTAAACAATTTGAAGTAGACATCTTCTTTGCCTGAAGCAAAACATAATTAGAGAATATTGAAATGAAAATGCTTGTTGCCCTAGAATCTAAACCATAATTGATATGTGTTATCAATATTAAGGAACTAAGCGTTTTCGTCTGGCTGACGAGGCAAAATACCTCTACGTTCCAGAAAAATGTTATCGAAAGGTAAGTTCATTGACCAATGCTTAAAACATTGAAACCACCAAGTAAATGGTGTAATATTTTTGCATTACCTTCGAATGTGCGGCTAAAAGCGTACATTGAATATAATCAAATTTATTAGCTAGAAGCTAAATGATTCGAGCAAATACTAGCTATAGTATTGGTGTTTGATGCACCCAGGAAAAACATATGATGCACCGTATCCTCAACTCAATTATCACACAGAAATCCCCTCAGAATAAGGGTCTTGTCTTTAATGACGCATTATGTTAAGCTGCTCGTTAAGAATATTGAATAGTAGACCATTACATGCAAAGACTAGAATATACACTATTTCTTTATGCACAGAATGCAAGGGAAAATTTGTGGATCTATCCAACCACCATACAGACCAGTTAAATATGAATGGTTTTGGTTGATGCATCGACAAAAGTAATCAGACGTCACATCACTGTCCACAAGAAAATTATGTGTTTGCTAAATTCTCACTCATGAAATTTAGGATACACCACTCGGATTATCTTATAAAGTCTATAAAGCTTAATAATGCCGGAGAGTTTACATCGATGACTTCCGATGATTATTGCATATCCTTTGGGATCTGTTGAACATATAGTTTCCTATGTTCACACCCAAGATAGTCTCGCAGGAAGAACCGTGGTAATGCGCACCAAGCTTCTAGTGTTTGCGTCAGGCTATGCAATCTTGCATGCAGCCATGTCGGTCCGGTTGAGGCCCACTGCTACCCACCTTTCTTTGTGTTACAGTTGGTGACTGGGTGCAAACCTGATGTTTTACACTTACACAGATTTGGGTGTGCAGTTCCCGTGCCAATTGTGTCACCACAACGTACAAAATCGGGTCCTCAACAAAGGATGGACATATATATCGATTATGAACCCTATACATTATGTGCTCCTTAGAGCCCTTGACAGGAGATCTCTATACCCTTAGATTTGCGGTTGTTACTTTGATGAAACAGTCTTCCCGCCGTTAGGGGGAGATAAGAACGTTACTGTTCCTGATGAACGACATGCAGAATGTCTCATCTTGATCCTCAAACCGCACAAGTGATATTGCAGTGCGAAGAATTTTACTTCCAGTTGTTGAAGTGCAAAGAATTCTAGATCTACGTAGTGTAGCCCATAATATGTCAGACACTTCATTAGATCTAGTTAAAGTGACGAGATCATATATAACTGCTGCAAACCTGCAAGGATAAACATCCCCATAGGACGTATCGTCCTAGTTGGACGAGGTACGGCCATGCCGGCTAACCAATCATATGTCCCTGCCCAAAAGCGAGGTAGACCATTAGGTTCGAACGATTCTTATCCCTAAAACTTGGCACAAATGAATCTTCTTACCATCGCAATCTCAAACCAATTCAACTCACGAGATTAATCCGGATTATGGGTTCGTCCTAGAAGAGATGAAGTTGGAGGACGCTCCAACATGTAAACCCACTCCCGAGAATAGAAAATCTTGGTAAATTTAGTGAAATAATTAATCAGAATGAGATTTCATCAATGATATATTTATATTTGCGGTGGCCACCGAAATTATAATAAGCGATGATGTCGAACCTTTCTTCATTGATAGATCTCAACGAAGAGACGACTAGCTAAAAAGAAAAGAAACAATCCAAGTCAAATCAGATTCCTTAACTATGAGAAATGTGTTATGAGCCTATTGTTCCCACACCTACCCATGTTAAACATGTATTGTTTATATGGGTATTTGTAAGGAAGCGTAACGAGAAAAATGAGATTCTGATATAAGTCGTGTTTAGTGGCGGAATAATTTTCTTAATGCCCTGTGATTGATTACGAAGAGAAGTACTTTCCCGTAATGGACATCATAATTCCACTACCTTATAAGTTTGGTAGTTTCCGAATAACTGAATAAGCAGCCTATGAATGTGGTAACATATCTCTATGGGGATCTGAATATAGAGATATACATGAAGTTTCCTGAAGGACTTCTGTTACCCAATGCAAATAGTTCTAGACCACAGAATATGCTCTCCATTTGCTAAACTAGTTCACTTTAGGGGTTCAAACAATCTAGACGGAGTTGGTATAACCGTCTAAGTGAATATTTGTTTGGGATGAGATATATGAACAATGGACTATGCCCATGTGTGTTTATTAAGAAAACAAAGTTCGGGTTTGCAATTTGTGGTGATATACGTCAATAGCATGAATTTGATTAAAACTCTTGAAGAGATTAAGAAAACCACAAAACACATAAAGTCGGAGTTTAAGATGAAAGACTTTCGAAGACCAAATCGTTTTCTCGAACTAGAGTCGTGCAAAGTGCAAATGGAATTTTGGTCCATCAATCAAATTACATCTAGAAGATGTTAAGATGTTTTAATGAGGATAAAACAAAGTCTTCAAACTCACTCATAATTGTCTGAAATCTAACGAGACTTATATCATAATGCAGATGATAACGAAGAGATATTGGGACCAAAAGACTCATATCTAAGTACAATAGAGGCATTATTGTACTTGTCTAAATGTCGTAGCACCCGATGTGAATTTGTTAGCTAGATATACCTCTACGCCTACACGCCGCCTCCGGAAATGGCATAAAAGACAATTTTTCGTTACTTTAAATGTATGACAGAAAATGGCTCATTCTATCCCTAGGCATTATGGAATGGATCAACCGCCTATGATCCTTAGAATGATGTTTGCCTTGTTAAATATGGTGACATGAGTTATGTAAACCGACACAAAGCTTATTTCCGATTAGTTATGTCTTTACTATAGGGAATACAATAATCTTAGAGGTATATGAAACAAAAACCTTTTTAAGTCATGTTGACTATTAAGTTATTTAAGAAGCATGATCAATGTAGCAGTTTTATCTAGTGTGTAGTTTTTAGGGGGAGTCAATATTAGGGGGAGTATCCTGAAGTATCTTGACCATTGTGTACTCTTTTCTCCTTCGTCCAAGGTTATTTTGTCTCACTGGGTTTTGTTACCTGGCAAAGTTTTAACGAGGCACACATTAAATTGGTCACCATATTCACACTTCATCTTGAAGATGCATGTCTTCATTTGAAATATATGCAATTGCTCATCTTTTCCTTTCTACCACGGGTTTTTCCCACTGGGTTTACCGGGCAAGGTTTTGGTGTAACAACTATTATGCATCTATCTCTTATGGACTCACATCTTATGATCCAGACTAAAACCGTTAACGTTTCACCGAAATCAAGGGTTATGACTACGTCCGCTACGTGTGTGTTGTACTCTTTTCTCCTTCGACCAGGATTGTTTTTGTCCCATAGGGTTTTTATTACCTAGCAAGGTTTTGACGAGGAAACACTGGAGCACATATCAGAGAATACCCAAAGGGGGAGTGTTGTAAATAGTTTATTTAATGGGCATTCTTGTAATTAGCTCAATAGGGATATTCATGTAATTTACATACTGATTACATCTCTATATAAGAGATGGTTCCCTACTCAATAATACACAGATATTCTCTAATTCTCATTCTAAGTATTGTTCATCTTCTCTCTCAATCTCTTGTATTTTATGGTTTATAACAATTCTCAATTTCTTAGGATTGTTTCTCCCGTTTGGATTCTTATCTTGTGGAATTAGCAATTTCCACGGGAAAATAATCGTGGAATGTGAAAGTTTAAATTTCTGACTTGAATTCCTCACAAAATAGGTGTCATTTGTCAATTCTCTTGACTGAAGTTAATCTAAATATAAATTCTTGTTATTTTAAAACTCTATGTCATGAAATCTAAATAAGAAATTCTTTATTAATGGAATTTAAATTCATGAGATTTAAAATTTCTATGAAAATTAAAATTACTTTATCCAAACACAACAGAAGGGTCAAGATTTCTTTATTAGGCAAATATTAGGTGATTTTCATGAGAGGATCCCGATTCTGTCAGGTAAACCACATTTTAGTGAAGCACCTTATAACCCATTTTAGATGGTAACTAACGTGGTTTAGCCACGTCATTAAAGCATAAGTTTTCTTTTATCATAATTATGGAAAAAAAAATTGCTTAACATTTTTACTTTCGTGAATTGATCTTTTAGACCCTATTTTTTCGGCTTCTAGATCTTATCTGCTAGTCTTCATCAGACATGTATTCAATCTCTCTTCCTCTCCACGGCCTGTCCTCTCTACCGTAGCCTCACGTCCCCTTCAATTGAAAGAAATCTTTTCAATCCGATTATGGTTTTTGGCAAGCATAGTTAACATATGCTCTAGCCATTTTAATCGTTGTTACCTTCTTCCTTATTATGAGAATGAAATATGATTAGAATGTTTGGAATTGAAGTTCAGGGAAGTGGATTCAACAACCAAATTAAAGATGTTTCAAACTTTCAATCGCAAGAAATCAAGTATAATCTATGCACCATTGCAGTATAGTTTACAAGGTGGGTGATTTCATACTCATACTCAGTACCTGAAAGCATAAATCAAATCCACAACAATGATAAGTGAAGCAACTTCTATAAATCAAATGCACTCCCCTCCTAAACCCTAACTTTAAATACGCTACTTTTGATTTTGTTCGATGACTAGAATCAGCAGAGCTTTTTTCAACAATTCGTGGTAAAAGCTGATGGAGAGGAAGGATGAGAGAAGACGATGAAGACGTCGAACAAATTAATCATATCAGAAAGAAAAATTTTACCGTGTGCTTAGATGCGGACGAATTCCTAGAAATTTAATCAAAAATGAAGACTTCTCAGTTTCTTAGGACTTTTTCCCACCGTTTGTATTCTTATTTGTAATTTCTACCGGAAAATAAACGTAAAATTTGAAAGTTTAAATTCCCGATTTAAATTCCTCATAAATTAAGTGTCATTTATTAATTTCATCATTTTAAAACTTTACATGAAATCCAAACAATTGAATTCTAAATTAATAAAATTTAAATTTACAGAATTATAATTCCTATAATTTTAAAATTTTAGTGGAAATTAAAATTACTATATCCAAACGCAGCTGAATGGATCATACAATTCAGGAACCATAAAACAGACATGAACGATTCCACTCGAGAATTTTGTACCTAAATGGATCATAGAACAAGTGAAAAGGTCCGAGGAGACGACGGTACAATCTGTTATATAATCTCAATCTCTTGATAATTTACACCAAAAAAATATAAAAAATCTACAATGCAAAAACTTACACCACCTTGTACCTGCCTCTTATCTTGGCAACACTTTAATCAAATATCTTATGCTTAATTAATACCATGAAATTGTCATTTCTGTGATCCATCATCCTCTACACTGACAAAATCAGTACACAAATAACTTAAAACTTTATCACTATAAGTTATAAAGAAATCTAGCATGGGAAACCCACCATATATTAACCATCAACCATGTGGAACTCCTAATTACGGTATAACTGTTTTTTTCTTTCTTTTTTTCACCTTCTCTCTCTCCCTTCCGTGTCAGTCTCCAGTATCTCTCCTTTCAATTTTGCGTGCATACCATATGAGCATTCACCATCTGCCCAATCTCGATCATTTCATCTCATCCAGCAACTGTTATTGAGGGTCTCGAAAGCAGAAGCATTCCCGCATTCAAAGAGGAAAAGACAGAAAACTTTACCTGTTTCCGTACGCAAATGAGAGCTAAATGAAAAGCATATCCCAAATATTACCCAGACCTCATATTTGTTAGAAGAAACATGCAGCATCTGAACACCAAATTCGTCTGCTGTCCCAGAATTTCCTGCTCTCAGGTCAAGTTTCTCTCTCCTTAATGGGTTGTTAGCTGAAATTATTTTCCTTTTCCAGAACTGCATCACCGTAAGCAAGCTACTCTGGAAAGTGCACGTCATCCCAAACTCACATGCTTGTTACTCCATTGTTCTTACTATTAAGACTAAATTGTGCCAAAATCCAAATTCTCCCACTTGAAAGGAGCAACTGAGCCAATGTCCGGGGAACCTCTCAAGAACAAGCAGACACAAACACAAACAGCAGCTATAGCGAGCATAGAATGAATGAATGGACGCTGAAGCAAGCCTTGAGCACCAGGAACCCTCCTGGTGTATTTTGTTGCTGCAACTGCGCATTTGGCACATGATCTGCTTCCTTGTCTTAATTGGATACTTCTCCTACGCTCCAGCTCTACCCCCATATGAGTTTGCTCTATCTCATTTCCAATTGTTAAGGTAACCTGACTATTTCTTCTGTCGGTAAGTTTGCGAGCCACCAGATTGTTGTAAGAGTAATTATTCCTCATCATAGCATAAGCATATGGAGACTGCCCATTGCCATCCAAAAGGGAATTCCAGCAGCTCAATCCGATCTAGAGGTAAAAGTACACAGATGGTTAAAAGGAAAACAGTGTATTGTTATAACTGACAATTAAAATCTATAAAAAAGGAAATGAGGAAAAAATTAAAAAAAAAATTAGGCAACCTACATAACAGAGCTTACAGTTACTTTTTATTACCTCTTCTGGGTCATTCATCAAAGCATCAATCATATCCTCTGAATTTGACATAGAAGCAGCCAAATGAAGCGGTGTCAGGCCACCAGGTCCAGCATCATTTGGAGGGAAAATATATTTCTTGTCACTGCTAATCACAGAGTAATTAATAAGCAAGTCAATCATCTTCCTGCACCTCCTCTTTACAGCCCGGTTTAACAGCTGGACATCTGACAACATCACCAATGACTCTCTTGACAGCCCATCACCATCGAAATTTACCAATATGTCTAAAAGTGTTTTCACCACAGTGAAAAAGTCTCTCTCAACACTGAATGTGAGTAAAAATTTGAAACGACTAAGAGAGTAGCCGGACCCTTGAAACATGGAAGAGATCCGTTTCCTTTGGAAGAGCCATCCTAGCTCGTTCAGAAAGTGCAGAACTTCCTCCCTTGACCTAGGCCGCCCATAATCATGATTTTCATCTTCTGAAATTGCACCACAAACCTTTCTCTCCGAATCAAACTCAGACTCAATAAGATTCAATTCTCTACAGATAGTAGCATCAGCTATGATCACAGGAAAGCTGTTTCCCTTAAAACCATTCTCCACCTGTTCATGTTAGTGAAGGTCATTAAGACATTTCTAGGTGGTTCTACTTCAGATTTTTGAAATAATTGTTAACTTTGGTTGAGAGTTCTACCTCTATGAAACAGCGACCTAGAATACCCGGAGATGCATCATGAATTTGAAAGCTCCCCAAATTTATTTCATCATAAGCAGTTCCATGATATGTCGTTCCAACTTCCTTTGATGTGTAACCACCCTTATACGTGCAATGGATCCTGCATGATCAGAAACTAAAAGTTGTCGAAAACAAACACAATAAATTATCAGAAGAATCTTCACAATAGGAAAGCAGATGGCACTTACTTGGTGCCATGATTAGTCAGATTTCTACCCCTTATTGAAAGAGAGGTTTGTTGCCCGCCCACAACAGCCAAAGGGGACACAGAGATCAACTCTGGGGAACTATACGATCTCCAGGCTTTGCATAGACGAATCTTTCCTGAAAGTTGATTACACATTTTCAAGGCATAGTTTAAAACGAGGCAACATGCAAACATGTCGTTAATTACGCTACTATGACTCTTCCTCTGCAGTATATATAGTCCTAACCCCGTAGGGAATTATTAACAGTGAAATGTGAAGACTGTAGAGTTACCCTTTTGGGATCACTAGATCTTTCAGAAAGCTACTGAAAGGGAGTTGCTCAGAGCAAGACTTCTTATATAATTATCAACGCTACTGAAAATAGGCAAAATCATTCAGAGTTTGGTGATATATACCAAAATAAAATTGGGTAATGAACTTATTTGGTCTTTGAAAATTTTGAGGATATAAATAAACCAGGATTTTTAAGAAACAAAGATTTTGATATCTTTCTAAAACCGAGTATAGGAGCCTGGTAAATCTGTAAAGCTTTGTAACACACATTTGAATACTTCTTAAAAGATGGAAGCAGGAATGCCTCGTTGAAACAGAATCTGAACTAAGATGCCAAGCAGAACCACACTAACAATTAGTACTTACCATCTTTATGAGAAGCTAATTGCCTGCCTGTATTTACTAAAAACCTTCCACTTCTCCAAAAATCAGAATCTGAACTTTGAACCAAAGAACTCACATGCTGGACCAGGTTTTCTTCAAGCTGAAACAATACACACACTATAGTCAGCGAAAGACTACAAACACATTTACTCATCTGTATTAAAACAATTTACTCACGCGCTCCCAGGCAGCAAATGGCATTGACACATAAACTGATAGGACCACACAACCAGGCCGTATGTGGCTCTCCATTTCAGAAGGACTGTTAGAAAGCCAACTATAGACCTAAAATAGAAGAGCAACTAAAATTGTGAGATACTCCAACAAAATAATTCTTATAAAGCTACCGTGGCAAAATAAACCAAAATCTCCTCACCTGAGTCCGCAGTGTCCCTGGTAACTGACTGGGATCCTTATCAAATAGTTTAAACAATATTCTTCCAGTACGATCCTGTTAAAGAACAATACAATCCTTGAAATCCCTTAAAAAGTGGTAAACTAGAATTCAAAATACAGAGACATGAATAAACCAAAAGTATCATCACCAACGAAACCAAGTACAGGTGTAAAGAAATAGGTGGACACTCAACACTACCTGAGGATCAGAATTCAAACTAGATGGTGAATGATCAGAACCAGAAGATGTGTAGCCAGCTTGATGTGGAAAATTTTGAATAGAGGAGCTGACAGCACCTCTATTTGACCCTCTAAAGAGATCAAAAGGCAAGTTACTACCACCATTCAAGCTATAGTCCAAGTTCAAATTAGACTCTTTGCTTATTGACCGTTTCTCCGACTTGACAGTTTCTGCCAAACTCTTCATGGGAAACAGTGTTTGCATCACTGGAGGTGATGATGATGGAGACCTCTCCTCTGTGCGATTACTACTGTCAGAAGAGAAATACTTTCTACAGGAAGCCAGTTTTGGTGGGCTATCATCCTCGGGTGAGGAGCTGAATAGCTGTAAAGGTAATTTGACTCGAGTCTCTTGACCCTGGCAGTCTGAATCTTCTGCCGGAGACTGGTAGCTAGTACTACTTCTCTCTCCCCCAGCTGAATGAAACTCTTGAGGAGACCTCTTCTGCAAATTAGGCCTCTCCTGGTCAGAGCATGTTAACTTAGTTTTCTCACTGTCACTACTCTGACTGCTCTTTTGAGACATCATAGCAAGAGTGTCAGAAGAAGGTGTTGCTAGAGTAGCTGAAAGAACAGTGATCAAGTCCAAGGTTGACACAGATGTTTTTCCATTCAATTTGTTTTGAAGATCTAAAGGAAGTAGGTCTGAAGCTTTCCAATTTAAATTTCCAAGATTCGGCAACTTGGCAGCCAGGTCTACTGGCAGCGGCAAAGAGTTTATCTTACTAAGAATCTGAAGGAGCTGCTCTCTGTCCAGTACTGATGAGCTGCTGGTATTTCTGACATCAGTTTTCCCTACAAATTTGAGTACATAAATTTAGCATAGGATCTACATAAACATAAAACCAATAAATCAAGCATAATCATATAACCATGTTACCTTGTGGACGAGTAATAGCAGCTAGCAAGCTAACAATATCCAAATTTCCACTAGTTTTGTTATCCCCATCACCAGGGATTGTGAGCCTTGAGGTAACATCCTCAGGCTGGGTTTTCCTTCTTCGCCTGTTATGCCCTGCAAGTCTCCTTCTGCAACTTCTCTTCCCCTCATCGAACTCTGAAAGGGGGTGAAACCTGAAATAACCAAAATAGATTTTGATGCTTTGGGCTTTAGAGCAAATACAATCCACCAAAATAAAAATATAAAAACAAAAACACATAATTCCATTAATCATAAACCAATTAAACTTCTTCTAGGATACTATCGATCTCAAACAAACTCTAAATATAAGTTCTAAATTTGCTTATAACTAATTCGTAAGTGAAATTGGGGCAGATAGACCGGATAAATAACAACCTGCTGCACTGCTGGCAGAACCTCTGCATCTGCTTGGCAACAAGGGCTTTGGTGGACTTAGCATGACTCTCACAGACTTTATGCCGGCGATGATAGTCTTTCGCAGTCGACAGATCCTCTTTACAATCATCAACCTGGCACATGGGATAGCTTCCACCATTATTCCCCGGAGATCCAGACCGGACCCTCTTATTAGGCCTGGACACCGCCGGCTCCTCCAAAGAAGCCAAACCACCACCCAGATTCAGCTGAAGCCTTTCATCCTCATCCTCCACAGCCACAGCCGTGCTCTTCACAGCTCCTCCGGCAGCTTCCTCCTTCCTCCTGGGCTCTGAATTCGAAGCGCCCATCATCTCAGTGTCCAGTGGCCTGGCTACAAACCTCACTGCATCCCAGTCCCAAACGTTGGGGTTCCAGCTGTTGGAACCTGGGTTTCCAAAAAGCGGCTGCGAATTCGGGTGTTGATAGTTCGGGGCCTGGTAAGGGAGATCCCGCTTCTTCTTGGCCATGGCCTCCGGCGGGTTGCAGAATCGAGACGAAAGTGATTGACGGAGGAAAATTGGGGTAGCAACTTGGGCACCAACCTCTTCCATCCAAGATTCACTGACCAAAATGATTTCTGTACCCAACACAAAAACCAAACATTTTAATTAGAAATCACATATGCAGGCTTCACGCAAACATTGAGCGCTGCCGAAATGAGCATTTCTTTTCTCTCTCTAATTATTCATTTTAATCTCATTCGTTTGGTTCACGGTTGAGAAAAACAAGGGGTATCTAATTGAGCAGAATAAATTCCAGTATTAAAAATCGGAAATCGAGAAATTCTATACCTTGACTCAACAAATCCACTTATCCAATCCACATCTTTCTAATTTCTCTCCCCCCCAAATGGTCACTTTTTGCTCACTGAGCTGAACCCAGACATGGAATTCCCAACCGATACGAGACCCTTGTTTCGTTTCTCGATCTGAACCCCTCAGGCTCCAGTCTGCTATGCAAATCTGACCCACAATCAAAATTCCAAATCTTACGGATTCTCCCAGCTCAACACACAACAAAACCCAGCAAACTGCTTCGTGTTCTTCTGGAACTGACCCAGAGTTGATCGAGCTTGATGATGATGATGACGACCAGAACGAGCTCCCTTCTTCTTCTTCTTCTTCTTCTTCTTCTTCTTCTTCTTTGGTGTTGTCTCAGCAAAGCCCCGAAATTTTACTTTTCTTCTTCTCTTCTCTCTCTCCGAAGTCCCGTCCTTTTTCGTTTCTTCCTCCTGTCCTTGCCTTCCAACAAACTTGTCTTTCGGCGAGTGGCAGAAACGGTAAATTAAATAAGACTGGGGTGGTTTCGGGGCCGCCCGAGGACCATTCGAAGAATCCAAGACCTTTCCTTTCTCTCTCATCCTTCCCATTTTTTTACCGCTCACTCACTGTTTTGTCGTTGACATGGTGAATGTGAAAACTCCGTACTCGTAAAACATTCAGATACACAAGTACGTAAATGCCCCTACGGGACGGAGGTGGGGGCCATAATGGTTGCAGATCCCAGTCGGCTTTTTTTGTGACGTGATGTGAACGTTGGCGATGAGACGTGAAATGGAAAAGGGAAGGGAATGTGGATGACAATACTAATATTCGCATCCGACAACGAGATTACATTGCCATTTTCATGTATAAACACATTCGTTACTTTTACTGATTTAGAAAATTCCTTTGATCGCTTACATGTATGAGAATTTTGCTTTTGTTTTCCTAGAATTACCTTATGAACGGAGTAACTACAGCATTTTATTTGATTTGTATCTCGGTGAATAAAGCAACAGTCTCTAAAATATTTACCGATTTATGTTATTGACTTTATGTGATGAACTATGATTTACTGAAGTTGCGGTCATGAGTCTTTTACTTCACAGACCCTCTAAGTTAGTTCTAAAACCCTTCATTTGCCTACACACCTAATAACTCAATTCTTAATCTAGCATGCCTCAGTACTTAACACATTAATCTTTTATTTCTTTAAGTTGTTTTTGTTTCTTGTTTTTGCATATATATATATAAGCAGGGAGTAGTTCTAATGAGGACCACTAAGTTAAGGACTAGTTAAGGACTTTTTCGTTTCACCCATTTTTCGATCGCATATTCACATCTCGACCGTCTAGTTTGTAGATATATATATGAGTGATCATCTCTACAAATTTTCATGCAAATTGAAAATCGTTAAGGCAATCATAAATATGATTTACCAATTATAAACTTGAACCGCTCTTGTTTGACAGATTTGGATTGTCCATTGATTTGATTTAGTTCGATCCCTTAATGATCACCAATTTTGCTGAAAATTTGTAGAAGTGATCTACTTATATAGACCTAAAATTTGAACGATTGAGATGGAAAAATGTAATTGAAAAGTGGGTGTAATAAACGATTAATGAGAAAGTCATCAACTAGTCCTTAACTTAGTGGTCCTCATTAGAACCCCTCCCTATACAAGCATTTTCTTTTCTTAGATTTGCTAGATTCAATTATCATAGCCATCGTGTGTGATGACTATAGTTATTGTTAATGTACTTCTTCAAGAAAGAGCAATCATGTGACTTTTTTATTGCCATTTGGTCTCCTGCCAAACTATATCACATCAGGTTTACTAGCTTTTTACTTCAATTCGTAGCATTTTGTTTTGTTTCAGTTCTATGTGTTCATTATTCAACATCTCTCCACAAAACTATTATTTTATTAAAACACATACACAATATTAAAGAACACGAGCAATAATTTCGTGTTTCTACATTTTTGAGCTTTGACGTCTTCTAGAACCATTCCCAAGCAATCTGCGTTGTCAAACATCAACTGTGGGGTGAACTCGATTCAAGGTGGAGGGGGTAACCGCGTGCTATGTATATATGCCTATCGATCATCACGTACGTCTTTGGTCCAAGATGATCTAAGTTCTAACTAATATTAACGTCATATTAATAGCATGACAAGTCGTGTATGTACAAAGGGAGTCATGGTAGTCTACTAGTTTGCATCCAAATGTGCTTCATTGTTAACTAAGCCACCAAGTCAGCGTGTATTCTTGTAATCAAACAAATTGTGTGTTATTTTCTCTTTTGAAATTTGATAGAAAATAAATATATATATATATATATTGGGGTAAAAATTAGGGAAAATACCCAAAAACAAGATTCTTAAACCCCAATCCAATGAAAATCTTTTCTCATGACTCATTTCAATGATTTTTAATAAAATGTCAACTTTACCCTGCATCCATCTTATCTCTCCGATCTAAAAACTCTCTCATCTACTCTCTCTCTCTCTCTCTCATCTACGATCTGTAACTTTTTCTTCTCTCTCTCTCACTATCTCTCCTTCACCGCCGCCCTCATTCGCCGATGCCGCCCCACCCGCCGCTTCATCCCCGACTCCGACAAGGTCCGGAAGCTTCCGAGCTCGTCACATCGATGAAGTCCACATCGATCAAGTCTAGTCAGCTAGTCATCGTCGCCGCCGTCAATCAAGTTCTGCACCATTTCACGTCGGCGCTACCGCAAGGATCTGCAACCGAGAGGGAGCCACTGGCATTGAGGAGGGTGGCATCAGGAAGCTTGTCGTCGCTGCCGAGCCACGGCGCCAAGTCCTCTCTCCTCTCCGTCGTCGCCGTCCCGAACTACTTGCTGTTCAACGACTTTATCTGCTTCTACGAATCCCGCCTATCGCTGAACTCGTCTTCATCAGGTGGAAGAGCAATCGGGAGCGGTAGCTAGGATCTGAGGAGGAGGAGTAGGCGGAGGAGGACACATGGTTGTCGAGGAGGTGGGGGACCTGAGCGGTGGCGAGGGGGTCGTCGAAGATGTCTTCGCCGACGAGGAGATCGGCCGGGTCGAGGAGGAGGGGGAGGAGGGATAGGGGGAGGGACTCCACCTGGAAGGAGGGCTTGCAGAGACAACATCACTCTGAAGGCCAATGAGGAAGACTAGTTCTGAGTTGTAGCGTAAGGTTGGATGTCGGAGTCGACGCCAACGCCGGTCGGGAAGTGTTTGGGCACCTGCTTTGGGTGCCCAGAGCAATTTTTTGGTTTGGGCTTGGGTCCTTGACAACGGGCTGGAGGTTTGGATGCCCTTATGGGCCTCACAATAATGTTTCAACGTTTTATTAGGGGTTAGTAACTATTATTAGAGGTTAGTAACACGATTATTAGGGGTCAGTAACTGGTTACTGGGTGTCAGTAACTGAAAACAACATGATTATTGGGTGATTACTGGGTGTCAGTAACTGAAAACAAAGTGATTATTGGGTGTCAGTAACTGAAAACTAAGTGATTACTGGGTGTCAGTAACTGAAAACTAAAAGTTATTGGGGGTCAGTAACTGGTTACTGGGTGTCAGTAATTAATCAATAACTGGTTATTGGGGGTTAATAACTGGTTATTATGGGTCATTAACTGGTCAGTAACTGATTATTGGGGATCAGTAACTGGTTACAGGGGAAAATTCGGTGACCGGAATCCGGCGGTCGGGAAAAATCCGGTGACCGGAATCCGGCGGCCGGTGACCGGAGTCCGAGGTTCAGGCCAAGTCTTTTCATGTTGAAGAGGTGGGGGCAAAATAGTCTTGAAATAATATGGTTTGTTAAGACTTTAGTAAAGATTTGGGCATTTGGGCATAAAAATGGTTACCTTATATTGAAATGGGCTAATGCAAAAGATTATCATTGGAATGAGAAATAAGAGGTTTGAATTAGTATTAAATGGGCATTTTCCCTAAAAATTAATAGGTTTGAATGAGAACTAGGTAATGTCTTTCAAGTTAGGGAAAATTTTAAAAACAACACATGACAAACAGTCTACTCTTAATTTTGGTGTTTCAAGTTTCAAAACAATCAAAATGGTACATGATGTTTAAAAGTCGGCACACTTTCAGCACACGTCGTTAATAACACGTTAACTCTATGTAATTTCTCATTTTTCAAATTGTGGTTTCAGGTTTTCTTTATTCTCTCTTTCTTCATATTATGTTTTCTTTTTCTTTTTTGCTTTTTATATACTTTTTTAATCTTGTAAACTCAGACCATATATTCTCAAAGACTTTGTTGTTTTCCCCTTATCTGGTTTATTTGCTTACTATTCATTATATTTGTAAGTTACTAGGTTTGGTTTTAATGAAAGACTCTTATTTATAAATAAAAAAAATTAAAAAAAATATTTTGCTTCTCGTCTTAATCCAAGTAAAACTAGGACATAGCTTTCTCGATCTAAGTTTCCTTACTCAATACTCATTTACCAAATCAAATCATCTTCCAACTTCTTTCTACAGCCTCACCTTGATCACCATTTTTGTATATGCTAGGTTTGATCGGGGATGAAAAATAGAGAACAATACTTTTTTTTAATTTCTCTATCCTTATTAATTATTAATTTAATTATTAATTTTAATAATTTATTACTACTAAATTAATGAGTGACAGATTTGTCCCTCCAAATTTAAAGGAAAATACGTTAGATAATGAAGAATGTAACGTTATGTACATATTTCAATTGAGATTACAAGTTCATGTACCATTATAATTGTTTTGAAACTTGAAACACCAAAATTAGAAATTGACTATTTGTCATATTTCTCTTCAAATTAACGATTTGGTCATAATTTTATAGATTAACTGACCACATTTTGGTAAATCATTTATGTAATTTCTCAACCAAGCTAAAATTATTAAGAGACCGTACCAGACAAAATTAATCAACGAACTAAATGTGTCAAACATGAATAAGCTAGCTAGTCCTTATTCTCATTTACTAATTAGTCTCGATTAGAAGATCTCTCTTGTAGGTAGTTATCTTAAATTTTATAGAACTATAAGTATAAACATAGTTTGCAATTTAACAATTTTATTAAAAAAATGGCTTGATGAGTAAAGATTGATCGATTGATCCAACATTAACTAATTACAAAATCAACAAATCACCTTAGCGGGACAATGATGTACAAGCTAGGAATCTAGGTGCATGTTTGTTTTATGAGACTAAATGAGACAGTGTTAACTAAGGAATCAAATTTAGTTAATATTGTGTTTGGTGTTACTGAGTACTAAAATAAATGAGTTTACATAACACATTGTTTTCATTTTGGGCTCTTTAGATGGTGTTATTATAGATACTCAAGTAGGTCATCCTTAAATAGCAACATCATTCGAAACGATAAACCAAACAAACTACCATTTAATCTCATGCAACTTAAGACACTTCACATAAATACATGACGGTCTTAAAAAATAAAGAGATTTAATATAGTCCTTACCACCAAACATGTACCAGGATGCATTTGTTGGACTAAAGAAGCGATCAATTGGGTCCGCGCATCTCTTCGTCGCTAAACCCTTGAATGGGTAGTGGTACATACGAGGGGGGTATAGTTGATTAGCAATGTGTTTAGGTGGCGATTAATAGGGAGATTAGTAGTGATGGATTAGGGTGTTGGTTGCCCGAAATGACATCAACCCATAATGCCTCCTCCTCCCCGTAGAGAGCGAGAGAGAGAGAGAGAGAGAGAGAGGAGGCTCTATCTAATATTGGAGGGCTGGGTAGAGCCCCAAGAGGAGAGGATTAGGCCTCTGTCTCTAGGAGGATTAGGCCTCTGTCTCTAGGAGGGTTATCAAAGCTATTCACTTGCATGCTTTGGCACTCGGCTACGGAACATTTTGTATTGTTAATAGCCCTAAACTGTGGAATAATTTGACATGCAAATCTGCATAACACAACTTTAAGCCGGGTACGGCATGGTTTTACAACACTCACACTGAGCAGCAGCACCACGGCTGTACCGAATGAAAGAGCAAATCTTTCTTGTCCGAATGAAGACTTTTTAGAGCACAAAAATGGTAATTGAATATTTGGATTTGAGGGGAAAAGGGACGTAGGAGAGAGTACTTTTTTTGGAGATAGAGTGATTACTTAGCTTCTATGTACATTCCAAAAATATATTTCTCACGCCATCCCATTGACACTAGGAACACAGAAAACATAGTAAATAACTCACGTTTATTGTAGTACCGAACGTTTGTTTTTCTTCAGACATTTTAAGCATATAAATAAAAGAAACCACTCTTCTATCGGTGTATGAAACCAAAAACCCACTTAAATAATGCAAACTAGGAGAAAACCAAATCCCAAGCTGCTCACCAAAAAGAAAAAAGAATTGCCTATATATATATGATATAGCGATTTCCTATATATATTAAGGGAATGTCCCAAACAACCTCTGCTAATTTAGCTACTTAAATAAGTCCAAAGCTGTAGTATTTAGGAAAACCTCTCCAGCATAGATTTAAAAGAGAAGCTGCCACCATTGCCCATCAAAAACAAGCCAAGCATGGCGACAATTGCAACAAACACCCACATCCAAGGCTGCATTCTTCTCTTACTGCGGTTGCGAAGAGGAAGAGGGATGGGTTTTACCTTGCTTTGCTTTGTGAACTGTGACATTTTCAGGGACCTCTTCGTTATCGTCACCGGTTTCTCTGCAGCTTCAGGCTCTATTGGAGTTTCAGTTGTAGTCTCTGAGCTTGGTTCTGGAGCAAATTCTCCTTCATTGATACCATTTGTAGCCTTTGTTGCACTTGCCTTCTTTCTTTCCTTCTTTCTTGCTCGCTTCTCTCTTTCCTGTACCATCACAGAGTAACAGGATATTGCATCAGAAAGCCAACATCTCTGTATCACTAAATTGCCCATGAGATATCAATGGAATTGAACAAAATGAAGTTTCAGGAAAGTTTACCTTTTCTTTCTCTTCAGCTTCTTTCTGTGCTTTTATAGCTGCTCTAGCTTGGGCTTTCTCCGCTATTCTTTTCTTTCTCTCCATTGCTTCCTTAGCTTTGGCCTTTTCCTCCAGCCTACGTTGCTCCCTCAACTTTGCAGCTGCTTCTTCCTTTCTCAATTCCTCTTCCTTCCTGGCCAACTCTACTTCCTCCTTTGTTGGTTTTGGGTCATCTTCTATTTCCTCTACAATCTCATTTCTTCCAGAAACTGTTGCTTGGCTGATTCCAGAAGGAGCAACTTTCACAGGCTTCTTGTTCTTAGTTGTCTCATTGTTTGGCTCCACAATCTCCACACCAGATTTATCACTTGGTTCTACAGATTCTACAATTGCAACTCGTTTTGCAGGTTCAGGAGTTGAGACCACCGCTGCTGGCATATGATGCCTGGTTACTCTTACTATGTCAGGTATTACAGGTGGTTCCTCATCAGGACCAAGTGAACGGCCGTCAAAGGTTCTTAATCTCCTTAGTATACTCCTGGTGTTGCACTTGATATATTCTTTCCGAAAATCGCCATTTGCCCTCCAGAGTTCCATAAATGATTCCACCTAAACAATAAATTGTTAGCCTTCATGCACGTAAGACCCACATTGTCCAAGTTTTCAACCTAAAAGGGGAAAATGCTACCTGATTGATACATAAATGCTGCACTTGCTCCTTATCTCCACTCAATGCTAAGTCATTAGCAGCCTTTGCATCATTTCTGTACCTCCAGTAGTGTTTAGTCTGTAGATTCAAGGCAAAAGAGGGTCACTATCTCTTCTAGATTGGCATATATTTATATTAACGGTTCAAAATAAAATATATAGAAGAGAAGGGTTGGCACATAAGGTTTCAGATGGCTAAAGTTATCAACACAACCAATAATTCTGCTTGATATAAACAAAAAGAAAGTTGAAAACTATGACATGTCCAAAAGCAAGCTTAAAAACATACCCTATTAGTGGTGAAGTTAAATAATAATCCTAAAACATGTTCCACAGTATATATGTGCATGCACATGTAGATAGTTGATAACAACTAATAAGGCGCAAGTGTTTTCTTTTAAGAGAACACAAATACCTTTTCATAATTTTGTTTCCTCAAGCTCTGTAGATGTACATATGCTTCTTGGCGAGTTGCATCTGCAGCTTCAAATTGATATTGTAATTCATGCAGCATATCATTCTCTCCATTATATTTCTTTTTAGCAGCTTGTGTGAGTCCCTGTGCTTTGACAAGATTTTTTTTTAGTTGATCCATTTCCAATTTCAGATCCTGCGGTAATGGAAGTGAAATAAGAAACTGAAGAGCTCATCACAACAACTACAAATACAAGAGTTTGTCCACCTGTTATAGTATTGAACGGTAAATATCTTAGTTCTTGTTAATTAGAAAAGTTACTAAACTCAAGTAGATCAGGTGTTACAGTGTGAATCATCACAAGATATCATTTCATATCAATAGTCCACCATATCAAAACTCTATCCTGATCATTAATCATTACACGAGAAAACTGAAGTTTGATAGTGATAGATTGTTTAATGTGAAGTATCAAAACCATATGAATTAGTCCACACCACTCACATCGTGGTTAGAGAAGAAAGAAGTTAAAGAGCATGATACCTGTATGCGCTTTCTAATATGGTCTTTCTGATCTAGAGATTGTTGAACTTCATCCTGTTTAGCCAAGCTATATGAGAGCTGATCACGGCATTGCTTAAGTTGCTTGATGTCACGAATATACTGCTTTTCTTCCTTTAAAGGTACGGTCTCATGAGTCAAGGTATGTTCCATCTGGCGTATCTATGTATGAAGCACGCATGATTAAAACATTACATAACTAATTCAAGTAGAATTCAAATCCATTATCTACAGTATGGACGAGGAAAGTTATCGCTTACTGTTTTAGTTATTTCCTCAACAGATAGAGCATCCTTTACTTTGTTATTCATAACCAGAACAGAATCCATTTCCCGTCGTTTGGCCTTGAGGAGCTCTTGAGCAGCTCTCTCTTCAGGTATGGCAGCTTCGAATTGTAATTTATGATCCTTACAAGTGGCCTAGCCACATAAGATTCAACAATTAATTTGAAATTATACTGAAAAAATAAATAAACATAGAATAAAGAGAGTGATTTAGAAAAAAGTACTCACTCGTTGCATTTGCATTTTGGAACGAATAGCATCCCTGTCTCTGGTTTTTTCTTCAACTTGTAATTGAGCATGCTTGATCTGTTCTTTTAAGTTTTCGTCATCATTTCTAGGAATTCTAATTAAGTAGTAGAAAGGTCTTTTTACCACATCAACAACCTTATCCTGTCCTTCCAAAGAATCAACAGGGGCAACTTCAGACTCTGACTTAACATCAGTGATGACAGAAGACTCATCAACATCAACAACCTTATCGTGTCCTTCCAAAGAATCAACAGGGCCAACTTCAGACTCTGGTTTTGCATCACTGATGATGGACGGCTCATCAACACCTGAGCTAGCCGGCAAGGTAGCTTCACTCTCAACCAAATCATCTATCTGTAATGCCGGCTTCCCATGGTCGTCAGCACATTCAGCCTCCAAGTTTGACACACCAGCATCACCTTCAACTTCTGGTTTTGAAGGTTCACAAGGACAAAAACTCAGCTTTTCACTACTTTTCTCATCTAATTGCTCTGGCGTTCCATCATCAATACTGCAAGTTGAATCATCTTCCTTAGGTAGAGAGTCCTCATTTTCAACATTCACTATTGTATCACTATCAGCAACAGTTGCACAGCTTTCACCATTTTCAACCGGTACGTTTTCGCACACAGAAGCCTTTTTAGATGACCCATTCTCCTCTGAAATGTTCTCTTGTTGAGAATGAACAATAGGGCCATTGTCAACTGGTGCTTCCAACTGCTTCTGAACTTCAACAGATGCAGCCCCCACTACCCCGTTTTCACATGATCCGTGTTCTTCAGGTGTATCAGCCAAGTGATTAGTATCTATGGGCACTGAAATGCTCTCTTCATGAGCATGAACAATAAGCAACTCATTTCCATATTTATCAGAAACAAGAACATTGTCAACTTCAGTTTCCAATTGCTTCTTGACTTCAACATTGTGTGCCAATATTTGGCCATTTTCTTCACATGGAAAACCATTCATTTTTTCCGCTATGTGCTGCAAGATGCTCTTTTCACTATCACCACTGGCAGCCAATATTTGGCCATTTTTTTCACATAAACCATCAACCGTTTCAGCAATGGGTTCGGAAACACTTTCTTCGACATCTACTTTGGCAGACAACATTTGGCCATTTTCTTCACATGAGCCATCAATATTTTCAGGAATGGGCTCGGAAACGCTCTTTTGGCTATCAACCTTGACAGCTAATATATGTCCATTTTCTTCACATGAGCCATTAATCTTTTCAGCAATGGGCACGGAAACACTCTCTTGGCTGTCAACCTTGACAACCAATATATCGCAATTTTCTTCACATAAACCATTAATCTTTTCAGCAATGGGCTGGGAAACACTTTCTTGGACATCAACTTTGACAGCGAAGCTTTGGTCATCAACTTCATATGAACCATTAATCTTTTCGGCAATGGGCTCAGAAACACTCTCTTGGAGATCAAGATTGGCAGCCAATATTTGGACGTTATCTTCAGATTCACCATTAATCTTTTCCACAAGAGAATCCAAAGCACTCTCTTGGATATCACCATTAACAACCAATATTTGGCCGTTATCTTCAGATACATCATTAACACTTTCACCAAGAACATTTTCACCAAGAGAATCCAAAGCACTCTCTTGGATATCACTTTTGACAACCAAGATTTCGCCAGTTTCTTCACATGTACCAATGGACTCCAAAATACGTTCTTTAACATCAACATTGGCTGTCAAGATATGGCCATTTTGTTCCAATGAACCATCATTCACTTCTTCAGCAAGTGCCTCTGAAACGCTCTCTTGGATATCACTATTGGCATCCAAAATTTGAACATTTTCTTCACATGACTCATTATTCTTTTCAGCTACATCAACCAAGTGATTTGTGACTAACAACTCCAAAAGGCTCTCTTGATCACCATGAGTAGACAGTCCATCTCCATTTTCATCAGAGACAATGTCATTGACCACTTGTGTCTCCAAATGTACCTCAACTTCAACAGAGTCAGCAGCCAAGGATCGGCCAATTTCAGAAGATCCAATCTGTTCAGCTGTAGTTGCTGAGGTGGTATCATTTGCTGAGGCGGTATCATTAGCATCACAAGCAGCCACACCGTCCCCATTCTCCTTCGACTCAGGATCACTGACAATTTGCTCATCTACCTTATCATCAGCTTGGGATTTGGACTCTGACTCTTGAACTAGATCTTCTTCTGACACCACCTTGACTGATTGCTGATCCCCCTCACCCTCAAGACAAGAACTTTCAACTACAATCTCCGAATCACCAGAACATGTCGATTCCTCGGCGGCAGCTTCAGCCTTCTCTACTGAACCTGAATGAGACTGTAATTGAGACTGGGGATTCTCAACAACAACAACACTCTCCTCAACCTGGAGTTGAAGACCGCCACCACCATTGGTCTCGACTCTGCCGCAATGCCCATTGGCTAGATCAAACTCGTCCGAAGCCACGGCGTCACTCCCGGTCACAAACACATACGAGCCGTCGCCGTCGTCCTTGGAGATCCCATTCCCAATCACACCGACATTGACATTCCCTTCCTCACACTTGGACACCTCAGATTCACACGCATCATGGCGCACATCCACGTCAGCCGTCATTGCTTCGATCACACCCGAATTCCAACCCACCACCACAACAACAACTATCTAGTTCTAGACACAGAATTTAAACAGCAGAAAAAAATTCCAAGTTAAAATCTTTGACTAATTCAGTGTCAGCAAGATTCAGTATTTAGGAGTCAAAATCAAAACTGAAGAGCGAGATCTAAATCTAGATCAGGAGGACTTACAGGAGCAGATCGGAGAAGAGCGGCGCAGATCGGAAGCGAGATCAGCCCACCTACATGAATGTGGGTGCGAAACTCAAAGCAGGGATCTTTGGTAAGCAATGTAGATTTGGGGAGAGAGAGTGAGGTGTAGATTGGAAGTAGCTCGAAAGAAGAAGAAGAACAGCTGGACAAGGAAGAGAAGAGTATGTATGAGTTTGCGTTACGGCTTTTTGGAAGTAGAGTCCTGTCTGACTTCTCTCTACTGATTACTATGTGGATTGGATTGGGATTTTTATGCGCCTTTTTGGGCTTTTTCGTCATTTCCCGGTTTTTGAAATCATATTGGAAATACCTCTCTCACGTTTTTCCTGCACGACGTTTATGATCCGGTCGTTTGTCACGGTCACATCTGTCTGGATTTTTGTTTTGGCCGAGTTTACACGTCCTAAAACGCCAACTTAATAGTCCTTCACCTCACATTTACCTTTCTTTGTATGTTTCTTTTCTTTCTCACCCTGATAATTTTTTTGTACGGTGAGACCAAAATATAAAAAGCGTAGATTAGGAAAAATTATCTTAACAATATCTGTTTAGAGCGCGATAAAATAATAATAATTTGTCTTGTTTAAGAAACAAGAATAACTTAAATGTTTAAGATTTTCTTTAATGAGGTTCGTACAAATAATATGGGATACTTGATTGAAACTTTGCGAACAAACAAATGTAAACTCATGACCCTAATAGTATCATTAGCGTGTAACTTAAATGCTTAAGATTTTTTCTAATGAGCTTAGTACAAACAATATAGAATGCTTGATTGAAACTTTGCGATCAAACAAATGTAATCAAATGAATGTAAACTCATGATCCAAATAGTATCATTAGGGCTAAACAATGATATATGTTTCTCTAATGATTATGAGAGCTTGAACTTTTACTTTGAATATCCAATTTCATCCTCCAATTATGATTTGTAGATATATCTTTAGAGAGAAATTGTTAAATCAACAACTATATTTCAAAATTTTAACAAAATTAACTAAACAGTAAATTCCAATGTTGAATACGCTTTTAGGCCTCGTTTGGTTCATTTAAAGAAAAGTAGTTTATTTGTCTTTCTTATTGTAAATGAAGGAGAAAAGATATGAAATCTCCCACAAACTTTGTATTGTTTGGTAACATTTGCTTTGAATCAAGAAGTCAATCCATTTTATAGTTTAGCGAACAATACAAGGAATAAAACACCCATTAGGCCAACAATTTTTTTTACTCCATATGACTACTAAAACACTTAATTGCCCTTATGATCCTGACAATCAACAATACTTCCACCTTCTCAAAACCGTTATAGCACATTTATTTCAACGTACTCGAAAATTGCATAAGCTTGAATAAAGTATAACAACCAGAAGTGAATCAAGACTGCCCCTGATTCAAATTTAGACCATACTATGTGACATAAAGACCTAGTTCAGCCAAACGCACTCTAGAAGGAAAGCCCAAAAGAGCTCTAGCTCAACAGAAAAACATGACAACAAAATCCAAAACTGAACCCTGAAGGCCCAGAGCTAACCGACCCTAGACCCGCTCATATTCAGTTTAGCACCACCAACAACCAACCAGGCAACATTGTCGTTGACAACACCAACAGAGTCACACATTCAAACTCCATTGTTTATGGGTGATTGTTGGGGGTGGAGCCACATAAAATCCGGGAACGGCGCTCAGTCTTAAAGACTCATAATTTATCAACCATGAGCATATAATGTAAGGGGGAATACCAGGTTTGTCAAGACCCGTCCTAAATTTCACCCCGAAACCCGAGGTGAGTTCTGCGGGGATCGCCTCCAAGGAAAATTTACCGAAGACTCGGCAAACCTCCCTCGAAAATGGACAACCCTAACTTAAGAATTTAAGAACCAACTTTTTATTCCAAAATAAATCTTTAGCCACAATCCAAAAGTAGCCACAATACAAATTACACAGAAGAATTCCAAAAGTATTCATAGCTACTAAAAATAAAATAAAATAAAATACAGCAAAAGCTAACAAACCCCTAGTAGATTAAACAAGTAACCTACTGGCGAAATGTAGCTGATAGATGGGTCACTATGCCTTGGCATCTCCTGCTAGACCTCACTCGAACTCTGCAGACTGGGCATTTTAAAAAGCGAAGAGCCCAGGGGAAAATATTCAACACGTCAGAGTGAGTGGACGAAATGCTTCTGACAACAAATAAATATTTCCCCAAAATAAATGTTTTCATCAGCGGCAAAAACAAAAGCTCCACTGGAAAGATTCTGAACTGGGGTCCAGCCTGGCTAGACTCCCAAACTTTAAGACATTGCCTCTCAGGCCTGGATATTATATATATATATATATATATATATATATATATATATATAGTATGTATGCACACTCGCTTGACCTTTGGCATGATATCCATAAACAACTTGAATAAGGTAGATATCATATGAAGCTACTATGCTTGCGTCTAACACTCACATCACCCCACACCAGAATTGTACCTCGTATATGGGGGAAAGCGGCCGAGTGGTAATATATACATGCTTACTCCTTGTACGACATCTTTGAATAAATAAATGGAAGATTAGAAAGTCGCATAGGGCTACGACACTCGCGTCTAACACTCATGTCACCCATACCGGAATTGTGCCTCGCGTATGGGGGAAATCACGTATAGCTAGCTAGCATTTAATCATATACATACTATTCTCGGAATTGTACCTCGAGTATAATCACCGAAATTCTCAATTTCGGGAAATATCCAACAACAGAAAATCATTCAAATGATAAAGCATTTCAAACACAATATTTAAAAACAAATGTCCACTCACAACTTAGGCCTAAGCCTGACGTCGGTCGGAGGTCTCCTCTGCTCGAGCCTCCTAGCGTCCTGTCCCTAACATAAATAAATTCTTAAAATAAAACACCGACAAAACATGCATAATTAAATATGCTTCATGCTCAACCAAGCCTAACACTCCAAAATCTTAATTTCACTGTCAACCACAAATCTCCATAAAAAACCAACTTCCTCAAAACCACCTTCCACCAAATAAAATCCAATGGCTGGATTATAAATTAATAATCTGTCAAAAAATACCAAACTTCAACAAATCTCAAACCTATCCAAAACTCCTCCAAAAATTCTAAAACTTATTCCATTAAACTCCTCACATTTTTCTCCACCGAAAACATTTTCCCGGCGGCGGCCGGCGACCAACTCCGGTGACCTCCGATGGTCACCAAAATTTGGCAGCATCTTCCCCTCAACCTCCTCTACAACATTTCTAACTACCACACACTCCAATTCTAAGCCTAAACACCTCAATCGAACACAAACACACAAAAATCCCTAAAACTTCCAATTATAAAAACTACCCTAACGAGATCGAAGAAGACCGATTCCTTTTGAGGGAATACTCATCTTGACGAGAGCTACGAGTTGAGCCAACAATCTCGGCCTATGGTGACCGGAGGACGGAGCTCTGACGAAGGGGCAGTCGGCGTTTCCGGCTGCTTTTCTCTTCTCCGGCGGCACTACCGGCTCGGACACTAGGCTGGGGAGAGAGAGGAGGTGACGGGGGTCCAATCTGGGCTAGAGCAGCAGCTGGTGGTTGGCTGGATGGCGGCAGCTGGTGGCTGCAGTTTCCCGCGAGAGAGAGAGAGAGCTCGGGGGCTCGGGAGGAAGGAAGAAGAAAAAGAAAGGAAAAAAAAGAAGATAAGGAATTTGGGCTGGGGCTGCTCCCCACCCGGTCCAAAACTTAAATCCAACCAAAAAATACCCACTAACAATTTCAACACCCCCAAAATAATACACCAATAAAAATTACCTTTTACTAGTTAAAATTTACCATTTTTACCGTCATCAAATTTTTCTCCTACGAATAATTATTCCAAAATATTAGTCCCTCAACACCACTCTAGAGACTAATTAAATTACACACTTAGTGACGAAAACGGTAAAAACTCTTATTACCTCCATGCTAGTAATTAAAGTAAAAATTAAGATTCAGGGCGTGACAAGGTTTGCGGGCCTTTAACCTTTCGACGCCTAAGTTAGACATGTAAATGGATGTTGACAAGGTACACTACCAGAAGAAAGGTTATAGCCGACGAAAAAAAAAAAACCAGGCCGACGAAGTATTTTTTCGTCGGCTTTAGTGGGCTTTAGCCGACGAAAATTTCTTTCGTCGGCTAAGGTGAATTTTCGTCGGCTATGATGTCCACTTTAGCCGACGAAATTTTATTTCGCCGGCTATTTTAAATTTTCGTCGGCTATGACACACTTTAGCCGACGAAAAAAAATTTCGTCGGCTAAAGAATTTATGTCGTCGGCTAAAGTGCACAAACCATGGCCGACGAAATATTTAAAGGTTTAGCCGACGAAATTCATAGTCGTCGGCTAAAGTGCTTTATATTTGCAGATCTGGGCAGCAGCAGCTCATTTCGAAAAAAACGGAAAAAAAAACGGGAGAAGAAAAAAGGGGAGAAAAAGTTTGGGTGTTGTCGAAATCTGTCCATAATCAGTTTGTGGAGCCATATATATATAGGTACGTATATGTATATATATGTTGATTAATTGAGTTTTATTTGAGTTGATCGATTTTAATTAGTGTGATTAATTGAGTTTATTGATTGTGATTGAGTTGATTAATTTTGAGTACGTTGGATGTATATATATATATGTGTTGATCGATTTGGTTGATGATTTGAATTGATAATATATATGAATTAATTTGTTGTTAATAAATAGTAAATATATATATATATGTTAATATTAATTTATAATATTATTGTGTTGATATGGTATGAAGTTGTTGATGATATATATGAGTTCATAATGATAATTTTGTAATTAATTAGTTATAGTACGTACGTACGTAGAATATATATATATACTAAATGAATTGAGATTTTATATATGGCATGAAATTTTATTAATAATTAGCTAGCATCGTTATAAATATATATATATTTTGTTATATTTTCAGGATATGGATAAGAGTTGGATTTCGCTTCCAAAATGGGACAAAAGATACGGTGCAGGAGTTATGAGTTTTCTAGAATATGCGATGAATAATGCTAACGGGAATACAATTTTCTATTGCCCGTGCACGAAATGTCAGTGTCGCAGCGATATGTATCGATTTCCCATTGACAAAGTATGGCAGCACCTGAGGAGTAACGGGTTTTGGAAGAAGTACACATGTTGGTTATATCACGGTGAAACATCATCAGGGGGTCCGCATGATCATGGCCAATTTTCCGAGACGGGCAGTGCTAGTACATCCAACGATCCAACAACGACATTCATCAACGACATGTTTCCTTATGAGAGCGGTGTATGCGCTCAAGGACAGTATATGCCTGACCCGGTGCAGCCCTTCCCTAGAGCTGTGAACACTGCTGGTATTGAAAAGTACAACAAACTGCTTGCTTTCCAACAGACCCCTGTGTACCCCGGTTGTCAGAAGACCGTTCTTGAAAGTGTGATGGACGTAATGAGGATTAAAGTTGAGACAAAATCGACCGTGAAGGCTGTTGATGAGTATCTACAGTACACTGCTTCGATGCTGCCCAACGGTCATCGTCTTCCTACCACTCATCGGAAGGTCCGATGTATCCTGAAAGATCTTGGGCTTTCCTACATCAAGATCCATGCATGCAGATATGACTGCGTTCTCTTTTGGGGTAAAGATCCAGAAGGGAATGACCTTGGTGGCCTTGACGCATGTCCGGTATGTCACACTGACAGATATAAGCTGACTCCTGCAGGCAACAGGAAACCTGTAAAGGTACTTCGGTATTTCCCTTTGACGGATAGGTTGGAGCGGTTGTACATGTCTTCACACACGGCCGAAGCGATGAGATGGCACGCTGATAGGGAATTGCATAACGAAGATACCCTTATACACCCTGCTGACGGGGAGGCTTGGAAGCATATAGACAGGGAGTTTCCTCAATTTGCGTCAGAGGTCCGAAATGTGAGGCTCGGGCTCTCATCCGACGGGTTCAACCCTTTTGGGAACATGAGTCTGCAATACAGTATATGGCCGGTGATTTTGGTACCGTACAACCTTCCCCCATGGATGTGCATGAAGAAGGAGTACAATATGTTGAGTTTGTTGATTCCGGGGCCCGGTTATCCGGGGAAGTGTCTCGATGTGTACTTGAGACCTTTGATTGAAGAACTTAAATTTTTGTGGGACGTTGGTCATCCCACTTATGACAAGTACACGCACGAGATGTTCCAGATGCATGTCATGGTTGTTGGCACCATCAGTGATTTTCCTGCCCGTGGGATGTTGTCGGGCAACGTTGTTAGGGGATACAAGGCTTGTCCAGAGTGCCTTAGCGATGAGGGGAGCAGCAGTCATTGCAACAAGATATGCAGATTGGGTCACCGTGCTTTCCTTCCATATGATCACGAATGGCGGTTCGATGAAAAGGCATTTGATGGGACCGTAGAACACGGCGTGCCTCCCAGAAGATGGACGGGGGAAGACATTTTAGCGGTGCTTAATGAGTACGATTTTGGGCAGCTCAGCAATCATCCCAACATTGTTGCTGCTATACCTGAAAGACCCGACAGGTACAAATTCTGGACACATAAGAGCATATTCTGGGAACTCTCATACTGGAGTAAGTTGTTGATCAGGCACTACCTGGATGTGATGCACATAGAAAAGAATGTGTGCGACAGTGTGGTGGGCACAGTGCTGAATTTGGAGGGGAAGACGAAAGACGGTCCTAAGGCACCATTGATCTAAAAAAATGCGGAATAAGAAGACATTTGTGGTTGAAAGAAGGGAAGAAAAAAATGCCTCAAGCTCCTTACACCGTGAAGCCTGACCAAAAGAACCTAATTTTCAGGTGGATGAGTTGTGTGAAGTATCCTTCAGGCTATGCAGGAAATATTGCCCGGTGTGTGAACTTCCGGGACAATAAGATGTACGGGTTGAAGAGTCATGACTGTCATATCCTGCTGCAACGTCTCTTCCCTGTTTTCATTCGACCGTTCCTTCCCCGTCAGGTGGTGGAGCCGTTAGTAGCGTTGGGAAGGTTTTTCCAGAAGTTATGCACACGGGAAGTGTCTCGATGTGACCTCCGGGAAATGCAAATGGACATCATTTATATCATGTGTAAATTTGAGAGGATATTTCCTCCAAATTTTTTTGACATCATGCCTCACCTGATGATCCATCTTCCCGAGCAATTGTTGCTTACCGGTCCAGTACACTACACTTGGATGTATCCCATGGAAAGGTACGTTTTTTACTTTCATGAATTCCTCAATACATACACATGTTTAATAATCATAACATTTTGCAACTTGATTTACAGGCAACTTGGAGACTACAAAGATTATGTGGCTAATAAATCCGCTCCTGAAGGATGTATAGCTGAAGCATATATTGCGCACGAGTGCGTCACCTACATGAAGTTGTATTTAGGAGCGTTGAAGGAAACTCCGCAAACCATGCCGGTAGATGTACCGAAGTTCAATCTTTCCATAGTCTCCAGTGATGTTGAAGTGTATGGAATTTTGCCAGACTCCTACAAGTTGCAACCGCATGAGCTAGTCATTGCCCACTGGTGGGTATTGATTAACTGTCCAGAAGTTGAATACTGGAAAGACATCCATCTCAATCATCCCAACATTCAAGGTGATCTCGAGTACCACAACAGGGAGTTCGCAGATTATTTTGGCGGTTGGGTACGTAATTTAATTTTTCTCTACGGGTTTATGTTTATTGCATAATTATCCATATTTACAGTTGAGATGGTTGGTTGCAGATGAACCATATTCAATCTGATGGTCACCCAAATTGGTCGCACGAACTAAGACTTCTAGCCATGAAGCCAATAGTCTCAAGAGTTTATCCGATGTGCAAGGTGAATGGCGTGCAATTTATATGCGACCAAAGAGACAGCAGAAAGAGAACACAGAATTCTGGGGTCATGGCACATGGTGGGCGGAATGGAGTTGACTATTACGGTGTTCTTGATTCAGTGGTGGAACTCGTTTACGGTGAAGGCATGACAGTGCACCTCTTCAAGTGTAGATGGTTTGATACTAGGCCGCAGAGCATGAAGACCGATCAGTACGGAATATTATCGGTGAACACTGCTACAAGTTCTTACCAGGATGACCCCTTCGTTTTTGCCACATCGGTAAAACAAGTGTTTTATCTTGATGACCTTGCTAAGGGTGACGCGTGGAAAGTAGTCAACCTTGTGCACCCTCGAAACATTTATCGGGCGGCTACACTTGGAGAGGCCGAAGGCGAGGAAGAAGATGTTGCGTATCAAGAGCCCAACGCAATAGGTATTCCTAACTCCTCTACCATTCGCCTTAATAATTTTAAAGCGGGTCGTTCGGTGCGAATTCGTGATGAAGAGCCAAGGCTTGTTGATGTTGATCCAAATCAAGAGTCAGACGAAGACTCTGGTGATGAGGAAATACATATATTACCAGAAATTAATTCTGACACCGAAGAAGACTCATCGGATGATTCCGATTACGAGCCTTAGTTTTAATGTATGATTCCGATTAATTTGTATAATTTTTCAAAGACTTTTTCCTTTATATATAGTTTACACATATGTTGAATTCATATTTCAGTTATGAATATATGAGATTTTGGTGATACATGATGAACAGGGTTTTTTTTAAATGTATGGTTTATGAATATCCAGAAGTTTTTTTTTTCCCTGTTTTTTTACTTTAGCCGACGAAATATACTATAATTCGTCGGCTAAGATGTTTTTTGCCGACGAAAAAAGCCTTAATTCGTCGGCCATAGATGTTTTTTATTTATTTTTATTACACACTTTAGCCGACGAAATAAACTGTGATTCGTCGGCTAAACTACCTTAGCCGACGAAAAAAGCCTTAATTTCGTCGGCTAAACTTGTTTTTTTATTTTTTTTAATTACTCACTTTAGCCGACGAAATAGACTGTAATTCGTCGGCTAATATGGTTTTTACCGACGAATAACCTAATAATTCGTCGGCTATAGTTATTTTTTATTTTTTAATTACATACTATAGCCGACGAATATGTTAGGGTATTCGTCGGCTAAACCCTAAAATATTTCTATTACCTACTATAGCCCTATGTTCGGTGGTTATTTTGCGTAAAATTTTTATACGACTTGTTGCGTGTCATAGGTTTGAAACTATTTTCAGTTGGAGGTCCGGCCAAAATACGTAATTTAGACGGTCGAACGACCTTTTCCGTGCGTTTAGGGGTTTGACTTACGAGATTGACCGTCCGGATCGAGCCCTTATTCTTTTCGGATCAAGTTGAATTTTTTCCCATACATGTATTTTATCATGATGGTCAGATCTGACGGCTGGATTTGTGTTTCTCAAGTTTGATCATCACGATCACAACATGTGTACTAATGTTGTATAACTTGTTTACCAAGTGTTATGTAAATGTTCCGTTTCAAAAACAAACTATACGTAGATCCTTCAAACGTAAAAAAGTCGTGAAATAAGACATGATTAGAATGGTGAAATAAGTCTACGGTTGAAAAATCACGGTATTCCGGTCATGTCTCGGTGCCGATAGTAGCGGTCAATTCAATTTTCCATTCTTTCTCCCTATGGGTAGCCCCGGGTTCGGTGGTTATTTTGCGTAAAATTTTTGTACGAATTGTTGCATGTCATCGGTTTGAAACTATTTTCAGTTAGAGGTCCGGCCAAAATACGTAATTTAGACGGTCGAACGACCTTTTCCGTGCGTTTAGGGGTTTGACTTACGAGATTGACCGTCCGGATCGAGCCCTTATTCTTTTCGGATCAAGTTGAATTTTTTCCCATACATGTATTTTATCATGATGGTAAGATCTGACGGTTGGATTTGTGTTTCTCAAGTTTGGTCATCACCAGAACAACATGCCAAATGTATAAAGGTTTAGCCGACGAATTTCAAAGGTTTAGCCGACGAATTTCAAAATGTTTAGCCGACGAATTTCAAAGGTTTAGCCGACGAATTTCAAAGGTTAGCCGACGAATTTCAAAGGTTTAGCCGACGAATTTCAAATGTTTAGCCGACGAATTTCAAAGGTTTAGCCGACGAATTTCAAAGGTTTAGCCGACGAATTTCAAAGGTTTAGCCGACGAATTTCAAAGGTTTAGCCGACGAATATATGTATAGCCGACGAAATTTTGTTCTTTAGCCGACGAACAAATTATTTCGTCGGCTAAAGTCCTCGGGTTTTAATTGCGAGCCCTAGCCTCCTCCCTCATTTCTGCAGTTTTTCAACCCTAGCCCTAGCCTCCTCCCTCCCGGTCTCCTCCTCCTCCCTCCTCCCTCCCGGTCTCCCGGTCTCCAAAACGCTAGTGGTGCTGTTTGTCTGCTCAAGGTACGCTCCCATAAACCCCAAATTCATCGATTTCTTTTCTGCAAATAAAATATATGGATTGATGATTGCTTCTGCGTTTTGCCATTTTGGTTGTATAAAACTGAGAATGACCGTAACTTGTATGTGTTGGGTTTCGATTTGTAGTACCAGTAGTTGGATATGTGCTAATAAAATTTATTTTAATGTAATCATCTTGTTAAATTTGTAAATTATATTGGACAAGTGAGTTGTGTAAAAATCGGATAAATATTTAACAAATAATAATTTAAAAGGTTGTTAAATTATAAAAATGATGGTTAAAAAAACAAAGTGACCCAGCGAAGTTGTAACATTTTAAATTATTGTAACTTTTTAAATTTTTGTAATCTTTAACATTACAAAATTTTAAATTATTGTAACATTTTTGTAATTTTTAACATTACAAAATTTTAAAATTATTGTAACATTTTAAATTTTAACATTTCTGTAATTTTTAATATTATGAATAAATTGTTTTAATATTATTGAATTGTTGTTTTGTAATTTTTAATATTATTAAAAATTTTAACACTAGATTAACTAGAGAATCGGGATGAAAACGCGAAGTTGAAGAAAGGAATAAAACTTGTAATCTATTTTTTTTGTTAATTTAATTTGTGTTAATTAAATTTGTTTTGTAATTTAATTTGTGTTAATTTAATTATGTTAGTTTATGTGTTTATTTTTGAATTTATGTGTTTATTTTTGAATATATGTGTTAATTTATTTTTGATTTCGAATTTAGTTTTACGATATGTTAGTTAATATATAATATTGTTATGTAAGTAAAATATATATATATATATATCTATATATATATATATATTGGTATTTGCGTGTAAATTTTTATTGAATAAGTATAATTTTAAAAATGTATAATTTTTTATAAAACAAAGACAAAATAATCTAAAGCCTTTAATTAATATTATAAATAGGATGAGCGGCTTTTTTCGATCGAAGAAGAGTTCGAAGGGCCAAAGGTCCGAATCGTCTGAGGGAACCTCTAGCAACCCTCAAACGACGTTTCAGGGCCACATGACAGCCAGACGTGCGAGCCTTCTGGAGACAGCGCCGGAGGTGCCCGTTTCATCGAGGCAGGCGGCCGTCCCTCGTTCCCCGAGGCCCTTGACGGAGGTGTCTGCACCTCGTATGCCCGAGATACACCGGGCGCCCACTCCGGGTCCTACTTCTTCGGATAGTGGGTCATCTGGGGTACAGATGCCGCCGCCTCATCTGTTCCTTCCGCGGATGATACCGGCGATACCTGTAGTCGATGACTCAGGGACGCCGATTTATCCACTGCCCCCGCCAGTGGCTCCATCAGCGGCGTACCGGTTCCTGCCTTTTGATACGCCTCTTATTTCTGCGAGGGTATCATCATCGGCGACAGAGCCGGAATCCGTCGCGAGCTCCTCAGGTAATCAGTCAGGCAACTTGATTACTTTTAAAGGGTCATATATATATATATATATTTTAATAATCAATTTGGCCGAATCATGTCATAGGCACAAAGAAGAAGAGAGGCCCCGTCACAGGGAAAGCTCTCGAGAAGATGGTGAGTACCATGGGGAGGATCCCCATCGATACTGACGGGGATGGCCACGCAGTATCGGGCGGGAAGTCGAGGATGTACTCCGGCCGCGTGGGTGCTCTCATTAGGGATAGAGTCCCTATGTTGTGGTCCGACTGGGGCGAGGTCCCGCAGGAGGTTAAGGACATGGTCCACAACGCGATGTCGGTGAGTTTACAAAATAATATTATGTATTAAATTGTTGATTTCTCGAAAAGCTAAACTAATAATAATCGGTTAAATGCAGGTGTGGTTTGAGGTTCCCGAGCACCTGAGGGACAGCTGGGCCGACGTTGTGCATGGGGGAAGGTACGTTGGGAAGTTAATGAAAAACAATTTTGTATGTGATATTAATAATATTTCTAATATTTTTGTTGTATCTGTAGGTACAAGGAGTGGAAGAACGAGCTGCGGACCCATTGGACTAAGCACGGGAACGCACGTTCTGGTACCCCTACTGAGTTCCAGTACAGGGAGTACGAGTGGCGTTGGCTTCTGACATCAGAATTCAACAACCCTCGTAAACAGGTATTTAAATAAATTAGTTAGTTAATTTAAAAATAAGTACGTGCGTTTTATAATATTCTACTAATAGTTTACTTTTTTCTTTGAAGGCGGTTTCCCGGGTGAACGCTCAGAACCGGCAACGCAACACAAGGAACCATCATGTCGGTTCTAGACCGTTCGGTGTCTTCATGGACGAGGCGGCCAAGGAACATCCAGAAGTCAACCCCTACGTCTATACGTACGAGAAGGCATATCCTGACTCCCAGGAGGATATTGTAAGTCACTTTACGTTTTTAAATTTTTCAATTTATGTAAAAATTTTAATTAATAATTTTTTTCCTATCCATATAGGCGAGGGTGAGGGAGGCTAGTGACGAGGTCCTGAGTACCTTAGTGAGGGAGGCATGGCCGGAGACGCAGGATTCCGAGATGTCCGAAGCCATGTCCCGGATCGACAATTCGGATCCGACGATTGGGGCGAGGATCATGGGCAGAGCCTTCCCACCAAGAGAAAACAACTTCTACTGCCGAGGTCTAGGAAAGAGAGGCGAGGGGGTCCTGAAGACCACTCCAGGATTTCAACGAAAGGCAACCTCGACGAGTAGCTGCACCACGTCCACGATCAACAGGACGACTCAGCTAGAGTCGGAAGTTCAGAGACTACGAGAACAGCAAGCTGCTCAAGCTGCTCAAGCTGCTGAGGCTGCCTCGCAGCAAGCCTATATTGCCTCGTTGGCAGCCTTTAATACCGCGCAGGCAGCCTATGTTGCCGAGATATATGCCATCCAGCAGGCCCAGCATCAGCAAATGTTGCAGTACATGCAGGACTTTGCAGCTGCCCAGAGTCAGGGACTTCCGCCTCCGCCCATGCCTCCGCCCATGACGCTACCCCAGCCGCCGCAACCTCCGCAGCAGCCCCCAGAAGATGACTTCAATTTAGACGATATAGACTTTACGTAGTTAAAATTGATACTTTTATGTAAATTGATACTTTTATGTAAATTGATACTTTTATGTAGTTCATATATTCTTTTATGTGTTTGTTGTTGGTTATATGAAATTGTTAAATATGTCTTTTGCAGCTTGCATGGAATGGTAATTCAGAAATTTCGGGGTTTTTTTTTTTTACTGGAATTCGCTTATAGCCGACGAAAAAAGCCATAATTCGTCGGCTAAAGTTTTTCTAAAAAAAAAAAAAAAAATTTAGCCGACGAAATAAGCTTTAATTCGTCGGCTAAATGTCTATAAGGCCGACGAAAAATACAATATTTCGTCGGCCATAGATGTTTTATATTTTTTTATTACAAACTTTAGCCGACGAATAGTTTAAATTATTCGTCGGCTAAAGTTTGGAAGATAACCGACGACATTATTCGTCGGCTATAGTTCATACTTTAGCAGACGAAATAATGTCGTCGGCTATAGTATGACTATAGCCGACGAAATAATGTCGTCGGCTAAAGGTTGGACTATAGCAGACGATATTATTTCGTCGGCTATAGTCATACTATAGCCGACGAAATTTTTTGTCTCGTCGGCTAAAGATGACTATAGCCGACGAAATTTTTTGTCTCGTCGGCTAAAGTCATTACAGACGACCCTTTCCCGACGACACTATAGCCGACGAACCTTCGTCGGCTAAGGTTTCAGCCGACGAATTTTTTTAACAGGCCGACGAAAATTTTTCGTCGGCTAAACTGCCTGTTCTGGTAGTGGTAGGAGAAATGGAGAGATATAGACTTACCATAAAGGAGAAGCGGAGCACGTATCTATACTAGGGCTACCACTTGGTTTGGTAAATACCAAACTGATCGAAAACCGACCGAAAATTTATGATTTGGTAAACCGAATTTTGGTAATCGAAATAAAAAAAACCGAAACCGAGAAATACCGAAAAAGTTGGTTTGGTTTTTGGTAAATACCGAATTTACCGAAATTCTAATTACTTAAAGACTTATATTTCTAAAAACACACAGACTAATAATCTTATCTCACGTTTTCAATTGTATATACCATTTAGTAAAAAAAAGACAATGAATAGAGAAAAATTCAACTATACTTGGTAGCATTCGGGTCTCAATTAAAGCGATCTACTTTAATTCAATGTTACTTGTTATATAAAAACGCTCTTACCTACCCGTTTTAGTCGATCCATCACACACACACATAGACAAACCCACTTAGATGACATGTAACCGCTCATGTAAAAATTTAGGAATGTTTTTACCTCTCTTGATGATAGGGCTCTTCATAGGAAGCACAAGGGTAAATAGGGTTAGCCGTCTTGATCAAAACCAAAAAATTATCAAAAATACCTAATTTTTCTACCATAGTCATATTTCACTATATTGATCACATCATAGTTCACAAGGTTTTTAAAAATTTTGCTTCCTCTTTGTAGTTGGTTCATAAAGATGTACATATGCATATAACTTACTAAATAAGTTATACCACATTACCAGACATGTTGTGGTTTCAATGATTACAATTCACAAAATTAAAATTCGACCGTCTGATGTGATCATTATAGTATAATACAATTATGATAGAAAATTCAATTGTACTCAATAATGCTCGGGTCTTGATCAAAGCGGTTAACCATAATTTAACGTCACTTATTACACGAAAAAGCTTTTACTGCCCTTATGTGACTTATTTTGGTCGACTCTTCCACACACATACTTTCACATAGATGACACATAACTTGTTCATATAAAAATTTGGAAACATTTACATCCTGACTATTTCGGTAGAAAATTAAACCATACTCGATAATGTGTACTGAAATGACTATCTTTTGTATATGTATTATCAGACTCTAGAAACTCAAGTGATAGTTAAATTTTATAGTTTTGTATTGTTTTGTTATATTTTGAAAATATATTTATTGTGAAGTTTGGTAATACCGAAAAACCGACATCCGAAGTTGGTAAGATTTATCTCATACCGAAGTTTTTGGTTTGGTAATTGAAAGTCATATTTCATTACCGAAAGCTTTGGTTTTGAAATTGGTAATGCCCATTACCGATTCAAACCGACCGAGTGGCAGCCCTAATCTATAGGCATAGGGTGTTTTCACCCTTGTATTACCGTACTACCCCTAATGGTAACTCATTAAGGTGAAGAGGGTGGTGTCATCAAATGTATTGGGTCTTCGGCCTAATTAAGGCCTCAAGCTCCTTCTAGGTGTCCGGTCAGAGCCTCCAGGCAGTTGACATTCAGTAGGTGAGCTCCGGTGGCCAGGTAAGAGGCAAGTACTCTTGATGTATTAGGGGAGGTGTAAACATCCATCTTTCCTTATCACCATATTGGCGCCTCCCAACGAACAATAAAATAGACTAATTCGTGACATCGCCACAAAAACCTCGTCACCAAGAGGTCACACATGAGATCATAAGAGCCGGCACCTCCTAGGATAAATTCTACCATTGATCCTCCCAACTGAAACCAAAAATAGATCCAAACCTTCACTATCACTATAACCAGAAAGAGTTGAAAAAAGGATAACCAGGAAGAGACGAACGCCAACTGACGTGGGCCGGAAACACCGGGGCAATCGTGCAATTTAAACCCTTTGTGTAGTATATAGCATATGATAAGTAAGGGGTCGAAAGGCCGGGGACTTATAGGGCGCTCTTGCATTTAGTAATAAAAAGATTAGAACTATAAACAATTATTTACATATATACAAAGATAAACGGGGGTTTAGAGAGTTTGGTTCTAAATTCCTACAAAACAGAAAATAAATATTAAATATGTACAGTTGATCAATCCATTCAACACATAGCCAAAGAGAGAAACTCAGATCTCGACCACACATTAATATCATGCTTCAATCTTAGCAAAGTGAAACTTGTCGAAATTATAATCTAGAAACAATCTCAAGACACGAGCCTACGAGGTCTTCGCATCTTATTGTTCTTCTTAAGTGTACTTAGCACAGAACGTCTAGAACTAAGAATTTCATGAGAACGTCTACATGAATCATTAAGATAAAGAACGAGATTGAACACGACCACTGCCGTGAACGTCACCGCATTAAATCATTGTAGTCCACGTTTCCAGCCACTACGACATGGCTTCCATCACCTACGATCCATACTTACCTACGCGGCTTAGCATGAATTTCTGACGGTAGTTAGCATGCATTCTAACTATATAGCTACTAAAGCAGAAACGCTTCCTTCCTAAAGCATAAATCGACAAGAACAAAATACTAAAACATCATAAACAAAACATCAACATGCTTAACTAAGAAAAGAATTCACTAATAACAAAACAATCGCAACAAACATCCAACACCAATGATGAACACCGAATCCATGTCTTTAAAATTGTAAAGAAAACTAAACAAAGATAGAGGCATAGTTTACACTTTGACGATCTTCAAGAAGCTTGAGGATGAGCAAGAGGTGCGTGGCTTCAAGGTTCCTTCTTCTCCAAGGTTGCGACGCAAGGGTGAAGATCACCAAGGCTTTGGCAAGGAGAGAGAACTCGGCAAAGGAGGGGAGAGGGCTGCGGCAAGAGGAAGCTATTTCTCTAGGGTTTTTGTGAGAATGAATGATGATTTTTCTGTAGAGAAACAGCCCCTTATATAGAGTCTAGGCCGAACCAAGTTATGCTCTCCACCCTTGATTTATTCTTGATCCAATGGCTCCAATTAATTGCACATAAAATCTGGAAATTATCTCCATGGAACTCTCTAGAATTCTTGCGCACCACTCCTTCGTATGTAGCTTGAATGATGACCGAATGCATGGCTTAATCACCAAGGAAAATCGGCAAAGAACTCCTTCTCCTTGTAAAGCTGCCGATTTTATTGTTGTAGGGTTTTTCATCCAATAGCAATCCTACAAATAAGCATAATGACATGCTCAATCCAATAGGAATTAAGATAAATAAAATCAGAATATTCCCCTAAATAAATAGAGATTTTGATGAAGCAAAACTCCTTAAAATAATACCCTAAAAATCGGCAAAGAAAGTCCATTGGACTCCAAGAAATCGGCCAAGAAGGCCTAGCCGAATCCATAGGGTTTTGGGGTTTAAATGGATCATGCAATCGGTCCAAATCCACTTAGGTTTGGGTTTATGTGACTTAGAGGTTTCCTGGTCCGAATAGGATTTGACTTTATGACTCAACGTTTCCTAGTTGAAGTAGGATTCTCGAAACAACTAGGTTTTCTATTAAATTTCCTCTTTTAACATCCTTTTCGTAAATAATGCTCACTAAGCCTCTAATAAATAAAACAAGTCAAAAAATGATAAAGTTAAGGTAATAACGTAGCTAAATAGGGTAATAAACACATTATAACCACGGCATTTTATGCCTCTATCACCAACACACTCCTAGTTGACTCAAAGTACACTGGAGAAGAATAATCAAGCGATCCCAATTGTGACAAAAGTCGTAGATTTAGTTGTTTTTAAAACCCTAGAAGGCAGCTATGGAGAAAACAATATTTTGGACACTGTTTATAGTTGCAATGGTTATTTGGTAATATAAGGAAACTTATCCGAAAAATTGTTAAAAGCGTGTAACTAATTTGAGAAAATAATGTATTATGAGTAATGAATGCAACAAACTAAGGAGGGAGAGTGATTCCTTTTCTTTTTTTTAACTAGGTGACAACCTATATTAAATAGAAACAAGCTTATTCGCAGTTACATCATAAATCAAATATCACGTTACAAAAATAAGAGAAATAAATGATTATAAACGGAGAGCCACTGAGTTGGATTGATATAAAGCTATGGTAGAATATGAACCGGTAATATGTAAAAGATAATTGGTAATGTCATCATACACATCACATTGAAGAGTATGTGGATTAACGCCCTGCTTGATAAAGGTACCAAAAATATGATGTATCATACCTGCACACACGTAAGTGCATTGAGTATAGGGTAACCTTCCCTCACATACCTTGCCTAAAAAAATAAAAATAAAAATAAAATGAAAGTAAATAAACGTCAAAAGGACTCAATACCCACAAACTTATTTGTTCCCGTTGCCTACCCGGATTCCAGATACGGACCCAAAACATCTCATGCCCATAAACCAAGGCTAAATTCCTAACAACCCACAAGAAAGTCATTTCATCTTCTTGAAAACGTTGAACATTACGACTGGTAATCACTATAAAATGATTAATGTTGCATAACGCCTAAATGTACGACTATAACGATTGTAACAGATGTAACACATGTAACCCCCTTCAGCTTCTGACGCCGCAACCACAGCTGACACATGTCGGCACAAGTGCACTACCAACCTGCTTAGATGCGCCGTTGTCACTGAGAACTACCAGACGCTACCTCCTAACGTTACCAGACTCAACCAATCCTCATACCACATAGTCGTTGCAGCCCCTTCCAAGCCATAACAAAATGTTGAATTCTCCCTAAATGGCAAGCCAGCAATGCGTTGCTCTTGCATCAGGCCCAGATCCAAGCCTTAGGCTCCGAATATTGCACAACGCTATCAAATTCGACGTGTAACTGCACCTTCGTAGTTAGGCAAGTCCTTTGCGAACTCGCTAGGTGCTGCCACACACCATCTGCACCTCCAATCCAATCTCCCAAAATTGGACCAGGTCACTAGTAGAAAAAAGGCTCAAGCGACGAGTATTTTCATATTTTGTCGCTTAAGCAATACCTACGCGATGAAAACTAATATCGTCGCTAAAGATACATATTTCGTCGCTACAATTTTATGGACCGACGAAATATTTTTATCACCTAAATTCGTTGCCACAGGTCCTACTCAGGCGACAACAAAGATTTTGTCGCAAATTACTTATGTACGTAGCGACGAAATCTTAACACTTAAGCGACGAATAAGTTTGTCGCATAATATCCTTAACCTAACCGATAAATTTATATTTTATCGCTTTAGTTTTAAACTAAAGGGACCGAACTTTTGACTCTTGAGTGACGAAATTTTTTGTCACATGATATCCTGCACTGCACTTAAACGACAAATTTACATTTCGTTGCTTTATTTTTAAACTAAAGCGACAAAAATGTTGACCCTTGAGCGACGAAAATCGTAGTTGCATGATATCGTACACCTAACCAACACGTTTAATTTTCGTCGCTTTAGACTAAAACGACGAAAGTGTTGACTATTGAGTGACAAAATTGATTGTCGCATGATATCCTGTACCTAACTGACAAATTTAATTTTCGTCGTCTGAGGTTAACACTAAAGCAACTGTATGTTTGACTTTAGTGATGGTATGTTTGACTTTAGCGACGAAATATTTCGTCGGTTGAGTGAAATCTTTTTTATATCCTCTGCATCACTTCCAAATCGAAAAACTAGAGGAAAACAGATCGAGCTACAATGAAAAAAAATCTCTACATATCAATTTGGCAAATCTCTGGCTTATTTGATGCATGATATCATCTTCATCCACTAGTTTGTAGTTTGCTAGTACATGCTCTTTCTCCCTCTTTTCTACCATTTTTTCCGATGAGTTTTCCGGTGGAGTATTCCGGTCAATTATATATTGTTATTCTTTGTTCCTAAGTTTTTTGGATGTGTTGGTTTTAGGATATGAGATGGCACGGTATTCTGAGGGAAGATGACGATGCTCTAATACACCCCGCAAATGGGGAAGCATATGGAAATCCTTTGACTTATCATTTCCTGATTTCGCTGCAGACGTTCGAAATGTAAGGATTAGACTCTCAACAGAAGGGTTTAATCCCTATGGAAACATGAACTTGTTTTACAGCATCTGACATGTTATTGTTGGTATGAGAATCAACCGTTTATTGTTGCCACAATGGCAAGACTAGTTTTTAATCTTGATGATCCAAAGGAGGGTGGGGTTGGAAAGTTGTTAACGTGATGTCACATAGAGGTATTTACATTGCAACTACACTTGAGATGGGTATTGCAAATAGAGATATTGAGAATGTCACTCTTGAACCATATCAAGAAGCCTCGACGTCTAATATCCCCGACATGGAGACTATTCGCATCAACAACGACATCCACTTCCAACCCCGCGAGTACGTACGTTCCCATTTCTAATTTAGAGTTTGACTTTGGTTCACTTCCATTCATCCGGCCAGACGACAAAGAGGAAGACTCAGACAATCATTCATATGAAGTGAGTGAGGATGATTTAGAAGACAGAGACTATGTTGATAGCAATTGAAAACTCATGGTATGTTAAAAAGTCAAATTTTTGATTTAACTATGTCATGAATTTATTATATATATAATGAATTTATTCTATTAGTTATGATATGTATTAATTTCCTTAAAATACAGAATTATTATTATTTTTTAAACAAACTAAAATTATTAATCACTTAGGCGATGAAAGTATAACTTTTCATCGCCTAAGTACTGAAATTTTTAGCGGCACCTATTCTGCCAAAAATTTCAGAAAAATTTGAACCAAATTTTTGAAAGTTTCTTTATCATCCTCTGCCTCACTTTCCATTTCTCTATATTTGAACTCTCTCTTCTCTCTTCTTCAGACTCTCTTCCCTCTCCCTCTTCTCCTCTGTCCCAGTTTTCATGCACCGAGAGACCCCTAGAGTACTCTAGTTTTCCCTCTGCCTCTCCTTCCTATTCGCCACCGTCGCCTCCTCCCTCATCATTGGCAATTGTTTTCCCTCTACCTCTCCTTCTTCTTCGCCACTGTCGCCTCTCCTTCTTCTCTCTGCCTCTCCTTCTTCTTCGACATCGTCGCCTCTCCTTCTTCCCTCTGCCTGTCATTCTTCTTCGCCACTGTTGCCTCTTCTTCTTCCCTCTACCTCTCCTTCTTCTTCGCCACCATCACCTCTCCTTCTTCCCTCTGTCTCTCCTTCTTCTTCGCCACCGTCGCCTCACCTCTCCTTGGCAGCCATTTTCATGGAATAACTAATTTTTCTCCGCCATCGGACTCCACACCCGTCTTGCAATAGGACTCCGCGCCCATCTCGTTAGTGGACTCCGCGCCCATCTCGCCAGCAGACTCCGCGTCATCTCATCAGCGGCCTCTTCCTCGCCTTTATCGATCTCGGTTGAAATGGGGTTGCTTGATATTGGTTGTAAGATATTAGGGTTGTTTGGGGTTGATTATAAATAGTTGGGATAGGAGGTGGCGTAGGAGGCGATGAAGATCTGGTTGAAATGGTTGAGGATCAGACATTATTAAAAAAAAATTTATTTTTTTCAGATTAGTGTTAAATTTCAATAATTCCGTCATCTAGGGGAAAATATATTGTTTTTTGTCATTAAACAATATTCGTCGCTTAAGGAAATTATTTCGTCGCATTATATCTAGCGACGAAAGAAAACTTGTCGCTAAATTAAAAAGTTTCATCGCTTAACACTAAAGCGACAAAATAAGATACGTTGCTCAAGGAGTTCAGTGATGAAAACAATTCATCGCTTAAGGAAATTATTTAGTCGCATTATATCTAGCTACAAAAAAAAAAACTTGTCGCTAAACTAAATATTTCATCGCTTAACACTAAAGCAACAAAATAAAATACGTTGCTTAAGGAGTTCAACGACAACAAAAATTCGTCGCTTAAGGAAATTATTTCATCACCTTGATCTATGGCGACATAAATTGTACCCGTCACTTGTTTTGTTTTCTTATGTGACGAATAATATTTTTTTGTCGATTAAGTGCCTATGAGACACATCATATGCGACGAAGCTTAAGTGACACCGGTTTCGTATGGTGACAAAACTTGACACTTAAGCGATGATTTATTCCCGTCGCTTAAGACTTTATTTCTACTAGAGGGTTTGCTGCCCACTAAAGCCTCTCTGCAAGCCTCTCTCTCTCTCTCATTCCTATGTATTGCGTTTGGATGAAACTTTTTTAAATGTCTTTTAATATTCTTGAGAAATTTTGAAAGTTTTTTAGTCAAATTGCTACCCTATAACTTTCACTTTGGTGTCAATTTGCTATCATATCTTTCATTTAAGTTAATTTGTTACCCTAACTTTTCATAATTAACCAATTTGCTACCCTAACTTTTCATAATTAGCTAATTTGCTACCATAACTATTATTTCTACCAATTTGCTACCTTATGTTTTCAAAATTAGTCAACTTGCTATTTTTTTCATTTTTTTGTTCATTTCTTCATCCAAACATAAATTAATTTTGAAAATTGAAGGTTTAAAGTTGGTTGATATGGAAATTTTGATAAGTAAATTGGTTAATCTTGAAAGCCTAAAGTAACAAATTTGATGGAATGGTAGCAAATTGACATATTTAATAGTTATGGTAACAAATTGGCTAATTATGAAAAGTTAGGGTAGCAAATTGGCTGAAATGAAAGATATGATAGCAAACTGACACTAAGGTGAAAATTAGGGTAGTAAATTGATAATTATGCCATTTTGAAATGATGAAATTTTAATTGTTTGGTTGTATCTGTAAAAAATTGGACATTGAAATGAATTTAAATAAAAAATTTAAGGAAAGAATATGGTTTAAATAAATATGTTAATGCTCAAATTCACTCACTTGTAAGTGAGAGGTCGTGAGTTCGATTTATAACATATTTGTTGTAGCTTATTAATTGTTTATTTGATTAAATAAAAAATTAATGTATGTAAGATCACGAAAGTGAGATGCGGCGAGCAACCGAGAGTGAGAAAAAAGTTTTTGTTTTTTCAACACCACTTTTTCCTAAAACTTTAATTAAATAGTAATAATTAATAATAAAAAAATGCGCCTAAAATCCAGCGGGAAGAGAAGGGCCCGTGTGGGAAAATTCAAATGCATAACACTAAAAAAGAAAACTAATTTAAAAGAGGAAAAAAGCCGAAGTCACTTTATTGGATTTATTTGAAGGAAATTGGATAGATTTGAAGAAGAAGAAGTCATGGGTGTGGTGGCGGCAGAGCATATGCAGATTTGCAGGTAGAAGGCCTCATCAGCCGGGCGCGGGTCTCTCTCTTGTTTGGGGCTTTCATTTCATCAACCATTCTCTTTCTTATTGTCAAGGTTTCTAGATATCTAATCACATAACGATATTGTGGCCTTGAGGCTTACGAGCTAGTGATTGTATTTTTCTGACAATGACTTTGTGAAGTCGTGATCAGAATATATGAACTTCATTCTCTTTTTCACTTTAGGGCTTATCAAAAGTTATGCTGTTCAGAACAGTCGCACCGATAATTTCATGGTTAGAAACACCCAATTAGAATAAAAGCACCATGTTTAAAATTAAACTGAAAATCAACTTTGTAAACGATAACGAAATTTACATTTTAAGAGTCTACTCGAGCTCATTTTAAATGTAATTATTTGAAATTATTTAGTAGAATACAAAAGTTCCCATCATTATATACACCAATATTTCAATTCCATAGATCAGATCATAGGAGTTTCATAGCTCAAAGTATCCTCTACTATTTTACAAAATACAAGTCAAGACCTATAAATCAAACCACAACTTATCAAATCAATTTCTTAAATAGGAAGATAAGATATTTCTAGTGCAATTTGCTACTCTCTCAAACCTTGAAATAAAAAAGAAAATGTACGGCAATTGTCGGTGTGCGTGACAACTAGCAGCTATATCATCACAATGATAATGAGAAAATTTTACGTGCGACGATCGTGCCACGTGGACCGTGAAACCTAACAATCACAAGACGACACACGTTTTTTTTTCACAACTCTTCTTCTTCCTCCCTTCCTCTTCTCTGACGAAACTGATCCTCTTCGGCGAAGCTTCGTTTGGATCTACGATGAGCCAACAACGGGTGACAAAGATTCGTGGCAGCGGGTTTTACATGGGTTGGTGGAGGCGTGATTTGCACAGGTTGGTAGAGGCGCGCCTCGACTACGGCAGGTTTCTACGAGTCTGTGGTAGCGGGTTGTATCGAGTTTGGAGCGGTGAGGCTTATGGTGTAGGCGGTGGGGGTTCCGGGTTTAAGGCACCACACCTCCTTACTAGACCTCCAAAACATCACCGCACCTCCTTACACAAAATGAAACATAACAAAGGCCAATTATTTCGATTTTAGGCTTAACATGCTCAATTCTGTACCAAAAGTTTCAAAACCACATCCATTACATTTCATACAGTTTCCATTCATTTCAATTAACCACAGAAAATCAGTTGGAAATCATCTCAATCTTGTGATCATTCTTTATCCATAATTCAGAGAATTATACTCATCATCGACAGTTAAGGGCTCCTAAGACTCAAAACAAAAACAAAAGACTCAAACGCAACACAAACAGTTTTTAGATTTTTCAAATTTTTTGAAAAAAAATTCAATAAACATGTAAATCTGTCCTTAACTCCAAAAGACCTTTGATAAGGTACTAATGAAGGGTATACGATCCTATTAACTAAAGTAACCTCCAATGGTTTACAAAACAAGATAAGTACCTAAAAGTAAATAAAACAATCACAATTAGTTAGATTTGTTAAAGTAGTATAAATGTTTACAAATAAAAGTAACCGAAAAACCGTTAGAGAATTATCAAGTCCCCGGCAACGGCGTCAAAAATTGACGTGCTCGTTTCCAGGCGCTCAATTTAAAAACCATTTTTTTATTATAATGTAGTATTGGCAAATAGGGTTCAATCAATCTGGGAACTTAAAAGGCACTCATGCAGTCACGGTTACACTAAATAGTCAGCAATTATAAGTATTTACAAGTATTCATTTACAAAAATACATATGGTACAAGGTAAACATGGGGGTTTTGAGAGTTTGATTCTAACGTTCCTACTAAAAGATCAAGACAAAATCTAAACTAATATATACAAGTGATCATCTTCAACACACATCAACCAGCAATTTCAGAATGAATCAAACAAGTATCAACATGCCTCAAACATATATTCAAATTTATTACCAAGTGATATCAAAAACAAACTCGAAATACAAGCCTACGAGGTCATGCATCCCATAAATTCTACTTACTTTATCTTCCAGCATAGAACGTCTAGAACTAGGATATTTCATGCAAATGCTGCGATCGATACTCAATGTCGACTCAAAGTACTCGTCTACACTAAACATGAATAATTAAGATATATAGAATTTTGAGTTTGAATATGCCCAAGTTACAAGCGCTGCCCAACCTGTAAGCATGTAATACATAGTCTCAGCTATTATTACATAACCTTTACTACTTGGATCTCCGCTAAAAATATTAGGTGAATTGGTTCAGAGACCTAGCAACAAGACATGAAATAATATTAGGTGAATCATGCTAAAAGTCAAACTATGTGGTCCTTAGAATCATGCTAAAAGTCAAACTATTAGGTGAATTAGTTCAGAGACCTAGTAGATTAGAGTTTTAGTGAAAACAAAACTATGCATTTAACGAATCAACAAGGCATAAGACAGATCACATGATATCATAGACAAGTCGAAATATGAGATGTTCGAAAGATCACACATGCTTGATGCTTCTCGGCAGCCTTCTGGAGAAGTCCTACAAATGTGTCGGCTTAGATTGCTTCTTTTCTGGAGAGAGGTATTGAAAAGGAAAATGAAGACTTTTCTGATTTTTGTGTGAAGAAGAGATCATCTGAGAAGTACACAAGACTGTCTTTATATAGAGAATATCTTGATGAAACTTCTCTTCCAAAATGATATGGGACTAAGAGTATATGTTTGACTTTTCTTCTTCCTTTTTAGATTGCTTGGGCCTTCTTTTAGGTTTTCTGTATTTTTCTTTTCCATCCTTATACTACTTGGGCCTTAATTTGTCAATTAAGCTCTTTGCGTCTCTAATATCACAAAACATGTTAAAAATAATATTGTTATGAGAATATCATAGTTAAATATGGTAGGAAATACATTATAAACACTCATATCAGTATTGCATTTTGGCTCAGGGTTAATTAGAAATGACCAAATTAAGGCCGGGTTGGATTGAGGTATAAATTGATGTGTTACAAATTTGGGAAGGGAATCATGCCAAAAGTCTAAATTGTAGGCATGGTATGTCCCATGTGGTCCTTAGATTCTCATTGAGAGTTGAGACTATGATATAACTTTTAACCAAAGACAAAAGTCCAAGGCATCTTCACATTCATACTATGTAACTTTCACTAATAGGTCACCTCTTTCATACTCTAGGATTCTCTCGACTTTGTTGCAAATATCTGTTCTCATATTGTTCACCATATTTAGAAAGTGAATATTCTATGGTATACTAGAGATTTAAAACAGCTAAAATAAACTAATAAGGCATATGGTTGTCAATGTCTAATCATATGGATACCACTGAATTTATAGTGTGGTGTTTGAATCCTATGTGTTTTCTTTTTATCACATTAACAATTTAAAATTACAATAATAGTCTTCTTTAAGATAAGATAAATTTATAAAAACATATACCAGTAGAGTACGAATTCTAATGTAATGGTACTATATGATCTTATATAGTTATTGTATGTTGTCATTCTGGTCTCCGAATCATAATGAAACATTTATTTTCCTTCAAAAAATAGAATCGGTAAGTACCCGTGAATGAGATTCCTCGGTGAATACTCTATTTCTTCTATCCACAGACCAAAACAAGAAAAATACTCGGATGGTATTTTAGAAGAATCAGATAAGTTGATCAGTGGATGATCGATTGATGCCTTGATGGCCGGACGGCATATGGGGTATGATGATGGCACAGCTCATGAATATTACCCCAAAAAAGTGATAGACATTTTGATTTGGATATGGACCAATTTCATTTTCTTATTCCACTTTCATTTTATTTTGATTTTGATATTTCCATTAAAGTGCTGGAGTCGCTGTAACATTAATAGCATGTCATTACTCATATTTATATTTATTACGCTAGGCCAACCTCATGTTTTGTTGATGGGAGACAAAGGCTATGTTTGGCGCAGCTGAACTTTTTAACATAAGCTGGCTTCTGCTTATTTTTTAGAATAAGCAGCTGAAAAGCAATGAAGCTGTGTGTTTGGTAATCTGGCTTTTTATAAGTGCTGTGAGTGGTAAAAGCAGTGGTAACGCGTTTGGTAAAATGTGAATGAGCTTGTGCTTTTAATTGCAGAATGACCAATTTGGACATGAAATATTATATTGGGTTTAGGATTGATTGTTTGATAATAAAATTTGAGACAATTTCATAAATCATAATGACCATATGATTAATAATAGGAAATTTCAAAAATAACTCATATAAATATATTATTACCAATGGTTCTTGATTAACATAAGATAACTACATAATTTATCATCACTCATTCTACGTTATTACGTGCACTCATTAGACTATGAGCAATTATATCCCTTAATGTTGTCATTTCTTGTGCATCATGACCATGATGTTCTTCTTCTACATCATCTTCTATCTCCATCTCACCACTTGACCCTTCAACTGCATTTTTCTTTCACCTCGCACAAAATTTTGTATGGCAGACTTTGAGTAGATCCTCCACCATAGACTTTATAGATAGGCAGCCTCTTGCAATTCTGTATGGCAGACTCATTTAAACAGTCTCCAAAATACCACTTCGGGTCAAGAAGAAAAGAACGAAGTTCATCCCTCTCTTCCGCTTCCAGACTATGAAAACATGTTTCTATGGTGCCACAATTCAATGAGACAGCGTCATATATAGATTTGACAAGGCCAGTAGCATTACCATCACTAACATAATGAAATAAATCGGAGTGTTCAACTCCATAATTTGGGTTCAGAATCTTGCAACCAATTTTAACAAGTACGCCTTGCACCTTGTCTGACAACAATCCAAACTCACCATTTGCCAATGGAAGCAAAGGCAGATTATAAGCATGTGTCCCAACATCAGCATCAAGCAAATCTTCAAGACAATATTCCAACAATACAAGCTTGTAAGCTTTACCCAGAGACGAAAGAAGTCTGCACTCCCTGAGGAAACAACGTACTGTATCAGGAGTGACTACCTTCTGCCTAACAGTGGAAGCATATTTCAAAAGCATGTCAAATAAATTGTTAGGCAAACCAACAATAGGCATTCCCAGCTCAATCAGGGCCTCACCAAGTTCCTTGCTCTTAGTAACTTCCTGATCATGTAGAAAAGCTTCAAGTGGTGACACCCATTTTCCACCTTCAATTTCTGAATACAACACAGGAGCATTTGAGATGTTTCTGTAGATGTGCTCAACAAGAATATTCCATGGCTCTTCAAAAGAACCGCTTGGCCATAAGGAATAGTACAGCTTCCTGGACTCTAGCAGTCCTTGTATGCCAAGAAGAAGCTGTGTAAATGCAGGCGCCACAACATCTTCTAGAAGAAGCCTGTTCCAGACAGAACGAATTTTCCCACTTCTGTCCATATCAGCCCCATACCAGATGCCACGACGATTTGACGAAACCTCAAAGTAACCATTAACTTGTACACTCAAACCAGTTCTTACAGGCAGCGGAAGGAAACAGAATGCCTGACCAACCCTAAGTGCATCGTTCTGTTTAAAATCAAATTTCACTAGCATCAGTTCATTTGGATCTTACACAGATGAAAACAACATAACAACTAGAAAAGGCATATACGAATTTCTTATGGCAACTGACCTGTTCTGAATTATCTGTGATGCAAGCAGCAACTGATGCCCACGGCAGCAAGTGCATATCATATTCCTTAGAAGCAGTAGCTGCAAATTTGCCAATCCTACTGGATGTGGATGCCAATGCTTGTACAAGATAAAAACCCGAATTCAATCAAAGATAGCAACCAGAGAGTAGAGTAAAAGAAACCAAAAACACACCCGAACCGGCCGGTCTTGGAGGCTTGACCGTGCTTGCTGCTCCCTCCGATCCTCGAAATGCTAACGAAATCCTCCTCGGTGAAAACGGCGTCGTTGTCGGCCAAAAGCGAAGGTCCCTGCCAGGGTGCCAATGCCTTGGATAGAAGCGAGTCGAAACCGTGGAGGCGGCGGTCGAGGCAGAGACGGACGGTGGTGGCGCCGGCATCGTCAGCGTTCTGAATCAGCTCTTTGAGCACGGTGGTGCCCTCCGGATAGTTAAGTAGAACCTCCCGGATTCACCTCGTCAGGTCAACCTTTTGACCGAAGTCTTCGAGAAATATCGACTCCGGCGACGGAGACGGAGACGGAGACTCCATTGCTGGCTTAGCTATAGAACCATCGGCTTTGAAATAGGAAACCGGAGAGTGAAGCAAGCTGTGAATGGAGAATTGTGATGAAATTGGGATTAATCGACGTGTAGGGGGATTTTGAGTTGGGTTTTGTTGAGGTTTGGTGAATTGGGTATGGGAGAGAGTGAAAGTGAATAGCAGCTGTAAGCGGAAGCCATGGAAACAGAGCAAGTTGGAGAGTTCAGAGGAAGAGAGAAAGGAATCAGAGAAGACGCGCTTCATTAAACTGTAGCCGCGGAAGCTGTGCTTCTGGCTTTTAAAAGCAGGGGTCGAGCTGCTTCGGCTTTTTAGGAGAAAAAGCCGGTGATTAAAAGCAGAGCAGGACAATTTTTCTTAACCAAACATGTTGGCGTGGCTTTGCTTATAATCAGGGGAGCTAATAAGCCCCCCCCAAACGCAGCCAAAAGCACGTCATAGCGTTCACATAATTTTTCTCACGTAAACCCAACTTTCTCCTCTAACTTTCACTTCATCACAAGGAAGGATAAATATCAAATGATGTCCAGTCTTGAAATGTTGAAATTACTACCTGCTATGATGTGATGAAGTGAAAGGTTGAAATCGAAACGACATGGGATAGGATCGATCTACAGAAGATAGAATACACAGAAAGGGATTGGATTGCTTAACCATCCATCATTAAGCAACATATTGTGGCCAAAAGAAAGAAGAAAGAAGAAAGAAGAAAGAAGCAATCCCATTTTAACATGCATTGGCCGACTACAACATTCACACTCCACATTTCAATCTTCCAATTCCAGCCACTTCAATTAGTTTGACCCAAATCAATGCCCCGAGTTTTCACACAACAAAACAAGCAAGCAATGGTGACTTGGTGAGGGATGGAGGATGTTTTTATTTTTTTATTTTTTATTTTTTTATCTTACAAACGACTGAAATGCTACAATTAATATGTTATGAATCCAACTAAAATGCTATAACAAGTCTGCTATGAGTCAAACTCACGACCTCCTACTTACAAACGAAAGACGAATGTCATTAGACCAAATTGTATTTGAGAGATGGAGGTTGTTAGAGAACTTTTCTTTTTACCATTTACTGAAAAATTCATAAATCCGTCACCATCTTCAAATTCGTATTGTAATATACTTGTACTATTTAATAATTAGCATCAAGTGTATACTCTACCCGATTTAAATCTGGATCGATCCCTTGCTTAAGGTATAACATTCTGACTCGATACCCCTTCGCTAATCTCCAATGGCTAATAGCTAATTGCTAAGCTGGTGCCCATCAGTTTTACATCTGGAGTAGTTAAATTTGATAAGGATGTGCACCATCCATGTTCCCTATATTATTCAATTGCCAAAAGAAAGACTGAAAGATCCACAAAAAGAGTAGCCAAAATTAGAGAATTCTTAGAGTAAAAGATGGGTAACCGCGTGCCCATAATGCCATAAACATATGATGCAGCTCGAAAATGAAGTTATCAGAAAGGAAGAAAGAAAGAAAGAAAAGAATATATAGCAGAAGCAACGTACCACCAGCAAGCTGCAGGCTTAGCTTCCCACATGAAACCACATGTAATGTAATAAAACTAAATCAGCATATATTATAGAATTGAATTTGGGTCACTATTTAGTATTTACTTGCAAAACTTCCACATGATCATCCTGGAGAGGCTTGTTTTCAAAGGCAACCACAGCACTTGTCTGGTTGTGTTGTCTCACTCATTATTAAAGGCTTTAGGCTTCTTCCTTCTTGATCCTAATTCTATTCAACATCACTTGTGTGTTGAAATGTTTGACTAGCACACCATATGTTGGAGCCCTAGAATTGAAAGTGGTCCTATTCAAGGTATAGTTCAAGCTTTCCAAAAAACAAGGTGCAAATTCTTGGCACGTCTTCTCTCTAGTCTCTACATCACATTCACAGAACCACTACCTAATCCTGATGGAGAAAAGCTAAGACAGAATGTGGCTAGTGTATTCCAAAAGCATTACAGTGTCTTAAACCCGAAAAAGCAATGAAAAAGAAACAATCAACTCTAAATCAGCAATTGTAATCGTACTCTAAACGTCAAGAAAACCCCGAAAACAACAATATTCTTTCACAAAATGTAAGACACGGATCATTTTTGCGCATCTGTTTGACAATCACTGCGCTGGACTCCAGCTCGTACTTGGCATATCAAACATAGAAACAAAGGATGAAAATAGGAAGTTTTGATCTGAGAACCACTTGTTAACCAAAGCTATGGAACTGTGTTAGGCAACCACTAGACCGGAAAAAGTTGACTCTCAGGCACCTTCTGCTAGTTGTTGTTGTTGTTGTTGTTGTTGTTGTTGTTGTTGTTGTTGTTGTTGTTCTTGTTCTTCTTCTTCTTCTTCTTCTTCTTCTGAGAACCACTTGTTAACCAAAGCTATGGAACTGTGTTAGGCAACCACTAGACCGGAAAAAGTTGACTCTCAGGACCACTAGACGGGAAAAAGTTGACTCTCAGGCACCTTCTCCTTCTCCTTCTCCTTCTTCTTCTGCTAGTTGTTGTTGTTGGCACCTTCTTCTTCTTCTTCTTCTTCTTCTTCTTCTTCTTCTTCTTCTTCTTCATCTTCTTCTTCTTCTTCATCTGAGAACCACTTGTTAACCAAAGCTATGGAACTGTGTTAGGCAACCACTAGACGGGAAAAAGTTGACTCTCAGGCACCTTCTCCTTCTCCTTCTTCTTCTTCTTCTGCTAGTTGTTGTTGTTGGCACCTTCTTCTTCTTCATCTGAGAACCACTTGTTAACCAAAGCTATGGAACTGTGTTAGGCAACCACTAGACCGGAAAAAGTTGACTCTCAGGCACCTTCTTCTTCTGCTAGTTGTTGTTGTTGGCACCTTCTTCTTCTTCTTCTTCTTCTTCTTCTTCTTCTTCTTCTTCTTCTTCTTCTTCTTCTTCTTCTTCTTCATCTTCTTCTTCTTCTTCATCTGAGAACCACTTGTTAACCAAAGCTATGGAACTGTGTTAGGCAACCACTAGACGGGAAAAAGTTGACTCTCAGGCACCTTCACCTTCACCTTCTTCTTCTTCTTCTTCTTCTTCTTCTTCTTCTTCTTCTTCTTGTTGTTGTTGGCACCTTCACCTTCTTCTTCTTCTTCTTCTTCTTCTTCTTCTTCTTCTTCTTCATCTGAGAACCACTTGTTAACCAAAGCTATGGAACTGTGTTAGGCAACCACTAGACGGGAAAAAGTTGACTCTCAGGCACCTTCACCTTCACCTTCTTCTTCTTCTTCTTCTTCTTCTTCTTCTTCTTCTTCTTCTTGTTGTTGTTGGCACCTTCACCTTCACCTTCTTCTTCTTCTTCTTCTTCTTCTTCTTCATCTGAGAACCACTTGTTAACCAAAGCTATGGAACTGTGTTATTCTTATTCTTATTCTTATTCTTATTCTTATTCTTATTCTTATTCACCTTCACCTTCTTCTTCTTCTTCTTCTTCTTCTTCATCTGAGAACCACTTGTTAACCAAAGCTATGGAACTGTGTTATTCTTATTCTTATTCTTATTCTTATTATTATTATTATTATTATTATTATTATTATTATTATTATTCTTATTCTTATTCTTATTCTTATTCTTATTCTTATTCTTATTCTTATTCTTATTCTTATTCTTATTCTTATTCTTATTCTTATTCTTATTCTTATTCTTATTCTTATTCTTATTCTTATTCTTATTCTTATTCTTATTCTTATTCTTATTCTTATTCTTATTCTTATTCTTATTCTTATTCTTATTCTTATTCTTATTCTTATTCTTATTCTTATTCTTATTCTTATTCTTATTCTTATTCTTATTCTTATTCTTATTCTTATTCTTATTCTTATTCTTATTCTTATTCTTATTCTTATTCTTATTCTTATTCTTATTCTTATTCTTATTCTTATTCTTATTCTTATTCTTATTATTATTATTATTATTATTATTCTTATTCTTATTCTTATTCTTATTCTTCTTCTTATTCTTATTATTATTATTATTATTATTATTATTATTATTATTATTATTATTATTATTATTATTATTATTATTATTATTCTTATTCTTATTCTTCTTCTTATTATTATTATTATTATTATTATTATTATTATTATTATTATTATTATTATTATTATTATTATTCTTATTCTTATTCTTATTTATTATTATTATTATTTGTGTGTGTGTGTGTGATAAAAGTGGGTGATCAACTTTCTGTTCTTCCTAATCCCCAACATCTATGTTGTAGTGAATGTTATTTTGGCCCAATACGAGCTGGTTTGGGCTTCCTAAGACAAGAGTACATTGTAGTAGTTGATGGTTTTTTGAGACTTATTGCATAGGAGGGACCGAGGAAACTATTAAGTATTAAAGCCTTACAATACAATTATTAATGTTTTTTTGTTTTTTAAAATAACAATACAATTATAAAGTACCCTATATGATACAATTGCTAATTAATCGCCTATATAGAATTACTTTTTTTTTAACAGTCATTTGGACTTGGCCAGTTGTCTATAACATGTAAATTACATATTAACAAGATCACATTAGGTTAATTATTGACAGCAGGTTATTGTGTAGGGGATCTGAAATGTGTTCAAGTAGGTTCTGAACAGGGCCTTTACCTGTCAATGCTGCTTGACTGTAAAAGCCTAACCAGGCAACCATAGCTAGGCGTCCGATCTTTATCTCTTTCACCTTCAACTCCTCAAAAGCGACGGGATCTCTGGAGAGATTCAAGGGATCAAAAAGCTCTCCTCCTGGATAATTAATATCACCTGGCAAGTAAATTCCCAGTGGCTCTAATGCTTCAATTCCACAATATCTTGCATATTCTGGTCCAACCTAGTCACCATCAATGTTTAAAGTAAGTGAAACCTGAAAAAGATGTCTGCATTTATGATCTGGGAAACACATGCTACAATCAGAATTATGACGAGCAAGTGCGTAAGGAAGAACTATGTCTGTCCCGACAGTAGCAACAGTTTAATTTCTGGAACCTAAACAAAGTCAATAATGATATAGTTTCAGAATAGTGTGGTTGTCCTAATGCATACCAACAGTCTGCTAGTTTATTTGATCATAAAGGATGAACATAAAAACAGGAAATGCTCCGGACTATGCCACAGAGACAAGTTTGTTTTAGTACATTGAATTACCCTGGCAGATGCCAAGAATAAGAGAGTTTCAATTTTCAGAGTTAAATATCCATATTGTATCACCAAAAATGAATCTGACAATAAGAATCATGGATCATAAGGCTCTTAAACTAGCCCCATGAAACCCAATGCAGACAAACCAACTTGAACCAAGCACCATTTGACAACATGTTGAAACTTTGGAATAATAAAAAGTTAGCTCTGCAAGAATTGGGTTTCAATGAATCTTTACCATCAGGAGAACTTGGCATATGGCTATGACAATTACTCCTTGGCTTCCAGCTACATGGAACCCTGGGATGCCAAGGTAGTCCAGCGTATCTCCCTGGTGAACATCAATAAGCCAGAAGGAAGGAGTTAATGATAATGCACTTCGCAAATGCTCATACCAAAATAAATAGTAAATGTACTTAAATCCGTTGAGAAAACACATAACATGACTGCATCTCTGGGGCGGGGTCTACATTAATATATAGTAATTCCATACAACAATGACTCAGAAATAGTTGAGAATTGATTAGATGGTATCCACTTTATGGAGAAACTAGCACACCATAGTATTGCAGATTATGCCAAGATAACAAGATTTGCAGAATCTATCCTTATCACTTCTAAACCAACCTTTGCCAATCTGCACATGAGCTTTACTACAACTATGAGGTCATATGCTGTAAGGTGTTGGTAACTTAGATAGAAATAAAAGGGACACCCAACTCGCAAAATAGTTCTGAAAAATTAGATTGTCAAGCTAGGGTGAGGTTTTATAATTCTGCCAAACACATGGTCAAAGGCAAAAAGGTAGAGGCTGACCATCGTGTAACAATATATTTGAGCTTGCTTTGTGAATATGCTCCAGTTTCTATTAAATCCTTATTTGCAGAACAAAGAGGGTTTAATAGAAGCGGAAGCATACTGACAAATATCATGTTTAATCATATTTGACTGAATATCAATCCCGTTTGGGCCATAACTACCTCTGCATCTGAGGGACATATAGATCCTCCAACCCCGGGAAACGCATAAGAGTCACAGAGGTAAATACTTTCTACATGAAAAGAAATGAAAATCCGAGGGTAAGATCCTATTTTCTATAGATATGACTCACTTGTGAGGAACTGTCATAGTGGCAGAGACACTATTCACTATGGTTAAATCTACTGAAAAAGGCTGATTGTGTCTTGCTGATTGAATGAGTCAATGAGAGATAATTCTTCTATGCCTCACAAGAGTGTCCAGCATAAAAGTCTAAACACTGCAACTGAATTTCAGACTTCAGTTCCATTATCCATATGGCACTTTGACCAAATAATCAGCAGAACTAAATCTCTAAATAAACGTATCCATCAGGCATTCAACATACCTAGAGCAATCAAGCTCCAATTGGCTGGTCTCCACTTTGTTGAGAAAATGTATGGAATTGATTTCACAGGAAAAGAAATGACATGGCGGACCAAATTCCCAAAGAGAAAAAAATAACCAAAGATAAAGTTAATTCCAACCCAGATAGTACTAACCTTTAGTTTTGAATAGCCAACTCGCCACCATACAGGCTCAACAAAGTGAAAGGCTCCTAACAGGTCTAAAATTTCTGGAACCAAAGCACCAAAGGCAGCAAGCATGGCCCAACGTGCATGGAGTATTTCAAAGCTGCAGTTTGACAGAGAATATTCTAATTATTGACATTTAAAATTACTCTTTTACGTAATCATTTAGAGATATGCAAGACCAATCTTGTACTAAACATACTATAAAAATCATCCTTTAATGCATCTTTGCAGAACAGAGAATTTAGATTATGAAAGCACTGGGAGCAAATTAATGCAAAAGCAGTAACCACAATGAGATTACCCATCATGAAATTAAAAGGTACAGATTTTTAACTACTAAGCTACCTTTTATTTATTATATTATTATATTAAACTCAAGCTTCTGAGCACTTGGATAGTGAACAACTTAACTAAACAAGCTTCAGAGTGATTGGAGAGTGACAGAAGACATCCACAGACTCCTCCCACTATTTACACATTATCTCGAGGAGTCATATCTAGAAGGAAAAAAGGTAGCATCTTCCAGCAATCCGGCAGCAGTAAAATGGAATAGAGCTCCTTCATTTCTACATATGACTCTTGAAACCAAAACCCCAACTCAAAGGGGGTACAGAGTGATCAACATATGTAGTGATGATTGAATGCAGGAGGTATCTGGTAGACGAAGAAGTAAAGAGCCTAGGAAACATTGACTTCAACGATTTTCCTCAGCCACAAGTCCTCCCCGAACTTACCCTGCCAATCTTTCCCACTGCAACATGACAGCACGCAAAGAAGTTATGTTGTCCATGAGAAATATCCTTTGAGGACTTAAATAGAGCCTCTTACCAACACATCCACATCCCCCATTCTCCTTAATCCCATATTTGTCTCTCATCATAATGTATTAGAGGAACTCACTTTCCAAAAAGGAAATTCCATAACCACTTGGGCGACTTGGCCAACAAAACCACAGTTTCTTCAATAGGTTCAATTCCCTGGCCTCCTCTGTGACAACCATTCCCATTTAGTTAAGTGATCTTAGCTAACTACAATTATACATTCCACAGAAAGTTCCTTATTATCATCTCCAAGTTCCTTTTGGGACTTTAAACATAGACAAATAGTACATTGGTTGACTCTCCAAAACAACTTGAACCTAACTAAACAGACCTCCCTGAAGAGGAAAGCCATCTTGCAACTATGCAATCTTCTCTAACCAGATTCTGAAAGATAAGTGCTCTAGGATCACCACAGGAAAAACACCCAAGCACTTCAAAGCCAAGACCCAACAGTGCATCCCAAGAGGTTAACTAACCACTCCACTGTACATTTTACAGAATCAATCCAGGTGTAATAACACCAGATAAACCACAAGACAATTTAGACACACAGAAGATTGAAACAGCTTTTCTTTGCACTAGACATAACAAAAATATTATGATCAACCCTCTCCCCTCCTAATACGAAGCTTCAATAAGCTTCATCTCCTCTTCTTTTTCTAGTATTCTGCTCAGCACATCTGTATTGCCTCAAATGCACATTTCTATCTAAAAATTTGTCATCTGACTATCTATTAGGATATAATAAATCTCAGCTAAAATCAAATAGGACTCTGTTGTTTTCTTTTAAGTAAGAATTCATTGAGGATATTATATTGCAGATTGATATGAAAATGCAGCTTACTTAAAGTATCTCTGGAAAGCCACAGGATCCTTGCTCAGACCTACAACATCAAAACCATAATCCCCAGGTAGTTCTCCAGTAAGATATTCCGGATAATCATATGGAATTGGACCAAGCCATCGGGGACGCTCTTCTCCATACCACAAGCTGTGAAATATACCACATAGTTAGTCATACTTATGGTAAGTTCGGTATTCTTTATAGATCTTTTACTTAAGAGTCTGGCATGTAAGTTGATCAAAAATAACTTATGATTTCGCTACGAAGTAATACAACCTATAGTATATGTTTAAGATTTTATAGAGATTATATAGGTATGTAATTGATAAATGAAAATTGATAGCCCAAACTGTCCCTAAGTTAAGGTCCTCAGTAAAATGTGATTGGCTTCTAAGTTCTAACCATTCTATATGTGAAATTCAAATGAAACATCAGCAGATGACTAACCTAGACGTTATATAAGCCAATCATGCTTGCATAAATCACATAAATAGCTAGCACACTGGAAACTAGAGATCACACTTTTCATCTTTCCACAAATGTATTCGCTATCGAGACGAAATCTTCTACACAATTACAAGGATGATGACTGAAAATAATCCATCAACTACAGAAACATGGAGTGTTTGACACACGTAGACAATGGCTCACCGGAAAAACTTACCTCTGATTTCGAGCATTTTGGGCCAAGGCCTTAAACCTGGAAGAATTCTCAACCGCAGCTTTCTTCCTCTCCTCCAATCGCCGCTGCAGCGACTCCCCGAGCGCGCTATTGGCTATGGCTTTCACGGCGGTGAATGGAACCGCCGAGAATACCACCACTCCCACAAGCTTCAGATTTCAGCGGAACGATTACGTCAGCAGTGAAGTGATAATCAGTGTGGAAATGGGAATCTGGTAGGGGATAGGGAGCGTACCTCTTGCCATGAAGCTGCGCATAGAGAACGACGACGTTTTGGTAATGCGAGGCTGGTTGTGGATTTTAGGGCGAGAGATGGAGGAGGAGGGATGAAAGAGGAAAGGGAGCAAGGCGAAGCTGGTGGTGGAAGCAGAGCCATGGTGTCATCGATAGGTGCTCGAATTTGGAACACTATATATATACAGCGCCCTGAGGGATTTTTTTTTTTTCATTTATAGGGATAATTCAGATGACGAATTTTTTTATCACAAAATTAAATCTTCACCGTTCAGTTTCTTAGACTATATAAGTAGATCATTTTTATAAATTATTAGATAATTTGGTGATTGTTATATCATCGAAAACTTTAATTTATTTTTAATGATATTAAACGGTCCATGTTTAATATAAAGTAAGGCTAGGCATAAAACCCGCGGGCCGGAAAAAACCGAGAAAACCGACCCGACCGGGCCGGTCTGGCCGGTTTTTATGTTCAAATTAAGCGTGTTTTGGCGGGCCGGTCCGGTCCTTACATCAGCCGGTCTGGTCCCGGTCCCGGTTATTTTACAATAGTAAAACCCGGAATAACCCGATATAGTAATTAGTAAATCTAAATAGTAAATAGTAACTAGTAACTAGTAAAAAACTAAAGGTAACAATTAAAAATAGTAAAACCCGGAACTAACCCATTCTCTTCCGCAGCCCGCAGTCGCTTCGCCCTCCGTTCTCTTCCGCAGTCGCTCCGCCCGCCGTTCTCTTCCGCACCGGACCGGACAGCCACCAGGCCACTCCGCGTCGTCCACCAGCCTTGTTTTCAACTCGTAATGATTCTCAACTGCCAGTCTGCCACTCCTTCAGGTTCGTCTCAGTTTTCAACTCGTAAGTCGTAATGATTCTCAATTTGAATGTTGATTATTGTTGTCTTGTACTCTGTTGAAAGCTTGAAATGTTAAATCAGTTGAATGTTGAATTTTCGATTTGAGTTATTGAGTATCTGGAAACTGCAATTGAACTCATTGAACTGAGTTGGTATTTGGTATTTTATAATTTTTATTTGTAGAGATGTCAAGCTCATCCGAATCATGCTCTATCGGTTATCATTCATGGGATGATGATTCTGATAGAGAAATTGAAGCAGTTGATGATGAAGATGAAGCTCCGGTGGAGCAAGTACAAGCTGCTGAAACAGGGAATGATTTGGGTGCAACTCAAGGTCAGCAACATGGGAATGAGAAAGCTCCAATAGAAGTGGAAGGTGTAGAAGAAGTAGCAGCAGCAACTCAAGCTTCTGCGCCAAGAAAGAGAAGAAGAAGGGGTACTTCTGCAGCAACCGGGACTTCCAGAAAAAAATCCATTGTGTGGAATCACTTTGAGAAGCATAAGAAACTTCTTTACACTGAAAAGGATGGGAAGAAGGTAGCCGCTGGGCATGAACAGATCGCAATTTGCATACATTGTGGAGGTGAGTTCCAAGCAGATTCTACTTTCAATGGAACTAGCTCTTTGTTGAGACACATACAGAAGGTTTGCAAGATGTATCCGGGTAGGGAGGTTGTTGATGAAGGCCAGCAGAACTTGGTTGGTGATGGTGAAGAAGATGAGAAGTTAACACAGCAACAACCATGGTCCAATGATCGTTGTATTAGAGCAGCTTGTGAGATGATAGTGATCGATGAGCTTCCATTCAGCCATGTGGAGAAAGAGGGGTTCAGACATTTCTGCAAGGTGGCTGTCCCTAAATTTATTCCGCCGTCAAGAAGAACGATAGTGAGGAGTTTCTGGGAGCTGTATGATGAGAAGAAACTTGAGCTTAAGAAGATATTGAGTAGTCATAGAGTGTGCTTGACGACGGATACATGGACTTCAATTCAGAACATCTGAATCCTCATTTTCTACTGGTGGTAGAGTGATTGACCCTTTTAGGAGTTCGCTAACTCCTAAAACCGTGGAGGCTCTAATTTGCTTGCAAAATTGGATTAAGAAAAAAGATCAATCAGAGATTGAATATTATCCAAGCCAACAAGAGATTGAGTTCTATGAAAAGATAGAAAGAGGTAACCATTTTAGTTGTTAGTTGTTACATATTATTTCATACTTAATACTTAGTTACTTACTAACTTATATTATCACTTATGTACATTATTTAAACTTTGCTGATGTAGATGAGGCCAAGCGAAAAGCAAAGGAAAAGGCAGAAAAGGGCAAGGGAAAGCAAAGGATTGTGGTTGAAAGTGAAGATGAAGCACCGGTGGAGATTAAGGCAACTTTACCAACTAAGAGAGTGAAAGGAAACACATCCGGTAAAACAACTTCAGTTGCTCCTGTAGCTGTTCCCCCAGCCACTACTGATGCTGGAACTTCCAAGCGTGAGCCTCCTAGAGTGATGAAAATGATGCTTGCTTCCAAGAAATCAAAAGGTATGTGTTGCACGCTTTACATAATAATGTAATATAATGTATGCTACTGTGTTGGAAAGAAGCTTTAAGTGTGTTGCTAAGTGTGTTGGAAAGAATCTTTAAGTGTGTTGCTTTAAGCTTTAAGTGTATTCTACAGTTCTATTGTCTAAGTGTGTTGCTAACTTGCTTTATATGTTTGCTGTTTTTTTTTTTCAATTAGGGAGAAGATGAAAATGAGTTGCTAGAAAGTGGAGGGTGGACTGGCTTGAGCCTTGAGGCTTGAGCAAAGATCAATTGATCATTGTTTTTTAACTCCTTTTATTTTCTTGAAGACTTGAAGTCTTAAACTGTTTGGTACTTTGGTTATTGACTTATTGTCTCTTTGAAGTTTGAAGTTCAAACTTTGAACACTTAAACAGTTAAACTCTTTGGATTATTTGGTTATTTTGAACCCTTATGTAGTTGTGTACTTGTGTTGGATAACTTGGATTGTTGGATAAATAGTTTAAGACTTCCAGAGCTGTTGGATTTTTAATTTTGTTCACTTAGTTGTGTTGGATTGTTGGATAATTTATGATGTACACTGTCCAGGTTTTCATATTGAGAGAATGACAAGTCTGAAATTGTGGGCTAGGACCGAAAAGCCCGACAAACCGGACCGGTCTTAACCGGGCCGGGCTTTTACCGGGCTCAAGATTTTATAGGAAAAAACCGGTTCTAACCGGGCCTAGAGATTTTAAGAACAAAACCGGCCCAAACTAATGTGTGCCGGTCCGGTCCCGGGCCCGTAAAGAAAATGGCCGGGCCTAGCCCGAGCCCAGCCTTAATATAAAGTATTAAACAATTTGTTTTAATATCAGTCATCCAAGCTCATTAAAAAACATATCAAATAGTATGAGCCTATATCTAGAAATGAATAAAAATAAGGATCCCTCATTGAAAGGTATATATATATATATATATATACATATATATATATATATATATGTAGAGCGCACGTCTGCACAGTCCTTAAAGTGCGGACGTGCCTCCGTTTGCTAACGGACGGCGCCGATGACAATGCGCCTCCACTCCAGTGGACTCTAACAGCATCCCCGACCACTTTTCCTCCCCGGCGAGTCCGCTGAATTCCAGTTTTCCAGCGAGATCAATCTTGTTTGAAGTTTTGGGTGATCTCGCTAGAAAACTGGAATTCGACGAAGTCGCCGGAGAGGGAAAGTGATTAGGCTCGCTGCTGGTGTCCGCTTGGGTGGAGGTGCGCCGTCGTCGGCGCTGGACGGTAGCGAACGGAGGCACGTCCGCACTCTCCACATCCAACCTAATATATATATAGGCCCGTTCTGGTGCTGACGTCCGCACTACGCTTAAAGTGCGAAAACGGCGCGCCTCCATCCCAGCGGACTCCAGCAGCGTCCCCGATAACTTTTCCTCTCCAGCAAGTTCGTTGAATTCCAGTTTTCTAGCGAGATCGATTGAATTTGAAATTTTGAGTGATCACGCCGGAAAACTGGAATTCGGTAGACTCACCAAGGAGGAAAAGTGATTGGGGACGCTGCTGGAGTTTGTTGGGGTGGAGGTGCGCCGTCGTCGAAGCCTTTCGGTGGAAAATGGAGGGACTTCCACACTTTAAGCCGAGTGCGAAAGTCCACTTTGGAACGTTTATATATATATATAAAGGATGAGGAGCGGACGTTCGCACCAAAAAAAAAAGTACTTACATCCCTCCGTTCTCCACCGTCCGGCGTCGACGACTGCGCTCCTCCACCCGAGCGGACACCAAAGGCATCCCCGATCATTTTCTCTTGCCGGCGAGTTCGTCGAATATCAGTTTGCAGCCGAGATTGACCTTGTCTGAAGTTTTGGGTGGAGGTTGCTGCCCAGACCTTCAAATCAATTTTGCCGGCAAGAGAAAATGATCGGGGATGCCTCTAGTGTCCGCTCGGATGGAGAAGCGCCGTCGTCGATGTTGGACGAAGGAGAACGAAAGGACGTCCTCACTTTTTCTTCGGTGTGGATGTCCGCTTCACAGCATGCCTCTATTATATATCCTTCTAGAGTGTGGACCTCCTTATTTTGCTCACTTTCATATCGCATTTCCACATTTCAACCGTACAATGTGTAGAACATAGTGTATATATTATTCCTGCATAGTTTCATTTAATTTGGAGATCATTTGGGTATCGAATTATATTAAATAAATCAATAGAACATAAGTTGTATAAACAGAACCGTTGGTGTAAATCACAATTACAGAAGCTTAAATGATCTTCAAATTGAATGAAACTTTGCAGAAATGATCTACACACTTTGTTTTAGACACTGAAATGTGGAGTTATGGAAATGCGACCTGAAAGTGAGCAAAATAAGGAAGTCCACACTTTAATTTCAAAGCTGGACACCGCTCTAGAAGTGAACTGCATACTATATGTGTGTATATATATAGAGCCGATCAGGAGCGGACATCTGCATAGCCCTTAAAGTGCGGACGTCCCTCCGTTCTCTACCGGATGGCTCTGATGACGGCGCGCCTCCAACAGAGTGAACACCAGAGGCATCCCTGATCACTTTTTCTAGCCGGCAAGTCCGCCAAATACCAGTTTGTAGCCGAGATTGATATTGTTTGAAGTTTTTGGTGGAGGTTGCTGCCCAGACCTTTAAATCGATCTTTCTGGCAAGAGAAAGTGATCGGAGATGCCTCTAGTGTCCGCCCAAGTGGAGGTGCGCCGTCGTTGGAGCCATCCGGTAGAGAACTGAGGGACGTCTGCACTTTAAGGCCGTGCAGACGTCCGCCTTTGATCCGGCACATATATATATATATATGTACATTTTAAATATAGTGTTCACATAATTAATCATTGGTCAAAAGATTCATAGTTAGCCACCATTATATTTACATGCAAGGGTTGAAAACAAAATAACTATACTTAAAAATAATTCTTCTCACCCTTGAATTTAAATCTAATGGTGACTGAGCATGAATCTTTTGGTCAGTAAATGACTAGGTGAACATGACTGTAATTATATATATATATACACACACACACGGACATGATCAAAAGAAGATGTTCGCAAACCCATAAAAGTGCGGATGTCCCTGCTTTTGCAGCGATCAAGCACCGACAACGGCGCTCCTCTTGCCTGGAGGACACTAGACCTCGATCGTGAGCTTCCTCTTGCCGAAGGTTGCTGCCCAGACCTTTAACTCCAATCTCCATAGCCTTCATCTTTATGGTAAAGTCATCCGGGATGTCTCTGGTATCCGTCCGGCAAGAGAAGGGAAGTCGTTGGCGCTTGATCGCTGCAAAAGCAGGGACGTCCGCACTTTTATGGGTTTGCGAACGTCTTCTTTGGATCCCGACTATATATATATATACTTTGATCTAGGTTGAAGTTTTGAGGGAGGTTGCTGTCCAGACCTTCAAATCGATCTCTCAAGAAAGGAAAAATGGTCGGAGACGTCTCTGATGTCCGCTCGGGTGGAGACGCGCAGTCGTCAGAGCATCTCAGCTCGGGAGAACAGAGGTCCGTTCACATATATATATATATATATATATATATATATTAACATGGTCATCAGATACCTAAGGTTTGACTTCTTTAATTGGACTTATGTTGCTTAAGCTTTCTAGTTTCAGCTATGCTGGTAATATTGGTTACTCACTAATTCCTTGATATCAAAAGCCAGAGACATCGGCAATGCCATTGTATAAGAAACACAAATCCACAACACATAATAATAATAGTTAGATAGCACAATCGGGGTACAAAACTATAAACTTATACATACATCATGCTAATTAATCCTACTTGAATAAATCTGAGCAGAGCAGCATAACAATATAATGATATAGAGATGGTGGCACGAATCAATCTTCATAGATTCGGCACTCGTCGGTCTCAGGATTATCCTGACAAAACGACTCGAGGGGATCATTGTCCTTGAGCTTGAGCCTGAGAACGGCCTTGCCTTGGCTCACCTCCTCCACCTCGTCCCACGCCACCTTGCACTCGTCCGTGATCGGATCTCCCTCGCCGCAAACCTCCTTGGCTTCCAGAACCTTCTTCTCGATCATCTCCGTCAGCCGCTTCTCCCTCATCTGCGTCCCCTTGAACTTCGCCACCGCCATCACTCTCATCCCGACCTTCCTCTGCCCCGCCGGAATCGCAACCCGAACAGGAAAGGGCACCAACGCCGCCGACGTTGGATCGGTGCTGAAACGCAGAGTGGAAAGCGAAGGGGATGATACGCTCGCCATGGTTCTCGTATTTGATCAAAAGCTTCTTCTTTCTCTTATGACTTGGTGCAACAGATTAATAATGGAAGAGCTTGGTTGGGCTTAACCATGGTTAATATTTAACTCACTTGGGGGTTTTGAGTTTACGTAATTGCCCCCAAAGATTCTAGGGCTTTCTTCCTTTGAATAATGGGTAGGGTTAGGTAACAGTCTCTTGCATTGTTCATGAATCATGATAGAGACACCGCAGCGTGTTCGATCAAACGTGATTGCAATACGACATCCTTATCCATAGCAACTAACTGTCGTGTTGGATGATTTCCCAATCTTTGCTTCCCATCTTTCTTTCTTTTCCGGCACATAACATGCTTCGTCGCCCACGGTTTCCCCTCTTTCTTATGGAACTATGGAAGTTGAACTAGATATGGCAATGTCACTTGATTCAAAATGACCATTCTGCAATATGCTAGCATGTGAACTACATTGTTATGCTATTGGTGAGAATAAGAACCTCTCGAAAATGAATGAAAGACTATATATGCATGTTCAATTTAAATGTGTGTCAAACGAGCTTTGTGGCAGAAGCAAGTAGTGATCAACCACAAAATGAAGGTTTTTACTACGCACGATTTAGAATGATAGATCTTGGTCTTTTGTTTGTATATTTATTGTTGATGTATTAGGCATGGGACAAACATATGCTAGTCAGGATTCATGAACTAAAAAATATATATTGAAGTATAATCCGAATAATCTAAATTTTGAAACATTTATTTTATTTTCAGGTGATGTATATGATAGATTCATAAAAATAAAGTAATGAATGTTGAATCACTCGTTATGCTTATAACATGCATGCATAAGGACTACGAATTTTGAATTAAATAAATCAAATAAACATTACTGATCTCTTAACTATAATTTAAAATTCTTTGAGGGGCACTTGATAAGGTTGCTGTAATGGTTCTACACTGAACAAAGACAAAAAGGAGCAGGAGAACTAGCCGTTTCATTTTAAACTTTGAAATAACATTTAAAATAGGAAAAAACAAAAAACAAAAACAAACATACAAACTTTTCCTCATCAGGCTGCGACCACCACCACCACCACCGCCTCTCTCAATTTCTCATCTTCAAGTCGTAGTCATTCACTCTATTCCCCACCGGAGATTCCTCTTCATCATCTCTCTGATCTTTCACTCTTCAATTATTCGTTGCCGGGTCTCTGCAGGTAAGCTTCATTCCACCAAAGTTTCCCCCTTTTCGTAATTATTGAAATCTCTGAACACAAAACGTGAATTTATTGTTGTAATCTTGTACTTTTTGGTTTGGGTACTCTCCAAATTTTCTGGGTTTTTGATTTCGCCACAAATCTAATTCTAAGATTTTGAAATTTTGTTGATGTAGTATGGCGGACTGTGGAATTGAAATAGAGAAAATAGAGGTGCTGGATGCAGAATCCGAGTTCCTGGCGTCGAATCGGGAGACGGGGAACGAGTGGGAGCTGTTCAAGGAGAACGTGAGGCCGTTGAAGAGAGGCCGCAAAGTTGAGATCTTGAACGACGCTCTCAAAGCTCAGACTGACAATCAACTCAAGAAGTCCCTCTTTGAACAACGAAGGTCTTCTTCTTCTCGAAACTTCGTCTTCATTCGCTTCTTTATATCTATATTTATGTATGCCCCATTTTGTTTTGGTTTTGATTTGTTTTGGTTTGAATGGTAAGGCGATTGATTCAAGCTATGGATGAGTATGTAGGAGATGACCCTCTGCAGCCGTGGCTTGAGTGAGTACAGATTACTCTCATTTTTCGTTGTTTACAATTCTTCATTTTATCTCTAGGGTTTTGTCCTTAGGGTTCATTGGGAGGATTGATTTGAATTATATGGATTTTTTTGAAGTTACATAGCTGAATTTCTCAATTAAACTATTTATACCTAGATCCGAATAAGAAGAGCATGAATTTGAAATGATTCCTTCTGTATAGGTGTTTCTGAACTTACTCAAATATATTGCAAACTAGTTAACTGAGAACGGACTACTATCTTATCTCACATGTCTATGGTTCCACTTCCAACTTTTCCATTTTGTAATTGTAGATTTCATGTCTTTCTCATCCTGTCCAATTGTTTAGTTTCATTTGAAGGGATTGATCAATCTCAGTATTCATTTAATAATATGCAGTTAAATTGCCTGTTAAATTTTATTGCAGTTCATTTATACATAGTCCTGAAGTAAATGATGCAGTGTGTATAGTTTGTAAAAGCATTGCTAATATACTGCATCTTGCTATATCAAACAGATTTTATCCAATCAATTATAATTTGTTTTTCAGAACAAAAGAAAATTCGTCTTTTGAAATAATTTCATCCAAATGGAATCTTATGTTTGTCCTCCTATCTCTGTGATAGGTGTATCAAGTGGGTTCAGGAAGCATTTCCTCCTGGTGGAGATTTCTCGGGACTGGTTGTCATATATGAGCAATGTGTGCGGACATTTTGGCATTCAGACCGCTACAAGGACGATCTCCGCTATCTCAAAGTCTGGTTGGAATATGTGGGTTCTTTTTCTTTCCATTATTAAATGATTGAAATCTACCATTATTTGTTCTAGTGCTGGCCTTCAAGGTGCCACTTTCATATTTTCAATCTAATGTAATGTTGTGAATGAAATTGTTCTGCAGGCTGAAAATTGTGTGGATGCTGAAGTCATATTCAGTTTTCTAGATGCAAATGAAATTGGAAAGTCACATTCTCAGTTTTATATATCTTATTCTTTGCTCATGGAATCCAAGAACAAAGTGAAAGCTGCAAATGAACTATTAAATCTTGGGATATCAAGGTCTTCATATGTTAATTTTACATTTTAATATTGCATTTCTTCTGTTTCCTACTCGTGACGTGCATTAAGCCACCATTGTTCTGTTTATAGGAATGCTCAACCTGCAGAAAAGTTGAATGATGCATTTAGGAAGTTTATTGCACGCTCAATGAGAAGACCACCAAAAGCACCAGAGGTATGCTACTCTTATACTCGTTGTGAGGGTTATATTTTAGTACTGGTTTGTACAAGCCATTTACGAGTCAATCTTTTTGAACTGTTAGGAGGATTCAGCAGAGAAACGCTTACCCACCCGAAGCTTTGGGACTGTCCTTGCGAACAGGGAAAATCGTAAGTTCCATTGGTGATTATTATATTCTTCCACACAAAAAAATATGAAACTGTTGTCCTGCATTACTCAAATCTTAGAGATGTTGCAGGTATGCAGACAAGTGAGAGCTCTGGTTTGTTGAAGAAGAATGTGAAGCTAGACAGGTGAGCATATGGAATTCTATCTATTAGTTTGGTTATTCCAAGTAAATTACTTGTTCTGAACTGTTATGAACCTTAGAAACTTATAAACTATCACTGAAAACCAAATAAGTTTGACATCCATTATCATTTCAATATCACCAATTCGGATATTATGTTGATTTGAAAAGAAGGTTTTGAAGGGCTCTGTTAATGATTTTTTTTTCTTTTCCTGAAAGTTGAAAATGATTCTTATGAAAAAAGACATTTTGTTTTGTTCTTGTAACATGCACAACATGCAGTGAAAGTGATTTTCAACACATTGTGATGCCATTACATCATACGATTCATGTTCTTGCATAAAGATCATTCCAAAAGATCACAGTTTCTACTATGTGTTGAATACTGTCATGATGACTTTAGCCTCTCCTGTATGTGTAATTTTATTTTTATCTCTCGACGTAAACTTCAATTTGCTTGTTTCTGTCTTGTGATATAATTCATCTGTTTTTTTTTTTCTCCCACAGTCTTCTTCCTTCAGTTTGAGATGCTTATTCAATATGGACATCTTTTGTGTTATCTGTGAGCATACCATGATCTATTAAAACACTTGTGCATGAGACCTTATGGCTTATGCTTTACTGGCTTTTCAGGGGTCGTGTTCCACTCAGCATTTATAAAGAAGATTCAAATTCCGTTGATCAATTAGAAGTGCCAAAGAGAGAATTGAATTCTTGGCACACCCTTGGACCTAGAGCAGAGAGAAATAAAGAAAATACTGCAATCCCTTCCAAGTGGACATCATACAAGGTTTCCTGTTCTTTCCTTTGATGCAAAATTTCCTAGTTTGATAATCTCATGGTGTCTTCACAAACTCCTAAATCCTAACTGGATTTAATTATTTCAGATTCAACAAAGACCTGTGCCTAGAGTCGGAGGAGCAGCTGCTACTAGTGCCCACATTGAGATTTTCATCGATCAAGAATGTGAAGAGTGAGTTTTATGACATTTTCCCCTGTCTTGGTGCAGTTCTTCTGTTACTGCATTTCTCTGTCACTGCATTTTAGATACCAACCTTGACTTTTGCAGTAGTTTTAAGGGTTGAGGTTCTGTTGCGTCAGTTTGCTCTTATCAATCATTATTTATGTGCTGGTTAAAACTTTCTGCAGAACACATAAAATGAATGCCGAAGGTGCCAAGTCTTCAACCGTGCAGCCTAGACAGGGTGAAGAGCAAGAGCTGAAGAAGTAAGCTCTAGTTCGATGAGACTTTAGGTTTCAAATTGGTTTAGATGTTTGTTTCAGCCACTAACAATAAGTATTCCTTAATGTTATTTTGTGCAGGGAAACAGAGTTGTTGAGACAGGAACCATTACGCAATTTCCCTCTAAATAGTCTTCCCAGATGATGATGATGAATGAAGTTCTACGCTCTGTGTTGTACGATGTATTGGTGGATCAACTTTATATCTTCTAAAGTCTGATCCAGGTCTATCATTTTTTTTATTGTTCATGTTGGATCTGTTTAGTTTCACACAAATTTCTCAAGGAGGAGAAATTCTTGATTAACACTCATTTTTAACTGATTATATTGCTCTGGTTAATGGACTTCAATTTTTCTGGTATGCGTCTTGATTGCTCTTGAAGTCAAGTTCTAAGTATGAAGAGTCATTACCGGACTTTCGGTATCCCTACTACATGTAATCAAGGTTTTTTTGTTTATACTGGTTGTTGTTTCTTAGTCCTTGTTTAGGGAAATGAAGGTAATGACTAATGAGGTCATAGAGGTCTGTCTGGATCTGCTTGCAACATCTGGGAAATGTTTTTTTTTTTTTTGAACAGGATGGGAAATGTCTGTTTCAAGTCATATTTGTGGCGAGTTTCATTCTCCCATATCAGGCGAGAGACAAGCTCTCTCACCAAATCATCATCCTCCTTAGTCACATCTTGGTCTCTTGCAACTTCATCTTGAAACATGATTTTCCCTTTTTTCCGAGTTTAACTTACTCCGTATACCCTTGTAGACTTTACTATCGACTCCTTTCTACCAAAGTACTCGAGCTTCTGACCACTCCATCTCGACAGGAATTTTTACAAGCTAGCTTGACAGATGAGTTATGGTCACCTTGACAGTATATACTCGACTCCACAGTATATATGTTGCAGCCAATGAGCCAAACCATGGGAATTGCATAGCTCAGGAATGTTGTAAAAAAAAAAAAAAACCGCTTTAGACGACACATAATACTACGTCGTTTAATGAGAACAAAGGACATTTCGAGAAACATCGAAGCTCTGTTGATCTGGCCTATGAGGTCACCACGTGTACGGCCACGATATTATTAAGTCCATGGTCATTAAATTTAGATCAGAGGAGCCAACCACCGGGCAGAGGCGCACAGGATTTTGGTTCCGGAGTTCAAGCCTTCCCATTATACTCCCCTAATTCAATTCGAATTCAATTAGGGTGAGACACAGAGAGTTGCAATGGCGGAGCACTTGGCTTCGATATTCGGGATGGAGAAGGACCGCGTGAACTGCCCCTTCTACTTCAAGATCGGCGCTTGCCGTCACGGCGACCGCTGCTCCCGTCTCCACAACCGCCCCACCATCAGCCCAACGCTCCTCCTCTCCAACATGTACCAACGCCCCGACATGATCACCCCCGGCGTCGACCCCCAGGGTCAGCCCCTCGACCCCTGCAAGATCCAGGACCACTTCGAAGACTTCTACGAGGACATCTTCGAGGAGCTCGACAAGTTCGGCGAGATCGAGAGCCTCAACGTCTGCGACAATCTCGCCGATCACATGATCGGCAACGTCTACGTCCAGTTCAAGGAGGAGGACCAAGCCGCGGCGGCGCTCCAGGCCTTACAAGGAAGATTCTACAACGGCCGCCCGATTATCGCCGACTTCTTGCCGGTCACGGATTTCCGCGAGGCCTCGTGTCGCCAGTTCGAGGAGAACAGCTGTAATCGAGGCGGTTACTGTAATTTTATGCACGTGAAGCTGATTGGGAGGGAGTTGAGGAGGAAGCTCTACGGGAGGTACCGCGGGTTTAGAGCTAGCCGGAGCAGGAGCCGGAGCCAGAGTTTGAGCCCGCCGCGGCACCGGAGGGATAGGGATTATGATAAGAGGGACTATCGGGAGAGGGATTATAGAGGGAATGGGAGGAGAAGCAAGGATAGGTATGACAGGGACAGAGACAATGGGAGGAGGAGACATGGCAGTCCCGGGTGGAGCAGAACAAGGAGCAGGAGCCCTGTGGCGGCCGTGAGGGAAGGGAGCCAGGAGCGCCGTGCTAGAATTGAGCAGTGGAACCGAGAAAGGGAGGAGAAGCAGTGATTGTGGAGTTGGGTTTTCGTTGGAATTTGGTAATATATCTCTATGTGTCATTTTAAACTTTATGTACTAGTGTGAGATGAGCTGTTTTCTTTGTTTTCCTAGTGTAGTTGGATTGATTAGGGTCTCTAGGGCTTTCGATTTTAACTGGTGAATGAACACCCGAGTTTGAGACTTTTCATTTTTGATTCTCTTTGTGATGCTGTACTTTCTTGACTATTCTACCTGTATTCTCTGTGCTTTCTGCTTTGTGATATATATTTTTAGGAGAAGACGAATGAAGCTTGTGAAAAATTGATAATCCTTATATTCTCAGCTTCGTTGTGGATCAATTAGAGGGTTATGACGATGAATTAATCACATAATTTTAGTTTCAATTCAATTGCTGACTCATAGTCTAGATGTTTTTAGATGGAGTAGTCGTTGACATAGGACTTGGATCACGTTGTTGATGGATAAATTTCGCTTTAGATCTTGCTGTTTTAGACATAATAGGGAAAGAGGATGTGCCATTATCCACTGCATGATTTAAAGCATGAGCTTTATAATCATGTTGGCGCCAAATCTCTCTTTGAAATGAGCATGGATCTGTTCATGCATAAGCAGGTCGTAGCACCCTAAGCATACGTTTATAATTGGTTAAATGACTAGTCGGTTTTCTGTATTTGTGGAAATTTAATGTACTAGTGTCGGTCTTTACGCTTTCATTCTCTTTGGTTAATGAATACTTACTACTCAAATAATTAGACTTTGCAGCAGATGCTTTATAATTAGGTTGATTCTGAAGTATCTCCTTTTCAAGATTTCATCGTACAAAAGAGTTCCTTTGAATGTAATAGTTTCACTTATTCGGCAGTTCAGTTACTTAGACTTTGCAGCAGAGACGCAGCTTTATATTGTTTTCATTCCCTCAGTATCTCTATGTGATTTTCATAATTATTCCTCGTGAGAAAGAGTTCCTTTTCATATATTAGTTTCAGTTGTTGATTAAAATTATAAGGTTCAGGTTTTTAAAGATTTGCTTTGTCTGTATTTTTAAAACATGTTTAGACAAAGCATGAGTGTTTTTGATTAAGCTCTGGACCTGATAGATTTTTAATTCATATTATAGTTAAATTGGCCATTCTGGATTCTTTTGAAGTTTGGTGTACAAATAGTGGCCTAGGGGGAACACACAAACATATTTTACTCTTCTGTTTTATATGGTAAGTAAAAGTTTTCTGGTACCCACACTCATTCAGTTCCAGCACCATTCTCTGGTAATTCTGGTTGTCATGTATGTTCAGAACTTTTTATTGCTCTCTGCCTTTGATGCTTGTTGTGTCAGGTCCTAACGATGCGTGTGTTTAGCTTTTATTGCATACCATATAAAAGAGCAATGTAAACCATATGAGTTATATGCATTGCCATTAGATGTGAGATATCAAAACTGTCATACTGATTTCGCAGCAATCAAATATGATGTCCTCTGGTGAATCTGATTTAATTTTTGTTTCCTTTGTTGTCTTTACAGCTTTTAGTGACCTGTAAAGCTCACATCATGGTGACTCTAGTTTTGATGACTTCCACTGCTAGTGCAGTACGTATATCACACAGCTAGCTTGATCCTGTGTTTTTCTGCTATTTTTCTTCTTCTCTGCTATTTTTCTTTCCCCTCCTTTCTAATATTACAGGATGTTGCTAGTTGATAGCATCATATGCAGTGTAGGTTCTTAGGATGGGTGCTTGTTCTACAGTTTACACATCATAACATCCATGATAATAGAATGTTAGATGCTGAATCTATATTGGATTCTCAGCACATTGGTGATATGGTGGTATCAGACCTGCAATTGCCAGTTCTATATCATGTCTGGCTGGCCAGAATCTTCTGCTTTTTAGTTTTTATAATTTCACATCATTGTGTAGGTAGGTATCCACGGGACCTGGAAGTTAGTGCTTGACAGACTGATAGAGCGCCATTCGGTTTTCTCTTCCTTATAATTAATCCGAGTTTGATGTTCTTTTCTTTCTCTGTGAACTAATAATATTGTGGTGTATGGTTTAGGAACAAGAAAACAGGTCAGATACAGACTAGCTATGGTGTAGGCTGCCACTAGGTACTCCTTTGGTTTGATTGGTACTAGGTATTTTCTTCTGCAGGATATTACATCATCGGTTGTGCCCAAAAGTGCTCTGCAAATGTATTGCATCATCAGTCAGGTAGATTATATTCGTCTAGCACACAATAGTCACTGGTGATATGTCTTCAGTGTTTTAGTTTTACAATGAAATGGTTTCTGGGTGGTTATTCTGTGGTGATCAGAGTTCTAATCAAGGATGAGCAAATGTGGTTTCGACCATCACATCTGAACATGGATATCATACTACGACCTTTACAGGTTGTTTATTGGTGGTTGGTGTCAGGTATTTCTCATATCCTCGAGACATCTCTAATTGATTTAGCCTCTCTATATCAAGGAATTATTGGTGCCATTTTTGAATCTCCATTGTGAAGATAGGGTGTGCAACTTCAACTACGTGGAGGCTTTATTGGATAGTCTTAGGAGCTTATTATAGACGACGAGTGTTGGTCATTAAATTTGTTTTAGATGATGGTGTGCAGATACTGGTGTTGGCTCATTACAGTCATTAGTGTTTACTGATGGTTGATGTAATCTAGTCTGTAAACCCTGTATGTTAGCTCCAAAAGCAGTGATTCTCTTTCCGTGGATTATGTGAGACGAGAGAAATGGTTTCACTGTTCATTTTAACACATTTTTTAAAAGGAAAAGTTCCTATTTCTTTTCGTTTGTTTGTGTGGGATCAAATGTACGATGCAAACATCAATGGTACATCAAAACTAAGCAAATGCTGTTTGCCTATTTGCCTATCAGCCTAGTTAGTAATATCCGGTATAAGAACTAAACATCAAAATATGTACGTGTATAACTCGATACGTTATAGTGAAATATATTTTTAGAAGTTGAAGTTTGATATTTTAGAATAAATACTCGTATTGACATATTGAATCCCAAGCCTAAATTGCATATTTACATACTCTCCTACTGACATGGGGTATATAGAAAGTGTGTGACTGAACCACAACGATATATTAAATAGACCTCTCATCTGTCAGTTTCATGCTCGCTTGTTAAAAACAGAGCCTACAATGAGACACCGTAATAAGCAAAATTAAAAGAAAATAAATATAACATAACCCTAAAACTCTAAAAGGCCAAACCACTTATTTTAGGCCCAAAAAACCATGTCCTAAACCCAGAAAGAGCATGTCAGCCCAATAGATATAGGCAAGGTTTTAAAAGACGTGCCTCAAGCGTGAGGCGACCCGGCACATAAGGCGTTACTTAGGGCGTCGAAAGCAAACGTCTAGATTTTTTAATTTTTTTTTAGTTGTTCGACTTAAGTAAAGGAGATCAAATTTGATGTTGCTGTTATTCATGATGCCGATTGGATTTTGTTTTACTTGTAACTGTAGCTATCAAAAACAGTAAGTGTTGGTGTTAGTGGTTTCGGCGTCGTCCATCATATTGCTAATATTCCAAGAAAGAGAAGGAGAAGACCATGAATGGAAGATAAACTCTAAGAAAGAAAGAAGGGGAACCACGTACAATGAGGGCCTTTGGAACAGAATAGGATGCAGATGAAAACTAATAGCAGCGTGATTAGAAGTTATATATACTAGCAGTACGGTTTTAGTAGAAGTAGGGTTGCAAGGAAGACTAAATCCGTTTCTTTAAGAGAGAGAAAGATAGAGATTTAAGTCTATCAAAATCACTAAAAAGTTGGGAATAGGTAATAAAATTGTTAGTGGATAGACTTATTTTCTTATTTATTTATGTTTTATAGTATTTTTTTTTTTACCGTAAGGCTTATGTCTTGGTAAAGCTCTGCCTTAGTCTTTTAAAACATTGGATATAGGACAATTCAGTGGTCCATATCCACCTAACAACCGTCGCAGCCTGTGCTCCAATTGTGCATCTTCCATGGCTCCATTGCCGGAATCCTCTTAAGTATATAATAGTCTCTCAACTTAAGAAGATTAGATTTCAGCCCTACCCATATCTCCTCTAGTAGCTACCTTAATGAGTTTTACCCCGGCATAAATGAATTCATCCATCTCTCCCAAGATTGTGGAAAGGAAGCTTGATTGGAGGGTTGTCGACAGGGATCGACGTTGGGTTGTAGAGAGAATACCTTGTTTACTGCAGAGCCTATTAATCGGCCCCATACAAGCCAACTTGAGGTTCACCAGCAACTACTAGCATTCATCGGGGACAACGTGACTGACGAGCGAAGTCACCAATCCAAGAACAAACTTTAGTAACAAAGGTGGTAAACACCTGATCCACTGTTGTAGGTGTTTCCCACATCGAAAGTGAGGGGAACCTCCCTCCATCCACGCCTATAAATAAAGACATAAACTCCCAAAAAAATGCAAGTCCAAAAGCTATCCCTAATCCTTAAAATCTAACGGTAACATCTTGATTTTTGAAATTTCTCAAAATATGTTTTTCTTCTGAGAAATAGAAAGTAGAGATCGTATTGAGTTTGCAGCATTTTTCGATGAATTTTTTGGGTTCCCTATCTATTTTTAACGATTTTTCAAACTTTCGTCAAAATTCATCCGAAATACTCACGTGACATGTTTCCATTGGTCCATTTCCCTATTTTTTGGGACCAGTTTCCGATGCCCCCACGTGGGATTCGGATCCTCTCCTCATTGATAGAACCAAACAGTAAAGGGTACAGAACAAATATATATATATTATAAATTCTAATAACAACTATCAAAACGAATTGTATTAACAACAAAATTGAAATTGAAATCACTGACTTGATCGATTGAGGCCTGCGTAGCAGTGTCCTTAGACAGAAATTCGTCCCCACTTGTGTTGTAGTTGGAGACGTCTATCTAGAGGATACAACAATCACAAATAAGTTCTTGCACAACAACTTGTTCTAGCGAATTTACTTTGTGGATTTCCGAAGAACAGAAGAAGAAGAAGAGAAGAACGATTTTCAGTGTGTTGTAACGACGACCAACGTCGTCTATAAATAATAGTCACGCGAACAGATAAACCCGACCAAACAGTTGCAACTGTTCGAACAGTTGTAACTGTTTATCAGATAAAATCAAATTTAAATTCAAAATATTAATTAATTAAAATAAAAAATATTTCGAATTTAATCAACAGAGCCCAAGAGCCCCAAGGCCCATCTTTTGACTATTAAATATATGTGAAATCTATGTGCAATTCTATGGAAAATCCCATAGAAAGCCCACAAAGCCCATCCTCTCACATATCACCCATTTAATGAATTAAATGGGTTAGCCCTTATAAAGGGCACAACCTTTTCAACTTCTTCAATGTGGGACTAAAGTCCCACAAGTTCCTACAATACCCCACATTTTCTATTCAAACTCTAACAATACCCCACATTTGAATAGAAAATAAGATAATTAGGAACTTATCGCGTTTTCGGAGAACTTAGATATGACATGCATCGGAAAAGGTGTCTTTTGGACTTGAACCTTTCGTAGTAAATGCTTATCGGATTCACTTTGTGAAGTAGTGAACTTAAGTCTTGAACGATTCACGTTGTGCAGTAAATCGAGACAATAAGTATTAAACATATCATATCAAAACACATTTCAATTCTTACGGTTGTGTTCATTTTGGTCCTGAACAACTCCTTACTTCATGAGATTTCTAGAGAACGTAGCCATATCGGTTCTCATAGATGCGACCCGACATCAATCTCATATAGGTAATGCTAATTAAGAATAGTCCGTACTATCCCACCTTGACAAAGGCTATTAGCATTATTAAGAATACTAAGATTCAACCCTTAATCATCTACGGAAACACACTTTATGTCATCATAGGAATAGGTGTATTTGTGTGTTATGCTTCTTGAGTCTTCCTCAACTAGTTTGCCTATTGAACCTAGACCATGGGATCTCCAATGTTGCTAGGTTAGGTTTCCGCCAAGTAGTGACTCATTGTATTGGCTTTAAGCCCATTCCCCTCGATGTAAATATAACTTGCTCTCTATTTAGGCCTTTAGTCAAAGGATCCGCTATATTTTCCTTTGATTTTACATAGTCAATGGAAATAATTCCATTTTTGAGCAAGTCTCGTATTGTCTTGTGACGTCGCCTTATATGCCTTGATTTGCCATTGTAATGGTCATTCTTTGCTCTTGTAAGGGCAGCCATACTATCACAATGTATGCAAATGGCCGTGACGGGCTTTGGCCACAACGGAATACCTTCTAGGAAACCTTTGAGCCATTCCGCTTCTTCGGCGGCTTTATCCAAGGCTACAAATTCCGCTTCCATCGTCGAACGCGTATTCACGGTTTGTTTTGATGATTTTCAAGATACGGCCGCTCCACCAAGTGTAAATACATAACCACTTGTGGACTTACTCTCCGAATTGCATGAAATCCAATTTGCATCACAAAATCCTTCTAACACGGGAGGATATTTGGTATAATGCAACCCATAGTTGATTGTATGCTTTAGGTACTTTAAGACTCTTATCAAAGCAATCCAATGGTCATGACCCGGATTGTGTGAATATCTACTTAGTCTACTCAAACTATAAGCCAAATCCGGTCGTGTACAATTCATTATGTACATCAAGCTTCCAAGAACTTGGGTGTATTCCAATTGAGACACGCTATCCCCTTGATTCTTCTTAAGGTGAGTAGAGGGATCAAATGGGGTAACGATCGGTTTGTCTTCATAGTGTCCAAATTTTCTAAGGACCTTTTCTACATAATGAGATTGTGTAAGTATGTAACCATCCGAATTCCTTTGAACTCGAATACCAAGAATTATATCCACAATTCCCATATCTTTCATATCGAAATTTGAATGTAACATCTTCTTGGTTTGATTAATAACATCCTTACTAGTTCCCATTATAAGCATGTCATCGACATATAAGCATACAATGACATATGCGTCTTTATATTCTTTCATATAGACACATTTGTCACATTCATTAATTTTGAATCCATTTGATAATAATGTGTTATCAAATTTCTCATGCCATTGCTTTGGTGTTTAAGTCCATAAAGAGACTTAACCAATTTGCAAACTTTTCTTTCTTGACCTTTAACAACAACCCCTTCGGGTTGTTCCATGTAGATTTCTTCATCTAATTCACCATTTAGAAATGCGGTTTTCACATCCATTTGGTGTATTTCCAAATTGTGAACCGCCGCTATAGCAATTAGTGTTCTAATGGACGTAATTCTTGTTACCGGCGAATAGGTATCAAAGAAATCTATGCCTTTCTTTTGTCGATAACCTTTGGCTACTATACGAGCTTTGTATTTTTCTATAGTACCATCCGGTCTTAATTTCCTTTTGAATATCCATTTATGCCCAATTGGTTTATGACCTGGTGGTAAATCAACCAATTGCCATGTATTATTTTGCATAATGGATTCTACTTCGCTTTGGATAGCCTCTTTCCAATAAGGTGCTTCGGATGATTCCATGGCTGCCTTGTATGTTTGAGGTTCTCCTTCAAGCATGAAGGTCATAAAGTCATTTCCAAAATCTTTGGCTATTTTTCCACGTTTACTTCTTCTTGGTTCCACATTTTCTTGTTGAACGGAAGAAGGATTTTCATCCTTTGAAGTATCTTTGCTTGATTCTCCTTGTGTGGAAACATCGGCATATGTTCTTTTCTTTGGATTAGTTTTCTCCTTATAAGGAAAAATATCCTCGAAGAATTCAGCCTCGGCAGATTCCATAATCGTATTCTTATTTATACCCTCAACTTCCGAGTTATAAACTAAGAATTTATAGGCTGCACTATTCTTGGCAGGGCCTATATATATGCAATCTATAGTCTTAGGTCCAAGTTTAACTCTTTTAGGAAGAGGAACTTGAACTTTTGCAAGACAACCCCACACTTTGATCGTTTTGTAAGTAGGCAAACGTCCTTTCCATAACTCATAAGGAGATTGATTACTTGACTTATGAGGAATTCTATTTAATATATCATTTGATGTAACTAAGGCTTCACCCCATAAACTAATTGGAGCACCCGAACTATTTAACATTGAGTTTATCATATTCTTCAATGTTCTATTCTTTCGTTCGGCGACTCCATTTTGTTGTGGAGTATATGGGGCTGTAGTTTGATGCACAATACCATGAGATGAACAAAATTCAGCAAATTCGTTAGATTGGTATTCACCACCTCTATCGGACCTTAGAATTTTTATTCTTTTCTCAAGTTGATTCTCAAGTTCAGCTTTATATGCTTTAAACATATCTAAAGCTTCATCCTTAGTATGTAGTAAATATACATAGCAATACTTACTACAATCATCAATGAATGTTATGTAATAGTTCTTTCCTCCACGACTTGGAGTTGCTTGAAAATCACACAAATCGGAATGAATTAAACCAAGCACTTCATTATATTTCTCTACAGATTTATGTGGATGACTTGCATATTTAGATTCTACACAAACCCCACATTTCGTCATTTTATTCATAGAGCATTTAGGCAGCAATCCTAAATTAACCATTCTTTGTAAAGAACGAAAATTTACATGGCCTAATCGAGAATGCCATAAGGAGGATGACTCAATCATGTACATAGAAGCTTGGCTAGTGCCAGCCTTATTCTTATTAATAATAGCATCATCCATAATAGGTACAACATTGAGTTTAAAGAGTCCCTCACTAAGGTAACCCTTTCCAACATACATCCCACCCTTGGTGAGCACAAACTTATCAGATTCGAATACTAGTTTGAATCCCTTGTTGCTAAGAACAGGACCCGACACTAGGTTCTTACAAATAGAAGGAACATGAAGTACATTAACAAGTACAAGTTCTTTTCCAGAAGTAAATTTCAGAATCACCTTCCCTTTTCCTTCAACTTTGGCAGTAGTAGCATTCCCCATGAACAAGGTTTCTCCATCATCATTGATTGATTGGTAAGAGGAGAACATCTCCCTAGCAGCACACACATGCATAGTAGCACCGGTGTCAATCCACCAATCCATAGCATTAGTCACTGGATTTGCTTCAATCACTCCAATGAATTGGTTTTGGTTTTCAGCAAGGTTCGCTTGGTTGTTGGAATTTCCAGAACCACCACCTCTGCTTTGATCCTTCTTGAAGCGACAATCCTTTGCTCTATGTCCAGGTTTACCACACACCCAACAATTTCCAGCCTTTGGCTTCTTGAAAGCCTTCTTTTGTGGAGAGAGAGCAACAACACTAGGTACTTTGGCAATACCTTTGCCCTTGTTTTTCTGGAACTTGCCCTTTGAAGGACTGCCTTCAACCATGTTTGCATTGGCCTCCATTGAAACCACATCAGCCCTTTCATTGTTTCAGGAACCCTCTTCCACACGAAGTTTCAGAACCAATTGCTCAAAATTCATATCCTCGGTTAGATGTTTCAGATAAACTTTGAAATCTTTCCATGAAGGAGGTAATTTTTCAATAACAGAACCAACGAAAAAGTTAGGGTTCAGTCCCATACCTTCCTCATCCAACTCATGAACAATGACCTGGAGTTCCTCCACTTGCTTGACAACAGATTTCGCATCAACCATCTTGTAGTTGAGGAACTTGCCAACCACGAATTTCTTTGAACAAGCAACTTCAGTTTTGTACTTGTTCTCCAATGATACCCACAAGTCCCTTGCACTTCCGAATTTGGAATAAATGCCATACAAGGAATCGTCCAGGGCATTGAGGATGTAATTCCTGCACAAGAACTCGTTGATTTTCCAAGACTCTATAGCCTTCTGGTTATCAACCCTTTGTTGTGCAGTAGGAGCACCCTCTCCTTCGCCTTCAGGTAAGGCTTGTGGAGCCTCCGAATTCAGAACATTCGCCACATGAATAGTTGTCAAATAGAACAACATCTTCTGTTGCCAGCGTTTGAAATCCTTGCCCTTGAACTTCTTAGGCTTCTCCACATGATTGTTTTTCACACCCGATACAGATTGATCCATCTCAAATAATTTCTGTCTAAGATTGATAGAACCAAACAGTAAAGGGTACAGAACAAATATATATATATTATAAATTCTAATAACAACTATCAAAACGAATTGTATTAACAACAAAATTGAAATTGAAATCACTGACTTGATCGATTGAGGCCTGCGTAGCAGTGTCCTTAGACAGAAATTCGTCCCCACTTGTGCTGTAGTTGCAGACGTCTATCTAGAGGATACAACAATCACAAACAAGTTCTTGCACAAGAACTTGTTCTAGCGAATTTACTTTGTGGATTTCCGAAGAACAGAAGAAGAAGAAGAGAAGAACGATTTTCAGTGTGTTGTAACGACGACCAACGTCGTCTATAAATAATAGTCACGCGAACAGATAAACCCGACCAAACAGTTGCAACTGTTCGAACAGTTGTAACTGTTTATCAAATAAAATCAAATTTAAATTCAAAATATTAATTAATTAAAATAAAAAATATTTCGAATTTAATCAACAGAGCCCAAGAGCCCCAAGACCCATCTTTTGACTATTAAATATATGTGAAATCTATGTGCAATTCTATGGAAAATCCCATAGAAAATCCACAAAGCCCATCCTCTCACATATCACCCATTTAATGAATTAAATGAGTTAGCCCTTATAAAGGGCACAACCTTTTCAACTTCTTCAATGTGGGACTAAAGTCCCACAAGTTCCTACAATACCCCACATTTTCTATTCAAACTCTAACACTCATAAACATCTCTTAATATTTCCTAATAAGAGGATCATGGCCGTCCATTCTTCATCAATGGCTCAGATCCCTTCACCCAAAGTAAAAACTTATTTTCTCATATATCTTATGTATCTCTTCCGTCTCATTCCCTCTCTCGATAGTTTCCCAGAAACACAATAGAGTCTGGCATCTCCAGCTGGCCGAATTCCCCAAATGGGTTTCTCTCATTTTGCCCACTCTAGTTCATAAAGTAAGAAGCTTTGATTGTGGTTTTGTTGTAATGGGTTTCTTTGTTTCTTGTGAAAGTTGGTCCTAGCTAGGTGGTGATTTGGAATGATGGACGTCTAACTGTTGTTTTTCAAAATCATGATGGCCTATGCGTGGACTAGTGAGAGTGAAGGAGGTCGGCGATGCGGCCATGGATGTTGTCTATGCTTTGAAGAGTAAGGGAAATACCTTTTATGGATTTGAGGTTATTTCAGATTAGGGTTTGTTTAGGATTTAGATTTAGATCCAGGTGTTACAAAAATATTTGCTCCCTCATAATTAAGTAATACAAGTTTGATTTCTCAGTAAATTTTGTTCTTTCTTTTACTTTTACTTTCAGCTCTGTGGTGAAATTGTTTGAATCAATGGGTAAATGTTTACTCTGAGGTTGGCTTCATGGTTTTTTTTAATTGAAACTAGACTTTGAACATTACAACGAGTTCTAGAACTATGTGATTAGGAATATGTGGTTTTAATTCATCATAGTTGTGGGTTTAAACTTTAAACTTTAAAGAAGACATAATGAGATTCTCACGAGAATTTGTCAAGAGACAAGAAAATGTCTCAAACTAAAGAAAGAGACAACTTGGCCGTTGATTAAAAATGGACGGCCAAGATCCTCTTATTATGAAATATTAGAAGAAATCTATGAGGAGAGGATCCGGATTCTCCCACGTGGTGCAATGTTGAGTGACTCATCTTTTTGCTCTTTGACACATAGCAGTCAAGGAGTAAGCAATCTCTTAGGTGATGACAAGTATCATGTTGTCATTGGCCAAATTCTTCAAAACTGACTTCATGTCGGCAATCCACCTATATATAGATTTAATTGCTTGAACAGCTGCTCAACGTTCTCTCTCTCTCTCTCACTTTCTCTTTTAAGATTTTTACGACTAAATTTTGGTGGATCTTAATTTTTGATCCGTAACTCTAATTTTGAATCCGTGAAGTGTTACGGGTTTGTCTCGATGTCCTCTTCATATCCTTTAGGTCTGGGTTAGACCAACGATGATTTCTATATGACTCTTTTTAGGAGGCTTGGTTTACAATCGGTATTCGTGGTAGAGTTTTGCTTTGTCGAGGTGAGTGGATTTGTGTAATGTTTCAAATATTCTTATTTGTTATTAAAATAGTTGAAAACTATGATTTTGATCTTTTATGAAATATCTCTTTATTTTCGAGTGAAACATGTCGATTTACGAAATATGCGGAGTTTATATATACTTATGTGCTGGATCTATTATTTGACTAGTCATTGAACTTGTGAACTTCTTGATTGGTTATGTCGAAGTAAGGATGTGACACACGGTGATATTGGACTTGAGGGTCATTAGGTTCCTATGGGGATCACTAAATTGAATGATATCCAATAAGAATGGATTGTATGATGTGATGAATTACGTGGAATGATGTGTGTACGATATACGTATTTTGTAGCGTGTATAAAATGAAATGGCTTTGTGGACATATTATATTGGTCTACTCACTAAGCGCGTGGTTTTGCTCACCCATGCACCCATCTCTAAATTTTTTTTGCAGAGAAGTACTTAAATTTGACCGAGCCGGGAAATGGTAGCCGATGAGCCTAGAAGATAGTGCCTTTTGTTTTCGTTCCGCTCTGTAACACTCGTTCACGCCTCAGGATCGACATCCGATGTTTAAAACCCGCCGACGTCGGGATCGGGGTGTAACACTAACTTAGGTATTAAAAGGTTATAGGACGGCAATCCCCATCTATCCTCTAGCTTAAGTCTGTGCTGACAGGTACAAGGCTAGATATAAGAATAAGACATGTATTTTAGGAGGCGGGGAGCCTGGAAGACAAGGGCCGATACCGTGAGCCTTAACAAAAACCTACCTTGAGAGGCGGAGATAAGAATTGCGCTTAGTGGCAACTAGCGTCGCTTTGATTCCCGCCATGATGGCTAGAATTTGACTGAAGCAGAGAGACATAAGTGGTGTCGATCGTTGACGGAGACGCAAACCATGGCTGGGGTTTGAGAGAAAAATGGGAGGCAAAAGCTCATACTTTTTTTAGTTGTAGCTGATCCAAAAGGAACGCTGTATATATTGACATGGGAAGACAAAACAAAAAACCAAACTTAGGCTTAGAAGCACCATGATCAAGATCATCTGACTTATCCATAACATAATTGGCTTCCGGGTACACATGGTGAAATATAATTGACTTCATTTTCCGATAAGGTTGGAATATCATGAACTAGAGGTTGAATCCTTCACGGAATCTTCGATCTTCCTTGAATGCTAACCATAAGTAACTTGGAATCTTCTTTGACCAACACCATTTTATGATTTTGAACAAGGGCTGTATGAAGCTCATATCGAAGTACAGTGGCCTAAACTACAAGAGCATTCACGTATCCTGAACTTCTAGGAGCTGTACAAATATGTTAGCATATGACATGATATTCAACCTAGGTTGTGGTATGAAGAATTTCAAAACAAGGTTTCCAGGTCAAACTAGGAGAAATAAAGTCAAAGGGGGAGAAAAGCTATTTACCTGCAGTAAAACTAATTTCAATCACTAAAGGTAAGTGCACAACATGTATTTCATGTTTTAACGTAATCATTTAAAATTATTGGTTTGCATTGTTATCAGATTTTCTAAATAGTTTTGAGATTATTTAGGATAACCTTTATGTACATCTGTTACATAAAAAAGTTTTGAAAATCATGATTGTACACGTCTTACTTGGGTTGATTGTACACGATACTATGTGTCATTTATTAATGATTGTACACGTCTTACTTGGGTTGTTCTTCTTAAAACTAAGAATGAGGTTTTTCCAGCTTTTCAAGCCTTCCTTTCTGAAGTCAAAACACAGTACAACGCCAAAGTTAGAATTCTTCGCTCTGATAATTGAGGGGGGGGGGGAATATGTTAATCGTGTCTTTCAGTCTTTCTTACAAACACATGGGATTATCCACCAGAAAACGTGTCCTTACACACCTGAACATAATGGGGTATCCGAAAGGAAAAATCTTCATTTACTTGATATGGCCCCGTTGTATTCTCTTTAGTGCCCATTGTCCCAAGAATCTATGGGGTGATGCTATCTCCGCATCTACCCATCTCATTAATCGTCTTCCTTTTACTGTCCTCCAGGGAAAAGTACCATTTGAGGTACTAGCTTCTTATGTCTCTTTATCTTCCTTTCATAATCTCTCAGCTCGTGTTTTTGGTTGTGTTGTATTTGTTCATATCCCAAAGAGTCAAAAGTCAAGTAAATTGGATGCTCGGGCGATTAAGTGTGTGTTTGTTGGCTATGGGGGCCATTAGAAAGGGTACAAGTGCTATCATCTACCGACTAGGAAATATTATGTCACTATGGATGTTACTTTATTTGAGGATATGAGCTATTACACCTCTTCTGATACTGTTCTTCAGGGGGAGCACTCATATTTTGAAGAGATGTATCATCGAGGGGGGGGGGGAGACATGTCATTCGGTTGAGGTTACAGAAACATCAGAGGTTCAGGGACAAGAAGATGACAGACAGGCACCACCAGATGATTCTGGTATAACTGCTCCAGAGATTCAAGAGTTCGACACTGAAAGTGTTCCTGCTGAAAGCGTTACTGCCTCTCCTTCCTTGCCTGATGTTACTAATACCACTACCAGAAGCAAGGCTTTAGCCGACGAAAAAAAAAACCAGGCCGACGAATTTTTTTTCGTCGACTAAAGACCACTTTAGCCGACAAAATTTTCCTTCGTCTACTAAAGTGGACTTTAGCCGACGAAATATTAATTTCGTCGGCTGAATAATTTTTTTCTTCGGCTATAGTCTGTGAACTTTAGCCGACGAAATTTTTAAAAGTTTAGCCGACGAAATTTTCAAAAGTTTAGCCGACGAAATTTTAAAAGTTTAGCCGACGAAATTTTTAAAAGTTTAGCCGACGAAATTATATTTTTCGTCGGCTAAAGTGTCTTATATTTACAGATTTCGACAACAACTCATCTGGAAAAAAAAAGCTATACGTAGAACCTTCAAACGCAAAAAATTCATGAAATAAGATATGACCAGAATGATGAAATACGTCTATGGTTGAAAAATGACGGTATTCCGGTAAAGTCTCGGTGCCGATAGTTGACTTACCCTTATTATTTACTATGATGCAGATTTGGCGTTTGGTGTCTGATTGACTATTGTGATACCTTTCCGAAAGCGTAACGGTGCTACGAGTCAAACTCATTGCTTTGCTATGACGTATAGGCTTTTTTGGCCATCCGAGTCCGTTTAGGGCTTCAAAATGCAGTTTTCTTATTTTTCAATTAAAGTTGACCGTTTCGATCGAGCCCTTAACTTTGTCGAATCTAGTTGCATTTTTTATCATAGACATCTTTCATCATAATGATCATATCTGACGGTCGAATTTTGGTTTGTGAATTTTAGTCATCAGAATCACAACGTGTTTACTATTTTCCGTTATTCGGGTTTATGGGGAGCCCTATCGTCAGAAGATAAATGTCTCAAAATTTTTATATGGGCAGTTGCGTCTCATCTACGTGAGAGTTTTTGTGTGGAAGGTTTGACCAAACTACGTAATATAGAGGGAGATATGAGCATTTTCGTGTGATAAGTGACGATGGATTATGGTTGACCGTTTCGATCGAGCCCTTAACGTTGTCGGATCCAGTTGAATTTTTTACCATAGACATATTTCGTCATAATGATCATATCTTACGGTCGAATTTTTGTTTGTGAATTTTAGTCATCGGAATCACAACATGTCTACTAATGTTGTATAACTTGTTTAGTAGGTTATACAACTTTGTGAACCAACTCTACATAGGAAGCAAAATTATTAAAATCTCGTGAAATAAGATGTGTTCAGAATGGTGAAATATGGCTATGGTTCAAAAATCACGTAAATCGGGTAAAGTCTCGGAGCCGATAGTAGCGGTCAATCCTATTTACCGTTATTATTTCTTATGGGGAACCCTATCGTCGGAAGGTAAATGTTTCAAAAATTTTATATAGGTGGTTGCGTCTCATCTACGTGAGAGTTTTTCGTGTGGAAGATTTGACCAAACTACATAATATAGGGAGAGATATGAGTGTTTTCGTGAATTTATAGACTTTAGCCGACGAAAATATATGAAAAGTCGTCGGCTAAGATGGTTTTTGCCAACGAATAACCTAATATTTCGTCGGCCATAGTTATTTTTTAATTTTTTAATTACATACTATAGCCGACGAATACCCTAACGTATTCGTCGGCTAAACCCTAAATTTTTTGGTGGTCAACCAAAATTTTCAAAGGACTTTAGCGGAAAAAAATATATGAAAAGTCGTCGGCTAAAGTCGAAAAATTTTCAAAATTTTAAACCAAAATTTTTTGGCGGTCAACCAAAATTTTCAAAAGAGTTTAACCGACGAAAATAAAGAATTTCGTCGGCTAAAGTTCTTTATATAGGCGAAGATAACAGGAAGAGTTTAGCCCCCTGCCGAGCGCCCCTTGCCGAGCCCCCTGCCGAGCCCCTGCCGAGCCCTGCCGAGCCCCTGCCGAGCCCTGCCGAGCCCCCTGCCGAGCCCCTTGCCGAGCCCCCTGCCGAGCCCCTGCCGAGCCCTGCCGAGCCCCTGTCGAGCCCTGCCGAGCCCTGCCGAGCCCCCTGCCGAGCCCCCTGCCGAGCCCCTGCCGAGCCCTGCCGAGCCCCCTCCCGAGCCCCTGCCGAGCCCCTGCCGAGCCCTGCCGAGCCTTGCCGAGCCCCCTATAAAAAATTACAAATAGAAACTTTAGCCGACGATATTCAAACACTATATTCGTCGGCTATAGTGTTTTTTAATTTTTTTTAAATAAGGTTTAGCCGACGAATAACCTAATGTTTCGTCGGCTATAGTATTTTTTTTAATTTTTATATAAAGTTTAGCCGACGAATAACCTCATGTTTCGTCGGCTATAGTAATTTTTTAATTTTTTTATATTTTTTAGCCGACGAATAAACTAATATTTCGTCGGCTATAGTAATTTTTTAATTTTGTTTATATTGTTTAGCCGACGAATAACCTAATATTTCGTCGGCTATAGTAATTTTTTAATTTTTTTATAAGGTTTAGCCGACAAAATATAAAATATTTCGTCGGCTATAGTTATTTTTATTATTTATTACGCACTTTAGCCGACGAATACTTCGTCGGCTAAAGCCTGGGACTATTGCCGACGACATTTTTTTCGTCGGCTAAAGTGGGACTATAGCCGACGAAAAAAAATTTTCGTCGGCTAAAGTCATCACAGACGGCATTTTCCCGACAACATTATAGCCGACGAATGCTCGTCGGCTAACGTCTTAGCCGATGAATTTTTTTAACAGGCCGACGAAATTTTTTCGTCGGCTAAAGTGCTTGTTCTGGTAGTGTACCCATGACTCATGTCTCCTTGGTACAGAAGATCTTCCATCTGAGGTTAGTAATTCTATTGGGGTTGATACTAGTGATGCTAATAGTAGACAATATGTGTTACCAAATAGGTCTACTCAGGGTAAACAAGCAAAAAAGTATGAACCTACCATTCAAGCGAAAGCTAAGTATCCTGTGACAAATTATATGTCTACCAAGAGATTGTCTAAGTCAGTTTACCAACGGCTAGCTTTGCAGGAGCTGCAATCCAAATCAAAACAATCTTCTTTAGGAAGTGCTTTGCTTAAAAGAGAGAATTGAGATTTGTACAGGGATTGGGTGGTGGTAGAGCTTGAGGGTGGGACTGAGGTGGAGGATGAGTTTGGTTTGCTCTTGGTTTGATCGGATATCTTACTTCCGATTTCTGGCTTTTTTCTTCTTTTCAGCAAGGTCCACCTCATCAAAAAAATAACAGCCGTCGATTTGTGATTGACTGGTCGCACGGCAGACGTGGTGCGAGTCCCGCACCTAAGATTTCCTCTTGTCACACATGTACTTTCACTCCAGCTCACCTGACGAACATTCTCCCCATCTGTTATCTGATATTGTTATCTCTTATTCAAAAATCATGTTGTGAATATTGCAACATGCCAATAATCATATCTCACTAAGATGGAAATAATCTCTTTGGTTTTCATGAGAGGCTCATAATTTAATCTCTCTGTTATAAGAGAAAGAGAAGAAAAAAGAATCTTTATATATGTTATACAAAATAATTAGATTGATTTACATGTCATAGGGTTATTTTTAAGACGAAACGAACGGTACCACTCTGCAAGTTGGGATAGCCGGACAACTGCGATTCATCGGGAGGAAGAAAGACGATGTGGAGGTCGCTCTGTCTCACTAAATAGTCGAAGGAAAGGCATGATAGACATGTTGACCAGCTTCTTTTTTTTTTGAAATGAACTGTTAAGATTTAATGATATTAAATAAATTATTTTTTGATTTTCCAAATATTTACTCTTCTTTTAAAACTTCTGAAATTCATAGAAAATAGCCCGAGCGTTAAAAATAATCCGAAGATACTCTCGAACTCGTGTCTATGCGTACTTTAACATTGGGTCCTTAAACTAAATATTTGACACTACGATAAAATCTCAAAATAAACTCGGGTATTTCTTTTAAAATTTCCGAGTGTGGCCACTCGACGTAACCTCGGTAAATTTTCACAAGGTCATACAGTTAACAAAAGAGCCCCATTGTTTTCGTAAGCATCCAATACAGCTCATTGCAATCACCCATAACAAGCAAATGTAGTTGACATTGTCTAGAATAAGTGGATAAATAATCCTAAAGTTGATTTCCTACAGTATTAATAGGGCTAGCATATATTGTAGAGAGAATCCTTTCTATTCTATCAGTAAAAGAAACTTTGACAATAACAAAATGAAAATTACTGTCATTAAACTGAACACCGACATTATTCATCATAATTCAGATTCCACAAAAAAAAAATTAAATTCAGTTTACCCCTTGTGGTTTGGAGGTGACTTCATGTTAGTCCCTACACTTTTATTTTCATCAGTTTACCATTTGAACTCTTCAATTTATGTCTACCGTGCCCAAATTCTCATATTTCGTTTGAATTGACCTTTAATTATCAGCAATTAAGGTCCGATTTGGACATATAAGGTCCGATTTGCCCAAATTCTAGATACTGGCCTCACAGTTAAGGTTAAAATTATCAGCAGTTAACGTCCGATTTGGACAAAATATAGAACATTTGGTCACGTTTGAGGAAAATTCAAAAGTTTGAGGGGTAAACTGATGAAATTGAAAGTATAGGGATTAACATGAAGTTACTCCCAAACTTCATGGGGGTAAACTAAATTTAATTCAAAAAAAACCTCTAGTATCACAACTTCAACATTAGGAAAGCGATATTTACAAAGAAATCTTTCATCTCTAGCTATACAAAGGGGCTCAATGCTCACATATAATCAGGATGTCAAACTTATGAAAGTGAGTTAGGCCAGGAATCAAACCGGAACTTCTTAACTCTAGCTCCACATTCCAGCATAACAATTTTAACATTTAAACATGGAGAGAGATAAAAGGGAAGCGGATTGTACTTGTATTCAAACTAGTATGTATTTGTGCGTTCAAACTCTATCTTATTTTCATATTTTAGTAATGTAAATTCATGATTGAACCGTTGAGTTAATCAATCATGTTCATCTTGGTGAAAAATTAATGCAAATGAAAATCGTTTACTCACTCGATTGTACCAACTATATAGACAGTTGATTATACGACTATTAATTTTCACCAGAATCGTCTATTTACTTAATACGATCGACTTAATAAATAATTTTTATTTAAATTATTATTTATAGATACGATCGTTATTGATTAATTCAAGTTTTAAGCCAACAAGGCTATTGATTTATAGTACTAAAAGTATGCAAGTGATACACTGCACCGCATGTACATATTAGTTCGTATAATTTTTATTTTACCTTTTTTCTTTTAAGAAATGGAAGACCATCGACCAGAAATTAAACCTCCTGGTAATGAAAGCTCGCACGTGTCAAGCACAAGAGAGCTTGTTTCTACCTTGCTGGCGCAACCCTATTGGTTCAATGACAACATCGCTTCAAATAATCAAATCCAATGTGGCAGAGAATATCAAGACCGTTAAAAAATCAAAAATCGAAGCGAAAAGTCATGGGTCGTGACCATCACGTGACCATCCAGCCGGTTCAACTTACCCACGAAGGAGCGGAGAAGGAGTCGGAGTCCAACACAGACTACGCGTCCTTCCAGAAAACAACGACCTTTATCGCCTACTATAAATTCTCCCCCAAAATGTCACCACCGGTTAGAATTAGGGTTTTGTAAATACGCACCTTGTTTAGCTTATGGAATTCGACGGAAATCTTGACTTTTTGGATGACGGCGTTGACGTGATCGGAGAGATCGACTGGGATTTCGTATTCGAGGACGCGAATGGGTTAGACTCGCTCCAGAAGTTGGATAACGCGGCCGTCACGGCTGCGCCTGGGGCGTCGCCTTCTTCGTCATCGTCATCGACGGTGGAGGATGCTCCGGCGAACGCAGAGACGGGATCTATGGACACGTGGATCGGCGAGGTGGAGAACATGCTAATGAAAGACGACGACGGGAGTAAGGTGGCTTCGGAGGAGCCGCCGAAGGAGTATTACGAGAATTTTTTGGCGGATGTGCTTGTGGACTCGCCGTCGACGGAGTCACCCACCGACGTGGATTCAAATTCGAATGGCTCCGCCGAGTCGGAGAAGGAGAAAAGCGGTGGATCGCCGATCAACAATGATACGTATGCTGACGCAGACGCTGATGATCCTATCTCCAAGAAACGGAGAAGGTACTGTTAATTTATTATTCATATTAGTCATCAATTGAGAAGAATGCTTAAATATATTTTTTAGTTTTATTTATTTAATTATTGGTGTGGCTGTGTAAGCTATTCAAATTGGTTTGAGTTATATATTGTCAATAGCAGTAACCATATTCAGAGATCATAATCTCAGTTATAACCGTAATGATATATAGACTCGATCAGAATTGATTTGATGGTTTGTTTTCAAGTCTGGTTTTTCTGTCAGTATTGTGATGATAGGTCTTCTTTTTTATTACTATTTTTTGTTACTATTGTATTGGTAGCAAGTTTAGTCTATCCGGAAAGCTGAAATCTAGCTGAAGTCGTTGCCTGATTTGTTTTGCTTTGGTAATCGATCATAATTGAAATGATCATATTCTGAATTTAGGTGGAATATTTTTTAGTGGTAAATGCAAAAAAATTTAGGTGGAATGTATTAGATAATCACAATTGAGATATATTTTTGATTTGATCTGATAGTAGTGGATGTGGTTTGTCATCATTCCAGGCAGCTGAGAAATAAGGATGCAGCGATGAGATCAAGGGAGAGGAGAAAAATGTATGTCACAGATCTGGAGATGAAGAGCAAGTACTTGGAAGGCGAATGCAGGAGGCTGGGGCGTTTGCTTCAGTGCTGCTATGTCGAGAACCATGCTTTGCGACTTAGTCTACAGATGGGCAATGCATACGGCCGTGGTGTTTCTGGTACCAAGCAGGAGTCTGCTGTGCTCGTTATGGAACTCCTGCTGTTGGGTTCCCTGCTTTGGTTCCTGGACCTCACGTGCCTATTCACCCTGCCTCTAATGCCACACATACTACTACTAACTCTAAATCAAGAGCAGGCAAACAAAGCTCTAGAAGGTGTGGGTCCAAGAGCAAGAGGGGGAGCAAGTAAGATGATTTTGGAACTTCAGTCTCAATCTTTTGTAAAGACTAGGAGGTGCAAGGCGTCGAGGACGAAGATGAAATATGCTTTTCTTGTCTCTTGAGTTCTAGTGAGCTTTGCTCTCCTCTCCCTTAAATTTGAAGAACTACTGTGAAAATCGCCCGTTGGCTGGTTTTATGTTCTTTTATTTGTTTTCCTTCAATGCTGGTTCTTTACGCATTAGGTGTGTTAGGTTAAAATGCCGGCAGATGGCCTTATCGGGTGAACTATTTGATCTGTCATTTACGTATGCTATGTTGTTTTCCAACTCTCTTAATAACTGTATATGTCGATCAATCTTTCCGACTATGCTCTTAATAACTTTGGATATATCAATTATATCTCGCGTCTCTTCCTAAAATGACGATACTGCTGCTTCAAAAGGCCTGTGCATACGTTGTCTGTTGTTAAAGTAAATTTTCAGCTTCAGAGGCCCTTGTGGAGGATAATTATGATATAGACGAGGATTTAGTGTAATTTCTGGATAAGTAAACGGAGAAAGATACCATTTATGTTCTTCAGAGGCCCTAGTGCAATTCTAACAGTAGCGTTTACTTTAGCTATTCAGAGACATGTACCTCAGGCAGTTCATGTGGTGTCATGCGGAGGACGAATCACTGCTTTGGTTCTGCTCACTGACCACCTTGGGGCTGCTTTCAAACCATTATTTTGCTTCCTTCTGTAGGGGACTCAAAGCGGCAGCAATAGATATCCGATCCTCCAAGTTGAAGTATACGTTATCGTGCTGCATAGAGGCTGCAGCACCCGACACCAGGGCCGGTCCTGGGGCTGTGCTGGTTGTGCAACCGCACAGGCCTCCAATTTCTAGGGGCCTCAAAATATTTATATGCAAATTCAAATATAAAAAATTCCCTAATGTCCATAGTTGCAATTGTAGACCAGTTGGTTACAACGTTCCTTTTATGAAACCACCCAAGTTCGAGTCCTCCTTTTCGTAAGTTAGTTGGTCATTAGTCATTACCTTTATTTCTTGTTTTCCTCTTTTCTTTAAGTTATTTTCACTTTCTGCCATTCTTTTTCCTTTTTTTTCCTGTTTTATCAGCTTTCTTTCTACCATTTGTCTTTGCTATTCTTATTGTGACACGTGCTTCTTTGTTTGCTTTCTAACCTTTTTTTTTTTTTTTTTGCTTTCTATTCCTTTAGCTAGTTCTTTTGGGGGGGGGGGGGGGGGAAGACGCCTAACCATTCATATTATTAATAGAATGGATTCTAAAGGGAACATAGTGCCTAAACTCCGGTTAATGTTAACCATTGAAAATTTTGAAATATCCTCACATAGAACATTCATGGATAATTGTATGCATCTTCTAGTTCTTATTGTTACATTATTATGCTAAACAATAGTTATTTGATTGAAATAGTTATTTGATTGAAATGTTTCTTTTGGTAAAGGTCTGATAATAGTTTCAATTTATTATTGATGATCCAATGGAAAAGCTTGGTAGTTATCAAGTATGTACGATTTTATTGTTAGGAACCTTGTTGTTTGTTTCAGGGTATTGTTTGGATAGTTTTACAAGCATGGTCTAACGAACATCTCTTGTTGCAGATGGAAGACTATGCCTCAGTTCATTTGATTTTGGTTTGTATAACTCAGAAAATTGAACCTTTAAGGATGCACTTATCAGAAAGGTGTAGGAAGCATGCATCATCGTTGTATAAGTTTTCAGGTTCCTTCAAACTTAAAGACAACTCTTTTTGCTTGCTCATTTGACTAACTTTGAATTTGCAAGAGGATGTTATAGTTTGTGAAATGGAGTCCACCATGTTTGATGTCATGCAAAGCTTTCTAGTAGTTTACTTTTTATATAAATCATATGCATAATGTATGTTCGTATATATTATGATTGTGACAGTCCATTTATATTAGGCATATAACTTGCACACCAAAAAAAAAAAGGTCACATTTAAAAGTTTGCACAGGGCCTCAATTACTGAGGACCGGCCCTGCCCGACACTTAAAGCTTCATCTCGTAAACTGCTTGAGGCATCTGCAGCACATAAGCTTCCTCAGTAAGCTGCTTGAGGCATCTGCAGCACACGGGGACGGAGGATAGTACAATGGTGTATGGGCTGTAGTCCAGACACTTTCCCAGACACTTTTTTCTGGTTTTTCAAATAGAGTAGGTTATAACTTACTTAAAAATATATTAAAAGTCCAAACCTATTCTGTTCTATCATATGAACCACAAATCATATATTATACACCACCTTCACTTTTTATTTTAATCAAAAAGAGCAATTTGTCCGTATTTAGTCCATGTCTCCCAACAAAACGTGAGCCTCTTTTTTATTTTTAAACAATTCTCGTCTTTTTTTATTTTTTTTCCCTTTGCCTACACCGTTCTTATTTTTTTGTTCCAAGACGTTAACATATTTGTCTTTTGTTATTCTCTGTAGCTTGTTACATCAAATTTCAACATTTTGCTTTATCTAACGACCTTTATGAATCTTGGGATGTAAATTTGATTATTTCTTGTTCTTGTATGTCAATATCACTTCTACTTTTTTTAATTGAGTTTCTTAAAATCGGTTACTACGAAGCGAAAAATATTTTTTTAATATCAAATAAAAGCATTATTAATTTATTTATTTTATACATTTTGAAATTTTTGTCAAAAAAGTCTAGCCCATGTTGTTTTGGAATTCTGGCTCCGTTGCTGGCAGCACATGACGCTTCTAGCTGCCTCTGCATTTCTAGCTGCCTCCAATTCTCCTTTTTCTCTGTTCACATCAGTTGTGCTTAAAGCTTGAACTTATAATTATTTGTTCCAAGCTTATATATTGTTTTCTATCACATCTATCAATAAACCCTTGAAGCACTTAACACTTAGGTGTTCATAATATTTTCAGATTGCCTTATATCTGAAAGGCAAGTTAATCTGAGATTGCCTTACAGCATTGCCTTCTATATGTTATTAACTTTATAACAATAAGCTTAGTAATATATTTGAAATGCGCATATATATAATTGCTATACAATCCGCTGCAACACGCGGGCAGCTGTCTAGTTGAGACTATATTGTTCAAGTAACAGGACCAGTTCACAAATGCATAAAAGTATAAAAGTTGACAAAGCAAGGTAAGAAGCTGAAGGCCGGGGTTTGGTGAGGGTGAGCATCATCTGTATCTGTAGGTAGGTTTGAATAAACAAGTTATCAGAATGGCTGTATTTGACATTGTAAGCCTATTCTATTATTCAAAATTACAAATACAAAAACGTTAATTGCAATTAAACACACCATCATATCATATAGACTTGTTTATATGAGCTAGCTAGAGGTTTGAATAGATCAAAAGCTTGATCTAACAGGAAACTCCATGGAAATGAGAAATGAGAAACAACAACCAATATTCCTCTCATAGCTAGGTTTCGTCAAGCTTAATGCTTCCTTCGTAAATGTACAGCTCTCTACGTCTGTCTGTCTGTCTGTCTGTCTGTCTGTCTGTCTGTCTCTATAAATAGGGTTGTTAATCCAAGTCATGGATACGTAGCTACGAATAAGCTGATCGAACATGTCTCAGAGACCAATTACTAGAGCAGCGGAGCAGCAAGTATCAGCTGATTCAAGCAGCAGCGACGATAAGGATAGGCGAGCTGTGCAGCAGGTGGCTTCTTCCATGTCCCAACGCGCCATCTCTCAGACCCTAACGGGCACAGCCAACCTAGCCAACCTGCTGCCCACGGGGACCCTCCTGGCCTTGCAACTCCTCGTACCAGTGTTCACCAACAACGGCTCCTGCGACGCCGCAACGCGTCCCATGACCTTGTTCCTGCTCCTCCTCTTGGCCCTCTCCTGCTTCCTGGCCTCCTTCACCGACAGTGTCAAGGCCCCTAACGGACAGGTGTGCTACGGCATAGCCACTCCCAAGGGCCTCTTTCTGTTCGACTCCTCCTCAGCAACAGCAGCTGGTGCAGATTTGACCAAGTACAAGCTGAGATTCATTGATCTGGTTCATGCCCTTCTCTCCGTCTTGGTGTTTGGAGCTGTGGCCTTGAGGGACAAGAACGTGGTAGGCTGCTTGTATCCCATGCCTGCTCATGAAACTCAGGAGGTTTTGGACATTGTTCCCATTGGTGTCGGCCTCCTTTGCAGTTTGCTCTTTGTCGTTTTCCCCACCACAAGACATGGCATCGGCTACCCACTCTCACCCTAAGCTAGCTAATAACAATTCTTTTATTTTTGTATCAATCGTATGTTTGTCGTGCAAGACAACTCTTCCCAAGCCAGGTCGTCGCTCTCTGTAAATTCACTACCTTGGCAGCTGAATAAATTAATTACGTAAACGTTATCCTATCATTCATTTTCCTATATTTAGTTATAATTTTTTAAATTTGATAGTTTGCATCAAGAAATTCTGAAATCTTCACTAAATCCTTGTTTGTTCTATCATATATGCACCTTTCTCTCATGCATATGCTTTCCTTATTATATATCTATCATAGAGCTTATAAGTTTTGTTTTGTTGGTGCTTGACTACATGATTTTTTGTATTTGAAATTTTCTTAGAGTTATCTATCAAGTAATAATGCTCTTAGCACGTGAACTAAAAGTTGAAGTTAGAATTTAGGGGTAGTGCTTATTTGAGTTGTTTTCCTGCATTTCATGGTGTAACTTTTTTGCTATATTTTAGTATACCAATATACATGTACTATCAGACTTGCCTCAGTCCTTTGAGCTTTTTTTTTAATTATCCAAAAAAAAAAGTGTTTGCTCATACCAATATTTTCATGATTCATCCTGAATTTCACCTTGAAACCCGAAGTAAATCCTACGGGGTCCACCTCTAAGGAAAATTTACCAAAAATTCGGCATAATCTATCTTGAAAATGAACAATCCTTACCTGAAAAATTCCAAATAAACACTTTTGGAATTCCACAACCAACAAAAAAGACAACATTGAATCACTAACTAGTTATCAGAGCACACTACCAGAATAGGCACTTTAGCCGACGAAAAATTTTCGTCGGCCTGTTAAAAAAATTCGTCGACTAAGACCTTAGCCGACGAGCCTTCGTCGGCTATAGTGTCGTCGGGAAAAGGTCGTCTGTAATGACTTTAGCCGACGAAATTTTTTTTTTCGTCGGCCTATAGTCCCATTTTAGCCGACGAGATATTTTTTGTCGGCTATCACTACCAGAAAATAGTTCTTGGCCGACGAAAAAAAATCGTCGCCCTGTTTAAAAATTTCGTCGCCTAAGTACTTAGGCGACGACATGTCGTCGGCCAAGAAGTCGTCGCCAGAAGTCCGTCGGTGAAGAACTTGGGCGACGAAATTTAATTCCGTCGTCGCCTAAGAGTAATTCTTAGGCGACGATACTAATTTCGTCGCCTCAAATATACCTGTCGTCGCCCAAAAATATTCGTCGCCCAAGATTTAACACCTTGGCCGACGAAATTTTTTTTCGTCGCTTAAGATCTTCTGACCTTGGGCGACGAAAATAAATATTTCGTCGCCTAAGATCACTACATCTTAGGCGACGATATTATTTTTTCGTCGGCCAAGGTGTTAAATCTTGGGCGACGATTTATAGATTTCGTCGCCTAAGATATATTTAAATTTTTTTAAAAAAAATAATTAAATAATTATTTTAAATATATAAATAATGTTTTTTTAATTTTTGACATTATTTTTTTTTTCGGCATTTCTTTAAAGTTTTTTAATACTAAAATTTAATTAAAACTAACACAAATTTATAAATTTATAAACAATTTATTACAAAAATTCTGCCTATGGATCGAGAAACCCAAAATCTATCTCATCATTCCCGTTCGGAGGGTCCTGAGGCGGCGGCTGGTCAGGCTGAGGAGGCTGCTGCTGAGGCTGGGGCCACTGAGGATGCCACTGAGGTAATGGTATAGGCGTAGGCATGGGCGGAAACGGCTGTCCGGCCGCAAGTGCAGACATGCAGGCAGTCATCCACTGTCCCATAGCCGCCTGGTTGGCATTGGTGACTTCATTCACCCGCTCCATATGCGCAGCATTGGAAGCCGCATATGATTCCGCCATCGCCGCCATCTCCCTCGCTCTTTGGGCTTCCAGCTCAGACTCTCTCGCTCTTTGGGCTTCCAGCTCAGACTGTAGGCTTGCGAACTGATCCTGTAGCCGAGTGGTCTGGCTGTTGCTGCTTGAGGCTCCGGCGGCTCCCTTGCGCTGAAATCCTGGCGTCGTCTTCAGGATCCCCTTTCCAGCGTCTCCCATACCCCGGCAGTAGTAGGTGTTGGAACGCTGCGCGAAGGCAGTGGCCATAATCCGCGCCCCAACGGTAGGATCTGAAGTGTCGATCCTGGACATGGCCTCTGACATGTCATCCTCTGCCGTGTCCGGCCATGTGTCGTTCACCATGCCTCTGATGACATCTTGCTCCGCCTCCCTCACCCTCGCCTAAATGGATATATTATAAAAATATATTAATATACATTTAATAAAATGTAATTAAAATTAAAAATTAGTAAATATAAGGAACTTACAAGATCCTCCTCAGAATGAGGATATGCCCTCTGAAAGGTCCCCACATAGGGGTTCTCCTCTGGCCGCTCTCGCCGCACGTCGTCCATGATGGCCGAAAACGGCCTCGAACCGGCACGATGGTTGGTTGTGTTCTGTTGCCGGTTCTCAGCGTTCACCCGGGCGAGATGCTTTTTAAAAAAAAAATTATCGTTAGTAAATATTTAAAAACATACAATTATAATTAATTCACTAATTTAATATTCAAATTTGTTTACGAATTACCTGTTTGTGAGGGTCGTTGAACTGTGTGACAAGAAGCCACCGCCACTCGTACTCCCGATACTCGAACTCCTTCGGGGTACCCGAACGGTCGCTCCCGTACTTCTTCCAGTGTTCCCGGAGGTCGTGCTTCCACTCCTTGAACCTACATATACAAAAAGAATATTAATAATTTTATTAAAAAAATTATAATTTAAAAAATTATTAAATAGCTAGAGGTACCTCTCCCTATGGGTCTTGTCCGCCCAGTCACGTCCCTCCTCGGGAACCACAAACCATTGCTGCATTACCACTTGTTAGTATTTTTTTCGATAATGAAATAATTTATTAGTTAAAAAAATAGTTAAAAAAAAGGTAATTTATTGAGTAAACTCACCGACATCGACTGATGGAGCATCTCCTTCACTCCATCAGGAACCTGGCTCCAGACTCCCCACAACATAGGGAGTCTGGAGCGGATGGTGCCTCCCGCGGCGCGCGTGTACCGGTTTCCCAACGCGGCGTCCACCGGTTTCCCGTTGGAAAACGGGATGGCGATCCGTCCAGCGGACTCGACCGCCCTATCGAGTCCCTTGTTGCTGACGGTGCCTCTCCTGTTCCGCCTTCTCGTTCCGGCGGCTGTGACATTGTGAATCAAATTTAATATTAATAATACATTTTAACAAAAAAAAATTGTAAATCAGAAAAAAAGTAATAATAAATTACCTGAGGATGAGGCTGAGCCGACGGATTCGTCTATGTCCGCCTGCTCGGAGACCCTCACGGGATGAAGAGGCGTGGGAAACTCCCGGTAGATATAGGCCTCGTGCGGTGCCACATGCGGGAGCTGCTCCCGAATCGGTCGACCCTCCTCATCGACGCGAGGTATCGCCGGTATCGTCGGAGGAAGGAAGAGGCCGGACGGCACCATAGGGACCCCGGATGACCCGCCATCACCGTCGGTCGGGGACGACTGTGTGGGGGCGTCGCTGCGGGATCGCGAACGGCGAAGTATCTCTGGATGACGAGGAGCCGTCGCTGCGGGACCCGACTGCCCAGCAGAACCCGAGCCGCTCGCGCCACCCCTAAGCGCCGCATATCGGGACGTCAACTGCCACGGGAACCCGATCGACGGTGATTCCGACGGGTTGTTTGAGGTACCGTCCGAGCCGTCTTGTCCAGAAGTTCTTCTCTTGGCCATCCTGTTTAAAATAACCATAAATTTATTAAAAATATTTTACCGTCTTATAATTAAGTTCACAAAAATAAAGGCTCGATAAACTTCGAAAAATTTATCAACAATAATAGCACAAATAAAATTTAAAAATTATTATAGGATTTATTATTTTTTTTATTCACATAACAAATTATTTACATTAATAAGGGCTTATTATATCACAAAAATTAATTTACGAATATTTACATCCTTACTCAAAAATATTCCATTATTTCTTACAAACCCTAAACCCTAAATAAACCCTAAACCGTAAACTCTAAACCCTAAATAAACCCTAAATTATTTAATCATTTACAATCCTAAACCGTATACCCTAAACCGTAAACCGTAAACCCTAAACCGTACATCACAATTTACAATTATCACAACAACAATTTACAATTATCACAACAACAACAACAACAATTTACAATTTACAATTATCACAACAACAACAACAACAACAACAACAATTTACAATTATTATAACAACAAAAACAATTAAAACCAATTTAGGGTTTTAGGGTTATACCTTAAATTGTGGGTCGACGTCGGGGTCGGGAATTGGAATTGGGGTCGGGGTCGGGGTCGGAGAGAGGGAGAGAGAGAGGGCAGAGAGAGGATTTTCGGAGAGAGGGAGAGAATATGCTTGGCGGCTGAAGAAATGGTTAGGGTTTCCGAATTTTTGCCTTTTATAGTGGCGTTCTTGGGCGACGATTTTGTAAAAATCGTCGCCCGCCTTTTTTAAAAATCGTCGGCCAAGAGTATCTTGGCCGACGATTTCGAAATCGTCGCCCGCCTTTTTTAAAAAATCGTCGGCCAAGAGTCTACTTGGGCGACGACATTCTTCACTATAAATGTCGTCGCCCAAGATGAAGAAAATCGTCGGCCAAGATAGTATATTTGGGCGACGACATTCTTCACTATAAACATCGTCGCCCAAGATGAAGAAATCGTCGGCCAAGATAGTATACTTGGGCGACGAGATTCTTCATTATAAATTTCGTCGCCCAAGAGTTATATCATAAAATTCAGACTATTCGACCCTCCAAATCACGTAATCTGGCCGGACCTTCAACTGAGAATAGTTTCCAATCGACGAGACTCTTACGGGGCTATAAAAATTTGGTAAAAACTAAATAACCGGGATAGGGCTACCACTAGGCAGAAATAAATGTGTTTCGTGCGACCGGAACAACCGGCACCGAAACTTTACCGGAATATCTTCATTTTTCACGGGTTGACGTATTTCACCGTTCTGGTCATATCTTATTTCACGACTTTTTTGCGTTTGAGGCCTCTACGTATACGTTGTCTTCAAAACGACACTTAAACTAAACACTTATATAAAAAAGTTATACAACATTAGTACATATAACGTGAGTTTATTGATCGGAGAAGAGGAACTGAAAACCGACCGTCAGATTTGACCAGCATAACGAATTACGTAGGTGGAAAAAAATTCAGCTCCATCTGACAAAGATAAGGGCTCGATCCGTCCGGTCAATCGGCGCGGTCAAACCCCTAAATGGACGGAAACGGCTATTCGACCCTCCAAATCACGTAATCTGGCCGGACCTTCAACTGAGAATAGTTTCCAATCGACGAGACTCTTACGGGGCTATAAAAATTTGGTAAAAACTAAATAACCGGGATAGGGCTACCACTAGGCAGAAATAAATGTGTTTCGTGCGACCGGAACAACCGGCACCGAAACTTTACCGGAATATCTTCATTTTTCACGGGTTGACGTATTTCACCGTTCTGGTCATATCTTATTTCACGACTTTTTTGCGTTTGAGGCCTCTACGTATACGTTGTCTTCAAAACGACACTTAAACTAAACACTTATATAAAAAAGTTATACAACATTAGTACATATAACGTGAGTTTATTGATCGGAGAAGAGGAACTGAAAACCGACCGTCAGATTTGACCAGCATAACGAATTACGTAGGTGGAAAAAAATTCAGCTCCATCTGACAAAGATAAGGGCTCGATCCGTCCGGTCAATCGGCGCGGTCAAACACCTAAATGGACGGAAACGGCTATTCGACCCTCCAAATCACGTAATCTGGCCGGACCTTCAACTGAGAATAGTTTCCAATCGACGAGACTCTTACGGGGCTATAAAAATTTGGTAACAAATAAAGACCCGGGATATTTATTTTAATTATTCAAATGAAATTTAAATGTGTTTTATTTTATTTTAATTATTCGGATTACTCTTGACCGACGATATTTGTTAAAATCGTCGCCCAAGAGTAAAAATAAAAATTTAATATAATGAATTTTAAATGTGCTTTATTTTATTTTAATTATTCGGATTACTCTTGGCCGACGAAATTAGCCTAATTCGTCGGCCAAGATTATACTTGGGCGACGATATTTGTTAAAATCGTCGCCCAAGAGTAAAAATAAAAATTTAATATAATGAAATTTAAATGTGCTTTATTTTATTTTAATTATTCGGATTAATCTTGGCCGACGAAATTAGCCTAATTCGTCGGCCAAGATTATACTTGGGCGACGATATTTGTTAAAATCGTCGCCCAAGAGTAAAAATAAAAATTTAATATAATGAAATTTAAATGTGCTTTATTTTATTTTAATTATTCGGATTAATCTTGGCCGACGAAATTAGCCTAATTCGTCGGCCAAGATTATACTTGGGCGACGATATTTGTTAAAATCGTCGCCCAAGAGTAAAAATAAAAATTTCTTTACAATGAAATTTAAATGTGCTTTATTTATTTTAGTACAAACATATTCTTTTAGTATACAAACAATTACAAAGCTAAGGCTCAATTATAACTAAGCTAAGGCTCGTAATCTGAGTCATCCGATGAGTCTTCTTCGGTATCGGAATTAATATCTGGTAATCTATGCCTTAATTCGTCGTCAGAGTCGTCGTCTGTTTCTTCATTTGGATCAACATCAATAAAGGTTGAATCTTCGTCACGAATTCTGAGCACTCGACCATGTTTAACATTATTTTGACGAACAGTAGCTACATCATGAATACCTAATGCGTTCGGCTCCTGGTACGCATCAGCCTCTGGCCCTGGAATGGTCACTCCAAGTGTAGCCGCCCGGTAAATGTTTCGAGGATGCACAATGTTCGCTATTTTCCACGCGTCACCCCTGGCGAGGTCATCAAGATAAAACACTTGTTTTACCGATGTCGCAAAAACAAACGGGTCATCTTCGTAGGCGCTTGTAGCAGTGTTGACCGATAAATTGCCGTACTGATCCATCTTCGTGCTCTGTGCGCCTGTATCAAACCATCTACACTTGAACAGATGCACTTTCATGCCTTCCGCATAAACCAGTTCGACCACTGAATGGAGAACACCGTAATAGTCAAGGCCATGACCTTTCGCCATCACCCCAGAATTCTGTGTTCTTCGTCTGCTGTCTCTCTCTTCAGATACAAATTTCACGCCATTCACTGTGCAAGTGGGATAAACTCTAGCCCGTTGCGGTTGCATCGCAAGAAGTAATAGTTCGTGCGACCAGTTTGGATTATCATCAGATTTTATCATGTCCATCTGTAACGGATATTGAACTGTAAATATCCGAAAATGTATGCAATAGAAAATAATTACATATATATATATATATATATATATATATATATATATATATAACAGGGAAGATTAAATTACGTACCCAGGTGCGAAAATAATTTGCGAACGTCATGTTGTGGTACTCGAGATCACCATCAACTTCCGGAAAAGATAGGTGCAACTCTTTCCAATATTTAACTTCTTCACAATTGATTAGTACCCACCAGTGCGCTATGGCTATCTCTTCATCCGACAATGCATACTCAGCGGACAGTCGTGCTCCACCAACTTCGACATCACTGGAAACTATAGAGAGATTGAACCGCGGCGCATGTTCCTCCATGGCTTGCGGAGCTCCCAACGACGCTCCTAAATACAACTTCATGTCGGTGACGCATTCATGCGCAATATATGCTTCAGCTATACATCCTTCAGGCGCGGATTTATTAGTGACATAATCTTTGTACTCACCAAGTTGCCTGTAAATATAAGATTGCAAACTATACGTTATGGTTATTGAACATGTACGTACATATATGTATTCTGGAGATGTAAGTGAATAAAACATACCTTTCTATGGGATACATCCAAGTGAAGTGTACTGGACCGGTAAGCAACAATTGCTGGGGAAGATGGATCATCAGGTGAGGCATTATATCGAAAAAATTTGGCGGAAAAATCCTCTCGAATTTACACATGATGTATATGATGTCTGCCTGCATTTCCCGGAGATCGGATTTTCTCACTTCCCTTGTGCATAACTTCATGAAGAATCTTGACAGCGCTACTAACGGCTCCACAACCTGGCCAACCACACATCACAAATTTAATATAAAATCCATTTACGACAGCTTAACCGTAATTTTAACCACAAATTTACCTGACGGTGAAGGAACGGTCGAATGAAAACAGGGAAGAGACGTTGTAGCAGAATATGACAGTCATGACTCTTCAAGCCGTATATCTTATTCTCCCGCAAGTTCACACACCGGGCTATATTTCCTGCAACGCCTGAGGGATACGTCACACAACTCATCCACCTGAAGATCTGGGTCTTCTGATCAGGCTTCACGGTGTAAGGAGCCCAAGGCATCTTTTTCTTCCCCTCTTTCAGCCAAAGATGTTTTCTGATTCCCATTTTCTTAAGATCAACGCGTGCCTTAGGACCGTCTTTCGTCTTCCCCTCCAAGTTGAGCACTGTACCTACCACACTGTCGCAGACATTCTTCTCTATGTGCATCACATCTAGGTAGTGCCTGATCAACAGCGTACTCCAGTACGGGAGTTCCCAAAATATGCTCTTATGTGTCCAGAATTTGTACCTGTCTGGTCTTTCAGGTATTCTGGCCACAATATCGGGATGATTGCTGAGCTGCCCAAAATCATACTCATCCAGCACTGCTAAAATCTCTTCCCCCGACCATCTATGCGGCTCCACACCTCTCTCTTCGGTCCCATCAAATGCCCCGGTATCTATCCGCCAGGGGTGATCATGTGGTAGGTAAGCACGGTGACCCATCCGGACTATCTTGTTGCAATGATTGCTGCACCCCTGGGAGCTAAGGCACTCAGGACAAGCCTTGTATCCCCTAACAACGTTGCCGGACAACATCCCACGTGCAGGAAAATCACTGATGGTACCAACAATCATGGCATGCATCTGGAACATCTCCTTTTTGTGGGAGTCATAAGTGGGATGACCAACCTCCCAAAGCAATTTACACTCTTCAATCAGCGGTCTCATATACACGTCGAGACACTTCCCTGGATAACAACAACAACCACAACAAATTCAGATAACGACTATATATGACCAACAATATAGAACAAAAACAATAAATGGAGAGGTGTTGAACCAACAGCAATATATACAATATGAAGGGAAAGTAGATACCTGGATAACCGGGCCCCGGAATCAACAAGGTCAACATGTTGTATTCCTTCTTCATGCACATCCATGGAGGAAGGTTGTAAGGCACCAAAATGACCGGCCATATACTGTACGAAAGACTCATGGTCCCAAAAGGGTTGAACCCGTCGGATGACAGCCCGAGCCTCACATTCCTCACCTCTGAAGCAAAATGAGGAAACTCCCTGTCTATATGCTTCCACGCCTCCCCGTCAGCAGGGTGTACCATGAGGTCTTCGTCATGCACCTCCCTCACAGCGTGCCATCTCATAGCTTCGGCCGTCTTTGAAGACATATACAACCGCTCCAGCCTATCCCTCAACGGGAAATAGCGAAGTACCTTAACAGGTTTCCTGTTGCCTGCGGGAGTCCGCTTATACCTGTCGGTCCCACATACCGGACAACGATGAAGGCCTTCAAGGTCATTACCGTCTGCATCTTTACCCCAGAATAGAACGCAGTCATATCTGCATGCATGGATCTTGATGTAGGAAAGCCCGAGATCTCTCAAGATACGACGGACCTTATGATGCGTGGTGGGATGACGATGACCGTCGGGCAGGAGCGAAGCAGCGTACTGTAGATACCTATCAACAGCCGTCACGGTCGATTTTGTGTCAACCTTGATATGCATCACCTCCATCACACACTGAAGAACGGTCTTCTCATGACCTGGGCACAGAGGGGTCTGTTGGAAAGCAATAAGTCTGTTGTACTTGGCTATACCGGCAGTGTTGACACCTCTAGGGACGGCCTGCATCGGCGCCTGAGGAATGTGCTGTCGTTCAGGGCATACACCGCTGTCATGAGGAAACATGTCGTTGATGAAGGTCGTTGTTGGATCGTTGGATGTACTGCCCGTCTCATCAAACTGTCCATGATCATGCGGGCGTGATGAGGTTTCACCGTGATATATCCAACATGTGTAACGTTCCCAGAATCCGTTACTCTTCAGGTGGTCCCATACTGTCCCCAACGGAAATCGATGCATATCACTGCGACACTTACACATCTTGCACGGGCAATAGAACATGCCACTCCCGTCAGCATTGCCCTGCGCATATTGCATAAAATCCCAAACTCCTTCAGCATATTTTCTGTGATATCTTGGAAGAGAAATCCAACTCTTATCCATATCCTGAAAATAACACATATATATATATCAATATTTAATGAACATATCTTTTATATATATATATATTAATGTAATACAACATACTAATTATTAATTATATATATCTAGTTCGAGCGGATTCCGTGGTTTCAGAAGGCAAGTGTCAATGTCACGGAGGGCGAACCCCCTACAGGAACCAGGCAGGACTCGTTTGTGATCACGGAGGCGAACCCCTATCGACCCCTTCACCGAGAAGAGTGGTCAGTTTGTGATCTTGAGATCCAGTTAAACAAACCTGTGAACCATATCTATGACAGAATGGCCCCTTACTCAGCTTGGAACAAACTCTATGCATATATATATATATCATTAATTCAACTCAAATAAAACTGAAAATCAATATATATATATATATATGCATATATATGTACGTACCTGGGAGTAGCTCCACAAACTATGTATGGACAAATTTCCACAACACCGAACGATTTGAAGTACTAGAGAAATTTATGTTTAAAATTTTCAAAGTTCTCATTCTTCATATATAGAAGAATCTTGGGCGACGAAATATTTGAGTTTCGTCGCCTAAGAATGAAAAATCTTGGGCGACGAAATATCTCAGTTTCGTCGCCTAAGGATAAAAAACTTAGGCGACGAAATAAATATCTTAGGCGACGAAATATTGTTTCGTCGCCCTAGTTTCCCTCTTAGCCGACGAAATTTATTCTTAGGCGACGATTTTATTTTCGTCGTCTAAAGTTGGACTTTAGGCGACGATTTTTTTCCCTTGGGCGACGAAAAAAAAAATCGTCGCCTAAGTTCCCTCTTAGGCGACGAAAAAAAAAATCGTCGCCCGGTTTTTTTTGTTTCGTCGCCCAAGACTCATTTTCTGGTAGTGTATAGTCACAGACTTTAGCCGACGAAATATTCGTCGGCTAAAGTGTGTAATAAACACTACCAGAAAATGGGTCTTGGGCGACGAAACAAAAAAAACCGGGCGACGATTTTTTTTTTCGTCGCCTAAGAGGGAACTTAGGCGACGATTTTTTTTTTCGTCGCCCAAGGGAAAAAAATCGTCGCCTAAAGTCCAACTTTAGACGACGAAAATAAAATCGTCGCCTAAGAATACATTTCGTCGGCTAAGAGAGAAACTAGGGCGACGAAACAATATTTCGTCGCCTAAGTTTTTTATCCTTAGGCGACGAAACTGAGATATTTCGTCGCCCAAGATTTTTCATTCTTAGGCGACGAAACTCAAATATTTCGTCGCCCAAGATTCTTCTATATATTGTGAGGCGGGATAGAAGAATGAGAACTTTGAAAATTTTAAACATAAATTTCTCTAGTTCTTCAAATCGTTCAGTGTTGTGGAAATTTGTCCATACATAGTTTGTGGAGCTACTCCCAGGTACGTACATATATATGCATATATATGCACATATATATATGTGCATATATATATATATTGATTTTCAGTTTTATTTGAGTTGAATTAATGATATATATATATATATATATATGCATAGAGTTTGTTCCAAGCTGAGTAAGGGGTCGTTCTGTCATAGATATGGTTCACAGGTTTGTTTAACTGGATCTCAAGATCACAAACTGACCACTCTTCTCGGTGAAGGGGTCGATAGGGGTTCGCCTCCGTGATCACAAACGAGTCCTGCCTGGTTCCTGTAGGGGGTTCGCCCTCCGTGACATTGACACTTGCCTTCTGAAACCACGGAATCCGCTCGAACTAGATATATATAATTAATAATTAGTATGTTGTATTACATTAATATATATATATATAAAAGATATGTTCATTAAATATTGATATATATATATATATATGTGTTATTTTCAGGATATGGATAAGAGTTGGATTTCTCTTCCAAGATATCACAGAAAATATGCTGAAGGAGTTTGGGATTTTATGCAATATGCGCAGGGCAATGCTGACGGCAGTGGCATGTTCTATTGCCCGTGCAAGATGTGTAAGTGTCGCAGTGATATGCATCGATTTCCGTTGGGGACAGTATGGGACCACCTGAAGAGTAACGGATTCTGGGAACGTTACACATGTTGGATATATCACGGTGAAACCTCATCACGCCCGCATGATCATGGACAGTTTGATGAGACGGGCAGTACATCCAACGATCCAACAACGACCTTCATCAACGACATGTTTCCTCATGACAGCGGTGTATGCCCTGAACGACAGCACATTCCTCAGGCGCCGATGCAGGCCGTCCCTAGAGGTGTCAACACTGCCGGTATAGCCAAGTACAACAGACTTATTGCTTTCCAACAGACCCCTCTGTGCCCAGGTCATGAGAAGACCGTTCTTCAGTGTGTGATGGAGGTGATGCATATCAAGGTTGACACAAAATCGACCGTGACGGCTGTTGATAGGTATCTACAGTACGCTGCTTCGCTCCTGCCCGACGGTCATCGTCATCCCACCACGCATCATAAGGTCCGTCGTATCTTGAGAGATCTCGGGCTTTCCTACATCAAGATCCATGCATGCAGATATGACTGCGTTCTATTCTGGGGTAAAGATGCAGACGGTAATGACCTTGAAGGCCTTCATCGTTGTCCGGTATGTGGGACCGACAGGTATAAGCGGACTCCCGCAGGCAACAGGAAACCTGTTAAGGTACTTCGCTATTTCCCGTTGAGGGATAGGCTGGAGCGGTTGTATATGTCTTCAAAGACGGCCGAAGCTATGAGATGGCACGCTGTGAGGGAGGTGCATGACGAAGACCTCATGGTACACCCTGCTGACGGGGAGGCGTGGAAGCATATAGACAGGGAGTTTCCTCATTTTGCTTCAGAGGTGAGGAATGTGAGGCTCGGGCTGTCATCCGACGGGTTCAACCCTTTTGGGACCATGAGTCTTTCGTACAGTATATGGCCGGTCATTTTGGTGCCTTACAACCTTCCTCCATGGATGTGCATGAAGAAGGAATACAACATGTTGACCTTGTTGATTCCGGGGCCCGGTTATCCAGGTATCTACTTTCCCTTCATATTGTATATATTGCTGTTGGTTCAACACCTCTCCATTTATTGTTTTTGTTCTATATTGTTGGTCATATATAGTCGTTATCTGAATTTGTTGTGGTTGTTGTTGTTATCCAGGGAAGTGTCTCGATGTGTATATGAGACCGCTGATTGAAGAGTGTAAATTGCTTTGGGAGGTTGGTCATCCCACTTATGACTCCCACAAAAAGGAGATGTTCCAGATGCATGCCATGATTGTTGGTACCATCAGTGATTTTCCTGCACGTGGGATGTTGTCCGGCAACGTTGTTAGGGGATACAAGGCTTGTCCTGAGTGCCTTAGCTCCCAGGGGTGCAGCAATCATTGCAACAAGATAGTCCGGATGGGTCACCGTGCTTACCTACCACATGATCACCCCTGGCGGATAGATACCGGGGCATTTGATGGGACCGAAGAGAGAGGTGTGGAGCCGCATAGATGGTCGGGGGAAGAGATTTTAGCAGTGCTGGATGAGTATGATTTTGGGCAGCTCAGCAATCATCCCGATATTGTGGCCAGAATACCTGAAAGACCAGACAGGTACAAATTCTGGACACATAAGAGCATATTTTGGGAACTCCCGTACTGGAGTACGCTGTTGATCAGGCACTACCTAGATGTGATGCACATAGAGAAGAATGTCTGCGACAGTGTGGTAGGTACAGTGCTCAACTTGGAGGGGAAGACGAAAGACGGTCCTAAGGCACGCGTTGATCTTAAGAAAATGGGAATCAGAAAACATCTTTGGCTGAAAGAGGGGAAGAAAAAGATGCCTTGGGCTCCTTACACCGTGAAGCCTGATCAGAAGACCCAGATCTTCAGGTGGATGAGTTGTGTGACGTATCCCTCAGGCGTTGCAGGAAATATAGCCCGGTGTGTGAACTTGCGGGAGAATAAGATATACGGCTTGAAGAGTCATGACTGTCATATTCTGCTACAACGTCTCTTCCCTGTTTTCATTCGACCGTTCCTTCACCGTCAGGTAAATTTGTGGTTAAAATTACGGTTAACCTGTCGTAAATGGATTTTATATTAAATTTGTGATGTGTGGTTGGCCAGGTTGTGGAGCCGTTAGTAGCGCTGTCAAGATTCTTCATGAAGTTATGCACAAGGGAAGTGAGAAAATCCGATCTCCGGGAAATGCAGGCAGACATCATATACATCATGTGTAAATTCGAGAGGATCTTTCCGCCAAATTTTTTCGATATAATGCCTCACCTGATGATCCATCTTCCCCAGCAATTGTTGCTTACCGGTCCAGTACACTTCACTTGGATGTATCCCATGGAAAGGTATGTTTTATTCACTTACATCTCCAGAATACATATATATATGTACGTACATGTTCAAAAACCATAACGTATAGTTTGCAATCTTATATTTACAGGCAACTTGGTGAGTACAAAGATTATGTCACTAATAAATCCGCGCCTGAAGGATGTATAGCTGAAGCATATATTGCGCATGAATGCGTCACCTACATGAAGTTGTATTTAGGAGCGTCGTTGGGAGCTCCGCAAGCCATGGAGGAACATGCGCCGCGGTTCAATCTCTCTATAGTTTCCAGTGATGTCGAAGTTGGTGGAGCACGACTGTCCGCCGAGTATGCATTGTCGGATGAAGAGATAGCCATAGCGCACTGGTGGGTACTAATCAATTGTGAAGAAGTTAAATATTGGAAAGAGTTGCACCTAAATTTTCCGGAAGTTGATGGTGATCTCGAGTACCACAACATGACGTTCGCAAATTATTTTCGCACCTGGGTACGTAATTTAATCTTCCCTGTTATATATATATATATATATGTAATTATTTTATATTGCATACATTTTCGGATATTTACAGTTCAATATCCGTTACAGATGGACATGATAAAATCTGATGATAATCCAAACTGGTCGCACGAACTATTACTTCTTGCGATGCAACCGCAACGGGCTAGAGTTTATCCCACTTGCACAGTGAATGGCGTAAAATTTGTATCTGAAGAGAGAGACAGCAGACGAAGAACACAGAATTCTGGGGTGATGGCGAAAGGTCATGGCCTTGACTATTACGGTGTTCTCCATTCAGTGGTCGAACTGGTTTATGCGGAAGGCATGAAAGTGCATCTGTTCAAGTGTAGATGGTTTGATACAGGCGCACAGAGCATGAAGATGGATCAGTACGGCAATTTATCGGTCAACACTGCTACAAGCGCCTACGAAGATGACCCGTTTGTTTTTGCGACATCGGTAAAACAAGTGTTTTATCTTGATGACCTCGCCAGGGGTGACGCGTGGAAAATATCGAACATTGTGCATCCTCGAAACATTTACCGGGCGGCTACACTTGGAGTGACCATTCCAGGGCCAGAGGCTGATGCGTACCAGGAGCCGAACGCAGTAGGTATTCATGATGTAGCTACTGTTCGTCAAAATAATGTTAAACATGGTCGAGTGCTCAGAATTCGTGACGAAGATTCAACCTTTATTGATGTTGATCCAAATGAAGAAACAGACGACGACTCTGACGACGAATTAAGGCATAGATTACCAGATATTAATTCCGATACCGAAGAAGACTCATCGGATGACTCAGATTACGAGCCTTAGCTTAGTTATAATTGAGCCTTAGCTTTGTAATTGTTTGTATACTAAAAGAATATGTTTGTACTAAAATAAATAAAGCACATTTAAATTTCATTGTAAAGAAATTTTTATTTTTACTCTTGGGCGACGATTTTAACAAATATCGTCGCCCAAGTATAATCTTGGCCGACGAATTAGCCTAATTTCGTCGGCCAAGAGTAATCCGAATAATTAAAATAAAATAAAGAACATTTAAATTTCATTATATTAAATTTTTATTTTTACTCTTGGACGACGATTTTAACAAATATCGTCGCCCAAGTATAATCTTGGCCGACGAATTAGCCTAATTTCGTCGGCCAAGAGTAATCCGAATAATTAAAATAAAATAAAGAACATTTAAATTTCATTATATTAAATTTTTATTTTTACTCTTGGGCGACGATTTTAACAAATATCGTCGCCCAAGTATAATCTTGGCCGACGAATTAGCCTAATTTCGTCGGCCAAGAGTAATCCGAATAATTAAAATAAAATAAAGAACATTTAAATTTCATTATATTAAATTTTTATTTTTACTCTTGGGCGACGATTTTAACAAATATCGTCGCCCAAGTATAATCTTGGCCGACGAATTAGCCTAATTTCGTCGGCCAAGAGTAATCCGAATAATTAAAATAAAATAAAGAACATTTAAATTTCATTATATTAAATTTTTATTTTTACTCTTGGGCGACGATTTTAACAAATATCGTCGCCCAAGTATAATCTTGGCCGACGAATTAGCCTAATTTCGTCGGCCAATATTAATCCGAATAATTAAAATAAAATAAAACACATTTAAATTTCATTTGAATAATTAAAATAAATATCCCGGGTCTTTATTTTTTACCAAATTTTTATAGCCCCGTAAGAGTCTCGTCGATTGGAAACTATTCTCAGTTGAAGGTCCGGCCAGATTACGTGATTTGGAGGGTCGAATAGCCGTTTCCGTCCATTTAGGGGTTTGACCGCGCCGATTGACCGGACGGATCGAGCCCTTATCTTTGTCAGATGGAGCTGAATTTTTTTCCACCTACGTAATTCGTTATGCTGGTCAAATCTGACGGTCGGTTTTCAGTTCCTCTTCTCCGATCAATAAACTCACGTTATATGTACTAATGTTGTATAACTTTTTTATATAAGTGTTTAGTTTAAGTGTCGTTTTGAAGACAACGTATACGTAGAAGCCTCAAACGCAAAAAAGTCGTGAAATAAGATATGACCAGAACGGTGAAATACGTCAACCCGTGAAAAATGAAGATATTCCGGTAAAGTTTCGGTGCCGGTTGTTCCGGTCGCACGAAACACATTTATTTCTGCCTAGTGGTAGCCCTATCCCGGTTATTTATTTTTTACCAAATTTTTATAGCCCCGTAAGAGTCTCGTCGATTGGAAACTATTCTCAGTTGAAGGTCCGGCCAGATTACGTGATTTGGATGGTCAAATAGTCTGAATTTTATGATAGAACTCTTGGGCGACGAAATTTATAATGAAGAATGTCGTCGCCCAAGTATACTATCTTGGCCGACAATTTTCTTCATCTTGGGCGACGATATTTATAGTGAAGAATGTCGTCGCCCAAATATACTATCTTGGCCGACGATTTTCTTCATCTTGGGCGACGATATTTATAGTGAAGAATGTCGTCGCCCAAGTAGACTCTTGGCCGACGATTTTTAAAAAAGGCGGGCGACGATTTTTACAAAATCGTCGCCCAAGAACGCCACTATAAAAGGCAAAAATTCGGAAACTCTAACCATTTCTTCAGCCGCCAAGCATATTCTCTCTCTCTCTCTCCGAAAATCCTCTCTCTGCCCTCTCTCTCTCCCTCACTCCGACCCCGACCCCGACCCCGACCCCAATTCGGAACCCCGACCCCGACGTCGACCCACAATTTAAGGTATAACCCTAAAACCCTAAATTGGTTTTAATTGTTTTTGTTGTTATAATAATTGTAAATTGTTGTTGTTGTTGTTGTGATAATTGTAAATTGTAAATTGTTGTTGTTGTTGTTGTGATAATTGTAAATTGTTGTTGTTGTGATAATTGTAAATTGTGATGTACGGTTTACGGTTTACGGTTTACGGTTTAGGGTATACGGTTTAGGATTGTAAATGATTAAATAATTTAGGGTTTATTTAGGGTTTAGAGTTTACGGTTTAGGGTTTATTTAGGGTTTAGGGTTTGTAAGAAATAATGGAATATTTTTGAGTAAGGATGTAAATATTCGTAAATTAATTTTTGTGATATAATAAGCCCTTATTAATGTAAATAATTTGTTATGTGAATAAAAAAAATAATAAATCCTATAATAATTATTAAATTTTATTTGTGCTATTATTGTTGATAAATTTTTCGAAGTTTATCGAGCCTTTATTTTTGTGAACTTAATTATAAGTTCGCAAAATATTTTTAATAAATTTATGGTTATTTTAAACAGGATGGCCAAGAGAAGAACTTCTGGACAAGACGGCTCGGACGGTACCTCAAACAACCCGTCGGAATCACCGTCGATCGGGTTTCCGTGGCAGTTTACGGCCCGACATGCGCAACTGATGGGTGGCGCGAGCGGCTCGGGTTCTGCGGGGCAGTCGGGTCCCGCAGCGACGGCTCCTCGTCATCCACCCATACTTCGCCGGTCGCGATCCCGCAGCGACGCCCCCACACAGTCGTCCCCGACCGACGGTGATGGCGGGTCATCCGGGGTCCCTATGGTGCCGTCCGGCCTCTTCCTTCCTCCGACGATACCGGCGATACCTCGCGTCGATGAGGAGGGTCGACCGATTCGGGAGCAGCTCCCGCATGTGGCACCGCACGAGGCCTATATCTACCGGGAGTTTCCCACGCCTCTTCATCCCGTGAGGGTCTCCGAGCAGGCGGACATAGACGAATCCGTCGGCTCAGCCTCATCCTCAGGTAATTTATTATTACTTTTTTTTCGATTTACAATTTTTTTTTGTAAAAATGTATTATTAATATTAAATTTGATTCACAATGTCACAGCCGCCGGAACGAGAAGGCGGAACAGGAGAGGCACCGTCAGCAACAAGGGACTCGATAGGGCGGTCGAGTCCGCTGGACGGATCGCCATCCCGTTTTCCAACGGGAAACCGGTGGACGCCGCGTTGGGAAACCGGTACACGCGCGCCGCGGGAGGCACCATCCGCTCCAGACTCCCTATGTTGTGGGGAGTCTGGAGCCAGGTTCCTGATGGAGTGAAGGAGATGCTCCATCAGTCGATGTCGGTGAGTTTACTCAATAAATTACCTTTTTTTAACTATTTTTTTAACTAATAAATTATTTCATTATCGAAAAAAATACTAACAAGTGGTAATGCAGCAATGGTTTGTGGTTCCCGAGGAGGGACGTGACTGGGCGGACAAGACCCATAGGGAGAGGTACCTCTAGCTATTTAATAATTTTTTAAATTTTATTTTTTTAATAAAATTATTAATATTTTTTTTGTATATGTAGGTTCAAGGAGTGGAAGCACGACCTCCGGGAACACTGGAAGAAGTACGGGAGCGACCGTTCGGGTACCCCGAAGGAGTTCGAGTATCGGGAGTACGAGTGGCGGTGGCTTCTTGTCACGCAGTTCAACGACCCTCACAAACATGTAATTCGTAAACAAATTTGAATATTTAATTAGTGAATTAATTATAATTGTATGTTTTTAAATATTTACTAACGATAATTTTTTTTTAAAAAAGCATCTCGCCCGGGTGAACGCTGAGAACCGGCAACAGAACACAACCAACCATCGTGCCGGTTCGAGGCCGTTTTCGGCCATCATGGACGACGTGCGGCGAGAGCGGCCAGAGGAGAACCCCTATGTGGGGACCTTTCAGAGGGCATATCCTCATTCTGAGGAGGATCTTGTAAGTTCCTTATATTTACTAATTTTTAATTTTAATTACATTTTATTAAATGTATATTAATATATTTTTATAATATATCCATTTAGGCGAGGGTGAGGGAGGCGGAGCAAGATGTCATCAGAGGCATGGTGAACGACACATGGCCGGGCACGGCAGAGGATGACATGTCCGAGGCCATGTCCAGGATCGACACTTCAGATCCTACCGTTGGGGCGCGGATTATGGCCACTGCCTTCGCGCAGCGTTCCAACACCTACTACTGCCGGGGTATGGGAGACGCTGGAAAGGGGATCCTGAAGACGACGCCAGGATTTCAGCGCAAGGGAGCCGCCGGAGCCTCAAGCAGCAACAGCCAGACCACTCGGCTACAGGATCAGTTCGCAAGCCTACAGTCTGAGCTGGAAGCCCAAAGAGCGAGAGAGTCTAAGCTGGAAGCCCAAAGAGCGAGGGAGATGGCGGCGATGGCGGAATCATATGCGGCTTCCAATGCTGCGCATATGGAGCGGGTGAATGAAGTCACCAATGCCAACCAGGCGGCTATGGGACAGTGGATGACTGCCTGCATGTCTGCACTTGCGGCCGGACAGCCGTTTCCGCCCATGCCTACGCCTATACCATTACCTCAGTGGCATCCTCAGTGGCCCCAGCCTCAGCAGCAGCCTCCTCAGCCTGACCAGCCGCCGCCTCAGGACCCTCCGAACGGGGATGATGAGTTAGATTTTGGGTTTCTCGATCCATAGGCAGAATTTTTGTAATAAATTATTTATAAATTTATAAATTTGTGTTAGTTTTAATTAAATTTTAGTATTAGAAAATTTTAAAGAAATGCCGAAAAAAAAAATAATGACAAAAATTAAAAAAACATTATTTATATATTTAAAATAATTATTTAATTATTTTTAAAAAAAAAATTAAATATATCTTAGGCGACGAAATTTATAAATCGTCGCCCAAGATTTAACACCTTGGCCGACGATATTATTTTTCGTCGCCTAAGATTTAGTGATCTTAGGCGACGAAATATTTATTTTCGTCGCCCAAGGTCAGAAGATCTTAAGCGACGAAAAAAAATTTCGTCGGCCAAGGTGTTAAATCTTGGGCGACGAATATTTTTGGGCGACGACAGGTATATTTTAGGCGACGAAATTAGTATCGTCGCCTAAGAATTACTCTTAGGCGACGACGGAATTAAATTTCGTCGCCCAAGTTCTTCACCGACGGACTTCTGGCGACGACTTCTTGGCCGACGACATGTCGTCGCCTAAGTACTTAGGCGACGAAATTTTTAAACAGGGCGACGATTTTTTTTCGTCGGCCAAGAACTATTTTCTGGTAGTGAAATAATTAAAAATAACTATAGCCGACGAAATATTTTATATTTCGTCGGCTAAACCTTATAAAAAAATTAAAAAAATAACTATAGCCGACGAAATATTAGGTTATTCGTCGGCTAAACCTTATTAAAAAATTAAAAAATAACTATAGCCGACGAAATATTAGGCTATTCGTCGGCTAAACCTTATAAAAAAAATTTAAAAATAACTATAGCCGACGAAATATTAGGTTATTTCGTCGGCTAAACCTTATTAAAAAAATTTAAAAATACTATAGCCGACGAATATTGTGTTTGAATATCGTCGGCTAAAGTTTCTGGGTTTTGAAAAAAAAAACTACAGAAACATTTTTTTTATTTTTTTTTGTGATATACAGTGAAAAGTTGCCACCCAAATGCAAATGGCGGAGGTTGGTCATGTGAGCCACCGAAACCGGCAACACGCCGGTGAGGTTGTTGTTGTAGAGGTCGAGAACACGGAGGTTAGTGAGGTTGGAGAGCTCCGGCGGGAACGTGCGGTTGAAGACGTTGTTGGAGAGGTTGAGGAGGCGGAGAGGAGGGCGCGGTAGGTGGCCATTGGGCGCGTGGGGGTGGAGAGTAGACGGTGTGGTGAGGAGAGAGAGTGGCGGAGGTGGAGGAGGAGAAGGAGGAGGAAGAGGAGGAAGAGGATGAGGGGACACAATATCTCTAGTGTTAGGTTTATTTGTGGTGGTTGTGTGGAGGAGGAGGAGGAGGAGGAGGAGGAGGAGGAGGAGGAGGAGGAGGAGGGAAGAGGAAGAGGAGGAGGGGCCGCAATATGTCTAGTGTTGGGTTTATTTGCGGCTATATAAAGAACTTTAGCCGACGAAATTCTTTATTTTCGTCGGCTAAACTCTTCGGTTGACCGCCAAAAAATTTTGGTTGAAAATTTTGAAAATTTTTCGACTTTAGCCGACGAATTTTCATAATTTCGTCGGCTAAAGTCTTTTGAAAATTTTGGTTGCCCGCCAAAAAATTTTGCTTGAAAATTTCGAAAAATTTTCAACTTTAGCCGACGAATACGTTAGGGTATTCGTCGGCTATAGTATGTAATTAAAAAATTAAAAAATAACTATAGCCGACGAAATATTAGGTTATTCGTCGGCAAAAACAATCTTAGCCGACGACTTTTCATATATTTTCGTCGGCTAAAGTCTATAAATTCACGAAAACACTCATATCTCCCCCTATATTACGTAGTTTGGTCAAATCTTCCACACGAAAAACTCTCACTTAGATGAGACGCAACCACCTATATAAAAATTTTGAAACATTTACCTTCCGACGATAGGGCTCCCCATAAGAAATAATAACGGTAAATAGGGTTGACCGCTACTATCGGCTCCGAGACTTTACCCGATTTAAGTGATTTTTGAACCATAGCCGTATTTCACCATTCTGAACACATCTTATTTCACGAGATTTTTAATAATTTTGCTTCCTATGTAGAGTTGGTTCACAAAGTTGTATAACCGACTAAACAAGTTATACAACATTAGTAGACACGTTGTGATTCCGATGACTAAAATTCACAAACCAAAATTCGACCGTCAGATATGATCATTATGACGAAATATGTCTATGGTAAAAAATTCAACTGGATCCGACAACGTTAAGGGCTCGATCGAAACGGTCAACTATAATCAAAAATAAGAAAACTGCATTTTGAAGCCCTAAACAGACTCGGATGGCCAAAAAAGCCTATACGTCATGGCAAAGCGATGAGTTTGACTCGTAGGGCCGTTACGCTTCCGGAAAGGTATCACAATAGTCAATCGGACACCAAAAACCAAATCTGCAGCATAGTGAATAATAAGGGTAAGTCAACTATCGGCACCGAGACTTTACCGGAATACCGTCATTTTTTAATTGTAGACGTATTTCACCATTCTGGTCATATTTTATTTCACGACTTTTTTGCATTTAAAGGTTCTACATATAATTTTTTTTTCCAGATGAGTTGTTGTCCAAATCTGTAAATATAAAACACTTTAGCCGACGAAATTATATTTTTCGTCGGCTAAACTTTTAAAAATTTCGTCGGCTAAAGTTCACAGATTATAGCCGACGAAAAAAATTATTCAGTCGACGAAATATTAATATCGTCGGCTAAAATTTTTAATTAGCCGACGAAGGACAATTTCGTCGGCTAAAGCCCACTTTAGCCGACAAAAAAAAATTCGTCGGCCTGGTTTTTTTTTTTCGTCGGCTAAAGCCTTTCTTCTGGTAGTGGCATATCTAATAATGAAAGAATAACAATGAATAAAGATTAAGCGGAAGCAGCCTCTGACTATGTCTCGACTCCATGTACGCTCGACCTCAATTAAACTTAGCATGCAAACTGGGCATTTAAAACCAAAGGGTTCAGGAAAAAGTAATTTAAAAACATTAAAGTGAGTGGACAAAAATAAATTAAATAATTTAACAAAATACATAATTTAAATATTTTCCCACGTTTCAGTTTTAAAAACTTAGCTGCACGCAACTTTCGTAAATCATATAACTTAAATTTCAGAAACCTAATAGAATGGACAAACCAGCCTCGCTGGTTAATCAAATAAAAAAATCTTGTAAGAAAAGATAAACTAGCCCCGTTGGTTAATCAAATACATAACTGAAAAAAATAAAATAAGGGAAATAATTATCACTATGTAAGAGGAGTCTCCAAGGCTCGGGCCGGTGCCTCTCAAGCTATAGTAGCATCTCACGCTAAGCGCTCAACTCACATATGATAAGGACCGCTAATAAGGCTAGCTAGCAATAAATAATAATATATGATCAGTGTCTCACAGGCTATAATAACGTCTCATGCTAAGCGCTCAACTCATCTATGGTGAAGACCGCTAATAAAGCTATAGCTAGTAATGAAATATAAGCAATCATATATTATGGTGACTAATAACATACAAAATCATTTAAATCCATTAAACTTCCCCAAGATCATACGAATGGTACGGTTCCCAACCGTACTTGAAAATCATCATAAGAAATTATATTAAAACTCAATGACGTCTCATACGTCAAAATATTCTCAAAGCCATTATATAAGCTAGATTTAATTAACAAGTAAAAGTCGTAATTAATATCTCAAACCAATATACTCGCTAAAATATTCTCAAGGTCAAGATTGATATATATTCTACAAATAAATGTGAAAATTATAAATAGTGAACTACCGAAAATCTCATTTTCAGAAATTTTTTATAAATCTCAAGTCCACAAATAAAAAGCAATCATAATAAAATCTGAAATTTATAGAGAATATCAAACTCAAATACTAAATTAGTAATCCGAGCTCAAATTCATAAATCATGACCAATAATTAATCAATGCTTCAATCTCAAATATTTTCCAAGATCATTTCATAAGCCGAAATTACAATATAAGCTCGGAAAATAAAATAATAAATTATAAAATCTTGCATGCATGTTTATTTAAAACCAAAATGTCCACTTACAAATTTAGGCACATGTCTAACGATATCTGTATCGCCACTCAAGCGAGGTTCCCTTCGTATCCTTGCATAATAAATATGTTTAGGTCCACTCTTCAATTCTGAAAAAATAAATATTTGAATATATACACTCAAATCTCTTCCGCTTAACCCACTAATCTTACTAGGGTTAAGCTTACTGGATTCACACCCACTACCAGAACAGGCATTTTAGCCGACGAAAAATTTTCGTCGGCCTGTTAAAAAAATTCGTCGGCTACAACCTTAGCCGACGAAGGTTCGTCGGCTATAGTGTCGTCGGGAAAGGGTCGTCTGTAATGACTTTAGCCGACGAGACAAAAAATTTCGTCGGCTATAGTCATACTATAGCCGACGAAATAATATCGTCTGCTATAGTCCAACCTTTAGCCGACGACATTATTTCGTCGGCTATAGTCATACTATAGCCGACGACATTACTTCGTCTGCTAAAGTATGAACTATAGCCGACGACATTATTCGTCGGCTATAGTTCATACCTTAGCCGACGACATTTTGTGTCGTCGGTTATCTTCCAAACTTTAGCTGACGAATAATTTAAAATATTCGTCAGCTAAAGTTTGTAATAAAAAAATATAAAACATCTATGGCCGACGAAATATTGTAATTTTCGTCGGCTTTAGAGGCATTTAGCCGACGAATTAAAGCTTATTTCGTCGGCTAAACTTTTTTTTTTTAAAAAAAAAAACTTTAGCCGACGAATTATGGCTTTTTTCATCGGCTATAAGTGCATTCCAGTAAAAAAAAAACCCCCGAAATTTCTGAATTACCATTCCATGCAAGCTGCAAAAAACATATTTAACAATTTCATATAACCAACAACAAACACATAAAAGAATATATGAACTACATAAAAGTATCAATTTACATAAAAGTATATATCAACTACGTAAAGTCTATATCGTCTAAATTAAAGTCATCTGCTGGGGGCTGCTGCGGAGGTTGCTGCGGCTGGGGTAGCGGCAAGGGCGGAGGCATGGGCGGAGGCGGAAGTCCCTGAATCTGGGCAGCTGCAAAGTCCTGCATGTACTGGATCATCTGCTGCTGCTGGGCCTGCTGGATGGCATGTAACTCGGCAACATAGGCTGCCTGCGCGGCATTAAACGCTGCCAACAAGGCAATATAGGCTGTCTGCGAGGCAACCTGCGAGGCAGCCTGAGCAGCTTGAGCAGCTTGCTGTTCTCGTAGTCTCTGAACTTCCGACTCTAGCTGAGTCGTCCTGTTGATCGTGGACGTGGTGCTGCTACTGGTCGAGGTTGCCTTTCGTTGAAATCCTGGAGTGGTCTTCAGGACCCCCTCGCCTCTCTTTCCTAGACCTCGGCAGTAGAAGTTGTTTCCTCTCGGTGGGAAGGCTGTGCCCATGATCCTCGCCCCAATCGTCGGATCCGAATTGTCGATCCGGGACATGGCTTCGGACATCTCGAAATCCTGCGTGTCCGGCCATGCCTCCCTCACTAAGGTACTCAGGACCTCGTCACTAGCCTCCCTCACCCTCGCCTATATGGATAGGAAAAAAATTATTAATTAAAATTTTTACATAAATTTAAAAATTTAAAAACGTAAAGTGACTTACAATATCCTCCTGGGAGTCAGGATATGTCTTCTCGTACGTATAGACGTAGGGGTTGACTTCTGGATGTTCCTTGGCCGCCTCGTCCATGAAGACACCAAACGGTCTAGAACCGGCATGATGGTTCCTTGTGTTGCGTTGCCGGTTCTGAGCGTTCACCCGGGAAACCGCCTTCAAAGAAAAAAGTAAACTATTAGTAGAATATTTTAAAACGCACGTACTTATTTTTAAATTAACTAACTAATTTATTTAAATACCTGTTTACGAGGGTTGTTGAATTCTGATGTCAGAAGCCAACGCCACTCGTACTCCCTGTACTGGAACTCAGTAGGGGTACCAGAACGTGTGTTCCCGTGCTTAGTCCAATGGGTCCGCAGCTCGTTCTTCCACTCCTTGTACCTACAGATACAACAAAAATATTAGAAATATTATTAATATCACATACAAAATTGTTTTTCATTAACTTCCCAACATACCTTCCCCCATGCACAACGTCGGCCCAGCTATCCCTCAGGTGCTCGGGAACCTCAAACCACACCTGCATTTAACCGATTATTATTAGTTTAGCTTTTCGAGAAATCAACAATTTAATACATAATAAAATACATGTAAACTCACCGACATCGCGTTGTGGACCATGTCCTTAACCTCCTGCGGGACCTCGCCCCAGTCGGACCACAACATAGGGACTCTATCCCTAATGAGAGCACCCACGCGGCCGGAGTACATCCACGACTTCCCGCCCGATACTGCGTGGCCATCCCCGTCAGTATCGATGGGGATCCTCCCCATGGTACTCACCATCTTCTCGAGAGCTTTCCCTCTGACGGGGCCTATCTTCTTCTTTGTGCCTATGACATGATTCGGCCAAATTGATTATTAAAATATATATGACCCTTTAAAAATAATCATGCATCACTGATTACCTGAGGAGCTCGCGACGGATTCCGGCTCTGTCGCCGATGATGATACCCTCGCAGAAATAAGAGGCGTATCAAAAGGCAGGAACCGGTACGCCGCTGATGGAGCCACTGGCGGGGGCAGTGGATAAATCGGCGTCCCTGAGCCATCGACTACAGGTATCGCCGGTATCATCCGCGGAAGGAACAGATGAGGCGGCGGCATCTGTACCCCAGATGACCCACTATCCGAAGAAGTAGGACCCGGAGTGGGCGCCCGGTGTATCTCGGGCATACGAGGTGCAGACACCTCCGTCAAGGGCCTCGGGGAACGAGGGACGGCCGCCTGCCTCGATGAAACGGGCACCTCCGGCGCCGTCTCCAGAAGGCTCGCACGTCTAGCTGTCATGTGGCCCTGAAACGTCGTTTGAGGGTTGCTAAAGGTTCCCTCAGACGATTCGGACCTTTGGCCATTCGAACTCTTCTTCGATCGAAAAAAGCCGCTCATCCTATTTATAATATTAATTAAAGGCTTTAGATTATTTTGTCTTTGTTTTATAAAAAATTATACATTTTTAAAATTATACTTATTCAATAAATAGATACACATACCAATATATATATAGATATATATATATATATATATTTTACTTACATAACAATATTATATATATCAACATCATCATAAATTAACTAACATATCGTAAAACTAAATTCGAAATCAAAAATAAATTAACACATATATTCAAAAATAAACACATATATTCAAAAATAAACACATAAACTAACATAATTAAATTAACACAAATTAAATTAACACAAATTTAATTAACACAAATTAAATTAACAAAAATTAAATTACAAGTTTTATTCATTTCTTCAACTTCGCGTTTTCATCCCGATTCTCTAGTTAATCTAGTGTTAAATTTTTAATAATATTAAAAATTACAAAACAACAATTCAATAATATTAAAAATTACAGAAATGTTAAAATTTAAAATGTTACAATAATTTTAAAATTTTGTAATGTTAAAAATTACAGAAATGTCATTCTCAAATTACAGAAATTGGTACTACAAATCGAAACCCAACACGTACAAGTTACGGTCATTCTCAGTTTTATACAACCAAAATGGCAAAACGCAGAAGCAATCATCAATCCATATATTTTGCAGAAAAGAAATCGATGAATTTGGGGTTTATGGGAGTGTACCTTGAGCAGACAAACAGCACCACTAGCGTTGAGGATCGTTGAGGGAGGAGGGAGGAGACCGGGAGGGAGGAGGGAGGAGACCGGGAGGGAGGAGGGAGGAGACCGGGAGGGAGGAGGGAGGAGACTAGGGTTGAAAAACTGCAGAAATGAGGGAGGAGGCTAGGGTTCGCAATTAAAACCCGAGGACTTTAGCCGACGAAATAATTTGTTCGTCGGCTAAAGAACAAAATTTCGTCGGCTATACATATATTCGTCGGCTAAACCTTTGAAATTCGTCGGCTAAACCTTTGAAATTCGTCGGCTAAACCTTTGAAATTCGTCAGCTAAACATTTGAAATTCGTCGGCTAAACCTTTGAAATTCGTCGGCTTAACCTTTGAAATTCGTCGGCTAAACATTTGAAATTCGTCGGCTAAACCTTTATACATTTGGCATGTTGTGATCGTGATGATCAAACTTGAGAAACACAAATCCAGCCGTCAGATCTGACCATCATGATAAAATACATGTATGGGAAAAAATTCAACTTGATCCGAAAAGAATTAGGGCTCGATCCGGACGGTCAATCTCGTAAGTCAAACCCCTAAACGCACGGAAAAGGTCGTTCGACCGTCTAAATTACGTATTTTTGCCGGACCTCCAACTGAAAATAGTTTTAAACCGATGACACGCAACAAGTCGTATAAAAATTTTACGCAAAATAACCACCGAACCCGGGGCTACCCATACGGAGAAAGAATGGAAAATTGCATTGACCGCAACTATCGGCACCGAGACATGACCGGAATACCGTGATTTTTCAACCGTAGACGTATTTCACCATTCTAGTCATGTCTTATTTCACGACTTTTTTACGTTTGAAGGATCTACGTATAGTTTGTTTTTGAAACGGAACATTTACATAACACTTGGTAAACAAGTTATACAACATTAGTACACATGTTGTGATCGTGATGATCAAACTTGAGAAACACAAATCCAGCCGTCAGATCTGACCATCATGATAAAATACATGTATGAAAAAAAATTCAACTTGATCCGAAAAGAATAAGGGCTCGATCCGGACGGTCAATCTCGTAAGTCAAACCCCTAAACGCACAGAAAAGGTCGTTCGACCGTCTATTTTACGTATTTTGGCTGGACGTCCAACTGAAAATAGTTTTAAACCGATGACACGCAACAAGTAGTATAAAAATTTTACTCAAAATAACCACCGAACATAGGGCTATAGTAGGTAATAGAAATATTTTAGGGTTTAGCCGACGAATACCCTAACTTATTCGTCGGCTATAGTATGTAATTAAAAAATTAAAAAAATAACTATAGCCAACGAATTATTAGGTTATTTGTCGGCAAAAACCATATTAGCCGACGAATTACAGTGTATTTCGTCGGCTAAAGTGAGTAATTAAAAAAATAAAAAAACAAGTTTAGCCGACGAAATTAAGGCTTTTTTCGTCGGCTAAGATAGGTTAGCCGACGAATCACAGTTTATTTCGTCGGCAAAAGTGTGTAATAAAAATAAATAAAAAACATCTATGGCCGACGAATCAAGGCTTTTTTCGTCGGCAAAAAACATCTTAGCCGACGAATTATAGTATATTTCGTCGGCTAAATTAAAAAACAGGGAAAAAAAACAGACGATATTCATAAACCATACATTAAAAAAACCCTGTTCATCATGTATCACCAAAATTCATATAAAATAACTGAAATATGAATTCAACATGTGTAAACTATCATTGAAAAAGTCTTTGAAAAATTATACAAATTAATCGGAATCATACATTAAAACTAAGGCTCGTAATCGGAATCATTAAGGCTCAACATCAACAAGCCTTGGCTCTTCATCACGAATTCGCACCGAACGACCCGCTTTAAAATTATTAAGGCGAATTCTAGAGGAGTTAGAAATACCTATTGCATTGGGCTCTTGATACGCAACATCTTCTTCCTCGTCTTCGGCCTCTCCAAGTGTAGCCGCCCGATAAATGTTTCGAGGGTGCACAAGGTTGACTACTTTCCACGCGTCACCCTTAGCAAGGTCATCAAGATAAAACACTTGTTTTACCGATGTGGCAAAAACGAAGGGGTCATCCTCGTAAGAACTTGTAGCAGTGTTCACCGATAATATTCCGTACTGATCGGTCTTCATGCTCTGCGGCCTAGTATCAAACCATCTACACTTGAAGAGGTGCACTGTCATGCCTTCACCGTAAACGAGTTCCACCACTGAATCAAGAACACCGTAATAGTCAACTCCATTCCGCCCACCATGTGCCATGACCCCAGAATTCTGTGTTCTCTTTCTGCTGTCTCTTTGTTCGCATATAAATTGCACACCGTTCACCTTGCACATCGGATAAACTCTTGAGACTATCGGCTTCATGGCTAGAAGTCTTAGTTCGTGCGACCAATTTGGGTGACCATCAGATTGAATATGGTTCATCTGCAACCAACCATCTCAACTGTAAATACGGATAATTATGCAATAAACATAAACCCGTAGAGAAAAATTAAATTACGTACCCAACCGCCAAAATAATCTGCGAACTCCCTGTTGTGGTACTCGAGATCACCTTGAATGTTGGGATGATTGAGATGGATGTCTTTCCAGTATTCAGCTTCTGGACAGTTAATCAATACCCACCAGTGGGCAATGACTAGCTCATGTGGTTGCAACTTGTAGGAGTTTGGCAAAATTCCATACACTTCAACATCACTAGAGACTATGGAAAGATTGAACTTCGGTACATCTACTGGCATGGTTTGCGGAGTTTCCTTCAACGCTCCTAAATACAACTTCATGTAGGTGACGCACTCGTGCGCAATATATGCTTCAGCTATACATCCTTCAGGAGCGGATTTATTAGCCACATAATCTTTGTAGTCTCCAAGTTGCCTGTAAATCAAGTTGAAAAATGTTATGATTATTGAACATGTATATGTATTGAGGAATTCATGAAAGTAAAAAACGTACCTTTCCATGGGATACATCCAAGTGTAGTGTACTGGACCGGTAAGCAACAATTGCTTGGGAAGATGGATCATCAGGAGAGGCATGATGTCAAAAAAATTTGGAGGAAATATCCTCTCAAATTTACACATGATATAAATGATGTCCATTTGCATTTCCCGGAGGTCACATCGAGACACTTCCCGTGTGCATAACTTCTGGAAAAACCTTCCCAACGCTACTAACGGCTCCACCACCTGACGGGGAAGGAACGGTCGAATGAAAACAGGGAAGAGACGTTGTAGCAGGATATGACAGTCATGACTCTTCAACCCGTACATCTTATTGTCCCGGAAGTTCACACACCGGGCAATATTTCCTGCATAGCCTGAAGGATACTTCACACAACTCATCCACCTGAAAATTAGGTTCTTCTGGTCAGGCTTCACGGTGTAAGGAGCTTGAGGCATTTTTTTCTTCCCTTCTTTCAACCACAAATGTCTTCTTATTCCGCATTTTTTTAGATCAATGCGTGCCTTAGGACCGTCTTTCGTCTTCCCCTCCAAGTTCAGCACTGTGCCCACCACACTGTCGCACACATTCTTTTCTATGTGCATCACATCCAGGTAGTGCCTGATCAACAACTTACTCCAGTATGGGAGTTCCCAGAATATGCTCTTTTGTGTCCAGAATTTGTACATGTCGGGTCTTTCAGGTATTGCCGCCACAATGTTGGGATGATTGCTGAGCTGCCCAAAATCGTACTCATTAAGCACCGCTAAAATGTCTTCCCCCTCCATCTTCTGGGAGGCACGCCGCGTTCTACGGTCCCATCAAATGCCTTGTAATCGAACCGCCATTCGTGATCATATGGAAGGAAAGCACGGTGACCCAATCTGCATATTTTGTTGCAATGACTGCTGCTCCCCTTATCGCTAAGGCACTCTGGACAAGCCTTGTATCCCCTAACAACGTTGCCCAACAACATCCCACGGGCAGGAAAATCACTAATGGTGCCAACAACCATGACATGCATCTGGAACATCTCGTGCGTGTACTTGTCATAAGTGGGATGACCAACATCCCACAAAAATTTAAGCTCTTCAATCAAAGGTCTCAAGTACACATCGAGACACTTCCCCGGATAACCGGGCCCCGGAATCAACAAACTCAACATATTGTATTCCTTCTTCATGCACATCCATGGGGGAAGGTTGTACGGTACCAAAATCACCGGCCATATACTGTATTGCAGACTCATGTTCCCAAAAGGGTTGAACCCGTCGGATGAGAGCCCGAGCCTCACATTTCGGACCTCTGACGCAAATTGAGGAAACTCCCTGTCTATATGCTTCCAAGCCTGACCGTCAGCAGGGTGTATAAGGGTATCTTCGTCATGCAATTCCTTATCAGCGTGCCATCTCATCGCTTCAGTTGTGTGTGAAGACATGTACAACCGCTCCAACCTATCCGTCAAAGGGAAATACCGAAGTACCTTTACAGGTTTCCTGTTGCCTGCAGGAGTCAGCTTATATCTGTCAGTGTGACATACCGGACATGCGTCAAGGCCACCAAGGTCATTCCCTTCTGGATCTTTACCCCAAAAGAGAACGCAGTCATATCTGCATACATGGATCTTGATGTCGGAAAGCCCAAGATCTTTCAGGATACATCGGACCTTCCGATGAGTGGTAGGAAGACGATGACCGTTGGGCAGCATCGAAGCAGTGTACTGTAGATACTCATCAACAGCCTTCACGGTCGATTTTGTCTCAACTTTAATCCTCATTACGTCCATCACACTTTCAAGAACGGTCTTCTGACAACCGGGGTACACAGGGGTCTGTTGGAAAGCAAACAGTTTGTTGTACTTTTCAATACCAGCAGTGTTCACAGCTCTAGGGAAGGGCTGCACCGGGTCAGGCATATACTGTCCTTGAGCGCATACACCGCTCTCATAAGGAAACATGTCGTTGATGAATGTCGTTGTTGGATCGTTGGATATACTAGCACTGCCCGTCTCGGAAAATTGGCCATGATCATGCGGACCCCCTGATGATGTTTCACCGTGATATAACTAACATGTGTACTTCTCCCAAAACCCGTTACTCCTCAGGTGCTGTCATACTTTGTCAATGGGAAATCGATACATATCGCTGCGACACTGACATTTCGTGCACGGACAATAGAAAATTGTATTCCCGTTAGCATTATCCATCGCATATTCTAGAAAACTCATAACTCCTGCACCGTATCTTTTGTCCCATTTTGGAAGCGAAATCCAACTCTTATCCATATCATGAAAATATAACAAAATATATATATATATATATATATATATATATATATATTTATAACGCTGCTAGCTAATTATTAATAAAATTTCATGCCACATATAAAATCTCAATTCATTTAGTATATATATATTCTACGTACGTACTAAAACTAATTAATTACAAAATTATCATTATGAACTCATATATATCATCAACAACTTCATACCATATCAACACAATAATATTATAAATTAATATTAACATATATATATATATATATATATCTACTATTTATTAACAACAAATTAATTCATATATATTATCAATTCAAATCATCAACCAAATCGATCAACACATATATATATATATACATCCAACGTACTCAAAATTAATCAACTCAATCACAATCAAAATCAATAAACTCAATTAATCACACTAATTAAAATCGATCAACTCAAATAAAACTCAATTAATCAACATATATATACATATACGTACCTATATATGGCTCCACAAACTGATTATGGACAGATTTCGACAACACCCAAACTTTATCTCCCCTTTTCTCTTCTCCCATTTTTTTCCCGTTTTTTTTAAATGAGCTGCTGCTGCCCAGATCTGCAAATATAAAGCACTTTAGCCGACGACTATGAATTTCGTCGGCTAAACTTTTAAATATTTCGTCGGCCATGGTTTGTGAACTTTAGCCGACGACATAAATTCTTTAGCCGACGAAAGTTTTTTTCGTCGGCTAAAGTTTGTCATAGCCGACGAAAATTTAAAATAGCCGGCGAAATAAAATTTCGTCGGCTAAAGTGGACATAGCCCACTATAGCCGACGAAAAAATGCTTCGTCGGCCTGGTTTTTTTTTTTTCGTCGGCTATAACCTTTCTTCTGGTAGTGACCATACTCCATCATAACCTTAATTCATCAATTCTAACATTTTAGAATAAATACCAAGGAAATCCAACGGCCAGATTTTCATTCTAACAACCGTCAACATTCTCAATCTTTGAAAAATTTCAAACCTAACCAAAACTCTTTCAAAAATTTTAAACTTCACATCATTAAACTCCTCTTAATATAACACATTTAAAACCCTAAAAAGCCCCCCTTACAGTGGTGGCGTCGTTGTCTGCTCCGCCGGCAACGGCGGCTAGCAGCTGACTCCGGCGACACCTAAAACCTACCAAAATTTAACAACATCTTTCTCTCAACCCGCTCTATAACTTTCCTAACTAGCACAAATCTCAATTTCAAGTTTAACTAGGTCAATCGAATAAAAATACAATAAGGAACCCTAGAAATTTAAACACCCGATTCTCCTTACCTAGACCAAGAGGGAGTGAATCATTTTGAGAGATTGATGCACTGGATGAGAGCTTCCTATTTAGCCAAGCAGCTCTAGTTATGGAGGCCGAATGAGGAAGTTCCGGCGACGGAACACCACAGGACAGTTAGGCTTTCGGGCGACCTTTCTCCCTCAAGGCGACGCTAGGGCTGCTCCCACCAGTCCAGGAAGAAAGCTGGGTCGACAGCCGACCGTTTGGGACCGGTGTGGCAGTCTATGGTGGAGGACGGAAGTGGAGAGTCCGGCCGGGTCGGGGAGCACGTGGGAGAGGAGAGAGAGAGAGGAAAAGAAAAAAATGGCCTTTTTCCACCCTGTCCAACACCTTAATACCCACAAAAAATAAAACCCAATAAAATCTTTACCTTTTACTAACTAATATTTACCATTTTTTATCTGATAACTTTTTTATGCTAACTCTGATTTTAACGTATAGTATGTCTATGAATTCGTATTAATGTCATCTACGACCTCCTTTAAAAAAATTTCTAAAATAATTTTCCTACAAAAATTCAAGTCTAGAGTCCTTAAGTAGTAAACTATTACTCAAAGTGGTAAAAGACCATAATAATACCAAAAGTAAATAACCGTAAAATAACTTAAAAACTGGGATGTGAAAAATATCACTTTGTCTCTTCTGCTTAAGTAGCTCACAGCTTTTGTTAGTATACTAATATACACTTCACATCAGACTTGCCTTAGTGCTCGGTGTTTTTCTTTCTTTCTTAATTATCCAAAAAAAAATATCACATTGTATCTTCTGTTGAAGTAGCTCATAGCTTTTGTTGGTGTTTTCTGTATCCCCAAAGCATCAAGTCTAAATAAAATGTGAAGAAAGACAAGTGGTTTGATCAACCCGTATGCTTTTCTATGAATTATTTTTCATAATCTTTATCTATTACTTATTCATTTACTAACAATTGTGTGTTATTCATGTGCAAGATGGTGATCATAAGTAGGGCTGTAACTTGAAAACTGATAACCGAAAAATAACCACACCAAAGCCGAACCATAACCGAAAAAAACCGAGGAAAAAAAAAACCGCACCAAACCGCAAAAAAAAAACCGAAAACCGAAAGGTTTGGTGTGGTTTTGGTTTCGGATGTTTGGAAACCGAAACCGAACCGAAAAACCGATTATATATATATTGTAAGGAAATTATATTATTTATAGATATATATTATTAATATACATAAAATTTTATGTAGAAAATTGGGCTTAAATAAAGCCCCAAAAAAAAGATGGCCTTGCTTTCTCAGTCTGTTCTAACATTACTACATTAGGGTAATATTAATTGCATACATATTAATTGCATACAATGTTATAGGAAATTGTGAACCAGATTTTGACAAACTTATTAAGTGTATTGTTTGTGAAATCATGTGTCCCATAAATGTTGTTTTTGCAGGTTTTTGGACTTTTGGTCATGGAGCTTGCTGCTTTTGTTGCTGAAGTGATGATCTATCATCTATATGTTCATAATGTTCTAGTTTTTCATTGCTTTTTTTTTTTCTTTTTGAAAACTGTTATGTGGCATTGTGGGCTGCCCTTTTTCATTTTTTTTCTTTTCTTTTCTTTTCGGAAACGGTTATGTAATATGAGACATATCTACTTTCTACTTTTCTAGACTTGGTTTATTTATAGAATAACCGAAAAAAAACCGATATTAACCAGAGAAAAACCAAACCGAACACAATTGGTTTATGAAAAAATAACTGAAAAACCAAACCGAACCAAACCGAAAAAATAAATCGGTTTGGTGTTCGGTGTCACCTATTAACCGCACCATTCAAACCGATTAACAGCCCTAATCATAAGGAAGAGGAAAGATCAAGCCACTAAGGCCAGTGCTTTGATGGAGTCAATACGGTAGAGCGTCGGCTCAGCTAGCAGTAGCCTACCACCATGTTGGCTAGGATAGTACCACCATATTTGTGCGGCCCCCTACAGTTGACAGTAATTCAACGGGATCTCCATCGACGTCTGCAACCGCACTCGAATATGCAAGACGCATCATCGACAGCGCTCAAATCAAAGTTAGAAGCCCAACAGGTTACTTATTAATTCATCTTATACTTGTATTAATTTATTTTATTTCCTCTTCTACATTAAGTATCCTAATGTTTTCTCACATATTAATTGTAGCTCCGACACCGAAAAAGAAGCAGGGTTTATGTTCTGAAAAGAAGGCGGAGGATATCGTTCACCAAATGGGGCAGAAGATCAAGCTGGAGTATTGCCCCCGTGTAAAAGGCCCTAGCGTGAGGAGGATAAACAGCTTGGTGGCACATGATATTGGTTACGCCATATGAAGTCTGGTGGGAATAAGAGTAAGGACGTTTTATGACCTTGATCAGATCGAGAAGTGAAAGGTGTGGGATGCAATGTCGGTAAGTAACTGAAAAGTATATGAAAAGTAAATTTACTTAATTACATTTGTTTGATAACATATATATGATTGTTTAAGTTGGAAGACATGAACTGACTGAATTGACATCTCTTTGTTGATAAAATTTCATGTTTAATGATATGTTTACATAAGACTGAGTTTTCTTATAAAATAAAAATGTTATGGATATGTGTAAAGTATGATTGAATGTGTGTAAAGTATTGTGTGTTGATATGAATTGGAATATGTGTTTTGTGACAGTAATTGGGTATATTATTTTCTTTGTTTTATTTTTTAGTGCTTAACATGAGATTTTTTTTTATTTCTTACTTAGCCGAAGTACAAGTGAGATGAAAATGATGAGCAAATGTTCAATTGGATACTGAAGAGGGCACATGAGAGGTACAAGGACTGGAAGTACCAGTGTCACAAATGTTATCAATTGGAAGGGCCCTTTGGCATGCCTTCAGATTTCATTGGGAGAGGACCAGTGAGAGTTTCTATACGAGCACTTCGAGTCAGATGCGTTGAAGGTGATTTTTTTAAATTACCTTTATTGTTTCCCTTGTATTTTATTATTAGCTCATTCAATACCATAACATATTTGATTTATATATTGACTATGTCTTATATATATTACCTTGTTTAATTGACTAATCAAGACCATATTTGGTGTTACTATGGATATTAATTGGCTTTGAGAATAGTGGCTTAGCTAGACACTTTGTTAACAAGGGTCATATGTACATGTATAATTATGTATTTATAACATGTATAGTTATGTATTTATAACTTGAAATGTGAAATGTGCAAGATGTTAGAACTAATCTATTTAAAAAGATTTCATGTATTAGAGACTCTCCTTGGCAAACAAACGGAACTGTGGGGAGAAGACTATGCACCACAACACAAGGTCTTCTCTTATCATCTACACAATGGAGGAACTCAGAATACAAGGCGAGCAACTTCTAATAATCAAAGGTTTTGAGAAGACCTATGTCATGGAGGGTGATGAAGTTACAACCAAGCATTATGTAAATGTCTCTCCTTTTACTATTATATAAGCTTATCAGTGATTAGTCAAACATGTGTAAATCCGGCAATTGGTATATATATGATCATAAGTTGAATGAATGTCATGTTTTTCTGCTTCTTTTCAAAACAAAACAAGTGTTATTATTATTGTCATTAATTAAGATGTATAGTTTTAGGGTGAGAAGCTGAGTTTTCCTATGATGGGATTGGCGTAAAGCCTAGTTTTAGGGTGAGAAGCCTAGATTTGGTGAGAAACTAGGGAGTGATTCCAAAATCAAAGTATTTCGTGTGTTTTGGTACTTGGACAAGTTTAAATTCCTATGACACTCATGGTTTTATAAATAAATTTGGATCTTCTGTTAAATATCTGGGTTTATATTCATGTGTACTTTGATTGCATGATATTTTGTTATTCAGGTCATTTGGGAACTTAAATGTTTTGGTTTGATTTTGGACCATGCTCTTGTGCTATTGTGGTATGAATGCTTTTTTGTTCATTTCATGTTCATTACTTTGTTTGAGAACCACTAGGATTATGGGTTACAAAGTTAGGGAGTTAACTTTGTATTTATTTTAAGTAAGTAGTGTTTCATTGTATGCTGAGAAGTGATGTTTTTGTTGGTTTGATTGATTTTACAATTGCGTAATTGCCTAATGAGATATAGTTAACGATGTTACCCTAACTAGATGAGAGTCTCTTTATTTGTGAGCTTGTCATGGTCAGCTACCTAGCTTATAATGCCAAACTGCGTATGCGATCTGCATATATACATGCACACAGCCACACTTGGATAGATAGTCTAGTTGTGTTCATAAGATGTTATATATATCTTGTTGGTGTGTGTGTGTGTTTCTAGGGAGTGAACATACATGTTTTCTGTGTTTAGGGAGTGAGATAACTTTAGCTTCATATCAATAATGTGTTTCTTGATCTGCAAAATTTAAAAACAAGAACATGAGTAATTAGTTCTTAGAGTGGATATATACATGATCAAATTAGCAACTTATTCATTCTCAAATAGTTGAATAGCAGCATTGCATGACTGAGTTGCTTGATTCTATCTATTGGCATGGTGAATAAAGTGTTTTGATTTTATCTTTTCTGTTTTGTGTGGCCTGTTAAAACAATTTTTTTTTTTTTTTGGTTTGGTTAGTTGCTGCAAATTCAGTTTGAATGGGTAATGACAGTTTGGCTAGAGAAAATGACTATTTAGTGTTCCAGATTTGTTTCTTGCAATTGTATGAGCTTTGATCAGATCATTGTTATCTTGTAACAATCACTACTAGAACAAGCACTTTAGCCGACGAAAAATTTTAGTCGGCCTGTTAAAAAAATTCGTCGGCTATAGTGTCGTCAGGAAAAGGCCGTCTGTAATGACTTTAGCCGACGAAATTTTTTTTTCGTCGGCTATAGTCGTTGGCTATAGTCTGGGACTATAGCCGACGAAATATTCATCGGCTAAAGTGCGTAAAAAATTAAAAAAAATAACTATATCCGACGAAATATAAAATATTTCGTCGGCTAAACGTTGTAAAAAAAATTAAAAAAATAACTATAGCCGACGAAATATAAAATACTTCATCGGCTAAACCTTATAAAAAAATTAAAAATAACTATAGCCGACGAAATATTAGGTTATTCGTCGGCTAAACCTTATAAAAAAATTTTAAAATAACTATAGCCGACGAAATATTAGGTTATTCGTCGGCTAAACCTTATAAAAAAAATTTAAAACAATTTAAAAATAACTATAGCCGACGAAATATTACGTTATTCGTCGGCTAAACCTTATAAAAAATTATAAAAAAAAATTTAAAAATAACTATAGCCGACGAATATAGTGTTTGAATATCGTCGGCTAAAGTTCCTGGGTTTGAAAAAAAAACTGCAGAAAATAACTTTGGAGGAAGGCCTTTAGCCAAACAAAAAAAAACAGCATCAAAGAGAATGTTATGCTCCAAAGACTATAACTTCAACTACCCATTGACAGATTTTTTTTGACATTCTCACATTGGTAATCCTAAATCCCTTAAAGAATGCCAAATAAATGATTCAATATACAATTAGGCAGAAAGTTTCTGAATGAACTTACTCTATCAAGAAAAAGATCTTTGCCTCCTTGAGTTTGAAACAGAGCCAACCTAAGCTCCTCCTGGATTACAAACTAAGGTTAGACAAATGAACAATATATGCAAAACTAAATTACAATGATAAACAAACAACAATTCGACTAATTCAACTAACCTTGTGAATTAAACCATCATCCATAATCGAACTACTAACCTTGTGAAAATCCGGCAAATAATAGACTTCTTACCATCTTCGGCTATATAAAGAACTTTAGCCGACGAAATTCTTTATTTTCGTCGGCTAAACTCTTTGGTTGACCGCCAAAAAATTTTGGTTCAAAATTTCCAAAATTTTTCGACTTTAGCCGACGACTTTTCATATATTTTCGTCGGCTAAAGTCCTTTAAAAATTTCGTCGGCTAAAGGTACCAATTTCGTCGGCTAAAACTTGGAAATTCGTCGGATAAACCTTCTAAACTCGTCGGTTAAAAGTATTTTTATACATTTGGCATGTTGTGATTGTGATGATCAAACTTGAGAAAAAGAAATCCAACCGTCAGATCTGACCAACATGATAAAATACATGTATGGGAAAAAATTCAACTTGATCCGAAAAGAATAAGGGCTCGATCCGGACGGTCAATCTCGTAAGTCAAACCCCTAAACGCACGGAAAAGGTCGTTCGACCGTCTAAATTACGTATTTTGGCCGGACCTCCAACTGAAAATAGTTTTAAACCGATGACACGCAACAAGTTGTATAAAAATTTTACGCAAAATAACCACCGAATATAGGGCTACTCATTGGGGAAAAAATGAAAAATTGCATTGACCGCAACTATCGGCACCGAATATTTACCGGAATAGTGTGATTTTTCAACCGTGGATGTTTTCAACATTCTCGTTATATCTTATTTCATGACTTTTTAGCGTTTGAAGGTTTTACGTATAGTTTGTTTTTGAAACGGAACATTTACATAACACTTGGTAAACAAGTTATACAACATTAGTATGCATGTTGTGATTGTGATGATCAAACTTGAGAAACAGAAATCCGACCGTCAGATCTGACCATCATGATAAAATACATGTATGGGAAAAAATTCAACTTGATCCGAAAAGAATAAGGGCTCGATCCGGATGGTCAATCTCGTAAGTCAAACCCCTAAACGCACAGAAAAAATCATTCGACCGTCTAAATTACGTATTTTGGCCGGACCTCCAACTGAAAATAGTTTTAAACCGATGACACGCAACAAGTCGTATAAAAATTTTACGTAAAATAACCACCGAATATAGGGCTATAGTAGGTAATAGAAAAATTTTAGGGTTTAGTCGACGAATACCCTAACGTATTCGTCGGCTATAGTATGTAATTAAAAAATTAAAAAATAACTATAGCCGACGAAATATTAGGTTTTTCGTCGGCAAAAACCATCTTAGCCGACGACTTTTCATATATTTTCGTCGGCTAAAGTCCTTTGAAAATTTTCCTCCAACTTTGGTTTACCGCCTAAAAAATTTAGAAATTTTTTGACCTTAGCCGATGACTTTTCATATATTTTTGTCGGCTAAAGTCTATAAATTCATGAAAACACTCATATCTCCCTCTATATTACGTAGTTTGGTCAAACCTTCCACACGAAAAACTTTCATGTAGATGAGACGCAACCGCCTATAAAAAAATTTTGAGACATTTGCCTTCCGACGATAGGGCTCCCCATAGGGAATAATAACGGTAAATAGGGTTGACCGCTACTATCGGCTCTGAGACTTTACCCGATTTACGTGATTTTTGAACCATAGCCGTATTTCACCATTCTGAACACATCTTATTTCACGATATTTTTAATAATTTTGCTTCCTATGTAGAGTTGGTTCACAAAGTTGTATAACCTACTAAACAAGTTATACAACATTAGCAGACACGTTGTGATTCCGATGACTAAAATTCACAAACCAAAATTTGACCATCAGATATGATTATTATGACGAAATACGTCTATGGTAAAAAATTCAACTGGATCCGACAAAGTTAAGGGCTCGATCGAAACGGTCAACCATAATCCATCGTCACTTATCACACGAAAACACTCATATCTCCCCTCTATATTATGTAGTTTGGTCAAACCTTCCACACAAAAAACTCTCACGTCGATGAGACGCAACTGCCCATATAAAAATTTTGAGACATTTACCTTCCGACGATAGGGCTCCCCATAAACCCGAATAACGGAAAATAGTAGACACGTTGTGATTCCGATGACTAAAATTCACAAACCAAAATTCGACCGTGAGATATGATCATTATGGTGAAATATGTCTATGATAAAAAATTCAACTGGATTCGACAAAGTTAAGGGCTCGATCAAAACGGTCAACTCTAATCGAAAATAAGAAAACTGCATTTTGAAGCCCTAAACGGACTCGGATGGCCAAAAAATCCTATACATCATGGCTTTAGCAATAAGTTTGACTCGTAGCGCCGTTACGCTTCCGGAAAGGTATCACAATAGTCAATCAGACACCAAACACCAAATCTGCAGCATAATGAATAATAAGGGTAAGTCAACTATCGGCACCGAGACTTTACCTGAATACCGTCATTTTTCAATCGTAGATGTATTTCATCATTCTGGTCATATCTTATTTCACGACTTTTTTGCGTTTGAAGGTTCTACGTATAGTTTTTTTTTTCAGATGAGTTGTTGTTCAAATCTGTAAATATAAGACACTTTAGCCGACGAAATTATATTTTTCGTTGGCTAAACTGTTAAAAATTTCGTCGGCTAAACTCTAAAAATTTCGTCGGCTAAATTTTTGAAAATTTCGTCGGCTAAACTTTTAAAAATTTCGTCGGCTAAAGTTCACAGACTATAGCCGAAGGAAAAAATTATTTAGCCGACGAAATTTTTCATAGCCGACGAAGATTTTTAATTAGCCGACGAAGGAAAATTTCGTCGGCTAAAGTGGACTTTAGCCGACGAAAAAAAAAATCGTCGGCCTGGTTTTTTTTTTTCGTCGGCTAAAGCCTTTCTTCTGGTAGTGAATGAACTTGCAACCATTTGACTTGCATTTGGAAGAAGTCATTCTTAGGAACACAACTGAGCAATGAATCTTGTTTTTCCTCATTTTAGTCTCATTATAGCCCTAGCTAAGCTTCTCTGTTTATTATGTAAAATGTCAAGTTTATTATGGAAATATTGAGCTGCATGTTTTGTTTATTAATGGATGTATGCTAAATGCAGAATGACATGGTTGATGAGATCAATAAACGAAATGATGCATTTAAGAAACAACACCCTGACGTGACGGAGGTGCAGATTATGGAAAGTGCTCAGTCCCAAAAAAATTGAGGTGTTGGGTACAGTGCTCAAAACGAGGAAAGGAAAGGAGATGAGAGGGATGGGTTGAGGAGACGAGCGAGACTTGAGTCATTCTTCAAATGGTTCCACTTTACGTAGTCGTCCTCCTAGAGTTGATGAGCAGTAACTCCAAGAGGTGCAAGGGCGCTATGACTAGAGACTAAAGAAATCAGAGGAGCATGCCCAGCAGCAAATCCAAAAGGTCCAATAGCGGGCCCTACATGCCGATTCTATGTATAGTGTTGTGCAGTCTCAAGTTGCAATCATATATGAGCACTTAGGTATGCTACCTCCTCATCCTCCATAATTTTCTTCTCCTCCTCCACAAGTTTCCCCACAGAACAATGATGATAGAGGCGACAACATCAGATTGGACGAGAATGACAATTAACATTATTGATTTTGTAGTACTTCATTCATAGGTTAGGTAGATTGTATGAACAATTTTCTAGCTAGTTCATTATTTGGCACTAAACATGCACGATTAATAGACATGCAAGTTAATTTGTATATATGAACAATATTTGTCCATCTAGTTATCATGATCAATATACGAATATGTTTTCCAAATCCAGTGCTTTTTGGCTACTGTATTTGTATATGTTTGATTATTGTTACTGATTTGTAATTTTTAGAAACAGTGAATAGGGTAAAAAAAATACAATATTTCGTCGACTAAGAATTGTTATGAATTCATTAGTTTAAAACTCTGCCGACTAATATTTCGTCGCTTAAGAACGATGTAATATTCGTCGGTAAACATACATACCGACAACAATTTTGTCGGCTAAGAATCGTTCCGACTCAAACATTCCGTTGACAGAGGTTCTTATCAACGAATCTGTTTGTCGACAAGGCAGGAAAATGTCCGTCAGTTAGGATCCCTCTTAGTCGACGACTAACTTTAGTTTCGTCGCCTAAGTGTCTCGACGACTAACTTTAGTTTCGTCGCCTAAGTGTCTACCTCACGACACTTAGGCAACGAAACTTAGTCAACGGATAATTCGTTTGTCAAGATCTTAGGCGACGAGTTGTTTCCGTTGCCTGGGACGAGATTTCCTATAATGAATGTATTTTTGGTGACAATAACAGTATTATGAAAGACACATTTATGAAATGTAGGTGAAATTTATTTTTTTATTCAGTTTCCTTTAGTTATGCTTCAGTTCTTGAAGCTTGAATTTTAATGATTATCTTGCACAATCATTTTAGAGGGAAATTGTTTCAGTTTTGGAGGGATTTTCATCTTTTTTTTGCTGGAGAAGCCAAACAATATTGATTTTACCCTTCATTCAGCTGACTTGACATGAGAAAAAATGACAGCTCAACAACGTAACGGTGAAATTGGATGAAAATAAACGGTTTGACATAATTGTGTGACATTGAAAAGTAATAGGAGTGACATGTTGAAATTGAGAAACAGAGGACTAAACTGTTTAAACCTTAAAAATAAGAGGAGTGACAAGTAATTTGTTCTTATTTTTGTTTAGAAGAGTGCAAACTAATATTTTAGGAATGCAAACAACGTTAAGTCTTGTTTCAAGTGTCTTGCTAAATTTACTAGCAATTGATAAGAAGGCGAGAGATTTTTTCTAGGGTTTTGATTCAAGGGCTGCAATTGTGGCTTCAGATAAAATCCAAGCCATGGCTGCCCACATACCTTTATGTACTCCCCATCTCGTAACAATAGAGAAGGAGAATGACCCTTTCTAATCCTAATCTCCAAGCCCAGCCGATCCAGTGATTAGAATTCTTATCCAACCACGCCCAACAGACGCCGGCACAGCCAGAGACCGACACTAACACCCCAGCTCAGACGAATGAGAGAGGAGTAATTTGTTTTTCAAAACCCTAGTACCGATGTTTGCGGAGTAGCCTTTGTTAGAATTTAAGGATGAGTAAAAGAACACTGAAAAAAATGAAAAAACTGCATCGTGACTATATCAACAATATCAATAATTTGACATTCATAATGTTTTGAAGAGATTTATTTCAATCATGTTTCCGGTAACTACACTTGTAATGAATTGTTTAACATATGATCACACACGCTTATAATTAAGATTTTTCCACCTTAAAAAGAAAAGAAAATAGAGACATATACGAAGATTCATAGAAATGCATTTTTATAGAGATTTGAAAAGGGGGATTTGCTTTGATTGATAGCTGAGTGTTAGGTAGATCATACAGATGCATGCATGACGAGTGTGTTCTTCTTCGTCTAGTTAACGCAGTTCGTTTGGTAAGAGAAGACAGTGTGCCCCATGCCGAATTACGCAAATGCCCTTAACCGCATATTGTAACCGAATGTGCGTCCAGAGATGCTCCCGTCCTTTTTGCGGCTCTGCCCTTTCCAACTCCCAAACCAAATTCCCCATCGTCCAGTCAGTTTAACTGATGACGTGGTATTAGGAAATCAGCCTCTTCCCCAGATTGCCCTCTACTGTTGTTTCCGCGATTACGTTATTGCCCTTCAGCTTGGGTCAGGGTTCTTGTGCTCTTCTGTCGTCAATCTCGATGAAACCTAAATTAAGGTTTGCAATGCATCTTTTTTATTGCTACATATTATGATCAACTTGAGGATTGAAAATGAAAGGGATTCTTCAGGTTCTATTTGGATCTTTCATCTCCTATAATTTTCTATGCCATAGAAAACCATGTCCCTGGTTTTGTAATGGAGAGAATAAGTCAGAGAACTTAAATTAAGACTACTTTGGTATCCATGGTTTTGTAATAGTAAAACTTTGAACTACCTTGGCTACCAACAGAAACGGGTACGGGTTTTTCATTTTGTCATGCTCATAGTCTCATTCGTTTTTGAAATGTTTCATCAGAATTCTAGAAGATCTATGACTGATATATATATTCTCTAGACAAGAAAAAACATAATATTGTAAATTTCTATATATTTCATGTTTGAATACTTTTGGTGGGTTGATGAATTAGGATCGAACCTAAATGACATGTACGTAGTATAAAGAGATTAATACCCTTCTATTATTTGATTAAGCTAGCTTTTGGTGTCTTCCAAGAGATCGCATACGAAACTCCAACGTTTTTGTTATCAATTTTAAAAAATTAGATCAAATAGATAGACAAATTAGGGAGAAAATCTTCTGTCCCCGTTTTTCTCCCTTTTAAATTTTGACATCTGTCCATTTCAATCCAACTCAGCCAACAAACCATTAACTCTGTTAACCCATAATTTTGAAAATAACAATTAGTTAAAAAGATAATGGAAATAATAAAATCATTCAACTCATTGATAGGGAGCCGTTCTATTGCGGACGGCTTTGTTGCGGACATGTTGCGGACTTCCAAAACTGACCGTTGGATTAGAACACAGCAAATCTGCCCGTCCAATTCATCACCATCACCGCTTTCGTCATCCTCGTCTTCGTCGCCAAGCCCTAGGTTCCGCAACCGGAACACGATCCTCTCTATCGCGCTCTGGCCTTTGTCCTTGTCCGTGTACCTCGCCGCAGTTCCGCTCGGCTTCTCACGGCCGTCGGATTCGTTGACTCTATCGGATTCTTTGACTCTATCTTTCTGGTGAGACGGCTCCGGCGGAGCACCGCGAGTGGGCCACTTGTTGAGCCAAGGCGCGGTGGAGGAGGAGGAGGAGGAGGGCTTGGACTTGTGCAAGGGTCTAGAGTTCGAGGCTCCGCCGTGCTCGCTTCCAGGAGCTCTTCTGCGTTTGAGAAGAGAGAGAGAGAGACTGCGTTTGACGAAAGCGGTGATGGTGATGAATTGGACGGGCAGATTTGCTGTGTTCTAATCCAACGGTCAGTTTTGGAAGTCCGCAACATGTCCGTAACAAAGCCGTCCGCAATAGAACGGCTTCCCTCATTGATAATGAACATTTTGGATATCCAGCTTTGATTGTCAATACTAGGATTGAACCCAGAACTTGAAACTCATGGACTCGTATCATACTCATAAAATGTCGTTGCCATCGTTCTCGCTGGAGCCGGAACCAGAGTCTCTACTCCACTTGGTCCATTGACCACCACCACAACTTCGTCGAGCCTCGCGAAGGACGCGATCAAGCTGATGGAGGAGCCGTGGAGGAGGTTTCAGCAAAGTATATTATGATCAACCCATATCTCACTCATCAACCCATATATTATGAATCCAATCATACCCAGATGAAAATGATATTACTCGTATCAGAAAAACTGATACCCAGATGAAAATGATGTTAGATACAGTGCCCGCATGGGCAAAAGTCACAAAAGAAACAAAATTGAATTGAAACAAGAGCCAAAAGATACCAGAAAATTGATTCTTACAGAAGCATAGCAAGTGGGTGTCCAACCCCCAACCTCTTTGCTTCGGTCTTATGAGCATATGGTCTCCTGGACCTTCCTCACCTTAATTTGTGTTGTAGTTATGCATTTTGATTATTAAAAGCACTTGGATTCTTCTTCAAATATTCAGAATTCAAGTTTATTTCTCCCTGGACCACATCGAGTCCGAACCAGAGTCTGTTTTTCCGGCGCCATGCATTCGACATGCAGGAGGACATGCAAGAGAAAGGAGTTTGAGTCATATTACAGAAGAATTTTAACCAAGTTTTATTTAATAAAAAAAAAAATACTAAATTTTATTTTGAAAATATAGGTTAACAGAGTTAAGCCTTTGTTAGTTGAGTTGGATGGAAATCACAAGTGTCAAAATATGAATGAGGGACAGGGGAGGAGACATGAAATTAGGGACATAAGATTTTCTCCTGACAAACTAGACGTCTAGCTATGTTTTTTTTTTTTTTTTGGTACAGATGAAGTCCAAAAAGGCCTAAAGCAAAAACAAACAAAAAAGCCTAACTAGCACCACTGGTCCAGAAACTTCTGTCTCTGGTAACACCCATCATATCATCAACCAAAGCTTCAGCAACACAAGCAGGCGTCTCAGTAAAGTAAACAATGCCATTAAATACATAACAAAGAAAACTTAGAACCATATATGTCTATACCACCAATCTAGTTGCATGCATATCTACAAGTGATGCATGGCTTTCATGAAAACCTCAAAATTGCATAGTTTAATGGTCGAAATATGATCCCCACAATTAATCAAACATGAAATGCAGTAGAAAGGCCTTTCATGCTTGGCTATATATATCATTCTCATATTAGTATGTAAACCACACAACCAAACCAAACTTAGGTGAAAAAAAACAAAAATAAATTATTAATGGTTTTTGAAAGTCAACCACGTACTATTTTGACGAATAATGTAGAGAAAATAGTGGATCCTACAAAACATCTAACAACATCACATAAAAAAAGAAAAACAAAAGGCTAACAAACCGAAAAGATGTAATTAATACCAAAATCTTGAGGCACAATCTCGTAATAAAGAAAATCCTGATTATTACCACCTAATGAATCTATGAGCCAACAAGACCCTTCCTTGCCTTTTTGGTCTGATTTTTCTTGGTTAGCAGGTAAAGCCTTAAATAAAATTAAGCGTACGTACGTAGGGGAGGAGCAAATAAGGTAATAGAGGATGGGAAATGACGTAACAGAAAAAACACAGGGCATATTTGGAAATTCGATGGGTAAAAGTACCAGAACCGGGGTCCGCATAAGTTGGTTGGTTGTATCGCCAGGGGTGGCCTGGTCCATTTGGCTTTTTGCCCCTATAAAAGCGCTCTTTTGTAGCCCACGCCTTCCCTCTCTACAGTGCTACTACTAACCTTTCCACCAAACCACAATACCAACCAATTCCAATTCTCTCCTCCTTCCCCGTAGTCTCTCTACTCATGGATTCCGACTACGGCATTCCCCGGGAGCTCTCCGCCGTCCAGAAGCTCCGATCTCAAAACCAGCCGGATCTTCCTCCTTGCCTCCAGGTCTATCTCCGCTCTTTATCTCTCTTTTTCAATCCTGTTTTCGTCGTTTTGATCTTGATTCTAGTGTTTCTCGGTTATCATCGTCGTCGTTTATTATTTGAATTTCAGATCCGGTTACGATTGGATCTGTTGTGTATCTAGGAACGTAAAAGTTCGATGGAAACTGTGTGATTGAATCTGTGGTTTACTATGTGTTGTGATTTTTCGATGTGATATTTGCTTCGTGAAATAAGTCTGCTGCATTGCTTATGGATTGACTTTGAGTGTTGTGAAAATCACTTTTGTATGTTTGAATTTATAGTAGGATGGTTCTACTGTTCTACAGTGTCTACCTAACATTATAAGAGCCGAAAATGAAAAGGTTTTGGTTCTATGAAAGCAATGAATAAGGATTCAAGTCCACGGCGCCATAAAATTTACATGAGATTCGCATGCTTGATTTAGTGTAATATTTCGGAAGATGTATTGAATTCCTACGCAAAAATTGAGTGTATTTGCTATGCAATCTTCAAATATTTTGAGGATTTTCCAGTTTTGTTGCATGAAGTTTTTTGTTATGTATATATTTTTAGGCTTGATGAGATAAACTGTAATTGAATCTGGTGCGCCTTTCGTTCCAGCGTGCTGAAGTTTTATACTGAGATTGTGTGTAAATGTCATTTTGCAGGGAACTACTGTAAGAGTTGAATTTGGGGACACAACCACAGCGGCAGACCCCACAGATGCCAATACCATTAGCCGATACTTTCCAAACACTTACGGTCAGCCTTTGGCTCACTTTCTGAGGGCAACTGCAAAAGTTGCTGGTGCTCAGGTTATTTCAGAGCATCCGGCTATGAGGTATGTGCACATGTTGCATTTTACCAGTACTGATATTCATTTTTTATTTTTCGCTGTGAATGGGTACATGACCGCCTCTCTTGGAGATCTATCAGTTTTATTGCATACTAATGCACTAATATGGTGGTGTTTAAGTCAAATTATTTTGTTTGATCCATTTCAATCGATGCTAATATTGAATTATTTTGTTTTAACAGGGTCGGAATTGTCTTTTGTGGGAGACAATCTCCTGGAGGACACAATGTCATCTGGGGCCTTCTCAAGGCTCTAAAAACTCATAACCCCAACAGTACCTTACTTGGGTTTTTGGGTAAGCTGTATTCACTGTTTTGGATCTTTGTATTTAGGTTTCTGTTGTTTGCACTTTGTTTTAACATGTATTTGTTCTTGTAAAATATCTGTTTTCCTCATCACGGAGATGGCCCTTACTAAAGATGATCCTTTTATTTGTTAACAGGTGGATCTGAAGGTTTATTTGCACAGAAAATTCTTGAGATAACAGATGATGTTCTTGCTACCTACAAAAATCAAGGTTGGTAGTGATAGCATGAAATTTGACTGCTTTTGGGATTCTTTTTGTATGCTGAAACTAAAGAGCTATTTGGTATTGTTGTGTGTGACCAGGTGGTTATGATTTGCTTGGACGGACAAAAGATCAAATTAGAACAAAGGAGCAAGTCAACGCCACGTTAACTGCATGCAATGCTTTGAAGTTGGCTGGCCTTGTCATAATTGGAGGTAAACTTCATGCCTAAGGTTCTGCTAGTCCATGCATATGCTTATACACACATGAGATAAGTCCTGATGTTTGATATTCTTGAAGGGGTGACATCAAACACCGATGCTGCTCAGCTTGCAGAGACATTCGCGGAAGCAAAATGCCAGACAAAGGTACTTTGCAACTGATATGTGTAACATAACATTCTGTTTTCTCATTTATGTTGAAACTTGGTACTTCCGATGCAATTGTCTGATTTTTGTACTTGGCACCTTCCAAATCTTTTGTAGGTGGTTGGAGTTCCTGTCACTATGAACGGAGATCTTAAAAACCAGTTTGTGGAAGCTAATGTTGGTTTTGACACAGTATGCAAGGTATTAGTCAAATGATGTGGGGCACTGTATCTTACGTTTTTCCAAGTCCCTTTAAGATAGTTTTTTCCTTTATGTGGTGTCACTCTGTACAGTATTGTGCATTTCTTAAAGTGATTTGAACAAATAAGGTTAGGTAGGAGCATAGTTTTCCATCACACTGATTTTAGTCATAGAATAACCATTTGTTCTTGTCTGGCATTTGTTTTAATTAGTCCGTGTGATACATTTTATTGATGTCATTTGATAATTGAAACTTCTGCTCTTGTACACAGGTCAATTCCCAGCTCATCAGCAATATGTGCACAGATGCTCTTTCTGCTGAAAAGGTATCTTATTCATTTGGCCCAATTTTCTTTCCTAAGTTAGCTTGTCATTTTGTAAGTCTGTTTTGTGTTCTTAACTGCTTGCATGTATATCTCTATTCTGTTTCTTTATGGTGATCATGTTTTTTCATCTAAATAAACTGCACCTCTGTATTTCCAGTATTATTATTTCATTCGACTCATGGGCCGGAAGGCATCACATGTTGCCTTGGAGTGCACCCTTCAATCTCATCCAAACTTGGTTAGTATTATTTATTTCTTTTCATCCTCCAGTGTTCTTAGTTTATTTCCCAGTATTAAATTATATGCTTTTTGCAGGTAATTCTTGGTGAGGAGGTGGCTGCATCCAAGCTAACGCTTTTTGACATTGCAACTCGAATCTGTGATGCCGTCCAAGACCGTGCCGCACAAGGTTCCTAATAAGTTTTGTTGCATTCTTATCATTGTTGGGTTTCATGTTTCTATCCTAATTCCTCTTATCCTGTTCAGACAAGAATCATGGTGTCATCCTATTACCAGAAGGACTTATAGAAAGCATTCCTGAAGTGTATGCCCTCCTGAAGGTAACTGAACACAGATACTTTTCTTCTGTCTTGCTTATAAAAGTGTACACTTCATGTCTTCAATAATTCTTCCCTTGGTTATTGTTTTGACCAAGGAACCATTGATTATTATTAAGTGATGATGTTTTTATGCAATCACTGAACTTTATATCATGTTTTCTCTCTTGAAATTTGTGTCCTAATGTTATTTATTAAATACTGGACAGGAAATTCATGGTTTGTATAGGCAAGGAGTTTCTGCTGATAAGATTTCGTCTCAACTCTCACCATGGGCATCTGCTTTGTTTGAATTTTTGCCACATTTTATCAAGAAACAGGTTCCAATTCGCCATTATGTTTAATAAATGCCATCCGCTTAGTATTATTGAGGAATAATGTGGTTCATCTTTGTGTAACAGCTGCTTCTTTTGCCTGAATCAGATGACTCTGCACAGTTATCTCAGGTAACTGCAAATATCCCTGATTTCTTAATTGAATACAAACTCAGATTTTTGATCAGTTTTTTTTTTTTTTTTTTCCTTTATACAGATTGAGACAGAGAAACTTCTTGCACATCTTGTGGAGGTGGAGATGAACAAGCGCCAAGTATGATTCCTGCATATCTTCCCTCTATCTCTTTCTCTCTCTTGCCTAATGTTTTAAATTCCATATAGGCATTTTTATAGGTAAAAAGTTAATCAGTTAAAGATAGTGAATCTTCATGAAAATGCGGGATTTTGAGTAACTGTTAGTTCTGATCTGTCTGGTTTTCAACAGAAAGAAGGCACATACAAGGGGAAGAAGTTCAACGCTATCTGCCACTTTTTCGGTTATCAGGCTCGGGGGTCTTTACCATCAAATTTTGATTGTGACTATGCCTATGTATGTTGCCTAGGGTCTCTTCATCACAGCCTATTTTGTTACAGTATCCTTCAGTTTAATATGATTTATGCTCTTGCAGGTTCTAGGGCACATCTGCTATCACATGCTTGCAGCTGGTTTGAATGGTTACATGGCAACTGTAACTAATCTAAAAAATCCTTTGAACAAGTGGCGTTGTGGTGCTACTCCATTTACTGTAGGTTTTCCTTTTTACTTTATTATGTTATGTTTTCAATATTGGCTTTTGTAAATTATTTTGCCAGTCCTTTAAGTACCTCAGTGTTTTAGTGGTCAAGACATTAACTCTGTTTCATTTGCGACCAAATAATAGGATTTTAACTCTATCTGTCTGCATTTGGTCACGTTGATTTAGGCCATGATGTCCGTAAAGCGCTGGTCTCAAAATCCTGGGTCTGCTGCATCTATTGGAAAACCTGGCATATTTCCTGTTACCGTAGATTTGAAAGGCAAAGCATACGAGTAAGTAATGTAGAAAGCTTTTCTGCAGGCATGCCAATCTGAGGATATCCACCCACCCCTCCCTCACTCTACACTGCTTTTTGACTTTGGTTTCAGGCTATTGAGACAAAACGCTACAAAATTCCTGCTGGATGATATCTACAGAAATCCAGGGCCTCTCCAATTTGAAGGTCCTGGCGCTGATTCCAAGGCTGTAACACTGTGCGTTGAAGACCAGGATTACATGGGGCGCATCAAGAAATTGCAGGAATATCTTGACCAGGTACTCACTACGCTAGACTCATTTGAGAAACCGTAATCAATTGCTGGTTTGTTGTGAATATTGTAATCATTTATCGACAGTCTTGGAATTCCTATATGTTGGGTTGCAAGTATGCGTTTCTGCAACTTTTTTTGACATAATTACTGTTTATTATGTTGGTGTGGCTTCTGTTGGTATACATGGTTAGTTTTGATGGATTTTTCCCCGTTTCTTTTCAGATTCGAACCATTGTGAAGCCTGGGTGCTCACAGGAGGTTCTGAAAGCAGCATTGAGCGTCATGGGCTCCGTATCAGAAGTACTAACCGTTATGTCTTCATCTTCATTGAATGCCCCGTCATCTCTTTAAGAGCATTTTTCTTGTTCTTCGATCAAGCTGCTGTACAGGGAGGGTGCTAAATGTTTTCACATCTCCCATGTCTCATATGAGGAACTGTAGGTTTGGAAGTGTCAAATTATGGCAATAATCAGATTTGGAATTTTTCCCCTTTATTTAACACTGTTAAAAATAAGTTATATTAAATTTTGGAACAGATGAAACGATTTTTGTGATAATAAGGTGATATGGTCTTTTGTCTTCTTCAATAACATGCAGTCATGAAATTATATTTGAACTTTTTTTTATCTGGACAATTTAGTGATGATGGCCAAGTACCAAACTATAATGAAATATAAATTCATTGAATATCTCTTTCAGTTTGAACATTGAATTTTAAAAAATATTTAATTCAGTTTAACCCATCGAGGTTTGGGTTAAACATCATGTCTGTCCTAATTATTTCAATTTAATCAAGAACACCCTTAAATTTTCCTAATTATTTCAATTTAATCAAGAACACCCTTAAATTTTCTAATTTCGTCAGTCGTGTACAATGTCGCTCCGGTCCAAATTAGACATAACTTGAAAGATGCGGCCTACGTTGATGGATGAAATTGTCATTTTAAGCACATCTTGCCTCTAAATTACCACATATTATAATAATTTTATAAAGATATGATTATGGCAAAATGTTCGAATTTTGGAGTCAAATGTGCTTCAAATAATCAATTTATCCCCCAAAGTAGACCACATCATTAAATTAAGAGTTTGGACAATAACAAGAGAAATTTGATATAATTGATGAAATTAGAAAGTTCAAGATTGTTTTTAATCAGCCCAGTACCATTTGGTTTAAGGACATAGTCTCCTCTTTGTAAGTGAGAAGTTGTGAGTTCGACTCATGAAGTTATAATATTTAAGTTGCTTACCTGATAAAGATTGTTCTTGATCAAATTGAAACAACAAGACTAACATGATGTTAGCCTCAAACCTAAATAGGAAATAAAATGTTTGAAAATGAAGACAATTTATAAAAACAAAGACAATTTTTTGTTTATGGTAAACAAAGTTCATTACCGTCCTAGCTAACTCTTTGTATATACGACTGTATCACCATATGAGTGACAATATAGACTTTTTTTGTTTGCGGAAATGAATTTAATTCTAATTTTTTTGTCTTTCCCATAGAAAGAACATCTCATTCCGATGTTTAGTAACATAAAAAAAATTATCCGAAAAATTGTTAAAATTATTGTAATTAATTTGATAAAATAATAAATGTAGTGAAAGAATGAGAGAAAGTGATTCTTTTGAGATTTAGAAGAACCGCTTCTCCCCCATTTTTCTTTTCTTACCAAACGCTAGAAAGAAACATATTTGCTTTGCTAATGCTTATTTTTCACGAACTAAACGATGCCTATAGGTAATCTCAGTGAGTCAATGACGAATAGATAAATCTCACCACCACTTGATCAAGGACCATGCAGTCATGTTCTAGCTCTTAAGTTTCGCAAATCAAATCTTAAACTCATTTTCCATTTCTTTTGATTTTTTACCAAACACATTTTTGAAATCTTAAGAATGTAATTACATTGCCAAATAGGAATCCTCATGTTTCACGACCATGTATTTCTAATTTGATCATGTTTATTTCTTTCTTTTTTTCGACGAGAAAAAAAAAGAAAAACTAATTACAAAAAACAACCCTTAAAAAAGCATTAAGAGTAGAGGGAGGTAGACTATTATACCGACTAACAATAGTTGAGGTAAGTAATAACCGTATCCGTTAAAAAGTTAGATGTGCTAGAAATCAACATTTTGTAATTATCGAGCCAGTATTTTCATTGTCTTGATCAATAATGTATTTTCGCCAAAGAGTTCGAATCTTCTTGTTGGTGTATGAGTAATTCGAATATCAATCATTTAGGAGCCCTAGGCTTGAAGATCGCAGTTGACAAAGCAACGACGCGTAGCATCAGATCACTGCCCCCCACCTTAAGAAGAACAAAGTTCCCGTCTTCCTCTATCACACCCAAATGTGTTTTCCCCAAAAACCTGAAAACCCTCCAACTCAAACCCCCCAAAATTCCCTCCTTCTTCTCTTCAACCAAACCTGCAACCTCATCACCTCCATTTCTCACACATTGCCACCACTAATGCAAAACCCTAACCCACCAACTCCCAATTCAACTGCGTCGTTTTGGTCATCTCAAGCTCCTCTGATTCAGCTCACTCTACGGTCAGTCATCTTCATCTGGGTTCTAATTTCCTTGTTACTTCCACCTTAAGTTTGAATTATCGAATTTGATGGAAATTTTAATGATCAGCATCATTATCTTGATGTAAATTATCATCAGTCATGGACTATAACTCTATAAGCCTCTGACCATTGGCAACGATGTGGTGGAATTTGACGTCGGTGGTTCTGGCGAAGATGACACTATTGCCCTCGACTTAGAACACCCTGATGATGCTTATGATCTTTTCGAAGAAGACGATTTGGTCCAGCTTGGTTCTAGTTCCACTAGGTTTGGTGATGATTTGGGTAATGGGGACCCCAATCTTGAGCCTTATGAGGGCATGGAATTCGATTCGGAACAGGTCTCTCGCATTTTCTACAATTCTTATGCTAGGAGAGTTGGTTTTAGTACCAGGGTCAGTGTGTACCAGAGGTCATGGCGCGATGGCTCCATCATATGCCGGCAGATTGTGTGTTCCCGGGAAGGGTTTCGGCGTGATGGAGGTGAAAATAAGTCCAAGAGGCAGCGTACAGTCACTAGAGTCGGTTGCAAGGCGCAGATGACTGTGAAGAAGCAGAGTTCAGGGAGATGGGCTGTTTCGAAACTAGTGAAGGAGCATAACCATGAGCTTGTGCCGCCGGATAAGGTGCATTGTCTCCGTTCGCATAGGCATGTGTCTGGTCCTGCTCGATCGGAGTCTGATTGATACTCTTCAAGCGGCTGGGATGGGTCCCAGCGGGGTAATGTCCGTGCTGATCAAGGAATCGGGGGGAGTTAATAATGTTGGCTTTACCAAAGTTGATTGCCAGAATTACATGAGTAGTAGCAGGCAGAGGACTCTTGGGACTGAGGGTCAGCTTGTTTTTGACTATTTGAAGCGAATGCAGGATGATGATCCTGGTTTCTTTTGTGCTGTTCAGGGTGATTTTGAGAACTCAACAGGTAACGTATTCTGGGCTGATTCAAATTCAAGAATGAACTATAGTTACTTTGGAGACAGTGTTACATTTGACACCACGTATAGAACAAATCGATACAGGGTTCCATATGCTCCATTTACGGGGTGGAATCATCATGGACAGCCAGTGTTGTTTGGATGTGCATTACTCCTTAATGAGTCAGAGTCCTCGTTTGTTTGGCTGTTCCAGACTTGGTTAGCTGCTATGTCTGGCTGCCAACCTGTCTCAATCACAACAGACCAGGATAGAATCATTAGGGCTGCTGTGATGCAAGTATTTCCTGGAACCTGCCACCGCTTTTGTAAATGGAACGTGTTCAGGGAAGCTCAGGAGAAATTGTCCCACATTTATCAATCACACCCGACCTTTGAAGACGAGTTATTGAGGTGCATTAATTTGACAGAGACAATTGATGAATTTGAGATATGTTGGGAGTTGCTTATTAAAAGGTATGAGCTTGATAGTAATGAATGGCTTCAGTCGATGTACTTTGCTCGCCAGCAATGGGTGCCAGTTTTCCTTCGTGATACATTTTTTGGGGAGTTGTTTGTAACCCAAGGAAGTGATGATATAAACTCATACTTCGATGGCTATATAAATGCATCAACAAATATTCAGGTGCTGATAAAGCAGCATGAAAAAGCAATTGCTACTTGCCATGAAAAGGAAGTAAAGGCTGATTATGATACATTGAACATCTCTCCAGTTCTAAGGACTCCGTCTCCTATGGAAAAGCAAACTGCAAAACTGTATACGAGGATAATATTCATGAAGTTCCAAGAAGAATTGGTCGAAACGCTTGCTTATCCGGCAACTGTGGTTGATGACACAGGATCAGAAACCATGTTTCAGGTTGCGAAATTTGGGGAACACCACAAAGGGCATTTTGTTAATTAAGTTCAATGTTTATAAGAAGAAAGCTAGTTGTAGCTGCCAAATGTTTGAGTTTTCAGGTATTATTTGCAGGCACATATTAGCAGTTTTCAGAGTAACCAATGTTCTTACACTTCCATCCCACTATATATTGAAACGTTGGACCAGAAATGCCAAAAGTGGAGTTCTGTTGGATGAGCATGCTCTTGGATTGCCAAATGATTCACATGATTCTTCTGCTGCTCGGTATGACAGTCTAAGAAGGGAGGTGACCAAATATGTAGAAGAAGGGGCAGAATCTGAGCGTGTTTATAATGTGGCAATGGACGCTCTTCATGAAGTGTTAAACAAGGTTGCTGCTGCAAAGAAGCATGGTCCCGGAGTTGTACAAAGTACTCCAGTGAAATGCAGCGAGCAGGTTCTGTCTTGTACCATGGTAAGTTCTTTTCCCATAAGAATCTTCTCACTGTTTGGCCTATGCATTGTTAACATTTTGTTTTATGCTTCCATAATATAATTGTGCTCCAACGGCAACATGTATTCTGTTGATTATGCATTATTTTCTTTCCACGAAATGTCAATCTGATCTAATCAAATTAATGTGCTAGACATCAAGTTCGAGTTTAGTTGGTGTTAAACTAAAATGTTTATAGGAATGTGGATTTTCAGTTTCATAACTGATGTAGAATACAATTATTAAATTTCGAAAAAAAAATCTATTCTATCCATTGATGATATTGAATGTGTAAGGAACTTATGTATTTAGTTTTGAAAGTCGGACAATTCCAGAGTTAACAGTTTCATGGTTATGTTATGCTATTGCTTCTTTTCTAGCTTTGCACCTACATGTTTGCTCTACTAGTTACCGTCCTTTCTTTTGAATGTTGTAGGATCAGGACAAGAAAATTGAGGAATTGACAGCTGAGTTGGAAATTGCTAGTCAGCGATGTGAAGCGTATCAAGCAAAATTACTTGCTATTTTGAAGGATATGGAAGAGCAGAAGTTAAAAATAGAGTTAATTTCAGTTTACCCCTTAAATTTTTGGTGACAAAATCAGTTCAGTCATGTAACTTTTTTTAAAATCAGTTCGCCCCTTTAGCTTTTTTTAAATTCAGTTTACCCCCTAATTTTTGATGTCAAAATCAGTTCAGTCCTGCAACTTTTTGTTAAAAATGGGTCCCCTTGTCAATTTGGTGACAAAAATTGGACAAAACTGATGTGTTTACAAAAGTTGAAGGGGCGAACTGATTTAACACAAAGTAAACTGATGTGTTTATGAAAGTTAAAGGGGCGAACTGATTTTAAAAAAAGTTGCAAGACTGAACTGATTTTAACATCAAAGATTAGGGGGGTAAACTGAATTTAATTCTTAAAAATATCAGTGAATGTTGAGAATGCAAGGCTAAATCTCAAAATGTAGGACCAAGACCAGTTCAAGAGGGCATTTGACTGCTGGTGCTGGGTTAGCTTTCACCATCTTTACTCCCCACTTTTAGTTGCTGGGTAAGAGAATATATCAAGATATAGTTTTTTTCCCTCCTTGATGTCCTTCGCCTGTTATAACTTGCAATGTAAATTATGCAGAGCTATAGTTCTATGGAAACCCTTCTAATGAGGACCCTTAAGTTGAGGACTTGTTGATGACTTTTCGGCTTATCCCACCTTTCGATCTTATATCCACATCTTGACCGTTCAGTTTATAGTTATTTATGAGTATATCATTTCTTCAAATTTTTAACTATATTGAAAATTGTTAAGGCATTTATAAGTGTGATTTATCAATTATGAACTTCAACGGTTCATATTTGACAGATTTGGTTCATCCATTAATTTGATCTAAACAATCTTAACGAACACCAATTTGGTTCAAAATTTGTAGAAATGATCTATTCATATAAACCTAAAAACTGAACGGATAAAATATCAAAATGTAATCGAAAAATAAATTTTTTAAATCATAAACTGAAAAGTCTTTAACTTAAAAGTCTTCACTATAAAGGCTCTTATAGTTCTATGTAACTGTTGAATAGATGATAGATAAGAATTAACCTCTTGTTCATCACTTTGTACATACAGATTCTGTTGTGAGATGTTCTCTTCTGTCTCATGAATTCAGCTTTGAGTTTTACTATGGCGGTGTTCAAATACTTTACTGTAAATCTCCTGTAAATACAAACAACGCCTAATTGTAAACCTGAATGCAGCCTTTGGGTTTTTGTATTTTGGATCATAAACACAATCTCCTAAAAGTAAAGCACACAAACAGAAGCGCATGTTGAGATTCATTTTCAAACGTCTGAAATATTAATTCCATATTCAAGAAAATTCAAATGAAAATTCCAAAGAATAGTTCGACGGGCCGGCCCAACTTAATTGGGTGGAGGTCCAAATGGTGAAACGGTTCTCTTATGGAAAGAACCAAAAAAGGAAAAACAGAGAGAAGCAGAGCGCCTGTGGTTCGGACAATTTGAATTTCAAAAAAGAGTTGCCGTTGCGGACATGAGAATAATATCTCACTCTAAAACCGTTATATAAATCCACCCTATAACCCTCTCCTCCCTCACTTCCACAATCGCCAACTCAAATTCTAGAGAGAGAAAGAAAGATCTTAAGAGAGAGAGAAAATGGAGGATCCAGCAGCGACGATCGCAGCGTCGGCGATGGACGCGTTCGAGAAACTGGAGAAGGTCGGAGAAGGGACCTACGGGAAGGTCTACAGAGCCAGAGTGAAGGCCACCGGAAAGATCGTCGCTCTCAAAAAGACTCGTCTCCACGAAGACGAAGAAGGCGTCCCTCCCACTACCCTCCGCGAGGTCTCCATCTTGCGCATGCTCTCCCGCGACCCTCACGTCGTCAGGTCGATTTCTGTTAAATTAGGGTTTTCAATTGGGGAATTTAGGGTTAGGGATTTCAGAATATTGATTTGATTTTGAATTTTGAATAGGTTGATGGATGTGAAGCAAGGCACAAATAAGGAAGGCAAGACTGTGCTCTACTTGGTGTTTGAGTACATGGAGACTGATGTCAAGAAATACATTCGGACTTTTCGTCAGTCTGGACAATCCATTCCTGCTCCTATTGTTAAGGTCTGATTTCGATCCTAAATCTCGGTTGTTCGTTATGCCTAATTGTACTTTGAGTATGTGTGGACTTGAATAAGTGTTGGATTTGTGATGATGCAGAGTCTGATGTACCAACTGTGTAAAGGTGTGGCCTTCTGCCACGGTCATGGAATCTTACACAGGTAAAATTAGGCTTTGTCAATTTGATAGCTCTAGTCGTATTGGATTAGTAGTTTGGTTAATCTTTCCTTTACCGCGATTTGCAGGGATCTTAAGCCTCACAATCTTCTGATGGACCCCAAGACTTTGACACTTAAGATTGCGGATCTTGGACTGGCTCGTGCTTATACTCTGCCCATCAAGAAGTATACTCATGAGGTAGTGTATGCTTCCTCATTATCTTTAACTGCTTTGGATTTCAAGTTACTGTGCTGTACCAGTAGTGAGGTAGTAGAGAGCATTCTTACTCATATGTGAAATTGGTGCTTGCAGATTTTGACCCTTTGGTATAGGGCACCTGAAGTCCTTCTAGGATCCACACATTACTCGACTGCAGTAGATATTTGGTCTGTTGGCTGCATATTTGGTACAGTTCTATTGCTCAAGCACTAATGTTTGATCTTTGAAATTTGTATTCTGCAATTGCACTATTGGTTTTAATAGTATTTTTTATTTGGACTTGTAGCTGAACTTGTCACAAAGCAAGCACTCTTCCCTGGGGATTCTGAACTGCAACAGCTCCTACATATATTCAGGTCGACCGAGACAGCTTCCAGTTCTCTCTTAGTAGTGATGATGTGCCATCATGCTTGCTAGTTAATTGTGCTAATCGTTTGTGTTTTTGTGATTGTAGGTTGTTGGGTACTCCCAATGAAACCATGTGGCCAGGTGTAAGCAAGCTCATGAACTGGCATGAGTACCCCCAGTGGAGCCCTCAGTGTTTGTCCAAGGCTGTTCCAAATTTGGATGCTGATGGCTTGCATCTGTTGTCGGTATGTTGATCTACCCGGTTGGTTTTACTTGGTATTGTTTGTTGTTACTCTCCACGTTAATAATACATCCTCGAATTGTTTACATATACAGGAAATGTTGCAATATGAGCCTGGAAAACGCATTTCAGCAAAGAAGGCTATGGAACACCCTTACTTTGATGATTTGAACAAGGCTGGTCTGTGAAAAGCAAAATGAAGAAGCATATGACAGAATCACTACATGTGGAATTTGGATGGATTCTTGGATTTGATATCGGATGCTAGCTAACTATGCTCTGTAGTGAACTTATTTTGCTTTCCTCAAGCATATTTCTGTTGAATCTATCTTAGGATTGATTTGTAAAAGCGTATTGCTACTTTGCATTTAATTCAGAACCTAATTACAACACTTATAGTTGCCCCTCTGTTGCTTAAAATTTAGAAAATTTGAATGTGATGAATCGATCTCCTGTAGTTCTAACAGATCCGAGATGAATGATATAAATTTTACTAGGATGTTTTGTAGCTGTTTCACTATAGCCTGGCCACAAACCACATGAAGAAGGCAGACCATAAAGTAAGTGACACTGATGCAAAGACATAAGTCCACAGCAGGATTACTGAGCATTCGCTTTCTCCTGCTCCAAACAATTGGGTGATGGTTCCTGCCATTTACATAAGGAGTGAGTTTTAGGCGACGTCTGAGGCTGACAATGGGATTGAAGAACCCTTGCAAGTGAATCAATAAGGGTTGCACAAAAATAAAAAAGAATCAATAAGGGTTACCTATGTTCATTGCAGGTGGAAGTGTATACTGAATCAGAAGAACAAATAGATACAATGGATCAGAGTGCACTAAGCCAAATTTTAGCGCCCCTTTAATGATCAATATGCCTGTAAGAGGCAGGAACACATAACGAACGAAGATGATCCCAACAACAATAGATTTCTGTATCCCTGACCCTCTCAAACCTGAATGAACAATGAGAACAAAGTTAAACACCATTACCTCATGGCTCATGCATGAAATGTAGACTTGCATCTGCCTATCTGGCATGTATACCTTTAAGGAGGTTTCCTCCAATTATCAAAGTAAGAGCGGGGATAGCTCCATCTCTACAATCATGAACAGAGAAGTTATAAAATCAAGTGGTAATACAAACAATAGTTTTTAGGTTCTTATTGATGTGAAGGGACTTTAATAAAGTCATTATGCACGACAGTAGAAGAAAACATCGTCTCTAGAATCATGTAACAGAATCTAGGAGCAATAATCAAGTTCAAATTCCAGGGATAATTCATAGAGTTGGTACAGTTTCTGTATAAGTTATATACCCCAACAAGTTAGTAGTGTCTTGGATCACCCGTAGAGGAGCACCGTCTCCTATCATTAGATTACGAATCTGAGGGATGACTCCAATTGCAAATCCAACAATCTTTACCAAAGAATAAAAACATAAGTGAGTCACATTTTCACCAAATTACTGCTCATTTAGCAACAAAGTATTTGAAACACAGCAAAAGACAGTACTGAAAGGCCATACCGCTCCAATAGTTGAAGGGGCAAATATCGTTTTCAGATTAAGCATTTGACACAATCTCACTATGCAGTTTCTGGATTTACTTGGTGGCTCTATCTGCATGACAAACGACAGTAATATGCCAAGCATGAAATCAGGTAAATGTCACATTGCCAATAGCATGTAATTTATCATACTATCAATATGAACTGTACATCCAAACTTTATCAGCTGATGGATTAGTAATCTAGATTGATAGTCTTGTAACATAACATGCGAGACTATTTGGCAACAGAACAAACTAGAATGATATTGAAGTACATAAACACAATCAGAGAGCATCAAACAATGCAACTTAATGATCAAGTGTAGAACCTTAGAGTCTTGTTGAGATATAGTGCAGGGCAGCGCATACTGATTGGCATTGTCCTCCACTATCCCATATTCCTTGGAAGAAAGCAGAGGCTCAGTGAAACTTGCTTGGTTTGATTCGGGGGGTTCCTCCAAAGACTGGGGTAAGTCTTGGGTAGTCCTCTTTGAAGATATCCTCACAATGTTATACACATAGGACCATATATAAATGGCTCCAGTCTAAAGAACAAAAGACACACAAGATAAAACATAAAGAAACACCATACTAATGAGATCGAAGAAGATGACAAAGATGAAGAGTACTACTTACTGCCATTGAAAGTGATGCATAAGCCATTCCATAAGTGTGACAGACATCAGGAGCTCCAAATGGGCTTCCCTTCTCTTTACAAACTGCTGGGATTATAATGAGGAGCAAGTTCCCCAAATTTCCTGATCACATCAAATCAGGTACTAACTTCAGAAATCATTAATACGAATTAAGACTGCAAAATCCGAAAGAAAATTCAAAAGTACCAGCAGCACAGCAACCCAAAATGAGGCCTCTGAGATGTGGAGGTGGTCTTGCTAATTGGATGAGTATCCATCCAAGTAGAGAACCAACAAGAAATGTGACCAAGATGTTCACAGGCATAAACCACCTATATAAATACACACATACACAGTCATATTCACCACACTTCATACATTAATCAATGTAAGTTTTGAACATAACCAAGCAAAGGATTTGAACTCACAGTTTAATCATACTGTCATATGTAATAGTCTGGGCAAGGTTAGTTCCCACCAAGGCAGGACTGAATACATAAAATACAACCTGGTCAGAAACACACAAATTGTATCATACAAAATTATCCATGGAAAATCCACAATTCCACATAATCCCATTACCAAAAGTATAGTTCTTTTATAAGGAAAGAAAAGCTTACTGTATTCAAGTTCTTCCTGGTTTCTTCCCCAAGAATATTAATTCGCTCAAGTGCAAGATAGGATCCAAGTGCAGTGATGAAGAGCACCTTCAAGACCGGAATTGAGGCGGTGATGAAGAGCTGCAAAAGCGCCATTCTTGATACTAGGTACTAGCAAGCTCTTCACCACTCACCCAGAAATCAAAATGAGCTTCAATTACCTAGCTGCCTCGTATCCTTTAATGAAACATATACATGGACTTTTTCAGAAATTTCAGGTCTACAAGAACCCTCTGAAGATATGATGAAGGGGAAGAAGCTGAAAATCTGGGAATGCAAATAAGGTAAGGAGAAAGTGAGAAATTGCATTTAGTATTCTTGACTCCACACAGTAAATGTGAATGATTGAGATCGATGATTGACATGGGTTTTTCTTTCTTTTTCCTATTCGATTACAAGGAATTGCATGACTTGCGTCACGTGTTTGTTTTGTTCTGGGAATCTCAGACAAGGACAAGTAATGTTTGAGTACAAATTTGCTTTCTGTTTTTGCGGTTGTCCTTCATGCATGCAAGTCACTTTCCATTTCCATGGAGGAAGGTGAAACTTGAAAACTTGAAAGATGATCCCTATACCATGTCATCGTTACCAGAGGCGGAGGCAGTTCAGGACGACTGTGGGCCTTTGCCCACACCAAATTTTGACAAATCCCACCAATAGTAAGCTATTATACTTTCTGTGTCCACACTGATGTATTGATTTGGGGTTATGAATATTATGAAAAAAGTGTGCCCCCATGTATGCTTGGTTCTGCCTCCGCCACATTCGTTACCAAACTATGAATCGAGTGGTTGCTCGTCGTGCGGTACTATTGTTGTAGTAGGGGATGATACTAGGCGATGATTCTAGTGAAATTACATTTTGTGATGTTTTGCGCCTTCTGAAATACATAAATACGAGATTCATAATCATGTGAAATTGTAAAACTAAACTATATCATGATAAGTAAATGGTATCACTCTATCTGGATATTGAGGATGTGAAACCTTCAATTCATAATAATAGGCACAACGGAATTCACAAGGATAAATATGAAAAAGAAGAAGAATATTGGAGGATGTGAAACCTCCGATTCACCCTATTGTATTTATGAAAAAGAAAGAAGAATATAATACAACCTAGGCATATAGTCGTGATAATAACTAATTTGGAGGGTCTCCATTTTTTTTTTCCTACACTCCCATCATTATTTATTTATTTTTAAATAATAAAAAATTAAACGATATTGACGATTTAAGAAACAACTCAGATCCTCAATCTAGTTCTTCATGAGCATGAGTTCTTCTATTTCATCCTTTTGTCACACAACTTGATTACAAATATCCTATGCAAGGCAGCCGACGAAATAGACTCATAATATAAGCAGAATCTGATTCAATAACATAAAGACAATTGTTGTCATTACACTACAACAAGCAAGTCAAAGTTGAATCAGCTGCCCAGATAGATAGCTCCATGGAGATTTTCAAAGCAAAAGGCCAAAACTCAGAGGGGCTCATGAAAGCAAACAACAATCCTATGAGGAAAAGAGAGACTTGAGCACCTCCACCATTCATTTGTTTAGTAATCATTCAACCTATAATGGTAATCTCACTTAACCCCACAAGCAAGCTGCCAGACTACCAGTCAGTCAATATGATTTGAAAATGGGCTTCCCGACTATGGCGACTTATGAACATATAGATGAAGGTAGAGAAATACTTTTCTGTGCAGAAAAATACTTTACACCAATCGTTAATATGTTAATACGTGATGCGGCGTATCATTGGGTCTTTGCGGCATAGTCTATTCTTTATGAATGGAAGGTTGTGAGTGTAATTCTTAAAAATACTACTTGCAGCATTTAAGTTATTTATCTACCATCATGCAACACATCCACACTTAAATTTTGTCGGAGGAATGGAGGGTGGTGGTGAAGGTGAGGGTCTGGGAGGTGTTGGAAGAAGAAGTTGAGGTGGCTTTGCTGGGATTTGATCATTTGAGACTGATTTGATACCAAACTGAAAGCAATGGATCGTTTTCCAGTTGTTTTTTTTAGGAAAAATGGAACATTTTCCATTGTTGCCGGATCAAGGCAAACACCTCTTAAAGTTTAACTAAGGTTAGTCGAGTTGACTTATGTTGGGTACAGGTGTGAATGTAGGATACCAAACTAATATTTTTGTAAAATAAAATACCAAAATGTTTAACGGAGCAAATCTGAGATACCGTTCACATTTTTTTCCCATTCTAAAATTTAAATCTACTAGTTATGAGAGTTTAATGTCCACAAAGATTGATGTTCATTTACCAGTATTCCACGTAAAAATACTCATCCAAAGCAAGTAAATTCTTTGGTCCATTCATAATTTTCTCAAATAGTCAGATGAGCCGTAGAGGCAAGTAATTGATCTATATCTTCATGATTTCATCTCATTCACTAATAAATTAATCACGTTATTTTATTCTTACTTTTTCATAGACCATCATCTATTTCTTTCGCTCTCCATCTTCACTCAAAAACATTCGTCAGAAATTTCTGTCTGCAAACACTTTATTGAAGGGTTGTGACTGGTGAATGAAAACAAGTAGGTGACAGCAGTAACATCTAGGAAGGATTCCTAACCTGTAATTCGTTAGCTGCATGCATTGTAGATTCTAATAACCGTCTCCCTATCTAACATGAAAGCACAGGAGCCCCAATTCAACAAACTCCGAAAATCCCACCTTCTATCATTGAACTCATCGAACACAATTGTACGAGAAGAAGCAAAACAAAGAAAGGGAATTCCCTTCATTCCAATACCACAGTAGCACCCAACTCCTTGAGCTTGTCAACAATGGACCCTGCCTCCTCTTTGGTGACACCCTTTTTCAGCACAACTGGAGCCTTTTCCACCAAGTCTTTAGCGTCCTTTAGTCCCAAATCCGTGAAAGTCCTAACCACCTTTATGATCTTGATCTTTGCAGATGCGTCAAACTTCTCAAGCTTTATGTCAAATGCGGTCTTCTCCACAACCTTGGAGTCTGCGGAGGCAGACCCAGATTCAGAAGATGTTGGGTCTATCCCTGAGACTGCTGGACCATATTGGTTGAGGCCCATTTTTAGCCTGAAGAGGATGGAGTAGTCATGCCTCTCAATCTTTGTGAGGTCCAAGAGGTCTTCAGCAATGCGCTCAAGATTCTTGGACTGAGACTTGCTTGCTGCAGTAGCTGTGTAGAGGGTGCGAGAAAGACTGCATGCGGCAGGTCTGGATTGGGACCTGCAGGAAACATTTTGCGTTAAGAACATTGTGGAAAGCTAGAGGGGTTTGAGATTCATTACATAGTTGGACTAGAAGACTATCATGACTAAAGAAAAAGATGACAATCGTTACATTTCCTGAAAATCAAGTAGTTCAGTTTCCAAATTGAAATTTCATGATAGAGGCTCAATTATATCAACAGACCAACGGTATATGTATATTGACATTCATTGCCTATCACCAATGGATACATAGGTATTCAAGATATCATCACAACATGAAAGTTGCTTGTACAAATCATATTCATTATACAGCAGAACATCTGGTGCACAAGTAGTGGGATGCAAAACTTACAAAACCCATCTACTGCTACTAAACAGAATACCAGTGAACCAAAAAGCAAATTCGAATTCTATACCAGAAAAGCAACAATAGTAAAAATTACAATGAACAGAAAAGAAAAGGAACAAAAACAGGAACGTACTTTTGGGACAGGAAGTTGATTTCCAACTTCCAAACTTACCTTGATATTTGTTGAGCCACAGTCCTCGCAGGTGAGTGTATTTCAGCCTGGAATGTAAATAAAGGAAATAATTAAAGGAATAACGACTGAACAAATAAATGACAATTACCAACCATAATCACTTTGGGAAAGCACAAATGACTAAATAATGTAATTTTCCAAAGATAAAGATGGCAGATGTACCTTACTTTGAAGATGTTCTTTGTACCCTAAGATAGTAGTAATGGATTGAGAAACACGGGCTTGGCTCGGGAAGCGTCGCAGACATGCCATTGATTTTTAACAAACAATTGGAAAGCCAAACTTGCACCCTGTCAAATGTAAAATCATCATCAAATACAAAGTGAAATGGAAGTACCACAGTTTCAATTTACATTATTTGACAGACATTAATTCTAGACCTTCTAAAAAAGACATTAGTCGCATAATTAACTTAGGATTAAAAAGATTCAATCAAACTGAACTGCCGAATAACTGAGTTAACATCCAGTAACTCATTTGATTGACAGGTGGTACTGCGAAACACACAACGATGAATGATGGTAAGGAAAGTAAGAGTATGCCATCTTAGAGGCCAGTGGTGATTGAGCCCATTGCCCATACGTATGGACTGTTCAAACCCAATCAGTATATCCTTGTTTGATTTAGCCTGAATTAATAGTAATGAAACCCTTATAGCAGAATCCTATGTCACATTTAGAAACCTCAGGAAATAAAAAAGAGAAGATCTTTTGTTCCTATTACCCTAAGAATTCTCATAAGCAAAGAGGAAATTCATTTTTTCATGAACTAAACCAATTATAGCCATATCTGGACCAAGTTAGCTAATATGTTGAGAGCAGATCCCACATGAGATTGTAAAAACCTTGGATAGACACTTATAAAAATCTTGGCCTCCCCATCGATTGGTAATTGGTTGTTGGTTTGGATGCTTTGGGAGGGGTGCTACTATATGGATTTGATAGAAAATCCTAAGAAATCTTAGGTGAGAAAGTTGGATTCCCATGTCTGTACTTTATGTTTTTAAATAGTTACTGGAAGATGGCATACTTTTATTTCTCTTACCATCATTTATACGAGATGAGCAAGCCATCATTGATAAAAAAGGGACCTCTGACAAAAAAGCACCAAACCAACAAGAAAACAAAGCAGCTAGTTTCTTCAACATAGAAATACTGCAAGTACATTGCTAATAACTCTGCTTGTTATGCATAATAGATACCTCCTTAAGAATAAACTTAGTAGAATAAAAGTACATTGCTAATATTGGTTATGCAATCGACTCCTCGCCATCTAACTGGATTAAGCAGTGCAACCCTCATTTGTAGGTTCTTGCTTAAGTATATCCTTGATCCCGAATGCAAACGATCTCAAGTGCCTAAATGATATTCTCAATCCTATAAGTAAACCCTTGAGTACAAATCATGATTACCCGTTAGGTACCATTTCTCGATTTAGTTCCCAACACTAAAAAAAGTACATAACAATTAGCCATTCCCAATCATACGGTTCAACCATCTTATGCATATCGATATATACCAACATTATTCATACCATGTCCCGATTCGGGTCCAGTTCAACCTATTCAACCTTTCAAATAGATTCCAAAGTCAAGTTTACTTCATTGTTTTGACCAATAACCTAACAATTTATATTTGCAGCCACACGATACGTAGTTCTAAACTCAATTCAACAACTTGAAAGCCTACAGAATCCATCTTCATATGGTTTTGTCATTAGCTTTAGACACATATCCGGTCCAAATGATCATAAATAACTAAACCTCATCAAGAACTGGTCTAAACTTTTAATCTTCTACCTATACCCATCAAAAACAAGACCCGACAGAAGCAAATCGAGAAATCAGAAAGAGAACCTAACAGCAGAAAAAGAACACCGACGACAGCAAAATAAGAAATCTTTAGTATACAGAGATGGAGATAACAAAACCTGACCGAGAGATTCTCGTCAACCTGAACTCAAGGACACGGCTGAAGAGTGGAGAGGATGAAAAAGAACTCGGTTAGAAATGGGCTGCCTGACCTGACTAGTGAGGGAGTCGGAGTTCTTGTTTGAATAACTCGTAACAAAATTCCAGCCCTACCCATTTGTAGTGGGTTGTGTACGGGTTAAAAATAAATGTTAATATAACGAACTAGTACGTTATAAATACATTATTTTAGTTTATAAACTAACTAAATTTTAGTTTATAAACTAACTAAATTTTAGTTTATAAATACATTATTTACATATTATTTTATATATTTAAAAACAAAAATTAATAAATTAGGACAAATTAATGTCCACATGTCATTGGATCACTACATATTTTACCAAACTACCATTCACTGCATATATTATTGCTACTGTCGACGAGAAATGCGCTACTGCTGAGCTAGAAGGTGTTACTGTCTGGTCAAAAAGTGTTATTGCAGGCACTATTGCAATTTTTTCCGGTAGTTCTTTTTAATGTTGGCATGCTGCTACTGCCAGCTCTCTAATGCTAGCATTTACATATTCAATTGCTATTGCCGATTGAATACCTATTGTTGGTCTGCTACTGCTGAATAAACAATAGCATCACTCATTATCACACCCCATTCGATCTAATTTTGAACTTGGAAGAGATCATTACATTTGGCTTTGTAGGCTGATTTATATGCAAAACAATAAACTATTACATTTTCATGAATTCAAATATTAATTACTCAAACAGTTCCAATCCCCAATCCAACAGATCTGATCCATGTCAGATATAGCAAACTTACCTTAGTTGCCATCGAATCATCGATGAGGTGTCATTGTTGTTGTTCTGGACACAAACCTTGAGGCGGCGGCGAAGAACTCCTCGTTTGGATTCGTATATGCTGCAAGACATCTTCAAGGCGGTGGGGTCGGGCGTCGTCGAGAGACCTCTATGCTATCGTCTTCAAGGCGTCAAGGATTAGAATGGCGGAGGACAGAGGCAGATGTCCGGGCAACATTGAGAGACCTCAGTGTCGTTATCGAGTCGCGCCGTCGTCGATCTTCAAGGCTTCGAGGATTAGATCGACGAAGGAAGTCGGTGAGGCCAGGGCTTCGTCGACGTCGAGAGAGAGGAGAAGAGCAGATCTGAAAAAGACGAGAGGGGGGGAGAGAGATGAGAGTATATCGTGATTTGGAAAAAAAAAACAGAGAAGAGAAAATAGTGCGAGGAAAGTTGGGGATCAGATGGTATTATTGTCATTTGATAAGTTAAATTCGGATCAAACTTAATACTATTAGTTTAGTCATGAGTTACTGTGTAATGGAAATAAATTTTTGTGTTTTTAAATTTAGGCATGTGCTACTATAAAATTTTCTCATATTAATATTAAGAACACATATCGAATCTATACGATTTAACAAATTTCGAAGTCTTAACCGGCAATTCCGATTTGGACCCGTTGCTTTGGCCTAGATTTTTTTAATTTAAAATAAACATAAACAGTCGATCAAACCGTTTAACAGATACAAAATCAAGTCGGTTCAAGGCGGGTGGGATTTGTCGTCTAGAGATGTGATCAATGTGGGTGGACCCACCATGATGCAGTGTGACATGCGGTGAAGTCACCACGAGTAGGTGGAGGGAATGAGAGGAGCGTCTGGGTTGGCTCTCTTTCGAGTCTAGCAAGATTCCAAATATGGATCGACACTATGTTGGATAGGGCTATAGTGGAGTTGGATGGCGCAATCCACCGGTGGTCTAACAGAGCGACAGAGCGGCAGTGGTGTGGGCTCGACGTCAGTGGACGTACTGGAGTAATGGTGCAGACGTGACCTAGAGATTGTTGTGAGGGATGGAGGCCAACTGCCTTGATTTTCTATGCTATGACATTTCTAAACGATCAGATGTTTTCTGTTATTGCTGAAGATGTTGAAGCTGCAAAGGACATTCTAGATGGTTCTCCATGGTCAATCATGAGATACTCAGTTCACTTTCAAGAATGGCCAGAATCTCTTGCAATCGAGGAACTACAAAGCAACCAAATAGCCTTCTAGGTGCAGGTCAGGGGAGTTCCTCCGTACATGTTTGAAGAGGAGAATGTCAGGGAGATGGTTGAGAAATTTGGAGAGTTCGTCGGAATGAAGGAGCCCCTTGAGAGTGGGAAGGCACCTACAACTTTCTCCATGTCAGAATCCTTCTTGATGCTCGTGATCTTTGAAAATTATTCTCTGCATCAGTAGGACAGCTGCACCAGGCATCAGAACCGTCCAATTTGAAACGTGGACCATTTTTCTAATAAGGACGTTAGTTGCCGTTTGGAGACTTTTAGCTGGGCGAGTGAGAGTGCAAAAAAGGCATGTATCAATCATCACCTTTTTCTTAGCTCCTCCCTCTACTGAGTCTACTCTCTTCTTTAAAAAAAACCACTGACCGGCCTCATCAACCATTCTTGCACCCTTTTTCCTTAAACAAGAGCCGGCTGCGCCGCACATCATTCATCTCCCATTTCATTTCCTTTCTCTTCCACCAAGAAGATGGAAGCAATCCTCATCTTCTCATGGACGAGAGTCACATTACAAACCCAACGGTGCCGGAATAGAGTCGACGGCGGTGTGAGAGGCGGAGTCGGGAACGGAGGGAGGGAAGGGGTCAGTGTTGGGGATGACTGATGCGAATGGTGGAGTGGTGGTGACCGATGAAGGAATTGTGGCAGTGGTGACCGAGGAAGGTGGAACAATGGTGGTTTCCGACAACGTGACGGCGGAGGCAGAGTGAGTTGAATCAGATCGGGTTCGGCGTGTACAGGTGATGACTGGGTCCGATGAGAGGTTGAGAGAGGGAGGTGGTGTTGGTGTCGGAGGTGAGCCCGAGAGTGACACAGAGATGACCAGAGGTGATGCTGGTACGATCGGAGGCGAGGTTGGATGTGCCAGAGGTGCGTCTGGTGGGAGGGATTGGGAAACTGAGACTGTTGGCGTCGTTGATGAAGAAGAATCAAGTAGGGCATCTGGTGTGGGCTCGGCAGTTGGGCCTGTGAATGACCGCTTTTATCGAGACCTCAACATTACCGGAAGTTTGTGATTTTTCACTCCTAGTTGTATTTCACTATTTTGATCACATCCTTTTTCAAAAGATTTTCAAAATTTTTGCTTTGTATGTATAGTTGGTTCACAATGATATACATTTGAACATAACCGAACAAGTTATACCATTTTAATAGTCACGCTACTATCCAATGTCATAATTACATGAAAATAAAAATTTCACTATTTGATGTAGGTATGGTAATTAAATATATCTAAATTCACCTTGTTTCGGATTATTTACGCCCCATTGAATCAGTCAACTTTAAATATACTTCATTTTTACACGAAACGCGGTTGATTGACATCGTGCTAAATCTTATTTTTCCCTGTTTTCAAACAAGAAGATCGCATATATGAGATTTAGGATCCCATTAATTTCTTTTGTTAAATTGACTCTTCGGTGGTTAGGCTATCCTTAGGAGTGCCTAAGCGTAATTAAGGTTGACTGCTTTTATCGAGACCTAAACGTTACCGGAAGTTTGTAATTTTTCATCCCAAGCCGTATTTCACTATTTCGATAACATCTTATTTCATGAGATTTTCAAAAATTTTGCTTTTTCTGTATAGTTGGTTCACAATGATATATATTTGAACATAACCTACTAAACATGTTATACAGTTTTAGTAGTCACGCTGCGATCCAAAGTCATAATTACGTGAAAATAAAAATTCCACCGTCTGATTAGGCATGGTAATTAAATAGGTCTACTGAAAAAAATTCACCCGTTTCAGATTATTTACACCCCGAATTGAATCGGTCAACCCTAAATATACCTCGTTTTTTACATGAAACGCGGTTGATTGACATCGTGCGAGACCCTCACTACCAGAAGAAAGGTTTTAGCCGACGAAAAAAAAAACCAGGCCGACGAATTTTTTTTTCGTCGGCTAAAGTGGGCTTTAGCCGACAAAATTGTCCTTCGTCGGCTAATTAAAAAATTTCGTCGGTTAAAGTGGACTTTAGCCGACGAAATTAATATTTCGTCGACTGAATAATTTTTTTCATCGGCTATAGTCTGTGAACTTTAGCCGACGAAATTTTCAAAAGTTTAGCCGACGAAATTTTTAAGAGTTTAGCCGACGAAATTTTTAAAAGTTTAGCCGACGAAAAAAATAATTTCGTCGGCTATAGTCTGTGAACTTTATACCTCGTTTTTTACATGAAACGCGGTTGATTGACATCGTGCGAGACCCTCACTACCAGAAGAAAGGTTTTAGCCGACGAAAAAAAAAACCAGGCCGACGAATTTTTTTTTCGTCGGCTAAAGTGGGCTTTAGCCGACAAAATTGTCCTTCGTCGGCTAATTAAAAAATTTCGTCGGTTAAAGTGGACTTTAGCCGACGAAATTAATATTTCGTCGACTGAATAATTTTTTTCATCGGCTATAGTCTGTGAACTTTAGCCGACGAAATTTTCAAAAGTTTAGCCGACGAAATTTTTAAGAGTTTAGCCGACGAAATTTTTAAAAGTTTAGCCGACGAAAAAAATAATTTCGTCGGCTATAGTCTGTGAACTTTAGCCGAAGAAATTTTTAAGAGTTTAGCCGACGAAATTTTTAAATGTTTAGCCGACGAAAAATTTAATTTCGTCGGCTAAAGTGTCTTATATTTACAGATTTGGACAACAACTCATCTGGAAAAAAAAATTATACGTAGAACCTTCAAATGCAAAAAAGTCGTGAAATAAGATATGACCAGAATGGTGAAATACGTCTACGGTTGAAAAATGACGGTATTCCGATAAAGTCTCGGTGCCGATAGTTGACTTACCCTTATTATTTACTATGTTGCAGATTTGGTTTTTGGTGTCCGATTGACTATTGTGATACCTTTCCAGAAGCGTAACGGCCCTACGAGTCCGTTTAAGGCTTCAAAATGCAGTTTTCTTATTTTCGATTAGAGTTGACCGTTTCGATCGAGCCCTTAACGTTGTTGGATCCAGTTGAATTTTTTACCATAGACATATTTCGTCATAATGATCATATCTGACGGTCGAATTTTAGTTTGTGAATTTTAGTCATCGGAATCACAACGTGTCTACTAATGTTGTATAACTTGTTTAGTAGGTTATACAACTTTGTGAACCAACTCTACATAAGAAGCAAAATTATTAAAAATCTCATGAAATAAGATGTGTTCAGAATGGTGAAATACGGCTATAGTTCAAAAATCACGTAAATCAGGTAAAGTCTCGGTGCCGATAGTAGCGGTCAACCATATTTATCGTTATTTTTTCTTAAGGGGAGTCCTATCGTCGAAAGGTAAATGTTTCAAAATTTTTATATAGGTGGTTGCGTCTCATCTACGTGAGAGATTTTCGTGTGGGAGATTTGACCAAACTATGTAATATAGGGGTAGATATGAGTGTTTTCGTGAATTTATAGACTTTAGCCGACGAAAATATATGGAAAGTCGTCGGCTAAGATCAAAAATTTCAAAATTTTTTAGGCGGTAAACCAAAGTTGGAGTAAAATTTTCAAAGGACTTTAGCCGACGAAAATATATGAAAATTCGTCAGCTAAGATGGTCTTTGCCGACGAATAACCTAATATTTCGTCGGCTATAGTTATTTTTTAATTTTTTAATTACATATTATAGCCGACGAATATGTTAGGGTTTTCGTCGGCTAAACCCTAAAATTTCTCTATCACCTACTATAGCCCTATATTCGGTGGTTATTTTGCTTAAAATTTTTATACGACTTGTTGCGTGTCATCGGTTGAAAACTATTTTCAGTTGGAGGTCCGGCCAAAATACGTAATTTAGACAGTCGAACGATTTTTTCCGTGCGTTTAGGGGTTTGACTTACGAGATTGACCGTCCGGATCGAGCCCTTATTCTTTTCGGATCAAGTTGAATTTTTTCCCATACATGTATTTTATCATGATGGTCAGATCTGACGGTTAGAATTCTGTTTCTCAAGTTTGATCATCACAATCACAACATGCATACTAATGTTGGGTTATAACTTGTTTACCAAGTGTTATGTAAATGTTCCGTTTCAAAAACAAACTATACGTAAAACCTTCAAATGCTAAAAAGTCATGAAATAAGATACAGTTGAAAAATCACACTATTCCGGTAAATATTCGGTGCCGATAGTTGCGGTCAATGCAATTTTTCATTTTTTCCCCCTATGAGTAGCCCTATATTCTGTGGTTATTTTGCGTAAAATTTTTATACGACTTGTTACGTGTCATCGGTTTAAAACTATTTTCAGTTGGAGGTCCGGCCAAAATATGTAATTTAGACGGTCGAACGACATTTTCCGTGCGTTTAGGGGTTTGACTTACGAGATTGACCATCCGGATCGAGCCCTTATTCTTTTCGGATCAAGTTGAATTTTTTCCCATACATGTATTTTATCATGATGGTCAGATCTGACGGTTGGATTTCTATTTCTCAAGTTTGATCATCACAATCACAACATGCCAAATGTATAAAAATACTTTTAGCTGACGAATTTCAAAGGTTTAGCCGACGTATTTTCAAGTTTTAGCCGACGAAATTGGTACCTTTAGCCGACGAAATTTTCAAAGGACTTTAGTCGACGAAAATATATGAAAAGTCGTCGGCTAAAGTCGAAAAATTTTCGAAATTTTCAACCAAAATTTTTTGGCGGTCAACCAAAATTTTCAAAGGACTTTAGCCGACGAAAATATATGATAACTCGTCGGCTAAAGTCGAAAATTTTCAAAATTTTCAACCAAAATTTTTTGGCGGTCAACCAAAGAATTTAGCCGACGAAAATAAAGAATTTCGTCGGCTAAAGTTCTTTATATAGCCGCAGAGTAGGGTGATTAAATATCGTCATCCTCCTCCACACAACCACCTCAAATAATGCGGCCCCTCTTCCTCCTCCTTCTCCTCCTCCACCTCCGGCACTCTCTCTCCTCACCCCACCGTCTACTCTCCACCCCCACGCGCCCAATGGCCACCTACCGCGCCCTCCTCTCCCTCAAGTCCTCCCTCGACGACCCCGACTCCCGCCTCTCCTCCTGGACACCCAACACCGCCTGAGATCTCCGCTCTCTCCGCTCTCCGCCTCCTCAACCTCTCCAACAACATCTTCAACCGCACGTTCCCGCCGGAGCTCTCCAACCTTACTAACCTCCGTGTTCTCGACCTCTACAACAACAACCTCACCGGCGTGTTGCCGGTTTCGGTGGCTCACATGACCAACCTCCGCCATTTGCATTTGGGTGGCCGAAAGTTTAGCCGAAAGTTTCTGCATTTTTTTTTCAAAACCCAGCAACTTTAGCCGACGATATTCAAACACTATATTCGTCGGCTATAGTTATTTTTAAATTTTTTTTAATTTTTTTTATAAGGTTTAGCCGACGAATAACCTAATATTTCGTCGGCTATAGTTATTTAAAATTTTTTTTTTAATTTTTTTATAAGGTTTAGCCGACGAATAACCTAATATTTCGTCGGCTATAGTTATTTTTAAATTTTTTTAAATTTTTTTCATAAGATTTAGCCGACTTATATTTCGTCGGCTATAGTTATTTTTAAAATTTTTTTACAACGTTTAGCCGACGAAATATAAAATATTTCGTCGGCTATAGTTATTTTTAATTATTTATTACGCACTTTAACTGACGAATATTTCGTCGGCTAAAGTGGGACTATAGCCAACGAAAAAAAAAATTTCGTCGGCTAAAGTCATCACAGACGTCTTTTTCCGACGACACTATAGTCGACGAAAGATCGTCGGCTAAGGTCTTAGCCAACGAATTTTTTTAACAGGCCGATGAAAATTTTTCGTTGGCTAAAGTGCATGTTCTGGTAGTGCCTATTTTTTCCCGGTTTCGAACAAGAATCTCGCATATATGAGATTTAGGATCCTATTATTTTTGTTTTTTTGTTAAATTGACTCTCCGGTGGTTAGGCTCCCCTTAGGAGTGCTTCAGTGTAATTAAGGTTGACCGCTTTTATCAAGACCTAAATGTTACCGGAAGTTTGTGATTTTTCATCCCTAGCTGTATTTCACTATTTCGAGCACATCCTCTTTCACAAGATTTTCAAATTTTTTTTTTCTGTATAGTTGATTCACAATGATATACATTTGAATATAACATACTAAACAAGTTATACCGTTTTAGTAGTCACGCTGCGATCCGATGTCATATGTACGTGAAAATAAAAATTTCACCGTCTGATGTAGGAATGGTAATTAAATAGGTCTACTGAAAAAAATTCACTCCGTTTTGGACTATTTACGCCCCCATCGAATCAGTCAGCTTTAAATATACCTCATTTTTTCATGAAAGACGGTTGATTGACATCGTGCGAGATCCTATTTTCTCTCGTTTTCAAACCAGAAGCTCATATATATGAGATCTAGGATCCCATGAATTTTTTTTTTTGTTAAATTGACCCTCTGTTGGTTAGGCTCCCTTTAGGAGAGCCTAAGCGTAATTAGGATTGATTGCTTTTATCGGGACCTAAACGTTATCGAAAGTTTGTGATTTTTAATCTCTACCTGTATTTCACTATTTCGATCACATCTCATTTTACAAATATTTTTTAAAATTTTGCTTCCTTTGTATAGTTGATTCACAATGATATTCATTTGAATATAACCTACTAAATAAGTTATACCGCTTTAGTAGACACGTGACGATCTGATGTCATAAATACGTGAAAATAAAAATTCATCCGTTTGATATAGACATGGTAATTAAATAGGTCTACTAAAAGAATAAATTTGCTTCTTCTATATAGTTGGTACAAAAGATGTACACTTACATATAACCTACTAAATAAGTTATATCACATTAGTAGACACGTTGTGATTCCGATGACTAAAATTTATAAAATGAAAATTCAGCCGTCCGATGTGACCAGCATAGTGAAATACAACAGTGATAGAAAATTCAAATGTATTCGATATTGTTCGGAGATTCATCAAAGCGGTAACCATAATTCAACGTCACTCACCACACGAAAACGCTCTTACCTACCCCTATATGACCTTTTTTAGTTTATTCTTTCACACACAAAACTCTCACATTGTTGAAATGTAACAACCCATGTAAAAATTTAAGAACCTTCACCTCCCGAGGATAGGGCTTCCATAGAGAAACATAAGCGTAAATAAGGTTGACCGCTTCTATTGGGGACCAAACGTTACCGGAATCATGTGATTTTTCAACCATAATCGTATTTCACTATTTTGATCACATCTTATTTGACGAGATTTTTCAAAATCCTGTTTCCTCTGTATAGTTGATTCACAAAGATGTACACTTGCATATAACCTACTAAACAAGTTATACCATATTAGTAGACACGTTGTGATTTCGATGACTAAAATTCATAAAATGAAATTCAACCGTTTGATGTGACCGACATAGTGAAATACAACAGTGATAGAAAATTCAAATGTATTCAATAATGTTTAAGGATCCATCAAAACAGTCAATCCTAATTCAACGTCACTCACCACACGAAAACGCTTTTACCCACTACTAGAAAATGGGTCTTGGGCGACGAAAAAAAATCGTCGCCCTGTTAAAACATTTCGTCACCTAAGAACTTAGGCGACGACATGTCGTCGGCCAAAACTTCGTCGCCAGAACCGCGTCGGTCAAGAACTTGGGCGACGAAAATTGATTCCATCGTCGCCCAAGAGTCATTCTTAGGCGACGATAATAATTTCGTCGCCTAAAATATACTTCTCGTCGCCCAAAAATTAGTCGTCGCCCAAGAGTCATTCTTAGGTGACGATAATAATTTCGTCGCCTAAAATATACTTCTCGTCGCCCAAAAATTAGTCGTCGCCCAAGATTTAACACCTTGGCCGACGAAAACATTTTTCATCGCTTAATATCTTATATTCTTGGGCGACGAAAATAAATATTTCGTCGCCTAAGATCACAACATCTTAGGCGACGATATTTTTTTTTCGTCGCCTAAGATGGTAAGTCCTTGACCGACGATTTAGAAATTTTGTCGCCTAAGATATATTTAAATTTTTTTTTTAAATAATTAAATAATTTTTTTAAATATATAAATCATGTTTTTTAAATTTTTGCTGGAATTTTTTTTTTCGGCATTTCTTTAAATTTTTGTAATACTAAAATTTAATTAAAATAACTCAAATTTATAAATTTATAAATAATTTATTACAAAAATTCAGTCTATCTGCCTATAGATCGAGAAACCCGAAATCTAACTCATCATTCCCGTTCGGAGGGTCCTGAGGCTGAGGCGGCGGCTGGTCAGGTTGAGGAGGCTGCTGCTAAGGCTGGGGCCACTGAGGTAATGGTATAGGCGTAGGCATAGGCGGAAACGGCTGTCCGGCCGCATGTGCAGCAATGTAGGCAGCCATCCACTGTCCCATAGCCGCCTGGTTGGCATTGGTGACTTCATTCACCCGCTCCATATGCGCAACCGTGGAAGCCGCATATGATTCCGCCATCGCCGCCATCTCCCTCGCTCTTTGGGCTTCCAGCTCAGACTCCCTCGCTCTTTGGGCTTCCAGCTCAGACTGTAGACTTGCGAACTGATCCTGTAGCCGAGTGGTCTGGCTGTTGCTGCTTGAGGCTCCGGCGGCTCCCTTGCGCTGAAATCCTTGAGTCGTCTTCAGGATCCCCTTTCCAGCGTCTCCCATACCCCGGCAGTAGTAGGTGTTGGAACGCTGCGTGATGGCAGTGGCCATAATCCGCGCCCCAACGGTAGGATCTGAAGTGTCGATCATGGACATGGCCTCTGACATGTCATCCTCTGCCGTGCCCGGAAATGTGTCGTTCACCATGCCTCTCATGACCTCTTGCTCCGCCTCCCTCACCCTCGCCTAATTGGATATATTATAAAAATATATTAATATACATTTAATAAAATTTAATTAAAATTAAAAATTAGAAAATATAATTAAACTTACAAGATCCTCCTCAGAATGAGGATATGCCCTCTGAAAGGTCCCCACATAGGGGTTCTCCTCTGGCCGCTCTCGCCGCACGTCGTCCATGATGGCCGAAAACGGCCTCGAACCGGCACGATGGTTGGTTGTGTTCTGTTGCCGGTTCTCAGCGTTCACCCGGGCGAGATGCTTCAAAAAATATTATCGTTGGTAAATATTTAAAAACATACAATTATAATTAATTCACTAATTAAATATTAAAATTTGTTTACGAATTACCTGTTTGTGAGGGTCGTTGAACTGCGTGACAAGAAGCCACCGCCACTCGTACTCCCGATACTCGAACTCCTTCGGGGTACCCGAACGGTCGCTCCCGTACTTCTTCCAGTGTTCCCGGAGGTCGTGCTTCCACTCCTTGAACCTACATATACAAAAAAAATATTAAATATATTATTAAAAAATAAAATTTAATAAATTATTCAATAAAGGTACCTCTCCCTATGGGCCTTTTCCGCCCAGTCACGTCCCTCCTCGGAAACCACAAACCATTGCTGCATTACCACTTGTTAGTATTTTATTCGATAATTAAATAATTTATTAGTTAAAAAAATAGTAATTGATCGAGTAAACTCACCGACATCGACTGATGGAGCATCTCCTTCACTCCATCAGGAACCTGGCTCCAGACTCCCCACAACATTGGGAGTCTGGAGCGGATGGTGCCTCCCGCGGCGCGCGTGTACCGGTGTCCCAACGCGGCGTCCACCGGTTTCCCGTTGGAAAATGGGATGGCGATCCGTCCAGCGGACTCGACCGCCCTATCGAGTCCCTTGTTGCTGACGGTGCCTCTCCTGTTCCGCCTTCTCGTTCCGGCGGCTGTGACATTGTGAATCAAATTTAATATTAATAATATATTTTTACATTAAAAAAATTAAAATCGACAAAAAAGTAATAATAATTTACCTGAGGATGAGGCTGAGCCGACGGATTCATCTTCGTCCGCCTGCTCGGAGACCCTGACGGGATGAAGAGGCGTGGGAAACTCCCGGTAGATATAGGCCTCATGCGGTGCCACATGCGGGAGCTGCTCCCGAATCGGTCGACCTTCCTCATCGACGCGAGGTATCGCCGGTATCGTCGGAGGAAGGAAGAGTCCGGATGGCACCATAGGGACCCCGGATGACCCGCCATCACCGTCGGTCGGGGACGACTATGTGGGGGCGTCGCTGCGGGATCGCGACCGGTGAAGTATGGGTGGATGACGAGCAGCCGTCGCTGCGGGACCCGACTGCCCAACAGAACCCGAGCCGCTCACGCCACCCGTAAGCGCCGCATGTCGGGCCGTCAACTGCCACGGAAACCCGATCGACGGTGATTCCGACGGGTTGTTTGAGGTACCGTCCGAGCCGTCTTGGCTCCTCGCACCCGAACGTTGTCCAGAAGTTCTCCTCATGGCCATCCTGTTTAAAATAACCATAAATTTATTAAAAATATTTTACCGTCTTATAATTAAGTTCACAAAAAATAACCATAAATTTTTAAAAATTTTATTAACAATAATAGCACTCTTCGAAATTAATAGTTATTAAAGGATTTATTATTATTTTTATTCACATAACAAATTATTTACATTAATTCGCAATTATTACATTACAAAAATTAAACTCAACAATATTTACATCCTTACTAAAAAATAATCCATTATTTTTTACAAAATGCCCACAATATATTTACAATTATAATTTATATTATTTAATTATTTAATAAAAAATTATTTAATCATTTACAATATATTTACAAATTATTTCCACAAATCCTAAACCCTAAACCCTAAACCCTAAACCGTAAACCCTAATATTTTACAATTATTATTTACATCACAATTTACCATAATTTACATCACAATTTACAATTATCACAATCACAACAACAACAATTTACAATTTACAATTATCACAACAACAACAATTTACATTAATTATCACAACAACAACAATTAAAACCAATTTAGGGTTTTAGGGTTATACCTTAAATTGTGGGTCGTCGTCGGGGTCGGGGTCGGGGTTCCATATTGGGGTCTGGGTCGGGGTCGGAGAGAGGGAGAGAGAGAGGGCAGAGGCAGAGAGAGGATTTTCGGAGAGAGAGGGCTTGGCGGCTGAAGAAATGGTTAGGGTTCCGAATTTTTGCTTTTTATAGTGGCGTTCTTGGGCGACGATTTTGTAAAAATCGTCGCCCGCTTGTTTTAAAAATCGTCGCCCTGTTTTTTGAAAATCGTCGGCCAAGATAGTCTACTTAGGCGACGATGTTCTTCACTATAAATCTCGTCGCCCAAGATGAAGAAAATCGTCGGCCAAGAGTCTACTTGGCCGATGATTTTCTTCACTATAAATCTCGTCAGCCAAGATAGTCTACTTGGGCGACGATGTTCTTCACTACAAATGTCGTCGCCCAAGATGGAGAAAATCGTCGGACAAGATTTCTATCATAAAATTCAGAATATCGTGATTTTGGTGATCGGAGAAGAGGAACTGAAAACCCACCGTCAGATATGACCAGCATAACGAATTACGTGGGTGGGAAAAAATTCAGCTCCATCTGACAAAGATAATGGCTCGATCCGTCCGGTCAATCGGCGCGGTCAAACCCCTAAACAAACGGAAACGGCGATTCGACCCTCCAAATCACGTAATCTTGCCGGACCTTCAACTGAGAATAGTTTCCGATCGACAAGAAGCTTACGGGGCTATAAAAATTTGGTAAAAAATAAATACCCGGGATAGGGCTACCACTAGGTAGAAATAAGAGAAATTCGTTGACCGGAACAACCGGCACAGAAATTTTACCGGATTATCTTCATTTTTCACGGGTTGACGTATTTCACCGTTCCGGTCATATCTTATTTCACGACTTTTTTGCGTTTGAGGCATCTACGTATATGTTGTCTTCAAAACGACACTTAAACTCAACACTTGTATAAAAAAGTTATACAACATTAGTACATATAACGTGAGTTTGGTGATCGGAGAAGAGGAACTGAAAACCCACCGTCAGATATGACCAGCATAACGAATTACGTGGGTGGGAAAAAATTCAGCTCCATCTGACAAAGATAAGGGCTCGATCCGTCCGGTCAATTGGCGCGGTCAAACCCCTAAACAAACGGAAACGGCGATTCGACCCTCCAAATCACGTAATCTTGCCGGACCTTCAACTGAGAATAGTTTCCGATCGACAAGAATTTTACGGGACCCTAAAAGTTTGGTAAAAAATAAATACCCGGGATATTTATTTTAATTATTCAAAAGAAATTTAAATGTGTTTTATTTTTTTTAAATTATTCGGATTATATTGGCCGACGAAAACAGGGTTATTCGTCGGCAAAGATAATACTTGGGCGACGATTTTTATTAAATTCGTCGCCCAAGATTAAAAATAAAAAATCAGTAAATGTTATTTATTTTATTTTAATTATTCGGATTATCTTGGCTGACGAAATGGACTGTCTTCGTCGGCCAAGAGAGAACTTGGGCGACGATTTTTATTCAATTCGTCGCCCAAGATAAAAAATAAAAAATCAGTAAATGTTATTTATTTTATTTTAATTATTCGGATTATATTGGCCGACGAAAACAGGGTTATTCGTCGGCAAAGATAATACTTGGGCGACGATTTTTTTAAAATTCGTCGCCCAAGATTAAAAATAAAAAATCAGTAAATGTTATTTATTTTATTTTAATTATTCGGATTATCTTGGCCGACGAAATGGACTGTCTTCGTCGGCCAAGAGAGAACTTGGGCGACGATTTTTATTCAATTCGTCGCCCAAGATAAAAAATAAAAAATCAGTAAATGTTATTTATTTTATTTTAATTATTCGGATTATATTGGCCGACGAAAACAGGGTTATTCGTCGGCTAAGATAGTACTTGGGCGATGATATATGTTAAATTCGTCGCTCAAGAGTAAAATTAAAAATCATTTACAATGAAATTTACATGTGCTTTATTTATTTTAGTACAAACATATTCTTTTAGTACAAACATATTCTTTTAAGGGGTTTGGACAACAATTTGACCTCATATCTTTATATGAATTTGGACAACAATTACAAAGCTAAGAATCAATTATAACTAAGCTAATTAAGGCTCGTAATCTGAGTCATCCGATGAGTCTTCTTCGGTATCGGAATTAATATCTGGTAATCTATGCCTTAATTCGTCGTCAGAGTCGTCGTTTGTTTCTTCATTTGGATCAACATCAATAAAGGTTGAATCTTCGTCATGAATTCTGAGCACTCGACCATGTTTAACATTATTATCGCGAACAGTAGCTACATCATGAATACCTACTGCGTTCGGCTCCTGATACGCATCAGCCTCTGGCCCTGGAATGGTCACTCCAAGTGTAGCCGCCCGGTAAATGTTTCTAGGATGCACAATGTTCGCTATTTTCCACGCGTCACCCTTGGGAAGGTCATCAAGATAAAACACTTGTTTTACCGTTGTCGCAAAAACAAACGGGTCATCTTCGTAGGCGCTTGTAGCAGTGTTGACCGATAAATTGCCGTACTGATCCATCTTCATGCTCTGTGCGCCTGTATCAAACCATCTACACTTGAACAGATGCACTTTCATGCCTTCCGCATAGACCAGTTCGACCACTGAATGGAGAACACCGTAATAGTCAAGGCCATGACATTTCGCCATCACCCCAGAATTCTGTGTTCTTCGTCTGTTGTCTCTCTCTTCAGATACAAATTTGACGCCATTCACTGTGCAAGTGGGATAAACTCTAGCCCGTTGCGGTTGCATCGCAAGAAGTAATAGTTCGTGCGACCAGTTTGGATTATCATCAGATTTAATCATGTCCATCTGTAACGGATATTACACTGTAAATATCCGAAAATCTATGCAATAGAAAATAATTAGATATATATATATATATATATAACAGGGAAGATTAAATTACGTACCCAGGTGCGAAAATAATTTGCGAACGTCATGTTGTGGTACTCGAGATCACCATCAACTTCCGGAAAAGATAGGTGCAACTCTTTCCAATATTTAACTTCTTCGCAATTGATTAGTACCCACCAGTGCGCTATGGCTATCTCTTCATCCGACAATGCATACTCGGCGGACAGTCGTGCTCCACCAACTTCGACATCACTGGAAACTATAAAGAGATTGAACCGCGGCGCATGTTCCTCCATGGCTTGCGGAGCTCCCAACGACGCTCCTAAATACAACTTCATGTAGGTGACGCATTCATGCGCAATATATGCTTCAGCTATACACCCTTCAGGCGCGGATTTATTAGTGACATAATCTTTGTACTCACCAAGTTGCCTGTAAATATAAGATTGCAAACTATACGTTATGGTTATTGAACATGTACGTACATATATGTATTCTGGAGATGTAAGTGAATAAAACATACCTTTCCATGAGATATATCCAAGTGAAGTGTACTGGACCGGTAAGCAACAATTGCTGGGGAAGATGGATCATCAGGTGAGGCATGATATCAAAAAAATTTGGTGGAAAGATCCTCTCGAATTTACACATGATGTATATGATGTCTGCCTGCATTTCCCGGAGATCGGATTTTCTCACTTCCCTTGTGCATAACTTCATGAAGAATCTTGACAGCGCTACTAACGGCTCCACAACCTGGCCAACCACACATCACAAATTTAATATAAAATCCAACAACGGCAGGTTAACCGTAATTTTAACCACAAATTTACCTGACGGTGAAGGAACGGTCGAATGAAAATAGGGAAGAGACGTTGTAGCAGAATATGACAGTCATGACTCTTTAAGCCGTATATCTTATTCTCCCACAAGTTCACACACCGGGCTATATTTCCTGCAACGCCTGAGGGATACGTCACACAACTCATCCACCTTAAGATCTGGGTCTTCTGATCAGGCTTCACGGTGTAAGGAGCCCAAGGCATCTTTTTCTTCCCCTCTTTCAGCCAAAGATGTTTTCTGATTCCCATTTTCTTAAGATCAACGCGTGCCTTAGGACCGTCTTTCGTCTTCCCCTCCAAGTTGAGCACTGTACCTACCACACTGTCGCAGACATTCTTCTCTATGTGCATCACATCTAGGTAGTGCCTGATCAACAGCGTACTCCAGTACGGGAGTTCCCAAAATATGCTCTTATGTGTCCAGAATTTGTACCTGTCTGGTCTTTCAGGTATTCTGGCAACAATATCGGGATGATTGCTGAGCTGCCCAAAATCATACTCATCCAGCACTGCTAAAATCTCTTCCCCCGACCATCTATGCGGCTCCACACCTCTCTCTTCGGTCTCATCAAATGCCCCGGTATCTATCCGCCAGGGGTGATCATGTGGTAGGTAAGCACGGTGACCCATCCGGACTATCTTGTTGCAATGATTGCTGCACCCCTGGGAGCTAAGACACTCAGGACAAGCCTTGTATCCCCTAACAACGTTGCCAGACAACATCCCACGTGCAGGAAAATCACTGATGGTACCAACAATCATGGCATGCATCTGGAACATCTCATTTTTGTGGGAGTCATAAGTGGGATGACCAACCTCCCAAAGCAATTTACACTCTTCAATCAGCGGTCTCATATACACATCGAGACACTTCCCTGGATAACAACAACAACAACAACCACAACAAATTCAGATAACGGCTATATATGACCAACAATATAGAACAAAAACAATAAATGGAGAAAAAATTGAACCAACAGCAATATATACAATATGAAGGGAAAGTAGATACCTGGATAACCGGGCCCCGGAATCAACAAGGTCAACATGTTGTATTCCTTCTTCATGCACATCCATGGAGGAAGGTTGTAAGGCACCAAAATGACCGGCCATATACTGTACGAAAGACTCATGGTCCCAAAAGGGTTGAACCCGTCGGATGACAGCCCGAGCCTCACATTCCTCACCTCTGAAGCAAAATGAGGAAACTCCTTGTCTATATGCTTCCACGCCTCCCCGTCAGCAGGGTGTACCATGAGGTCTTCGTCATGCACCTCCCTCACAGCGTGCCATCTCATAGCTTCGGCCGTCTTTGAAGACATGTACAACTGCTCCAGCCTATCCCTCAACGGGAAATAGCGAAGTACCTTAACAGGTTTCCTGTTGCCTGCGAGAGTCCGCTTATACCTGTCGGTCCCACATACCGGACAACGATGAAGGCCTTCAAGGTCATTACCGTCTGCATCTTTACCCCAGAATAGAACGCAGTCATATCTGCATGCATGGATCTTGATGTAGGATAGCCCGAGATCTCTCAAGATACGACCGACCTTATGATGCGTGGTGGGATGACGATGACCGTCGGGCAGGAGCGAAGCAGCGTACTGTAGATACCTATCAACAGCCGTCACGGTCGATTTTGTGTCAACCTTGATATGCATCACCTCCATCACACACTGAAGAACGGTCTTCTCATGACCTGGGCACAGAGGGGTCTGTTGGAAAGCAATAAGTCTGTTGTACTTGGCTATACCGGCATTGTTGACACCTCTAGGGACGGCCTGCATCGGCGCCTGCGGAATGTCCTGTCGTTCAGGGCATACACCGCTGTCATGAGGAAACATGTCGTTGATGAAGGCCGTTGTTGGATCGTTGGATGTACTGCCCGTCTGATAAAACTGTCCATGATCATGCGGGCGTGATGAGGTTTCACCGTGATATATCCAACATGTGTAACGTTCCCAGAATCCGTTACTCTTCAGGTGGTTCCATACTGTATCAAACGGAAATCGATGCATATCACTGCGACACTTACACATCTTGCACGGGCAATAGAACATGCCACTCCCGTCAGCATTGGCCTGCGCATATTGCATAAAATCCCAAACCCCTTCAGCATATTTTCTGTGATATCTTGGAAGAGAAATCCAACTCTTATCCATATCCTGAAAATAGCACATATATAAATCAATATTTAATGAACATATCTTTTATATATATATATATTAATGTAATACAACATACTAATTATTAATTATATATATCTAGTTCGAGCGGATTCCGTGGTTTCAGAAGGCAAGTGTCAATGTCACGGAGGGCGAACCCCCTACAGGAACCAGGCAGGACTCGTTTGTGATCACGGAGGCGAACCCCTATCGACCCCTTCACCGAGAAGAGTGGTCAGTTTGTGATCTTGAGATCCAGTTAAACAAACCTGTGAACCATATCTATGACAGAACGGCCCCTTACTCAGCTTGGAACAAACTCTATGCATATATATATATATATCATTAATTCAACTCAAATAAAACTGAAAATCAATATATACATATGCATATATATATATGTGCATATATATGCATATGTACGTACCTGGGAGTAGCTCCACAAACTATGTATGGACAGGTTTCCACAACACCGAACGATTTGAAGAACTAGAGAAATTTATGTTTCAAATTTTCAAAGTTTTCATTCTTTTATCCTGGACTTCCAATATATAGAAGAATCTTGGGCGACGAAATATTTGATTTTCGTCGCCTAAGAATTAAAACATCTTGGGCGACGAAATATTTGAGTTTCGTCGCCTAAGGATAAAAAACTTAGGCGACGAAATATTATTTCGTCGCCCTAGTTTATATTTTGGCCGAAGAAATTTTTTTTTAGGCGACGATTTTTTTTCCTTAGGCGACGAAAAAAAAAATCGTCACCTAAGTGCCCTATTAGGCGACGAAAAAAAAATCGTCGCCCGGTTTTTTTTTTTCGTCGCCCAAGAACCATTTTTTGGTAGTGACCTATCCTTAGATGACTTTATTTGGTTGATTCTTCCACACACAAAACTCTCATATTGATGAAATATAACAACCCATGTAAAAATTTAAGAATCTTCATCTCCCGATGATAAAGCTTCTATAGAGAAACATAAGCGAAAATAAGGTTGACCGCTTCTATCGGAGACCAAAAGTTACCGGAATCATGTGATTTGTCAACTATAACCGTATTTCACTATTCCGATCACATCTTATTTCACTAGATTTTTCAAAATCATGTTTCCTCTGTATAGTTGGTTCATAAAAGACTTATATATTTCATAATTTATTACATGTTACATACAAGGATCTTCAAAAAGTAAACAACTTGTCTATTCAGTAGTGTTGGTTAAGATGTTTTCATACTTGCTTGGCAACCAATGTTCGTGTTCCCATGTGGGGAGGTTTAGTTGTTTTTGACCAATATTTTTAAACATGATTAATTTTTGACAAGTAAGATATTTGAATTTGATACTTATTAAAGAATGTAAAATTGTAGAACAATTGAATTAAATAATAGTGAACTAATATTTCTAAAATGTGTGAAAGGTATATAAAGCATTCAACCATTTAGATATATTTCTAAATAATAGTCTTAGCTGAATGAAGAAAAAAGATCATGCCTTACCATCAGACACCTAGTTTATAACAATTATATATAAAATACAAATTTTCAACAGACATATTGGGTGGAGAAGAGAAACCGAATAGCAAATTAGTTCTCTAAAAACTAAAGCCGCACCTAGCTCAAGATCAGTATAGCATTATAAAATCAAACACATAGTTACGCTCTGCATCACGGTTCTTAGATTAGTTATGGACAGTCTCATATATTGCCTTTATTATAAACTGCATCGCACAATCATATAGCAAGTATTATTTCAGAAATTAGTTATCCATGTGAGATATCACCAGCAATGCAGTGCTTCAGAACAAAACCATGACCTTAAATAGGAACAAATACGAAACCGAAAGTGCCAACAATGCAATAAATGGACTGAAGTTTCATAACTAAAATCTCAAAAATACGAAAAACAATCATGATATAAATAAACTCAATTGTTGTAGAATTAATTTTAATCAGATATACCACAAATCAACAGATGTACGTTTAGCAATGAAAGTTCCTGACAAGAAAGAATCTTGTTAGACCATTACAAACTATATTCTTTAGACATGAACATTCACTCATGCATTTTGAACTGCTTCAATTCGTAGATTACTCAGAAACATTGAAAACATAGTACACAACATCCAAAACAGTATCCAATAAACAAAAATTTATCAAAATCAATCTATAATCCATATCCAAAATGCTCATATGAGATTCCACAAATCCAATCAATAATTTAGTAATTTACCGAACAAATTCCAAATCAGAAAAACAAAAATGACGACATGTTGCTACACTATTCAATTTCTATATTAGCTAATATATCTTGGAAAACAGTAAGACATCACCAGGGAGTAATGCTAAAAATGAATGAGTTGTTCTATTTCCAAAGGTTCAAATTGCAAACATGGAACAACCTATCTTCATGCACAAGTAACTTATATTAACCCCAACTGGACATGAGAGTCTAGACACTAACTTTGTGCTGATGGAGTTACTAATTGTTAGTATATAGCCAAAATACTTAGCTAAGCCGAGAATAAGTTACAAATACCCGGTCGAGATAGCTCTGGTGAGCCATTCATAGGCATTCAAAGAATGAAGGGCCGGTAACAAACCGCTTGCCAAAGTCACTCTAGCGGCAAAACACCCCCAAAAGGGGAGACACTCCAAATGATGGCAAGAAGTCCCACATTGGAGACTAAGGCAAAGATACCTAAACTTGACCTATAAAACAAGCTCAACCTATCAGAAAAGGTACACACACACACACTCACATATACTCTCTCCCTCTTTCATTCCTCTATCCGTACAAGTGCTCAAAGCTAACTTAAGCATCGGAGAGTCGAAGACTGGGCCACCCCAGTCCTGACCCCGTGACGCTGTCATTTGTGCAGGTACCGAGTGAAAGACCCCAAGAATTCTACTTCGTTCCGCCCCGCGACCACTTCCCGGCTCGGGACGAAACAGGTAGAAACAATTGGCGCTAGAAGGAAGGGCCCCTATCTTGTGGAACTCCCACTTGCCTCGGAACTCAGCACCATGGTGGAGATCATTGATGACCCTGTGGACCCTGGCACTCAAGTGGAACCTCAACCCGGCGACACATCCCTTCTCCAAACCAGCAGCCCAGCCCCCATTAACCATCCCGACCCCGTCACAACCCTTGAAATCCTCAAGCGGGACTTCCATGCGTTCCGCGAGCAGACGACAAAAGAAAAGGTAGAAGCGGAAGCGTACTGGGTACGTATCACTGAATTGGAGAAAGAGCAATTCTTGCTCCGCGCCACGTTAGAGCATCGTACCGTGTATAACGATAGCTTGGATCGCGCGGCGCGAATTGCCGGGACCCCAGATTCTCTTCAAGGCCAGACTGGCTCCATGCTCCTGGGAGGGCCTAGCCAGATTGTATACATGTCCCATCCCCTAACCCACCCCTCATTTCCACTCCCAGCCCCCCAACCATCTCCAATCCTCAATGACTCCCCTCTGCCACATCAACCTAATCCATCCGCCCAACCTATCTCCACTTCCACCACTACCAACTCTCCTAACCCACCTCTTGACATGCCAACCCGCATACTGCTCCAACTTAGCCAAACTGTCACGCAGTTAGCCTCACGGGTGGAAGGCGTCGAGAGTCGCGGGGCTCAGCGACCCTTGTTCTCTGGCTATGGACATCGCCCAAGCCCCTTCACACCCCGAGTGCAGATGGAGAAGCGGCCTCCAGGAGCCAAGCCATTCAAGATGGATAAGTATAAAGGCACAGGAGACCCTCATCTCCACCTCGAGACATTCTTCTCGCTCTTTAGCTCTTCTGGCTACAGCGACGCCATAGCCTGCCACGCCTTCCAAGAGACCCTCTCGGACGAGGCCCTCAGTTGGTTCCGCAGCCTGCCACCCAACTCCATAGACAACTTTGACAAACTCTCGGAACGTTTCCTCAACCATTTCATACTGCACACCAGCATCTACCGCACTGTAGACGCCTTGTTCCACATCAAGCAAAAAGAGGGCGAAGGCCTCCATGAACTGCTGTCCCGGTGGCAATCTGTCACAGCGAGATGCCATAACTTAGAACCTCGCGTGGCTGAGCAGGCTTTTCGTCAGGCCCTACTCCCCGGTAGTTTCTTGATGGAGATCAATAAGAACCCTCCAGGATCCTATGATGCCTTGATGGACCTGGCGGTGCGGTGGGCCTGTGCTGAATTTACCACTTTCGGACATACCGCCCATGCAACGCTAGCTTTTACTGCCCCGGCACCAGATGAGCACTTTGGCCGCGGACAAGAAAAAAGGAAATCACATGGCCCATCCCGAGAACAGGGGCGCGGCTCCGACCGTCGCCATGGGGGACAGAGAAACCGCGACCACCCTTACAAGTCAAGGGACCAGAGCCCTCCACAGCAACAACGTCATTCCTCCCCGCCACCTCAGTATGAAGTCCACACTACTCTGACCACTACATATGAGGACATATGAGCCAGGCACAAAGATCTCATCCCCTACCTCCCAAAAGCAAGTATCCAAAAAAGCCCCGGCGAGCCACCGACAACAGGTACTGCGCTTACCATGACAATAATGGCCACACAACAGAGCAGTACAATGGCCTCTGCAATGCAATCGAGCATCTGATCCAGAAGGGGAAACTCCATCAATACTGTGCCCCCGCCACAGGAGCCAACGCCATTGAAGTGCATGGCCAGATCCTAACCCTGCATGGTGGAGCCCCACGGTTCCCCCCATGCCAGCCTTCTGTAAAAAGGCAATGCACGGCACCCTCAAAAATCCTAGACATCCAACGCGATGTCATGATCACCCCATCAGCGTGGGATCAAGTGACATTTCGCAACGATGAGGATACCCTGCATTGCCACCACAGCGAGCCATTCATCATCAATATGCAGGTGGACCATTACAGATGCCACAGAGCTCTAGTGGACACAGGTGCCGCCGTAAGCGTCATGTTTTCTGACTGCTACCAAGGACTCTGGCGGGACCGCACTAAGCTGTACAACAACCACGACCCACTTGTCAGCTTCTCTGGCGAGACAGTACAGCCGTTAGGCTCAGACCGCCTAACTGTGAGGCCATGCAGACACGCTAAGGTGTACTGCACAAACGGGGGCAGCGGGAACATCAACCCGCACTTTAGTTGGTACTCATATACCAACGTAAAGTTGCCCGGGGGATCCCAAAACTTCACCCCCGGGCCCAACGGCCGCAACAAGACCTCCTTCGGAATGCTCCAATTTTGGCGAAGCACATTAAGCTCCGACGAAGTCAAACTCTCGCTAGAGGGTTCCCAAAATGAATCATCCTCCTCACGAGATGTTGCCATGATCAACTCCTCTACCTTCTGCAATAAAGGGTCACACGAGGACACATGAGACCCGACATCCATCACATGAATGCCTTCCCCCAAGTCAAGGGCAATCTCCGCCATAAGGTTAGCCAATCCCTCCTCCATCCGGTGCAAAGTGTCCGAATCAGCACTAAGCGAACTAGAGACCTCCACTACCTGGAAAAAGTGGGGTTGCGTAGTGGCAGTGAAGCTGGTTGCAAATGGCTGAGCGCTCGCACCCAATCGATTGAGGATGAAATTGGACGTTTCCCAATCTGAAATTTGTAGAATAGCCGAAACCCTAAAACACAAATCGCGCCTCCACAGTTTCCAGTTTCAAAACATGAACTCCTTCATTCAGTTCTCTCCAACCCTATTTATAGGCATTCCCCTGAACCCCACAAAACTGAACGGTCAGGGTAAAGCCACGTCACCATTGGCCACTTCCAAAAAAAAAAAAACGACAGTCCCCAATCAAGCACGGATTGACTCGTCAAGGCAACGGCCCACAACGCTCAATAGCGAGTCTCCCCAATCAAGCGCGGACTGACTCGCCATGCAGCGGCCGCACCGCCACCTCGCGACAGTCCCCAACCAAGCGCGGACTGACTCGCCACTTAGCCACAGTCTCCAACCATGCGCGGACTGACTGGCCACCTCGCGACAGTTCCCAACTAAGCGCGGACTGACTCGCCACATAGCCACAGTCCCCAATCAAGCACGGACTGACTCGCCACATAGCAACAGTCCCCAACCAAGCGCGGACTGCCTTGCCACATAGCGACAGTCCCCAACCAAGCGCAGACTGACTCGCCAAGGCAGCGGCCCGCAACGCTCAGTAGCGAGTCTCCCCAATCAAGCGCAGAATGACTCACCACGCAGCGGCCGTAACGCCACATAGCGACAGTCCCCAACCAGGCGCGGACTGACTCGCCAGAGCAGCATCAAACGTTTCTTCTCGCCAACCTGTTTTCAGAACATCACCCCCGTCACCTCGCGTGGGGACTTAGGGACTCGGCACCATGCCTCCCGCACTTGGGAAAAACCTATTCTCGGCATCTCTAGAATAACTCCCCACCCAAGAACTCTCTCGGACTGGGGACTTGGGGACTTGTTAGTACATAGCCAAAATACTTGGCTAAGCCGAGAATAAGGTACAAATACCCGGTCGAGATAGCCCTGGTGAGCCCTTCACAGGCATCCAAAGAATGAAGGGCCGGTAACAAACCGCTTGCCAAAGTCACTCTAGCGGCAAAACACCCCTAAAAGGGGAGACACTCCAAAGGATGACAAGAAGTCCCACATTGGAGACTAAGGCAAAGGTACCTAAACTTGACCTATAAAACAAGCTTAACCTATCATAAAAGGTACACACATACACACTCGCATATACTCTCTCCCTCTTTCATTCCTCTACCCGTACAAGTGCTTAAAGCTAACTTAAGCATCGGAGAGTCGAAGACTGGGCCACCCCAGTCCCGACCCCGTGACGCTGTCATTTATGCAGGTACCGAGTGAAAGACCCCAAGAATTCTACTTCGTTCCGCCCCGTGACCACTTCCCGGCTCGGGACGAAACAGGTAGAAACACTAACATAGATGGGCATGCTACTGTCTTTCTAAAACTAAACCAAATTGACATCTCGATCCATTTTTTACTACAAGATAACTGTAATTAGTTCTATACAGCTTTTCAATAAATACAAAATCCAAATGAACACACCGATATGAATGGGAGGGATAATTTTCCTATGTCAAGATAAATGAGCCTAAGACAAACATACAAATCATTCAATGGGAAGCCAAGAAAGTACCAATCTTGGGCACCAAATTCAGCAATTAAACGAAGAAATTAACACAAACGTACAACTAATCAGAGAGATTAGGAACTCAATAATATGATTCACATCTCAAGACCAATTGGCCAGCACAAACACAGAGAAAAAAAAAATTCGATGATCTACACCAAAAGACAACAAAGCAACCAAAACTTGACCAATTACCTAAAACAATATTAATATCTTGGCAGGAGATATTGAATCAAAACTAAAAGTAACCAGGGAAACACAACAAAGGCATTTGCACTCAAGTATTTAAAAGAATTAAATTCAGTTTACCCGCATGAGGTTTGGGAGTAACTTTATGTTAATCCCTATACTTTCAATTTCATCAGTTTACCCCTCAAACTTTTGAATTTTCCTCAAGCGTGACCAAATGTCCTATATTCTGTCTAAATCGGACGTTAATTGCTGATAATTTTAACCTTAACTGTGAGGCCAGGATCTAGAATTTGGGCAAATCGGATCTTATATGTCAAAATCGGACCTTAACTGCTGATAATTAAAGGTAAATTCAAACGGAATATGAGAATTTAGGCACGGCAGACAGAAATTGAAGAGTTCAAGGGGTAAACTGATGAAACTAAAAGTGTAGGGACTAACATGAAGTTACCCCCAAACCACAAGGGGGTAAACTGAATTTAATTCTATTTAAAAACACCACATGAATGCCTGAACATCTTATTCTTCGTAATCTTTAGCTTCCCATTAATATACCTTCCCGAATGAGCAGCAACTTAAGCATACCTGAAGACATGTAGACAGAGTGGTCATTCATCAATAAGCCACAATGAGAGTACATTAGTTACCAACAACAAAGAATAGATGCCGAATACTGATATAAAGTTTCCAATTTAATGGAAGTGATAACACTAAACAAAGGGATATTTCAACTTTGGCAAGATGAAAACATTTTTGAGTTATCAATTTTGTTTAGGGAGCTGTACATGTAAGAACACAATATAACATATATTACAGAAAAAGATTTCTGAAATTTATATATAAGTATCAACCGATTACTATCAGGTTAGCTACATTATCAAAATTTATTATCAAAATTTTCTTTTCAATAATTTAGCATGACACTCAATCAAGATTTGGTATGCTGGGAATGAATTTGTATTTATTTTGTCTTTCTATGACCAGTAAATTGGGCTCTAAAACCTTGCATACTAAAACTAAGCATACTCTGCAGACAAGACCAAGAATTCTCTCTACTACAAGAGACTTCAAAAAAAATGGGACTCATAAGCATAACATGAAAAATGTAATAACAGATCACTCACCAATAAATTTAAGCAAGAGAAAAAATGCATAACAACAAATTACTCATCAAAAGGTTCCAGTGTTTACCTTTTCACTAATAACCTACAGCTTCCCTACACCACAAAACAACAACGAAATTCAATAAGCCAACCTCATGAATTTAAAAAAATAAGACTAAATAATAATTTGATGAGCAAAATGGTATTGTTGCTTAATGTCAATAGACCAACAGCTAGCCAAAAAGAAAATGCCGCTATAACTTAGGAATGAAGTGATCCAATACTCAACTAACACCTTCAAGGAATAACAATCCGACTCATATGACAGAACTAATTTTTCGGTCATCAAGAGGCTTCTCTAAATCCGTGATAGACCGACTTTCATGAAAACCTCTTGAGTACAGAACACTTAGCAGTTCCCACCGCATTCATAATGAACGCATGACAGCTCCATTGACACAGACAACGCAAGGAACATCTATAAGTTTCATAGAAGAAAAAATTGCACATCTAGTCCACAAAAATACTTGCCCTAACGAAGAGTAATCTGCAGCAACTCAGCAAAACCATAACACATTATTCAAATACACTTGATTTGTAAATACCGTGCAAACAAACAGAAGATGCCAACAACATCATCTCCTCATACTAGATTTTATCTCATTTTATTATACCTGGAAATGGGTTGGAGGCCTCAATGGTTCACGGAGTCCTTCATGCACTACATTATTACTGTATTGTATGAGGTTTGGTTGAACACAAGCAAGAAAAGCGAAGCACCTCGTTTCAATGTTCAAGAACCAATTCAACAATTAAACACAAACAAAAGATTAAAGTTTAATAAGCTAAGGGAAAGCACTAACCTTTACGCGTTAATCCAGTCGATTTAAATAACCATGGGCTTAGAAGCTGTGGGCTATGGCATGGCGTCACCAGATTGTGCTGCCGTCGATAAATAGTCAAGATTCGGACCCACCGCTAGGCAAGCCCTATAAATTAACACCGCTGCTTTGATCTCCTCACGGCGGGCGAGCCCTATAAATGAACGAACCCAGATCTTCTTCTGCAAAGAAAAAGAAGAAAAGACCCAGAACCCAGAATTGTGCAAGAGAGATGTCATCAAGATTGAGGTGGTATGTTTGGATGTGATCGATAAATTCAGTGAAGGATTGGGCCTCAGATTAGTCGGATGTGTTGGCGATTTATGGAGAATGAGAGATGGCTGATGTAGGTGTCATCATTTGGCCCGAGTGGCCCGAGGGCTTTAAAAAACCCATTGGCGGCTCTTGGCCCGGCCCGTAAAAAAGCCTATTTAATCCCGGCACTTAAGGCATAAGGCATGGTAAGGGTTAAGAGTTTGAAGCCTAGGCCCGGCCCTTAAAGCCTATTGACTTTCAGTGAGTGTCTGAGACTCTGAGTGTCTGACTATCACTGTCACTCCCCAGTCTTTAAGTTATTTTACGGTTATTTATTCCGGTATTATTTTAGTTTTTTACCGTATTTTGGTCTTTCAAAGAGATAAGGATACTGCTGCCTCATCTGCTCCTCTGACTCCCAAGTAGCTTCCTCTACTTGGTGGCTTCTCCAGATGTCATCATTGGTACGTTACTAATTTTTGGTCAACCTGCTTTTACTTTAATTGATCCCGGAGCCACGTATTCATTCATGTCTAGTCGATTCGCCCTCCATGCCAATGTGCCATCATCGTCTCTTCCAGGCGAGTGACATGTGTCTCTACCCTCCGGTGAGGTGATGAGAATAAATTGAGTATTTAGTGGCTGTGAAGTTTTAGTGGAAGGAGTTAATTTCGAGGCTGATTTAATTCCTTTAGAGATAGTGGAGTTTGATGTGATCTTGGGAATGGACTTTTTGGAAGCATATAGAGCTATGGTGGATTGTTTTCAAAAAGTAGTGGTGCTTCGAAGTCCAGATGGTTTTGAGGTTGCTTTCCAAGGGGAAAGAGATGTTATTTTTAGTTGCATAATTTTTGCTGTTGCTGCAAGGAAATTATTGAGTAAAGGCTGTCAGGCATTTTTAGCTCATGGGGTGGATACAAGTATGAGAGTTGTGGGATTAGAAGATATTCCTGTAGTAAGAGAGTTTCCGGATGTTTTTCTCAAGGAGTTGCTTGGTTTGCCTCCTGCAAGGGAGATAGACTTCTCTATAGAATTACTTCCTGGAACTATGCCTATCTCTCAGGCACCTTACAGAATGGCTCTAGCGGAATTGAAAGAGTTGAAGACTCAATTGCAGGAGTTGGTAGATAAAGGTTTTATTCGGCCTAGCATGTCTCCATAGGGTGCTCCAGTGTTGTTTGTTAAGAAGAAAGATGGCACCATGAGACTATGCATTGATTATAGAAAGTTGATTCAGGTCACAGTGAAGAATAAATATCCGTTGCCTCGGATCGATGATTTATTTGATCAGTTGAGGGGTGCCTCTATTTTCTCTAAGATTGATTTGAGATCGGGTTATCATCAGTTGCGGATCCGAGAGGGGGACATAGCCAAGACTGCTTTTCGGTCACGATATGGTCATTATGAGTTTGTGGTGATGCCATTTGGACTTACTAATGCATCTGCGGCGTTCATGGATCTCATGAATAGGGTGTTTAGTCCATCCCTTGATCGTTTCGTGATCGTATTCATAGATGACATATTGGTTTACTCAAGAAGTGAGAAGGAGCATGCCAAACATCTAAGAATAATATTGCAGACTTTGGAAAAGTCGCAGTTATTTGCTAAGTTTAGCAAGTGTGAGTTTTGGCTAGATAAAGTGGGGTTTTTGGGTCATGTGATTTCGGCAGAAGGAGTTAGTATGGATCCCCAAAAGGTGGAAGCAGAATTGGAGAAGACTCACCACGGTGATGGAGATTCGTAGTTTCTTGGGTTTAGCAGGTTACTATCGACGATTTGTGCGAGATTTTTCGAAGATTGCAGCTCCACTAACTAGATTGACCAGAAAGGGAGTCAAATTCGAATGGTCAGATCAGTGTGAGCAAAGTTCTCAAGAGTTAAAGGATCGTTTGACTAGTGCTCCTGTTTTGGCACTTCTAGACGATAGTGGGGAGTATGTGGTGTTTTATGATGCTTCTAGACGAGGTCTAGGTGGAGTGTTGATGCAACATGATCGAGTGATTGCCTACGCTTCTAGGCAATTGAAGACGCATGAGGTGAATTATCCCACTCATGATTTAGAGCTTGCAGCTGTGGTTTTTACTCTCAAGTTGTGGAGACACTATCTTTATGGAGCCAAGTGTCAGATATTTACCAATTACAAGAGTTTTCGGTATGTGTTCACACAAAGGGAGTTGAATTTGAGGCAAAGAAGGTGGATGGAGTTGATCAGTGATTATGATTGCATGATAGAGTATCATCTTGGAAAAGCTAATGTGGTAGCTGATGCTCTTAGTCGCAATCCCTTAGTGTCTTTGTTTCACTTGAGGATGGTTCGAGTTCCACTTCTTTGTGAGCTGCGGGCTACAGGGCTGGATTTAGCGGTGGATGAAGTGGGTGCTTTGGTAGCCAGTTTCCATGTGAGGCCAGTGTTGGTTGATACAGTGCGGGAGGCACAATATAATGATCCTTTCATAGTTCGGTTGATAGAAAGAGCAGAGAATGGAGCCGCCGTAAATTTTTTAGTAAGAAGAGATGGGTCGTTGTTGTTCAAAAGCAGGCTTTGTGTTCCAAAGAGGAATGAAGAGCTAAAGATTGAGATTTTGGAGGAAGCTTATAGTTCTGCGTATGCTGCTCATCCTGGTAGTATAAAGATGTACCGGACTTTGAAAGATTATTATTGGTGGCCAAACATGAAGAGGGAAATTGCAGATTTTGTGAGTAGGCAAAAGAGTTATGCCGATGTCCGCAGGAAGGACCTTGAGTTTCAAGTAGGTGACTTGGTGTTCCTGAAACTATCTCCTTGGAAAGGGGTAGTACGTTTTGGCAAGCGTGGGAAGCTTAGTCCGAGGTATATTGGGCCTTATGAGATAATAGAGCGAGTTGGCTCTCTTGCCTATCGGTTAGCTTTGCCTTCGGAGTTGTCCAGGATACATAATGTGTTCAATGTATCTATGCTTCGCAAGTATATTGCCGATCCTTCTCATGTGCTGGAAGAACAGCCGATTAGTCTGCAGAAGGATTTGTCCTATGAAGAGGAGCCGGTTCAGATTCTAGATCGGAAGGAGCAAGTGCTTAGGAGCAAGTGCTTAGGAGCAAGTCAATTCAGCTCGTCAAAGTGCTTTGGAGAAGCCACCAAGTAGAGGAAGCTACTTGGAAGTCAGAGGAGCAGATGAGGCAGCAGTATCCTTATCTTTTTGAGTAGCATGTTTGTAAATTTCGAGGACAAAATTTTTATAAGGAGGGGAGAATTGTCACGCCCCAGTCCTTAAGTTATTTTACGATTATTTATTCCGGTATTATTTTGGTCTTTTACCGTATTAATTAACCGTTTACTATTAAGGACTTTAAAGTTGACTTTTTATTTTGTTGGGAATTTGGGAAAACTTTCTTCATGAAAGTTGTAGAGAACGTCGTTACGAGTTCGTAGACATGCTACGCGTTAAATTCGGAGTTAGCATGGTAAACTTATGAATTTATTGGTAAAGTTTGGAGGTAGTAAAAAAAAAAGGTATTTTTGAAGTGGGCTTTTTAGTTGAGTTAGGCCGGGGCTGGCAGCCCAGGCCTGAGCCCCTTTTCTTTTTCTTCTCTTCTTCCTTTCTCTTCTTTCTTTTCTCTTCTTTCTCTTTTCTTCTCCCCGAGTTTCCCCTGCCCGAGTCCTCCAGTCGGAAAGCTCACCGCCGTCCCGCCAGCTGCCGCCGCTCCATCCCAGTTCGGACCCCCATCTCGTCCTCTCCCTCCCCGGCCTAGCCCCCGAGCCTCTAACCCTCCGGAAGAGGAGAAAATCCGCCGGAAACGCCGGGAAGCATTTTACCGGAACTCCCTCCTCCGGCCACCAATCCGGGCAAGCTTGGTATGGTTTTGTAGGTCTCCAACCCAGCAGCCTTGCCCTAAAAGGACTCACTCCGGTTTGCTTCAGGCAGGGTTCTAAAACGCGGCATCCCAGCCCGCCTAGGCGGCGAGTACTCGCTGGGTGGGGCTTCTCCTTGGAGAGGAGGGCTTCCAAGGCCCAATTAGGCGGTGGGTGAATTAGGCGGCCGCCTAGGCTCCCTAGGCGGTCCTGGGCGGTCCTGGGCGGTCTTGGGCGGGTCTGGGCGGAATAATTTTTTTTTTTAAAAAAAAATAGAATAAAAAAGAGGCACGGGCAAAATGCCCAATTCCCACAAACCTAATTCAAAGTTTTAGTCTGTTTCACACTTTCACATTCCTTCGTCACCACTCCTCTCCTCTCCGATCAAACCCAACCCATCACGGCATCACCTCTTCTCTTAATCACTCCATCACTCCTCCTCTCATTCCTCCGTCGATCATAGGCCGACCCTCACCATTGTCAAACTCTCCTGTCTCTATATTTGTAACTTTGTAAGTGTATCGATCTCTCCTTTCAATTTCTCTTAATCATATGGATTCATACTTATTTTACTGTTATTTATAATCGATTAATCATACTGGGTTTGTTAGTATGTTAATTAGATTATAATCATTATATATGTTTGAATGGATTGATGTGTGGTCATGGATGGTTTCTTTCTTTGTGTTGAGAGGTTCTACAAGAATGATGAAACTGCCCAAAATATTGTAGCAAATCAAGAGTTGTTACTGTACAAGGCCAAAGAAGGAGGATTTGGAAGAACTTTAGCTAAGATGGGATGTGCTACTAATGATGAGAAGTATGATCCGGGTAAGAAACATAGTCTTGTCACTCTTGTGTTATTAATTTTTTTTTTTACATGGGATCTGTTTAGTCTAGTACTCTAGTAGTTGTTAATTTGTTATAAATTTGTGTTGCATATGTAGTTGGATGGTGGTCTAATTATGGAAATGAAACACCATATTTGCAAAAAATGGCAAGAAGAATACTCTCTTTGACTACAAGTTCGTCCGGATGCGAGCGGAATTGGAGTGCATTTGAGGGAGTAAGTATCTTTATTCAAATGTCTAAAAATATGCTTTGCTTAAATGCTATATTAATCATCTTTTCTTGGCTTGCTATTTTTTAAATTTTGATTGTTTCATCATGTAGATCCACACAAAAAAGAGAAATAGACTAGATGCTTCAAGGTTGAACAATCTAGTTTACGTTCAATTTAATGCCAAGATCATCAACAAAATGAGAAGAAGAGAGTTAGGAGTAGATGTACTAATTGCAAATGAAGCTAGTAAGGCTCAAGGGTGGATTGTTGATGGTGGTGATGATGAAGATGAGTCGGATATTACTAGTGTGGAGGGAGAGACTTCGGAAGTGGATAGTGCACCTAGGAGGAGAAGTCCTAGGAATGTGGTGATAAGAGAACTTCATGATGAAGATTTTGTTTCGGATGATGACACAGAAGATGGAGGAGAAGAAGAGGATATTGAGTTTGAGTTTGAGGTCGATACCGAACGAGTCGTAGAGAGCTATGGAGAAGAAGAAATAGAGATTTAGACTTCCTTTTATTCTAGTACTTTACATTTTGGACTATTTTGATTTGTTGAACTTTGAACTATTTTGAAATTTGATGGTTTGTATTTTTTTTAATTTATATGATGACTTGGTGAGTATTATGATTTATGATTTTATATAATCATTAAATATAAATAATTAAATATAAATTAATATTAAATTATTCGAATCCGCCTACAAGCCGCCTACAAGGCCGCCTAGGCCCCTGGGCGCTCCAAGGTACCCGTCCGCCCGCCTAGCGCCTAGCGAGTTTTACAACCTTGGCTTCAGGTAAGGAGAAATTTGAGGTGGAAGTTCTAGGGCGTTTTTGATGTTTTTGTTCGATTGGCATAGCTAGGCTTGGATTTTGGGTTTGTGCTAGTTAGGAAAGTTGTAGAGCATGATGAGAGGAAGATGTTGTTAAAATTTCATAGGAATTGGAGGTCACCGGAATTGGCCTCCGGCCACCGCTGGTTGGGAGATTTTAATGTTGTTAAATTTGGAATATTAAGGGGAGTTTATTGAAGTGAGTTATAAAATTTTTGGATGAGTTTTGGATAGGTTTATGAATTTCCGAAGTTAGTATTTTTGGCGGTTAATTTATGTAGAATCCGACCGTTGGATTAAGTTGTTTAATCTGTGGGAAGGTGTAGTTACAGCTGCTGGCCGGTTCTAGGGTTGAAATGTGGACCATTTCGAAGTTAGGCAATGATGAGCGTGTTAATGGCTCTCGGTTAATTTTTGCCTATTTTGTGTAAATATTGGAATTTCGGCTGGGAACTTAATATTATATTTGGAACAGGTCGTGAGGAGGCCCGAGCTGACGAGGCCCCATATCGACATCAGGCTTAGGCCTAATTTGTGAGTGGACTTTTATTTTAAATAATGTGCATGCGAAATAATTTATGTTGTTGGAGAATAACCAAAATTGAAAATTTCGGTGAGTATATATATATATATATATATATATATATCCATATGTGGATGATTATGAGAATAATATGTATATGTGAGAATGCTAGCTAGCCATACGTGCTTTTCCACCATACTGAGGTAAAATTTCATTATGGTGCAACGTGAGCGTTAGACGCAATCGTTGTAGCCCTATATAAAAATAATAATTTATATAGGGGAGCAACGTGAGCGTTAGACGCAAGCGTTGTAGCCTTGTGTGAATTTTCTATTTGTTTTAGTTGTTTCAAGAAAATTCATACAAGAGATATGACGAGTGTAATACATACATATTTTATTTTAGCATGAGAGGCTGTATTTTATTGAGCGTTGGAGACTGACCGAAGCCAGTCATGAAATTTCAGTTTTCGTGTTGAGCGTTTTGAGCTGTCGCATGCAGCATATGTTTTTTTTTTATGAAAAAGTAAAAATTAGGAAAACATAAAGAATTATTTCTTTTATTTTATTTTTGTCCATTCACTCTAACGTGTTCAAATGTTTCCCCTGGGCCCTTCATTTTAAAATGCCCAGTCTGCAGAGTTCGGGTTAGACCTAGTAAGAGACGAGGCATAGTCACCCGTATTTCCTCCACTTTTCATCAGTAGGTTACCTGTTTAACCTACTTGTGGTTTCATTTTCCGCCAGTGTTTAGTAGCTTTGAATATTTGGATTTAATGTATATTATTTCGGTTGTGGGTGAAGACTTGTTGACGTCTTAGAATATTTGTTGGAGGATTTATGTTATCTGTTGGATAATGTTGTGTTGTTTGGGGGTAGTTGTTTTTGGGGAGCACGTAGGCTCTCGGAGTTAAGGTTGGATTAAATTTTTTTTTGAAAGTGTTTGCAGGTTTTCGTTAGGAAGGGTTGTCCATTTTCAAGGGAGGTTATGCCGATTTTTCAGTAATATCTTTCTTGGAGGTGGTCCCCGCACGAGTTACTCCGGGTTTCAGGGTGAAATTCGGGGTGGGTCGTGTCAATCATAGTGTCACTGTCACCATAACCATAGTCCAGAACCCCAAACTGTCTGAGTCTCTTATCACCCAGAATATACTCATTTATTAACGTTAGATACAAACAATCCAATCTCTCTTCTTATCTATTGTACAAACAAATATTAACTTTAGCTTGAAGATGATAAATACAAATACTGTATTTGCCGAAACCTTTTTCTTATTGACCCAGCCAGATACAAAAAACCTATCTGATCTAGCCTCACAAATTCCTCAAAAAACCTCTCTCTCTCGTGGCGACTCCCTTTCTTCTCCGTATCTTTTTAATTCCAAGGGGGCTCGAGGGCTTGTTAAGGATGGTGGCAAGGGCGTTTTCGGCCAGAGCTTTGGGCTTTTCAATTCTATTCATGATGAGTAAGGGCCCTCTGTACCCAAAACAGATGCGCTGACCAGATTGCGCTACACCTCGCGTCCCACCCCTCCCCTTGCTTCTTGGGGAAGGAGGGCAAGTGCCATCATAGACCCCAATACTTGTAGAAAAAGGCCCCCCCGGAAGTATTACCCCATCTTTTTCTTGAAGCCGATTGCCGAAACCTCTCGATTGCCGAAGCCGATGGCCAGATTGTCGTCGATTGCCGGATCGTCGATCAAGGGTGATTTTTCTTGTTGCTTTTCTCTTTCAATTGATTTTGATAAACTTTTGCCGGATTTTAGTCGATTCATTCATGTAACACTTTTATTGATTGCAGACACCGATCCCGTACTTGGTCACCCGATTGAATTCCATTGAGGATCGTCGATTGCAGGATCGTCCATTGAAGATGGGGAGGATTGTCGTCGCCACTTAAGATAACTTCAAGTAACTCTAAACTTTGATGATTTGTTATGTTTGTCGACTATTTTTAGTGCTTGAATGTTTTTGGTTTACTGGTGCTTGATTGTTTTTGGTGCTGGACTGGTGCTTGACTGTTTTTGGTTTACTGGTGCTTGACCGCTTTAGGAATTGAAAACTATTACTGGTGCTTGACTGTTTTTGGTATATTAGGTCTTGGAATCAGTTTAGTTAATTGTTTCAATCTGAAATGACTACAGTTAATGAGGAAACTGAGGAAACATCCTCGGTTCCCCCGAAAACTGTTAGACAAACGAGTGATGTTTGAAATATTTTTGAGAAGGTTGAAAAAATGGATGGCAACATAAAATTACTGAAAGTTAAGTGTGGTATTTGTGGTGAATTGCTTTCTTGTGGGGTGAATAATGGAACAACTCATTTGAAACGACATATTAAGAAGCATGCTAGTGCAAATGGTCAAAATGAGGACATTAGAAAGCAAATGCAGTTAGCTATAAATGCTGCTGAAAAGGTAACAAATTTCTAGTTTGATAAAAACGTTGCTAGAAAAGAAATTGTAGAATTTATCATTAAAGCTGAATTGCCTTTTACATTTGTTGAATAGTATGATTTTACAGGCATGATTCAAAGATCATTTGCTCCTCAATTTAGGGGATTTTTAGCCTCTACATGTAAAAGGGATGTGATGAAACTTCTTAATACTGGAAAAGATGAGCTACTTAACTTTTTCAAAATTTTGAAGGAAAAGTTTGTCGCACTTCTGATGTGTGGTCATCACGACAAAAGATGGGGTATATGTCACTCACTGCACATTTCATTGACAAAAATTGGTCTTTGAACCAAAGAATTATTTCATTTAAAATGATTGAGTATCCACATTCAGAGGAAACACTTGCACAACATATATATGAAGAGTTGATTAATTGGCATATTCATGAAAATGTTTTCTCCATATCATTAGACAATGCTTCAAACAATGATGTACAAGTACAATTACTTCCAGATTATTTTATGCTTGCATCAGTGCCTAAGCAATTGTTTCATATGCGTTGTTGTGCTCATATCCTAAATTTGATTGTGCAAGATGGGCTAAGTATTTTATTTCCATCAATTGAGAAAATAACCACCATTGTGCGTAGCATGAATTTCTTTATTAAGAGGCATGAAGTATGGGTACAAGCTTGTGTTGATTTAGGTTTTGGAAAGAAAAATATTGACAATGATGTTCCTCAGAGGTGGAATTCTACATATGATCTTTTATTATTAGCTCTAAAATATAAAGGTCCTTTGTATAGATATGTGCAAAAAGTAAATGAATCTCATTCTTATAATTTAGCATCTCCAACTGAACAAGATTGGTTGATCGCTGAACTTACATGTGGTTTTCTTGCAATTTTTAACTCTACTACAAAAATCTGTTGTGGTGTTTATTCACCTACTTCTAGTAGAGTTATTAATTGTTTAGTTGATATTTATCAAACATTTGCTGCATATTTTGAGCTATTTGTTTTCAAAGATGCTTTAAAAGCAATGAGAGCAAAATTTAATAAGTATTGGTCTAAGTTTCCAATGGTTTTTTGTCTTGATACTATCATGGATTCTAGATTCAAGTTATTAGCCATTGAAGAGTGCCTGAAATGTTTTGGTCTTGAGCAATTAGAAATTGATGCAAGAATGACATCCATTAAGACTTTATTGCAAAAATATTATGATATCTATAAGAGGAATGTAGTTTCTAATGTTGCATCTAGTTTATCTACTAATGGAGTCCCTAATCCTTTGGGAACCACGTCTGCATCTATAAATATTCCTAGGGTTCAAAATTTTTCCATGCAAAGATTGAAAAGGGCTAGGGTATCATCTAGTTCTTCCACTAACTCCACTGATTTACAAGTGTATCATGATTTAGCAACAATTGAGGTGGATGATGACAATCAGTTCAATGTTTTGGGATGGTGGAAGACAAATCACACGTTATACCATGTTCTTTCACTTATGGCTCGTGATCTATTGAGTGTATCAGCATCAACAGTTGCATCAGAGACAGCTTTTAGTGCTGGTGGTCGAGTTGTTTCAGAGAAGAGAGCTGCTCTAAGTCCAAATACCATAGAAGCTTTAGTTTGTTTGAAGGATTGGAGCTTGGCAAGTACAAGAATGCAAGAAGCAGCACGAGAAGATGAATGTGCTAAATAACTAATGAATGCAAAGGTTGCAAGACCAGATTGGATGGTTGATAATGAAGATGGTAGTGAAGATAATGGTGAAGGTGCTAGTGAAAATAATGGTGATGATGAAATTAAAATTGTGTCTGATGGAGTCCCTTAGTTACTTATCTGATGTAGTAACCATTTGCTTTTTGTGTGTTTTGTATTACAAAGCTTGGTTACTTTTAAAGTCTTTAGACTGGTTACTTTTTTGTGTTAAGGACTATAAGGCTAGTTTGTAACTAAGACTACAAGGCTTGGTTACTTTTTTGTGTTAAGGACTACAAGCCTATTAAGTCTCTAAATTCTTAACCAGCCTTAGCATCTGTGCTAATCTTTTTGCATATATTTAATCAATCTCTTTGTTTTTTTTTCAATCGTATTTTCCTGAAGGTTTCAAATTTGGAATGGATACAATTGTTTGTGTTGTTGGGTTTCTTATTAGTCAAGTAAATCTCATGATCTTTTGTAAATTTGTTCTCAAGATGTATCAGACGCTTGCGTTGGATTTGATGTTTGATATTTTAAGTTCTTATGAGTAAGAACTTGTGAATTACTATTAACATCCACATCTTGTCCTCTTAAGGCCCTATTTGTTTCTCTAACTTTTCTCTCCTTCCTTACAGTTGGATGTGTCATCAGCGCAACTTCTTGTAACAAAGTGATTTTAGGGATAGAGATTTTAGGAAGCAACTTAGCGATACAGTGAAATCATTGTTATCATTGAAGCTTATTCCCATATTTAATGAGAATGATGCAGTCAGTATGAGGAGAGCTCCATATGAGGTATAGTACCCTTCTATGGAACCTGGTTTAGTTTATTAATAGTGTGAACAATTCATATAAAATAAAACGTTTTGAAACTACTGAGGAACACAGACACACACTCACTCAATATGCTTTCTTACACTTTCTCATACCTATATTCCTTTTTAAAACCAATTAATGCAATATGTCCAATTTGCTAAGAAGAGCAGAGTTATTAATTCTATTGGACTGTCTGTTACTTGGTACTGCTCTAGGTTTCTATTTAAGTTGAGGAATAAAGCCAAATCCAAACTAGAGACTGTTGGAAAATGAAACTTTTGGGTTATGTTACAATTTCTAACATAGCAGACCATGAATGCTAAAAACAAAAGAAAGGGTCGAACCCTTCTTTTTTCTTCATTTCAAATTTTTGTCTGTGTTCTTTTGTCTCAGAGTGCGCGCATTGCAGCTCAGCTGATCCCACATATGGTTCCAAGAGTTCGGGCCAGAAAGGTTATGCCTTCTCATAAAACCACATTGTCATGTTTTCCTTCGTTTCTTTCGTCATTCTGACACTTGTGTATTAGCCTGTTTTCTCACTGTTTTGCTTTTCCATTTTTATAACCTTCATTCTGCAGAGGTGATAAGCCTAAAATAGACTTGTAAATAACCCTGCAATCACAATAAAATTATCGATGGTAATATAGAAAAGTAGGATGTCTCCTGTAGAGGATTATGACTTAACAATTGCAAATATGACTCTGAAAAACTGAACAGACACTAGACAAAGACGCAACCAAAAACTATAGCTAGACTCAATGAAAAATTACAAAATTAAATCTAGAGAAACTAGACACAATGACGAAGACACACAAAATTTGGGGGAAAACTGTAGCTTTGCTAGGCTAAAAAAATTCAGAATTATGACAGACAAAATGATCAAAAACAGAGAACTAAATTTGGGGATTTTGGTTTTGGAAATCAAATAATAAATACTAGCTAGGAACTACTTCTCACCACTAGACAATGATTACACCTATGATGTGTATACTAACATGTTCAATTCATTCAGATATCCTTACTCAAGCTAAGCCAATGATGTGTTGAACTTAACCTATCAATCCTTCTTACTCGGTACGTTAAGAGAATGATGTTTTCAACTTAACTTAACATCTAGAATGAAGCCTAGAGTGATGTTCTCACATAGCTCTCACCTAGAAGTCATTAAGGTCTAAAAGATTATGAATAAGGCTAGGCAATATCGGTACTGATGTTGTCCTAATCTACCTAGACACTTGGTTTATGTGAATTGGCTCAGGTCTCTCACACGCTACTCTAGAATGCAAGTAGACATGATGATCATACAAAACATTCATAGCTTTACAACCTAACATGCATGCTAATGTTTGCCACCATCAATAAACATACAAAGTTGATCAATGATATAACGATAAACCAATGAATATCTGAAATCCATGGAACAAATTAAATTAACGCCAACTTCAGTTACACCATGTCTAGGGCTTGGAAACAGCTCCTAACTAAGAGAAAATTAGTTACTCATCATCTTTGAAAACACACCAGAGAATTTCATGATGTTTGGGGAGAAAAGAAAATTTAAAAGATGAAAAACAGGGGAAAAGATCGATCTTCTGAATCGAGAGATCGATCTCTTCTGGGCTCTGAACTTTACTTCCTCTCCTTCAGTTGCTTGATGGCTCCCTCTTCTCTTGTGCGTGTTTTTTTTCAACCACCACTGTTATGGTATTAGGGTTTTGCCTTAAGTAGTCTCCAAGTCTTCAAAGCTTCCTTTTCAAACTATGTTTCCTTCTTTGATTAGAATCAACGTTTGGGCTATCTTTTGAATGTCTTCCATATATAATTTGGACTTGGCTTTTGGGAAAATTATATTAATGATGTCAATCTTCAAAATCATGCAAAATCTCCCAAGACATCTTCTCAGAATCCAGCCCAAACACTGCCTCGAACTTGACTGCTACACAGCTTTCCCGGAACTGCTAATTTTCTGTCCAACTTTGACGCTTTATAAATCCAACATGTCATCACTGATTTGGATGATTCTTGAGTCCAAATTGATTTACAAATGCACCTCTACAAATCTGGGTAGTAAACTTAGTGAAACCATTCTCGGAACCTCATGGAAATAGGCCTTGAAAACTGGAGAAGATAAGCATAAACCAGGTTCCAGCTCTTTGTGTTTACAACTTCTGTTTTGGTGAAGTGGCTCTATCACCTTTCCTTGATATTTTTGACCATGTGAATGATCAAACTCCATCCTTGACATCTCTACTTCGTATTGGAAGCCTTGCTTGCATCACTTGAACACATATTTGCATTATCTTACTCCACGAAGTACCTAAAAAAATAACAAAGTTAAAACGATATTTTTATAAGAAAATAGCTAAGTTAAATGCAAAGGTTAAACTATAAATTTATCGTATTTTATGCTCCTATCAAGAGGGGTCATTTGGATAGCAGGATAGGGCTCTAAAGGCTATGGCTGCCCTTACTTTTCCAGAGAAACTAGTCCATGTTATAGTGGATGAATACTCATAGTCTGCTCATTCCACAGTTTGACCACGTTTGTAGGATTCTTCTGGTATATTTTGGGATAATGATAGTTTAGCAGCTCTACTGACCTTGGAGCTAAAGGCTGATCTTCTTGTTCTTTTGAGTGATGTTGAGGGTCTGTATAGTGGGCCTCCAAGTGATGTTGGGTGTATTATACATCTGTATGTAGTGTTTGCTTGATTTGGTAGTTGTTTGAGTTTTGAAATTGTATCAGTGTCTATATAGACTTTAGCCAAGATATGAAGAAAACTAGGGTTTTTTTTAGGCCTGTTAAGAAAAGCTCGGCCCGACTGGCCCTGTGAGGTTCGGCCCATGGGTAGCCTTGAGGCTTGCTATTTATGGAGAAGCTTGGCCCTGAAAAATAGAAAAAGTCAGTTAAAGTCCGGCCCGAGCCTGCTAGTCTTAGACCGGGTTGGCCTGTCCCGGGCCATTGCCGACCCCTAGGCTAAAGTAATTGAGGGAGATGAGAGAAAAGAAAGGAAGACAAAACAAGATCAGTCGAAGCAAACGTGGATGCAGCTGTCCCATTGGTGTATGAAATAGGCTTTCTGTAATCCTTTACCCACAGGCTATGAACTCGTAAGAGACGATGGAACAAAGAAGTGGGTTAGTTTTTCATCATTTACCCACGGCTAGTGGTCAGTATAGAAGGAGCTTTCCCGACCTAACTATTCACCCCGTGGAAAGTGAAGACAAAGGGCGAAATTCAAAACCCCAAGGAGCTTCCTCAAGTCACATCATGGAGCTTCACCTACAACAGTTAGCCCCCTCTATCAAACTGCATATTTCTGACACAACCAACCATACCTATGTTGTCAACTACTATGAAAGTAACCACTATGAAAGTAACCACACAAAGGCTCTGTCAACGGAACTTTCAAGGTACCTCACTACCCCACAGGTGCCAAACCTAAATAATGCTTTCATGCCCTACCTTCCACCTGGATTTGATCCCCTCCCATAAAGTGTTTCAAACTCCTTTTTCCTAGACCAGATTCAGCATGTGACAAAAGACAGAAACTTGAGCTATCCATGGGTTTTAATCAAGGTAACAATGCTGCTAGCTTCAACCCAACTACATTTAACTCTGTTATCTCTTAACCTTTTCTGCAAACACTCCCGAGCTCCAATTACTCCTATCACATTCCATCACCAGCTAACATCTCTCCAGTTTCACCACCACAAATATCCAAAACTCTTCCCCTTCACCTAGTGAAGGCCAAGCAAAGAGACATTTTCTGTCTGAGAATACCCAATCTTCCTCTGGCAGGAAAGTAAGGAAATTCACCAAACACTCGACCTCTAGAACTCAGACTCTAGTATTGAATTATGAGGGTGTGAATAATGATTGTTCAACGAGCAAAAATATTGAAGGCGGTGGTGGCTCGCCTACAGCCATGTAAGGTTGCCATGATACAAATTAGTTGGACTTGTCATGAACTGGCAGGGGCAATCCATGACAAACCAGATTCTTAAGGAGCTTATTAGAAGTATCGCCTGTCTATTATCTTTCTTTCGAAAACTCGAATGAAAGACAAGGACATTAAAACACTAAGGAAGAACTGTATGTTTTCGCTTGGTACTACTGTGAAACCCATTAGAACTGCTGGGAGGGCTGGCATTATGGTGGGATAACACTGTTACGATTCAAATTCTCTCTAAATCCAAATTCATGATTGATACGGTGGTCAAGTTCAAGTTTGATGATTCCTTGATTCAATTCACTTGGTTCTAAGGACCACCAGACAAGAAAGATAGCCTAGCTTTTGGAATAGGTTGGCTAATTTAACTGGTTCTATAATTGATCTCCCATAGCTTTGTGCTAGTAACTTTAATGAGTTCTTATGGCCTCACGAGAAGGAGGGTGGAAACCCTTGGAATCCGGGTAGGAGGCATTTTCTATGAGAGTTTATGGAATCTAATGATCTGATTGAGCTTCAATTAAAGGGGCAGACGCTTACATGGTGCAACAATTGGCCTGGAGGGGGTCTTATTAGTGGTGGGTTGGTTTGGGCCAAGCCCAAACCCATTTGTTTTCTCTCTCTCTCTAGCCGCGCGTCTCTCTCTCTCTCTCCCCGACCCGCTCTCCGCCTGGATTTTCTGACCGCCCGTTCGCCGCGCCGGTCCTGTTCGAACCACCCTCCTCTCCTCTTCATTTCTAGGTAGGGACCGAACCCCTAGCGCCGCCGAGAAGCCGCAGCCGAGCCCGGAAGTTCCGACTGTCAGGAAGTTCCCGTCGCTGGAACTCTTTCCTCCGGCCGCCATAGCCGGCGAGCCTTGACTCAAAAGAAAATCCTCCTCCCGTGCAACAATCTCTCCAAAGAACTCCCTCCATCTCGAGCTAGGTAAGGAGAAATCGGTAATGAAAATTCTAGAGTTTTTTGTGTGTTTTCGTTCGATTGGCATAGTTAGGCTTAAAATTGGTGATTGTGGTAGTTAGGAAAGTTGTAGAGGAAGTTGAGAGGAAGGTGCTGTCAAATTTTGGTGGGCATTGGAGGTCGCTAGAGCTGGCCGCTGGCGGCCGCTGGGAAAAATGTTTTTTGTAGAGAATTTTATGAGGAGTTTATTGGAACGAGTTTTATAATTTTTGGAGGAGTTTTGGGAATTTTTAAAGTTTGGTATTTTTGGCGGATTAATAAGTTAGAATCCGGTCACGTGATTATTTAAGGTTAGAAAGGTGGAAGGTGTTTAGAGGATGTCGGTTAAGAGTTTGTGGAGGTTTATTGGTTGGTAGTGAAATTAAGAATTTGGGCGATATACTTGGTTGAGAGCGCAGAGCTCTTTTTTAATTACGCCTTTTTTTTAAGCGTCAGTGTGTTAATTAAGGATTTATTTATATTTTTGGAACATGACACGAGGAGGCTCAAGCTGACGAGGCCTCCGACCGGCATCAGGCTTAGGCCTAATTTGTGAGTGGACATTTGTTTTAATTAATGTGCTTAAAATGCTTTATTGTTAAATGATTTCCTGTTATTGGAAATTTCCCGAAATTGAGAATTTCGGTGATTATATTCACATATAGTTGTTTATAAGAATAATATGTATATAAATAAATGCTAGCTAGCTATACGTGATTTTTCCCCATATGAGGTACAATTCCAGTATGGGGTGACGTGAGCATTAGACGCCAGCGTCGTAGCCTTGTACGACTTTCTATTCTTTGAATTCATTCATAGAATTCGTATAGGGAATCAACACGTATATATACCACTCAGATGTTTCTCCCATACTGAGGTACAATTCCAGTATGGGGTGACGTGAGTGTTAGACACCAACATTGTAGTCTTGTATGATTATCTATTTTTCGAGCTTATTCATAGATATCGTATAAGAGATAGTTGAGTGTGAATATATACTGATATATATATATATATATAATATTCTAGCTTGAGAGACCATTATTCTTAAAGGTTGGGAGTCTAGCTAGCGAGGCTAGACACCAGTTCAGAATTTTCGAGTTAAGTTTTTAAGTTGTTGCTGGTAAAGCGTTTTCTTTGAAAGTGTTTTTGGGGAAATATTTATTTGTTGTCGAAATTGCTTTTGTCCACTCACTCTAACATTTTAGAATATTTTCCCCTGGGCTCTTCAATTTTAAAATGCCCAATCTGCAGCGTTCGCGTGAGGTCTAGAAGGCGACGTCAAGGCATAGTGACCTATCTATCCTCTACATTTCCCCAGTAGGTTACCTGTTTAATCTACTAGAAGATTGTTAGCTTTCGCTGTGTTTTTAATTTTTAGCATCTTTGAATACTGTTGGGATTTCTGTATAATTTATTCTGGCTATTTTTGGGTTGTAGCGGAGAATGTTAATTTATTGGTTCTTTATTTTGTTCTTCAAGAGTTAAGGTTGTCTATTTTCAAGGGAGGTTTGCTCAGTCCTTTGGTAAGTTTTCCTTGGAGGTCGTCCCCGTAGGACTCTCCTCGGGTTTCAAGGTGAAATTCGGGGTGGGTCTTGACAATTGGTATCAGAGCTCTAGGTTTCGTTTTCTGCCTCCTATTCACTATCGTATTTGCCTAAGTAGCCGTAGTGTCTATAGAGAGATGATCCGACCGCGACGGATTCATCAACAGCTTATGCTTGAGATGTTATGTGTTATTGGGTACGTGTGATAGTTCCATTAGTCTTGTTTATAGACTACTAAATGTCTTCCTCCTCAGGTACTAAGCCTCCTAGGCGCCGACCCCATGTGGCTACCTCGTCCAACGCCAATGAGGGTGATGATGTGAGAGGATTAGTCGATTCTATCGGGGAAATGTTGAGAGGTGCTTTGGATAGGGTTCAGCATCCTCGATATGTAAGGAAGAGAGATCTTTCTGATGCAGGGGCAATAAAGTTCAAGGGTGCCAAGGGACCCCTTGATGCTTATTCTTGGGTGGACAATATGGAAATGGCTTTTGAGAGCACATAACTGCCAGAAGAAAATAAAGTGAAGATGGCAGTGTTTTTTCTAGACGATTCAACTTATCATTGGTGGACTCTCGCTAGGAGGAATAATGATAGTGCTCAGACCATGACTTGGGAGCAGTTCAAGGCGCTCTTCTTGGGTCAGTATTTCAACCACTCTCATCATAGCAGAATTCAGTCAGATTTTCTGAGCATGGCGAAGAGAGACGATGAGGGAGTCATCGAGTTTGAGCAGAGGTTCACCACTCTGAGCTATCATGTGCCATATTTGGTTCCTAATGAGATGACCAGGATTGATATGTTTATTAGGGCACTTGGCAGAGTTTTTGCAGATAAGCCAGTTAGTGTTATCTATCCGACATTCCTTGATGCATTAGAGCAGCTATGACCATTGAGGCCAAGGGGACTTTTAGTGCTCGGCCTTGAGATTTCAGTGGTCCCAGTCAGGGTCCATCTAAGAAGGTTGCTTCACCATCCGCTTCTGGATCTTCAGCGGGTAGTGGCAGTAGTGGAGGATTGGGTTTTGGTCCTCAGAGTACGTTTAGAGTACGTTTCAGGAGACCCTCCAGGAGCCAATTAGGTAGGCAGCAGGCCGGTCAGTTTAGTGTTAGTGGTAGTTCCCAGGGGGGATTATCAGGTGGTCAGACTTTTTCCTTTAGTCAGCAGTAGTCATCTGGATGCTTTGAGTGTGGTGGTCTTGATCATTTCAGGAGAGAATGTCCTTTGTTAGCAGAGGACCGCCCCTACTCAGCTAGTTGGTCAGTCTTCAGCTATAGGTTCCAGTGGTGGTTCAGCTGCCAGAGGTGGCTCTCAGTAGGGGAGTGGTCAGCGTGGACGTCCCATGACTCACACTAGACTTCATACTATGACCCAACAGGATGGATGTACTTCTCCAGATGTCATCATTGGTACGTTGTTAATTTTTGGTCAGCCAACTTTTACTTTAATTGATCCCGGAGCCACGCATTCATTCATGTGTAGTAGATTTGTCATCCATGCCAATATGCTATCATCGTCTCTTCCAGGCGAGTGGCATATTTCTCTACCCTCTGGTGAGGTGATGAGGATAGATTGGGTGTTTAGTGGATGTGAAGTGCTAGTAGAGGGATTTAATTTCAAGGCCGACTTAATTCCTCTAAATTTGGTGGAGTTCGATGTGATCTTGGGAATGGACTTCTTGGAGACTTATAGGGCTATGGTAGATTGTTTCCAAAAAGAATTGGTGCTTCGAAGTCTGGATGGTTTTGAGGTTGTGTTTTAGACGGAAAAAGATATGATTTCGAGTTGCCTGATTTTAGATGTAGCCGCCAGGAAATTGTTAAAGAAAGGTTGTCATGCATTCTTAGCTCATGTGGTGGATGCGAGTATAGGAGTGTTGGAAGTGGAAGATATTCCTGTAGTAAGAGAGTTCCCAGATGTGTTTCCCGAGGACTTGCCTAGTTTGCCTCCTGTAAAGGAGATAGATTTTTCTATCGAGTTGCTTCCTAGAACTATGGCTATCACTCAGGCACCTTACAGAATGGCTCCAGCAGAATTGAAAAAGTTGAAGACTCAATTGCAAGAGTTAGTAGATAAGGGTTTTATTTGGCCTAGCATGTCTTCATGGGGTGCCCCGGTGTTGTTTGTTAAGAAGAAGGATGACACCATGAGACTATGCATTGATTATAGGAAGTTGAATCAAGTCACAGTGAAGAATAAGTATATGTTGCCTCGCATTGATGATTTGTTTGATCAGTTGAGAGGTGCTTCTGTTTTCTCAAAGATTGATTTGAGATCTGGTTATCATCAATTGCAGATCCGAGAGGGTGACATAGCCAAGACCAATTTTCGATCATGCTATGGTCATTATGAGTTTGTGGTGATGCCTTTTGGACTTACTAAAGCACCCGCGACATTCATGGATCTCATGAATAGGGTGTTTCGTTCATACCTGGATCATTTCGTTATTTTATTCATAGATGACATCTTGGTGTATTCGAGAAATTTGAAGCAGCATGCTAAGCATCTAAAAATGGTATTGCAGACTTTGAGGGAAGCTCAGTTGTATGCGAAGCTTAGTAAATGGGAAGCTCAGTCCATACCTGGTCATTATGAGTTTGTGGTAATGCCTTTTGGACTTACTAATGCAACCGCGGCGTTCATGGATCTCATGAATAGGGTGTTTAGTCCATATCTTAACCGCTTTGTGATCCTGTTAATAGATGATATTTTGGTATACTCAAAAAGTGAGAAGGAGCATGCCAAACATCTAAGATTAATATTTCGGACTTTGAGAAATGCTCAGTTGTTTGCCAAGTTTAGCAAGTGTGAGTTTTGGCTGGATAAAGTGGGGTTCCTGGGTCATGTAGTTTCAGCCAAAGGTCTTAGTGTGGATCCCTAGAAGGTGGAAGCAATGTCAAGTTGGAGAAGACCCTCCTCTGTGATGGAGATTCGTAGTTTTTTGGGATTAGCAGGTTATTATCGGTGATTTGTGCAAGACTTTTCAAAGATTGTAGCTCCACTCACAAGATTGACCAAGAAGGGAGTTAAGTTCGAATGGTCTGATCAGTGTGAGGAAATTTTTCAAGAATTAAAGAATCGCCTGATGAGTGCTCCTGTTTTGGCACTTCCGGATGATAGTGGGGAGTATGTGGTCTTTTGTGATGCTTTTAGACAAGGTCTACGAGGGGTTTTGATGTAGCATGATAGAGTGATTGCTTAGCTTCTAGGCAATTGAAGCCGTATGAGGTGAATTATCCCACTCATGATTTAGAGCTTTTAGCTGTAGTTTTTACTCTCAAGTTGTGGAAACACTATCTTTATGGAGCGAAGTGTCAGATTTTTACTGATCACAGGAGTCTTCGGTATGTGTTCACTCAAAGGGAGTTGAATATGAGACAAAGAAGGTGGATGGAGTTGATCAGTGATTATGATTGCATTACTGAGTATTATCTAGGAAAAGCTAATGTGGTAGCTGATGCTTTTAGTCGCAATCCCTCCATATTTTTGTTTCATCTGAAGATGGTTCGAGTTCCACTTCTATGTGAGTTGCGAGCTACATGAGTGGATTTAGCGGTGGACGAAGTGGGTGTCTTGGTAGCTAGTTTCCATGTGAGGCCAGTTTTGGTTGATTCAGTACGGGAAGCGCAGTATAGTGATCCTTCCATAGTTCGGTTGTTAAAAAGAGCAACAAATGGGGCCGTAGTAAATTTTTCAGTGAGAAGGGATGAAACTTTGTTGTTTAAAAATAGGCTCTGCGTTCCAAAGAGGAATGAAGAGTTAAAGAATGAGTTAATGGAGGAAGCTCATAGTTCCGCATATGCTGCTCACCCGGGGAGTACAAAGATGTATTGGTCCTTGAAGGATTATTATTGGTGGCCAAACATGAAGAGGGAAATTGCAGTTTTTGTGAGTAAGTGTCTGAATTGTCAGCAAGTGAAAGCTGAAAGGCAGAAACTTTCAGGGTTGCTTGAGCCGTTGCCAATTCCAGTGTGGAAGTGGGACCACATCACCATGGATTTTGTCTTCAGTTTACCTCGTGCCCGTGAAGGGCATGACGGTATTTGGGTGATTGTGGATAGACTCACCAAGTCTACTCATTTCTTGCCGGTGGAAAAGAAGTATACACTGGATAAATTGGCTGAGCTGTATGTTAGTGAGATCGAGATCCTAGATTTGCTTCTAAATTCTGGATATTGTCAGATCGGGATCCTAGATTTGCTTCTAAATTTGGGGGAGCTCTTCAGGCATCTTTAGGTACCCAACTTCACTTCGGCACTGCTTTTCATCTTCAGACTGATTGGCAATTAGAGAGGACTATCCAGACTTTGGAGGATATGTTGAGAGCGTGTGCCTTGCAGTTCAGGGGGAGTTGAGATAAGAACCTTTCTCTGATGGAGTTTACCTATAATAACAGCTTCCATTTGAGTATCGGTATGGCTTCCATTGAGGCACTTTATGGGAAGCAATGTCGTACGCCTTTATGTTGGAATGAAGTCGGAGAAAGAGAGCTTTGTGGTCCTGAGATTATCCATGACACAAATGAGTAGATCAAGGTGGTCAGAGATAGACTCAAGGCCGCTCAGAGTAGGCAAAAGAGTTATGCAGATGTTCGCAGGAAGGACCTTGAGTTTCAAGTGGGCAATTGAGTGTTCTTGAAATTATCTCCTTGGAAAGGGGTAGTTCGTTTTGGTAAGCGTGGGAAGCTTAGTCCGAGGTATATTAGGCTTTATGAGATAATAGATCGAGTTGGCCCTCTTGCTTATCTGTTAGTTTTGCCTCCGGAGTTGTCTAGGATACATAATGTGTTTCACGTATCCATACTTCGCAATTATATTGCCGATCCTTCTCATGTTCTTGAAGAGCAGCCGCTTAGTTTGTAGAAGGATTTGTCCTATGAAGAGGAGTTGGTTTAGATTCTTGATCGAAAGGAGCAAGTGCTTAGGAACAAGTCAATCCCGCTTGTCAAGGTGCTTTGGAGATGCCACCAAGTAGAAGAAGCTACTTGGGAATCAGAGGAGCGAATGAGGCAACAATATCATTTCCTCTTTGTTTAGTTGGTATGTAAATTTCAAGGACGGAATTTTTATAAGGATGGGAGAATTGTCACGCCTCGACCCTTAATTTTTACCTTAATTACTAGCACAGTGGTAATAAGAATTTACCATCTTCGTCAGTAAGTGTTTAATTTAATTGGTCCCCAGAGTGGTGTTAGGGGACGATTATTTTGAAGGATTTATTCGAAAGAAGAAAAAGTGACGACGGTAAAAATAGTATTTTTTGCTAGTAAAAGGTAATTTTATTGGGGTATTATTTTTGGGGTGTTGAATTTTGGAATGGGTATTAGTGGTGGGTTGGTTTGGGCAAAGCCTAAACCCATTTCTTTTCTCTCTCTCTCTCCAGCCGCGCGTCTCTCTCTCTCTCCCCGACCCGCATGCCGCTAGGATTTTCCGACCGCTCGTTCGCCGTTGTCTGGCCGCCCCTGACCGCCGCGCCGGTCCCATTCGAACCACCCTCCTCTCTTCTTTATTTCTGGGTAGGAGACCGAACCCTAGCACTGTCGAGAAGCCGCAGCCGAGCCCGGAAGTTTCAACTGCTCGAAACTTCCTGTCGTCGGAACTCCTTCCTCCGGCCGGCGAGCCTTGACTCAAAAGAAAGCCTTCCTCCCGTGCAGCAATCCCTCCAAAGTGCCCCCTCCATCTCGAGCTAGGTAAGGAGAAATTGGTTATGGAAATTTTAAGGCTTTTTGTGTGTTTTCGTTCGATTGGCATAGCTTGGCTTGGAATTGGTGATTGTGGTAGTTAGGAAAGTTGTAGAGGAGGTTGAGAGGAAGGTGCTATCAAATTTTGGTGGGCATTGGAGGTCGCCGGAGCTGGCCGCCGGGAAAAATGTTTTTTTGTAGGGAATTTTAAGAGGAGTTTATTGGAATGAGTTTTATAATTTTTGGAGTTTTGGATAGGTTTGGAAATTTTTGAAGTTTGGTATTTTTTACAGATTAATAAGTTAGAATCCGGCCACATGATTATTTACGGTTAGAAATGTGGAAGCTGTTTAGAGGATGTCGGTTAAGCGTTTGTGGAGGTTTATTGGTTGGTAGTGAAATTAAGAATTTGGGCGATAGGCTCGGTTGAGAGCGCGGAGCTCCTTTTTAATTATGCCTTTTTTCTTTAAGCGTCGGTATGTTAATTAAGGATTTATTTATGTTTTTGAAACAGGACGCAAGGAGGCTCGAGCTAACGAGGCCTCCGACTAACATCAGGCTTAGGCCTAATTTGTGAGTGGACCTTTATTTTAATTAATGTGCTTAAAATGCTTTATTATTGAATGATTTCCTGTTGTTAGAAATTTCCTGAAATTGAGAATTTCGGTGATTATACTTGTTTTGGCCACGATCCTCAGCGTGCGGAGCGGAGGTGAATAGCGAACAAAGAGAAAAGGGGGAGTGTTGCGGGTGTGCCACCTCGCAGACGAGGATAGGTCTTGACTTCTTGAATCAGGCAAAATGGGGTTCCAGGTGCCACCTCAGATGAGGAATTTACTAGCACAAGGCGGTCAATACTCACGGCGGCTTGAGCAGAGCAACTATAGGGAAGATTCCGAGGAATCGGGGTAGAGTTCGGAGAACTCTGAAGAATCCTAGGCGGCGGTGTGCTTAGAATCGGGGTTTCAAGGTAGCTCGAAAGAAACTGTGTTGCAGTTTATTTTGTGTTGTTTGTAATTGATTGAGTTGTGAGAGAGAGAGCTTTCTGTAAGCCTTCTAGCCTCTTATATAATGGGAGCTCGAGTTGCCGCAAAAGAAAGATAATCATAATCCATGTCAGACTCTGCAATGTGAAGCATAAAGGCACAATTCCTCCCATGCAGACCAATCCTTATGTGACACATATCTAGTTCGCACAGTCCGCATAAGATAAGGTCTGGACTTTCATGCAAAGCGGAATTAAGAGCAATCCTTATCCCGTGGGGTGCCACAATCCTTGTAGAAATCTAATAACTCGCGCCGACCGCGGACTCAAACCATCTCACGGGCCTTTCTAGCTCGCAGGCTTTTTATATTAAAAGGGCCACAGGGATTGACCCAAAGCATATCAAAGACATGTAAAAGTCTAAAACGATTACATAGTGCATGTGGACTCCGCATGCATCTCGCAAAGTCTCTCACGTGAACTAGTGAACCAGTTCGCCAGATCGCCTAGATGCATTCCGCCTCGCCTAGGCGAAGTGCCCATAAGTCATTCCGCGTGAAGCGTGCGAGCTCCTTACTCTGCGGGAAGACCTTAAGTGTGCAAGCTTTCTGTTGTGTCTGAAAACGTGCGAGATCTGTTAGTCCGCGTAGGAATTCCGTGCGTGGACCATGTAGATCATCTCGAGTTGTCTTGCTGGCATGCCATTATTTGTAAACTTTAAAGAAACTTGGGCTCGCCGGCTAGAAACGGCTAGGGAAGTAATTAATATTCACATAAACATTTACAGTCCAGTAAAGTATTATTATTTGTATAAAAATGTCTTTTGGCTCAAACATTGCCCCCTAGGCCTTGAGCTTGGATTGTCCAAGCGAAAAGGCCATATTGAACATGTCGCGAGCGGGTGGGTATCCCAATGCAAGATTGGCACAGCGAACCGAGTCTGCTCGCTGATGAATAATAGATTAACAAACAATGAGAGAAACGGACTTCGCCAGCCTTGACACCCCGCGTGTAATAGGCTGCAAGGGAAACTTAAAAGACCTTGGTCTAAATTGTTTCGCATGTCATGTTACCCACATGCATGAACGTTCCTTTGCTAGGCGACAAACCTTCCATTGAGAGATGAAAAAATGGTCAGACTTTAATTTAGGGCCTCTGGAATAGGCCTCAATCTTGTACTGGTATGTTGGTTAGAGCTTGCACGTTTATGTTGAAATGAAAAAAGAAAACCAAGAAATTAGCACGACGAAATTGCTTATAAAAATTAATTAGGGCCTCTAGAATAGGCCCCAATCTTGTACTAGTCTATTGATTAGACATCGTACGTTTACAAAGAAATTAACTAAACTCATATTAACTAAACTCATGCTCCTTCCTTGTGTTGCCCCCTAGTGGGAGGCGGTGGAAGGCTAGTGCGATGGCGCTGAGCACTATAGACAGTTAGCGCGGGGCAGATAGTGAAGGATCAGCGCGCTCCCATACGCTAGCAATATGGCGTTTCAGGAAACGTCCGTTGATAGGATTGGGATGGAGCGTGCCATCAAGGTTGCGCAAATGGAATGCCCTCTTGGGAAATATGCAATGTATAATGAAGGGTCCTTCCCACCGCGCATACCATTTCCCGCGGCCTTCGGTCTTCTCTCCCAATGGTAACACGGCTCGCCACACCGTTTGGCCTTAGGCAAAGCTCCGACCGTGGGTAACTTTGTTATAGCACCACGCAATGCGCTGCTTCTCAAGGATGAGATTGTTGAATGCAGTGATGCGGTGTTCGTCAAGGTCTTCAAGTTCTTGCCACATCCCTTGAACGTAATCGTCACCAATCAACTGATGTTGTTCCTGCACGTGAAACGAGGTGACATGAACCTCGAGAGGAAGGACATCATCATGACCAAACATGAGAGCGTATGGGGTAGTAGCTGTCGGACCGTGCTTGGAAGTTTGGTAAGCCCATAAAGTATGGTAAAGCTCTAAATGCCAGACGCGAGGGTTCAACTCTAGCATTTTTCGTAAGATACCAAGGATAACCTTATTGCTTGCCTCTGTCTGACCATTAGACTATGCATAGTAAGGGGTGGAATGCAAGAGCTTGATACCATAACCAGTGAGGAATGTGACTACAGAATCGGCCATGAAAGCAGCCCCCCGGTCTGTCACAATGCACTCGGGAATACCATAGTGGGAGATAATGTTGCAGAAGATAAAATTGCGGATCGAGGTCGCGGAGGCAACCTTGAGTGGCTCGGCTTCAACCCACTTGGTAAAGAAATCGGTGGCCACAATGATGAACTTGTGCTGCTCCGGTAAAGAAAACGCGCAAGATCTGTTAGTCCGGGTAGGAATTCTTTGGTTAAATATGATATATATATGTTGCATATAATATGTGGTGGATATGGCCTTGCTAACATGGTACAGAATATGAGCATGCTAGGATGAGTTTTGTTTCAAAAAAATAACCCTTGTGAGAATTTGAGCCTTATATGTGCCTTTCTTTATGTGTCACGCCCCGATCCAAAATTTTTACCTTTATTACTAACATAGTGGTAATAAGAATTTTTATCGTGTTCGTCATTAAGTGAAAAATATAATTGACGATTATTTTGTGGTGTAGGGGACGATTATTTTGTGAGATTATTCTAAGGAAGAAATTTTGACGACGGTAAAAAATGGTAATTTTTGCTTAGTAAAAGGTAATTTTATTGGGGTATTATTTTGAGGTGTTCAATTTTTGGATTTGGGTTTATTAAGTGTTAGTACATAGCCAAAATACTAGGCGAAGCCGAGAATAAGGTACAATTACCCGGTCGAGATAGCCCTGGTGAGCCTTTCACAGGCATCCAAAGAATGAAGGGCCGGTAACAAACCGCTTGCCAAAGTCACTCTAGCGGCAAAACGCCCCCGAAAGGGGAGACACCCCAAAGGATTGTAAGAAGTCTCATATTGGAGACTAAGGCAAAGGTACCCATACTTGGCCTATAAAACAAGCTCAACCTATCATAAAAGGTACACACTCACATATACTCTCTCTCTCTCTCTCTTTCATTCCTCTACCCGTACAAGTGCTCAAAGCTAACTTTAGCATCGGAGAGTCGAAGACTAGGCCACCCCAGTCCCGACCCCGTAACGCTGTCATTTGTGTAGGTACCGAGTGAAAGACCCCAAGAATTCTATTTCGCTCCGCCCCGCGACCTCTTCCCGACTCGGGACGAAGCAGGTAGAAACAATTGGCGCTAGAAGGAAGGGCCCTATCTTGTGGAACTCCCACTTGCCTCAGCACTCGGCACCATGGTGATCATTGATGACCCCGTGGACCCTGGCACTCAAGTGGAACCTCAACCCGGCGACACATCCCTTCCCCAAACCAGCAGCCCAGCCCCCATTAATCATTCTGACCCTGCCACAGCTCTTGAAATCCTCAAGGCCAGACTGGTTCCATGCTCCCGGGAAGGCCTAGCCAGATCGTATACATGTCCCATCCCCTAACCCACCCCTCATTTCCACTCCTAGCCCCCCAACCATCTCCAATCCTCAATGACTCCCCTCTGCCACATCAACCTAATCCATCCGCCCAACCTATCTCCACTTCCACCACTGCCAACTCTCCCAACCCACCTCTTGACATGCCAACCCGCCTACTACTCCAGCTTAGCCAAACTGTCACGCAGTTAGCCTCAAGGGTTGAAGGCGTTGAGAGTCGCGGGGCTCAGCGACCCTTGTTCTCTAGCTATGGACATCGCCCAAGCCCCTTCACACCCCGAGTGCAGATGGAGAAGCGGCCTCCGAGAGCCAAGCCATTCAAGATGGATAAGTATAAAGGCACAGGAGACCCTTATCTCTACCTCGAGACATTCTTCTCGCTTTGTGGCTCCTCCGGCTACAGCGATGCCATAGCTTGCCACGCCTTCCAAGAGACCCTCCTAGAAGAGGCACTCAGTTGGTTCCTCAGCCTGCCACCCAACTCCAGAGACAACTTCGATCAACTCTCGGAACGTTTCCTCAACCGTTTCATACTGCACACCAGCATCTACCGCACTGTAGACGCCCTGTTCCACATCAAGCAGAAAGAGAGCGAAGGCCTCCATGAACTGCTGTCCCGGTGGCAATATGCCACAACGAGATGCCACAACTTGGAACCTCGCGTGGCGGAGCAGGCTTTCCGTCAGGCCCTACTCCCCGACAGTTTCCTGAAGGAGATCAATAAGAACCCTCCAGGATCCTATGATGCCTTGATGGACCTGGCGGTGCGGTGGGCCCGTGCTGAATTTGTCACTTTCGGACGTCCCGCCCATGCAACGCTAGCTCTTACTGCCCCGGCAGCAGATGAGCAATTTGGCCGCGGACAAGAAAAAGGGCAATCACATGGCCCATCCCGAGAACAGGGGCGTTGCTCCGACCGTCGCTATGGGGGACAAAGAAACCGCGACCACCCTTACAAGTCAAGGGACCAAAGCCCTCCACAGCAATAGCGTTGTTCCTCCCCGCCACCTCATTATGAAGTCCACACTACTCTGACCACTACATATGAGGACATATGGGCCAGGCACAAAGATCTCATCCCCCTACCTCCCAAAAGCAAGTATCCAAAAAAGCCCCGGCGAGCCACCGACAACAGGTATTGCGCCTTATCATAACAACAACGACCACACAATAGAGCAGTGCAATGGCCTCTGCAATGCAATCAAGCATCTGATCCAGAAGGGGCAACTTCATCAATACTGTGCTCCCGCCACAGGAGCCAACGCCATTGATGTGCATGGCCAAATCCTAACCTTGCATGGTGGAGCCCCACGGTTCCCCTCACGGCAGCTTTCTGTAAAAAGATAATGCACGGCACCCACAGAAATCCTAGACATCCAACGCGGTGTCACAATCACCCCATCAGTTTGGGATCAAGTGACATTTCACAACGATGAGGATACCCTGCATTGCCACCACAGCGAGCCATTCATCATCAATGTGCAGGTGGACCATTACAGGTGCCACAGAGCTCTAGTGGATACAGGTGCCGCTGTAAGCGTCATGTTTTCTGACTGCTACCAAGGACTCCGGCAGGACCGCACTAAGCTGTACAATAACCACGACCCACTTGTCAGCTTCTCTGGCGAGACAGTACAGCCGTTAGGCTTAGACCGCCTAACCGTGTCGGTGGGAACAGCTCCTTGCCGCTCTTCCATTACGGCTCGCGTCCTCATTGTCGACTGCCCTTCATCATATAATTTCATCTTAGGCCGGGACATCCTCTGGGGGTTGCAGTGCTTCATAGCTAGCCACATGCTTCTCATGAAGGTTCTTACCCGTGGTGGCACCCTGACAATTAAGGGGGATCGAGCAGCCGTTGAGCATGGTCATCTTAACACCATCCAGCAGAGGCAAGGAGCCTATGAGATGTTGCCCTTCAACCCCCCGGAACCCATAGATGATCCACGGGACGACACAAAGGGGTGCAGGACAGAGAGCCCCGCGACCTAGTCTTACAAACGCACGCCACCACCTACCTCAGACCAATTTTAACCTTGGCTTCGAAAGCTGTTACTTCATTGTTACTAGTGTATATACAATAGCCCAGTAGCGGCTCCACCTATGTATATTTTTCCCGCTAGCGGCTACATCTAAGTACAATGAAGTGTTTTGTCATTCCAACATGTTATACTTTGCCCCCGCAACGCAGGGCCACAAACCATACAAAAGTATACAGCAAGACAAACACAAAGGCTACACATAACGCCAAAATATCAACCTGGACTCCCAGGCAAATTAGTATAAATTAGTTATAATGGCTAGCCACGCCACTTACTATCAAAGTATACAGGCACATCTCACTCCCTCCCAGCGGATGAGTCACCAGACTTGTTCACACTCCTCTTCGACCTGCCACTGTGGCCACGAACCTGGCTCACGGTCCCCGTTACCCTATGCCCAGTCGGCTGCTTCAACGGGTCTCGGGACAAAAAGGGAGGCCTCACAGCCACTGCAGGGCGGATAAGTGAACTACCAAGAGCCACCTCAGGGCCGGGGCGTCCCTTCACGGGAGCTTCTGAACTTCAAGGCCCGTACGCGCCACCAACCCCGGAGCCCGAGGATCGCGAGCCGCAATGGCAGAAGAAGCCACCTGCGACACTCCTGCTTGGGCAGGCATGGACCCCTCAAGGCCACTGGCCCTCACAAATGATGCAGCTGCAATGGCAGGAGGTCGCGGCTCACCCGCAACTGACGTCCCCTTCTGTCCAACAGACGTTGCATGCCACGCCTCATGCTGCTTCACCAGAGACCGTGAGATCTCGGCTTGCTTCTTCTGCTCAAGTGTCATTTGTTCCCACGCCACCTTTGCAGCATTTTTCTCTACATGCCACTTGCGCATGGCAGCCTCGTTAATCCATCCCGCCTGGCAGCCCAGCTGGCTCAACTCATCCTGCCCTTTGTTATAGGCACCCTTCAGATGCTGCTTATACATTTCACCCTCCCGGAACAACCTTTGCTCCACCATGGCAGCACGCTCGCACTTGGCCTACTAGGACACCTCCAGATCCGCAAGTGCTTGCGTCAACTTGGCCTCCTCAGCTTCCAAGGACGCTGCCTTAGCAGCCGCCACTTCCAAAGCCTCCACCTGTTCATCCTTCTTCCTCACAACTTCCTTTAGCTTAGCCTGGAAGACAGCAGTATTCTGTTCTGCCCCCGTGACTTCATCGTCACGTAGCCCCGGCTGCCTTTCTTTACGCACCACCCCATGTGCCAGCACGTATTGAACTCGTCACAATTTGGGAACTCCTGGTTCAGCAGGCGAAATAACATGCCCGTTCCCAGTATTTGCTTTAGCATGTTGGGGGTAACCTGCCCCGGGACGACATGCAGACACGCTAAGGTGTACTGCACAAATGGGGGCAGCGGGAACATCAACCCGCACTTTAGTTGGTACTCGTATACCAACGTAAAGTTGCCCGAGGGATCCTAAAACTTCACCTCCCGACCAAGCGGCCGCAACAAGACCTCCTCCGGAATGCTCCAATTTTGCCGAAGCACTTCAAGCTCCGACAAAGTCAAACTCTCGCTAGGGGGTTCCCAAAATGAATCTTCCTCCTCACGAGATGTCACCATGATCAATTCCTCTACCTCCTGCAATAGAGGGTCACACGAGGACACATGAGACCCGGCATCCATCACAGGAATGCCTTCCCCCAAGTCAAGGGCAATCTCCGCCATAAGGTTATCCAATCCCTCCTCCATCCGGTGCAAAGTGTCTGAATCGGCACTAAGCGAACTAGAGACCACCACGATCTCTTCGCTGGACACCCACACCGGATCTGCCATACCCCGCTACCTTAACCCTAACCAGCCCGACAACAAATCTCTCACCATAGAAATCCTACCAACACCATAAACATGTGAACAATCCCACACCCCAAATAACCTGAAACAACGCCGCCACCATATACAAAATCAAAGACAGAGAAAGCGACGAAGTCATACCGGGAAACAACGGGTTTGCGTAGTGGCAGTGAAGCTGATTAAAAATGGCTGAGCGCTCGCACCCAATCGATTGAGGATGAAATTGGACGTTTCCTAGTTTGAAACTTGTAGAATAGCCGAAACCTTAAAACACAAATCGTGGCTCAACAGTTTCCAGTTTCAAAACACGAACTCCCCCCTTCAGTTCTCTCCAATCCTATTTATAGGCATTCCCCTGGACCCCACAAAACTGAACGGTCAGGGTAAAGCCACGTCACCTTTGGCTACTTAAAAAAAAAAGACGATAGTCCTCAACCAAGCGCGGACTGACTCGCCACATAGCAACAGTCCCCAACCAAGCGCGGACTGACTTGCCACATCGCGACAGTCCCCAACCAAGCACAGACTGACTCGCCACATAGCAACAACCCCCAATCAAGCGCGGATTGACTTGCCACATCGCGACAGTCCCCAACCAAGCGCGGACTGACTCGCCACGCAACGGCCCGTAACGCTCAATAGCGAGTCTCCCCAATCAAGCGTGGACTGACTCACCAAGGCAACGGCCCGCAACTCTCAGTAGTGAGTCTCCCTAATCAAGGGCGGAATGACTCGCCACGCAGCGGCCGTAATGCCACATAGCGACAATCCCCAACCAAGTGCGGACTGACTTGCTAGGGCAGCGGCAAATGTTTCTTCTCGCCAACCTGTTTTCGCAACATCACCCCCGTCACCTCGCGACTCTCGCGTGGGGACATGGGGACTCGGCACCATGCCTCCCGCACCCGGGTAAAACCTATTCTCGGCATCTCTAGAATAACTCCCCATCCAAGAACTCTCTCGGACTGGGGACTTGGGGACTTGTTAGTACATAGCCAAAATACTTGGCTAAGCTGAGAATAAGGTACAATTACGTGGTCGAGATAGCCCTGGTAAGCCCTTCACAGGCATCCAAAGAATGAAGGGCCGGTAACAAACCGTTTGCCGAAGTCACTCTAGCGGCAAAACACCCCCAAAAGGGGAGACACCCCAAAGGATGGCAAAAAGTCCCACATTGGAGACTAAGGCAAAGGTACCCATACTTGGCCTATAAAACAAGCTCAACCTATCATAAAAGGTACACACTCACATATACTCTCTCTCTCTCTCTCTCTCTTTCATTCCTCTTCCCGTACAAGTGCTCAAAGCTAACTTTAGCATCGGAGATTCGAAGACTGGGCCACCCCAGTCCCGACCCCGTGACGCTGTCATTTGTGCAGGTACAGAGTGAAAGACCCCAAGAATTCTACTTCGCTCTGCCCCGTGACCTCTTCTCGACTCGGGACGAAGTAGGTAGAAACATTAAGGGAATTGGACCCGGATCGGGCCAAGCCCATTTTCTCTTTTTTTTTCCTTCTCTCTCCGCGCCCGCGCGTGCCCGCGCGCTCCCTCTTTCTCCCTCTCCCCCGACCCATTTCTGCCCAGATTTTGCCCGAGCCCGACCGCCGTCGTCCGGCCGCCCCAGACTGTCGCGCCGGTCCCAATCAATCAATTCTAGACCGGTGACAGCCTCCATAGCGCCGCCGTGAAGAAGCGGCTAAGCCCGAAAGCTTCGTCTGCCCAAAGTGTCTTTTCGCCGGAACTCCTTCCTCCCGTGCTTCAATCCCTCCAAATGGCTCGCTCCATCTCGAGCTAGGTAAGGAGAAAACAGTAATGGAAATTTTAGGGTTTTATTGTGTGTTTGTATTCGATTGGCTTGGTTAGGTTTAGAATGGAAGTTTGTGGTAGTTAGGAATGTTGTAGAGGAGGTTGAGAGGAAGATGCTGCCAAATTTTGATGAGCATCGGAGGTCGCCGGAGTTGGTCGCGGGCCGCCGCCAGCGCCACGCCGAGAAAATGTTTTTGGTGGGGAAAAATGTGAGGAGTTTAATGGAATAAGTTTTAGAATTTTTGGAAGAGTTTTGGATAGGTTTGAGAATTGTTGAAATTTGGTATTTTTGGCGGTTTATTAATTTAGAATCCGGCCATTGGATTTTATTTGGTGGATGGTGATTTTGAGGATGTCGGTAAAATTTGTAGAGTTTTGAGGTTGGCAATGGATTCAAGATTTTAGAGTGTTAGGCTTGGTTGAGCGTGCGAAACATATTTAATTTATGCCTGTTTTGCGTTAAGCGTATGTGTTTTATTTAAGGTTTTATTTATTTGGAACATGACGTGAGGAGGCTCGAGTGGAAGAGACATCCGACCGACATCAAGCTTAGGCCTAACCATTGAGTGGACCTTTTTTTTAATTAATGTGTTTGAAATGCTTTATCGTTTTGAATGATTTTCTGTTGTTGGATATTTCCCAAAATTGAGAATTTCGGTGATTATACTCTTATATGAGAATAGTATGTATATGATTAAGTGCTAGCTAGCTCTAAGTGATTTCCCCCATACCGAGATACAATTCCGGTATGGGTGACGTGAGCGTTAGACACGAGCGTCGTAGCCCTGTGCAACTTCCTGATTTCGTATTCATTCATTCATAGATTTTGTACAAGGAGTAAGCACGTATATATTACCACTCGGCCGCTTTCCCCCAGCCTGAGGTACAATTCCAGTGTGGGGTGACGTGAGCGTTAGACGCAAGCGTAGTTGCTTTGTATGATATCTACTTTATTCAAGTTGTTCATAGATATCGTACAAAGGGTTAGGCGAGTGTGCATACATACTATATATAATATTCTGACCTGAGAGGCAATTTCTTAAAGTTTGGGAGTCTAGCCAAGCTGGACCCCAGTTCAGAATCTTTCCAGTAGAGCTCTTGTTTTTGCCGCTGATGAAGCGTTTTCTTGGAAAGCATTTTTTGGGAAATATTTATTTGTTGTTGGAATAGTTTTGTCCACTCACTCTGACGTGTTGAATATTTTCTCCTGGGCTCTTCGTTTTTAAAAATGCCCAGTTTGCAGAGTTCGCGTGATGTATAGCAGGAGACATCGAGGCATAGTCACCCATTTATCCGCTACATTTCGCCAGTAGGTTACCTGTTTAATCTACTTGGGGTTTGTAAGCTTTTGCTGTGTATTATTTTTTTTATATATTTTTTTTGTAGCTCTAAATACTTTTGGAATTATTTTGTGTAATTTTATATTCTAGCTACTTTTAGATTGAAGCGGAAGATTTATTTTGGAGTAAAAATGTGATTCTTAAATTCTTATAAGTTAGGATTATCCATTTTTGAAGGAGGTTTGCCGAGTCTTTGGTAAATTTTCCTTAGAGGTGGTCCCCGCATAACTCGTCTTGGGTTTCGGGGTGAAATTCGGGGCGGGTCCTTACATTATGAGTGTTAAATAAAAAAATGTATTAAGTATTCTTATCTTTTGGCTTGAATTTTTGATCTCATATATTTCATTCTTCATTCGATTGATTACTCGCCATAGATTTTAATGGACTAGATGTGAGGACCTACCCCGGATTTCTCCTTGAAATCCGGAATAAACCCTGCGGGACCCACCTCAAGCAAAATTCTACCAAAGTTCCTTGTAGAACCACCCTTGAAAATGGGTAACCCTACCGGAAAGAAAGGTCACCAAACCCAACTCGTTAAAACTCCCAAACCACATCCACAAATATACTCTCTCAAATAAACTTAAACAAATAGATCATTTTCAACATCTCATAATACACTTAAACATTCTCATAAATATCAGAGCATCTACTAAGGAAAATGAGATAAAAAACACAGTAGGTTAAATACTACCCTATATGGGAAAACTATATGAGGTGGGAATCTATGACACGCCTCCTATCCTCGCCGAACCGAACTCTGCAGACTGGGAATTTTAAAAACGAAGGGCCCAGGGGAGAAACATTTAAAAACGTTAGAGTGAGTGGACAAAATAAATGACAAAAAGAAATATGGAGCAATTAAATCAAATCTATGCTCTCCCATAATTTCCATTAGAAAATATTTATGCACGCCACTCTTGGAACTCTTCTCGAAAATACTTATAACCAAAATAACGACCAATCCCATTGGTTCTCAATAAATCAAAATAAATAGGGAGAAATATTTCACCAAAACTATAAGCCTCCCAGGCTATAATAGCGTCTCACGCTAAGCGCTCTACTCACATATGATGAGGACCGCTTAATAGATATAATGGCGTCCCACGCCAAGCGCTTAACTCTCATATGATGAGGACCGCTAAATAATGGCTAGCTGCCACTAATTTATACATATACCGATCGGTTGCCTCTCAGGCTATAATGGCGTCCCACGCCAAGCGCTCAACTCACATATGATGAGGACCGCTTAATAAATATAATGACGTCTCACGCCAAGCGCTCAACTCTCATATGATGAGGACTGCTAAATAAATATAATGGCGTCCCACACCAAGCGCTCAACTCTCATATGATAAGGACCGCCGGTGGGATTATAATAACTTCCCACTCTAAACGCTCTACTCACATATGATGAGGACCGTTAAATAAATATAATGGCGTCCCACGCCAAGCGCTCAACTCTCATATGATAAGGACCGCCGGTGGGATTATAATAACTTCCCACTCTAAACGCTCTACTCACATATGATGAGGACCGCTAAATAAATATAAGGGCGTCCCACGCCAAGCTAACAATAAATAATATCAGTCAACCCTTTTATGGTGCAATAGAATTCCAAATAAAAGACCAATTGACATGTCCCACATGTCAAATGAAATGAGCAATGGAGTTCCCCAAATAACGGTGGGAACTCACAAATCCCAAGAAAATACTGAATTTCTAAAATACCATCGAAATTAATTAACTTTAGTGCATGCATGAGATTAAATCAAAGGTCCTCTCACAGTGCTCGGCTATGCCTACCGACGACCAGAGGCTTCCTCCAACTGATCCTCTTCACGGCCTGAACAACAATCAACATTAATTCACATACTACTTTAAGACTCCAAAATTCACCACCATCCCCGATGGCCAAAATTTAACCTTAAACAAAATTTAAATCCAGCTAACCCGAAAATCGGCACTCCAAATTAAATAACGTCAAATTCCTTAACCGTCGAAAAAATCTTAAACCTTATCAAAACTCCTCTAAAAATTATAAAACTCATTCCATACTAATCCTCATCAAAATCTCTACAAAAAATATATTCCCGACGGCGGCTCCGCCGGCAGCGGCGGTCGGCAACCATTTTCTGGCGACCTCCAATGCTTCTCAAATTTTAACAGAATAATCCTCTCAACATACCCAACAACTTTCATAACTAGCACTTAGTCCAATTCCGAGGCTAACTAGGGCAATCGAACTAAAACATCCTAAAATCCCTAAAACTTTCAATTATACAAAACACCACAACGAGATCAAAATAGACCGATTCCTTTTGAGGGAATACTCACCTTGATGAAGGCTACAAGTTTAGCCAAAAATCACGGCCTATGGTGGCCGGAGGACTGAGTTCCGGTGAAATAACAATCAGGCGGCTTTTCTCCTCTCCGGCGACACTACCGGCTCGGATGGTTGGTCGGGGAGAGAGAGGAGGCGACGGGGGTTCTTCCTGGGCAGGAGCGGCGGTCCGTCGCTGGCGGGACGGCGGCGGGCGACGGCAAGGCTTTCCGATGGGAGGACTCGGGTTTGGGAAGAAGAACAGAAGTGAAAGAAGAGAAGAGAAAAAAGAGAGAAGAAAAAGAAAAGAGCTTGGGCTGCTACCCCCGGCCCAACTCCCAAACCCACTCAAAAATACCCACTACAAAAATTTACCCCTTTTTACTAACTCCAAACTTTACCAATAAATTCATAACTTTACCATGCTTACTCCGAATTTAATGCATAGCATGTCTACGAACTCGTAACGACGTCTTCTACAACTTTCATGAAGAAAGTTTTCTCAAATTCCCAACAGAATAAAAAGTCAACTTTAAAGTCCTTAACAGTAAACGGTTAATTAATACGGTAAAAGACCAAAATAATACCAGAATAAATAACCGTAAAATAACTTAAGGACTGGGGTGTGACAATTCTCCCCTCCTTATAAAAATTTCGTCCCCGAAATTTACGTACCTTTCACTCAAAGAGATATGGCTACTGCTGCCTGCAAAGCTCCCCAAAATTTTGAAACAAATCTGGGATCCTGATCCGATACTATAGTCTCAGGCACCCCATGAAGTCTCACAATTTCATTCACATAAAGCTCTGCCAATTTATCTAATGAATACTTCTTCCCCACTAGCAGAAAATGTGCAGACTTCGTTAATCGATCCACAATCACTCAAATACCATCATGCCCTTCACGGGTACGAGGTAAACTAAAAACAAAATCCATGGTGATGTGGTTCCACTTCCATATCGGAATAGACAATGGCTCAAGCAGACCATAAGGTTTCTGCCTCTTAGTCTACACTTGCTGGCAAATCAAACACTTGCTTACATAAGCGGCAATCTCCCTCTTCATATTTGGCCACCAATAAAAATCTTTCAGGGTCCTGTACATTTTAGTACTACCCGGATGAGCGGCATATGCCGAACTGTGAGCTTCCTCCATTATCTCTTCCTTCAGCTCCTCATTCCTTTTTGGGACACAAAGCCTGCTTTTGAACATCAAGGTCCCATCTCTCCTAACAGAAAAATCTACTATCGTTCCATTAAGCGTTCTGTCAATCAACCGAACAATGGAATGATCAGCATATTGAGCTTCACGAACTTTATCCATCAAAACTGGCCGCACATGAAAACTGGCTATCAACGCACCAATCTCATCCACTGACAACTCAACTCTTGAAGCTCTTAACTCATAAAGAAGAGGGACCCGAACTTTCCTCAAATAAGCTAGCGACAAAGAAGGATTGCGACTAAGAGCATCCGCCACTACATTAGCTTTCCTAGGATGATACTCAATAGTGCAATCATAATCCTTAATCAACTTCATCCACCTTCTCTGCCTCATATTCAACTCTCTCTGAGTGAACACATACCGGAGGCTCTTATGGTCGGAGAAGATCTGGCACTTAGCTCCATAGAGATAATGTCTCCACAATTTCAATACAAAAACCACTGCAGCAAGCTCAAGGTCGTGGGTGGGGTAATTCACTTCATGCGGCTTCAATTGCCTAGAAGCATAAGCAATTACTCTCTCATGCTGCATCAACACACCACCCAAACCCTGCCTAGAAGCATCGCAATAAACCACATACTCCCCACCATCATCAGGGAGTGCTAGAACTGGAGCACTAGTTAAACGATCCTTGAGCTCTTGAAAGCTCTGCTCACACTTCTCAAACCACTCGAACTTCACCCCTTAATTTCCTGGTCAGTCTTGTAAGTGGAGCGGCAATCCTGGAGAAAACGACGATAATAGCCTGCTAATCCCAAGAAACTACGAATCTCAGTCACACTAGAAGGCCTCTTCCAATTCGTCACCGCTTCTATCTTTTGGGGATCCACACTGACACCTTCTGCTGAAACTACATGGCCCAAGAATCCCACTTCATCCAACCAGAATTCACATTTACTAAGCTTTGCATACAACTGAGCTTCCCTCAAAGTCTGCAATACCATTTTTAGATGCTTAGCATGCTGCTTCAAATTCCTCGAATACACCAAGATGTCATCTATGAATACAATCACGAAATGATCTAGGTATGGACGAAACACCCTATTCATGAGATCCATAAAAGCAGCGGGTGCATTAGTAAGTCCAAACGACATCACAACGAACTCATAATGACCATATCGTGATCGAAATGTAGACTTGGCTATATCACCTTCCCGAATCTGCAATTGATGATATCCCGATCTCAAATCAATCTTTGAAAAGACCGAGGCACCCCTCAACTGATCGAATAAGTCATCAATACGGGGCAAGGGATATTTGTTCTTCACCGTGGCCTGATTCAACTTCCTATAGTCCACACAGTCTCATGGTGCCATCCTTCTTCTTGACAAACAACACTGGAGCACCCCATGGAGACATGCTAGGCCGAATAAAACCCTTATCCACCAACTCCTGCAGTTGAGTTTTTAACTATTTTAATTCTGCAGGTGTCATTCTATAAGGCGCTTGAGAAATAGGTGCTGTTCCCGGAAGCAACTCGATTGCAAAATCTATCTCCCTTACAGGAGGCAACCTAGGCAACTCATCTGGAAAGACATCTGGAAACTCATTAACTATAGGGATGTCTTCTATCCTCACATCTCCCTTCCTAGCATCCACCACATGAGCTAAATAAGCCTGGCAGCCTTTATTCAATAATTTCGTAGCGGTGACCGCTGAAATTAAACAACTGGGAATCACATCTCGCTCACCCTAAAATGTGACCTCAGGCTTCTCAGGACTTCGCAACACCACTACTTTCCGGAAACAATCAATCATGGCCCAATGTGCCTCTAAGAAGTCCATCCCCAAGATTACATCAAACTCCACAATATCTAATGGGATTAAATCAAATTCGAAGCTAAGACCATACACCAACACTTCACAACCTCTAAATACCAAATCTATCTTCATCACATCACCGGAGGGCAAAGAAACCTGCCACTCCCCTGGAAGTGGCGATGAGGGCACATTGGCGAGAAAAGAAAATCTACTAGACATGAAAGAATGCGTCGCCCCAGGGTCTATCAATATAAAAGCAGGACGACCGAAAATTAACAAAGTACCAAAGATAACATCCGAAGAAGTACGTCCCTCCTGCTGAGTCATGGCATGAAGCCTAGCATGAGTGGTGGCAGGACGACCTCTCTGTCCTCTGCTCTGCTGAAAGCTGCCTCTGGCTGAAGCCATGGCATGAGTACCACCACCAGAAGCACCAGCTGAAGATTGACCCATTGCCTGAGCAGGATCGTGGGTCGCTCCCTGAGTCAGAAGAGGGCAATCCCTCTTGAAATGGTCCAGCTGACCACACTGAAAACATCCCCCTGGCTGATACTGACTCTGCCTAGACTGAAAAGACTGTCCACCAAAAGTCCCACTCCTACTGCTCGATCCACTCCTGAATCGCCCAAACTGACGCCCAAAGAAATTCTTGAAAGATCTGCCACCTTGCCTCTTGAACCTCCCTCTAAAACCAGAGCCATAACTCGAACTGCTACCATGACCACTACCAGAAGATGATCCCGAACCAGAGGTAGACGCCAACTTCTTTGATGAACCCTGGCTACGACCACCAACATCACGAAGACGACCAGCTACCAACTCCAGTGCCTCAATATTCAGAGCAAAAGTCACCGCCTGATGAAAAGACTGATAAGGCACCGCTGTCATCCTGATTGCATAAATACCACCAAGGCCCTTGGTGAACTAATAAATCATCTCCTGATATGTCTTCACTAAGTCAGGCACATAATAGGACAACTCTCGGAATCGCTGCTCAAAAGCCATCACTGTCATGTTATCATCTTTTTGCATACTCAAGAACTCCTCCCTCATACGGTTGACATGAGCATGACTAATATAGCGCTCTCTAAAAAGAGCTGTAAACTGATCCCAGGACATATGAATAGTAGCCTCTCTCATACCTCTACTCAAATCAAGCCACCAATGCCACGCTTCCTTCTCTAAAAACTGGGTAGCCAAGCTCACTTTCCTATTCTCAGGGCATCTCACCTGAATAAACATTTTCTCGATGGCCTCTACCCAATTCTGAGCATCCAAAGGCTCAACAGCATGGCTAAACGCTCTAGCACCATTCTTGTAGGCTCTATCATAATTAATCTCAGGAACCATACTGGTGCTAAAACGCCGAAAGAACTGCTCCATAGCATTAGTCCAATCACTCGGTACGTTCTCATCTTCCTCACTTGGAGGATTCTGCCCAGGTGCTCGGCGAGGAGGCATACTATCTGAGAATAAAATATTTAGCACAACAGACAAGAAACAGACCACTACCCCACATACTCAAGAAACACTTAGCATACATTCATAAGCTAATGGATCCGCCGCGGTCGGACCATCACCCTCATGACACTAAGTGTTACTATGCATATATGGTAGTAACATAAAAAACTGGAATCGGATAACCTAATGCTCTGATACCAATTGTCAGGACCTATACCCCAGATTTCCCCTTGAAATTCAGAATAAACCCTGCGGGACCCACCTCAAGGAAAATTCTACCAAAGTTCCTCGTAGAACCTCCCTTGAAAATGGGTAACCCTACCGGAAAGAAAGGTCAACAAACCCAACTCGCTAAAACTCTCAAACCACATCCACAAATATACTCTCTCAAATAAACTTAAACAAATGGATCATTTTCAACATCTCATAATACACTTAAACATTCTCATAAATATCAGAGCATCTACTAAGGAAAATGAGATAAACAACACAGTAGGTTAACTAGTAACCTATATGGGAAAACTGTATGAGGTGAGAATCTATGACATGCCTCCTATCCTCACCGAACCGAACTCTGCAGACTGGGTATTTTAAAAACGAAGGGCCCAGGGGAGAAACATTTAAAAACGTTAGAGTGAGTGGACAAAATAAATGACAAAAAGAATTATGGAGCAATTAAATCAAATCTATGCTCTCCCATGACCGCTTAATAAATATAACGACGTCCCACGCCAAGCGCTCAACTCTCATATGATGAGGACCACTAAATAAATATAATGGCGTCCCACGCCAAGCGCTCAACTCTCATATGATAAGGACCGCCGGTGGGATTATAATAATTTCCCACTCTAAACGCTCTACTCACATATGATGATGACCGCTAAATAAATTTAATGGAGTCCCACGCCAAGCGCTCAACTCTCATATGATAAGGACCGCTGGTGGGATTATAATAACTTCCCACTCTAAACGCTCTACTCACATATGATGAGGACCGCTAAATAAATATAAGGGCATCCCATGCCAAGCTAACAATAAATAATAGCAGTCAACCCTTTTATGGTGCAATAGAATTCCAAATAAAAAGACTAATTGACATGTCCCACGTGTCAAATGAAATGAGCAAGGGAGTTCCTCAAATAACTGTGGGAACTCACAAATCCCAAGAAAATACTGAATTTCTAAAATACCATCGAAATTAATTAACTTTAGTGCATGCATGGGATTAAATCAAAAGTCCACTCACAGTGCTTGGCTATGCCTGCCGACGACCCGAGGATTCCTCCTACCGATCCTCTTCACGGCCTGAACAACAATCAATATTAATTCTCATACTACTTTAAGACTCCAAAATTCACCACCATCCCCGATGGCCAAAATTTATCCTTAAACAAAATTTAAATTCGGCTAACCCGAAAATCGGCACTCCAAATTAAATACTGTAAAATTCCTTAACCGTCGAAAAAAATCGTAAACCTTATCAAAACTCCTCCAAAAATTATAAAACTCATTCCATACTACTCCTCATTTATCTCTACAAAAAATATTTTCCCGGCGGCGGCTCCGCGGGCAGCGGCGGCCGGCAGCCATTTTCCGGCGACCTCCAATGCTTCTCAAATTTTGAAAGAATAATCCTCTGAACATACCCAACAACTTTCATAACTATCACTTAGTCCAATTCCGAGGCTAACTAGCGCAATCGAACTAAAACATCCTAAAATCCCAAAACTTTTCAATTATACAAAACACCACAACGAGATCGAAATAGACCGATTCCTTTTGAGGGAATACTCATCTTGACGAGGGCTACAAGTTGAGCCAAAATCACGGTCTATGGTGGCCGGAGGACGGAGCTCCGGCGAAATAACGATAGGCGGCTTCCGGGGGCTTTTCTCCTCTCCGGCGGCACTACCGGCTCGGATGGTTGGCCGGGGAGAGAGAGGAGGTGACCGGGGTCCTTCCTGGGCCAGAGCGGCGGTCCGTCGCTGGCGGGACGGCGGCGGGTGACGGCGAGGCTTTCTGACGGGAGGACTCGGGTTCGGGAAGAAGAACAGAAGAGAAAGAAGAGAAGAGGAAAAAGAGAGAAGAAAAAGAAAAGAGCTTGGGCTGCTACCCCCGGCCCAACTCCCAAACCCACTCAAAAATACCCACTACAAAAATTTACCCCTTTTTACTAACTCCAAACTTTACCAATAAATTCATAACTTTACCATGCTTACTCCGAATTTAACACATAGCATGTCTACGAACTGGTAACGACGTCCTCTACAACTTTCATGAAGAAAGTTTTCTCAAATTCCCAACGGAATAAAAAGTCAACTTTAACGTCCTTAACAATAAACGGTTAATTAATACGGTAAAAGACCAAAATAATACCGGAATAAGTAACCGTAAAATAACTTAAGGACTGGGGTGTGACACTAGAGAGTTATACTAGAATTCACTTTTGTGCTATTCGAAACTTTTAGTCAATACATGCTTTGATTTCGGAAGGGATTAAAAGGACTTAGGATTTTCACCATTGTCAAATTGCCATGTGTCCCTTATTATACACCCCTTAGATAACCCCTTTGAGCTTACAAGTTTAGCCTTTTCTTTCATCACCCATATTATCGTTTCCCTTGAGCTTTAGTATAGTTGAATCCATACCCCTTGTTCTAAGATCTAGTAGAGCTATACTTTGGTGATGTGTACTTGTTCAAGTAGAAGGTGATGGTCAAAAGAAGGTGTGGGGGTGGGATAGACTTGTCCATGAAAAAAAGAAAAAGAAAAAAAAAGTGTGTTGTTGCCGTGAAAAGAAAAAAAAAATAGAGAATAGAAGAAAAGAAAAAATAGAAGTATTGGATTAAGTCCCCACTATGATTGAGGAGTTTGTTTTAAATTGAAGACCCAATAATGTTATATACGGTCATTGTTCTCTTTCATGAGGTTTGTAAGGTGATCTTATGGTTCTACTAGGTTTTTAGGATGTTTTGTTATTTTCATATCCTTTTGTTCTTTTAACCTAAGCCATGACCCAATTATAACCTTATAAAGTCCTTTTATGATTCTTAAGATAATAAGCAGCCTTTGATCTATGGAGATGTGTTACAAGAGTGAGCATATGGTTTGGGTTCATTAATGCGAGTAATTGATATCCTTCATGAGATCTTTCTTTTTCACAAAGTGTTTTTTTTTCTTAATATGTGAGTTATTTGTTTGCCTTTATATATTCTTTCTCACATATACATATGAGTGAATAAACTTGTACGCATGAGCCTTGATTTTAAGAGAAAAAAAATGAGTGCATCCCTCGTGAGGTTGATTCATTACTTGTCCAAAACATGCTAAGCTCCACCTAATCACCATTGTTGCCCCCAAGTCCTACATGTGATGTGTTAGATATATGTTTTATTTAACTCTCGAATGATTTGTGACTAAGTTTTGATTACATGATATTCTTTTGTACATGAAAGTAAGAGATTTTCGGAGACTATCGTTGAAAGGCATAGTGTGTACTTCTTTGTTCTGTGTGTTTGTGTTTTTAGTTACTCATAGTTTTGCTCGAGGACTAGCAAAGTCTAAGTGTGGGGGTATTTGCTGTGCTGATATTTTCCTATGTTTTTACGCCCTTTAATCTTGATATTTGTGTATAGTTCTCCTTGTTTTTAGTCCATTTATTTGGTTTAGTGTGTTTGTAGGTTTGAAGAGCAAAGATGAGGAAAAGAAGCAAAAAGGATTGAAGGTCGTTTGCAGTACTGACAACTGAAGCAGTCTTGACAGAATAGCCAACTTTGAGGATTTAACTGTACTGATCCAGGATGAACCAGAGAGTGAAGCTTATATGCACGAAAAGCCCTGGATGTCTACTTTCTACAGAATTTTACGGTTTGTGATTTCGATATTCCTAGAGGGAGATATGGCCGTTAAAGTATAGATTGTTCGGTACGCGCGAATCTGCAACATGTTTCCAAGAGCTCGAGTTTTCAAGACCTGAATGACTTAGCAAAATTCTAGGAAAATTAATATAGCATTATGGGCCTCTTGAGAGTCTAACACATGTTTTCCTTGGAGTTTTTGGGCTATGTCATTAAAGAGTTCTCAAAGCCTGAAGCAACAAGGAAAAATACATTATATAAAAGGAGGTTTATCAAGCACAAAGGAGGGGGATCCATATCAGAATTTCATCCAAGAAGCTGCTACCATCCACCGTCTTCTACTTCCATCTCCATTCAATTAGTTTCTTTATGTTTTTAAGAACTCATAATATGTTTGCTTTGAACATGAGTAGCTAAACTCTTTCCCTAGGGCTAGGATGAAGCCCTAGCATGATTGTCTACATGTTTTGATACTTAATTGATGGATTATTAGTTTCTTCTCAGATAAATTCTTAATCTCTGCTTGAATTGTTGCTTGTGTTAAAGTTCTATTGATTCGCGGCCTTTAGGCTTTGCATCTAGCTATCAGAAGTTGAATTTGAGGCGTAACTGCAATAGAATTCTACTTAGCTTCTTGAGATTAAGGATTGTGAATTATATTGTTGCCGTAATTGGAATAGTAGTTTGCATGATTCTTTGTTTTCTAAACATCATGAGTCCTATGTGTTAAATTTATGCCATAACTGGATAGACTGCATAATAGGATATACGATCTCTGCCGTACCTGGAGAGCATCATACTGTTAAGGAAAACTAAGGTCTAAGTGTCGTACCTGGACTTAGATACGAGGATTGTTATCTGGAGAAACAAAAGAATCTATCAGTTGTGTCAAGTCGTAGATAAGATTGCTTGTGGTTGATTCCGACACCCTAGGCTCATCATCATCATCATCATCATCATCGTCGTCGTCGTCGTCATCATCATCATCATCATCATCATCATCGTATTCTTACTATTTTTAATTTTAGTTACTCTCTTTTAATTTCTATTTATAAGTTACTTTTCATTAGCATAAGACTCTTTTCAAAAACCCCAAAAAATCATAAGTACAATTTAGTTTAAGTCTTTGTGTTTGTCTTTATCAATTTGTGTATTTTGTTTTTTTTTTTGTGTGTTTTAGTATAGTTAGTTTAGATATATCATAATTTGAGTTGAACTAAGATCCTCATGGGAACGATAACCCTTTTTTCTTCCATTAATTATACTACATCTACCCTGTATACTTGCAGGAACCCATCACCAATGCGAATTTTTCTTTCTAGGGTGGTGGGTGACAGGGATACCAATTCCGTGTCCTCCGCTGGATTAGGTCCCAGGGCCTTTTGTTTCTCGCTTCCCTCGAGGTCATCTCGCGGGTCATCAATGAGCTCTGAAGGGCTGAGGGGTAACATCTCATAAGCGCCCCGCCCCTGTTGGATGGCATTAAGGTGGCAGTGCTCAACAGCTGCCCTGTCCCCCTAAATTGTCAAAATGCCTCTAGGGGTGGGAACCTTCATGAGAAGCATGTGGCCGGCAATAAAACTCTGTAGCCCCCAAAGAATGTCCCATTCTAAGACGAGGTTATAGGACGAGGGACAATCGACTATGAGGAAGCGGGCTGTTATGGAAGAACAGCAAGGAGCGGTTCCCACTGACACGGTTAGGTTGTCTGAGCCTAACGACTGCACTATCTCCCCAGAGAAGCTAACAAGGGGATTGTGGTTGTTGTACAGTTTAGCTCGGTCCCATCAGAGTCCTCTGCAACAGTCAGCAAACATGAAACTGACGGCGGCCCCCGTGTCTACTAAGGCTCTATGACACATGTAATGATCCACCTGCACATTGATTATAAATGGTTAACTGTGGTGGCAATTGATCGCGTCCTCCCTTTGCGAAATGTCACTTGATCCCACACTGACGGGGTGATCGTGACACCTCGCTGGATGTCAAAGATTTCCAAAGGGGTCGTGCATTGCGTTTTTGTAGAAGGCTGGCGAGGGGGGAACAACGGGGCTCCGCCATGCAGGGTTTGGATTTGGCCATGCACTTCGATGGCGTTTGCTCCCTTTACAGGAATGCAATACTGGTGGAGCTTACCATTCCGGATTAGATGTTCTACAGTGTTATGGAGGCCATGGCACTGCTCTGTTGTATGGCCATTATCGTCATGATAAGCACAATATTCATAGCCTGTGGCTCGCCGGGGCTTTTTTGGATACTTGCTCTTGGGAGGCGAGGGAATGAGATCTTTGTGTCTGGCCCATATGTCCTCATATGGGGTGTGGTGGTTAAGGTAGTGTGGACCTCGTAACGAGGTGGTGGGGAAGAACGACGATGTTGCTGTGGACTCTAGTCCCTTGACAGATAAGGGTGGTTACGGTTCTTCTGCCCTCTGTGACGACGGTCGGAACTGCGGCTTTGGTCCCAGGAGGAGCTATGCTGCCTTCCCTTATCCTGCCCACGGTCAAAATGCTCATACTTCTGCTAAGATTGCTGCTTTGGGGGAGGAGCGGGAAGAGCCAATGTGGCTGGAGCAGAATGTCCGAAGGTGGCGAATTCAGCATGTGCCTACCAGATAGGCAAGTCCAATAAGGCATTGTAGGAAGCTGGAGGGTTCCTGTTGATCTCCATTAAGAAATTGCCAGGCAGCAGGGCTTAGCGGAAAGCTTGCTCAGTGACCTGCGGCTCTAAGTTGTGGCACTGTGCGGTGGCGGATTCCGGGATAGCAACTGATGGAGGCCCTCACCGTCCTTTTGCTTGATGTGGAACAGGGCATCCACATTTCGATAAACACTGGCATGAAGTATGAAGCGGTTGAGGAAGCGTTTCGAGAGTTAGTCAAAGTTGTCGATGGAATTGGGAGATAGGTTGAGGAAGCAGCTGAGTGCCTTATCAGAGAAGGTTTCTTGGAAGGCATAGTAGGCCATGACATCTGAGTAGCGAGTTGAGCTACATAGCGAAAGAAATGTCTCGAGGTGGAGATGAGGGTCCCTAGTGCCCTTGTACTTGTCCACCTTGAAAGGTTTGGCCTCGGTGGCCACTTTTCCATCTGCACCTGAAGAGTGAAGGGACTCGGGCGATGCCCATAACCAGAGAATAGAGGTCGTTGGCTCCTGCGACTCTCGACCCTTTCAACCCGCGAAGCCAACTGAGTGACAGATCGGCTAAGCTGAAGCAGTAGGCGGGTTTGCATGTCAAGAGGTGGGTTGGGGGTGTTGGTAGAGGTAGGGGTGGGGACAGGCCAAGCATATGGATCTAGTTGATTTTGTGAGAGATAGGGTTCATTAGGGATTGCATATGGTTGAGGGGCTGGGAGTGGAAAGGATGAGTTTGTAAGTGGGTGGGTGACATAGATGGGCCTCCCGGGGACACGGAATTACTTTGGTCATGCGTAGGCAAAGATGTGGTGGTGGGATCTGGGGTTTCAATGACATGTGCCGCGCGGTCCAAGCTGTCGTTATACACGTTACGATTGTCTAATTTGGCTCGGAGTAAGAACTGTTCATTTTCCAATTCAGCAATGCGTACTCGGTACGCCTCTGCCTCATCCTTCTCTTTGGCTGCTTGTTCGCGAAACGCATGGAAGTCGCGTTTTAAAATTTCAAGGGCGATGGCGGGGTCGATATGGTTAACATGATTACTGGCTTGGGGAAGGGATGTATCTCCAGATTGGAAAAGTTCTTTCTCTATCTGAGTGCTAGAGTCACTAGGGTCCTCTACGATTTCTATCATTGTTTCGAGCTAAATGGGAGTTTCACAAGAGGGCCCTCCTTCTAGCGCCAATTGTTTCTACCTGTCACGAGGACACTGGTCGGGAGGTCGAATCCTTGAGTCCGGGGCTGATACCTACACAAGTAGCAGTGCGTCAGGAGTCGAGACTAGGGTAGCCTAGTCTTCGACTCTCCAATGCTCAAGTTAATGCTCAAACGTTACTGTGAAGTACGGGAGAGTTGGGAAGCAGCTAGTTTTGTGGACTTACCTCTTTTGGGAGTTTGTGCCTATTTTATAGGCCAATGTTAATTAGGCTATGTGGCCTCAGTCCCCGATGTGGGACTAACTACGGTCCTCTGCAGTACCTCCCCTTTTGTGGGTGTTTTGCCATCGGAGAGGGTCTGGTGAGTTGATCGTTGCCGGACCTTCACTCTTTGGATGCCCGTGAAGGGCTCGCTGGTGCTGTCTCGCCCGGAATGATCTCCGGCCATCGAGTAATTGTGTCATATTCTCGGCTTGGCCAATATTTTAGCTATGTACTAACAGGTTGTAATTGTGTGATGAGTGACGAGTCGGTAGCTTTGCAAGAAGGTTAGCCATAACAGATATGGAGGTGGAGGTGGAAATTCCACTAGCATCGCTAGCGGTAAGCGACAGAGGTGGTTTTTGGTGGGAGAACTCCTCACCAATCAGAGTTTTAAGGTTGATCTGCTCATCGATACAATAAAGGGCCTTTAGATTCCAAAAGTTAAGCCTTCGAATCGGAAGAGAACCACGGCTAGTCAAGAGTGGAGGAGGGAGGGCAATTCCCTTTCTCTTTCAAGAGGGAGTCAGATTTGAAGTGGACAATGACGGGAAGCCCCTGAGAATTTGATAAGGCTCTCTTCGATTATGGCTTCTTTATCTAAAATACTGCCTATTGATTTGGGTATTCTACGTTAAAATATGAGTGGAGATTGAGCAAGCCTGTCAACCCCTTTTATTAAAGAAGCAAAGCCCATGCCCTTCGCTAAAACTAGAAGAAACTGTGAAGGTGTGCTAATCTTCACATTAACAATAGCAAGACTACAAAACAACTCAACCAAACATGAAGCTTGTAAGACGTTGGTCTAAAAGAAAAGGAGGAGCCTCACATTAAAGAAGCAAAGCCCATGCCCTTCGCTAAAACTAGAAGAAACTGTGAAGGTGTGCTAATCTTCACATTAACAATAGCAAGACTACAAAACATGAAGTTTGTAAGACGTTGGTCTAAAAGAAAAGGAGGAGCCTCATTCCACCAAACCCAAGATGATGACAAACCAACATTAGCAACTGCATCTGCCACTTGATTTTTCTCTTTTGAAATTATGAGAAGGTTTGAAATGCATTTGCGCTATATAGTACGAACAATTATCCCAAGCAACACAAAGTCTCTATGGAACTAAATGAGGTGCATGTAGGAAATTAAGCACCAGGCTGGGTTGAATCAACTTCAAGCCAGATGCATGTGCTTCCACTCCCTAATCCAAGCAAGCTCAATTGCTTGAATAACCGCCATGATCTCCACATCCACGAAACTAGAAATATCTAAATTAGAAGCAAAGACACCCATAAAATGCTCTTATAGTCCCTAAACACTCCACCATAACCAGCTCTTCCGAAACACGTTGCCATGAATCATCAGTATTAATCTTTACCCAACTAATAATTGGAGGAACTTAACCTCGATGATTTTTGGAGTCTGACGAGGACGACAATCAACCCCAATTTTTTTTTTAATCTGTAGCTCAACCACAGAATTATACATGCATACTCCCTGAGCGAGGCTAGCTTAGCGCTTACTAGTAGCTAGCTTGAACATGGCCCATAACCATAAGTAAACTCTTTGCATATTAGTATGTATTATTCTGCTCCTTCATCCTACCAGCATCAAATATGATTTAAGTATTAATTAGTATTAAGGAGTCCATGCATGAATTAATTTCTATAACAGGTGGGCAATGTCGACGGTCTTGTGAAACAAAATATGCCCTAAGTGGATTGGAGTGAAGAAGCAAGTTTTCATTTGCTCATGTGTTTGTTGAAGTAATATCAAACCTCTATTAGAATCAACAAGCAAAACTGGCTGGCTCGATCAACCAGGCAGGTAATACAAAAACCTCGCTCACTAATTGCTTTTCTTGCTTTATTTAAAATTCGTCCTCAATTACATGCAGGTCTAGCTATTAGCAGAGCAAAACGTAGGCACAATTGTATCAGTCACCCTAAAGAAATAGCTTCAAAGTGACTGATGCATAATTCGTTGCTGTTTTGGACACTACTCATTCCACAAGCCACAAGAAGAAGGCACACCAAAACGTAAGCGCTACCGAAGCAAAAATGTAAGTCCAGAGCATGATAATTGAACACTCACTCTCTCCTTGTCTGAACAATTGTGTGATGGTTCCTACGATATCAACAAGTACAAATACACATTCTTCAATTAGGTGAGAGCATCTTGAAATTTATGTTGCTAAAATTAAAGTGATGTATCATGCATGAAGTTATTCTAGCTAGTATGTGTAATGTACAGCGATATTTACCCAAGTTCATCGCAGGAGGTACAGCGAACTGAAGCAGAAGAACAAACAGGTACAATGGATCGTTGCTTACAAAGCCAAATTTTACTGCTCCTTTAACAATCAATACTCCTGTAAGAGGTGCCGCAACATACTTAACAATTATGATGCCAATAAGGATAGATTTTTGTATCCCTCCCACTCTTAAACCTGAAAGATAGATGCCAAAAGTACGTATGTTAAACCCTAGAATTATTAACATGAAAACTGAAAAGGAAAATCTATCCAGTATGAGTTATTTTACCTTTAACAAGGTTACCTCCTATTATCAAAGTAAGGAGCGGGATAGCAGCGTCTCTGCATTCATATCATAAAGACAGTTGAGGCTAAATATGTAAGGAAATAGTAGTGTACACAATCAATGAATACATCAACTTATACGTAGTTGGATACATGTAATGAACAAGTGTATACGTACCCTAACAACGAAGTAGCGTCATCGATCACCGCTAGAGGAGCGTCGTCTCCGATCAATAAGTTACGAATTGGAGAGATGATTCCGACCGCAAACCCACACTACTAAAAAATGGTTCTTGGGCGACGAAAAAAAAAAACCGGGCGACGATTTTTTTTTTCGTCGCCTAAGGAAAAAAAATCGTCGCCTAAGTTTACTCTTAGGTGACGAAAAAAAAAATCGTCGCCTAAAAATAAATTTTGTCGGCCAAAATATAAATATCGTCGCCTAAGTTTTTTATCCTTAGGCGACGAAACTCAAATATTTCGCCGCCCAAGATGTTTTAATTCTTAGGCGACGAAAATCAAATATTTTGTCGCCCAAGATTCTTCTATATATTGGAAGTCCAGGATAGAAGAATGAAAACTTTGAAAATTTGAAACATAAATTTCTCTAGTTCTTCAAATCGTTCGGTGTTGTGGAAACCTGTCCATACATAGTTTGTGGAGCTACTCCCAAGTACGTACATATGCATATATATGCATATATATATATATGCATATGTATATATTGATTTTCAGTTTTATTTGAGTTGAATTAATGATATATATATATGCATAGAGTTTGTTCCAAGCTGAGTAAGGGGTCGTTCTGTCATAGATATGGTTCACAGGTTTGTTTAACTGGATCTCAAGATCACAAACTGACCACTCTTCTCGGTGAAGGGGTCGATAGGGGTTCGCCTCCGTGATCACAAACGAGTCCTGCCTGGTTCTTGTAGGGGGTTCGCCCTCCGTGACATTGACACTTGCCTTCTGAAACCACGGAATCCGCTCGAACTAGATATATATAATTAATAATTAGTATGTTGTATTACATTAATATATATATATATATATATAAAAGATATGTTAATTAAATATTGATTTATATATGTGCTATTTTCAGGATATGGATAAGAGTTGGATTTCTCTTCCAACATATCACATAAAATATGCTGAAGGGGTTTGGGATTTTATGCAATATGCGCAGGCCAATGCTGACGGGAGTGGCATGTTCTATTGCCCGTGCAAGATGTGTAAGTGTCGCAGTGATATGCATCGATTTCCGTTTGATACAGTATGGGACCACCTGAAGAGTAACGGATTATGGGAACGTTACACATGTTGGATATATCACGGTGAAACCTCATCACGCCCGCATGATCATGGACAGTTTTATCAGATGGGCAGTACATCCAACGATCCAACAACGGCCTTCATCAACGACATGTTTCCTCATGACAGCGGTGTATACCCTGAACGACAGGACATTCCGCAGGCGCCGATGCAGGCCGTCCCTAGAGGTGTCAACAATGCCGGTATAGCCAAGTACAACAGACTTATTGCTTTCCAACAGACCCCTCTGTGCCCAGGTCATGAGAAGACCGTTCTTCAGTGTGTGATGGAGGTGATGCATATCAAGGTTGACACAAAATCGACCGTGACGGCTGTTGATAGGTATCTACAGTACGCTGCTTCGCTCCTGCCCGACAGTCATCGTCATCCCACCACGCATCATAAGGTCCGTCGTATCTTGAGAGATCTCGGGCTTTCCTACATCAAGATCCACGCATGCAGATATGACTGCGTTCTATTTTGGGGTAAAGATGCAGACGGTAATGACCTTGAAGGCCTTCATCGTTGTCCGGTATGTGGGACCGACAGGTATAAGCGGACTCCCGCAGGCAACAGGAAACCTGTTAAGGTACTTCGCTATTTCCCATTGAGGGATAGGCTGGAGCGGTTGTACATGTCTTCAAAGACGGCCGAAGCTATGAGATGGCACGCTGTGAGGGAGGTGCATGACGAAGACCTCATGGTACACCCTGCTGACGGGGAGGCGTGGAAGGATATAGACAGAGAGTTTCCTCATTTTGCTTAAGAGGTGAGGAATGTGAGGCTCGGGCTGTCATCCGACGGGTTCAACCCTTTTGGGACCATGAGTCTTTCGTACAGTATATGGCCGGTCATTTTGGTGCCTTACAACCTTCCTCCATGGATGTGCATGAAGAAGGAATACAACATGTTGACCTTGTTGATTCCGGGGCCCGGTTATCCAGGTATCTACTTTCTCTTCATATTGTATATATTGCTGTTGGTTCAATTTTTTCTCCATTTATTGTTTTTGTTCTATATTGTTGGTCATATATAGCCGTTATCTGAATTTGTTGTGGTTGTTGTTGTTGTTGTTATCCAGGGAAGTGTCTCGATGTGTATATGAGACCGCTGATTGAAGTGTGTAAATTGCTTTGGGAGGTTGGTCATCCCACTTATGACTCCCACAAAAATGAGATGTTCCAGATGCATGCCATGTTTGTTGGTACCATCAGTGATTTTCCTGCACGTGGGATGTTGTCTGGCAACGTTGTTAGGGGATACAAGGCTTGTCCTGAGTGTCTTAGCTCCCAGGGGTGCAGCAATCATTGCAACAAGATAGTCCAGATGGGTCACCGTGCTTACCTACCACATGATCACCCCTGGCGGATAGATACCGGGCATTTGATGGGACCGAAGAGAGAGGTGTGGAGCCGCATAGATGGTCGGGGGAAGAGATTTTAGCAGTGCTGGATGAGTATGATTTTGGGCAGCTCAGCAATCATCTCGATATTGTTGCCAGAATACCTGAAAGACCAGACAGGTACAAATTCTGGACACATAAGAGCATATTTTGGGAACTCCCGTACTGGAGTACGCTGTTGATCAGGCACTACCTAGATGTGATGCACATAGAGAAGAATGTCTGCGACAGTGTGGTAGGTACAGTGTAATATCCGTTACAGATGGACATGATTAAATCTGATGATAATCCAAACTGGTCGCACGAACTATTACTTCTTGCGATGCAACCGCAACGGGCTAGAGTTTATCCCACTTGCATAGTGAATGGCGTCAAATTTGTATCTGAAGAGAGAGACAACAGACGAAGAACACAGAATTCTGGGGTGATGGCGAAAGGTCATGGCCTTGACTATTACGGTGTTCTCCATTCAGTGGTCGAACTGGTCTATGCGGAAGGCATGAAAGTGCATCTGTTCAAGTGTAGATGGTTTGATACAGGCGCACAGAGCATGAAGATAGATCAGTACGGCAATTTATCGGTCAACACTGCTACAAGCGCCTACGAAGATGACCCGTTTGTTTTTGCGACAACGGTAAAACAAGTGTTTTATCTTGATGACCTTGCCAAGGGTGACGCGTGGAAAATAGCGAAAATTGTGCATCCTCGAAACATTTACCGGGCGGCTACACTTGGAGTGACCATTCCAGGGCCAGAGGCTGATGCGTATCAGGAGCCGAACGCAGTAGGTATTCATGATGTAGCTACAGTTCGCGATAATAATGTTAAACATGGTCGAGTGCTCAGAATTCGTGACGAAGATTCAACCTTTATTGATGTTGATCCAAATGAAGAAACAAACGACGACTCTGACGACGAATTAAGGCATAGATTACCATATATTAATTCCGATACCGAAGAAGACTCATCGGATGACTCAGATTACGAGCCTTAATTAGCTTAGTTATAATTGATCCTTAGCTTTGTAATTGTTGTCCAAATTCATATAAAGATATGCGGTCAAATTGTTGTCCAAACCCCTTAAAAGAATATGTTTGTACTAAAAGAATATGTTTGTACTAAAATAAATAAAGCACATGTAAATTTCATTGTAAATGATTTTTAATTTTACTCTTGGGCGACAAATTTAACATATATCGTCGCCCAAGTACTATTTTGGCCGACGAAGAACCCTGTTTTCGTCGGCCAATATAATCCGAATAATTAAAAAAAAATGTTGTAACACATTTAAATTTCTTTTTATTTTTATCTTGGGCGACGAATTGAATAAAAATCGTCGCCCAAGTTCTCTCTTGGCCGACGAAGATAGTCCATTTCGTCGGCCAAGATAATCCGAATAATTAAAATAAAATAAATAACATTTACTGATTTTTTATTTTTATCTTGGGCGACGAATTTAATAAAAATCGTCGCCCAAGTATTATCTTTTCCGACGAATAACCCTGTTTTCGTCGGCCAATATAATCTGAATAATTAAAAAAAAAAACACATTTAAATTTCTTTTGAATAATTAAAATAAATATCCCGGGTATTTATTTTTTACCAAACTTTTAGGGTCCCGTAAAATTCTTGTCGATCGGAAATTATTCTCAGTTGAAGGTCCGGCAAGATTACGTGATTTGGAGGGTCGAATCGCCGTTTCCGTTTGTTTAGGGGTTTGACCGCGCCGATTGACCGGACGGATCGAGCCCTTATCTTTGTCAGATGGAGCTGAATTTTTTCCCACCCACGTAATTCGTTATGCTGGTCATATCTGACGATGGGTTTTTAGTTCCTCTTCTCCGATCACCAAACTCACGTTATATGTACTAATGTTGTATAGCTTTTTTATATAAGTGTTGAGTTTAAGTGTCGTTTTGAAGACAACGTATACGTAGATGCCTCAAACGCAAAAAAGTCGTGAAATAAGATATGACCGGAACGGTGAAATACGTCAACCCGTGAAAAATGAAGATAATCCGGTAAAATTTCTATGCTGGTTGTTCCGGTCAACGAATTTCTCTTATTTCTACCTAGTGGTAGCCCTATCCCAGGTATTTATTTTTTACCAAATTTTTATAGCCCCGTAAGCTTCTTGTTGATCGGAAACTATTCTCAGTTGAAGGTCCGGCAAGATTACGTGATTTGGAGGGTCGAATCGCCGTTTCCGTTTGTTTAGGGGTTTGACCGCGCCGATTGACCGGACGGATCGAGCCATTATCTTTGTCAGATGGAGCTGAATTTTTTCCCACCCACGTAATTCGTTATGCTGGTCATATCTGACGGTGGGTTTTCAGTTCCTCTTCTCCGATCACCAAAATCACGATATTCTGAATTTTATGATAGAAATCTTGGCCGACGATTTTCTCCATCTTGGGCGACGACATTTATAGTGAAGAACATCGTCGCCCAAGTAGACTATCTTGGCCGACGAGATTTATAGTGAAGAAAATCGTCGGCCAAGTAGACTCTTGGCCGACGATTTTCTTCATCTTGGGCGACGAGATTTATAGTGAAGAACATCGTCGCCTAAGTAGACTATCTTCGCCGACGATTTTCAAAAAACAGGGCGACGAGGTTTTAATTGTTGTTGTTGTGATAATTAATGTAAATTGTTGTTGTTGTGATAATTGTAAATTGTAAATTGTTGTTGTTGTGATTGTGATAATTGTAAATTGTGATGTAAATTATGGTAAATTGTGATGTAAATAATAATTGTAAAATATTAGGGTTTACGGTTTAGGGTTTAGGGTTTAGGATTTGTGGAAATAATTTGCAAATATATTGTAAATGATTAAATAATTTTTGATTAAATAATTAAATAATATAAATTATAATTGTAAATATATTGTGGGCATTTTGTAAAAAATAATGGATTACTTTTTAGTAAGGATGTAAATATTGTTGAGTTTAATTTTTGTAATGTAATAATTGCGAATTAATGTAAATAATTTGTTATGTGAATAAAAAAAAAAAATCCTTTAATAACTATTAATTTCGAAGAGTGCTATTATTGTTAATAAAATTTTTAAAAATTTATGGTTATTTTTTGTGAACTTAATTATAAGACGGTAAAATATTTTTAATAAATTTATGGTTATTTTAAACAGGATGGCCATGAGGAGAACTTCTGGACAACGTTCGGGTGCGAGGAGCCAAGACGGCTCAGACGGTACCTCAAACAACCCGTCGGAATCACCGTCGATCGGGTTTCCGTGGCAGTTGACGGCCCGACATGCGGCGCTTACGGGTGGCGTGAGCGGCTCGGGTTCTGTTGGGCAGTCGGGTCCCGCAGCGACGGCTGCTCGTCATCCACCCATACTTCGCCGGTCGCGATCCCGCAGCGACGCCCCCACACAGTCGTCCCCGACCGACGGTGATGGCGGGTCATCCGGGGTCCCTATGGTGCCATCCGGCCTCTTCCTTCCTCCGACGATACCGGCGATACCTCGCGTCGATGAGGAGGGTCGACCGATTCGGGAGCAGCTCCCGCATGTGGCACCGCACGAGGCCTATATCTACCGGGAGTTTCCCACGCCTCTTCATCCCGTCAGGGTCTCCGAGCAGGCGGACGAAGACGAATCCGTCGGCTCAGCCTCATCCTCAGGTAAATTATTATTACTTTTTTGTCGATTTTAATTTTTTTAATGTAAAAATATATTATTAATATTAAATTTGATTCACAATGTCACAGCCGCCGGAATGAGAAGGCGGAACAGGAGAGGCACCGTCAGCAACAAGGGACTCGATAGGGCGGTCGAGTCCGCTGGACGGATCGCCATCCCGTTTTCCAACGGGAAACCGGTGGACGCCGCGTTGGGAAACCGGTACACGCGCGCCGCGGGAGGCACCATCCGCTCCAGACTCCCAATTTTGTGGGGAGTCTGGAGCCAGGTTCCTGATGGAGTGAAGGAGATGCTCCATCAGTCGATGTCGGTGAGTTTACTCGATCAATTACTATTTTTTTAACTAATAAATTATTTAATTATCGAAAAAAATACTAACAAGTGGTAATGCAGCAATGGTTTGTGGTTCCCGAGAAGGGACGTGACTGGGCGGAAAAGGCCCATAGGGAGAGGTACCTTTATTGAATAATTTATTAAATTTTATTTTTTTTAATAATATATTTAATATTTTTTTTGTATATGTAGGTTCAAGGAGTGAAAGCACGACCTCCGGGAACACTGGAAGAAGTACGGGAGCGACCGTTCGGGTACTCCGAAGGAGTTCGAGTATCGGGAGTACGAGTGACGGTGGCTTCTTGTCACGCAGTTCAACGACCCTCACAAACAGGTAATTTATAAACAAATTTGAATATTTAATTAGTGAATTAATTATAATTGTATGTTTTTAAATATTTACTAACTATAATTTTTTTTGAAGCACCTCGCCCGGGTGAACGCTGAGAACCGGCAACAGAACACAACCAACCATCGTGCAGCTTCGAGGCCGTTTTCGGCCATCATGGACGACGTGCGGCGAGAGCGGCCAGAGGAGAACCCCTATGTGGGGACCTTTCAGAGGGCATATCCTCATTCTGAGGAGGATCTTGTAAGTTTAATTATATTTTCTAATTTTTAATTTTAATTACATTTTATTAAATGTATATTAATATGTTTTTATAATATATCCAATTAGGCGAGGGTGAGGGAGGCGGAGCAAGAGGTCATGAGAGGCATGGTGAACGACACATTTCCGGGCACGGCAGAGGATGACATGTCAGAGGCCATGTCCAGGATCGACACTTCAGATCCTACCGTTGGGGCGCGGATTATGACCACTGCCTTCACGCAGCGTTCCAACACCTACTACTGCCGGGGTATGGGAGACGCTGGAAAGGGGATCCTGAAGACGACTCCAGGATTTCAGCGCAAGGGAGCCGCCGGAGCCTCAAGCAGCAACAGCCAGACCACTCGGCTACAGGATCAGTTCGCAAGTCTACAGTCTGAGCTGGAAGCCCAAAGAGCGAGGGAGTCTGAGCTGGAAGCCCAAAGAGCGAGGGAGATGGCGGCGATGGCGAAATCATATGCGGCTTCCACGGTTGCGCATATGGAGCGGGTGAATGAAGTCACCAATGCCAACCAGGCGGCTATGGGACAGTGGATGGCTGCCTACATCGCTGCACATGCGGCCGGACAGCCGTTTCCGCCCATGCCTACGCCTATACCATTACCTCAGTGGCCCCACCCTCAGTGGCCCCAGCCTCAGCAGCAGCCTCCTCAGCCTGACCAGCCGCCGCCTCAGCCTCAGGACCCTCCGAACGGGAATGATGAGTTAGATTTCGGGTTTCTCGATCTATAGGCAGATGGACTGAATTTTTGTAATAAATTATTTATAAATTTATAAATTTGGGTTATTTTTAATTAAATTTTAGTATTACAAAAATTTAAAGAAATGCCGAAAAAAAAAATTCCAGCAAAAATTTAAAAAACATGATTTATATATTTAAAAAAATTATTTAATTATTTAAAAAAAAAATTTAAATATATCTTAGGCGACGAAATTTCTAAATCGTCGGTCAAGGACTTACCATCTTAGGCGACGAAAAAAAAATATCGTTGCCTAAGATGTAGTGATCTTAGGCGACGAAATATTTATTTTCGTCGCCCAAGATTATAAGATATTAAGCGACGAAAAATGTTTTCGTCGGCCAAGGTGTTAAATCTTGGGCGACGACTAATTTTTGGGCGACGAGAAGTATATTTTAGGTGACGAAATTATTATCGTCGCCTAAGAATGACTCTTGGGCGACGATGGAATCAATTTTCGTCGCCCAAGTTCTTGACCGACGCGGTTCTGGCGACGAAGTTTTGGCCGACGACATGTCGTCGCCTAAGTTCTTAGGCGACGAAATTTTTTAACAGGGCGACGATTTTTTTTCGTCGCCCAAGATCTATTTTCTGGTAGTGCCAATAATCTACATAAGAAAACAGCATTACTTTGGTTGATGCATGTTTCGATACTGTAAGCTAAATGAGCATGAAAATGAAGTGCATTCGTACCACTGCGCTATAGTTGAAGGGGAAAATACTGTTTTCAAATTGAGCTTTTCGTTCATCTTTACCATCCATTCCTTTATTTTGCCTAGACGCGTCATCTTCAAACGACCAAAATGTGCTACGTGTTAGAGAAAAGATAACATTATCGTGTTAATATGGATCATATGTTAAAATTATAAGCCCCTAATCCATCTTATTAGCAGTTCCGCCATTGTTAGATCATGTTGCAACCTAGCATGGTTTTCGACTATATGGTAAGAATATATAAACAAAGCAAAATACCATAATCAAGTGAACAACCTTAACCTCTCCTTGAGATACAATACTGGGGAGTTCAGATTGATCCACATTGTCCTCTATAGAAAGCAGAGGCTCGTTGTAACTTATGTGGCCGGATGTTGATGATGAACTCTCGGTGGTCTGCGTGAGATCTTGGATGCTCGTCTTTGAAGATATGCGCACATAGGTCCACAAATAAATGGCTCCAATCTGAACAAGCAGTGGAGTTGAAGTTAATTTATAAGAGATAACAAAGGTAATAGATAAAGGGTGTTTTAATCCTAAAGATAAAGAATTTACAAGACAACTGTGTGTTTGAGTAGCTAGCTCTAGGAAGAAGAAAAATAATTAACCATTTTGTTAGAAAATTGAAGTCCACGCTCGCTTAGATCTACCTTTGAATTCGCTTATATTTTGCTTACACGTAATTCGCAATGGATAAAGAAATCTAAACAAGAACCAAAAATAATACTAGATCGAGGAAGAAGAAGCTAGAAGAAATGTGCTGCATATATATACCGCCATTGAAAGTGAATCATAAGTAGTTCCAGTAGTATCACAGGTATCAGCATCTCCAAATGGACTCCCTGATTCTTCACAAACTGCTGGAATTATAATGAGGAGAAGGTTTCCCAAATTTCCTGTTCACATCATCAACTCAGTACTTTATTTAGAATGTGGCAAATTGAGGTTTGGAAAAATATATACTCTACCAAATAATATATGTATCCATTCAATTATATTCAAGTTTATGAAATGTCATCGGGCAAGTGTTTACCCGCAGCGCAACAACCCAAGACGAGACCTCTCAAATGTGGAGGAGTTCTGGTTAATTTCATGAGAATCCATCCAAATATTGAACCAACCATGAATGTAAGAAAAATATTCACCGGCATGAACCACCTACGTACAAATTCATTAAACGAATTAATTTTAGTAGTCATATATACCATATATACAGTTAATCAAGTTTGCACATCCTGGGTCGGGTTGAAAGAACTTTGGTGCATGCATGACAGATCGAGTAATCTAGAAATAATTTAAGGAGATACAAGTTAATTTGCTTCTATTGGAGGAGTATTGGAGGTATGGCTGTGGTATGGCTGTGCTCAATGAAGTATGGTTATCCAAAGGATGAATGGTTGTTGTATCCTGTACCGTGGAAGCTGTGGTGTCCCTTCCAGCCTTACCCACTGTAGCAAGGGATAAGAAGATGTATAAATGGTATATACTAAAACAACAACCATATGCATCCTGTGGATAGAACCATACTTCTATGAGCACAGCCATACCACAGCCATAACTCCAATACTCCTCCAATAGCTTCTATGGAGTACGTAGCTGAATTTTATCTATCCGGAGAGAGACAGAGAGAGAGAGAGAGAGAGAGAGAGAGAGAGAGAGAAGGCTAACTGGATCGTATTCTATACGTACGTACACTATATATCGATCTATAGAGCCTGATTATATATCCTCTTCGTCAATGATCAGCATCGCTCTTACCAACGTACGCAGCATTGAACATATGATGGGGCTGAACTGCGTACATTTACATCTTTCTCTGTGATCGATCTTTGTTCATTGCTCCTGTGCTTGGGTGGTTGCCAAGTCTTTGTTCATCTGCACTCATCTTCTACCACCACCACCACCGTACCTACCATCTTGCCGCTCCTCCTCCCCTCCCTTGTATATATGTTTTTATATCCCTCTGATATATAGGAGTGAAATCGACACCCTTTTTCTTGTAAATTCACCTCTCCCACACATTTGTAAAAAAAGGGCTGTCAATTTCAATCCTCATCTTTATTAACTAATAGTCATTTTTTGTATTATGCTTTAACGTAATTGAATCTTGAATGTTCGTTACAAAAGCGAAGTTTGAGAGTTAGTTACGTACAGTAGTCACAAAGCATCTTCTGGTAGGCTCCCTTCATTAAGAACCATGTAGAAATATCAAGGACCATGTAGAAAATGTAGTACGTGATGCAGACATGCATGTAAAATAGGCAATGAACAACACATGCATCAAAAGAAAAGGAAAGAAAAAGGGACATGTGCAATTTTATATATATACACACGCACGTATTTTCTTAGTTGCGGATGTCTGTATTTATTCTTACGGTGTGGATTTTCACTTTACACTCACTATTCAATCGAATTTTCACATCTCCGTCGTCCAGTATTTAGATACTAATGTATAGATCATTTATGTAAAATTTCAGCTAATTTGGTTATCATTAAGACAATTAAATTTACGTTTTTCTGTTATAAACATGAATAGTTAAAGCTCGATATATATATATATATATATAAGTTTTGAAAATTAATGTTAATTATTCTTAAGTCGAGTTGTAATTTGTTTTTCACCGTTGGATTTACAGTCAATAATAATTCAACATAATTTGCTTAATCAGTTAAGTTACTGGCAAGGTTAACACCACCATTATTTGAGGTGCATGTACGTAGCTTATGATAAAACGGGAAAACTGAGAGCTAAAAAGTGAGAAGCAAATAGAGTGCGAAAACCATTTCCCCGTGATCTGGGAAAAAATCAACCAATTTAAATCAAAATTAACCATGTCGTCGTTTATGCATGATTGATTACTGAACTGATGGGAATTGAACTCACAACATAACCAGGCTCTCATATGTTATTGTCTCTGCAAGGTTGGCACCGATCAGGGCTGGAGTGCAAACGTAGAACAAAATCTGCTCTTCACAAAAACAAGTATACACAACTCTACTATAAACAAAACAGAGAGCTAGCGAGGGAGAATCGTGTTCATCAAGAGTAGTAGTAAATTAAACTGAAGACAGTACGTTGTAAACTAAGAGATTGAGAAGCAATTACGTACGGTGTTCAAGTGGTTCCTGCTATCTGGCCCCAGAAGGTTGACGCGATCAAATGCAAGATATGATCCAAGCGCAGTAATCAAGAACGATTCCAGTACTGGAATCGATGCGGTGACGAAGAGAGTCCAAAGATTCATCTTCCTGGCCTCCTCGAAATGCAGATCGAGCTCGAGCTCGAATAAATTAAATTCAACCTGGAAATGATTTAGCTAGCAAAACCATTCCAAATTAATGAAGATCAACATCAGAACCTCATAGGGAAGATATGGAATTGGGTAGATATGGCTGCAAATATAGGGAGCTGGTGTTGGTGTGGTCTTTGTTAGGCAATAATGACTGCATCTGCAAATATAGGGTCCATATATAATGTGACTAGTTAGCTATGTTAAACTGCATTCTCCCAAAAAAAAAAAAAAAAACAATGTTAAACTGCATGTGTGATTTTAAGTAGCCTAATAACGTGGGTGGTCGACGAGCAATACATATGAGCCTTTTGTCCATGCAATTATATCAAGACCAAAACTACTAAGGGTATCATCTATTAAGAGGAGTCTAGTGAGAGAGTCTCTGTCTTCTATCTAATTTACTGTTAGTGTGAGTCATGAAGTCAGTTTAGGAATGTAAATTATTTTGTTATTGATTTCCTATTCTATTTGTGTAGTACATGTAGTACATAGTACATAGGATTTGTACATGTAGTATCTCTATATATAACCTCTTCTATGAGATGAATAATATATCAGAAAATTCATTCTCCAAACCTCGTTATATTTGACTTGGTATCAGAGCAAAGATCCGAAAGAACTTTGTCTCTTTGTTTTTCCGCTGCAATTTCGTTGACATTTTCCCAACGATTTTTTTTATTATTTTCCGGACGACGTTTTTCCGTTCGGGTATTTTTCTGTCACGGGTTGAACCCAGACCTGGATCCGCTGCTGCCGTGCCCAGACCAAGTCGACGCTGCCGCCGTGACAAGCCCAGGTCCGGTGCTGCCGTGCCCAAACCAAGTCAACGTTGCCGCCGTGACAAGCCCAGGTCAAGCTTGACCCGATCCTTGCCGTGAGTTCCAGCCAACCTTGACGTGCCAAGGACTTGACGCTGTCGTCTCAAAGTTTAGCCCGACGTGGTCTCTGCCCAGAAGCTGTCGTCCTGGACATCGAAAACTCTGACAGTTCTCCTTCCGTTCGATCCGAACTAGACACGTTTCAGTGACCCGCGTGCTATTCTCCTTCAGTTCGATCCGAATCATTTTTTTATCGACATGATTCAGCGACCCGTGTGCTCGACCCGACCCGGTTTAGTGACCCGCGTGCTCGACCCGACCCAATTCAGCTACCCGCGTGCTCCACCCGACCTGGTTCAGTGTAATCCGACCCGGTTCAGTTACTATTCACCAGAAGCAGGTTTATTCATCAGTCCTTCATTGATTTCCAAAGTGATTTGATATTTGTCTTGCAATGGGATCTGGAACAGAGAGTTCTAAGGTGAATGATGTTCAGACACTTGAAGTATCTGTCAAGAATTCCAAAAGTGGTTCCTTTGGGGGAGCCAAACTCAATGGCGCCAATTTCTGAAAATGGAAGAAAATCATGACGGCTCATCTCCGAGGGATGCACAAGATGGGACATGTAACTGGGGTGATTGAGGTCCCTAGTGCAAGTAATGTTACTGCTTACACTAAGTGGGAAGATGATGATGGTCTTGTGATGTCAGTCTTGTACAAAGCCATGAATGAGGAAATAGTTGACCTGGTGGAGCAATTAATGTAATACTGCGCAGGCAATTTGGAAGACATTGGAAGTTTTATATACTAATGAATATGATTTCATACAGGTTCATGAGTTGATGTGTACTGCTGCAACAATGCAACAGAATGGGTTGAAATTGAAGAACATTTGGGTTGAAATTGATGTGAAGCGTCCGTGCAAGATCAAGAATCAGGAGGATCTTGTTTGGTACCTGAAGGAAAAGGAGCTTGAGTGTCTTCATCACTTCCTGAGAGGCCTTGATGCAAAACATAACAGTGTCAAAGGAGAGCTGCTCAGAATGACAGAACCTCTTAGCTTGACTACAGCTTTCACATATATCCGTAAGGATAAGTCTCAGCAAGACAGCCTTACTCAAGCACAACTTGATGTCTCCAGTCTCATTATTCAGGCAAGAGCACCAGCACCACTCTTTTAGTAATCAAGTTCTGTTCCACTCCACAAGCAAGGACCACCACCAGGCTTTGGGAATCAACCTCGTTCTCCTTGCTCTTATTGCAATGGTGACCATGCTCGTGAATCTTGTTGAAAGTTGTACCTGCATCTTAGGCCTAAAAGGCCTACATATCGTCCCAAGGCAAAAGCAGCTATCCAGTTGGTCCAGGAACCAGACATCTATGATGTGGTCGGATGTGATCATCATACAGCAGGAGGTGCCACACGCTCAGCATCTGTAGCTGGTCGTGGCAAGCTAGGTTTGGCCTTAAATATTTCTAACTTTATTGGTGGTGATACATGGATTATTGATTTAGGTGCTTCTGATCATATGACTTATGACAAATCTTATTTTACTGAATTATCATCTCCACCCGTACCTTATGTTACTAATGCTAACGGTGAGGCCTTCCCTGCGTTAGGAAATGGGTCAGTTCATATCACTTCCACAATAGTGCTAAAAAATGTGTTATATGTACCTACTTTATCCCATCATTTGATATTTGTCCCACAGTTGAATGTTGAATCCAAATGCTCTGTGACATTTTTCCTTATGTATGTGATTTTTCAGGATCTTCTCACTAGGGAGTTACTAGGTCGGGGGTATCTGAGGGGCAGGTTGTTTCATCTGGATTAGACGTACGTAGGGGAGAAACCAGGCGCACAGTCCCGGATGGCTTTAATGTCCAATTCTGACAAGCTAAGTGAAGTTTGGTTATAGCACCGTCGCTTAGGGCATCCATCTTTTAGTGTTATGAAAAAATCCATGCCTTCTTTGTTTATTGGTGTGGATGAGTCAGTCTTACATTGTGAAACATGTGTTTTGGGCAAGAGTCATCGCTCAACTTATTCATCTCGTATTTCTAATAAAAGTGTCATTCCTTTTGAATTAATTCATTCTGATGTTTGGGGACCTTCAAAAGAATCCACTGTGTCTGGTATGCGATACTATATGTCATTTATTGATGATTGTACACGTCTTACTTGGGTTGTTCTTCTTAAAACTAAGGATGAGGTTTTTTTGGCTTTTCAAGCCTTCCTTTCTAAAGTCCAAACACAATATAATGCCAAAATTAGAATTCTTCGCTCTGATAATGGGGGGGGGGAATATGTTAATCGTGTCTTTCAATCTTTCTTACAAACACATGAGATTATCCACCAGAAAACGTGTCCTTACACACCTGAACAAAATGGGGTATCCAAAAGGAAAAATCGTCATTTACTTGATATGACTCGTTGTATCCTCTTTAGTGCCCATTGTCCCAAGAATTTATAGGGTGATGCTATCTCCGCATCTACCCATCTCATTAATCGTCTTCCTTCTACTGTCCTCTAGGGGAAAGTACCATTTGAGGTACTAGCTTCTTATATCTCTTTATCTTCCTTTCATAATCTCCCAGCTCGTGTTTTTGGTTGTGTTGTATTTGTTCATATCCCAAAGAGTCAAAGGTCAAGTAAATTGGATGCTCGGACGATTAAGTTTGTGTTTGTTGGCTATGAGGGCCATCAGAAAGGGTACAAGTGCTATCATCTACCTACTAGGAAGTATTATGTCCCTATGGATGTTACTTTATTTGAGGATATGAGCTATTACACCTCTTCTGATACTGCTCTTCAGGGGGAGCACTCATATTGAAGAGATGTATCATGGAGGGGGGAGACAGGTCATTCGGTTGAGGTTACAGATACATCAGAGGTTCAGGGACAAGAAGATGACAGACAGGCACCACCAGATGATTCTGGTATAATTGCTCCAGAGATTCAAGAGTCAGACACTGAAAGCGTTCCTGCTGAAAGTGTTACTGCCTCTCCTTCCTTGCCTGATGTTACTAATACCCCTGACTCATGTCTCCCTAGTACAGAAGATCTTTCATCTGAGGTTAGTAATTCTATTGGGGTTGATACTAGTGATGCTAATAGTAGACAATATGTGTTACCAAATAGGTCTACTCGGGGTAAACAAGCAAAAAAGTATGAACATACCCTTCAAGCCAAAGCTAAGTATCATGTGGCAAATTTTATGTCTACTAAGAGATTGTCTAAGTCATATGAATCATTTGTGAATCAAATATCTGCTGTATCAGTACCTAACAAAGTGCAGGATGTATTGGGAGATCCAAAATGGAGGAAAGCAATGGATGAGGAGATGGAAACATTACAGAAGAACAATACTTGGGAGCTTGTATCTCCACCACATGGAAAGAAGGTTGTGGGATGTCGATGGGTGTTTACAGTGAAGCATAATCCAGATGGGTCAGTGAGTCGATATAAAGCACGTCTGGTAGCAAAGGGATTCACCCAGACATATGACATTGGCTATGATGAGACATTTGCACCAGTTGCAAAGATGAACACTATTCGGGTATTGCTTCTTTTGCTGCTAACTTAAACTGGCCTCTTAAACAGTTTGAGGTCAAGAATGCTTTTCTTCATGGAGAACTTATAGTGGAAGTGTATATGGATCTTCCACCTGGATATAAAACTGCTCCTTCAGGTAACTTTGTGTGCAGATTGAGAAAATCTTTGTATGGTCTTAAACAATCACCTCGTGCTTGGTTTGAAAGGTTTTCACAGTTCATGAGGAAGATTGGTTATAAGCAGAGTAACTCAGACCACACGTTGTTTCTCAGACATCAACAAGGGAAAGTAACAGCTCTGATCATATATGTTGATGATATGGTTGTTACTGGTAGTGATACTGTTGAGATTGATAGATTGCAAAAACAGCTAGCCACAGAGTTTGAGATGAAGGACCTAGGTACACTCAAGTACTTCTTGGGCATTAAGGTAGCCAGGGGGAGTGAAGGCATCTATCTGTGTCAGAGGAAGTATATACTTGATATATTAACATAGACAAGTATGTTGGATTGTACTCCAATTGATACTCCTATTGAGTAGAATCATCGATTAGCAGAGTATCCTGATCAGGTACCTATCGACAAGTCTCAATATCAGAAGTTAGTTGGATGTCTGATTTATTTAACACACACCAGACCTGATGTTGCATACACGGTAAGTGTGATGAGCCAGTTCATGCATAATCCCAGTGTAGATCACATGGATGTTGTTGTAAGGATTTTGAGGTACTTGAAGTCCGCTCCAGGGAGAGGAGTAATGTTTTCTAGGCACAACAATATTCTTGAGGTATGCGGTTCTACAGATGCAGATTGGGCTGGAAATATTACAGACCGGAGGTCTACATCAGGATACTTTACCTTTGTGGGAGGTAATCTTGTTACTTGGAAGAGTAAGAAGCAAAAGGTTGTGGCTCGGTCTAGTGCTGAAGCAGAATATAGAGGTATGGCTCATGGAGTGTGCGAGTTGTTGTGGCTGAGGAATGTGTTACGAGATTTGGGTGTTAAACCCAAGTGTGCTATGCAGCTATATTGTGACAACAAGGTTGCTATCAATATCTCACAGAATCCTATGCAACATGATCGTACTAAGCTTGTGGAAGTTGATCGTCACTTTATAAAGGAGAAGCTAGATGCTAAAATCATTCACTTTCTTTTTGTCCCTACAGAAGAGCAACTTGCAGATATACTCACAAAAGGAGTTTGTAAGAAGGTCTTTTATGACTCACTTAGCAAGTTGGGCATGATTGATGTATATGCGCCAACTTGAGGGGGAGAGTTAGCGCGAGTCATGAAGTCAGTTTTTGTTATTGATTTCCTATTTTATTTGTGTAGTATATGTAGTACATAGTACGTAGGGTTTGTACATATAGTATCTTTATATATAGCCTCTTCTGTGAGATGAATAATATATTAGAAAATTCATTCTCCAAACCTCGTTATATTTGACTTTTACATTTTCCCAAACCACTTCTTTGTGGACCTCAGTGATATTCAGATCCACTCCAACAACCTCCGACAACCTTAGACCACAAATCTCATTCCACGGTGGCTTTACATCCATTGTCTGCTCCTCACTCTCCACCACTGGATTCCATGTTTTGTGCAACACATGTTCCAACTCATTGAGAGTTACTTCTAGTTGGTAAAGCTTCTGCTATTAGACTTTACTACTGTGAGAAAATGTACTTTCCATTTAGTTCTATTGTATTGGTATGAAGTCTAGATCTTGCCAACCACCCAGATTTATATCTGTGGTGATTTTCCCCTCTGTGTGGGTTCCTACAGCTTTTAGTCTTTTATAGACTGAGTCTATCTTTTCTTTGCTGCGGTCACTACCTGTTATTTATTTCCCAGGGATCATGGCTACCAGTTTTGAGCCAGTTGGTGAACCATGGGACAGTGAAGACATGGTTGAGGCTATATCAGTTGAATTTGAGCTGAATGCCAACCTTATTGACATCACAGATGGTGTTAATCTTGTCGGTACCCTTATGCCTCGTTTGTTTCGCACAAAGTAAACATCAGAAAAATAAAATTTTCTTTCCTGTATTTGAGAAGGCAAAAGGAAAGGAAAAACTTTCCTGATTGAATGGAAAATATAAAGGAAAATGGTTACTTCTAAAATCTAATGGAACCACTTTTCTTTATTTTTTTCCTGCATTTATTACTAACACCTTAATATTTTATTATATTTTTAACAACTTTCCCGATGGTTTTTATTGCGTTACCAAACATCGTAATAAAAACTTCTTTTGAAATTTTATTCCCGTTCACTTGAAGCTATGAGAGAGAGGAAATAACTATTTTTCTTTCCGCAAACCAAACAAGGCCAGATGTTGAACATGGAGTAGGAGGCATTAAAACTACCTTGATGTCTATATGGTGCACTCTTGGCCAGATCTGCATCATTTGAGTAGGAATGATCAGAATTGAAATGCTAAAGTTAAAGGAAAGTATCTTCCTTATTTTCTGATTTAGATCACATGCAAAATCCCTTGATTTAGGACGATTTCCTAACCCTAGAATCATTTGATCACGGCAAATCCCAAGGGATTTGCCGTCCCTTCTTATACATGTCCAAAAGAAATCCTCTTTCATATTGGGTTATAGGGTTTCTAGCTTCACATGGCTTCCCTGTCTCATGAGGAAAAAAAATTCTCAAAATGAATGAGGAAAGTCAGAATAAGAAAGGTTCATAAGTAATAAGTTTCTTAAATCAAAATAACAAAGTTTCTTAAATGAAATAGACAATTTTCCGTTTCAAAACAGGAAAGTTTATCCTTTGATTTACTCATTTATGCGGCTCATTGAGACTTCTTGTTGCACTGGGAATCCTCCTTTGACTAGGATTCCTCTCAATTCTTGCGTTTTAGTCTTCTTTTGTATAATGCTGTCTCTTTTGACCTACAACATTTAAACAAACTAAAAATGACGTTATTAAGGACATAACAAAGCTAAATAGGGTTAGAAATATGTTAATATCATAGCATAAAATGCGTCTATCAATTGACACTTCAACCGAAACCCCAATTCCCATACAGCAACCCTTGCCTCAATATAGGCCCAATGCCCAAAGAAGGGTTTAACAACATACTTCCACCACCAGCTAGCATATGTTGACATGTCGCCGGCAGCTCCAGCTTGATCCCAACAACCTCTAAAACGATCCCAGCGCCTATTGAGCACCCCGTCAGCAGGAACTTGTCTTCCTCCACAAAGTTACCGTCGTCTTGGAGAACTTGCCCATAGCCACGAGTCTTAGATTCGATAACCCTCCATTGATTCACGACGTTCCATCCACCACCCGAACTAGTGCATGACCATGGCCATGTCGAGCCAACCGGCCCACTTGATGCCAAAGGCCGACGCCTGACACCATGTTGACAAAGCGGGCATGGCCTGATGCCACAAAGCTGTCGTTGCTGATCTCACTTTCCCCAACAAACTCATCAACATCGAAATAACCAAGACTAAGGAAAAAAAACACAACCAAATCAAAATCTGATTGGTGCACGAAAAAGACAAAGGGAAAGAAACCCACAACCTCCATCACATAAAACACCAGAAGAAAAGGCAGATCCTTTTTTACAAGTAATAAAACCAGAGACGCCGCCAACGGCAAACCCTATCTAGGAGAGACCTTTTCATTTTGTTTAGTTGTTTAATGAGATGGTTAATGTGTGAGTGATATGCATGAATTTGTGGATGAAATGTTTCTATTATATAAATTTAGTTGGTTAATTCGAGTGTAACGTGTGTGTGTATATATAGGGGTTGTGAACTTATTACATTGTCACGCCCCGTCAAATTAACAAGGAGTTTTCTTGAGCATTTTGATGCAAGCATGGCTCAAGGAAGATTTTGGAGAGCACATGAGCATTATAGAAGCAACCAGAATATTATGGAAGGTTCCGGAAGAATCGAAAATCATTTGGACAACTCTAGAACTCTCTAGAACCTTAGAGAGTCTCTAGGACACTCCGAAACTCTCTAGAACCCTAGAGAGACTCAAGACTCAAGACTACTCCGGAAGTCTCTAGAATACTCAAGGAAACACTTTTAGAGTTGTATAGAACACTCTAGAAACCTATATACTTGTAAATGTCCTAGAAATGTTTAGAACTTAGACAAGAGGTGAGGATGCCTATAAATAAAGAGGCACCCCTCCCATTTGAGACATAGAGTTGGATAGCATTTAAGCTAACTTGTAAAGCTTTATAAAGTTCTCTTAAGCTTAATACAATTTATCTTTTTCCAAGATTTTCTCCCTTTATTTAAGTGTTCTAACCAAAGTGTTTGCGTAAGTAAAATTAACTTAACACAAGGAAAGTACTAAGACCGTACGAGAAGTTTGGGAAAAATGAAGTTGGTGACAACATGCTACCCCTCTTATTATTATTTTTGATTAGTACAAATATTTGATTGATCAAAGATAGAGGTTACATTAAAAAAAAAAAAAACTTTTTCTCCTAAACCTAAAACGCGCCTCACGCGCTCACCTCCGACTTTTGTCAATAGCCTCTTTTCTGCCTGTCCGGCTGTGCAGCGGCTTTGGCGTTGGCCTCCGGCCTCACCGACGTTCGTCTAATGCGGCTGGACAGACTGTCAATATAGAGCTTGCTTCGATGATTGGTGGGTCTGTGTGGGTGCAGGTTTTCTTGTTTTCAGTCGATGGTGGCGGCAGTACAGGTGGAGGCTTCGTGGACGACGGTGATGATAGATCAAATTCGGCCGGAGCTCGCTACAAGAATTGGAGGTCAGACCTAATCTAGAATTTGGTTTTGTGGTCGGATCCTTGAGGATCTTGCCGGAGACTCAGCCCTGGATGATTGGGGTGGGTTTCGGTAGGTGTAGCAGAGGACGGCGAGGGGATGGTATGTGGGCTTTAACGGTTAGGGGTTGTGGAGGTAGGGGTGTTACTGCGAAACCAAGTCAGGGGCGGTGCTTCGAAGAAGGTCGAGATCCCAAAGCAGCGGCGTGACTGGGTTGCGGACCCGCTTGGGAAGAGATCAAGAGCTACCTGTCCAACAGTAGGGTCAGGCTGAGATCAAGGGCTTAACCCGATGTGCCCAAGTCTAGTTGTGGTCATGTTCTGGTACTATTAAAACATGGGCTTGGAATTCCACACCAGGTCCATTCTATTTTATGACGGGAAAATGTCTATTTAGTACTAATTCAAACCCTTTATTTCTCATTTCAATGATAATCTTTTGCATTAGCCCATTCCAATATAAGATAACATTTTTTATGCCCAAATACACAAATTTTTACTAAAGTCTTAACAAACCATATTATTTTAAGACTATTTTGCCCTCACCTCTTCAACATGAAAAAACTTGGCCGGAACCTCGGACTCCGGTCACCGGCCGCCGGACTCAGGTCACCGGCCGTCGGACTCCGGTCACCGACCGCCGGACTCCGGTCACCGACTGCCGGATTCCGGTCACCGGATTTTCCCCTGTAACCAGTTACTGACCCCCAATAATCAGTTACTGACCAGTTAATGACTCATAATAACCAGTTACTAACCCCCAGTAACCAGTTATTGATTAATTACTGACACCCAGTAACCAGTTACTGACCCCCAATAACTTTTTAGTTTTCAGTTACTGACACCCAGTAATCACTTAGTTTTCAGTTACTGACACCTAGTAATCACTTAGTTTTCAGTTACTGACACCCAATAATCAGTTAGTTTTCAGTTACTGACACCCAGTAATCACCCAATAATCATGTTTATTTCAGTTACTGACACCCAGTAACTGGTTACTGACCAAAGTGGCAAAGTCCGTTCCTTTAATCAATTAAACTCATCGCATCTTCGCCTAATCTCTCCCTTCCTCCCGGTCTGAATCCCATACACACTCAGCTTCTCCATCCCTCTCGCAAAAGCATAGAAGAACTTGCTCTGATCATTCGCATAAAGATCCACATACGGCCTCGTCCTCGGGTCGTTAAACAGAGCATGATCCGACTTCAGCAGCCCCAGTCCCTTCGGAATGTTCTGGAAATACGATTATTGGGAGAGGTTGATGTCGGCGTCGCGCTCGGCTTTGTTGAAGGGGATGGAGGAGACGAGGACGGAGGCGTCGCAGCCGTTGTGGAGGCAGTCGTGGAAGAAGAGGCGGAGGGTGGCGGCGGCGGTGGTGGGGGTGACAATGTCCTGAACAATCTGCGTGAATCTCGGGCAAGACTTAGAGTAGTAGTTTGTGTAAAGCCTTGATTCTATAGAAGCAGAGCTTGATAGGAGTACAAGGAAGAGAATGAGAAGCACCGCCATGGCTGAGCTTCTGGTTTGGTTTCTTGCTACCTTTCTGAGGGTCAAAGAGGACGTCGGAGTGGAGGAGGCCGGGGCAGCAGACTACGAGCTTGTGGAGGAAAGACAAGACGACGGGGGGATCGTCGGTGGAGACGAGGGATGGAGAGAGAGAGAGAGTCGAGCTCCAATCTGGAGTTGGAGAGAGAGAGAGAGAGGTTTGAGGAGGATGAGATCGAGGCGGATCGTCAGTCGCCGGCGTCGGTCGTCGGTCGTCGGCGTCGGTCGGCGGTTTTGGGTTTCTGGTGGAGCAACTCGGTTAGGGAGAGAGAGAGAGGAATGGATCGGGAAGAGAGAAGAAGAAGAAAGAGATAAGAAAAGAATGATGTAGGTTTAATTAAACACAGGGTAATACCGTCTTTTTCTCAAGAATCATTGAAATGGGCACAATGATAAGATTTTAATTGGAATGGACTTTAGTTTACAAATATTTGGGCATTAGGGCATTTTCCCTTTTATTATTATGCTTTCTTATTTAGTTTTTTCAATTCTAGTTCTAAACGGCTTTATGTCGTAAATAATTCTCTAACACATTTTGATAGCGCGCGAATGGCGTTGTGCCGGTCAATGCACCTTGTGTGCCTCACTTGCTTTAGGTAGGTGGCGCGTCCAATAGAAGATGCTCACAACAAAGCCCAACAAGATATGGCAAGAAACCAGTCCACTGCCATCTCCAAAGTTTGTAGCTCTCATGCCAGTGTACTGCCCTACCTTCTGGTCGCCGCTGTCATGCCATGCTGTGACCCAAAGCCAGCCATGACACGTGGTCGCCGCCTTGCGCCCAAGCCATCATAAAAGTTCACAACTTGTGAAACACCGCCCCAGCTAAGTTCTTTTAGAACGACAACCACGCCGGCGCACAAAGGCATGAAACTTGCCAATGCCCTAGATGTAAGCCATCCACAACCATAGAAGCCACCCTCTTTGAATTGAGAAAGACCATGGACCATGCCTCAGCCATAAGCTAATCCTTGAGTCGAGATGCATCCCTCTAGATCTCTCGGGGCAAGAAGATTGAAGATCTCGCCCGGCCGCAGACCCTGAGGCAACGACAAGGTCAAGAGGCCCGCCAAAGCGCTCGGGCACCATTGGATGAGGTTGGATCTGAAAGTTTTGGGAGCGACAACACTTTTTTAATTTTTATCGATGAATTAATACCTCGCTAAATTCTCAAGGCCTGTACATACTAGAAGATTACACACATTTAGTTTGTTTTTATAAGACACTCGTTTTTCATGAAAAAAGAAAAAAAGGGTAAATGAATAAAAATGAAAGTTGGCAAAATATATAAACCTCCCGTCGGGGACTCTGGCACACTCTGCTTAATCAAAGTTTTGCTTCTTAAAATTTGCACTTTATCTTACGATTTACCTACAAAGATCTTACAAGGTAAAACTCAAGTAAAGTTTCTCTACGTTTTCAAAGAGATCGATATTGATATGAGTACGAGACTCAGACGACAAGCCACATGAAGAAGGCAGACCAAAACGTAAGCGCTACAGAAGCAAGAACATAAGTCCATAGCATGATAACTGAACACTCCTTCTCTCCTGCTCCGAACAATTGAGTGATGGTTGCTGCCATAACATGATGGATATATGTTAACAGACACCATCATCGAGAAACAAAGGCACATTGCAGTTTCTGGTGTGTGTGTATGTATAAATGGTACCTATGTTCACTGCAGGTGGGAGTGAAAATTGAAGGAGAAGAACAAACAGATACAACGGATCAGAGTGTACTAAGCCAAATTTCATTGCCCCTTTAACAATCAATATGCCGGTGAGAGGCAGCGCAACATAACGAACAATGATGACGCCGATAACGAGAGAAGTCTGTATCCCAGACCCTCTTAGACCTGAAAGAAAATGGTGCATGGAACTTTTCAGTTGAACTCAAAAATAAGTATGCCTAATCATGAAAGCCGGACTCAGTGGATGGAGTTATCATTACCTTTAAGAAGGTTTCCTCCTATAATCAGAGTGATGGTAGGGATAGCTCCACCACTGCAATCATTAAGAGAGCATTAGTTTAAAGACTATAATGTCACTGAATAATACCAAAATATACACAAATGGAATCGACACCAGATAATGAACTATTAGCACTCATATTCTCCAATATATCCGAGTAATTAAGATTATGTTTATTACCGGTTATTGTCCTCTATAATCATTGAAGTTTTATACATGGTGAGTGAGAAATTTTATTGAACCATTGATATCTCTTATGGTCTGTAATTTTAGTTTATATATAAAGATTTTACCTTTCTAAAAAAAAAAAAACGAATATGTATACAACATATACGTACGATGGACCAAACATATATTTTCCCTAGAATTTCATGGCTAGGAGCTACATCAAAATGCTAAACCCCTGGAGCTGGAGACAGTTTTTGCATAAGTTTTATACCCCAACAAGGAAACAGTGTCATTAATCACCCGTAGAGGAGCGCCATCATCTATGAATACTTTTCGAACGGGTGGGACGACTCCGATTACAAAGCCGATGATCTATATTGAAAGAAAAAAAAAAGGAATTATAAACTCTATCAATGTGTAGATAATCATAGAAGGGGGAAAAAGGAATCACATAGATTGCATTTCTCAAATTAAAGGTTATACCGCTGCAACTATTGAGGGGGAAAAGATCGTTTCTAGATTGAGCTTCTTAACCACCTTCAGTATACGGTTCTTTAGTTTGCCCGGAGGTGCCATGATCTGCAGCAATGAAATATAACAAGAAGCTTGTATTATTATCAAAACTTGATATATAGCATGGAGTACGTCTATTGTCATCCCACAAACCACTTTACTCATTTCACACGTTGTTGATTTATTGAAATACCAAAATACTCTGATGTAAAATTATAGCAAGGGACAATAAGTTGTTACAAATTACAATTTTTTTCTCTTTTTTATCTTTTTATTTTGGATGAACACAAATTTCATAACTTAAACCCAGATTTATCATATTCAGTCGTGAGTCTGAAAACACTAACATTTAACCTGAAGATGAGGTAAACTGTTTGTATTTTTTTTTCTTTGTTGATGATTTATCTATCCATTTACTCATTATTTCTCATGTCGATTTTGTATGTAAATTATTATGGACAACTGTTGTACCATATTTATAAACAATAGATAAATAAGTTCAAGAAACTTAGAAGTATGGATGGTGTTGCTACTAGAGATACATTTAGAGACATTGTGCATCTTGATATCGACTGATATCATTGAGTTGTTAAATTTGAGAGTTTATTCTTGTTCTTTAACATGGATTTATACTTTCATGCGAATTTTTGTTCACTTGGTGATTTTACTTATCTTGAGCAAATATTAATTTGACAAAATATATGAAGATAATGTAGGGTGAACAAAGTAGAATTGAGAAAATGGTTTTTTAGGTATTGTTAATGGGTGAACAAATGAGACTTACAATTAAAATTATATGAGTGAGGTGTGAAAAGAATGTGAGGTGAACGAAATAGTTTGTGGGGTGACAATAGACGCACTCATAATATTTGACATACATATATACTATCATATATACATATATTAATTGAATGATTTTAAATACACACCCCAAATAACTTAATACACCGTACTATTTGATATTTCAAATGAGATTTGATTGGTATGTTAAATGACCAAAAGAGACATGTGTCATACAATTTAAATATTAAAAGCAAACTTATATTTGGAAACTAATAATGTGAAATATAAACCAAATTAAAATATTAAAAACGAAAACTTATTTTTGGAAACTTATAAAGTGAATTAGAACAAATTAAATTTTTAAGATCGAGAACTTATTTAGAAAACTATTGAAGTAAACAAAAAATTTGCAAGGAAATTTTGATAATCAATTAATTTCTTATTTGTCCTTCAAAATTCATATAATTTTCAAGTTTAAAGTGTCAAAGTGTCAAACGATATAACTGTTATGCATATGAACACTTATTTCGTTATATTTCACATATTTTTCTTTTCACCCAAACACACTATTTAGATATGAATTTTTTCAATGAATTTGTAAGGATTTCTCAAGAACTAACACGTACAAGTAATAGATATGAACATCTGTAAAATGTTAATTTATATAAATATATACTAATTATACAATAATAATAGTGTTAATTAATATAGTCACATAATATGATATTTCATGGATTTTTAGATTGGGTATTTTAGTTACTTTGGGTTGTGTATTTAGTAATAAAATATCCGAATAAGAAATTAAATAAGTGTTGTATTAAGAAAATGATGTGTATTAAGTTATTTAGGGTGTGTATATAAAATTTATCATATCAATTTCCTGTCTATTTGGAAAAGACTCAAAACTTTACAAATAATTGAAATAAGTGTATTTGTAAATGAAACTAGTTGACATCACAATATTAGACTATTAAGTGCACGTTGGTACTCGGGACTACATTAGACTTCCTTTTTTTTTTTAAACTGTCATGTACGTACTTATGTGGGGTGTCTTAAGTTGTAGTAACATTAACCCATGTTTGATGTTGTATGGGATTAGAGGGTAATTTGTTTGGTTTGTGGTTTAGAATGATGGTGTTATCTAAAGATGACTTATTTGAGTACCCACAATAACATCATCTAATAAGGAGGCCAAAATAAAAACAAGGTGTTACGTAAACTCATTTATTTTAGTACCCAGTAACACCAAACACAGTACTAACTACTAGATTCTTTATTTAGCACAATTTTATTTAGTCTCATAAAACAAACATGCAATAGTGTACACTCTAAATAGATGAGAAAATACATCCAACAATTCATATAAGAAATAAATAAAAAAAGTAGCTTGAAGTCTAAACTCCTCCAAAAATGTAAGAAATGGTATGTAACTATCAATATTGTCGGTTGAATATTGCTAGAGGAACCACATTTTTTTTATAATACATGTATCACACCTTATGTGACAGCTAAAGTAACACAACATGCACGTTATTTAAAAATAGGTTCGGCTTTGTGGTACATATATAAACTGCCGACAAGGTGATATGCAGATGATAACCAAATAATTGGTTCACCGAGCATTAGAGTTTTGGCAACAATACCACTGTTGGAATAGCTAGGCTTTAACATTAGTCATGGAAAGAAAGCAGAGGCTCAGTGCAACTTACTTGGTTTGTTATGGATGATCTTTCCAAAGATTGGATCGTGTCTTGATCAAGACTGTTTCTCTTTGAAGCTATCCTCATAATATTATAAACATAGGACCACAAATAAACAGCAGATATCTGGCGAACAAATGGGATTGAAATTAAAAAATGAGTAAAATATTGTATAGTCTTTGTGGTTTGAAGTCGACATATGTTTATTCCTTATGGTTTTATTTTAATCTGAATAGTCCTTAAAGTCACAATTTTTCATTCAAATAGTCCTTATGATTTTATTTTAATCTGAATAGTCCTTAAAGTCATGATTTTTCATCTAAATAGTCCTTATGACTTTTAACTGAGAAAATTGTTGGAATGACTGTTTGGATGAAAAATCATGACTTTAAGGACTATTCAGATTAAAATAAAATCATAAGGACTATTTAGATGAAAAATTGTGACTTTAAAGACTATTCAGATTAAAATAAAACCACAAGGATTAAACAGATGTCGACTTCAAACCACAAGGACTAAACAAATTTTAATTCTTAAAAAATTATGATAAAGAATGAATCTAGAAAAATAAATTAAGCAAACTAGAGAAGTATACCGCCATTGAAAGTGAAGCATATGCCATTCCAGAAGTATAACAAACATCAGCAGCTCCAAATGGACTCCCTTTTTCTTTACAAACAGCCGGAATTATAATGAGGAGCAAGTTCCCTAAATTTCCTGCTCAAATCCACAAGCAAATATTACAGAAATATTTCTGTATGCTGATCGATTATCTTTTCTGGACCTTTCACGTACTCTTTCTCTCTAATTTCTTTCATAACAAACATTTCATATTGATAATTCAAATTTACCAGCAGCACAGAAACCCATAATAAGGCCTCGAAGATGTGGAGGAGTTCTTGTTAATAAGTTGAGTATCCATCCAAATATTGAACCAACAACAAAGGTCAGGAGGATGTTCGCAGGCATGAACCACCTATATACATATAGCTAGGCACATATATAAGTCATTTATAAACACATGCAATAGTACTAGCTCAGAAATCAAATTAAATCGTAAAATCTCACTACTAAACGAAGGACTCTTCAACTCACAGCTTGATCATACTGTCATATGTTATGGTCTCAGCAAGGCTGGAACCGACCAAGGCTGGGTTGAACACGAAAAATGCAACCTGTTCATCAATAAACACAATAATATACAGTACTAATCATCAATTCACTTCATTCGATCAGTAAGAGAAATGAAGAAAAAAGAAGTACCCTGGTATACATACACTGTTTAAGTGCTTCCTAGTATCTTCACCCAGAATATTGACGCGTTCTGTAGCAAGATATGAGCCAAGGGCAGTAATCAATAGGGTTTTCAAGACTGGAATGGATGCAGTGATGAACAGCTGCAAAAGCTTCATCTTCATCTTGTTTCAGCTAAAAGTAATATTAATATTTCCAAATCAAATTCAAGAATGAGCTACTTATGGTAACCCAAAGAAAGAAACTACTACTTTGTGGTTCCTCGTATATTAGAATTATATATACTTGCATTAATATGGAGGACACTGCCGCAATGAGTCACGGTTCACGAACTTAACTGTCGTGGTGGATGCCACTGGAGGATTATTCCATAAATTCTATGTTTGAGTTGGGTTCTGTCTTTTCTAGGTTCCCATATTTAAATATCAAGGGGTTAGTAACGAGTCAGTAGATGGAGACATGGAGTGGAGTTATAAGCGCATAAACCCGAAGGCCTTTCAAACTTGCTGGTCATAAACTGGCGTCATTGTTTGTGCTAAAAAAGGAAAATAAAAGGGTGGCAAAACGGCCGTAGATTTATCTGGCGCGGCGCCTTGCCGCCTTCCCCATGTCATGCCATTGCAAATGAGACTCAGACACTACATTACTACATTAGTACATTAGATTGAAGACATGCATCTTCTCTTTTCCCGTCAATAGCAAAAGCACCATGTTAAGAATTGAGGAAGAGCAATTAAAACCTAGCTACCATAAATGTCTATGATATTGGCTGAGAGGATTCCACTAAATGATTGTAAAGAGAGAGAAAACCGATCAGTCTCTCCAAAACGCACTTACGAAATGAAAGTGGATTATTCATATATGGACGATGTAAAACGCACTACGTCGATAGCTTTTGGTTTGTGTACATATTTTCAACCTGAGGCGCATGAAACACAGATTTCATAAGCACACGTTCGAAAAGTTTTTGGCTCTTTCATCAAATGTATAATTGTATACTATAAAAAGAGTGGGTAACACTAAAAAGGAAGATCAACTTGCAATTAACAATATCAAAACCCAACAACCGATAGCATACAAGTATACAACGTGCTTGATTTTGCTTTCCTTAATTTTAATTCAGACTGAAATTAATTTACAAAATGTGTTCAATCTCATTAGATTTGGTTCGGGCCGTTTTCCGTTACCATTCTAGTGATGAACTCGAGTCCAAGAATAGGTTAGATTCGGTTACGAGTTGAAAATGATCGAGATGAGCATAATTGGAAAATTACTTGTGGTTTTTATCATTCTTTTTTACCATATATCCACCATTGATCAAAGGGGAGAGGGGCTAGCTAGTACGACCAGTCAAAATTCGAAACGATCGATCTCGAAACAATCTCAAGATGAAGTACCAAACAACTTTCAATCTCGTCATGGTACTTCCAAGCAACAAGGGCAAAGAAACGCCCGTCAAAACTTCTCGGCCGGACAGCACTCACAGTTTATCAACAAGGCCAAAAGCCTGGCTTGACATGGAAATTAACTAGCGGGCGAAGGCATCCAAGCGTATTCATTAAGCCATTGCCGCCCTCTGCTTAAGAGAAAGAAGGAGAGCCTATAGATTTTGACTTTGTACGTATAATCTTTGAATTCATACGAGTATAACTATTGGGACCTTCTAATTTACCCATTTAACTTAAGGTCAATTTTGACATTTTGGAAGCTTAAAGCAAACAACCAAAATATGGCTTCGTAAAATAATTCAATCAATAGAGCGGTTTTTTCTTTTACTTACGAATTAGTTTCATGTATAAATATTATTAAATTATCTTGCATCAATATGAGAAAACAAAGAACAAAAAAAGTAACAAAAGAAAACAGAAAGGGGGAAAAAGAAAAAGAAAAGAAAGAACAAAAAGAGCTAGCCCCAAGTTGAGGGTGGAATGAAACAAGGAAAAAAAAAAGAAATAAATTAGTACAAGCAAGATGACTATATATAAATAGACAATAGTCTGGCATTAGAAAAAAAGGAGGGGTTCTAATGAGGACCACTAAGTTAAGGACTAGTTGAGGACTTTCTCATTAATCGTTTATTACACCCACTTTTCAATTACATTTTTCCATCTCAATCGTTCAAATTTTAGGTCTATATAAGTAGATCACTTCTACAAATTTTCAGCAAAATTGGTGATCATTAAGGGATCGAACTAAATCAAATCAATGGACAATCCAAATCTGTCAAACAAGAGCCGTTCAAGTTTATAATTGGTAAATCATATTTATGATTGCCTTAACGATTTTCAATTTGGATGAAAATTTGTAGAGATGATCACTCATATATATATCTACAAACTAAACGGTCGAGATGTGAATATGCGATCGAAAAATGGGTGAAACGAAAAAGTCCTTAACTAGTCCTTAACTTAGTGGTCCTCATTAGAACTACTCCCTTAGAAAAAAAAGGTCAGAGGCCCGCTGGAGAGCGGTGGGCTGAGGCGGCCGTCTCAAACAACAACTTCAGGGCCGGTCTTAACCTCACTCTATTTTGAGTTATTGAATAACATATATCTCCTCTCACATAATTACTATCACAAATTACATAAGACTAAGACTTTTATTGAATAACAAATTACTCCTTTTTTATTTTTTATTTTTTATCTTTCCGTAAGACTAAGACTTACCATCTTAAGGACTTGCTTTCAACATGTCATTTTCTTCACCTAACGACACATTGTCTTTCTGGTTACTATTCTGATGAAATTACTGCTCCCTTAGTATAATAAAACTTCGTAGCATTTACAAGCAAAGTATAGAAACATGCAAAATAAAATACAATTAACTAGATTTTTTTTTGGTGATGGATTATAAGGCACAAGACATAATTTATTTATTCAAACATGAATACAAATACAAAACCCAGAGCCTTGTTCTCAGATAAACAGCTAAAAACAGTTTTGTTATTTATACTTATGATTACAAGATAGACACTTAATTGTAAATACATCACTCCACACCAGATAATTACAACACACCACACAGTAAACACTCTACTATTCTCACACTATACTAAAGAACTATATTTTGGCTATCTTCTTGAGAAAGGTTGAGAGAACTTCTAACTTTTATCTCAAGTTTATGATGCATTCCTACAAACGCTTAAGTCTCCTTATATAAGGAGCAGACTCCAAACTAAAATTAAAACCTCTCTAAACTAAGTGGACGACATAGGAATCTTATCTTTATAACTTTACTTTTAAAAAAGTAAAGTCTCTTGTCTTTATGCATCGGTAGCCAACTCACTTTTTATCAATAAGAAAAGTTGTTTGTCTTCATGCGTCGGCAACCGTTCATGTTTCCAACATATTTACTATGTTGTGATATTCTTTTGGATTTTCCTCATATCCTGCTAACGAGTTGGGACCACTGTATTCTCATTCACGTGCAGTGTCATCTTCTTCATTGTCAAGATATGAATCAAAAGGATAAGAAATATTATACTTTCCATCATTCTTAACTTTCTCTAGCCATGTAGCGGTAGCTAGAGTGCAATCCACCTCCTTTCTCATAAGAGCTGTGAAAAAATCACAATTTTCTAGTGGGTGTGATTATAGCAAATGACAATTATTTTTGTCAAGACCCGCCCCGAATTTCACCCCGAAACCCGAGATGAGTCATGCGGGAACCACCTCCAAGGAAAATTTACCAAAGACTCGGCAAACCTCCCTCGAAAATGGACAACCCTAACTTACACTACCAGGATAAGTACTTTAGCCGACGAAAAATTTTCGTCGGCCTGTTAAAAAAATTCGTCGGCTAAGATCTTAGCCGACGACATTTCGTGGGCTAAGATTTTGTCGGGAAAAGCTCGTCCGTGGTGACTTCAGCCGACGACACACGTAGAATTCGTCGGCTATAGTCCAGAGTTTAGCCGATGAAATAATGTCGTCTGCTATAGTCCAGACTTTAGCCGACGACATTATTTCGTCGGCTATAGTCCAGAGTTTAGCCGACGAAATAATGTCGTCTGCTATAGCCCAGACTTTAGCCGATGACATTATTTCGTCGGCTATAGTCCATACTTTAGCCGACGAAATATTTTGTCGGCTATAGTCCATACTTTAGCCGACGACATTTTTTGTCGTCGGTTATCTTCCAAACTTTAGCCGACGAATAATTTAAAATATTCGTCGGCTAAAGTTTGTACTAAAAAAAATAAAAAACATCTATGGCCGACGAAATATAGTATATTTCGTCGGCTTTATAGGGATTTAGCCGACGAATTAAAGCATATTTCGTCGGCTAAAATTTATTTTAAAAAAAAATAAAAAAACTTTAGCCGACGAATTAAGGCTTTTTTCGTCGGCTATAAGTCCATTCCAGTAAAAAAAAAACCCCTGAAATTTCTGAATTATCATTCCAAGCAAGCTGCAAAATACACCAAAACAATTCCATATAACCAACAACAAGCACATAAAAGTATATAATTCATCAACTACAGAAAATCTAAATCGTCTAAATTAATATCCACTTCTGGGGGCTGCTGCGGAGGTTGCGGCGGCTGGGGTAGCGGCATGGGCGGAGGCGGAAGTCCCTGAAGCTGGGCAGCTGTAAAGTCCTGCATGTACTGGAACATCTGCTGCTACTGGGCCTGCTGGATGGCATGTATCTCGGCAACATAGGCTGTCTGCGCGGCATTATAGGCAGCCTGATCAGCTTGCTGTTCTCGTAGTCTCTGAACTTCCAACTCTAGCTGAGTCGTCCTGGTGATCGTGGACATGGTCCTGCTGCTGGTCGAGGCTGCATTTCGTTGAAATCCTGGAGTGGTCTTCAGGACCCCCTCGCCTTTCTTTCCTAGACCCCGGCAGTAGAAGTTGTTTGCTCTCGGTGGGAAGGCTGTGCCCATGATCCTCGCCCCAATCGTCAGATCTGAAGTGTCGATCCGGGACATGGCTTCAGACATCTCTTCCTCCTGCGTGTCCGCCCATGTCTCCCTCACTATAGCACTCATCACCTCGTCACTAGCCTCCCTCACCTTCGCCTATATGGATAGGAAAAAAATTATTAATTAAAATTTTGACATAAATTTAAAAATTTAAAAACATAAGATGACTTACAATATCCTCTTAGGAGTCAGGATATGCCTTCTCGTACGTATAGACGTACCGGTTGACTTCTGGATGTTCCCTGGCTGCCTCGTCCATGAAGACAGCGAATGGTCTAGAACCGCCATGATGGTTCCTTGTGTTGCGTTGCCGGTTCTGAGAGTTTGCTCGGGAAACGGCATTCAAAGAAAAAAATCAATTATTAGTAAAATATTTAAAAATGGATGTACTTAATGACAAATTAACTAATTAATTTTTTTAAATACTTGTTTACGAGGGTTGTTGAATTCTGATGTTAGAAGCCAACGCCACTCGTACTCCCTGTACTGGAACTCAACAGGGGTACCAGAACGTGCGTTCCCGTGCGTAGTCCAATGGGTCCGCAACTCGTTCTTCCACTCCTTATACCTACAGATACAACAAAAATATTAGAAATATTATTAATATCACATACAATTTTGTTTTTCATTAACTTCCCAACGTACCTTCCCCCATGCACAACGTCGGCCCAGCTGTCCTTCAGGTACTCGGGAACCTCAAACCACACCTGCATTTAACCGTTTATTAGTTTAGTTTTTTGAGAAATCAACAATGTAATACATAATATTATTTTGTAAACTCACCGACATCGCGTTGTGGACCATGTCCTTAACCTCCTGCGGGACCTCGCCCCAGTCTGACCACAACATAGGGACTCTATCGCTAATGAGCGCTCCCACGAGGCCGGAGTACGTCCTCGACTTCCCGCCCGATACTATGTGGCCATCCCCGTCAGTATTGATGACGATCCTCCCCACGGTACCCACGATCTTCTAGAGGGCCTTCCCTATGACGGGGCATCTCTTCTTCTTTGTCGGCTTCGCTCCGACGGTGCCTATCACATGATAAATCAAATTGATTATTAAAATCGGAGACCCTTTAAAAATAATCATGCATCACTCATTACCTGAGGCGCTCGCGGCGGATTCCGTCTCTATCGCCGATGATGATACCCTCGCAGAAATAAGAGGCTTATCAAAAGGCATGAACCGGTACGCCGCTGATGGAGCCACTGGCGGGGGCAGTGGATAAATCGGCGTCCCTGAGCCATCGACTACAGGTAAGGCCGGTATCATCCGCGGAAGGAACAGATGAGACGGCGGCATCTGTACCCCAGATGACCCACTATCCGAAGAAGTAGAACCCGGAGTGGGCGCCCGGTGTATCTCAGGCATACGAGGTGCAGACACCTCCATCTAGGTCTGAGGCCACAGCTGCCTCAAGGAATGAGGGACGACTGCCTGCCTCGATGAAAGGGGCACCTCCGGCTGCCTCTGTGCCGTCTCCAGAAGGCTCGCATGTCTAGCTGTCATCTGGCCCTGAAACGTCGTTTGGGGGTTGCTAGAGGTTCCCTCAGACGATTCGGACCTTTGGCCCTTCGAACTCTTCTTCGATCGAAAAAATCCGCTCATCCTATTTAAAATATTAATTTGAATCAAGGCTGAGGCAACATTGAAAAAGTAAAAATTCAAGCTTATCTTTCTCAAATCTAAGGTAAATTAGACAGTACATTTACATATCGTGCGCCTCTACGGATATATAGCATATGTTTAAAAAATAACGATAATTTATCTCCTAAACATAAATTAGGCAAATTAGACAGTACATAAAACATTAAACATAGACTAAAAATAAATTCGAAATCAAAAGTAAAAAAGAAGAAAAACGCTAACCTTGGAGACCGGGAGAGCGAGGGAGGAGGGAAGAGGTGGAGGTGGAGACCGGGAGAGGGAGGGAGGAGGCGGAGACGGGAGAGGGAGGGAGGAGGGAGGAGGGAGGAGGCGGAGACGGAGGAGGGAGAGACCGGCCGGCAGAGAGAGGAGGAAGGAGACGACCGAGACGGAGGAGGGAGGAGACCGAGACGAAGGAGGGAGGAGATCGGGAGGGAGGGAGGAGGGAGGAGACCGACCGACAGAGAAAGGAGGAAGGAGACGACCGAGACGGAGGAGGGAGGAGACCGGGAGAGGGAGGAGGGAGGAGACCGGGAGGGAGGGAGGAGGGAGCTAGAGGCGGAGATAATTAGAAGGGAGGAGGGAGGAGGCTAGGGTTTCGCAGTTAAACCCGAAAACTTTAGCCGACGAAATAATTATTTCGTCGGCTAAAGATACCAATTTCGTCGGCTATACACCAATTCGTCGGCTAAACCTTTGAAACTCGTCGGCTAAAACTTTGAAATTCGTCACCTAAACTTTATAAATTCATCGGCTAAACCGTTGAAATTCGTCGGCTAAACTTTATAAATTCGTCGGCTATACACTAATTCGTCGGCTAAACCTTTGAAACTCGTCGGCTAAAACTTTGAAATTTGTCGGCTAAACTTTATAAATTCGTCGGCTAAACCTTTGAAATTCGTCGGCTAAACTTTATAAATTCGTCGGCTAAACCTTTGAAATTCGTCGACTAAACCTTTATACATTTGGCATGTTGTGATTGTGATGATCAAACTTGAGAAACAGAAATCCGGCCGTCAGATCTGACCATCATGATAAAATACATGTATGGGAAAAAATTCAATTTGATCCGAAAAGAATAAGGGCTCGATCCGGACGGTCAATCTCGTAAGTCAAACCCCAAAACGCACGGAAAAGGTCGTTCGACCGTCTAAATTTCGTATTTTGGTCGGACCTTCAACTGAAAATATTTTCAAATCGATGAGACACAATAAGTCGTATAAAACTTTTACGCAAAATAATCACCGAAGATAGGGCTACCCATAGGGAGAAAGAATGGAAAATTGCACTGACCGCAACTATCGGCACCGAGACATCACCGGAATACCGTGATTTTTCAACTGTAGACGTATTTCACCATTCTGGTCATGTCTTATTTCACGACTTTTTTACGTTTGAAGGTTCTACGTATAATTTGTTTTTGAAATGGAACATTTACTTAACACTTGGTAAACAAGTTATACAACATTAGTACGCATGTTGTGATTGTGATGATCAAACTTGAGAAAAGGAAATCCGACAGTCAGATCTGACCATCATGATAAAATACATGTATGGGAAAAAATTCAACTTGATCCGAAAAGAATAAGGGCTCGATCCGGAAGGTCAATCTCGTAAGTCAAACCCCTAAACGCACGGAAAAGGTCGTTCGACCGTCTAAATTACGTATTTTGGCCGGACCTCCAACTGAAAATAGTTTTAAACCGATGACACGCAACAAGTCGTATAAAAATTTTACGTAAAATAACCACCGAACATAGGGCTATAGTAGGTAATAGAAAAATTTTAGGGTTTAGCCGACGAATACCCTAACGTATTCGTCGGCTATAGTATGTAATTAAAAAATTAAAAAATAACTATAGCCGACGAAATATTAGGTTATTCGTCGGCAAAAACCATCTTAGCCGACGAATTATAATGTATTTCGTCGGCTAAAGGAAAAAAATACATTAAAAAAAGGTCTCAAATACACATCGAGACACTTCCCCAGATAACCGGGCCCCGGAATCAACAAACTCAACATATTGTATTCCTTCTTCATGCACATCCATGGGGGAAGGTTGTACGGTACCAAAATCACCGGCCATACACTGTATTGAAGACTCATGTTGCCAAAAGGGTTGAACCCGAAGGATGAGAGCCCGAGCCTCACATTTCGGACCTCTGACGCAAAATGAGGAAACTCCCTGTCTATATGCTTCCAAGCCTCCCCGTCAGCAAGGTGTATAAGGGTATCTTCGTCATGCAATTCCCTATCAGCGTGCCATCTCATAGCTTCGGCCGTGTGTGAAGACATGTACAACCGCTCCAACCTATCCCTCAAAGGGAAATACCGAAGTACCTTTACAGGTTTCCTGTTGCCTGCAGGAGTCAGCTTATATCTGTCATTGTGACATACCGGACAAGTATCAAGGCCACCAAGGTCATTCCCTTCTGGATCTTTACCCCAAAAGAGAACGCAGTCATATCTTCATGCATGGATCTTGATGTAGGAAAGCCCAAGATCTTTCAGGATACATCGGACCATATGATGAGTGGTAGGAAGACGATGACCATGAGGCAGCATCGAAGTAGTGTACTGTAGATAATCATTAACAGCTTTCACAGTCGATTTAGTCTCAACTTTAATCTTCATTACGTCTATCACACTTTCAAGAACGGTCTTCTGACAACCGGGGTACAGGGGTCTGTTGGAAAGCAAGCAGTTTGTTATACTTGTCAATACCAGCAGTGTTGACAGCTCTAGGGAAGGGCTGCACCGGGTCAGGCATATACTGTCGTTGAGCGCATACACCGCTCTCATAAGGAAACATGTCGTTGATGAAGACCGTTGTTGAATTGTTGGATGTACTGCCCGTCTCAAAAAATTGGTCATGATCATGCGGACCCCCAGATGATGTTTCACCGTTATATAACCAACATGTGTACTTCTCCCAAAACCCGTTACTCTTCAGGTGCTGCCATACTTTGTCAATCGCAAATCGATACATATTGTTACGAAACTGACATTTCGTGCACGGGCAATAGAAAATTGTATTCCCGTTAGCATTAGCCAGCGCATATTCCAGAAAACTCATAATTCCTTTACCATATCTTTTGTCCCATTTTGGAAGCGAAATCCAACTCTTATCCATATCCTGAAAATATAACAAAATATATATGTATAACGCTAGCTAATTATTAATTAAATTCTATGCCATATATAAAATTTTAATTCTTTATATATATTCTACGTACGTATTACAACTAATTGATAACAAATTAATTAACACACATATATATATATAGATATACTTAATTAATAATTACATAACAATATTATATATATCAATATCATCACAAAATCATCATCAACAACGTAATTCATACCATCAACACAATATTATAAACTAATTAACATATATATATATATATATATATCTATTATCTACTTATAATTAACAACAACTTCATATATATATATATATATATATATATATATTATCAAATCATCAACCAAATCGATCAACATATATATATATACATCAAACGTACTCAAAATCTATCAATTCAATCACACTCAAAATCGATCAATAACTCAAATAAAATTCAAAATCAACATATATACACATGTACGTACCTATATATAGCTTCACTTTTTAATTATGGACAGATTTCAACAACACCCAAACTTTTTATCCTGTTTTTTCTTCTCCCGTTTTTTTTTCTCAGATATGCTGCTGCTCAGATCTGGGAATATAAAGAACTTTAGCCGACGAAATTATATTTTCGTCGGCTATAGTCATCTTTAGCCGACGAAATTAAAATTTCGTCGGCTAAAGAAAGTTTAAAGTCGTCGGCTAAACGAAAATAAATTCTTTAGCCGACGAAATTTTAATTTCGTCGACTTAAGATGACTATAGCCGACGAAAATATAATTTAGCTGAAAAATTGATTCGTCGGCCTGTTTTTTTTTTTCGTCGGCTAAAGCCTTTCTTCTTGTAGTGTATATGAGTTTCCTCTCCCATACTCGACCCAAAATATGTCGACTTGTAAGTAGGAACTCATATTTGGGTTTGGGTTTTGATGGTTGGAGATGGATTTTTTGGGTTTGAGTATAAGTTTTAGGTTTTGGACACCCTTGTTAGAGATACCCTTATGCATACTGTAACTATGATGTGTGTGTGTGTACATACATATATTTTATTTTTTATTTTCCTTTAAGATCGAGAATTAGCTGGGAAAAGAAAACATAAAGTAAGATAGTATATTCTAAGTTTCTAAATATATTTTTAATTTTAATATAGATGTTTTTATTGGTAAATTTAATGTAAGATCAAACATAAATAGTCTGAAGACCATACAAGCAACCTATATTTAAAAATAGAAAAGGAACAACAACAAAATTACAAAAAAACAAAAAAATGGAGATCACAAGCTAGAAAGTATATAATCTTATAAACTCTAACAATGACTCAACTTTCAATCGAATAAGGTCTAAGATCTAATGGTGTACCTTTCATCAAATTGAAAAGAAAGAGAGGAATTGCTAAAATTTAGAAAGGATCCTTGCCCTAAAACAGTCCAATCCAAATCAGGCCCAACAACAAAAGAAAGAAGACAATTAGGCCAAGGGGAAACCCAGCCCACATCCTCCTCCCAAAGCATTAGACCAAACTTCACAGTGACTCGCCAAAAAAAAAAACTCCCCAAACTTCAACACCCGATTTCGGGTCCGTACATACAAGGGTCGAATCACGCAGCCGATCCGCGCACCCACCCAACTCAAGACGCCTCTGCCTTGACAGCACAACAAACCAGAATCAAAAGCACCGCGATCAAGAGGTCTTCCTCCTTACCAGATCCACCACCGAAACCGTAGCACCTAATCTTAGAGCAAGAGCCTAACGCCGCCTTGACGATATGCACGGAAAAAGTCCTATGTGCTACCGCCTATTGCAATCAGGCAACAACCTCTCATCAAGATGGAGAGAGAGGTGTAACCACCGCCGTCGAAACCCTAGAATTTCTCCTTCAGAGTTGCTCCACGAAAGACGGACACACAAAAAGAAATTGTGATATTGATTTTATATCAAGACGCATTATTACGGATCGCAACATGCTCTTTCTCTCTCATTTTCATCATTTTGGTTTTGGTGATCAATGTTGATCAACTTGCATGCAATTTTGATTTGTCGTTGATTGGTCGGTTCGAGTTTTATTATTGTGGATATCTTTTTTTCTTCTCTTGTTTATGTAGTATTTCATGAACTTTTTGCAATAAGCCTCATGTGCGAAAGAAAAGACTAGCTTTCGTACTATACCAAGGCGTTTTTACTTAAGCCACCTAACAAACGACCTTAGTCAGTATCGTATATTTGAAACCGTCGAAAATCTGACATGATTTGTCCACCGACTATTTTGGCAGCCTAAGTTTCGGTTGGTATCGATATATATGTTGAGTTCGTAGGACTTGTAAATATATATAGCGAATAAAGAACCCTCAAAATGATGAAATCTAAATTTGTCGAGACAAAGGACAAATGGAACGTTTATCAAAAGAGTTTTTGGAACTAAAGTGTGGCGGATTCGAAACAACATCTGCAGAGTCATCATATGCAGGCTTATCAAACCTGCTAAAATAACATCGTCGCAATATAGGATTAGAATGATGCCCATGTCTATTAAAGAAGTTGTTGGCTACTCCCCAAAAATGTTTGTTCCTGTGGGTTTAGGGCTAAAAAAGTTCTTGGATCGAAGTTTATTAAGCCAATCATGCACCCTTCTTCTCCAAGCTTTTGGTGGAATGCAGTAAACTCCTTCAGTTCATACCTTTGATAAAACAAGGATGAGATTACACATGTTTACGGAGTGAATGATAGCAGATCTAGTACCAAGACGCACGACTTCTTTCTCAGGGAAATTACTTGAGGAATTTTCTGATATCATGTCCAAGAGTGAGTTGTTTCCATGTGCCCCAAGAGGGGAGTAGGGACGTATCTAGGATTAGGATATCAGGTGGGCTAAATTTATTGGTACTCGGTTAATTTTGTTGATGTTTTCATAGCCCTAAGCAAATTAATGTAAAGAAGATAAAAATTTGTAATTGAAAACATACAATATATAAGAAGAAAAGGCAGAAGAAGAAAGGAAGAAAAGGGGGAAAAATGATGAACCGAAAAAATTGAAAGAAAAGACAGAAGAAGAAATGAAGAAAAGAGAAAAAATAATGAACTGGAATAATAAAAGCAATATAGACTATATGCAATCGAACCATTCTTTGATTTGGAATGTGGAAAGGCAACGCATGAAACTAATGCATGTGTACTTTACCGTATTATATATAAAATAGTTCATGAGAGTTTTCACTTGGGTTGTAGCCCAAGTAGCACACAACTTGGTTACATCCCTTGGAGGGGGGAGGGGGGAGTGGGGGTGTTGGAGAGACAGTCTACCACAAGATCAAGTTGAAGTTTGACTCCAAGCATGGGTTGGCAATGCCCTGCCCAAGGTCTTAGCTCCCGCTTTGTTCTTATACAAGTGAAGACGTATAAGCCATCTTAGCTCATTGTTCCTAGTAAATGTGTTCATATAACAATAAGAACTATTAGAACCATCTGTCTTAACTACCTTTGTCATGGGCTATCTGAATGTGGAGCTATATCTGCTACTAGTGGAGAATCTTTAACTATCGAGTCAATTCAATTGCTTTAGGTGAATCAACTATCGAACGATAAGAATTGAATCAACTACTTAAGGTGAATCAATTGAGTTGGGTTTCTTTAATTACTCCGGCCATGCCAAGCGAATCAACCAACACTAGATCTGTACGCACCCCGGACCATTACTGAAATTAGCTCAGTAACTAGAGGATATGTATTTGACTTTCAATCTCTAGGATTAGAAACTACTGAATCTGCGGGCTAGATGCTGCTGCTACTTTTTACTACTTGCTGCCTCACTAGCTGCTGGTTGTACCTATGCATTTGGCATCAAAATACAATATCAAATTGTGGGATAATGATACGCTTCCAAGAGGGGATGCCATGTACCGAGAATCTATTATAGGCTTTAGAGCATATGCAACCTCAATAGCTACTAGCACATATGCTGGTGGGATTGGATATCCGGAGAAGAAGAAGACAGAACACCTCATAATTGGCAAATGTTCTTTTACGTACGGTGCAGTAGGTTAGAATGGAATTCGAGTTGGAAGTAGCCATTATGTGACTATTATGTATTATAACATTCTTATCAACCATGACATTCCTTACTCTAACAAGAAAGGAATTAAAATACCTTACTAACCAATCTTGTGGAATGTATGGACACATTTACTTGTTCAACCGTGTGATTATGTGTAACCGACTGACAATAAATGAGAAAGGCAAGGGAATGGGTAGGCAATAGCAAACCACCTCTGAGATCATCCCATCCCATCCCATCTATGACCTTGATTTTACTAGTAAGGTGGCAAGTATCCTGGACGAAGCTATTTTATTTGCTACGGTAGCTGATCATCCCATCCCATCTATGACCTTTATTTGCTACGAAGAAGAAGACGATATTCCTTATGTGCAAATGTTCTTCTACGGTGTAGTAAATTAGAACGGAAATCGAGTTACCACTATGGGTAGAGGAAAGCAAAAGGGAGGCAGGTCGTCCTCCCCCTTCTTGAGATCGAACCAAAAGAGATCCAGATCAGGCAAGGAAGAAAGGGGGGGGGGACCAGGGGCTGGGTTTAGTTTTTCCTCAATGAGGGGGAGAAAAGGGAGAACACAACATGTTGGTTGTTCTATAATCTTGAACATCCCTGGTGCTACTTTTGGAATCTCCTCTTAAAGTCTTTAAGAAGAATATCATAAATTTCATCCTTTGAAGTTGCCAACAGCCCACTTCATTCTTTAATTTCACAATTGTGTTCCTTCTTCTCCGCAGGTTTGTCTGTGTTTGGAATAACTTGGTATTCTTATCACCAAGATTCAACCAATTAGCTCTAACATTTTACGGCTACAAGATCTCTTCATCTCTATGTAGCATTGAAGTTGTTGTTCCCTTAACATCATGTCTTGTTCCTGCAAATAACTAGAAAAATGAGAACTCATTAGTTGTTGGATATTCAAATCCTTAATCTTCTTGAAAAGATTGTTGTATATATACATTCTTATTACATATCTTGACCTGTGACTTAAACTGATTACAAATAGTCAGAAAACTAAGGGGTCATTCTCTAGATTTTGCTTCCATAGTCCATTGACCAAAGGTTTGAAACCTTTATGACCAAGCCATATAGCTTCAAATTTAAAGCCATTGTCTTTCCTTGCATGTTGTTGCCTCATTGTTAGGCTAATTGAGCCATGATTGGATCTAATAATTGGAAAATTCTCAAGAGTTACATTGGGGAAATATTGGTTCAATAAGTTGGCATTCACACATGCTCTATATATCAAGTCCCTCGTAAATGAGAGTGTCATCCTTGTGTTTGTTTGAACAGGTGAAAGGAACACCAGTTGTATCAAGAAAATAGACTTTATTGCCTTTTTCTTGTAATATGGTGAATTTGACATTTGTTTATTATTAATATGGGAACCATAAATAGTGTTACTGGACATAATTTTATTTCTAAGAGAAACTGTTTGATTGATTGAGAAGGAGAGTTAGGTTTGAGGTATGTGATAAGGATAGAGAATGAGATTTATATAGATATGGGTAAAGATGAGATGAGAGTCATAAAAAAACAATTGACATTTAACATTCTCACAGACATTGTCTATGTCAGCAAATTAACAAACATTTTGGACAAAGGGATGCTTTCCCTTGCCACGCATCGACCAACTCGTGAATGCTTTGAAAACCGGGCACAAGCTCTTAAGCTTCAATGATGCCTAATTGGGATAGAATCAAAGTCTCTTGCATGAGGAATATCAAGATCGAACATACCTCTTTTTTTACCGAAAAAGGTTCTATATAGCGTAATTTTATTTTGGCTTGAGAATGCCTAACCAATATACCAACGTACACCTTGTGAATCACAAGTTTGCAGACCTCATCGGCAATACTGTGGAGATCTATGTCGATGATATACTAGTCAAGAGCACGTATACCACCAACCATTTGGAAAATCTGAAGGCATTCAAGGTGTTGATGCGAAAATTATTCAGCGTACCCGGGTGCGCGGCGCACCCGGTTTCTTCACCGTCAGATTCTGACACGTGGAGATTGACATCCTTAGTTGCCGTTAAGTGGCTGTCAGGCTCTGTCTGGGTAAAAATACAGAAGGTGAAAAAGAGAAGAAAAGGTTAAGGCTCTTTTATATCGAGCACCAGCCCTCTTCCTTCCAAGTTTCATCAGATCGTCTAAACTTTTAAAGCACTGAAGATAAGATATGGAGTCGTAGATTGGTGTTTTGACGAATAAACCGATTGAGCAGCTCTGAAGTAAGTTGTTGAATAGATATCATTATTCGTTTTGGATTGAATATCTATGTTGTTTTGGGATTTCCATGTCCAGATCGGGTTCGCACTTTAGTCGTTTCTCTTCCTTTCTCCTCTCTCTCGTCTTCCTTGTGGCTAAACCAAGTTCAAAATCCACATAGTGAAGGAGAGGCTGTGCTTGGAGGTGGAGCGGCTGGGGCTCAGTTGGAAGCCATGGCGGTGGTGTCCAATTCATGGGTCGGCCAATTCGGACCATAACAAGTCCCTCAAATTCAACCCCGCCACTGCAGCGAAAGTAAGTGTCAACTGCGCTGGGTACTCTTTGCAATGGGATTGGCCGCCATTTTCTTTGAGATTGAACAAACCGAGAGTTTCGCCTCCGTCCTCAAGGTCTGTCCCATTCTTCGTTCATTATCATGCTCAACTTCGGTTTTAAATGTAAATATGTTATCAGTTGATTTCTAGGATCATGGCTCAGCTGAAGGTGAGATAAGCATTTGCGTAGCTATAACCAGGGGCCTGCTTATAAGAATTTGTTTGTTGACAATGGGGTGTTGTATGTTGCCAGGAGCATATTATCATTGGGGTTGAAACTGATGCTTGGTGTCAAGTTTGATTTTGATATTGTGGAAATGCTAAATTGGTAGACTACTGGATTTTGATGTGGATTTTGTAATATGTAGGTAGTTCTTGACTTAGATGAGACGCTAGTATGTGCATACAAAACATCTAGTGTGCCTGCCATTGTTCGGACTCAAGCAACAGATGCTGGGATGAAGTGGTTGAAGATAGAATGTGTATCTTCGCACTAGGTAGGTATGTTAGTCTCTGCGACTATTGTGCTTGTTTTGATTTTCCATTAGTAGTGTGTTTGTGTTGGGGTTGTGTTTGATATTACCTTTCTTTTGCTTTTGGGTTTTCCATAACACTAAGAGGAGCAGACCTTCGCTGAAGAATTAGCCTCCCAAATCCAAGTTTTGTCTTTTCAATCCTATTATTTGATTTCTGATATTCTGCTATTTCTACACTGTTGGATTAATATGAGGGCTCTAGTTTAGGGGTTCATTACAGTGGTCTTCATTTAATTTGAGGGCGCTCTTCATTGGTTAGAGAAAATTTCATGCTTCTGTGAATAAAATCATGTACTGGAAATTAGGGAAAAGTACCTAATTTGAAAGGGTTGAATGTGTGTTATGAGATTGAATTTGACCTAATAATAGGTTGAAGTTGATATGTAGATACCCTTAAATGACATATTGTGATCTACACTTTGGACTGTATTAGAGCAAAGGTTTAGGGTGATAAGCGCTGATGCCTTTTGGTATCATTGATTAAATTTTACCCACATTGATGAAATCATGAATGTGTTAGGATTGTTGACTAAAGAATTGGCGCATTACTATTTCAAGCGGTTCTATTTTCGCTGCTTATATACTATTTTCTTGTCCTGAATGAGTCGCGACAAAGAATCAGGGCATATCACTGCTACCTCAACCAAGTCTATTTTAGAAGAGGCAATGTTGTTTAATTTTTTGTAGTGCTATTGTTCTTCTTAAATGTAGGTTTACTTGCCTAGCTTATAATGAAACTTTTCTTTTCTTTTTCCTATTTGTTAATGTCACTGGAGATTGTGTACGTGAGAGCAAAACTGAATTATTGCATCTTTAATTGCTACGTTTGATAAATTTGGCAGCCTGGAAGCAATTTCAAGCGGTTCAGTAGGTTGGGAGCTTTGGTGGGCGGGAGAGTTACTTAGAGAAGTAGAGAAGCAAAGGAGTTAACTAGATCAAAATGATAATCAGAATTAGTGGAGGCGGCATGGAAAAGAAGAAAAGGGGGGGGGGGATGTGCCAGCATAAGAGGAAATTGCTGTCATGGTGTGGGCAACTAGTCACTGCGTTGTTCTTGCAGGAGTAGTAGCCACTATGAAATAAAATACTTTCCTCAGACGATTTTGTAAGGGTTGTAACTAGTATGTGACCAAATAGGGTGGTGGCTGGGCGTATTGGGTGTTACTGTGGCATTGGTATAAAATCAATTGTGTTTTTCTTTTTCTTCTTTTTCTTTCATGTAAAATAGTGATCGATAATTCTGATTACAAATGGATAAAAAAATTTCTTCTGTTAGTTACAGTACGTTGTGAATTACATGACTGCTAGTTAAATGGTCGGAACGCTCTATCAAGGCGGTGCAGCAACACGCAGCAAATATTATTGAAACATTATTTGTGGTCATTCTAAGTGCTTTGTTTTTCCATTTACATAGATAATTACATTGTCTTCAGCAGGTACATATGGTCAGTTACATGACCACTTATTTATCACCGTTTTTGACTATTTTGATAAAAAAAAAAATTAAGAATATTTGAAACATATTACATAAATCCACTCGCCTCGTCAATACGAATCATCACCAAGAACATCGATTGTAAACCGAACCACCTAAAACAAGCCATCTAGAAATCACTGTTGGATCTAACTAAACCTCAAGGATAGAAAGAGGACATTGATACGAACCCGTAGCTTTTTGCGGATTCAGAATCGGAGTTACGAATCAAAAGTTATGATCTGTTGAAGTTTAGTCGCAAATCTAGAGAAAATGACTGAAAACTGATCGAGACAGCCTTCAAATAGGCTGAGTTGACCAACTTAAAGAACCGCCTAAGATAGGTCAGCCAATCATAGAGCAACACTTATCAAGAGAGCATGACTTCTCACAAAATTCACATCACCACGTGGCATGACCTCGTTGGTCTACACATACATTTGTCAGCTAACAAAGAGAATATATCCCTTCCACCACGTGTGTGGCTGCTACGTGGGGACCAAGTCACAAAAAGTGGCCAATCAAATTACGCCACATCACTACTCGGATAAACTTGTGAGATTTCGAGGAGGTTTTATGCAAGTGTATATATTTGTGAACTAACTATATAGAGGAAGCAGGATTTTGAAAAATCTTGTGAAATATGATGTGATCGGTATGGTGAAATATGGCTATGGTTGAAAAATCACATGAGTCCGGTAACGTTTGGTCCCCAATAGAAGGGGTCAACCCTATTTACGTTTATGTTTTTCTATGAGGAGCCTTATCTTTGAGAGGTGAGCGTCCCCAAATTTTTTGAAAATCGTCGGCCAAGATAATCTTGGGCGACGATTTTTGAAGTCGTCGCCTAAGATACTCTACTTGGGCGACGATGTTCTTCACTATAAATCTCGTCGCCCAAGATGAAGAAAATCGTCGGCCAAGAGTTCTATCATAAAATTCAGAATATCGTGATTTTGGTGATCGGAGAAGAGGAACTGAAAACTGACCGTCAGATATGACCAACATAACAAATTACGTAGGTGGGAAAAAATTCAGCTCCATCGGACAATGACAAGGGCTCGATCCGTCCGGTCAATCGGCGCGGTCAAACCCCTAAACGGACGGAAACGGCTATTCGACCCTCCAAATCACGTAATCTGGCCGGACCTTCAACTGAGAATAGTTTCCAATCGACGAGAGTCTTACGGGGCTATAAAAATTTGGTAAAAAATAAATACCCGGGATAGGGCTACCACTAGGTAGAAATAAGAGAAATTCGTTGACCGGAACAACCGGCACCGAAATTTTACTGAAATATCTTCATTTTTCATGGGTTGACGTATTTCACCGTTCCAGTCATATCTTATTTCACGACTTTTTTGTGTTTGAGGCCTTTACGTATACGTTGTCTTCAAAACGAAACTTAAACTCAACACTTATATAAAAAAGTTATACAACATTAGTACATATATCGTGAGTTTGGTGATCGGAGAAGAGGAACTGAAAACCGACCATCAGATATGACCAGCATAAGTAATTACGTAGGTGGGCAAAAATTCAGCTCCATCTGACAAAGATAAGGGCTCGATCCGTCCGGTCAATCGGCGCGGTCAAACCCCTAAACGGACGGAAACGGCTATTCGACCCTCCAAATCATGTAATCTGGCTGGACCTTCAACTGAGAATAGTTTCCAATCGACGAGACTCTTACGGGGCTATAAAAATAAAAAACATTTCCTTACAATTTAAATGTTCTTTATTTATTTTAATTATTCAGATTATCTTGGCCGACGAAATTAGGGTAATTTGTCGGCCAAGATAATACTTGGGCGACGATATTTGCTAAATTCGTCGCCCAAGGGTAAAAATAAAAAATCCTGTACAATGAAATTTAAATGTGTTTTATTTATTTTAATTATTCGGATTATCTTGGCCGACGAAATTAGGGTAATTCGTCGGCCAAGATAATACTTGGGCGACGATATTTGTTAAATTCGTCGCCCAAGAGTAAAATAAAAAATCATGTACAATGAAATTTAAATGTGTTTTATTTTATTTTAATTATTCGGATTACTCTTGGCCGAAGAAATTCTTTTATTTCGTCGGCCAAGTAAAAATAAAAAATAAAATACTTAGGCGACGATATATTTGAGCTTCGATCGAGCGATGAACGTTGTCGAATCGAGTTGAATTTTATACCATAGCCATGTTTTACTAAAATGATCATATCTGACGGTGGAATTTTCATTTTATGAACTTTAGTTATCGGGATCACAACGTGCCTACTAATGTGGCATAACTTTTTTATTAGGTTATATGCAAGTGTACAACTTTGTGAACCAATTATAGAGAAGAAGCAAAATTTTCAAAAATCTCGTGAAATAAGATGTGATTGGAATAGTGAAATACGGCTATGGTTGAAAAATCACGTATTTCGAGTAATGTCTGGATTACGATAAAAACGGTCAACTTTTTTTTACGGTTAATCTTTCCTATGGGGAGCCCTATATTCGAGAGGTAAACCCATAAATTAACGTCATTTATCACATGAATACTGTAACGCCTTGTATCTAACCTTACCTATTTACCGGGCGTTTCTACGAGTTACTGAAGAATTTAACCGTACTCGGTAACTTAGTAAGTTAACGCTTGAATTTATTTTTGAGTTTTTCTCGAAATGTCAAATTCTTATTATAAGGCTCCGATATCGTTGTGCGCGTCAACACGAGTTCACCGATGTTTTCGGGTTATTTTTCCGAGAACCGAGTTATTTTCTACGAATTGTTGAAATTTCAGATAATTTTATATTATCAATTTTTAGTTTTACCATTTAATCTGCCCTTCCTTTTTCCTCCTTAAATCTGGACCGTTAATTTTTTAGGTAAAAGGGTTGAAACTCTAATCCCTTCTCATTCGGAATCGAGAGTGAGAAAGACTGAGGAGGAGAGCGACGCCGCTCCGGTCGCCGTCCCGGCGCGCCTCCGCCACCGTCAGGACGTCGCTGGACGATTGGCGACCACCGTTCAGCTCGTCTATCTCTCCTCTACCTCCTCCTAACCGTCGATTGACATGCACCCACCACCTTCTTAAGATCTAAAATCCAAACCCTAACCCTTAAATTCAATTTCCGGCCAAATCCCTTCTCCCCCGGCGAGTTGAAGCTTCTAGAAGGTAATTTCTCTTTTCCCTCTTCATTTTCCATGCCCCTTGAGCTTCGATTTTCAGAAATAGAGCCCTAATCCGAATTTCCTTTTTGGGTTCGAGGTTTGGTTTCCGGCAAGGGCTTGCGTTCTTGGGGTTTCGGTGAATCTGTCGAACTCAGGTGAGCCTAGCAACGTTCGATGGGTGCCCATATGTGTCTTGAAGGAGGCTTGGAGGCAGCTGTTACTGTTTCGGAGGGAGGCCGGCAGTGGCTTTGGGTGATTGGCCGAGTGTCTTTAATCTTGACTTTGTATCTCAGCGACTCTCCGATTTGGTTTTAGCTCTAGATTCACGTTTTGAATAGATTGGAGGTAAGGGTTATGAATTGAACTGCACCTTTTGTTAGGTTGATCCCCTCTTTGTTTTGCTGCATTTTTTTTCCTCAGTAGCCAAACAGAGTTTTTCCTCTTCTCTTCTGCTGTTCTTGTTTTTTTAATTGTCTGGATGTGATTACAATTTTGGCGTTATAGCGTGAGAATCTTAATTGATGATGTATGTGAAATTTGATCTTATTGTGGAATAAATTTAATAGCAGACAAAACTTTCTTGGAACATAATTAAGGAGAATATCTCAATTTGGAAAACCAATATTGTTGCAGACAAATTATGGTGTACACTTATCCCATATATATATGTTGTAGGAATTTGTATATATGTTCCTGATGTCATATCCACAGAAAATCACAGATTCTATATTGACATTAGTATAGTTTAGGTATCAATATATGAAGCGTCTGATTTACTCTTTGTACAAAGAAACTAAAAATATATCAGAAGCTCATACCATTCTATTATTCTTACTATTGATTATATTTAAGTAATTACAAGTTAGAAGCCATATATTATAAAACCAAGTGTACATGTTAAACTTTCAAATCAAGAGAAACGCTTGGACATAATTGTTTAATTGAACAAAAGGCTTTTCAGACAAAAATACAATTATTCTGTGTGTATCAATTTATAGATTTATGAAAGTTATATGAAGTTAGCCGTGATAATGGAGCCATGGAGGTATGGAAGTTAAAATAGTTAAATAGATACCAGCCATAGAAATGATCGATGATGGAGCCATAGAGGTAGGGAAATAAGAGAAATTTAAATAAGGGTAGTTAAGGCTTTTAATCTTTCGATAGAATCATTTTTCAACTATTTATGAAAACATGGTTATTAAATTATAACACCCAAATCAATTTGAACACATAAAAGAGTTTATTTATCAAAAGTTGTCAACATTTACAGTGTTTCTCAATGTTACTAAAGCTGATGTCAGATATTAGTTGGTTTGGTTGATGATAAATTTCATTATTACAAAATTGCAGTATGATTCTGAGACCGAGAGACTGAGGTTGCTGCTGGAATGTGTTAGACATGAAAAGAATGAGGTGACCGATGTACAAGTGACGGTCGAGCAGTCCCTGCTTAGTTGGAAGGCGGGGAAGGGAAACACAAAGGTTTCTAAGAAGAAGGCTGCCCCGGTTATCGTCAATCTCACATCAGGAGAGACATAAATTGTAGCTGTGCCAGAGGTAATGAAGTCAAAATTGGATTTTGCCTTTTGCTCTATGACGCCTCCGGACCATGAAGATTTTATTGGGTGCTTTTGTACATTGTGTGTACACCAAGCTGGAAATATGGGGCGACTTTTGTTTGTATTTCTGTTCCGATGGAAAAGTAGCTCATAATGTTGTAATTTATGTCACACACTAGTAGGAGATGTAATATGTTCATAAAACTAATCGACTCCAACTGTCATTTTGGTGTTGCAATGGAAAAACATTCTTGTAATGTTTTTTTTCATTGCAACACGCTAATGTCATTTTGGTGTTATATGAATTCAGTTACTATTTCAAAATGTTGGTATGATTTTGTTAGTTGCTACTACCTTTGCTGTTCAGATACATCCCTATCCATGAAAATTGAATCTCTGACTGGAGTTGGACATATATTTCCACTGAACTGCTATTTCAGGTTTGTAAGTGCTTATATACCCGTGATAATAAAAGTTGTGATCCAAATTAGTTGCTGTCAAAACGGGTTGTTTCCAAAATATTGCGCACAAAATTTATGTTTAATTCATTCCCGCACAAAAATCATCCTTACAGGTGCCTTAAAATTTATGCACTTAACAGCAAAATCTACAACCATAGGGTTCAGTTGGGGAAGGGCTGCAGAAGCCGGATTCAATTGGGGACGAATGAAGACCACATCATGATGCCACACAACTCTTACTCGCATGTACTAGCATGATGACTTATTGGCAGTATGGGGTCGGTGTCATAACGGTCAGGATAATAAATTTGATGAATCCTGGAAAGCATCTCTAAAAAAAACGTCCATCTTTTAGACACATAAATCAAATGCATCACCCAGACAGTCTAATAAAAATTATGTAAATACTACAACATCGCATAATTATTACATGTTCAAACAGACCTTGTTGCTGTTTAGAGGAGATACATTGGGCCTTGTCCCCCTCAATGATATGATCATTTGACAGTATGTTTATAAGGATTTAATTGGAAATATATATGTAGCTGTATAGACTGTAAAATGGGGTGGAGAGAAATCATAAGTTTTCTTCATCCTTCCCAAACTGGCTGTTGGTTTCAATTGTGTGCTTTATTGCGGGTAGTGGCAGATATAACAGTATTATCTGGTAAGATTTTACTTCTGCTGCTAAAGAAGAGTACCTATTTGTCTGTGCTAAAAAAAACTTGGACTCAACATTGCAATTTTCATTTTTTACTTGACTCAGCATAGGAACTAGATTGCTTAGCTAGATTTAAGGAAGACATTAGTTTCTCCCTCACCCGTACCAAATTACCCATACAAACAAATACAACTATTACCTTCATATTGCAAGACCAGATCCGAAACACACTTGCTAATCGCCCAAAATCAACAATTGTGCTGCATCTTCAATAACCCGGTCCTCTTCTTCGGGCGACTTCGTCTCTCAACATGAAACACGACTTCTACGAACGAGAATAGCATATGAGAGAGGTAGAGGGAGGGGGGTATGCTCTGTGGAGAAGAAGAATGCTGTGTGGAGAAGAAGAAGAATATGAAAGAGAGGGGTATGCGGCTAATTTTTCAGCTAGGTTGAGGGAGGGAGTAATGCTGTGTGGAGAAGAAGAATGATGTGTGGAGAAGTGTGAAGAATGGTAAATATGTTTTAACCCTGCCCTCACATAACGGAACCACCGTCAGCCACGTCATTTTTTTTCCGGGTGCGCCGCGCACCCAATACTCTCTCGTGTTGATGAGGGAATATAGAATGAAGCTTAATCTACATATGTGTGCATTCGGCGTCCACTCAGAAACATTTTTAAGGGATACAAATTTACTGACCACCTTTATTTGTCTATCAAAGTGCCCACTCTCTAAGTCTATTGACACATCAAGAATAAAATTAAACAATTTAAAGAGACATGTGTCAATAGAGTAAGAGGGTGAGCACTTTGGTGAGCAAACAAAGATGGTCGGCAAATTTGTATCCTTTTTTTAGTATATGGTCATCGGAAGAGGAATTGAACCAAATCCTATGATAATACAAGCATTGCTTAATGTGGAATCTCTGACAACAAGGAAGAAGATCCGAAGCCTCACTGGAGTAGCAGGCTTAAATCGCTTCATCTCAAGGTCCATCAAATCATAATTAACAACAGAACAAAACGCTGTGCAGGCAGCAGCTATTTCTTCAAATTATTGTAGTGCTATATGTATATCCTGATGCTAGCTGGTTGTGTCAATGTTCACTCACAAAACAAATGACTACCCAAAAACGGTACAAGTGCTTCCTGCTTCGATCAATTGCAATAATATGATGTTGGCCAAGTAGCTAGAGTAGTATACTAGCAAACCTTACAGTCAACCATATAAATCCTGGAGGGGTGAGGCTGTACTGCATGTAAAACTGCGAGTATACGTACACGCTTCATCGTATTGCAAAATACAATCAACGTTGGTTTAGGCCCTCAGCGGCAGTACTTCAAAGATGAAAGGAAACTTTTCCTCACCTGTACCTATGTGCTTTCCCAGTTTCAACAAAATCATAGAAGTCACAATTTTTTCTGGGAATTTGAAGTTAGTTAGTGAGAGACAAATGTAGGGTTCATATGTTAAATGCGGCCTGCATGCAGTAGACATGTTTCAACGTGAAAACATTTTTAACTGCCTTTGAACATATTACCTTATGTAATTACGTTTTGTAACTGACTGACACGACACAAAGAACGTTCATTCTTAACAACTTCTTCGTTTTTACTGTAACGACGTGTAGTCAGCAAATTACTGCAATTTACAAGACTGGTAAGATCGACTGACAGATGCTTTCTTTGCATTGTTTGTAGAACTAACCAGTTTCTTTCTTTCTAGGGTTTCTTTCTTTTTTCCACTCTGTTCTTTTTCTTTACAGGCTAGATGATAGAGCTGCGAGAGTACTGATCGAAGCATGGCTTTCCATAGTCCTCAGTAATGTGTAGGTGAGCAGAAAATTAAATGAAGTTGAAGAATCGTAAAAAGAGGTACAACACATGCAACACAAACAAGCTAGCTAGAAGGCAATTTAGAATATATATCTCGAGAAAAGAAGTACTAAACTCAGCTAATGACTATATAATTAACCATCTATAACCATTTATGATCTTTGCTTTCATTGATACACTGTTTTGACAGGAAGTTATTGAAATTAAAAAAAAATGGCAGGATTATTATGTTTACATGTTTAGTTTTATCGATCCGACATATATATGTAATTACGAAAAACTCTACATCGAATAGATGATCATATGATCTCCATGCAATTTGCCCCTTTTGTTTCACAAATATAGTTCCTCGAAACAAACCTAGATAATGTACAATTACGATGAATGAGTTCATTGTTAGATATCTTGAAGAACTAAACATTGCATTAAGAAGAATGTAGACATAATATGACTGGTATTTGAATTCAAGCATTGAAGATGATGAGTTTAAAGACTGAAAATAATCATATTGGTCAAACTCAATAATCTATTAGAATTTGAAATTCATTTAATACAGTTATATGGTATATATCTGATTTGAGTTTTGTAAAAACAGTTAGAAGGATATGACAGTTTCTTGATGGAAGAAACTGCCATGGATAACTGAACAATATAAATATCAGATTTGGTCCCTGCTCATACACGAGTATTTCTCATAAAAAGTCTCATTAACTTAGAGAATCGTAAAGGTGGAATCAGGAGAAGATCACAACAGACAACTCAATCAGAGAAGTCGAATGTAAAGAAGAACATATTGACGATTCAATTCTTGTAGCAAGGTTTCAAGATCCAAGTGCGTGAATAGAGGATAATAGGCCAAGTGCGCCTGCAAAAGAACGTACCATGCAAAGCAAAAGGAAATCGCCATGGATGACTCAGGTTATAAACATGTAAGTTTTCATTCAATTTCAGTTTATGTAAATTCCAATAAGGATAGATACAGATGTTGCTATCTTGATAACACAGGTTGGTCAAGTTCATGTTTCATTATGAGATAGATTTCATTAAGTATCGAATTAAGATCTTACAATTGGTATCAGAGCGATCTATCTTCATATGAATTACATGTTCTGTGTTTCTTTAAAATCCTGGGATCTTACAAATAATCCGCATACAGTTGTTACGTAAATTTCAAAACTTCATCTTTATGAGCATATGTTTGCACAATATACACTTGATGTGATTCAAATGATCTCGTGTTGAATCAATGAAGTACATGACAAGTATTTTCCACCATCTTTATATCTGTTATATATCCTCTATGATTAAGTTGATGCATATACACTTACTGTGTTTTAGAACTACTAAAATGCATGATGAGAGAATACACTTTTGGAATGTTTGCTACATACTTTATGTGATTTATATAGATTTATGTGTTCTTGTGAAAGTTTATGTATTCTGCAGAATTAGGATGGCATGGATAGACTATTATGTGCAATCCTAAATGTTTTATGAAACTGATATCTTGACTTTATATGATATAGTCTACAGAAAATGGTTTTACAGTAGATGCTATTTAGAATTATATGTTTTGGTATATTAATCCGCATAAAGAGAAACATGAAGATTTCATTATGCTATTACTTTTAGTTAGTCCTTTTTAGATTATGAATTTGAATATGCATATAGAGATGAAACCTGAACTGATAATATGTCTATGACAATTTAGATTCAAGTCCAGTTTTCCAACATACATATGAATTCATTATTACATGTACATGCTATATATTCATGACTTTAAATGAGATTGTATCAGATGGCTATATGTATGCACTTCAGAACTTAAAACTGATCTGCTGTATACAAATCTTCTTATTCATATGCCACCAAAGTGGGGAATGGAAAGGAGATTTTGCAGAAATAAGTAGATCTTAAGGATGATATAAATTAGACAGATTAAGTTCCACTTACTACATGCTGCCAAAGTAGCTCAGTATACAGAAACTATCTATTCATGTAGTCTAATTTATATATAAAGTTCACATCATAAAACTTAATGTTAATTGATATTAATTTCCAAAGAAATGTATCAAGCATTTGGTTTATGATTGTGCATGTAACAGAACTTAAGACATTTAAATTTCACTAGAGATGCATACACCACAAAGGTAGTCAGAGTCTCAAAAGTGTTTGAGTTTTCATTTTCTTTTATATTATCTGGTATGAATGACATTCAATCTTTGAATTTTCATTCGTTTTGGGACATTCAGAATGTTCTAGTATTATGATACAATAGAAACTTTAGGCTGATCAATTTGAAGTGCAGTTTACCATGATCATTATGGCAGAGGATCCACCAGTGACATTGTTAAGGAAGGAAAGAGACGAGGACCAGATGACAGTAATTTTGCGTCAAGGAAAATGGTTGAGATCAAGATTAAGTGGGAGGCAATTAAATGTATCTCTACCAGTGGTCATTAGGAAGAAAAGTTTTCCAGCTATCCTCATCTCAAGGATAGGAAGGAAATAGAAAATTTCCAGAATGATGAAGTCAGTAATTTCAAGCAAATGGTTCAGTAATATTGACAAGTATCAGGAGCAGATAAGTTGTTCAATAAAACGCTGGGCGAGATTTCTTCTGATGGTCGACAAATGATGAGTCTAGCTATTTTGTAATGAGCAACCGGAGGATGCAATTAAAGTAGTTTTGGTTCAATGTTGCATTGTGCAAGACAAGTGTTTTGAAAACATTACAGAATACAGTACATTTACTTGGACTTCTATGTATGATCAGTAGAATTATGCAATTTTGGGTTCAAATTAAGATGAAGCTTTAGTACTGTTCAATGGAATGAAAAGGCTCATATTAGCTAGAATGAGTTTACTTTTGCAACAGCCGAAGTCATGATCACAGCCTTAAAACTGAATATATAGTTTACAGGAAGAAGGCCTGAAGATTGTATACGGGTAAGAGATTATTTCAGTTTTGATCAGATTAACAACTTCAAGGAAGTATTTGCGTTTGGAATTTTTAGGCTGCAGATTGTTGCTTAAGCAAACGATACGGATTTGGTTTTAATAGTTCAGTTGTGAATAGCATTGTATTTAATGGTGAGGTCTGACTGAAGTAGTGAGTATTTGGAAGACATATAAAGCAAGGATGGCATAGAGGTCAGACAGTTGTATATTTATATTTACAAGTATATGAGTTAGTAGAGCCCTCAACAAAATAGAGTTTTAGGCAAGAAGGAAAGCATACCCGATGAACTGAAATTTCTCAAGCATAATCGCTGAAGATCAGACCCATATTGGACAGCGACAAAGTCACTTTTGGAAGAACTGTAATGCAGCAACTATAATGGGTTATCGGTCTTTTGAAGATACGATGTCATTTTGATCAAGTTAAAGTATTTTCAGTCCAAATCAGGATGATAATAGAGTCAGTAATTGGTGAAACAGATTGCTCAGACTTCTGCTAACAACAATATTTTGGTATCGGGTAATTTCTATCAATGATTTGGTTTCAGTATTTTGGACATGAGAAATATCCAGATATTTTAGTTTCAAGATTTCCGAAGAAGTGGATTTGCTACTAGATGCTTTAGTGGGATAGGTGTGTATGTTGTTTTGTACATGATTTGTGCTTATGAATATGTCAACAAGTTGGAGGTTTAGTGCTCACGTTTGGTAAGATTGGTGGGCAGAGATTTAGTAGTGCATACCAGGTGTTTGATAAAACTTCTGACCCAATTCGGAATTATGGAGGTTGATGTAATGGAAACATTGATAAAGCTTTTGGTAAAATAAAGGTACAGGAAATCAGAAAAATGCAAGAAGATGTGTGCATAAGGACATGAAAGAAGGATGCATTAAGGATGATGAGGTTCATAATTCATTGATTGATATGCATGTGTATGGATATTGGATGTGCCAAGCAAGTTTTTGCATGAGATAGCAGAAAGGGATTTGTTGGCGTAGAACTTGATGATTTCAAGATATTTATGAATGGAATGCTTAGATTGGCTACCAGACTATTGTTGCTTTGGATGAATTTGATGGTCGTGAACATCATGTTGTATTTAAAATAGGGATATCAAGATTTGGGAATCATAAAGTAGGTTTGGAGATTTACAGGGATACCAGCATAGTCATGTCTCCTCCCCCTGTTTTGGGCATTTGTTCACTGGCAAAGAAATACATGGTTATGGATTGAGGGGATCAAAAATTATAACATCTGCTATACCGAAATTTCAAGTGGGAGAAGAATTGAAGACCATGAAATGTGTTCGTAAAAGAACTCCAAGCCAGGCAGAAGCAAGAGTACAAGTGGGATTGTATTTTTTGTGATGAAATGAATGACTAACAGGGAGTGTTGATGATGATATGGATACAGTAGTTCAAAGGGATACCAGAATTAGTAAGACCAGAAAAATTCAGAAATACAAGTTGCAGCACCAGCATCAAAGTCTGGGAGAGAAGGAAGGTCTGCGATCCCATATGACTACAGAGTTTAAGAAGGTCTGGGAGAGAAAGAAAGACTGAAATCCTAAATGACTTATGTTTACAATATGGAAGTAGAATCAGCAATAGGGGAAGAACATTTTACATCATGTAAGCAAGCAATGCAGTTAGTAAATAGAGATAAATGGATGGAAAGCAAGGCTAAAAATGCAGTGTGGACTTCGGTGAATAAAGTTGATACATGTAAACCTATAGGCTGCAAATGGGTTTTCCAAGACCAAGATAGATGCAGATGGGAAATACAAAAAATACATAGCCAGTTTAGTTGCATATTTTGTTTTGGAATTGCTTGATCAGTTTGGGAAATTTAATTTGTTGAGCTACTGCATTGGAATCATTGTTCTGTTGAATGGGATGAACAAGGGATGAACAAGTTATAAACACGATGCATATAAGATCAAGTTATAAACATTGCAGCATAAGAAGTGCATATTAGATGGCTTGTTTGAGTCTTTAGACAAGTGGGAGCTTCTGAACTCAGTGATACCAAGAGGATGCGATAGGAATACATCTATAGCATTATGTAGAAGTCCATGAGTGTGCCTAGTCACTGAACGGTTCAGGAATTGGTTCACATATCTAAAGTTAAGATGAAGTACTGTTCTGTATTGAAAGTTGTTATTTTGAGAAAGTTTTTGATATGATACTCAATGAGACATTGTGTCATGGGCTACAGTGATTACAAGGAATGCAAAAGATAAGAAATATGAACAAGTTTTAGTAAGGATCGATCAAGGAGAATCATGTATGCCAAATACAGTATTATTATGGTCAGTATTGCTTCACAATCTGCAAAAGAGGAAGAGGCACCTAAATGTAAGGGAGCGAGGAAACTGCAAAAGGTCAGTATTTAAGTAAAAATTAAGCGAACTAATAGCATTTGCAGGCTATATGCTTTGATTTTATTACTTCAGGATGGATAAAACATTGTAGTTCATTCATGTTCATATATTGTTTGCTGCATAATCTAGTTGTACAACTATAGAGGCTGTTAAAGTAATAGCAATGTTGCAGACAAATGATTCTCAAGTACGAAATTATTTTAGCCTTCAATTTTATATTGAAATTTTGTTAGGACTGTTTATATGCTTATATTGCAGATTATTACTTAAGTTTAAGCATATATGTGTTACTGTGTTTTGGGGTAATTCATGTGGTTTTTATTTGCTGCATTGTGATCTTGGAATGATGGTGATTTTCTAATTCACCAAGCCATCCTTAGGTTCATTGTAGTTAAATATAACTGACAGAATTTTGGAACAGATTATAAATGTGAATTGAATTCAAAGTGCACACTTTAGTATACTGTGTTGTATATATTTCTGGATTCTAAACAATGTCAAGTACAGTGGGAGATTGTTAGATATCTTGAAGAACTAACATTGCATTAAGAAGAATGTAGACATAATATGACTGGTATTTGAATTCAAGCATTGAAGATGAGTTTAAAGACTGAAAATAATCATATTGGTCAAACTCAATAATCTATTAGAATTTGAAATTCATTTAATACAGTTATATGGTATATATCTGATTTGAGTTTTGTAAAAACAGTTACAAGGACACGACAGTTTCTTGATGGAAGAAACTGCCATGGATAACTGAACAATATAAATGTCAGATTTGGTCCCTGCTGATACACGAGTGTTTCTCATAAAAAGTCTCATTAACTTAGAGAATCGTAAAGGTGGAATCAGGAGAAGATCACAACAAACAACTCAATCAGAGAAGTCGAATGTAAAGAAGAACATATTGACGATTCAATTCTTGTAGCAAGGTTTCAAGATCCAAGTGCGTGAATAGAGGATAATAGGCCAAGTGCGCCTGCAAAAGAACGTACCATGCAAAGCAAAAGGAAATCGCCATGGATGACTCAGGTTATACATGTAAGTTTTCATTCAATTTCTGTTTATGTAAATTCCAGTAAGGATAGATACAAATGTTGCTATCTTGATAACACAGGTTGTTCAAGTTCATGTTTCATTATGAGATAGATTTCATTAAGTATCAAATTAAGATCTTACATTCATTGCATAAGAGATCAAGAGATGTTCTTACTATGTGTAGAAAAAAGACGGTCTCAAATGATCAAGTGGAATCGAATGAAGTAGTTTGGTCGACATTATTAGGTTATCTCAGGATCGAAAACAAAGAATATAATACCTTAAATTATAGCACAATTGAAGAGAAAATATACACATGTTCGTCAAATATTATATACTGTTTCTAACAAGCTAGTGAGCATTCAATAGTATAGATGAATAGATATGATTACCAAAGGTTTGTTTACCAATGGGTGTGGAACTTAAGACTACAAAGCTTCATTGAACAAAGTACTTACTTCTTAACACAAATGTTTGCAGCTGTGCAAATCGTATTTTATGGATTATACTTATTCGTATTAAGCTGCAGAACCCATATAATACACAATCATGTAGATAAGTTCTGTACAGCTTTTCGCGTACCTATTCATGCTACTAGACACATAATTTGAGATCAATTAAGCATTCCTCATATTCAATTAAGTTGGCAACCAAAACTGAATGCTCAATAATGAAGGTACCGGTGCTTTCAGAGATGGAGACAAATGAAATTGATTGATAAAAACCTAGAAACTTGACATTCAGCAGTTTAATTACCACAATATACAAGTACAAACTAGCATTTAGAGAACACTGTGATGTTGATGATATTAATGAAGAAAGTACATGGGAAAGAAGTCGATCTGATAATCTTACTGACCTTGTTCTTCCTGTCACTGAAAAGTAGCAAACCAAAGCCTTGGTGGATATGAAGCGAAATTTGTTGAATCTGATCGATGGCATCCACCATGCTTAAGTTTTTCTTCAATGCTCCATCCTGTCATGCATATATACCTTATTCCAAAACACGAAACCCGTCCACTCTCACTCAAACCACTAAAACGGAGGCCGCGGATGAGTAGCTCCTCCGCCGCTGCCCCACCCGTACAGGTCAGTTCCAGAATACGTTGGATAGCTCCCCGCCCCCATATTCCCTCCCAGATTAAAGACTGCGCTGCTACTTCCCTCACCAAGCTGCTGCTGCTGCTGTCCTCCTCGACCGCCGGTGACTCCGGAAGACTGTGAAGCCGTCGGTTGCTGGACCTGTAACCCACCATCTCCCCCCGCCTCTTCCTCCTCCAATGGCAGCCTCTCAAACATCGCATTCGCAAACGACGCAGCCATCAAAACCACCGGCCCTGAAGCCAGCAGCGGGCCCACCACGCTGCCCCCAATCACCTGCCCCTGCCCGCCCGCCAAGAAGATGGACAGTCCACCGGCGCCGGGAGGGGCCGGAGGAGGCAGCACCGTCCCCGAGAGCGAGAGTATCTCGAACCTCCCGTGGAGAGTTACCACGCTCCCCGTCGGCGCCGCCGGCTGACGCAGAGTGACGTTGACGACTGTGCCGGTGCCGTTGAGCACGCAGACTCCTCTCCCCCTCCGCCTCGCGTAGTGAGACACGCTCTCCATCACGTCGGCCCCGGCCGAGACTTCCAGCACATGAGACCGGAGCGCGTTGGGGCTGTCGCGCGTGACGATGATCGGAGGCTTCGGCTTGTTCTTTGACCCAGCGGGACGCCCCCGAGGACGACGCCCTGATCCCCCACCGCCACTCCCGCCGCCGCCTCCGGAACTAGTTGCGGCGGTGTCTGACTCGATCTTGTGTTCTTGGTCCCCTTCGGGAGAGTCTTCTTGCTGCTGAGAATCGGAAGAAGGTTGAGGCTGTTGTTGCTGTTGCTGCTTCGGCGGAACAGAGATGGATGGTGGCGGTGGTCTCTGGAGGTGCAGTTCAGGGCGGAAGAGTTGCATATATTCTGATCTGCCATTGTACCCCGCCATCGCCACATCTATTCTCTCCCACCACTTATTTGCCAGCTTTCTTTATATATATTTATAACTCTCAACTACAACTACGAACTGAGTCTCATCGATCGAGTTGTCTGAGACTCATCGGTTACAAATGTTCTCGATCAGATTCACACAGGTGCTTGCTTCTTGTCGTTCAGCACAGTCTTCTATGCTATGCTGGTCAAAACAAGAGCCTAACCAACAGTGACAGTTACAGAGCCCAAAAACGACCAACACCCAGTTTTCCAAATAAAGCTGAGCTGACGTAGGCCGGCTGAAACCCCCTGTAGTGCTGCTTTCTTTCTGCGACCCAGTCGGATCGACAAGCCTGAGGTAAAAATGTATAGCAAAGCTCGGAAACTTGAGCTGCGGTCTCCCTGAAAATTAGATCTTCAATGAGATCAAGGGATCGTAAAGAAACAGAAAGAGGAAGAGTTGGTTAGTTTTCGATCAGAGAAACTCTCAGACAAGTTGGTCAGCTGTGGACTGTGAATGAGTTCGTGATGTGAGAAAGAGAGAGATTACGAGAGTTTTGAGGAGGAAATGGTGGAAAAGCCTGCGGTAAAACCAGGGTTCAAGCAATTGCCTAGACAAAAAGGACACATATGGTCATCAAAGAAAAAGAAACCATATAGTTACCACTACGCGCTAAACCTTGGCGCGTACCATTACCACTACAAGTTTCTATTTTTCTCTTAATTCAATCGTTAAACCTTCCCTAATCCCTAAAATCCTAATCTCAACCATTAAACTCTAAACCCTAAACTTTAAACTTTTACATACGAACTCGAAATCAAGCATCCTGCATGTCTACGGACTCGTATTGACGTCCTTCGCTATTTCAGAGGTTTCAACCATATAAAGGCCATACCCTAGCCAAATGGCCGAACACTTGGAAGGTAATGCCATCACAGAAGTCGTTGTCTTCCCCACGATGTCACCAACGCCTCTTATCAGGCTACAAATCCCACAGCTGTCAATCCACCATAGCTCGACACTCTGGTGATAAACGTAGCCCTTGTCATCTTATTCTTTCCAACAAAAAGGCTGGTCGTCGAGCATGGGTGGATCCAGGAATTAAAACAGAGTGACTCGGATTTTTCACAATAGAAAAAAAATGAAAGATGCAACTAGACAAGAAGGACGTATTGAGCCTTTTGTCTTACATCCATGCTTATATAAAACAAGATTCATAAAACTCTCTAAATATAACAACAAAAGAAACTTTTTAAACATGCAAATGTAATACAAAATATATAGGTGCAAAACTTATAGCTCAACAACTAACTAAATCTAACACTACGTACCACTAGAAGCATCAAATTTTCTTATAAACTTGTGGATATATATATATATATATCACTACTAGAGAAAAGTTCTTAGGTGACGAAATTTTTTTTGTCATCTTAGAGCTTTTGTCGTCATGTAAACACTTAGCTGACGAAAATTTCGTCACCTAAGGGTCATCGTCTAAGGCCGGTGGTTAGAGCACTTAGGTGACGAAAATATTAATTTCGTCATCTTAGTCATTACTAAGATAATGAATAGCTTTTCGTCACCAGGCTTAGTTGACGAAAACTTTTTCATCGCAAAGTTACTTAGTTAACAAAAAATATTTCGTCACCACGTTACTTAGCTGATGAAAATTCGTTCGTCACCATATTACTTAGCTGACAAAAATGGTTTCGTCACCCAATTACTTAGACGAAATTTTTTCCGTCTCCTAAGTACTTAGGCGACGAATATTGTTTAATGACAAAAAAAATTACCCATAGACGACAGAATTATTAGATTCCATCGCTAAGTCTGAAAAAAAAATTAAAAACAATTGACATCGCTGCCGCAACACCCACCACAAGACCCTCACCATCTTCGACTCCAACTTCTTACAACCCAGATCCAATCAACCCCAATATCTTATAACTAATATCAAACAACCAAATTTCAACCGAAATCGCCTCCGTAGTCATCTGCAAAAACACAAATTAACAAAAAAGAAGGTGAGCAGGCGATCGACTTGGAGGGACAAGCTTTGATCGTGACGAGGGTGGAGGAGTTGTAGCCGATGAGTCTAATGCCATGGTTGGACTGCAGGCCGATGGAGGCGAGGAAGAGGCAGATGCCGGCGGAGGATCTCATCCGGACGGGTTTAGGAATCGGCGAGATGGACGCGAGCCCGATTGTGGAGATGGGTGTGGAGTCTGATGGCGGAGATGGGCGTGGAGTCCATTGGTGAGATGGGCGCGGAGTCCGATGGCAGAGATGGATGCGAAGTCCCATGGCGAGATGGGTGCGGAGTTCGACGGAGAGATTGGCGCAAAGTCCGATGGCGAGATGGACGCGGACTCTGATGGAGGAGGAAAATTAGTCTTTCCATGAAAACGGCTGCCAAGGAGAGGCAGGAGGCGACGGTGGCGAAGAAGAAGAAGAGGCAGAGGGAAGAAGAAGGTGAGGCAGAGGGAAAACGACTGTCAACAATGAGGGAGGAGGCGACGGTGGTGAAGAAGAAGGAGAGGTAGAGGGAAAGCTAGAGTTTAGGGGTATCTCAGTGCGTGGAAACTGGGGCAGAGGAGAGGAGGGGGAGAGAAAAGAGTCTGAAGAAGAGAGAAGAGAGAGTTCAAATAAAAAAAAATAGCGAAATGAAAAGTGAGGCAAAGGATATATAAGGAAACTTTCAAAAATTTGGTTTAAATTTTTCTGAAATTTTTGGCGGAAAATGTGCCGCTAAAAATTTCGGTATTTAAGTGACGAAAAGTTAAACTTTCACCACGTAAGTGATTAAAAATGTCACGCCCCGACCCTTAATTTTTACCTTAATTACTAGCACGGTGGTAATAAGAATTTTACCGTCTTCGTCAGTAAATGTTTAATTTAATTGGTCCCCAGAGTAGTGGTGTTAGGGGACGATTATTTTGAAGGATTTATTCGAATGAAGAAAAAGTGACGACGGTAAAAATGGTAATTTTTGCTAGTAAAAGGTAATTTTTATTGGAGTATTATTTTTAGGGTATTGAATTTTGGGTATATGGGAGGTTGGACCTGGCTGGGCCGAGCCCAACCCATTTCCTTCTCTCTTTCTCCTCGCGGCGCTTTCTCTCTCTCTCTGTCTCCCTCTCTCTCCCCGACCTGCTCTCTGCCCGGAACTCGTCGGACGTCCGTTCGCCGTCGTCCGGCCGTCCCAGACCGTCGCGCCGGTCCCAATCGGTCGGCCTCCGACCTAGCTTCCTTTCTAGACCGGCGAGAGGCTCCCAAGCGCCACCGATCGGGAGGAAAGCTAGCCGAGAAGTCCGACTGCCCAAAGGCTTTCGTCACCGGAACTCCTTCTTTCGGCCGCCATAGCCGGCGATCCTTGGCTCAAAAGAAAGCACTTCTCCCATGCAACAATCCCTCCAAATGGCTCCCTCCATCTTGAGCTAAGTAAGGGGAAATCGGTAATGGAAATTCTAGGTTTTTTGTGTGTTTTCGTTCGATTGGCATAATTAGGCTTGAAATTGGTGTTTGTGGTAGTTAGGAAAGTTGTAGAGGAGGTTGAGAAGAAGGTGCTGTCAATATTTGGTGGGCATTGGAGGTCGCCGGAACTAGCCGCCTCCGGGAAAAATGTTTTTGTAGGAAATTTTATGAGGAGTTTATTGGAACGAATTTTATAATTTTTGGAGGAGTTTTGGATAGGTTTGAGAATTTTTGAAGTTTAGTAGTTTTTTGGCGGATTAATAAGTTAAAATCCAGCCACGTGATTATTTAAGGTTAGAAAGTTAGAAGGTGTTTAGAAGATGTCGGTTAAGATTTGTAGAGGTTTATTGGGTGGCAATGAAATTAAGATTTTGGGCGATAGGCTTGGTTAAGTGTGCAGGGCTCTTTTTTACTTTCGCCTATTTTCTTTAAGCGTCAGTGTGTTAATTAATGATTTATTTATGTTTTTGAAACAAGATGCGAGGAGGCTCGAGCTGACGAGGCATCCGACCGACATCAGGTTTATGCCTAATTTGTGAGTGGACATTTGTTTTAAATAATGTGTTTAAAATGTTTTATTGTTGAATAATTTTCTGTTGTTGGAAATTTCCCGAAATTAAGAATTTCGGTGATTATACTCATAAATAGTTGATTATGAGAATAGTAAGTATATAAATAAATGCAAGCTAGCGATACGTGATTTTCCCCCACACTGAGGTACAATTCCAGTATGGGGTGACGTGAGCGTTAGACGCAAGCGTCGTAGCCTTGTACGATTTTCTATTCTTTGAATTCATTCATAGAATTCGTACAAGGAATCAACACGTATATATATCACTCGGACGTTTCCCCCATACTGAGGTACAATTCCAGTATGGGGTGACGTGAGCGTTAAACGCCAGCGTCGTAGTCTTGTATGATTATTTATTTTTCGAGCTTATTCATAGATATCGTACAAGAGATAATCGAGTGTGAATACATACTGATATATATATATATATATAGAAACGTTCTGAAGCGCATGTGCGCACTTTCCTTAAAGTGCGCACGTTTCTCCGTTCGCCACCGTATGGCGCCGGCGAGGGCGCGCCTTCACCCCAGCGGACTCCAGCAGCGTCCCCGACCACTTTCCCTCCCTAGCGAGTCAGTTCTTTTCCAGTTTTCTGGTGAGATCACCCAAAACTTCAAATAAAGTCAATCTTGGGTGATCTCGCTTGAAAACTGGAAAAGAACAGACTCGCCGGGGAAGGAAAGTGGTCGGGGACGCTGCTGGAGTCTTCTGGGGTGGAGGCGCGCCGTTGTCGGCGCCGGACGGTGGCGAACAGAGGGACGTGCGCACTTTAAGGAAAGTGCGCACGTGCGCACTTTAAGGAAAGTGCGCACGTGCGCTTCAGAACGGGCCTGTATATATATATTTATAATATTCTAGCCTGAGAAGTCATTTTTCTTAAATTTTGGGAGTCTAGCGAGGCTAGACACCAGTTTGGAATTTTCGAGTTAAACTTTTAAGCTATCGCTGGTAAAGCGTTTTCTTTGAAAATATTTTTTGGGAAAATATTTATTTGTTGTCGGAATTGCTTTTGTCCACTCACTCTGACGTTTTTGATTATTTTCCCTTGGGCTCTTCGTTTTTAAAATGCCCAATCTGCAGCATTCGCGTGAGGTCTAGAAAGCGACATCGAGGCATAGTGACCCATCTATCTGCTACCTTTTGCCAGTAGGTTACCTGTGTAGTCGGTAGTCAGTAAACTACCTCCCCTGCCCGTAGACTAGTCATGAAACTTATAGACCGATGTCCAGGCTACCTCGTCATGGTGAAAGATCATCTGTACCACATCGGGAAGGTGCTTCTCCAAGCTTCACAAGAAGGCACCATGATAAGAAAAATTCCTAGTTAGTCCCGCATCGGAAGTATGTAATAAGAGGAAACCTTCCTTATCTATAAAAGAAAGGCTCCCCCTGTGTAGATAGGGAGATTGAACTCCCGGATCCACCCTCACCATATATAGAATGTGTATATTATGCTCCCTCTCCCTCCCCTACTCCTCATGGGCAGGATGGATGGATGTACTTGTAACACCAAAGGCTTATTGGCCATGATAGTTGATTCGTAAGTGGACGTAGTCATGTCCTCCGAGGCATGGTTAACCACTATATGTCCTTGTCTTGCTTATGATTGTTCATATTAGTGTTCCACAGTGATTCCGCATGGCCCTCCCGGTTTATGTAGAAACATTTGGCTCCGTCTGTGGGAAAATTACTAAAAGTTATGTTACTTTACCGCCCGAGAAGTATTCCACCCGAGAGGCATTTCAATCAAATCCATGAGCAATTGGAAGAGGCCTGGCGCGGAAGCGAGGCGAGGTAGCTCGCGCCGAAACGAGGCGATGTAGCTCTTGCGGAAGCGAGACAAGATAACTCGCACGGAAGCAAGATGAGGTAGCTTACGAGAAAGCGAGCCGAGACGGCTCGCGCAAAAGCGTAGCGAGTTGACTTCGCAGGGTAGCGAAGTGAGATGACCCGCCCGGGTTCTATTTATCATCAGGATTTTACCAAGAGCAAAGCCACATCGGCTATGTTCGATGCCTCCAGCCATCACTCGGAGATGAATCAACGAGACCTTGAGCTAGTCTTGTCAAACGGGAGCTTCGCCGGTGACGACCCACTCCTCCCGTTGCCCGATATTCGACGTCTTCCCTACCAGGACCTTCTTGGGGGTTGAATATTAGAGCATGCACCCGGGACCCCGGGTGACACCCGATCTACTGCTCAATGGACATGGGATCCGGGACGCGCTTCCCGGCAGATACCACCGACATCCCCTAGTTTATTTGTCTGGTGCACAGCTGAAAATTGCTATGGACACCCGGTATGAGAGGTATGGGGTGAAGAAGAAACTGGTGAAGTCAGCCCGACCGCAACGACGACAAGGATTCGTCCCTCACGACAAGTAAGCGAGATTGAAGAGATCGGCACCCCACCCGAGAGGTACTCCACCGAGAGATTGACACCCCACCCGAGAGGTACACCACCAAGAGATTGGCACCACACCCAAGAGGTACTCCACCGAGAGATTGACACCCCACCCGAGAGGTACACCACCAAGAGATTGGCACCCTATGTCAGCACGCGAGCAGGATGTGGACCACGCCTAAGTTATCAGGCGAGCGGGATGCAGATCACGCCTACGTCATCGCGCGAGCGGGATGTGAACCTCACCTACGTCATCTTGTGAGCGGGATGTGGACCTCGCCAATGTCATTAACGGGATGTGGCCCTCGCCTAAGTTATCGCCCGAGCGGGACGTACACCTCGCCTAAGTTATCAAGCGAGCGGGATGCGGATCATGCCTATGTCAGCACGCGAGCGGGATGTGGACCTCACCTAAGTTATCAAGCGAGCGAGATGTGGATCACGTCTATGTCAGCATGCGACCGGGATGTGGACCTTGCCTAATTTATCTCGCAAGCGGGATGTAGACCTTACCTAAGTTATCATGCGAGCTGGATGTGGACCCCGCGAGAAAATGTGCTACATTTAGTTCTCTTACCTTTGGCAACTATTGCTCTATGTGGTATTCGAACGAGAGACATTAAGCAAGAGAGACATCAGGACCAAGAGGTATCCCGAAAGGCATCACGCCCAAGAGACATCATTTCCCAGAGGACCACCTAGAGATAGTCAAAAAAAAGGGGGCTTTGGCAACCCGACCGTACCGGGAACAAGGATTCATCGTCCGGGAGTAAGTCTGCACCTCTTGTGTGCACCCATTCGGCAGGTATTATCACAGATAAGTCCCATCCAGATTGTGATTGTTATAATCTCCTTGGTTTGTGAAAATTCATAATATTTTACTTGCAAGTCTACCTGCATATTTTGGCATTCCACCGAGAGAGATGTATTCCACCGGGAGATAGGCATTCGACCAAGATTGAAAGATTGACATTCCACCGAGAGAGTGTTACATAATTGCTTGAGCCATTGGGCTCTTCGATAATTATTATAATTATTATGCCATAATTGTGTTGATCTTATACTTACCACTCATTTGTTTATTGTGAAGGTACAACAATGCTAGCCCCGCCGAGTAAGTTTTGTGGCCGGGGGTCGCGAGGGGCATATTTTTATCTTATTGATGAATTCCTCAGCTCGCGCGTATTCATTGTGCGCGGAGCGGACTCCTTATCTCGCGGGGTAGTCAGGGCACGCGGAGCGAAGTCAACATCTCGCGTGAAAGTATTTGCAAACTCAGCTCGCCCGGTAATCGTGACATGCGGAGCGCACGTGTCAGTTCGTGTGAACTGTTAAGACTTTATACGCGAGGCGAATCCTTCATCTCGAGTGGTAGTCGTGGCTGAGTAAGTTTTGAGGCCGTGGCGGACTCCTAGTACGCGAGTTGGACTCCACAGCTCGCGCGGTATTAGTCGCACGCGGAGCGCATTCAACAGCTCGCGCACTAGTAACGGCACGCGGTGCAAGCCCCCACATCTCGCGCAGTAGTCATGGAGCGCGGGGCGAAGTTCTCAGCTCGCATGGTTGTCGTGGAATGCGGAGCGAACTCAACAGCTCGTGTGGTGGCCCTGGCATGCGGAGCGCACTTGTTCGCCCGTGTGTCCTCTTTAGTCTTTTTGCGCGAGACGAACTTCTCACCTCGCATCAGTTGGTTTTGGCACTCGACCGAGAGAAATGCATTCCACCCAGAGATTGACATCCGACCAAGAGGCAAAAATTTCTCCCTAGTAAGACCGGGCGGGATTGGCATGCGACCGAGAGGTAAAAAATTTTCCCCAGTAAGACCGGGCGGGATTGGCATGTGACCGAGAGGCAGAATTTTCCCCTAGTAAGACTGGGCGAGATTGGCATGCGAACGAGAGGTAAAAATTTTCCCCCAGTAAGACCGGGCGGGATTGGTATTCAACCGGGAGGCAAAAATTTTCCCCCATTCCACCCAGAGATTGGCATCCAACCGAGCGACATAAGTTTTCCCCCAGTAACACCGGCGGGATGAGTAATCCATCAAGAGGCACAAGTTAATGAATTCCCCAAAAAGACGGGGCTGGATGGGTAATCTACTCAAGATAAATAAGTCAATGAGATCCGCAATAAGACCGGCCGGGATCATGGCATTGAAATCCCCAGAAAGACCGGGCGGGATCATGGCATTGAAATCCCCAGAAAGACAGGGCGAGATCGGCATAAATCTTCTATCTTCCCTTTAAAAACGGAGCAAGTGACTTGATAAACCACGGACGGCGTTAACACCCCGTCACTCGAGTAGTAACACCGAAGATGGGAAGGGCATGCTACCCTTGGCCATGAAAGTGTAACACCAAGATTCACCTCGCGTATGTCATCGAGACCCATCTCGTATGTAACACCAAGATCCACCTCGCGTATTCCTTGTACGCAGAGCGGACTCCACAGCTCGCCAGAGTGTCAGACTTTGTGCACTGAGCGAATGCAACAGCTCGCGTGTATTCATTATGCGCGGAGCGGACTTATCATCTGACGCAGTAGTCATGGTGCAGACTCCTCAGTTCGCGCGATCAGATTCTACTCGCCCGAGTGCCAGCCACGAGGCGGACACCAATCTCGCCCGAGTGTAAGTCTTTCTACGCGGAGCGAACTATTCAACTCGCGGGTCATCATTGAGCGCGGAGCGGACTTTCAGTTCGAGTGGACCCAGCTCGCCCGAGTGTCAACCCTCCTAGGCGAGGCAGACTCAGCTTGCGTGACATTTAAACCATTATGGAGTGAGGCGGACACTTCAGCTCACCCGACTATCACCCCTTCTGTGCGAAGCACACTTCTCAGCTCGCCTTGTAGTGTCAGCCTTTCTGTGTGAGGCGGACCTGCTCAATACACCTCTTGATTACGGACTTGGGGGGACTGGGACCGGGTCCGTGTTGGGGGCATATGACTGGTCTATGGGCATTTTGTATATTAAGTCCCACTCAAGATGTGTCTTGAACGAGAACTTGGGGGGACTTGTAGTCGGTAGTCAGTAAACTACCTCCCCTGCCCATAGACCAGTCATGAAACTTGTAGACCGAAGTCCAGGCTACCTCGTCAGGGTGAAAGATCATCGGTTCCACATCGGAAAAAGGCTTGTCCAACCTCCACAAGAAGGCACCATGATAAAATAAATTCCTAGTTAGTCCCACATCGGAAGTATGTAATAAGAGGAAACATTTCTTATCTATAAAAGGAAGGCTCCCCCTGTGTAAATATGGAGATTGAACTCCCGGATCCACCCTCACCATATATAGAATGTGTATATTATGCTCCTTCTCCCTCTCCTACTCCTCATGGGCGGGATGGATGGATGCACTTGTAACACCAAAGGCTTATTGGCCATGATAGTTGATTCGTAAGTGAACGTAGCCATATCCTCCGAGGCATGGTGAACCACTATATGTCCTTGTCTTGCTCATGATTGTTCATATTAGTGTTCCACAGTGATTCCGCATGGCCCTCCCGTTTTATGCAGAAACATTTGGCGCCGTCTGTGGGAAGATTACTAAAAGTTATGTTACTTTACCGCCCGAGAAGTATTCCACCCGAGAGGCATTTCAATCAAATCCATGAGCAATAGGAAGAGGCCTCGCGCGGAAGCGAGGCGAGGTAGCTCGCGTGGAAATGAGGCGATGTAGCTCTTGCGGAAGCGAGACAAGATAACTCACGCGGAAGCAAGGTGAGGTAGCTTACGAGAAAATGAGCTGAGATGACCCGCCCGGGTTCTTTTTATCATCGGGATTTTACCAAGAGCAGAGCCACATCGGCTATGTCCGATGCCTCCAGCCATCACTCGGAGATGAATCAACGAGACCTTGAGCTAGTCTTGTCAAACGGGAGCTTCGCCGGTGACGACCCACTCCTCCCGTTGCCCGATTCGACGTCTTCCCTACCAGGACCTTCTTGGGGGTTGAATATTAGAGCATGCACCCGGGACCCCGGGTGACACCCGATCTACTGCTCAATGGACATGGGATCCGGGACGCGCTTCCCGGCAGATACCACCGACATCCCCTAGTTTATTTGTCTGGTGCACAGCTGAAAATTGCTATGGACACCCGGTATGAGAGGTATGGGGTGAAGAAGAAACTGATGAAGTCAGCCCGACCGCACCGACGACAAGGATTCGTCCGTAATGACAAGTAAGTGAGATTGAAGAGATCGGCACCCCACCCGAGAGGTACTCCACAGAGAGATTGACACCCCACCCAAGAGGTACACCACCAAGAGATTGGCACCACACCCGAGAGGTACTCCACCGAGAGATTGGCACCCCACCCGGGAGGCACTCCACCAAGAGATTGGCACCCCACCCGAGAGGTACTCCACCAAGAGATTGGCACCCCACCCGGGAGGCACTCCACCAAGAGATTAACACCCCACCCAAGAGGCACTCCACCGAGAGATTGGCACCCCACCCGAGAGGCACTCCACCAAGAGATTGACATCCCACCCGAGAGGTACCCTACCAAGAGATTGGCACCCCACCTGAGAGGTACTCCACCAAGAGAATGGCACCCCACCAGAGAGGCACCCCACCCAAGAGGCATTGACCGAGAAATTGGCGGGGGAGGTGAGCCCCGCATGGTTGGTTGACCGGATAAGAAAGCAATTATATGTGTGGTTTGCCAGTGGAAGAGTCGCGCGCTCAAGCGAGATGTGGACCTCGCCACAGTCGTCACGCTGCGGGATATGAACCTTGCTACAGTTATGATGCGAGCTGGAATGTGGACCTCGCCTAAGTTATTAGGCGAGCGGGATGCAGATCACGCCTATGTCAGCACCCGAGCGGGATGTGGACCTCGCCTAAGTTATCAGGCAAGCGGGATGCGGATCACGCCTTTGTCAGCACGCGAGCGGGATGTGGACCTCACCTAACTTATCAGGTGAGCAGGATGCAGATCACGCCTATGTCAGCACGTGAGCGGAATGTGGACCTCGCCTAAGTTATCAGGCGAGCGGGATGCATGTCACGCCTATGTCAGCACTCGAGTAGGATGTGGACCTCGCCTAAGTTATTAGGCGAGCAGGATGCAGATCACGCCTACGTCATCGCGTGAGCGGGATGTGAACCTCACCTACGTCATCTTGTGAGTGGGATGTGGACCTCGCCAATGTCATTAACGGGATGTGGCCCTCGCCTAAGTTATCGCCCGAGCGGGACGTACACCTCGCCTAAGTTATCAGGGGAGCGGGATGCGGATCACGCCTATGTCAGCATGCGAGCGGAATGTGGACCGCGCCTAAGTTATCAGGCGAGCGAGATGTGGATCACGTCTATGTCAGCATGCGAGCGGGATGTGGACCTTGCCTAATTTATCTCGCAAGCGGGATGTAGACCTTACCTAAGTTATCATGCGAGCTGGATGTGGACCCCGCGAGAAAATGTGCTACGTTTAGTTCTCTTACCTCTGGCAACTATTGCTCTACGAGGTATTCGACCGAGAGGCATTATGCAAGAGACACATCAAGACCAAGAGGTATCCCGAAAGGCATCACGCCCAAGAGACATCATTTCCCAGAGGACCACCCGGAGATAGTCAAAAAAAAGGGGGCTTTGGCAACCCGACCGTACCGGGAACAAGGATTCATCGTCCGGGAGTAAGTCTGCACCTCTTGTGTGCACCCATTCGGCATGTATTATCACATATAAGTCCCATCCAGATTGTGATTGTTATAATCTCCTTGGTTTGTGAAAATTCATAATATTTTACTTGCAAGTCTACCTGCATGTTTTGGCATTCCACCGAGAGAGATGTATTCCACCGGGAGATAGGCATTCGACCAAGATTGAAAGATTGACATTCCACCGAGAGAGTGTTACACAATTGCATGAGCCATTGTGCTCTTCGATAATTATTATAATTATTATGCCATAATTGTGTTGATCTTATACTTATCACTCATTTGTTTATTGTGAAGGTACAACAATCCTAGCCCCGCCGAGTAAGTTTTGTGACCGGGGGTCGCGAGGGGCATATTTTTATCTTATTGATGAATTCCTCAGCTCGCGCGTATTCATTGTGCACGTGTCAGTTCGTGTGAACTGTTAAGTCTTTATGCGCGAGACGAACCCTTCATCTCGAGTGCTAGTCGTGGCCGAGTAAGTTTTGAGGCCGTGGCAGACTCCTTGTACGCGAGTTGGACTCCACAGCTCATGCGGTATTAGTCGCACGCGGAGCGCAGTCAATAGCTCGCGCACTAGTAATGGCACGCGGAGCAAGCCCCCACAGCTCGCGCAGTAGTCATGGAGCGCGGAGCGAAGTTTTCAGCTCGCATGGTTGTCGTGGAACGCGGAGCGAACTCAACAGCTCGTGTGGTGGTCCTAGCACGTGGAGCGCACTTGTTCGCCCGTGTGTCCTCTTTAGTCTTTTTGCGCGAGACGAACTTCTCACCTCGCATCATTTGGTTTTGGCACTCGACCGAGAGAAATGCATTCCACCCAGAGATTGGCATCCGACCAAGAGGCAAAAATTTCTCCCTAGTAAAACCGGGTGGGATTAGCATGCAACTGAGAGGTAAAAATTTTCCCCCAGTAAGACCGGGCGGGATTGGTATTCAACTGGGAGGCAAAAATTTTCACCCATTCCACCCAGAGATTGGCATCCCACCGAGAGATATAAGTTTTCCCCCAGTAACACCGGCGGGATGAGTAATCCACCAAGAGGCACAAGTTAATGAAATCCCCAAAAAGACGGGGCTGGATGGGTAATCTACTTAAGATAAATAAGTCAATGAGATTCGCAGTAAGACCGGGCGGGATCATGGCATTGAAATCCCCAGAAAGATCGGGCGGGATCATGGTATTGAAATCCCCAGAAAGACAGGGCGGGATCGGCATAAATCTTCTATCTTCCCTTTAAAAACGGAGCAAGTGACTTGATAAACCACGGACGGCGTTAACACCCCGTCACTCGAGTAGTAACACCGGAGATGGGAAGGGCATGCTACCCTTAGCCATGAAAGTGCAACACCAAGATTCACCTCGCGTATGTCATCGAGACCCATCTCGTATGTAACACCAAGATCCACCTCGCGTATTCCTTGTACGCGAAGCGGACTCCACAGCTCGCCAGAGTGTCAGACTTTGTGCACTGAGCGAATGCAACAGCTCGTGTGTATTCATTATGCGCGAAGCGGACTTATCATCTGGCGCAGTAGTCTTGGTGCGGACTCTTCAGTTCGCGCGTGCGGATTCTACTCGCCCGAGTTCCAGCCGCGAGGCGGACACCAATCTCGCTCGAGTGTAAGTCTTTCTACGCGGAGCGAACTATTCAACTCGCGGGTCGTCATTGAGCGCGGAGCGGACTTTCAGTTCGAGTGGACCCAGCTCGCCCGAGTGTCAACCCTCCTGGGCGAGGCAGACTCAGCTCGCGTGACATTTAAACCATTATGGAGTGAGGCGGACACTTCAGCTCACCCGACTATCACCCCTTCTGTGCGAAGCACACTCCTCAGCTCGCCGGGTAGTGTCAGCCTTTCTGTGTGAGGCGGACCCGCTCAATACACCTCTTGATTACAGACTTGGGGGGACTGGGACCGGGTCCGTGTTGGGGGCATATGACTGGTCTATGGGCATTTTGTATATTAAGTCCCACTCAAGATGTGTCTTGAACGGGAACTTGGGGGGACTTGTAGTCGGTAGTCAGTAAACTACCTCCCCTGCCAATAGACCAGTCATGAAACTTTTAGACCGACGTCCAGGCTACCTCGCCATGGTGAAAGATCATCGGTTCAACATCGGAAAAGTGCTTCTCCAAGCTCCACAAGAAGGCACCATGATAAGATAAATTCCTAGTTAGTCCCACATCGGAAGTATGTAATAAGAGGAAACATTCCTTATCTATAAAAAGAAGGCTCACCCTGTGTAGATATGGAGATTGAACTCCTGGATCCACCCTCACCATATATAGAATGAATGTATATTATGCACCCTCTCCCTCCCCTACTCCTCATGGGCGGGATGGATGGATGCACTTGTAACACCAAAGGCCTATTGGCCATGATAGTTGATTCGTAAGTGGACGTAGCCATGTCCTCCGAGGCATGGTGAACCATTATACGTCCTTGTCTTGCTCATGATTGTTCATATTAGTGTTCCACAGTGATTTCACATGACCCTCCTGCTTTATGCAGAAACATCATGTTTAATCTACTAGGAGATTGTTAGTTTCCGCTGTATTTTTTAATTTTTTTAGTAGCTCTGTATACTGTTAGGATTTTTGTATAACTTTTTCTTGCTACTTTTGAGTTGTAGTGGATGATGTTAATTGTTTAGGTTAATTAAGAGGTTCTATTATGTTCTTCCGAGTTAGGGTTGTCCATTTTCAAGAGAGGTTTGCCGAGTCATTCGGTAAATTTTCCTTGAATGTGGTTCCCGCATGACTCACCTCGAGTTTCGAGGTGAAATTTGGGGCGGGTTTTGACAAAAAATTTTGTCAAAAAATTGGCGAAGTTTTTTACCCGCCAAATATTAAGTAGTTAGGTGACGAACACATAAATTTTCGTCATCTCAGTGAACCAAAAATATTTATTTTTAAGAAAAGATTTTGATAGAATGTGATCTTGTTAAATAGGGAGGAAGCAAAATTTTCAAAACTCTTATGAAATAAGATGTCATCGGTATGGCGAAATATGACTATGATTGAAAATTCATATATTTATGGAAACGTTTGGTCCCTGATAGAAGCGGTCAACCCTATATACGCTTATGTTTCCATATGTGGAGCTCTATTGTCGAGAGGTGAACGTCCCTAAATTTTTACATGAGTGGTTACATCTCATCAATTTGAGAGTTTTGTGTGTGAAAGAATCAATCAAACTACGTCATATATGGGTAGGTAAAAGCGTTTTCGTGTAATAAGTGGCGCTAATTTAATGTTGGCCGTGTGGATCGAGACCTAAACGTTTTCAAACACTAGTGGACTTTTTTTTATTGCCGTATTTAAGTACACTGATCATATCAAACAGTTGAATTTTTATTTTGTATAATTTAGCCATCAGAACCACAGTGTCTACTAATGTGGTATAACTTGTTTAATAGGTTATATGCTAGTGTAAATATTTGTGAACCAACTATAGGGAGGAAGCAATATTTTCAAAAATCTTGTGAAATAGGATGTCATCGGTATAGTGAAATACGACCATGGTTGAAAAATGACATATTTCCGGTAACGTTTGGTCCTCGACACAAGCGGTCAACTCTATATAGGCATATGTTTTCTTATGTGAAGCCATATTGTCGAGAGGTGAACGTCCACAAATTTTTACATGGGTGGTTACATTTCATCAATGTGAGAGTTTTGTGTGTGAAGAATCAATCAACTAGGTCATAAATGGGTAGGTAAGAGTGTTTTCGTGTAATATGTGAAGTTAATTTAATGTTGACCGCGTGGATCGAGACCTTTTTCGTTTTCGAAAACCGGTGGATTTTTTTTCATAGTTATATTCAAGTACACTGATCATATAGTACTGTGGGTTTTCTAAAATTTTACTTCTACCCCGTAGTTGGTTCAAAATGACACACAACTTCATGTTTCGTCACCTAACACACAACTTTATGTTTCTAAAACCCTAAACAAATTTATTTTCATCACAAAAGTAAGTTGTTAAGTGACGAAATGCATTTTTGTCACCTAAGTACTCAAAACTTTGGTGACGAAAATATATTTTGTCACCTAACCTATCACTTACACAGCGAAATGTATTTTCGTCACCTAAGTGCTCAAAACTTCGGTATATTTCGTCACTTACCCTATCATTTACATGATGAAATGTATTTCATCACCAAAGTGTTCAAATATTTCGTCACCTACCCTATCACTTACATGACGAAATGTATTTTCGTCACCAAAGTTTTGAGCACTTAGGTGATGAAAATAGTGACAAAATAATTCTTACCTTACTTAGACGACGAAAATTGTGGCTAAGGTGACGAAACCGGTTCCGTCACTAAAATGTTTCCTTAGGTGACAAATTAAAAACATTTTGTCATCTTAGAATATTTTTCTAGTAGCGTGTTATATTAGCTTGTAGATATATATCTCAATTTTCCTCACCGCTTGTGAGTGAGACTTTGGGCTGAGCAAAATGAGTATGACTTTTTTGTTATAAGCTAATTATATGAGGTGAATTTTTTCCCTAAAGAATTTGAGTGGGACTTGAGTCCCAGTGCCTATGGCTTTAGATCCGCCCCTGTCGTCGAGCCCCCGTCAGGTAGAATCGACAGCCTAACCTCCCATTGCCAGTCTCAACGCTTACTCACTACCTTAGATCGGCCATCTCTCCTTCATCCAAAACCCATGGACGCAGAGTAGAAGCCAAAGATCGAACTCCACCACCAGGATCTTGATGCCAATAGATTACTTCGCCGTTGCCGACTTCATTCAAAAGGTCAAGAGGATTCGGAAAGCCTAATCGTCCACCCAAAAGTGCCAGAGTGTCGCCAAGGAGTAAACCTAGCATAGCTCTCATACTAGATTTCGATACTATTAACCAGTCTTAATAATTTGTTTAATCTTTTAAAGTTTTTATTTATCAAATAAACAACTAATAATGCTACAACAAGTCCATTATATGTGAGTAAACTTACAAACTTTCACATATAAAGGAGAAACTTATGTCACTAGACCAAACAGTATTAGACAATTTTTTTAACTTTAGTTTAAAACATCATATCTTTGATTAATTATTTAATTATATTGTAACTATCTTTGAACATAACATGTTATTTCATTTAAGTTGATGTTTAATTTTAGTTCTTGAAAATTATCATAGAATAAAAAAATTTAAAAACACTGAAAAATAAAAAAACTAAATGCAACGTTAGGACCCAGCTTTTAAAGTTCAACTTATGTCTGAAAAATTTATTACCAGACCTATTTTTCTGAAATAATATAATTTATAATAAAAACGTTTTATGTCATAACATTACGAGAACAATACACATTCGACTGTTTGAGGTACCACACCATCTCACTTCCGGCAAACAAGATTAACAAGCATCAATGCGTCGAAAAATTAGAGGGATGAATGATGTGAATTATTATGTCGTTGAAGTATTTAAAGTGGCACACTTAAAAATGTACACGATTGTGAAACCCTAAAGAGGACATAGATGGGAAGCATGTAGGAGGATTTGGAGAGAAAGAGGACGAAGAGGTAGGGTAATCCTTCCGGCTCTGATGCCTTAAATTGGCCATTTTAGGTATAGGTAAGGGGACAAGAGCTCACACAGGCACAGTGAGCAGAGAAAGAATGAAAGTACATATTGAGCGGGAGAGAGAGTGAGATCACGCGCGGGCACGGAAGGAAGCCAACAACGTGTCAGCGTCAAGACCACGTGGACGTTGTCGGGGACATCGGAACTTGGTCAACCTTATCCGATGACCGACGCGATGGTGATGATAATTCATGCATACATGCATGCATGCATATGGTCCAAACCATCTTTGTCCCAATGTATCATATATCATGAACCCCCCGTTTTCTTACTTAAAAAAAAAAAAAAAAAAAAATGAACCCCCGTTTTCTTCAGTCATATATATCATACATTCATATGGATTAATTCGAAAATACCTGTTTAATTCGAAAATAAAATGAAAATACCTATTTGCTTCATAAATACCCTTTTTTTTTCTTTTGGATTAATTCGAAAATACATGTTTGAATCACAAACATGTATTTTCGTTTGAGATTCAAACAGGTATTTAGGGGAGGTTTGGATTAATTCTCTTGTATGTTAATATAGAGAATACAATGTATTGCCGCATTGTAATCTTTCAGACTAAAAATCGGATTTCTAACTTTAATATGCTAATACACAGACTCGTCAAACTATTGATATTAATAGTGATATACTGTTTGTATTCGTGTCAATTAACTTTTAATTCAGTTATCAATTACATATAGGTAATTTGTGTAGATCAAGTCCACACTTTGATCTACGTACCTACCAGATGATTCGGAGACAATGTTTCGTTGGATAACTTGGTCTAAACGCTTGCTAACCCAAAGGATAAACGATTTTTCTGATAAACAAACAAACTAGCTAGATGATAAGATGCGAATTCTCAGTGCCAACAATCAACCTTGTCTCGGGTTTGGTGGGGATGAACACGGTTCTCCAACTTGCTTCATTAGAGGGAATGTCCCTGACATCAATAAGTCGATCGCCCCTAATTCCCACTTGTGCTCTTAGCCTCTTGCTTCTACCTTACTAATCAATTTTGTTTGGTCAATAACCACGCGCATGCGAGCATCGATTTATATCTCATGCTTTCACATGCATAGGCATACATTTTGTTTTTGTTTTGATAATCAAATGAATACTCCTATTTTTCTTATTAAAATCACAAAGATTTTTAAATACTTTCTAGATTCATATATTCAATACTTAAATCTGGTATATTTTATGTTTATTTAAAATGAATTAAACATCATCGTGATTTATTTAAGTAAACATTAAAATTTATTAGTAGTGTTTACATGCATTACCAGAAGAAAGACTTTAGCCGACGAAAAAAAAAACAGACCGACGAAGTATTTTTTCGTCGGCTAAAGTCCACTTTAGCTGACAAAAAATGATTCGTCGGCTAAGTTAAATTTTCGTCGGCTATGGTAAACTTTAGCCGACGAAAAAAACTTTCGTCGGCTGAAGAATTTATTTCGTCGGCTAAAGTTCACAAACTATGGCCGACGAAATATTTAAAAGTTTAGCCGACGAAATTAATAGTCGTCGGCTAAAGTGCTTTATATTTGCGGATCTGGGCAGCAGCAGCTCATCTGAAAAAAAACGGGAGAAGAAAAAAGGGGAGAAAAAGTTTGAGTGTTGTCGAAATCTGTCCATAATCAGTTTGTGGAGCCATATATAGGTACGTATATGTATATATATGTTGATTAATTGAGTTTTATTTGAGTTGATCGATTTTAAGTGTGATTAATTGAGTTTATTGATTTTGATTGTGATTGAGTTGATTAATTTTGAGTACGTTGGATGTATATATATATGTGTTGATCGATTTGGTTGATGATTTGAATTGATAATATATATGAATTAATTTGTTGTTAATAAATAGTAGATATATATATATGTTAATATTAATTTATAATATTATTGTGTTGATATGGTATGAAGTTGTTGATGATATATATGAGTTCATGATGATTTTGTGATGATGTTGATATATGATTTTGATTGTGATCGAGTTAATTGATTAATTTTGAGTACGTATGTTGGATGTATATATATATACATATATGTTGATCGATTTGGTTGATGATTTGATATAATATATATAAAGTTGTTTATAATTAAGTAGTAGATATATATATATATATGTTAAGTAATTTATAATATTGTGTTGATGGTATATATATACCACAACGATGATTTTGTGATGATGTAGATATATATATGTATAATATTGTTCTGTAATTATTAAGTATATATATATATATGTGTGTTAATTAATTTGTTATTAATTAGTTGTAGTGCGAAGAATATATACTAAATGAATTGAGATTTTATATATTGCATGAAATTTTATTAATAATTAGCTAGCAGCGTTATAAATATATATATATATATATATATATATATTGTTATATTTTCAGGATATGGATAAGAGTTGGATTTCGCTTCCAAAATGGGACAAAAGATACGGTGCAGGAGTTATGAGTTTTATAGAATATGTGCTGGCTAATGCTAATGGGAATACAATTTTCTATTGCCCGTGCACGAAATGTCAGTGTCGCAGCGATATGCATTGATTTCTCATTGAGAAAGTATGGCAGCACCTGAGGAGTAACGGGCTTTGGGAGAAGTACAGATGTTGGTTATATCACGGTGAAACATCATCAGGGGGTCTGCATGATCATGGCCAATTTTCTGAGACGGGCAGTGCTAGTACATCCAACGATCCAACAACGGCATTCATCAATGACATGTTTCCATATGAGAGCGGTGTATGCGCTCAAGGACAGTATATGTCTGACCCAGTGCAGCCCTTCCCTAGAGCTGTGAACACTGCTGGTATTGAAAAGTACAACAAACTGCTTCCTTTCCAACAGACCCCTGTGTACCCCGGTTGTCAGAAGACCGTTCTTGAAAGCGTGATGGACGTAATGAAGATTAAAGTTGAGACAAAATCGACCGTGAAGGCTGTTGATGAGTATCTACAGTACAATGCTTCGATGCTGCCCAACGGTCATCGTTTTCCTACCACTCATCGGAAGGTCTGATGTATCCTGAAAGATCTTGGGCTTTCTTACATCAAGATCCATGCATGCATATATGACTGCGTTCTCTTTTGGGGTAAACATCCAGAAGGGAATGACATTGGTGGCCTTGACGCATGTCTGGTATGTCACACTGACAGATATAAGCTGACTCCTACAGGCAACAGAAAACCTGTAAAGGTACTTCAGTATTTCCCTTTGAGGGATAGGTTAGAGCGGTTGTACATGTCTTCACACACGGCCGAAGCGATGAGATGGCACGCTGATAGGGAATTGTATGACGAAGATACCCTTATACACCCTGCTGACGGGGAGGCTTGGAAGCATATTGACAGAGAGTTTCCTTATTTTGCGTCAGAGGTCTGAAATGTGAGGCTCGGGCTCTCATCCGACGGGTTCAACCCTTTTGGCAACATGAGTCTTCAATACAGTATATGGCCGGTGATTTTGGTACCGTACAACCTTCCTCCATGGATGTGCATGAAGAAGGAATACAATATGTTGAGTTTGTTGATTCCGGGGCCCGGTTATCCGGGGAAGTGTCTCGATGTGTATTTGAGACCTTTGATTGAAGAGCTTAAATTTTTGTGGGACGTTGGTCATCCCACTTTTGACAAGTACACGCACGAGATGTTCCAGATGTATGTCATGGTTGTTGGTACCATCAGTGATTTTCCTGCTCGTGAGATGTTGTCGGGCAACGTTGTTAGGGGATACAAGGCTTGTCTAGAGTGCCTTAGCGATGAGGGGAGCAGCAGTCATTGCAACAAGATATGCAGATTGGGTCACCGTGCTTTCCTTCCATATGATCACGAATGGCGGTTCGATGACAAGGCATTTGATGGGACCGTAGAACACGGTGTGACTCCCAGAAGATGGACGGGGATAGAAATTTTAGCAGTGCTTAATGAGTACGATTTTGGGCAGCTCAGCAACCATCCCAACATTGTGGCGGCAATACCTGAAAGACCCGACATGTACAAATTCTGGACACATAAGAGCATATTCTGGGAACTCCCATACTGGAGTAAGTTGTTGATCAGGCACTACTTGGATGTGATGCACATAGAAAAGAATGTGTGCGACAGTGTGGTGGGCACAGTGCTGAACTTGGAGGGGAAGACGAAAGACGGTCCTAAGGCACGCATTGATCTAAAAAAATGCTTAATAAGAAGACATTTGTGATTGAAAGAAAGGAAGAAAAAATGCCTCAAGCTCCTTACACCGTGAAGCCTGACCAGAAGAACCTAATTTTCAGGTGGATAAGTTGTGTGAAGTATCCTTCAGGCTATGCAGAAAATATAGCCCGGTGTGTGAACTTCCGGGACAATAAGATGTACGAGTTGAAGAGTCATGACTGTCATATCCTGCTACAACATCTCTTCCCTGTTTTCATTGGACCTTTCCTTCCCAGTCAGGTGGTGGAGCCGTTAGTAGCGTTGGCAAGATTTTTCCAGAAGTTATGCACACGGGAAGTGTCTCGATGTGACCTCCGGGAAATGCAAGAGGACATCATTTATATCATGTGTAAATTTGAGAGGATATTTCCTCCAAATTTTTTTGACATCATGCCTCACCTGATGATCCATCTTCCTGAGCAATTGTTGCTTACCGGTCCAGTACACTACACTTGGATGTATCCCATGGAAAGGTACGTTTTTTACACTTGCATTCCTCAATATATGTACATGTTCAATAATCATAACATTTTGCAACTTGATTTACAGGCAACTTGGAGACTACAAAGATTATGTGGCTAATAAATCCGCTCCTGAAAGATGTATAGCTGAAGCATATATTGCGCACGAGTGCGTCACCTACATGAAGTTGTATTTAGGAGCATTGAAGGAAACTCTGCAAACCATGCCGGTAGATGTACCGAAGTTCAATCTTTCCATAGTCTCTAGTGATGTTGAAGTGTATGCAATTTTGCCAGACTCCTACAAGTTGCAACCATATGAGCTAGTCATTGCCCACTGGTGGGTATTGATTAACTGTCCAGAAGTTGAATACTAGAAAGACATCCATCTACATTGTCCAGACATTCAAGGTGATCTCGAGTACCACAACAGGGAGTTCGCAGATTATTTTGGCGGTTGGGTATGTAATTTAATTTTTCTCTACGGGTTTATGTTCATTGCATAATTATCCATATTTACAGTTGAGATGGTTGGTTGCAGATAAACCATATTCAATTTGATGGTCACCCAAATTGGTCGCACGAACTAAGACTTCTAGCGATGAAGCCGATAGTCTCAAGAGTTTACCCGATGTGCAAGGTGAATGGCGTGCAATTTATATGCGAACAAAGAGACAGCAGAAAGAGAACACAGAATTCTGGGGTCATGGCACATGGTGGGCGGAATGGAGTTGACTATTATGGTGTTCTTGATTCAGTGGTGGAACTCGTTTATGGGCAAGGCATGACAGTGCACCTCTTCAAGTGTAGATGGTTTGATACTAGGCCGCAGAGCATGAAGACCGATCAGTACGGAATATTATCGGTGAACACTGCTACAAGTTCTTACGAAGATGACCCGTTCGTTTTTGCCACATCGGTAAAACAAGTGTTTTATCTTGATGACTTTGCTAAAGGTGACGCGTGGAAAGTAGTCAACCTTGTGCACCCTCAAAACATTTACCGGGCGGCTACACTTGGAGAGGCCGAAGACGAGGAAGAGGATGTTGCGTATCAAGAGCCCAACGCAATAGGTATTCCTAACCCCTCTACCATTTGCCTTAATAATTTTAAAGCGGGTCGTTCGGTACGAATTCATGATGAAGAGCCAAGGCTTGTTGATGTTGATCCAAATCAAGAAACAGACGAATACTCTGGCGATGAGGAAATACATATATTACCAGAAATTAATTCTGACCCCGAAGAAGACTCATCGGATGATTTCGATTACGAGCCTTAGTTTTAATGTATGACTCTGATTAATTTGTATAATTTTTCAAAGACCTTTTCCTTTATAGTTTACACATGTTGAATTCATATTTCAGTTATTTTATATTAATTTTGGTGATACATGATGAACATGTTGAATTTAATGTATGGTTTACTAATATCGTCTGTTTTTTTAATGTATTTTCTTACTTTAGCCGACGAAATACACTATAATTCGTCGACTAAGATGGTTTTTGCTGACGAATTATCTAATATTTCGTCGGCTATTCCGGTATTTTTAATTTTTTAATTACATACTATAGCCGACGAAAAAAGCCTTAATTTGTTGGCCATAGATGTTTTAGCCGACGAAAAAGCCTTAATTTCGTCGGCCATAGTTGTTTTTTATTTTTTTTATTACACACTTTAGCCGACGAAATACACTGTCATTCGTCGGCTAAGATGGTTTTTGCCGACGAATAACCTAATATTTCATCGGCTATAGTTATTTTTTTATTTTTTAATTACATACTATAGCCGACGAATACGTTAGGGTATTCGTCGGCTAAACCCTAAAATTTTTCTATTACCTACTATAGCTCTATGTTCGGTGGTTATTTTGCGTAAAATTTTTATACAACTTGTTGCGTGTCATCGGTTTAAAACTATTTTCCGTTGGAGGTCCGGCCAAAATACGTAATTTAGATGGTCAAACGACCTTTTCCGTGCGTTTAGGGGTTTGACTTACGAGATTGACCGTCCGGATCGAGCCCTTATTCTTTTCGGATCAAGTTGAATTTTTTCCCATACATGTATTTTATCATGATGGTCAGATCTGACGGCCAGATTTGTGTTTCTCAAGTTTGATCATCACAATCACAACATGCGTACTAATGTTGTATAACTTGTTTACCAAGTGTTATGTAAATGTTCCGTTTCAAAAACAAACTATACGTAGAACCTTCAAACGTAAAAAAGTCGTGAAATAAGACATGACCAGAATGCTGAAATACATCTACGGTTGAAAAATCACGGTATTCCGGTCATGTCTCGGTGCCGATAGTTGCGGTCAATGCCATTTTCATTTCTTTCTCCCTATAGGTAGCCCTATGTTCGGCGGTTATTTTTCGTAAAATGTTTATACGACTTGTTGCGTGTCATCGGTTTAAAACTATTTTCCGTTGGAGGTCCGGCCAAAATACGTAATTTAGACGGTCGAACGACCTTTTCCGTGCGTTTAGGGGTTTGACTTACGAGATTGACCGTCCGGATCGAGCCCTTATTCTTTTCGGATCAAGTTGAATTTTTTTCCATACATGTATTTTATCATGATGGTCAGATCTGACGGCCGGATTTGTGTTTCTCAAGTTTGATCATCACAATCATAAGATGTCAAATGTATAAATGTTTAGCCGATGAATTTCAAAGGTTTAGCCGATGAATTTATAAAGTTTAGCCGACGAATTTCAAAGTTTTAGCCGAAGAGTTTAGAGGTTTAGGCGACGAATTGGTGTATAGCCGACGAAATTTTTATCTTTAACCGACGAACAAATTATTTCGTCGGCTAAAGTCTTCGGGTTTAACTGTGAAACCCTAGCCTCCTCCCTCCTCCCTGCCTCCCGGTCTCCTCCCTCCTCCCTCCCGGTCTCCTCCCTCCTCCGTGCCTCCTGGTCTCCTCCCTGCCTCCTCCCTGCCTCCCGCCCTCCTCCCTGCCCTCCGCCCTCATCCCTGCCCTCCGCCCTCCTCCCGCCCTCCTCCCCGCCCTCCGCCCTGCCTCCCGGTCTCCTCCCTTCGGTCTCCTCCCTCCTCCCCCGATCTCCCGGTCTCCAATGTTTAATTTGTGTTAATTTAATTTCTGTTACTTTAATTTGTGTTAATTAAATTTGTGTTAATTTAATTTTTGTTAATTTAATTATGTGTTAATTTAATTATGTTAGTTTATGTGTTTATTTTTGAATATATGTGTTAATTTATTTTTGATTTCGAATTTAGTTTTATGATATGTTAGTTAATTTATGATTATGTTGAGATATATAATATTGTTATGTAATTATTAATTAAGTACATCTATATATATATATATATTGGTATGAAGTTATTTTTGATTTCGAATTTACTTTTATGCTATGTTAATTAAGTATATCTATATATATTGTTATGTAATTATTAATTATGTATATCTATTTATTGAATAAGTATAATTTTAAACATGTATAATTTTTTATAAAATAAAGACAAAATAATCTAAAGCCTTAGATTAATATTTTAAATAGGATGAGCGACTTTTTTCGATCGAAGAAGAGTTCGAAGGGCCAAAAGTCTGAATCGTCTGAGGGAACCTCTAGCAATCCTCAAACGACGTTTCAGGGCCAGATGACAGCCAGACGTGCGAGTCTTCTGGAGACAACGCCGGAGGTGCCCCTTTCATCGAGGCAGGCGGCCGTCCCTCGTTCCTTGAGGCCCTTGTGGCCTCAGACCCAGACGGAGGTGTCTGCACCTCGTATGCCCGAGATACACCGGGCGCCCACTCCGGGTCCTACTTCATCGGATAGTGGGTCATCTGGGGTACAGATGCCGCCGCCTCATCTGTTCCTTCCGCGGATGATACCGGCGTTACCTGTAGTCGATGGCTCAGGGACGCCGATTTATCCACTGCCCCCGCCAGTGGTTCCATCAGCGGCGTACCGGTTCGTGCCTTTTGATATGCCTCTTATTTCTGCGAGGGTATCATCATCGGCGACAGAGCCGGAATCCGTCGCGAGCTCCTCAGGTAATCAGTGATGCATGATTATTTTTAAAGGGTCATATATATTTTAATAATCAATTTGGCTGAATCATGTGATAGGCACAAAGAAGAAGAGAGGCCCCGTCACAGGGAAGGTCCTCGAGAAGATGGTGGGTACCGTGGGGAGGATCGTCATCGATACTGACGGGGATGGCCACGTAGTATCCGGCAGGAAGTCGATGACGTACTCCGGCCGCGTGGGAGCTCTCATTAGAGATAGAGTCCCTATGTTGTGGTCCGACTAGGGCGAGGTCCCGCAGGAGGTTAAGGACATGGTCCACAACGCGATGTCGGTGAGTTTACAAAATAATATTATGTATTAAATTGTTGATTTCTCGAAAAGCTAAACTAATAAACGGTTAAATGCATGTGTGGTTTGAGGTTCCCGAGCACTTGAGGGACAGCTGGGCCGACGTTGTGCACGGGGGAAGGTACGTTGGGAAGTTAATGAAAAACAAAATTGTATGTGATATTAATAATATTTCTAATATTTTTGTTGTATCTGTAGGTACAAGGAGTGGAAGAACGAGCTGCGGACCCATTGGACTACGCACGGGAACGCACGTTCTGGTACCCCTGCTGAGTTCCAGTACAGGGAGTACGAGTGGCGTTGGCTTCTGACATCAGAATTCAACAACCCTCGTAAACAGGTATTTAAATAAATTAGTTAGTTAATTTAAAAATAAGTACGTGCGTTTTAAAATATTTTACTAATAGTTTACTTTTTTCTTTGAAGGCGGTTTCCCAGGTGAACGCTCAGAATCGGCAACGCAACACAAGGAACCATCATGCCGGTTCTAGACCGTTTACTGTCTTCATGGACGAGACGGCCAAGGAATATCCAGAAGTCAACCCATACGTCTATACGTACGAGAAGACATATCTTGACTCCCAGGAGGATATTGTAAGTCACCTTACGTTTTTAAATTTTTAAATTTATGTAAAAATATTAATTAATAATTTTTTTCCTATCCATTTAGGCGAGGGTGAGGGAGGCTACTGACGAGGTCATGAGTACCGTAGTGAGGGAGACATGGCTGGACACGCAGGAGGAAGAGATGTCCGAAGCCATTTCCCAGATCGACACTTCGGATCTGACGATTGGGGCGAGGATCATGGGCACAGCCTTCCCACCGAGAGCAAACAACTTCTACTGTCGAGGTCTAGGAAAGTCAGGCGAGGGGGTCCTGAAGACCACTCCAGGATTTCAACGAAAGGCAGCCTCGACCAGCAGCAGGACCACGTCCACGATCAACAGGATGACTCAGTTAGAGTTGGAAGTTCAGAGACTACGAGAACAGCAAGCTGCTCAGGCTGCCTATATTTCCTTGCAGGCAGCCTTTAATGCCGCGCAGACAGCCTATGCTGCCGAGATACATGCCATCCAGCAGGCCGAGCAGCAATAGATGTTCTAGTACATGCAGGACTTTGCAACTGCCCAGATTCAGGGACTTCCGCCTCTGCCCATGACGGTACCCCAGCCACCGCAACCTCCACAGCAACCTCCGCAGCAGCACCCAGAAGAGGACCTTAATTTAGACGATATAGAATTTATGTAGTTAATATATACTTTTATGTGTTTGATACTTTTATGTAGTTGATATATACTTTTATGTGTTTGTTGTTGGTTATATGGAATTGTTTTGGTGTATTTTGCAGCTTGCTTGGAATGGTAATTCAGAAATTTTGGGGTTTTTTTTTTTACTGGAATAGACTTATAGCCGACGAAAAAAGCCTTAATTCGTCGGCTAAAGTTTTTTATTTTTTTTAAAATAAGTTTTAGCCTACGAAATATGCTTTAATTCGTCGGCTAAACCCTATAAAGTCGACGAAATACACTATATTTCGTCGGCTATAGGTGTTTTATATTTTTTTATTACAACCTTTAGCCGACGAATATTTTAAATTATTCGTCGGCTGAACTATGGAAGATAACCGACGACACAAAATTCGTCGGCTATAGTCTAAAGTTTAGCTGACGACATTATTTCGTCGGCTAAAGTATGAACTATAGCAGACGACATTATTTCGTTGGCTAAAGTATGACTATAGCCGACGACATTATTTCGTCGGCTAAAGTTTGGACTATAGCAGACGACATTGTTTCTTCGGCTATAGTCATACTTTAGCCGACGAAATTTTTTGTGTCGTCGGCTAAAGTCATCACAGACGACCCTTTCCCGACGACACTATAGCCGACGAACCTTCGTCGGCTAAGAGCTTCGTCGACGAATTTTTTTAACAGCCGACGAAAATTTTTCGTCGGCTAAAGTACTTGTCTTGGTAGTGATGGTCATCTGATGAATAAAGAAATCATGGTCAATCACCGTTAGATGTAAATCTAAATGTGGAAAACAAAATAAATTAACTTTAAAATAATACTTCTCACATGTTAAATTTAAATTCAACGGTAATTGACTATTTCATTTTATTTCGGTCAGGCGAAGTTAACAATCATAATAGTTTTCTATTATTTTATTTATTTAGTATTGGTAACATATTCAACAGTAGTTTGCTGGAGAATTGTTCTTCATCTGGACTTCGTGGCCAATCATCCGAGAAATTTTTTTAGTACTACTTGACATGTGGTCTTAGATTCTAATTAAATTTAGAAATAATTTTTCTTTTTAGAAATATGAATTTTTTATAAAAAATTATTTCAGTTATTTTATTAAAAATTATTTCAGTTATTTTATTAAAAATTATGTCATACTGTCATGTGGTTCTCCGGTAACATCTAAAAATTTCTCTAATCATATACATCTTTTATAATATAACGAGTAGCTGCTTTTAATCTCAATAATTAAACTAATAAAGCAAAAAAAAAAAAGCTTATGTAGTACTAATGATAAAAAAAAAACTGAAAAACTAGAATCATATGCTGAAGAATTTCTCATTTATTTCCCAAAAAACTGCATCCAAACCTTGCATGCTATATGCTTTCCCCATTTAACCGGTAAACCGGCCAAACAAAATGATCAAATTAAGAACATTACTGAAATTTATATAATATATAAAATATGTATTTGTAAACTGAAATTTAATTAACAACTAATATATAATTTGTTATAGCATGAAATTTAGACCTGCGTGCCCTTTTCTGGTTGTGCCCTAGCTAGCTATTCGAAACGATTATCAGTATCCCGACATGGCCATATGCAAGCATTAGGAAATTGGACACAGCTACAGTGATTTGGGAAAAGCAGAAAACCACAAACCATACCACATTGCCTAATTATATCAATTAGCTGAAAAGCAACGCATAACCAGTTGGCAACTTGACCAATGCCTTAATTTGCTTATATATAATTAATCACAGAACATCAAATCGATTAGGCGCGCTGCTTTGCTGATGCTTCATCGTTCTAGCTAGTGCATTGTAGGCTGCACTTGTCGTTTCTTCCCATTCATCTATCTCAGTCTGGTTCAGTTGGAGACATGACCCCTTCACTTTCGACGCCCTTAATTTTCCTTTCAATTTGGTGCGCCAGTTTATTTACCTAATCCCTAGCTCACTTTGTTGATATGCTGTTTTCTTGGGGTTGTGTCTTTTGAAGTTTCAACGAGGATTATAAATGACAACGATACACTATTGAAATGACTATAATACTTTTAAGGCTCTGGTGTCTAAACTTTGTTGAATTGGACATAACCGTTAAAATAGCACAAAATGTCAATTGGCATGCCTGTGCTAAAAACAAAAAGTAGCTAGCTTAATTCTCGCAAAACACATAAATCTGTCATTTTTAGCACACAACTTGTAGCTATATGGATGATCAAGATTAAAAAATATAATACATATACATGATAATCCTTACATGTTAATTCTTATGAATGATTATAATTGCTTAATATACTTACACGCCGTGTATAAACTTCATTTTTCGCATCTTTTACTCATTTACGCACCTACCTAGTTCAATTTATTTACATGCGGAAATTGTTTCCACATACAACTCGTTGTTTAACTAGCAAAGTGGATCATCCTCCAAGGCCATGGAGCCATGGATGTTATGAACCCAGGAGGGTTGACCATCTTCTTCTACAGTTCTACTAGAAGCATGGACTCTATCCGACTAGGAAAATTATGCATTAGAGATAATGCGAATTAAACGTTCGAGTCATGCCAACTTGAGAGCGGCGACAAAGGTGTCCAAGACTTTGAACTTTGAAGAAAGAGACACGTGACCGAGAAGCTGACATGGATCAGTTCAAGTGACACAAGTCCGACGTGGACGAGTGCGTGGCTGAACAGCCAAACCAATAATTTGACTGCAGGCCCCACAACGACACGTGGACGGTGACCTCTCCGGCATTTCACCTTCACCCACCCACAATCATTTCGGTTGATCATGGATGGAAGATGTACTTTCTTTCTATCCATAGTGCTGCTCCCTATCACCTCTGGCCGGAGAAGACAATAGAATTCTGAAGATATGGGTGCATGAATCATATGAATGTACCAGGCCCATTTCCCCCAGCTACAAAAATAGTCACACACACTGGACCCTCTCTCTCTCTCTCTAATAAACTTCTTTGATTCTAATCTCGTCCTTTGTCGTTTATATATGTATGCCCTCACCTATCAGCAACATGAATGAGAGAAAAGACCCTACCTGCATAGTGCATCCCTGCATCCCTTAAGAGTCTAGATCACTCCGTTTCAATGCCTCGAGAAAGTTTCAGATATCTTGAACTTACAATAATCTATATTAGGTGTGAGGCTCTGCTGACTTTTTGGGTCTGAAGCTTTACCTATTTGGCAAGTAATAAGAATGAAACAGAAGGAAAGGATTGGGGAATAGGTCTCCTGTAGAGGAACAAGAAATATTAGAAAAGGGGGAAAAAAAAAAAAAAACATGCAGAATTTTTTTTGACGCAAAGACGGGCATATAACCCATTGTATTAACAGTTACAGCCAGAATGACACCGATACAGATCCCAACAAATTGATGTGATTCACATACCATTACATTGTACATTGTCGCTTATCGACGATAAACCTAGCAAGCTATAATCTAGCCCTACATAAATATAATTTTGCATGAAATTTTCGTCACCAAGGCACTCAATCAAAAAGTGTTCACTATCTAGATATAAAAGAAACATCATAATCTAGAGGCATAAAAGGGGAAAAAAAAACAAACATGCATAATTTTTTTTTTACGCAAAGGCGGGCATATAACCCATTGTATTAATAGTCGTAGCTAGAATGACACCGATACAGATTCCAACGAATTGAGGTGATTCACATATCATTACATTATACATTGTCGCTCATCGAAAATGAGCCTAGCAAGTTATAATCTAGCCCTACATAAAGATAATTTTACATGAAACTTCCGTCGCCAAGGAACTAAATCAAAAAGTGTTCACTATTTAGATGTAAAAGAAACATCATAATCTACAGGCATAAAAACCTACCTAGATTCCTAAAAACCTACATAAGGACTTATTGGAAATAAATTAGTAAAAACTAATTTAAACCCTAATGGCCCAAAAAGATGGGCTTAAAAAACTAGAAAGATTAAGAAAAAGAACATAGAAAGGGCCTAAGAACAAGTGACAGATCCAAACTCCACCAATCCAGAATGGCCCAACAACAACATCTAAACTCAAAAGTCCAAATCTGAGGAGTACCGAGTGTACCCCGCCTAAACCTGAGATTTGTGCACCCCACCATCCTCACCGCCTGTTGATCGGCGTTGAGTCACACTGACAGAAACATCGCCACTTACCCAACAATGATCCACCTCAGGTCACCCAAAACCAGCCACCAACAAAAACCGCCCTCGAAACAGATTCAGATTCGCCAGCACCGCAAGTCGTGGTACCCAACATGTCGAAGATCTGCACCCACCGGCTAGCGAAACTTATTGGCCAACCCAAATGACGACGCTCCAAACCAACAAAAGCAGTTCCTCCTCCAATCCCATCCGCCTCCATGACTCAGCCTCTCGATTCGACCAAGACACCTTTAAACCACCCCTGACCTAGACCAATGAGCAAGAGATCCCACCATCGCTCCAGCCAGAGGCATCACAACTTCCCGTCCGGCCACTCACAACACTCACCGACAAGGCTAGACACTTGCATCAACACGATGGAGCAATTGGATGAGAGCTAGAGAAGAGCAAGGGGAGGTTTTATAGGGTTTGGCTCTTGACGGCGCCCTTTTACAACTAAGTCTTAGATTAAAAGTGCTTAAGCTAGGCAACAAACATGCAGAATAGCAAAAACACTTGGTGTGATAAAAGGGCAAGGGCAAAAGGGAAAAACAAGTATTGGAAAAAAAATAAAAAAATAAAATAAAACACCTAAACTCTTTGTGTAAACCGATCTTAATGGTAAAATCAAATCACACCAGTATAGAATTAGTTCCAAGAATATCTAGCCTCGTTTACCAATTTCAGGCATTAATCCTATATCTCATCTCATGTATGAGAAATGGAAGAATAAAGTTTGAATGAAACATCAATTTATTTTTCATATTTTCCCCTTGTATTCTAAGTACATGAAGGTTGGTAACTTGAATGAAGCATCTGGCTATTTGGTTGATTATGGTATCCTGACCCAAGAAGCCCAGCACACTGTCCGTGTGAAGACCTTCATTACTGTACATTCTGCCACAAGAAGTGCACAGTTTTCACAACCAAATGAACCACAATCTCCCAGCATAAAGTTTGTGTATATTACAACTACAAAGCAGTGAAACAAATAAGGCCTCTTTCCAAATGCAACCCCAGGTCACCATTGAAATATCTGTGATATACCCACTTCAGTATTACTGCTGTAAAATAATTAATTGGCTCATAGAGGATATATTCTGGGAAAGCACTATGACAAGAGCTGATATCAGGGTATAGTCTGTTCACAAATGGAAAAATCTAAAGGGACTCATGGACATTTCCACTCGGTGACACATATATAGACGCATGATTAGATAAAATAGCCTAGTCGTGGTTCTGTGGACTAGTAAGGACTGGAAAGGTAAAGAAGTCTCTGAAACCTTGAAAGTAACACTTCAGCCATGCAATCATTTAAAAAAAATAACATTTCAGCCATGTAAAGGTATTGGCAGTAACAAATCACTAAAAACACTTGTGAAGTTCCTTAATAAAGACTTAGACTCGAATTCTCTGGGTATTTGAAACAGTATCACAATTGGAAATGATATCAACATGAAAGCTAGACAACTGCAACTGAAAATCTGAGATGGTAGCACATGAAACCACAAAAAAGTGAGCAGAAAAGAATAGTATAACTTGCTTTCACAAACAAGCAAACAACAAATTACAAACTATGAAATCACGACGAATTCATTCAAGTTTATTATTCAGACATGAAGTCGAAACAACTGTCATGTTTCTACAGATATTGGCCCCCCTGTAATGAATCTATTTTTTGTTCTGTGCATATTTGTAGCTCAACTGTAAGTAGACGGGTATTCAAAACTAAACTCCTAATACCCTTATCAAAAGAAGCCGTTCCCGTTAACAGATTATTGCCCAATATACCCTATAATTTGAGTCTCACATTCCACAATCACACATTACACATACAAGACTGAGACTTATAATTCTGCAACTTCCAACAACAATGTCATAACTAACAACTTACATAGTTAACTTACTCATCTGGTCTCCTACTTCTATTCTTGTTTCCATATATCAATCCAGTCTCCTGAGAAAAAGACAACTCAAAAATCTAAGGAACATAATTTTAATAGATTTCAAAAAGAAAAAAAAATCAGAAACTCAGGAAACAATACCTGTGGATCCGGAACGGGTTTCCGTTTCTCTATATATATATATATTTGGGTTTGAAGCTTCTGCCAAAGCTACCATAGCAGCCCTTTCCTATATCCCCAAATTCAAGTGTTCAACATTAGCATACTAAGAATCTAACGAAATCAATAAAACCAAAATTAGAGTTCAGAATAAGAACCTGTTGTTCACGCTTGAGTTCTTGCGAGGGCTTGACCCAGAGAAAGTAGGCTAGAGTTCCGGCGACGACCCACGAGGCCAAGTTGCTTCCACCTCGTAGGCCTCCCATGGAATTGCCGATGAATGACCTAACACTCTTCCAATTGCTCGTCATTGTGGAGGAATCTAGGGTTTTCGATATGTAGTTCTCGCCAATTTGGGGATTTAGGGTTTTTGAATTCACTGCTTCTTCTTTGCCGATCCTGAACTATTGCACCGAGGGTGAGACAGTGGTAAGTAAGAAGTGCTGCGCAGGAAAAGAAAGCAGTTTGGGCCTGTTGGGCCTTCATTTGTTGGACCGGTAAATGTTCAAAATATGCATTGCGGCATAATGTTTGACCACTTGATAACTTCGTGTGATTTACACGTAAGTTGTAGGGCTCTCAACCTGGTGCATTTTTAAAAATTTAAGGAATGTATGAATGTAACTCAAATATAAATTTTGTCTAACACCACTTCGTATTTAATCAAGCAGCCATTGCTAAATTAGATTGAAACTTGCTCAACCTTCAAATTGGTGGGTATAGTTAGTGACTAACAAATACTTTAAGCATGATCACTTTCTTACTATGTAGAAGAAGTCTTCTCAATCTTTTGCATGGAAAGGTATTTTAGACTCTCGAGATATTATCATTGAGGGAACGCGTTGGATTATCGGTGATGGTGCCTCTATTTTATTTATGTGTAATTGGTTATTGCCCTTCCCTTTACATCAACCATTCCCGCTCATGCTAGGAATACTATCCATTTTGTAAAATTGATATGAAACAATCGATCATCTCTTTGTGCTATGTGAGTTTGCTCAAAGCGTTTGGAATTTATCCCCACTCCATGTTCGGCCTCCCTTAGGTCAATCTCTTCTTCTCTGGTTAAAAGTTTTGTTTGCTCGATATGTTTAACATTCAGTTTGCCTTGATGATTACCTAGTCTATTAGGCATACTCGGAATCATTTCATTTCAAATTTGTTATTCTACTTCTCAATGTTATTTTCATGCTATTTCTTTTCTCAAGAATTATTGTTAGGATGCTAATATCACGTATCATCACCCTAAAACCTCAGGTATTCCTATCATTAAATGGGACCCTCTTGATTCTGGTTTTATCAAAATAAACTTCGATGCTTCGGTTCTAGGTAATAGAGCTGCTATTGGGTTTGTATTTAGAGATAACAATGGAAATCCATTGACTGCATATGCCAAGCATATTGAAGATACTTCGGTGTTGGTGGCTGAGACTACTGCTCTCAAGGAGGCATTACACACGGCTTGGTTACAAAAGTTATCTCATGTGGTGGTGGAAGGTGATTCAAAGCTTCTTATAGATTGTCTCACTAACACAAAAACCGTTTTAAACAACGTCTATTAGACGACGTATAATAATAACCCGTCGTATGATTGATTTTTAACTTTTTAGATGTCAGTTTTATAAAAAATCGTCGTGTGAAAGTGCAAAAATTTGAGTGTCAGGTTTCCCACATTGAATGATGTCCAACATGTAAGAGTGATACCACGATTCATTAAAAAACTGTGGTGTGAGTGTATACATTTTTAGGAAAACCCTATCCCCATCATTTTCCTCTGACATCTCCTCACAATTCAACCCCAAACTTGTAGGGGAAACACGAAACCTGATGGAGGGAATGTTAAAATCTCAAATTTTGGGCGTTAGACCACATTTATAGTTTAAACGTTGTGTGATTGGCTATTAAAATGAATAAAACTTAATCGACATGTCGAAACCCTCCCCTACATTTCAGCCCAAACTTAAACTTCCCCCCAACACTTAGAAAAAAAAAAAAAAACCCTAGCAGCTTGGTAACCAACACAACCTCACCTCTCTCGACATATCACAAGCAAAACAAAAAACACACACTCAACCCACACAGCCTTCTCTCTCTCTCTCTATCTCTCTCTCTCTCGCTCTATCTCTCTCTCTCTCTCAACCCACATCCTTCTGCTCTTTCTACCTCGTCGGAGACGACGACGAAGCTGTTGGCAAGCCATGGCCCTTAGACCATCGACCAATCCCCCTTGGATTTCATTCCTACGGTTTCGAATTCAATCTCCGATAATGAGTTCGACGAGTTCCAAGCGACCGAGGCATCTGATCTGTCTTCCGGCATCCAATCCCCATCTTCTCAAAACTCATATTTTCAGACGAAGAACCCCTTCACCATAGTCCAGCTAGCTTCAAAGCTGATATTCTCCCAAAGGTAAATGTCCCCAATTTAATCTCAACAGAAATTTCTAGGGTTTTTAGTTTAGGGATTTCTAATTGTTTCTTCTTTTGTGTTGGGTTGTTTAATGGATTCACACCAATGTGGGGGCAGCCTATAGGTTTCACAAAGGGACCTCCACGGATGGAGATTTCAATTTCTGGTCGAAGATGGGGAAATTGGAAGGTGCAGTGCAACCGGAGCTCGAAATTGAAGTACCGGAAAACGAAGGAGGTGAGGCTAATACCATGGTACCCTTCTCTCTCTCACACACTCAATGTTCTTGTTCTTGATATCATGTCAATTTTTAGGTGTCTGTTTGTTTTCTGTGTTTTGGTTAGTTCTGAAGGCCATTGATGGAGAATATCAAAATGAAGAGGTTAGTCCAAGTTCTAAGTTGGATTCTTATAATTTTTTTTTACAGAATTGCTCTCTGTGTGATTCTAATTGTTCATCATTGTTTCTGATAAGGAATCGCAGGGATCCAAAGGTGAGGAATTTTCCAATGTAAATTTGCGAAAGGCATGGTTAGAAGAGAAAGGTCTTGCACTGTAAATTTGCAGTTTGATTGGATTCAATTTTAAATTGATTTCCATATTTTTAACTGACTGTGCGTGAAGACATTTCCCTCTATGTATAGCAATTCTTTCTTCTTGAATCATTACATCTATTTCTGAAAACATATCTGAAAGATATATCCCAAATGGGTTCTTGCTAATGTAAGCATCCAGTGGCTATTGTTATGCTGCTATATGATTTGTCTATCTTTTGTTCTAGGAATTGGATTGGGAGTCTGTTGCTTCTGGTTTACTACATGACACAGTCGAAGATACCAATGTTGTTACCTTTGAAAGGATAGAGGAGGAGTTTGGTGCTACTGTTCATCATATTGTAGAAGGAGAGACTAAGGTTCCTTTTTGCATATATTGTCATCATGTTTGATACTTTTATTATTATTATTGTACGATATATCTCTTTTCATAGCTCTATTCTGTTTCACATACCTGCCAATTAATTTTGGAAGACAGCAGTTCAATGTTCTTCTCCTTTGTGTGTAGGTGTCAAAGTTGGGAAAGTTGAAATGTAAGGGTGAACACGATTTTGTTCAAGATGTAAAAGCATATGATCTACGGCAGATGCTTCTAGCCATGACAGAGGAGGTAGTTTTATTCATTACAATATGTGGAATTCTGTGTATTATTGAGTAATGCCATTTGGAAACTAAATAGAGGGTGTTCCAGGTCCGGGTTATCATTGTCACACTACCAGAAAATGAGTCTTCGGCGACGAAACAAAAAAAAATCGGGCGACGATTTTTTTTTTCGTCGCCTAAGAGAAACTTGGCCGACGAAAAAAAAAATCGTCGCCCAAGAAAAAAAAATCGTCGCCTAAGGATATATTTCGTCGCCTAATATAGAAACTAGGGCGACGAAACCATATTTCGTCGCCTAAGATATTTATATCGTCGCCTAAGTTTTTTAATCCTTAGGCGACGACACTAAAATATATCGTCGCCTAAGTATTTTATTTTTTTATTTTGACTTGGCCGACGAATTACACTAATTTCGTCGGCCAAGAGTAATCCGAATAATTAAAATAAAATAAAACACATTTAAATTTCATTGTACATGATTTTTTATTTTACTCTTGGGCGACGAATTTAACAAATATCGTCGCCCAAGTATTATCTTGCCGACGAATTACCCTATTTTCGTCGGCCAAGAGTAATCCGAATAATTAAAATAAAATAAAACACATTTAAATTTCATTGTAAAGGATTTTTTATTTTACTCTTGGGCGACGAATTTAACAATTATCGTCGCCCAAGTATTATCTTGGCCGACGAATTGACCTAATTTCGTCGGCCAAGATAATCCGAATAATTAAAATAAATAAAGCACATTTAAATTGTAAGGTAATATTTTTTATTTTTATAGTCCCGTCAGCGTCTCGTCGATTGGAAACTATTCTCAGTTGAAGGTCCGGCCAGATTACGTGATTTGGAGGGTCGAATAGCCGTTTCCGTCCGTTTAGGGGTTTGACGGCGCCGATTGACCGGACGGATCGAGCCCTTATCTTTGTCCGATGGAGCTAAATTTTTTCCCACCTATGTAATTCGTTATGCTGGTCATATCTGACGGTAGGTTTTCAGTTCCTCTTCTCCGATCACCAAACTCACGTTATATGTACTAATGTTGTATAACTTTTTTATACTAGTGTTGAGTTTAAGTGTCGTTTTGAAGACAACGTATATGTAGATGCCTCAAACGCAAAAAAGTCGTGAAATAAGATATGACTGGAATGGTGAAATACGTCAACCCGTGAAAAATGAAGATATTCTGGTAAAATTTCGGTGTCGGTTGTTCCGGTCAACGAAATTCTCTTATTTCTACCTAGTGGTAGCCCTATCCCGGGTATTTATTTTTTATCAAATTTTTATAGTCCCGTAAGCGTCTTGTCGATTGGAAACTATTCTCAGTTCAAGGTCCAGCCAGATTACGTGATTTGGAGGGTCGAATAACCGTTTCCGTCCGTTTAGGGGTTTGACCGCGCCGATTGACCGGACGGATCGAGCCCTTATCTTTGTCCGATGGAGCTAAATTTTTTCCCACCTACGTAATTCATTATGCTGGTCATATCTGACGGTAGGTTTTCAGTTCCTCTTCTCCGATCACCAAACTCACGTTATATATACTAATGTTGTATAACTTTTTTATACAAGTGTTGAGTTTAAGTGTCGTTTTGAAGACAACGTATATGTAGATGCCTCAAACGCAAAAAAGTCGTGAAATAAGATATGACTGGAACGGTGAAATACGTCAACCCATGAAAAATGAAGATATTCCGGTAAAATTTCGGTGCCGGTTGTTCCGGTCAACGAAATTCTCTTATTTCTACCTAGTGGTAGCCCTATCCCGGGTATTTATTTTTTACCAAATTTTTATAGCCCCATAAGTGTCTTGTCGATTGGAAACTATTCTCAGTTGAAGGTCCGGCCAGATTACGTGATTTGGAGGGTCGAATAGCCGTTTCCGTCCGTTTACGGGTTTGACCGCGCCGATTGACAGGACGGATCGAGCCATTATCTTTGTCAGATGGAGTTGAATTTTTTCCCACCCACGTAATTTGTTATGCTGGTCATATCTGACGGTCGGTTTTCAATTCCTCTTCTCCGATCACCAAAATCACGATATTCTGAATTTTATGATAGAACTCTTGGCTGACGATTTTCTTCATCTTGGGCGACGATTTTTGTAGTGAAGAACATCATCGCCCAAGTAGAGTATCTTAGGCGACGACTGGAAAAATCGTCGCCCAAGATTATCTTGGCCGACGATTTTCTTGATCATGGGCGACGAAATTTATAGTGAAGAAATCGTCGCCCAAGATTATCTTGGCCGACGATTTTCAAAAAACAGGACGACGATTTTTCAAGAATCGTCGCCCAAGAACTCCAATATAAATGCGCTTTGGACATCCATCGACTTTAGTTTTAAGCCTGAGATTCTAAATTGGATTCTCTTTACACTGCGCTTCAGCTTGGCTGATCTTTATTTATAGTGGTCAGCGCCAGGGTCAAGGTACGGTGTATATCATTCTGATGTGCTTCTGATTAGTGTGAAGGGGTGGGCATCATCTTTTCTTTGACTTGAAGTTTTGCTCTGTTGCCGTATATGGTTCTCCGACTCCATCAAATTGTGGTTAATAGAAGCAGAGCCATGCCAATTGTAGCTATTGCAGAGGATTTAGGTAGGGATATAGAAATTGTGTTAGGGATGTAAGTTTATATAGGTTGGTATCAGTTTTGTCTACTAGTTTCCTTTGACGATTCCAGAATTAAATTGGTAAGGGAATGTCAGAATGTATAGGGCTGTTTGTAATCATAGAAATTAGGCTTGCTCTGTGTCAAGTATGGCAGAGAAATCAAAACATGTGTGTATTGGGTTGAATCCTCAGACCGTAGATTGTATTGGTAATTGCTTGAATCCATGTACCAATGAAATGATCAGCATTTTGTGAATTGGGACAACACTTATTCTATGAGTAGTGAAAATTTTCTCACGAGTGTTGAATGAGCTCCTCTCCGGTGTAATTCCTAGAATTAAAAAAATTTCAGCAAAAATTAAAAAAATATTATTTATATATTTAAAAAAATTATTTAAATATTTAAAAAAAAATTTAAATATGTCTTAGGCGACGAAATTGCTAAATCGTCGGGCAAGGACTTACCGTATAAGACGACGAAAAAAAAGTATCGTCGCCCAAGTTCTTGGCCGACGCACTTCTGGCGACGACGTCTTGGCCGACGAAAAAAATTTCGTCGCCCCAAATTATAACATCTTAAGCGACGAAACAATTTTTCGTCGGCCAAGGTGTTAAATCTTGGGCGACGAATATTTTTGGGCGACGAGAAATATATTTTAGGCGACGAAATTCGTATCGTCGCCTAAGAATTACTCTTAGGCGACGACGGTATGAATTGTCGTCGCCCAAGTTCTTGGCCGACGCACTTCTGGCGACGACGTCTTGGCCGACGACCTGTCGTCGCCCAAGTTCTTGGCCGACGAAATTTGTTAACAGGGCGACGATTTTTTTTTGTCGCCCAAAGTGAAATTTCTGGTAGTGTCAAGTGAGCTGACAGATTACATAACATGCACACTCTTTCACACATGCCTCCACATAAGCAAGTAATATGTTGTTTGTTTAAGATCCAGTGGTTTATTAGTTATTACTCATTAGCTGATAGCGGTATATTACTTCAATGTTTCTGGAATCCAGTCCAACATTACAAGGGAAACATTGCAGGTCTTTGCTCCTCTAGCAAAGTTGCTTGGGATCGATGTACCAAATCAAGGTATACTGTTATTTCTTTTTTCTTTCTTTTCTCAAGTGATGTTCTGCATTTGTGTTTTTTAATTGTCAATCTTTCAGTTTTCAATCGGTAAAAATCCTGCTAGGTTCAATCTTTCACTATCCCAGAAGCACACCTAAAGTATACACTTCACTGTCTTTTTCTTTCTCACTTTTGCCTGGTTTTCTTGTAATTCTTGTGGAATTTTGGATGATTTTGCTTGTGTTTATGCTGAAATGGAATATATTTATTTTTGCAGATTGTGGAAGGTCTTATACAGAAAGCCAAAGAGGGTTGGATGTGATTGATACTTTTGGAATGGTCATGAACCTTCTCCAGGAAATGTACTATTTTGGATATCCACCTTCTCTTACTTGGTTCTGTCAAGTTTCAACCATTTGAAGTTTAAGACTTTAAGTACACATTGTCAAGTGTGTTTGTTGTGGACATTTGGTCTCCAAGGTGGTGTTGTTTCCATGCTGCATCATTTGCCTAGTACATAGTGTATAATGTGACCAAGAACTTACCAAAGAGAATGATGCACAAGAAGGTACAATGTGCTGTTGAGACAAACATTATGTTTTACTTGTTTGGAGAGGCACAAAATCAAGATAACTAGGAACTTTTAGTTTTACCTGTTTTTTCTTTTCTTGTAATACTGTTTCAGCTTTGAAACTTTTATTGTAATAAGCAATCAACTTATTGAACTCACTTTCTATATAGTGGGATTGAAACTAATGTGTGTAATGAATTTTTATTGTTATTGAATATTTATTGTTATTGAAATTATTATTTTTCAAATTATAAAATTAGATTCTAGCAAAAATATTAATAATATATATATAGAATAAAACTGAAAAATTTCACTAAAACCGACTTCTGAGTCTATATCAGATAACAGTTCTAAGAACAAACGTGGTATAACTTGCGATCACATGACGGTTTTCTTAAAGCAACCGTGCTGTAACTTTATGTCACACGACACAAAATATGTCGACAGGCTGTCGACATATGCTGGCATTCCATTTCTTTCGACATATGTCAACAGCAATCAGACGACGTTTCTATGAAGCATCAGACGGCACGTAAAAAGACAACGGTAATCTGGACAATCAGACGACATTTTTTGGCCGTGGTCTGATGCTATTTTTGTGGTAGTGTCTTATTGGGAAGGCTACGACTCCTTGGTGTATTCAATCCCTAATCCAGGACATCTTGTGGCTAGCATCTCAATTTCAGCTTGTTTACTTCAGGCATGTTCACCGTGATGCAAATTTTGTTGCGGGGTCGTCTAGCCTCTTTGGCAATGGCAACTTCGACTCCTAGTTTGGTTCCTTTTTGTGTATCTAGCGTTCTATTTGAATAAGCTGGGAGGGAGATCATCCAAAAGGATTTTTTTTTCTGTATTTTTGTTTATGTAAAACTTTCTTTATCCATTTAAAAGAGATAATGAGGTATTCTAAATTTTTAAATATTATTATCTAAGATTCTTAAGTATTCCTTGTTGTAAACATAAAAGATATGCGAACATGGTGTCCGTTAATTCGCGGAATAGGAATTTGCATTGCTATCAATGCACTACCAGAAGAAAGGTTATAGCCGACGAAAATAAAAAAACCAGGCCGACGAAGCAATTTTTCGTCGGCTATAGTGGGTTTTAGCTGACGAAATAAAATTTCGTCGGCTAAGGTAAATTTTCGTCGGCTATGATGTCCACTTTAGCCTACGAAATTTTCTTTCGCCGGCTATTTTAAATTTTCTTCGGCTATGGCAAACTTTAGCCGACGAAAGTTTATTTCGTCGGCTAAAGTTTACAAACTTATGGCCGACGAAATATTTAAAAGTTTAGCCGACGAAATTCATAGTCGTCGGCTAAAGTGCTTTATATTTGCAGATCTGGGCAGCAGCAGCTCATTTCGAAAAAAACGGGAAAAAAAACGGGAGAAGAAAAAAGGGGAGAAAAAGTTTGGGTGTTGTCGAAATCTGTCCATAATCAGTTTATGGAGCCATATATAGGTACGTATATGTATATATATGTTGATTAATTGAGTTTTATTTGAGTACGTTGATCGATTTTAATTAGTGTGATTAATTGAGTTTATTGATTTTAATTGTGATTGAGTTGATTAATTTTGAGTACGTTGGATGTATATATATATGTGTTGATCGATTTGGTTGATGATTTGAATTGATAATTTATATGAATTAATTTGTTGTTAATAAATAGTAGATATATATATATATATATGTTAATATTAATTTATAATATTATTGTGTTGATATGGTATGAAGTTGTTTATGATATATATGAGTTCATGATAATTTTGTAATTAATTAGTTGTAGTACGTACGTAGAATATATACTAAATGAATTGAGATTTTATACATGGCATGAAATTTTATTAATAATTAGCTAGCAGCGTTATAAATATATATATATATATATATTTTGTTATATTTTTCAGGATATGGATAAGAGTTGGATTTCGCTTCCAAAATGGGACAAAAGATACGGTGCAGGAGTTATGAGTTTTATAGAATATGCGATGGATAATGCTAACGGGAATATAATTTTCTATTGCCCGTGCACGAAATGTCAGTGTCGCAGCGATATGTATCGATTTCCCATTGACAAAGTATGGCAGCACCTGAGGAGTAACGGGTTTTGGGAGAAGTACACATGTTGGTTATATCACGGTGAAACATAATCAAGGGGTCCGCATGATCATGGCCAATTTTCCGAGACGGGCAGTGCTAGTACATCCAACGATCCAACAACGACATTCATCAACGACATGTTTCCTTATGAGAGCGGTGTATACGCTCAAGGACAGTATATGACTGACCCGGTGCAGCCCTTCCCTAGAGATGTGAACACTGCTGGTATTGAAAAGTATAACAAACTGCTTGCTTTCCAACAGACCCCTGTGTACCCCGGTTGTCAGAAGACCGTTCTTGAAAGTGTGATGGACGTAATGAGGATTAAAGTTGAGACAAAATCGACCGTGAAGGCTGTTGATGAGTATCTACAGTACACTGCTTCGATGCTGCCCAACGGTCATCGTCTTCCTACCACTCATCGGAAGGTCCGATGTATCCTGAAAGATCTTGGGCTTTCCTACATCAAGATCCATGCATGCAGATATGACTGCGTTCTCTTTTAGGGTAAAGATCCAGAAGGGAATGACATTGGTGGCCTTGACGCATGTCCGGTATGTCACATTGACAGATATAAGCTGACTCCTGCAGGTAACAGGAAACCGGTAAAGGTACTTCGGTATTTCCCTTTGACTGATAGGTAGGAGCGGTTGTACATGTCTTCACACACGGCCGAAGCGATGAGATGGCACGCTGATAGGGAATTGCATGACGAAGATACCCTTATACACCCTGCTGACGGGGAGGCTTGGAAGCATATAGACAGGGAGTTTCCTCAATTTGCGTCAGAGGTCCGAAATGTGAGGCTCGGGCTCTCATCCGACGGGTTCAACCCTTTTGGGAACATGAGTCTGCAATACAGTATATGGCCGGTGATTTTGGTACCGTACAACCTTCCCCCATGGATGTGCATGAAGAAGGAATACAATATGTTGAGTTTGTTGATTCCGGGGCCCGGTTATCCGGGGAAGTGTCTCGATGTGTACTTGAGACCTTTGATTGAAGAGCTTAAATTTTTGTGGGACGTTGGTCATCCCACTTATGACAAGTACACGCACGAGATGTTCCAGATGCATGTCATGGTTGTTGGCACCATCAATGATTTTCCTGCCCGTGGGATGTTGTCGGGCAACGTTGTTAGGGGATACAAGGCTTGTCCAGAGTGCCTTAGCGATGAGGGGAGCAGCAGTCATTGCAACAAGATATGCAGATTGGGTCACCGTGCTTTCCTTCCATATGATCACGAATGGCGGTTCGATGACAAGGCATTTGATGGGACCGTAGAACACGGTGTGCCTCCCAGAAGATGGACGGGGGAAGAAATTTTAGCGGTGCTTAATGTGTACGATTTTGGGTAACTCAGCAATCATCCCAACATTGTGGCGGCAATACCTGAAAGACCCGACATGTACAAATTCTGGACACATAAGAGCATATTCTGGGAACTCTCATACTGGAGTAAGTTGTTGATCAGGCACTACCTGGATGTGATGCACATAGAAAAGAATGTGTGCGACAGTGTGGTGGGCACAGTGCTGAACTTGGAGGGGAAGACGAAAGACGGTCCTAAGGCACGCATTGATCTAAAAAATTGCGGAATAAGAAGACATTTGTGGTTGAAAGAAGGGAAGAAAAAAATGCCTCAAGCTCCTTACACCGTGAAGCCTGACCAGAAGAACCTAATTTTCAGGTGGATGAGTTGTGTGAAGTATCCTTCAGGCTATGCAGGAAATATTGCCTGGTGTGTGAACTTCCGGGACAATAAGATGTAGGGTTGAAGAGTCATGACTGTCATATCCTGCTACAACGTCTCTTCCCTGTTTTCATTCGACCGTTCCTTCCCCGTCAGGTGGTGGAGCCGTTAGTAGCGTTGGGAAGATTTTTCCAGAAGTTATGCACACGGGAAGTGTCTTGATGTGACCTCCGGGAAATGCAAATGGACATCATTTATATCATGTGTAAATTTGAGAGGATATTTCCTCCAAATTTTTTTGACATCATGCCTCACCTGATGATCCAACTTCCCGAGCAATTGTTGCTTACCGGTCCAGTACACTACACTTGGATGTATCCCATGTTAAGGTACGTTTTTTACTTTCATGAATTCCTCAATACATATACATGTTCAATAATCATAACATTTTGCAACTTGATTTACAGGCAACTTGGAGACTACAAAGATTATGTGGCTAATAAATCCGCTCCTGAAGGATGTATAGCTGAAGCATATATTGCGCACGAGTGCGTCACCAACATGAAGTTGTATTTAGGAGCGTTGAAGGAAACTCCGCAAACCATGCCGGTAGATGTACCGAAGTTCAATCTTTCCATAGTCTCTAGTGATGTTGAAGTGTATGGAATTTTGCCAAACTCCTACAAGTTGCAACCACATGAGCTAGTCATTGCCCACTGGTGGGTATGGATTAACTGTCCAGAAGTTGAATACTGGAAAGACATCCATCTCAATCATCCCAACATTCAAGGTGATCTCGAGTACCACAACAGGGAGTTCGCAGATTATTTTGGCGGTTGGGTACGTAATTTAATTTTTCTCTACGGGTTTATGTTTATTGCATAATTATCCATATTTACAGTTGAGATGGTTGGTTGCAGATGAACCATATTCAATCTGATGGTCACCCAAATTGGTCGCACGAACAAAGACTTCTAGCCATGAAGCCGATAGTCTCAAGAGTTTATCCGATGCGCAAGGTGAATGGCTTGCAATTTATATGCGAACAATGAGACAGCAGAAAGAGAACACAGAATTCTGGGGTCATGGCACATGGTGGGCGGAATGGAGTTGACTATTACGGTGTTCTTGATTCAGTGGTGGAACCCGTTTACGGTGAAGGCATGACAGTGCACCTCTTCAAGTGTAGATGGTTTGATACTAGGCCGCAGAGCATGAAGACCGATCAGTACGGAATATTATCGGTGAACACTGCTACAAGTTCTTACGAGGATGACCCCTTCGTTTTTGCCACATCGGTAAAACAAGTGTTTTATCTTGATGACCTTGCTAAGGGTGACGCGTGGAAAGTAGTCAACCTTGTGCACCCTCGAAACATTTATCGGGCGGCTACACTTGGAGAGGCCGAAGACGAGGAAGAGGATGTTGCGTATCAAGAGCCCAACGCAATAGGTATTCCTAACTCCTCTACCATTCGCCTTAATAATTTTAAAGCGGGTCGTTCGGTGCGAATTCGTGATGAAGAGCCAAGGCTTGTTGATGTTGATCCAAATCAAGAGTCAGACGAAGACTCTGGCGATGAGGAAAAACATATATTACCAGAAATTAATTCTGACACCGAAGAAGACTCATCGGATAATTCCGATTACGAGCCTTAGTTTTAAGGTATGATTACGATTAATTTGTATAATTTTTCAAAGACTTTTTCCTTTATAGTTTACACATGTTGAATTCATATTTCAGTTATTTTATATGAATTTTGGTGATACATGATGAACAGGGTTTTTTTAATGTATGGCTTATGAATATATCGTCTGTTTTTTTTCCCTGTTTTTTACTTTAGCCGACGAAATATACTATAATTCGTCGGCTAAGATATTTATTGCCGACGAAAAAAGCCTTAATTCGTCGGCCGTAGATATTTTATATTTTTTTTATTACACACTTTAGCCTACGAAATACACTGTAATTCGTCGGCTAAGAGAGTTTAGCCGACGAAAAAAGCCTTAATTTCGTCGGCCATATATGTTTTTTATTTTTTTTAATTACTCACTTTAGCCGACGAAATACACTGTAATTCGTCGGCTAATATTGTTTTTGCCGACGAATAACCTAAGAATTCGTCGGCTATAGTTATTTTTTAATTTTTTTAAATTACATACTGTAGCCGACGAATATGTTAGAGTATTCGTCGGCTAAACCCTAAAATATTTCTATTACCTACTATAGCCCCGGGTTCGGTGGTTATTTTGCGTAAAATTTTTATACGACTTGTTAGGTGTCATCGATTTAAAACTATTTTTAGTTGGAGGTCCGGCCAAAATATTAATTTAGACGGTCGAACGACCTTTTCCGTGCGTTTAGGCGTTTGACTTACGGGATTGACCGTCCGGATCGAGCCCTTATTCTTTTCGGATGAAGTTGAATTTTTTCCCATACATGTATTTTATGATGATGGTCAGATCTGACGGCCGGATTTGTGTTTCTCAAGTTTGATCATCACGATCACAACATGCGTACTAATGTTGTATAACTTTTTTACCAAGTGTTATGTAAATGTTCCGTTTCAAAAACAAACTATACGTAGAACCTTCAAACGTAAAAAAGTCGTGAAATAAGACATGACTAGAATGGTGAAATACGTCTACGGTTGAAAAATCACGGTATTCCGGTCTTGTCTCGGTGCCGATAGTTGCGGTCAATGCAATTTTCAATTTTTTCTCCCTATGGGTATCCCCGGGTTCGGTGGTTATTTTGCGTAAAATTTTTATACGACTTGTTGGATGTCATCGATTTAAAACTATTTTCAGTTGGAGGTCCGGCCAAAATACGTAATTTAGACGGTCGAACGACCTTTTCCGTGCGTTTAGGGGTTTGACTTACAGGATTGACCGTCCGGATCGAGCCCTTATTCTTTTCGGATGAAGTTGAATTTTTTCCCATACATGTATTTTATGATGATGGTCAGATCTGACGGTCGGATTCTGTTTCTCAAGTTTGATCATCACAATCACAACATGCCAAATGTATAAAAATACTTTTAGCCGACGAATTTCAAAGGTTTAGCCGACGAATTTCAAAGGTTTAACCGACGAATTTCAAAGGTTTAGCCGACGAATTTTAAAGGTTTAGCCGACGAATTTCAAATGTTTAGCCGACAAAATTTTAATCTTTAGCCGACGAACAAATTGTTTCGTCGGCTAAAGTCGTCGGGTTTTAATTGCGGAACCCTAGCCTCCTCCCTCATTTCTGCAGTTTTTCCCTCCTCCCTCCTCCCTCCCGGTCTCCTCCCTCCCACTCCCGTCGCTGCCTCCTCCCTCCTCCTTGCTTCCAGGTCTCCTCCCTCCCTCCTCCCTGCCCTCCGCCCCTTGAAAAACATAAGACTCAAGGTATTGTTTAGTAAATTGATGTTGTTTCTCTATGCTTAATTTTGTTGTTGTTGATAAATTGATGCTCATTGTTATCATTTTGTTTAATTTGTCTTAATTAAATTTATGTTAATTTAATTTTTGTTAATTTAATTTGTGTTAAATTAATTTGTGTTAATATAATTATGTTAGTTTATGTGTTTATTTTTGAATATATGTGTTAATTTATTTTTGATTTCGAATTTAGTTTTATGATATGTTAGTTAATTTATGATGATGTTGATATATATAATATTGTTATGTAAGTAATATATATATATATATATATCTATATATATATTGGTATGTGTATCTATATATTGAATAAGTATAATTTTAAATATGTATAATTTTTTATAAAACAAAGACAGAATAATCTAAAGTCTTAGTTTAATATTTTAAATAGGATGAGCGGCTTTTTTCGATCGAAGAAGAGTTCGAAGGGCCAAAGGTCCGAATCGTCTGAGGGAACCTCTAGCAACCCTCAAACGACGTTTCAGGGCCACATGACAGCCAGACGTGCAAGCCTTCTGGAGACGGCGCTGGAGGTGCCCCTTTCATCGAGGCACGGGGCCGTCCCTCGTTCCCGAGGCCCTTGTGGCCTCAGACGGAGGTGTCTGCACCTCGTATGCCCGAGATACACCAGGCGCCCACTCCGGGTCCTACTTCTTCGGATAGTGGGTCATCTGGGGTACAGATGCCGCCGCCTCATCTGTTCCTTCCGCGGATGATACCGGCGTTACCTGTAGTCGATGGCTCAGGGACGCCTATTTATCCACTGCCCCCGCCAGTGGCTCCATCAGCGGCGTACCGGTTCCTGCCTTTTGATACGCCTCTTATTTCTGCGAGGGTATCATCATCGGCGACAGAGCAGGAATCCGTCGCGAGCTCCTTAGGTAATCAGTGATGCATGATTACTTTTAAAGGGTCATATATATTTTAATAATCAATTTGGCCGAATCATGTCGTAGGCACAAAGAAGAAGAGAGGCCCCGTCACAGGGAAAGCTCTCGAGAAGATGGTGAGTACCATGGGGAGGATCCCCATCGATACTGACGGGGATGGCCACGCAGTATCGGGCGGGAAGTCGAGGACGTACTCCGGCCGCGTGGGTGCTCTCGTTAGGGATAGAGTCTCTATGTTGTGGTCCGACTGGGGCGAGGTCCCGCAGGAGGTTAAGGACATGGTCCACAACGCGATGTCGGTGAGTTTACAAAATAATATTATGTATTAAATTGTTGATTTCTCGAAAAGCTAAACTAATAATAAACGGTTAAATGCAGGTGTGGTTTGAGTTTCCCGAGCACCTCAGGGACAGCTGGGCCGATGTTGTGCATGGGGGAAAGTACGTTGGGAAGTTAATGAAAAATAAAATTTTATGTGATATTAATAATATTTCTAATATTTTTGTTGTATCTGTAGGTACAAGGAGTGGAAGAACGAGCTGCGGACCCATTGGACTAAGCACGGGAACGCACGTTCTGGTACCCCTGCTGAGTTCCAGTACAGGGAGTACGAGTGGCGTTGGCTTCTGACATCAGAATTCAACAACCCTCGTAAACCGGTATTTAAATAAATTAGTTAGTTAATTTTAAAATAAGTACGTGCGTTTTAAAATATTCTACTAATAGTTTACTTTTTTCTTTGAAGGCGGTTTCCCGGGTGAACGCTCAGAACCGGCAACGCAACACAAGGAACCATCATGCCGGTTCTAGACCGTTCGGTGTCTTCATGGACGAGGCGGCCAAGGAACATCCAGAAGTCAACCCGTACGTCTATACGTACGAGAATGCATATCCTGACTCCCAGGAGGATATTGTAAGTCACCTTACGTTTTTAAATTTTTAAATTTTTTATAAATTTTAATTAATATTTTTTTTCCTATCCATATAGGCGAGGGTGAGGGAGGCTACTGACGAGGTCATGAGTACCGTAGTGAGGGAGACATTCCCGGACACGCAGGAGGAAGAGATGTCCGAAGCCATGTCCCGGATCGACACTTCGGATCCGACGATTGGGGCGAGGATCATGGGCACAACCTTCCCACCGAGAGGAAACAACTTCTACTGCCGAGGTCTAGGAAAGAGAGGCGAGGGGGTCCTGAAGACCACTCCAGGATTTCAACGAAAGGCAACCTCGACCAGTAGCAGCACCACGTCTACGATCAACAGGACGACTCAGCTAGAGTCGGAAGTTCAGAGACTACGAGAACAGCAAGCTGCCTCGCAGGCAGCCTATATTGCCTCGCAGACAGCCTTTAATGCCGCGCAGGCAGCCTATGTTGCCGAGTTACATGCCATCCAGCAGGCCCAGCAGCAGCAGATGATCCAGTACATGCAGGACTTTGCAGCTGCCCAGATTCAGGGACTTCCGCCTCCACCCATGCCTCCGCCCATGACGCTACCCCAGCCGCATCAACCTCTGCAGCAGCCCCCTGAAGATGACTTTAATTTAGACGATATAGACTTTACGTAGTTGATATATACTTTTATGTAATTGATACTTTTATGTAGTTCATATATTCTTTTATGTGTTTGTTGTTGGTTATATGAAATTGTTAAATATGTCTTTTGCAGCTTGCTTGGAATGGTAATTCATAAATTTCGGGGTTTTTTTTTACTGGAATGCACTTATAGCCGACGAAAAAAGCCTTAATTCGTCGGCTAAAGTTTAAAAAAAAAAAAACAAAAAAAGTTTAGCCGACGAAATATGCTTTAATTCGTCGGCTAAATGCCTATAAAGCCGACGAAAAATACTATATTTCGTCGGCCATAGATGTTTTATATTTTTTTATTACAAACTTTAGCCGACGAATATTTTAAATTATTCGTCGGCTAAAGTTTGGAAGATAACCGACGACATAAACTGTCGTCGGCTAAGGTATGGACTATAGCCGACGAATAATATCGTCGGGTATAGTGCACAGTATAGCCGACGAAATAAGGTCGTCGGCTAAAGTTTGGACTATAGCAGACGATATTATTTCGTCGGCTATAGTCATACTATAGCCGACGAATGTTTTTGTCTCGTCGGCTAAAGTCAACACAGACGACCCTTTCCCGACGACACTATAGCCGACGAACGTTCGTCGGCTAAGATCTAGGCCGACAAAATTTTTTAACAGGCCGACGAAAATTTTTCGTTGGCTAAAGTACTTGTCCTGGTAGTGATGATCCGTTGGGTTATGGGACTAAATCAAGTTGGAATATTTTACCACTATACGAATGTGGATTTAAGTCGTTATAACTCCTGTTTCTTCGGAAATGATAAGAAATTCGGCACAAGAATGAGTCACCGCTCCAAATATAACCCGAAACCTAATTTGGTGACACGTCATGTCTTCTTGCCATTAGAAGGTAGCATTCATTTGAAACTGCTGCGTCATCTTGCTAGGTCAGATAAGGAATTATTAAGTTATTAGAATTAGAAGCATAATTTAGCTCAAACACAAATTTTACACTTGAAATAGTAATAGTGTAATGCTAAATAAAATTATAAATTTGAGATATATATATATTACAATTTATAAACAATATACAATATGAAACTTACAGTAATTAGATACCAAATGATCGGTGTTTTTTTATTGTCGGATAACAAATCAAATGCTACAACTAGACTATTGAGAGTCATACTTGTAACCCCATACTTACGAAAGCAAGTTGTCACATTTCCACCAGGTCAAACGATACAAGGCAAGTATATAATTTGCTTAGCTACCGAAAGTTGGAAATGAATTTAGAACTGATGATAATTCTAGCGTTTCACTTGGTTCTTAATTTTTTTTCTTCATCCCTGCATGTCCTTCAATGAATTTAGATTTTACGACAATTTAAGACTAGGAAGGAAAAACAAAAACAAAGAAACAAACAAAAAGACAGGCTAACAGAGGTCCAACTATAGTATCTGGCACAAATTTACAGCAATCATCACCAAGAATAGAGCGCCACTATCATCGTCAAATAAAAATCAACAATAACATCCTGACGAAAAGAGAATAGTAACAGTCGAACCTCAAAGTGGAAAGAAAATAGTGAGAGCAATAAATAAATAAAATAATTAAAAGAATCTGAGGAGCGAGAACAAAGACATAGCAGACTACAAATATATATGGCGGGGTTGCTCCATGACCATCGTGTAGCAAAAGAAAAGGCAAGAGACCAAGTAAGCAAGCTTGCCAATTTGTCAGTATACCCTAAGTAGTTCAAAAATGGGCAAAGAATTGCAGCTACCAAAGCTAGCAAATTGCACCTTTCCCTTACGTCTCTCTAAGCATCTTTTGCTTCTCCCAAATGTGGTAGCAGCACCCTTGTTTTGTAACTTTTTAATCTTCAAGATGCAGCATTAGAAATATCTTTGCTGGATCTGTTGTATTTCATGTGACTCTTGACCATATCACCAGCAGCCATGGCGGATAGGAGGCTGAGTTCTCCGGCCAGTACTGAACCGGCTATAATGGTGGACAACCTCCTCGAATTTGATCCAGGGGACCCTTGGCTTGCACCTTTTACGCCAAGCATATTCAAGCAAGCAGATTGAGATGCAAGTTGAGTCCCACCTCCAACTGTACCAACCTGGCAAACAAAAGTTTATCGAGTTCAGACTCAGTAATCACTGCTAAAACTGTGGTATAACTAAGCACACGATATTCATTTACCTCGATACAAGGCATTGTGACGGAAGCATGAATGTCCTTCCCGTCATTGATGGATACAATATTCGTTAGACAGTGAGAACTCTCAACATTCTGTGCAGGATCTTGGCCGGTGGCTATAAATATTGCAGATACAATGTTGCTGGCATGGGCATTATACCCACCCACAGTTCCGGCCGTGGCAGTACCTACAAAGATCTTATTCTGCTGGAGTTGTACCAGCTTAGACACGTTCGTTTTCAACACTTCTTTGATCACCTCTTCCTTGATAACTGCTTCGCAAACAACTGATTTGCCACGCCCTAGAATCCAGTTTACAGCTGCAGATTTCTTGTCCGAACAAAAATTTCCTGTGCCGATTGAGTAACACAGTGACTACATATTGATTGACTTGCAAAACACATTTACCGTTCAGCCAAAATTGAGAGAAAATTATTCAACCACAAATGAAATATGACTTGTGTAATGTCCAAATACACATATAACAAGCCTGACCGAGAAAAAAAATGAAGAGGAGTTCAAAGATCAAATAAATTAATTAAATTCAACGACGTGTCACACACGTTAAAATGCACAATGAAATAAATAACTCAAATAATTATCATATTCCGAAAACCCGACAATATGTAAATCTGAAAGTAATCTCAAATCTAGAAATTATAAAGAATATCAAAACCCAAATACCAAATTAATAACCCGCTCAAATCCATAGATCATGATTAACACTTAATTGACGCAGCAAACTCAAATAAATTCTGATACCAATTCATACGCCGAAATCATATTAAAGCTCAGAAAATAAAACGATAATTTCCAGGAGAAACCATGCATGTATATTCATTTAAAAACAAAATGTCCACTCACAGTGTTCGGCTATGTTTGCCGACGACCCGAGGCTTCCTCCAAATGATCCTCCTCACGTCCTGAACAATAATTAACCTTAATTCTCATTTAATAATAAAACTTCAATTAATAATTCCATAAAATTAAGGGTCTAAAATCAATCCTCTTCTTTGCCCATTTTCTCCATCCTTAATCCATTATAATTCACGATTCACCATCATCACACCAATAACCAAAAATTAACCTTAAACACATTTTAAAACCGGTCAACCTAACTACCGATATTCCATTCTAATCACCGTCAAAATCCTTAACCATTGAAAAATCATCAACATTAACAAAACTCCTCCAAAAATTCCAAACTATACTTCATTAGACTCCTCTCCTTAATACCATCTTAAAAACATGAAAAATCAGCCCCATAAGGAGCGGCGCCGTCGCCTGCTCCGCTGGCAGCGGCGGTCGGTAGCCATTCTCCGGCGACCTCCAATGCTTCTCAAATTTTAACAGAATAATCCTCACATCAAACCCAACAACTTTCATAACTTGCACTTAGTCCAATTCTAAGGCTAACTAGGGTCATCGAATTAAAACATCCATAAATCCCTAGCACTTTCAATTATCACTACCAGAACAGGCAGTTTAGCCGACGAAAAATTTTCGTCGGCCTGTTAAAAAAATTCGTCGGCTACAACCTTAGCCGACGAAGGTTCGTCGGCTATAGTGTCGTCGGGAAAGGGTCGTCTGTAATGACTTTAGCCGACGAGACAAAAAATTTCGTCGGCTATAGTCATACTATAGCCGACGAAATAATATCGTCTGCTATAGTCCAACCTTTAGCTGACGACATTATTTCGTCGGCTATAGTCATACTATAGCCGACGACATTATTTCGTCTGCTAAAGTATGCACTATAGCCGACGATTTTGTTGTCGGCTATAGTCCATACCTTAGCCGACGACATTTTGTGTCGTCGGTTATCTTCCAAACTTAAGCCGACGAATAATTTAATATATTCGTCGGCTAAAGTTTGTAATAAAAAAATATAAAACATCTATGGCCGACGAAATATTGTGTTTTTCGTCGGCTTTAGAAGCATTTAGCCGACGAATTAAAGCTTATTTCGTCGGCTAAACTTTTAAAAAAAAAAAAAAAAAACTTTAGCCGACGAATTATGGCTTTTTTCGTCGGCTATAAGTGCATTCCAGTAAAAAAAAAACCCCCGAAATTTCTGAATTACCATTCCATGCAAGCTGCAAAAGACATTTTTAACAATTTCATATAACCAACAACTAACACATAAAAGAATATATGAACTACATAAAAGTATCAATTTACATAAAAGTATATATCAACTACGTAAAGTCTATATCGTCTAAATTAAAGTCATCTTCTGGGGGCTGCTGCGGAGGTTGCGGCGGCTGGGGTAGCGGAATGGGCGGAGGCATGGGCGGAGGCGAAAGTCCCTGAATCTGGGCAGCTGCAAAGTCCTGCATGTACTGGATCATCTGCTGCTGCTGGGCCTGCTGGATGGCATGTAACTCGGCAACATAGGCTACCTGCGCGGCATTAAAGGCTGTCTGCGAGGCAATATAGGCTGCCTGCGAGGCTGCCTGAGCAGCTTGAGCAGCTTGCTGTTCTCGTAGTCTCTGAACTTCCGACTCTAGCTGAGTCGTCCTGTTGATCGTGGACGTGGTGCAGCTACTGGTCGAGGTTGCCTTTCGTTGAAATCCTGGAGTGGTCTTCAGGACCCCCACGCCTCTCTTTCCTAGACCTCGGCAGTAGAAGTTGTTTTCTCTTGGTGGGAAGGCTATGCCCATGATCCTCGCCCCAATCGTCTGATCCGAATTGTCGATCCGGGACATGGCTTCGGACATCTCGGAATCCTGCGTGTCCGGCCATGCCTCCCTCACTAAGGTACTCAGGACCTCGTCACTAGCCTCCCTCACCCTCGCCTATATGGATAGGAAAAAAATTATTAATTAAAATTTTTACATAAATTTAAAAATTTAAAAACGTAAAGTGACTTACAATATCCTCATGGGAGTCAGGATATGCCTTCTCGTACGTATAGACGTAGGGGTTGACTTCTGGATGTTCCTTGGCCGCCTCGTCCATGAAGACACCGAACGGTCTAGAACCGGCATGATGGTTCCTTGTGTTGCGTTGCCGGTTCTGAGCGTTCACCCGGGAAACCGCATTCAAAGAAAAAAGTAAACTATTAGTAGAATATTTTAAAACGCACGTACTTATTTTTAAATTAACTAACTAATTTATTTAAATACCTGTTTACGAGGGTTGTTGAATTCTGATGTCAGAAGCCAACGCCACTCGTACTCCCTGTACTGGAACTCAGTAGGGGTACCAGAACGTGCGTTCCCGTGCTTAGTCCAATGGGTCCGCAGCTCGTTCTTCCACTCCTTGTAGCTACAAATACAACAAAAATATTAGAAATATTATTAATATCACATACAAAATTGTTTTTCATTAACTTCCCAACGTACCTTCCCCCATGCACAACGTCGGCCCAGCTGTCCCTCAGGTGCTCGGGAACCTCAAACCACACCTGCATTTAACCGATTATTATTAGTTTAGCTTTTCGAGAAATCAACAATTTAATACATAATATTATTTTGTAAACTCACCGACATCGCGTTGTGGACCATGTCCTTAACCTCCTGCGGGACCTCGCCCCAGTCGGACCACAACATAGGGACTCTATCCCTAATGAGAGCACCCACGCGGCCGGAGTACATCCTCGACTTCCCGCCCGATACTGCGTGGCCATCCCCGTCTGTATCGATGGGGATCCTCCCCATGGTACTCACCATCTTCTCGAGAGCTTTCCCTTTGACGGGGCCTCTCTTCTTCTTTGTGCCTATGACATGATTCGGCCAAATTGATTATTAAAATATATATGACCTTTTAAAAGTAATCATGCATCACTGATTACCTGAGGAGCTCGCGACGGATTCCGGCTCTGTCGCCGATGATGATACCCTCGCAGAAATAAGAGGCGTATCAAAAGGCAGGAACCGGTACGCCGCTGATGGAGCCACTGGCGGGGGCAGTGGATAAATCGGCGTCCCTGAGCCATCGACTACAGGTATCGCCGGTATCATCCGCGGAAGGAACAGATGAGGCGGCGGCATCTGTACCCCAGATGACCCACTATCCGAAGAAGTAGGACTCGGAGTCGGCGCCCGGTGTATCTCGGGCATACGAGGTGCAGACACCTCCGTCAAGGGCCTCGGGGAACGAGGGACAGGCGCCTGCCTCGATGAAAGGGGCACCTCCGGCGCCGTCTCCAGAAGGCTCGCACGTCTGGCTGTCATGTGGCCCTGAAACGTCGTTTGAGGGTTGCTAGAGGTTCCCTCAGACGATTCGGACCTTTGGCCCTTCGAACTCTTCTTCGATCGAAAAAAGCCGCTCATCCTATTTAAAATATTAATCAAAGGCTTTAGATTATTTTGTCTTTGTTTTATAAAAAATTATACATTTTTAAAATTATACTTATTCAATAAATAGATACACATACCAATATATATATATAGATATATATATATATATATATTTTACTTACATAACAATATTATATATATCAACATCATCATAAATTACATATACATATCGTAAAACTAAATTCGAAATCAAAAATAAATTAACACATATATTCAAAAATAAACACATAAACTAATAAATTATTAATTTAGTGTTAAATTATTAATAAATTTAGTGTTAAATTATTAATCAATGGCGTTTTCATCCCGATTCTCTAGTTAATCTAGTGTTAAATTATTAATAAATTTAATAATTTATTAATAATGTTCTTTTATTAATGTTCTTTTATTAATAATTTATTAACATGTGTTAATAATGTTCTTTTATTAATACGTATTATAAATTTATTAATACGTTTTGGTTTCTGTTTTTTTAGCGCATATTCTTTTATTATGTTGGGAAATGTTCTCATACTATAGCAAATTTGCACATTATTCATCCTAGTCACCGTTTCATTTTCAAAGATAGATGGTTCAATAATCATAATTATAAACTATAACATCAAACTGTAAACAATTGAGGAAAAAAAATTGGTTGAATAATCAAAGTATAAACTGTAACATCAAACTGTAAACAATTGGGACCCAAATTTCCATAAAATGACAGTCTCCAAGCAGGGATCCCAAATTTCCTAATACTGCTCGACAGCAACTTACAACAGTTATACAAATTTGAGCAAGCAGCCAAGGGTCTGCCAACAATTCACTGAAAAGTAACCTCATTTCTAGATAAAATTAAAATTCACAAATCAAAACCCTTTCTGAGTTTTCATCCCTTAAATTCTGTAAACCATAACAATATAACCGGAATACCGTAACTGATTAAAATGTTAAAATTTTGAAAGAAATTAAGAAATTCACGAAAGAACGAGTAGATGTTACCTGCAATCGGGTGAGAGTTGAGAAACGGCAGAAATGAGGGAGGAGGAGGGAGGAGACCGGGAGGGAGGAGGGAGGAGACCGGGAGGGAGGAGGCAGTCCCTTGGAAAAGTGCAGAAATGAGGGAGGAGGCTAGGGTTCGCAATTAAAACCCGAGGACTTTAGCCGACGAAATAATTTGTTCGTCGGCTAAAGATTAAAATTTCGTCGGCTATACATATATTCGTCGGCTAAACCTTTGAAATTCGTCGGCTAAACCTTTGAAATTCGTCGGCTAAACCTTTGAAATTCGTCGGCTAAACCTTTATACATTTGGCAACTTGTGATCATGATGATCAAACTTGAGAAACACAAATCCAGCCGTCAGATCTGACCATCATGATAAAATACATGTAAGGGAAAAAATTCAACTTGATCCGAAAATAATAAGGGCTCGATCCGGACGGTCAATCTCGTAAGTCAAACCCCTAAACGCACGGAAAAGGTCGTTCGACCGTATAAATTACGTATTTTTGCCGGACCTCCAACTGAAAATAGTTTTAAACCGATGACACGCAACAAGTCGTATAAAAATTTTACGCAAAATAACCACCGAACCCGGGGCTACCCATAGGGAGAAAGAATGGAAAATTGCATTGACCGCAACTATCGGCACCGAGACATGACCGGAATACCGTGATTTTTCAACCGTAGACGTATTTCACCATTCTAGTCATGTCTTATTTCACGACTTTTTTACGTTTGAAGGATCTACGTATAGTTTGTTTTTCAAACGGAACATTTACATAACACTTGGTAAACAAGTTATACAACATTAGTACACATGTTGTGATCGTGATGATCAAACTTGAGAAACACAAATCCAGCCGTCAGATCTGACCATCATGATAAAATACATGTATGGGAAAAAATTCAACTTGATCCGAAACGAATAAGGGCTCGATCCGGACGGTCAATCTCGTAAGTCAAACCCCTAAACGCACGGAAAAGGTCGTTCGACTGTCTAAATTACGTATTTTTGCCGGACCTCCAACTGAAAATAGTTTTAAACCGATGACACGCAACAAGTCGTATAAAAATTTTACGCAAAATAACCACCGAACATAGGGCTATAGTAGGTAATAGAAATATTTTAGGGTTTAGCCGACGAATACCCTAACATATTCGTCGGCTATAGTATGTAATTAAAAAATTAAAAAAATAACTATAGCCGACGAATTATTAGGTTATTCGTCGGCAAAAACCATATTAGCCGACGAATTACAGTGTATTTCGTCGGCTAAAGTGAGTAATTAAAAAAAATAAAAAAACAAGTTTAGCCGACGAAATTAAGGCTTTTTTCGTCGGCTAAGGTAGTTTAGCCGATGAATCACAGTTTATTTCGTCGGCTAAAGTTTGTAATAAAAATAAATAAAAAAACATCTATGGCCGACGAATTAAGGCTTTTTTCGTCGGCAAAAACCATATTAGCCGACGAATTACAGTGTATTTCGTCGGCTAAAGTGAGTAATTAAAAAAAATAAAAAAACAAGTTTAGCCGACGAAATTAAGGCTTTTTTCGTCGGCTAAGGTAGTCTAGCCGACGAATCACAGTTTATTTCGTTGGCTAAAGTTTGTAATTAAAATAAATAAAAAAACATCTATGGCCGACGAATTAAGGCTTTTTTCGTCGGCAAAAAACATCTTAGCCGACGAATTATAATATATTTCGCCGGCTAAAGTAAAAAAACAGGGAAAAAAAAAACAGACGATATTCATAAACCATACATTAAAAAAAACCCTGTTCATCATGTATCACCAAAATCTCATATATTCATAACTGAAATATGAATTCAACATGTGTAAACTATAAAGGAAAAAGTCTTTGAAAAATTATACAAATTAATCGGAATCATACATTAAAACTAAGGCTCGTAATCGGAATCATCCGATGAGTCTTCTTCGGTGTCAGAATTAATTTCTGGTAATATATGTATTTCCTCATCGCCAGAGTCTTCGTCTGACTCTTGATTTGGATCAACATCAACAAGCCTTGGCTCTTCATCACGAATTCGCACCGAACAACCCGCTTTAAAATTATTAAGGCGAATGGTAGAGGAGTTAGGAATACCTATTGCGTTAGGCTCTTGATACGCAACATCTTCTTCCTCATCTTCGGCCTCTCCAAGTGTAGCCGCCCGATAAATGTTTCGAGGGTGCACAAGGTTGACTACTTTCCACGCGTCACCCTTAGCAAGGTCATCAAGATAAAACACTTGTTTTACCGATGTCGCAAAAACGAAGGGGTCATCCTCGTAAGAACTTGTAGCAGTGTTCACCGATAATATTCCGTACTGATCGGTCTTCATGCTCTGCGGCCTAGTATCAAACCATCTACACTTGAAGAGGTGCACTGTCATGCCTTCACCGTAAACGAGTTCCACCACTGAATCAAGAACACCGTAATAGTCAATTCCATTCCGCCCACCATGTGCCATGACCCCAGAATTCTGTGTTCTCTTTCTGCTATCTCTTTGTTCGCATATAAATTGCACGCCATTCACCTTGCACATCGGATAAACTCTTGAGACTATCGGCTTCATGGCTAGAAGTCTTAGTTCGTGCGACCAATTTGGGTGACCATCAGATTGAATATGGTTCATCTGCAACCAACCATCTCAACTGTAAATATGGATAATTATGCAATAAACATAAACCCGTAGAGAAAAATTAAATTACGTACCCAACCGCCAAAATAATCTGCGAACTCCCTGTTGTGGTACTCGAGATCACCTTGAATGTTGGGATGATTGAGATGGATGTCTTTCCAGTATTCAACTTCTGGACAGTTAATCCATACCCACCAGTGGGCAATGACTAGCTCATGTGGTTGCAACTTGTAGGAGTTTGGCAAAATTCCATACACTTCAACATCACTAGAGACTATGGAAAGATTGAACTTCGGTACATCTACCGGCATGGTTTGCGGAGTTTCCTTCAACGCTCCTAAATACAACTTCATGTTGGTGACGCACTCGTGCGCAATATATGCTTCAGCTATACATCCTTCAGGAGCGGATTTATTAGCCACATAATCTTTGTAGTCTCCAAGTTGCCTGTAAATCAAGTTGCAAAATGTTATGATTATTGAACATGTATATGTATTGAGGAATTCATGAAAGTAAAAAACGTACCTTAACATGGGATACATCCAAGTGTAGTGTACTGGACCGGTAAGCAACAATTGCTCGGGAAGTTGGATCATCAGGTGAGGCATGATGTCAAAAAAATTTGGAGGAAATATCCTCTCAAATTTACACATGATATAAATGATGTCCATTTGCATTTCCCGGAGGTCACATCGAGACACTTCCCGTGTGCATAACTTCTGAAAAAACCTTCCCAACGCTACTAACGACTCCACCACCTGACGGGGAAGGAACGGTCGAATGAAAACAGGGAAGAGACGTTGTAGCAGGATATGACAGTCATGACTCTTCAACCCGTACATCTTATTGTCCCGGAAGTTCACACACCGGGCAATATTTCCTGCATAGCCTGAAGGATACTTCACACAACTCATCCACCTGAAAATTAGGTTCTTCTGGTCAGGCTTCACGGTGTAAGGAGCTTGAGGCATTTTTTTCTTCCCTTCTTTCAACCACAAATGTCTTCTTATTCCGCATTTTTTTAGATCAATGCATGCCTTAGGACCGTCTTTCGTCTTCCCCTCCAAGTTCAGCACTGTGCCCACCACACTGTCGCACACATTCTTTTCTATGTGCATCACATCCAGGTAGTGCCTGATCAACAACTTACTCCAGTATGGGAGTTCCCAGAATATGCTCTTATGTGTCCAGAATTTGTACCTGTCGGGTCTTTCAGGTATTGCCGCCACAATGTTGGGATGATTGCTGAGCTGCCCAAAATCGTACTCATTAAGCACCGCTAAAATGTCTTCCCCCGTCCATCTTTTGGGAGGCACGCCGTGTTCTACGGTCCCATCAAATGCCTTTTCATCGAACCGCCATTCGTGATCATATGGAAGGAAAGCACGGTGATCCAATCTGCATATCTTGTTGCAATGACTGCTGCTCCCCTCATCGCTAAGGCACTCTGGACAAGCCTTGTATCCCCTAACAACGTTGCCCGACAACATCCCACGGGCAGGAAAATCACTGATGGTGCCAACAACTATGACATGCATCTGGAACATCTCGTGCGTGTACTTGTCATAAGTGGGATGACCAACGTCCCACAAAAATTTAAGCTCTTCAATCAAAGGTCTCAAGTACACATCGAGACACTTCCCCGGATAACCGGGCCCCGGAATCAACAAACTCAACATATTGTACTCCTTCTTCATGCACATCCATGGGGAAAGGTTGTACGGTACCAAAATCACCGGCCATATACTGTATTGCAGACTCATGTTCCCAAAAGGGTTGAACCCGTCGGATGAGAGCCCGAGCCTCACATTTCGGACCTCTGACACAAATTGAGGAAACTCCCTGTCTATATGCTTCCAAGCCTCCCCGTCAGCAGGGTGTATAAGGGTATCTTCGTCATGCAATTCCCTATCAGCGTGCCATCTCAACGCTTCGGCCGTGTGTGAAGACATGTACAACCGCTCCAACCTATCCGTCAAAGGGAAATACCGAAGTACCTTTACAGGTTTCCTGTTGCCTGCATGAGTCAGCTTATATCTGTCAGTGTGACATACCGGACATGCGTCAAGGCCACCAAGGTCATTCCCTTCTGGATCTTTACCCCAAAAGAGAACGCAGTCATATCTGCATGCATGGATCTTGATGTAGGAAAGCCCAAGATCTTTCAGGATACATCGGACCTTCCGATGAGTGGTAGGAAGACGATGACCGTTGGGCAGCATCGAAGCAGTGTACTATAGATACTCATCAACAGCCTTCACGGTCGATTTTGTCTCAACTTTAATCCTCATTACGTCCATCACACTTTCAAGAACGGTCTTCTGACAACCGGGGTACACAGGGGTCTGTTGGAAAGCAAGCAGTTTGTTGTACTTTTCAATACCAGCAGTGTTCACAGCTCTAGGGAAGGGCTGCACCGGGTCAGGCATATACTGTCCTTGAGCGCATACACCGCTCTCATAAGGAAACATGTCGTTGATGAATGTCGTTGTTGGATCGTTGGATGTACTAGCACTGCCCGTCTCGGAAAATTGGCCATGATCATGCGGACCCCCGATGATGTTTCACCGTGATATAACCAACATGTGTACTTCTCCCAAAACCCGTTACTCCTCAGGTGCTGCCATACTTTGTCAATGGGAAATCGATACATATTGCTGCGACACTGACATTTCGTGCAAGGGCAATAGAAAATTGTATTCCCGTTAGCATTATCCATCGCATATTCTAGAAAACTCATAACTCCTGCACCGTATCTTTTGTCCCATTTTGGAAGCGAAATCCAACTCTTATCCATATCCTGAAAATATAACAAAATATATATATATTTATAACGCTGCTAGCTAATTATTAATAAAATTTCATGCCATATATAAAATCTCAATTCATTTAGTATATATATATTCTACGTACGTACTACAACTAATTAATTACAAAATTATCATTATGAACTCATATATATCATCAACAACTTCATACCATATCAACACAATAATATTATAAATTAATATTAACATATATATATATACTATTTATTAACAATAAATTAATTCATATATATTATCAATTCAAATCATCAACCAAATCGATCAACACATATATATATACATCCAACGTACTCAAAATTTATCAACTCAATCACAATCAAAATCAATAAACTCAATTAATCACACTAATTAAAATCGATCAACTCAAATAAAACTCAATTAATCAACATATATATACATATACGTACCTATATATGGCTCCACAAACTGATTATGGACAGATTTTGACAACACCCAAACTTTTTCTCCCCTTTTTTCTTCTCCCGTTTTTTTTTCCGTTTTTTCGAAATGAGCTGCTGCTGCCCAGATCTGCAAATATAAAGAACTTTAGCCGACGACTATGAATTTCATCGGCTAAACCTTTAAATATTTCGTCGGCCATGGTTTGTGAACTTTAGCCGACGACACAAATTCTTTAACCGACGAAATTTTTTTTCGTCGGCTAAAGTTTGTCATAGCCGACGAAAATTTAAAATAGCCGGCGAAATAAAATTTCGTCGGCTAAAGTGGACATCATAGCCGACGAAAATTTACCTTAGCCGACGAATGAAAATTTCGTCGGCTAAAGCCCACTATAGCCGACGAAAAAATGCTTCGTCGGCCTGGTTTTTTTTTTCGTCGGCTATAACCTTTCTTCTGGTAGTGTATACAAATTATAACCACCCTAATTAAATTGAATTTAGCCGATTCCTTTTGAGGGATTACTCACCTTGATGAGGGCTACAAGATGAGCCAAAAATCTCAGCCTATGGTGGCCGGAGGACGGAGCTCCGGCGAAGAGGCAATTGGCGTTCCAACGGGGTTTTCTCCTCTCCGGTGGCACTACTGGATCGGACACTAGGCCGGGGAGAGAGAGGAGGTGGTGGGGGTCCGAACGGGACCGGTTCGGCTATCTCAGGTGGCCGGACGGCGGCAGGCGATGGTGGTGAAGTTTTCCGACGTGAGGAGAGTTCGGGAGAAGAATAGAAGAGAAGGAAGAGAAAGAAAAGAAAATAGAAGAAAGGGACGGGCTCGGGCTCCCTCCCTTTACCCGGTCCAACACTTATGACCAACACCAAAAATACCCACTTAAATATCATCCCTTTTTACCCACTCAAAAATATTACCATTTAATTGATAATTTTACCATGCTAACTCTGATTTTAACGCGTAGCATGTCTACGAATTCGTATTAATGTCCTCTACAACTTTCATGATGAAAGTTTTCTCAGAATAATTTGTCTACAAAAAGTCAACCCTAGGGTCCTTAAGGGTAAACGGTTACTCATCATGGTAAAAGACCAAAGTAATACCAAAGGTAAATAACTGTAAAATAACTTAAGAACCGGGGTGTGACAATTCTCCCCTCCTTATAAAAATTTCGTCCTCAAAATTTCAAATCATACAAAGGGGGCGAAGGTTACTGCTCTTCACCTCAGATTCCAATAAATGCTAAGCTAAATCATCCATCATCAAAGCTCTTCAAACTTTCTTCTATCCCAAAATTACACCTTGTTCCCTTGTAGAAACAATTAATTGAATTCTTCTCCCCTTACTTGGCACATCATAACTTATCTACCAAACCCGAGGCGAGTGCATATATTTTAACAAACCTCGAGTTAAGGATCAACCGACATACTCTGCCAACGTTCCACATGGCACCACTCACGCAATACACTTTGCTCCTTGAATTATTTTCCATTAATTGAATGGCTTGACCAAAATAATTATTATGATACATAACCTCAAATTATACGGATGACTTTGTCCTTCGCCAAGTTAATAAGGTCGATAAATTTCGTGATTCACAATACCATCTTACTTCCGTCACCAATTACTCAAAACAAAACTCGATTGTTCACATCAAAAAGAACTTTCACCACCTATATGATTGGCCTTAATCGTTACGACAATCGACGAATACCTCTCTTGTTGCCAGATTACGCTAATGCGATCTATGATACCAAACTCTTATTCTGAATACCTCTTGTATCTCAAATCGTATCCATACACAATGACCTCCTAGGTCCTACACGGATCAAAAGTGGTCCCACCACAATACAATCCCGTATGAATACTCATCACAAGAATGTCATTTAACATGATCTAACAAAACTTTTGCCATTTATGCCAGTGGATAACAAGCTATGTGTCAAAATATTTCCTGAATTATCAAGAATCTTCTTCCTTCAAGCTATACCACCAGCCAATCATAACATTAATTCCCAGAATTCACCTCGTGAATTAATCATTACTAACCAATAATAACCGTTCGAATCACATCCCTCAATAATAAATTCAACAGTCGCCACCATCAACAACTTACAACCACAAGAAAATATCACATTCGAAATTGACCACATACCCGAAACTAGCACCTCTAAAATGAAGAAAATATGATGACTTGGCATATGACTATACCTTAGAAGATACGAGTATCCTCTCGTACTAACCAATTTGTTCTTACTTGCATGTAGACGAGCCTTTAGATGGCAAGACCTATTCCCTGAATAAGAAGAGATGAGTTATTCACTATTTACAGTGACAATTCATGTTGCTTGACTAAACGTTGAGATCCATGCAAGCAAATTACCTCCCTCAAGCATTGACAAATCTGCTCCTCAAGCCACACTTCTTATTCGGGTTCAAACGCGACCACAAATCCAATAGCTAAAATCATATTGCAAGAAAGATTTTTAAATTCCAGAACCTCTGAATGGTTCAAGCATACATCTCTTTCCACTTCCCTATCAATTAGTCCGAGGACAGAACACGATCCACAAAACCGTTATGGTCAAAATTCTTGCAAACGATGGTTGTTACAACGGCTAAGCCCCAAAGTTTCTAACCAGTGTATCAACGACAACAAAATCATATATAATTTGACTTTATTGATAGTCACAAGCAGCGACATTTGTAAACATCATTTAACATGACCTACAGTTCAACACCACTATTAAGTTGAGCTCCCAAAACTCTAAGTTAACTATCAGATGTCAAAATTAGTTACCACTCCAGAGCCACTACTAAAATTTGTGGTTTATCAGCCGCAGAAACTGTAAGAGCAAGAATATATATCGAAACTCATGGCTGACCTTGGCTCAAACTAGAGAGGAAAATAACTAAAGTACAAGAAGAAAGCAAATCCATAATTTCAAGCTCAAAAGTTCTACCAATAACTGACATCCACTAGCAACCCATTTCGATCACATCCTTAAAGCCAAAGTCTAATAGAAAAATTTCAGCCTATCCCCCTCTCGACACCTGACCAAACGGTGATGATCTCCCAAACCATACTTGTGGTAGTAAGTGGTCCCACCACTATACGGTCCATAAGAAAAACTCTTACAGGGGAAAATGCATTAAACATATCAGGAAATGCATTGTCCTTAATACTCTAAACTCTGAATGAAAATAAAAATACCTGCTAAATCACAGAGAAACCGTTCCCCTAAAACCACTCCATAAATCATACACCTCAAGACCGGAACAATTTATTTAACATCACCACGCAGCTCTCTAGCCACCACTTAATATTTGTTACTCCAAGATTCGCTACTTACACTAAATTCGATCACATACCATCATCATTAGATTTAACAATGATCCTTGACCATGACACAACAACCAGCTTTTCAACCGTTTGAAATTTCCAACAAACTGACTAAAATTTCAAACATTAAAAATTATAGTTTATGCCCTCCAAAATCACAAGATCGTTAGAAAAATGGAGCGTTTCGGTTATCTAAAACTGCAGCACAGCCAAGTTAGGCATAGCCAACACGTTACATCTAAAACTCTTATTATCCTGTCAACCGAGTAGAGCTATGGTGGGTAAACATAATCTCACCTTAAACCTCAAAGTTAATCTCCCACTACGAACTAAGTGATGTTAGCAAACAAACTTTGGTCATACTATCATAACCCAAAAGTCCAAGACTTGTATCAACAAACCTAAACCATGCGGCTTGAACTTTACTATGGGCACCCAACCTCACTTTTCTAAACAATTCCTACGTCTTCAGTTATGTCATACACTGAATCATTCTTTAACTCCTTTGGCTCACAGCAGACACGCATTTCAAAATAAAGAACTCATTTCTGAACAACCACACCGCACCTCGAACTCCCAAAATCCTCAACACAATTCTTCACTTCTCCCCTTGTAACCGAAATACCCAAGAATAAGAATGAGTTGATACAAGGACTAGCGGGTACTAAACTTCTACACTGCCACTAGGCGTCCAAAGCAAATAGTTACATTCTCATGTCGCCACTTGATTTACTAAGTTCAGTCGTCATGAATCAAATTCTCCATCTGTTGGTGTAAAGTCGGAGTAGCCACAACCATCTTGCATCCACTTTACGATTACAATTTCAAAGCCCATTATACTTACAATCCATCTAAGACACTCACGATAAGTAGGAAAACGAATCCCACATAACAAATACCAAACCAAAATCGACCAATAACAATTACAGAAATCGAACCTCAATGCATAGACCAAACATCAATAGCCCCATTTAACGCATCCAATAACATCCACAACTTAATTAACTCATCAAGCAATATCACTTTACTAATTATCTCAAAGCAAAACAATGCTTGCTTAACTCCCTTACTTTATCTCTTATCCCAATACCAACCTTAATTAGAAATTGCTCAATCCTTGTTCACAAGCATGCCCTTTCAATTATTAACAACCGCAAAAGGCTCAACTCGCCACTTAAATGAAAGTCCACAACTCCATAAATAAATAATAGAATACTGCAATCCAGGTCATTTCCCCAACTCATACTGAACACAAAATCTCACAAATCACATACCTTCCAATTACTCGGAAAATAACCAAGATACTCTTTGAGGTCGGCGTACAAAGGCAGTCTTGAAGATGTAGACATTTAAGGCACCATACTGTTCATAAATAAGATAAGAACAACTACCTCACATATTTAATAAACACTTAGCATCCAAGCATAAAATGCTAATGGATCCGTCGTGGTCGGACCATCACTCTGTAGACACAAAAGTATCACCAAGTACATGAGGTAGTGACAGGAATCAAATAACTTAATGCTCTGATACCAATTGTCAAGACCCATCTCAGATTTCACCCTGAAACCCGTGGTAAATCCTGCAAGGAAAATTTACCGAAAATTCGGCTAAACCTTCTTTGAAAATGGACAACCCTTACTTGAAAATCCAACTTGACAATTCTAAACCAAACAACAAAGACAACATAAAATCACTAGCGGGTTATCAGAGCATATCTAATAAGGAACAAATGACCATGAATAAAGATGAAGCAGAAGCAGCCTCTGACTACTAGACTAAGCCTCGACTCCATGTACGCTCGACCTCAAATTAACTTAGCCTGCAAACTGGGCATTTGAAAACAAGGGCCAAGGGGAAAGTAATTTAAAACGCTAGAGTGAAGGGACACAAATAAACTAATTAATTTAACAAAACGTAATTTTCAATACTTTCCCAATTTTTCAATAAGCAATAAATCTATTGCATGCAAGTGTTGATAACGCCTTCAAAAGAAAATCCCAAGAATACGGACTAGCCTCGCTAGTAAAAATATCAACAAAGATAATTAATACACTTCATAGAAAAATGTACCAAGATAATGGACTAGTCTCGCTAGTTAAAACAACAACTATAAATAAAAAGCATATATAGCCATACAAGTGAGCCTCCCAGGCTCGAGTGCCTCCCAGACACAAAAGTACTCCCATACTCCTTACACCTTCATGTTATGATAACAGAGAAGGTGCAGGGCTTGCGTGATGTCGTCGACTACATCACATCACCCGAAGGCGGAAAGGGCTTGAGTAACTGATAGGAGCACAAAGTGTGACGTTCTTAATATGTTTATACCCTTTATTTACCCTTTGTTAACTCCTATTTAGTTGTTTTAACTTTATATTTATGTTTAGTGTAGAATAATTGCTTAATGTAGAAATATGTAGTTTTTAGTATTAAATACATAGTAATTTCAGAATTGAAGAATTTGGTGTTGAAATTGTGCTAAGTGTTGGAAACCCTTGTTTACTCAGGATTCCTGTCTTGATCAAGATTCAATCTTTCCTTGAAGCCTAGTCCATGAAGGAGAGGTCCAAACCAAGTCCAATATGGAGAAGAAGATCTAAATTCGGCAGAACTTCAAGAATATCCAAGCCTTGCAAATCCGGATGAAATCAGGAGAATTCCTGTGCACGTCTGTCAACTTCAACGGACTCTCCATGAAAGATCAAAATGAATCAGAACACGTGCTAGATATGGATAAAAAGCTACGGGAGTCTAGTTTCCAAATAAATTGGAATCACCTCAATATCTATTTTCTAGAGGAAGTTATGACGAAATCATCAGACGGAGGTCATTCTGCCGAAATTGAGAAGAACTAGGAATCCTAAACCAACTTGGTTTAGGCTTTGTGGCCGACTTCTCTAGGTTTTTCCTCTATATAAAGCACGACTCCAAGGACAGAAGATGATCATCAACCCATGCAAATAACACCAAAGCCTTTTCCGAAACTCCATCAACCTCCAAACACTACAATCCGATTCCACCTTCAGCACTCGTCCAAAGCACGTAGCCTAGGACTCCGCGCACTCAAAGAATAGAACACGTAGGGATATTCTGAGAGTGTATTCATCTTCTACTTTCGGATTAGTATGTGTTTGTTCTTGTTTATGTTGTTTTAGGTTTTTGCTTAAGTATGTTTCGATTCTTGTCTATGAGATAGAACAACTTTTGAACCATGTTTTGAATTTAAAGTTTTCAGTTTTTAATCTATGATTTTAGGTTTTATGTCGTGAGTTTTATGTCTAAATACTTTAAGATTTTCGGTGCATTCTTATATTATCATGTGTAGTTGATACAAGTAGTTGATATTGCATGTGTTAATCATCCAAAGTTCGACTTTGATACACGTAGTTGATAAGTTGCATTGTCTTTGTTTTTCACCGATTTTCTACCTATGTTTGATTTAGGACTAGTACTTAAACACATCAATTCTTTATGTGATACGTAATTGCATGATTAGTTTATGTGTGTGACCTATAAGTAGAGCACGTAGCCGAGCTTGTTGTGTCGCGATGTTGAATGAAACCCGTAGTCTAATTCTAAGTTGGTCTATGTCATAGGAACCACGTAGGAACTTATGTGCATATCAAATTTAGGTTGTATATTTGCTCACGGTGTAGACTTAAATGAGATTAGGAATTGTCTTCTTTATTCTTACATGGTTGTTTGGTTGAGTTTGCATGATTGTTGGTTGATCACATGTATATATGTATAGAAGTAATTTAGGATTTATTTTCATTGTTTATTTCCGAAATCATAAAACCTTTAAACCTATATGCTTATTTTGACATTTACTTTAGATTAGATGGATCTACCCTGTAGTTGGATCCCCGGTTTAGAACGATCCCTGCTTGCTTTATACTATAACTGATTTGTTGACAGGGTTAATTGATGCGTGTGCAAATACGTCTTATCAGTAACCCCACTTAAAACTTGGAAGCCACATCGCCTCGAAAGGCGGAACTACATGCTAGCATGAATAATAACGATCCAACAAGTATGACATAATTAAAGAAACATAAATCCATATGAGTTTTCCCGAAACTCATAACTAAAGCATAAGTATGATTCCCAACCATACTCAAAGAACTCAAAGATCAAAGAAATTAATTAAATTCAGCGACGTGTCTCACACGTTAAAATGCACAATGAAATAAATAACTCAAATAATTATCATATTCCGAAAACCTAACAATATGTAAATATGAAAGTAATCTCAAATCCGGAAATTATAAAGAATATAAAAACTCAAATACCAAATTAATAACCCGCTCAAATCCATAGATCATGACTAATACTTAATCGACGCAACAAACTCAAATAAATTCTGATACCAATTCATATGCCGAAATCATATTAAAGCTCAGAAAATAGAACAATAATTTCCAGGAGAAACCATGAATGTATATTCATTTAAAAACAAAATGTCCACTCACAGTGCTCGGCTATGTTTTCCGACGACCCGAGGCTTCCTCCAAATGATCATCCTCACGTCCTGAACAATAATTAACATTAATTTCCATTCAACAATAAAACTTCAATAAATAATTCCATAAAATTAAGGGTCTAAAGTCAATCCTCTTCTTTGCCTATTTTCTCCATCCTTAATCCATTATAATTCACGATTCACCATCATCACCAATAACCAAAAATTAACCTTAAACACATTTTAAAACCGGTCAACCCAACTACCGATATTCCATTCTAATCATTGCCAAAATCCTTAACCATTGAAAAATCCTCAACATTAACAAAACTCCTCTAAATATTCTAAACTATACTTCATTAGACTCCTCTCCTTAATACCATCTTAAAAACATGAAAAATCATCCCCTAAGGGGCTGCGCCGCCGCCTGCTCCGCCGGCAGCGGCGGTCTGCAGCTGTTCTCCGGCGACCTCCAATGTTTCTCAAATTTTAACAGAATAATACTCTCATCAAACTCAACAACTTTCATAACTAGCACTTAGTCCAATTCTAAGGCTAACTACGATAATCGAATCAAAATATCCATAAATCCCTAGCACTTTTAATTATACAAACCACCCTAACGAAATTGAATTCAGCCGATTCCTTTTGAGGGATTACTCACTTGTTGAGGGCTACAAGATGAGCCAAAAATGTTAGCCTATGGTGGCCGGAGGACGGAGCTCCGACGAAGAGGCAATTGGTGTTCCGGCGGGGTTTTCTCCTCTCCGGTGGCACTACTGGCTCGGACACTAGGCCGGGGAGAGAGAGGAGGTGGTGGGGGTCCGAACGGGATAGGTTCAGCTATCTCAGGTGGCCGGACTGTGGCAGGCGATGGTGGTGAAGTTTTCCGACAGGAGGAGAGTTCGGGAGAAGAAGAGAAGAGAAGGAAGAGAAAGAAAAGAAAAGAGAAGAAAGGGACGGGCTCAGGCTCCCTCCCCTCTACCCGGTCCAAAACTTATAACCAACACCAAAAATACCCACTTAAATATCATCCCTTTTTACCCACTCATAATTTTTACCATTTAATTGATAATTTTACCATGCTAACTCCGATTTTAACGCGTAGCATGTCTACGAATTCGTATTAATGTCCTCTACAACTTTCATGAAGAAAGTTTTCTCAGAATAATTTTCCTACAAAAAGTCAACCCTAGGGTCCTTAAGGGTAAACAGTTACTCATCACGGTAAAAAACCAAATTAATACCAAAGGTAAATAACCGTAAAATAACTTAAGAACCGGGGTGTGACAATCCATATCTTGTCGACTCCAAACTCCTGACTGGGAATGATCAGTTGGCATTATTTGATCTGCTGAAGAAACTGTGTTCAGTATGGTACCCACTGAAAATTGCTATGAACACCCGGGGCTATCTCGGGCATCAACCAACATACATATTTGCTTTAAGCACACGGAAATCGAAGGCAAGGGAGCTTGGATAGTAAAAAAGGAATGTGGGAGAAGTTTCTTGAGGTATTGGCCACCCGATGGTAGCTTCCCTATGGGTGATCATCACCGGGAGCCTCCATCAATCATTGTCTTTTGGTCTGGACACCCGTCTTCGTACTATGGCCACCCGGAGAGCCTGCAATGAATGGCATTGGGACTAAAAATAAACACTATGGACACCCAGAGCTATTTATCTAGAAATAGGCAGACCCCGACCGTATTGGCAACAAGGATTCATCGTCCGGGAGTAGTACGGGCATGAACCAACACCTCCTATGTGCACCCATTCGGCAGCTGTTTCCACAGATAAGTCCTTCATTTAATTGCCTTCTAAGAAAATACAAAGCATGTTTCACGTACAATTATATCATGGTACGGTTGGCTCACAATGCATTGTTGTAACTAAGTACGAACTATATAACATGCAGTTCATGATCACTGTTGTCCATTCAAATTTGTGAGGCAAATGTACGTAGATACTCCTGCTTCCCAGACATTAAATAGGGAATTCCAAGTCTTTATGATAGTAGTAAGTCCCAGATAGGTGTGGGAAAAGATAGTAGGAAAATTGTAAGTCCCGGATAAGTGTCACCGGGAGGAAGCATGTAATAACTGCTTAGGAAAATTTTGATTCCCAGATAAGAACTAACAGGAGGAAGAATGCAACAACCGTTTCTTGAGATTCTTATACCCAAGCAAGAACCAATGAGAAGCATACACGAACTAAAATGCATGAACATACCCCGAGAATGTATCACAGGAAAGCATGCGTGAAACAACAAACGCCATGAAAACTGCAAGTCCCTTGTACAGCTCCTGAAGGGTAGGGGTTGGGCAGTTCATATCATTCCTTCATACGGAGAATAGTGGCTTGATAACCCATGCGAGGATAATACCTCGTGCTCGAGCAGAAACACATGATATGAAAAGGTTCGCTACCTTCGTCCATCGAAAATAAGACCTGATAAAACACATCATGAGTCCAAACTTGGGGGGCTGGGCTCAGTTCAGCGAGGGGATGGAGCTCGCCAGAGTGTCAGCCCTCCTGGGCGAGGCAGACTTCTTTGCTCGCATGAACTCATTTTGCGCGGAGCGGACTCCTCAGCTAACGTGGTCATTGTGCATAGAGTAAACACAGCTCGCGTGAAAGTATTGCAAGCGGAGTGAACTTCACAGCTCGCGTGTAGGCAATGTATGCAAAGCGAACTCCTCAGCTGGCACGGTATTCATGGCACGAGCGAGCGAACTCCACAGCTTGCGTGGTATTCCTCGCACGCGGAGTGCACATGTCAGCTCGCGTGCTTAGTCTTTATGGCGGGAGGCGAACACCTCAGTTTGCGTGTCACATATGAGCATGCATGTTGGTCAGTAGGTTTTGGCATTCATCCGAGAGAGAGGCATAAGTCAATGAGATCCCCAGTAAGACCAGGCGTGATCATGTTACTGAAATCCCCAGAAAGACCAAGGGGGATAGGCATGAAATTATATTCCCTTTAAAAATAGAGCAAGTGGCTTGATAAACCACGGACGGCGTTAACACCTCGTCACTCAAGTAGTAACACCAGATATGGAAAGGGCAGGCTACCCTTGTCCATGAAAGTATAACACTTGGCGCAAGGTGGACTCCTCAGCTCGCCCAAGTGTCAGCCCTTCTAGACGAGGCGAACTCAGCTCGCCCGAGTGTCAACCCTTCTAGGCGAGGCAGAGTGAACACCTCAGCTCGTGTGTAAGTGTTGTACGCGGAGCGGACTTGGGGGGACTGGGATCAGGTGCCTGTTGATAACTAACTGATCTATGGGCATTTTATATGTTAAGTCCCGTCCAGATCATGATTATTATAATCTCATTGGTTTGTGAAAATTCATAATATTCTACTTGAAAGTCAACCTGTATTTATGAGTATGCGGGTCAGTAGACTTTGGCATTCTACTGAGAGATTGACATTGGACGTTCAGTATTACACAATTGCATGAACCATTTTGCTTTTCGATAATTATTATGCCATATCCACAATTGGTTAGCCCCATAATTGTGTCGATCATTCGTTCATTGTGAAGGTACAACAATCCTCGCCCCGCGGAGTCGGGAGGGGCATTTTTTTTATAGACAGACACCACAGCTCGCCCGGTAATATAGTCTTGTCCAAAGCGAACTCCTGCAAAGCATGCACACGAACTCACCTCGCGTGGTAGTCATAGTGCGCGGAGCAAACTCCTCAGTTCGCGTGGTCATTGTCCGTAGAGCAACACAGCTCGGGTGTAACTATTGTATGCAGAGCGGACTCTTCAGCCGGTGTGTACTCCATGTGTGAGGCGGACTCCATAGCTTGCCTGACTGTCAGCCCTCCTGTGCGAGGCGGACTCCACAACTCGATGGTAGTGTCAGCCTTTCTGTGCGAGGCAGACCCGTTCAACACACGTCTTGAGTACAGACTTAGGGGGAACTAGGACCGGGTTTGTGTTGGGACATATGACTGGTCTATGGGCATTTTTTATATTAAGTCCCCACTTAAGATGTGTCTTGAACGGGAACTTGAGGGGACTTGTAGTCGGTAGTCAGTAAACTACCTTCCTCGCCCATATACCAGTCATGAAACTTGTAGACCGACGTCCGGGCTACCTCATCATGGTGAAAGATCATCGGTACCACATCGGGAAGATGCTCCTCCAAGCTCCATAAGAAGACACCATGATAAGATAAATGTATAGTTAGTCCCACATCGTTAATGTGTAATAAGAGAAAACCTTCCTTATCTATAAAAGAAAGGCTCCCCCTATTTAGAAAGGACGGCTCTCTCTCTCTCGGGAAATGGTAACCACTCCTTCCCGGAGGAGTCTTGTAACACCCAAGGCACTGATGCCTCATGATAGTAGAATCTTAAGTGGACGTAGTTGTGCCCTCCGATGGCACGGTGAACCACTATAAATATTGTCTTTGTGCGTATGTTTATGTTCTACCGTGCTTCTATACAGCTTACGGGTTCTTGCAGAAACAGTTATATTATTCAAAAACTTGTAATGAGGATCGTAAATGTTGTAATTACTTAGTTTACCATTATAATTATCATTAACTTGTAATGTCCTATGTACAATTTACTTACTTTTGTTCATTACAATTTCCTATTGTGTTATGCATTTTCTTTTTAGTACAATCTTTTAAATTTTATTATTATTCATTCGGGTCAACAACCCTACATCTCGATCATATGAATTTCGAGTGTAATATTTTTGGACCAGAAGTTTCAAAATATTATATTGTAGAACCCAAAGTTCTAATGGTATATATTCGAACATGAAGTTTCGATTAAACATATGATTGATGGCTTCGGATGAGCATATAAAATGCTAAATTTATCCAATAACTTGTGGCATATAATTATATCATGAACCAGAAGTTCATTGAACCAAATACATTATTTGACATGGCAAGTTTATTTGGCATAACAAGTTATATCATATTTTACTTATAGTTTTGCCTGGAATCAATAACAAGTTTTGATTATTGTGTTGCCTGGAATCAATAACAAGTTTTGATGACCACCAGCCTTACTCATAGCCGATCGTGTATTTGATACTTTCATGAGACAATCCTCCTGTCATGAGGGGGAGAGAGATTGTTCCTGAAGAACGATGTAGAGTGGTGTGAGTTATTTATCCACCTTCTCATTTTGATTTTGAGAAATGTCTCAGTTAGTGATTGATAAAAGATCTTGACAAATGTATATGCTAAAAGCATAGACGCCAACTTGGATTTATGCCTATGAGATCATCTATATTAACTCAAATAATCTATACTCCATTTGATTTGTGGGATGTACATGTATCCAAGTGACATGGTTCTCCTGAAAAGAATGTCACGATACAATGTTAGAGTTCCAAATACGGCTACACATACAAAGGTTGTAGGTACACCATTTGAGAATGATATATGGGTTGATATTAACGAATATAATATTTTTGACCTCACATTTGGTTTAGGTTCGCCATTAGTCAATGAACATCTCACTCGAAAGAAAGTGATAGATCTTTAAATGCAATATATGCTCATGGTCAAAATAAGATAGTATTCCCGCCGTTAGGGGGAGAATAAGACTACTATCAATTAAATAACGGCGTGAATTTGAGTGGAATGTATCCATTAGGTATAAAGTTTTAAGCTCTTGAAAATAAAAGATTATACAGGTCTTCTAATGGTCTACATGATATTACAAGTAAAAGATCCACATTTGTTAGATAATATTTGTCCTAGAAGTGACATTATTTGCCCCAAAAATGGCATGGGTACCCAAATATAAAAAATGCATGCATATAAGAATGTGTGAGATCTATGAATGATGATCATCTATGACAATTTACAAATGGTAGCTACCAAAGACTATTAAGAACTGTACTAATCGATATTATCACTACCACAAAATAGCTTTAAACAACACCTATCAGACGACGTATAACAATAAACCATCGTGTGACTGATTTTTAACTTTTTTGTTGTCAGTTTTTGAATAAATCGTCGTGTGAATGTGTAACAATTTGAGTGCCAGGTAATGGTGTTCAACATGTAAGAGTGATACCACGATTAGTTAAAAAATTGTGGTGTGAGTGTATGTATTTTCAGCAAAAACCTATCCTTATCATTTTCCTCTGACATCTCCTCGCAATTCAACCCCAAACTTGTAGGGGGAAACACGATACCTGATGGAGGGAATGCCAAAACCTCAAATTTCAGACGTCAGACCACATTTATAGTTTAACCACTGTGTGATTGGTTGTCAAAATGAATGAAACCTAATTGCCGACGTCAACATGCCGAAACCCTCCCCAACATTTCAGCCCAAACTTAAACTTCCCCCCAACACTTAGAAAAAAAAACTAGTAGTAGGTAACCCACGGCCTCACCTCTCTCGACATATTCACAAGACCAAAACGAAAAACAAACACTCACCCACAGCCTCGTCTTTTTCTCTCTCTCTACCTCGTCGGAGACGACGACGATGACGAAGCTGTCGGCGAGCCTTAGCCCTTAGGCCATCGACCAACCCCCCTTGGATTTCATTCCTACGGTTTCGAATTCAATCTCCGATAATGAGTTCGGCTAGTTTCAAGTGCGGCCGAGGAGATCCCAAGGCATCTAATCTGTCTTCTCAAAACTCATATTCTCATACGAAATTCCCCTTCACCGTAGTCTAGCTAGCTTCAAAGCTGATATTCTCCCGAAGGTAAATGTCCCCAATTTAATCTCAATTGAAATTTCTAGGGTTTTTAGTTTAGGGATTTCTAACTGTTTCTTCTTTTGTGTTGGGTTGTTTAATGGATTCACACCAACGTGGGAACAACCTATATGTATCCTCAGGCTCCTCACCTCACACTCTGTGCTCAGTTGCTCTGTGGTCACCGGCCAAAGGCTTTACAGCCTCACTGTGGTGTCAAAACACTTTGTGACTAGTGAAGATGGTGCTTCCTTAAGTCCCTTCATGGCATTTGTTCAAGGCACTGTCGTCATGAGCAGTTGGTTTGTTTCAATTCCCCAGTACTACAATCATAATTTTAGTTTTTCATTAGTAGAAGCTAGAAGATGTACCTATGTATAAATGACTATCTAAAATGTATTGTTGTATATGTTCATACATGCACATATATATAGGTCACAAGTGAAAGATGCAGTTGTTGAAGGAGAAATTCCGTTTAACAGGGTCCATGGCAAACAACTCTTTAAGTATGCAGATTCGAACCCCAGTTTTAATGGAGTTTTCAACTCGGCAATGGTCAGCTTCACCACTTTGATTATGTGGAGGATTCTGGATAGCTACAAGGGTTTTGAGCACCTTACCCAGCTTGTTGATGTTGGGGGAGGTCTAGGAGTGGCTCTTAGTCTCATCACTTCCAGATATCCTCACATTAAGGGGATAAACTACGACTTACCTCATGTTATAAAACAAACTCCCCAATATTCTGGTATGCACTAGAATTATATAAAAAAATTTCTAATTTTATTTAAGAAACATGATTCGTTGTATAATGTGTCTAATATCGAATATGCAATTTATATACAGGTGTGGAACATGTAGGAGGAGACATGGTTTCAAATATTCCAAGTGGGGATGCCATTTTTATGAAGGTATATGCTACCATTTTTGATTCTCAATTGCACATTTATAATTTTTTTTGTTATTTTATCTACTTTAATTTGGTCTGATGTGAATATGCATACCCAATTACCCATGGTTGGAAGGTGTAGCTAGCTTACTCATATTTTGAATATATTACAGAACATACTTCATGACTGGATGGATGAGCAGTGCATAAAGCTACTGAAAATTTGTTATACTGCTATTCCAGATAATGGAAAAGTAATTGTTGTGGAAGTACTTGTTCTAGATGAGCCAATTAGTAGTCCTGCTGAGAAGATCACCTAGCAGTAGGTAACCCACAGCCTCACCTCTCTCGACATATTCACAAGACCAAAACAAAAAACAAACACTCACCCACAGCCTCGTCTTTTTCTCTCTCTCAACCCACATCTACTCTTAATATTTGATAGCATTTATGTTTTCAAAGGCTACCTATCTGACTTAAGGCTAATGGGTTTGAAGGGATTGACATTGTACCATTTGAAATGTCATTTGCAGGTATATCATTGCCTTATAGCTTCCTTTTCTTGTTTCTAATTTCCTCTCTCTAGTTGATATTTGGTTTATTCATTCACTCTAGTTTCGGATGCAATAGTGCATAGATAGCTAAACTTGTCATTATGCAGAAGTATAGACTTGGACAATAGACTTGGAAGCAAAGCTCTTCAGAACAAGACAGAGAGACATTGGTTAGCTCTTCATAAATCTGGAAACAATTTGAAGTTCCATAGCAAAATGACTAAATGATTTTTCCATTTCACAAAGCTAGTAAATCCTATTGAAAATTATGTTGACATTTATAAAATGATTAACTCTGCATGTTTCTTCATATAGGTTGTTATGATGTACATCCTTTAACAATATATACTTCCTGAAGGTAGTTCACTAGTATGTATTATCAACTAACTTTATTAGTATCCGGACATATACTTTTCAAGTAATAGTGCATATCTATTATTTAGCTTTACTTCTAACATTGACAAACTATGTAGTTCTTCTCTTTTATCATTTTTACATATCAGAAAATGGTTGCATGTGCAGCCATATATGATAGAATCTTCAGCAGTGGCTAATCTCTATCACTTCCAGATATTGTTGTTCAGATACCCTAGAGCAATTTGTGTTGTCTTTAGGTCGCAAGTGTTCATTTGTTTTAGTTAGTCCATGATTGTGTTATAGTTTCTTTAGATAGCCTTGTTATTTACAATGACATAATGCTTTCAGGTTTTTAACCAAATTAAATGAACTAAACTCCACTGTACTTGTTCTCATTTCTGGTAAAGTAAAGTGCCGATAAGCTTTCTTAGTAAGGCCTATATTAATAGACTTAACATTACCGGTCTTGCACTTTGATTTGTATATCCATTTGTTGTATGTTTATCTGACTATGAATAATCTATGTCACATGTAAATGTTGTTTTGGTATGTCAAAGTTTTCCACCATGAAGGGGAATTTTCTGATTTGAAGAGGAGTTTTCTATATCTAATTTGTTTGTTGGTATGTGATATTGCCTTGGTCTATCAGCTATTCCCTAACTTTTTTTTTGTGGTTTGTCTTCCCATTCCAGATTACAGTGAATGGGAGTTTCAAAAGTATGGTCATTAGTAGCTTTAAGTAATGGATCCTCTGTACATTTTCTGCAATGTTGAGGCAGCCCTAACCTCTCTGCTATTTATCTATTTGTCCAAGTTAATTGCTAAATAAAGTGGAACCTTGGTAGTGTTGTAGAGCATTAGGTTTCTCAGTTAACTAATTAATGTAAATTTCCTACTGCCCTATCATTTGCTATCTACCTTTCTCTTAAGTTTGTGGTCTTTTGTTTTCTTTGCCAATAATGTTTATTTTCTGGTGACCTTGTGTGTTATATGCAGCTTCTATGCAGAACCATTTCTCCATGCTTGAAGTACTATGTGGTAATCTGTTTCTTTTACACTCTTAGATATTAGTACATGTCATTTGCTATGTTTGATGTCATTTGTAGCCTTAATGTTTACTTTATGCAGTGAGTTTTGATTTAATGCAAGTATGCTGGGCATTATTGAACAAAATGCTCTCCTACCACTTTGTCTAATATAAGTTCTCTTTCTTGGTTACTGAAACAGACAATGGAGCTATAAAGAACAACAATGAATTGATATTCCTAGCCTACTCAAACATGTCAAAGAATAAAAAGATGTCAAGGGCTGAAGAGATGACATCAAAAGGACTGCATATAGTTTCTAAGGCAGTTTTAGATGAAAGAGATCTAGTTTTGATGCTTGGAATGAACAAATGCACTAAATTTTTGTATAAATATTTGGGAAATGTTACTTGTTCGACCAAAAAAACAAGAGGATATATTTTATAGGCCATCACCTTATGTGTTCATATAAGGAGATTGAAATTAATGTGTATTGAATATTTATTTTTATTTAAATTATACTTTTTCTAAATATAAAACTGGATAATAGCAAAATAAATAATTATATATATATAATTGGAAAGAAATCAAACCGAAAAATTCCATTAAAACCGACTTCTAAGTCTATATTAGATAACAATTCTAATAATAAACGTTGTATGATTAATAATCACACAACTGTTACTCAAAATAAACGTGGTGTGAGTGTATGTAACACGACAAATAATATGTCGATATGCTGTCGACATATGTCGGCATCCCATGTTTGTCGACATATGTCGGCATCCCATGTTTGTCGACATATGTCGACAGCAATCAGACGACGTTTCTACGAAGCATCAGACGACACGCAAAAAGACAACGGTAATCTGAACAATCAGACGACATTTTTTGGCCGTGGTCTGATGCCTTTTCTGTGGTAGTGTATACCACATTTCATTATGCATGTCGATAAAGCATATTATTGGCCAAATTGGAAAGAGGCAATTCCAATGAAACTAAATATTTGAAACGTGATGAGATACTTTGACTTTTAACCCTATAGATACAAAAGGGTATTTACCAAAATGAAAGTAAATCACTATGATTTAATGTCTACAAAAGACATGAGATTATGAATATGCCCTTATACGAATGATACTTTTCTATAAGTACAGTGTTACATGTTACTGTTACATGGACGAGAGACTTATGGCATGTTGTCATCATATATTATGAGGGCCTTTAAAGACACATTGATAAACCAAATTCCTAGAAGTGAAATGTTATCAACGTATCACTAGTTAAATCATGGAATATTATCAACGTATCACTAGTTAAATCATGAAATATTATCAACGTATCACTAGTCAAATCCTCAAAGGATTCAAGTACATGAATGATTCTAATATAATTCGATCCATGAATACTTGAGAAAGCTTGAAGCTAATTCATGGAATCAAATAGTCTAAAGTTAACTCATATATACTCATTCTGTTATAGCTAACGTGATCAAAATTGCTACAATGAGTATTATGATCAGACTACACAATTGAATTCGAATTATGATCATTATGTTGCTACATATTCTAACTCTTGGGAAGTTATGAATTACTCAGAGCTCTTGTAGAGTTTATATGAGACGTAACATGCACATAGATATTGATGTGTATGGCTGAATACGGCATGGTGATATTTTAATGCTTTAATGTCAATTAGCTCATGTTAATTAGCTATTACTTAGTGTATGAATTAGGTCATACGACTTAATACTAGTAGAAAAAAAAGGCTTAAGCGATGGGTATTTTCATATTTTGTTGCTTAAGCAATACCTAAGTGACGAAAACTAATATTGTCGCTAAAGATACATTTTTCGTCGCTACAATTTTCTGGAGCGACGAAATATTTTTGTCGCCTAAACTTCATCGCCACAGGTCCTACTCAAGCGACAAAAAAGATTTTGTCGCAAATTATTTTTTTAGCGACGAAATCGTAACACTTCAGCGACGAATAAGTTTGTCGCATAATATTCTTAACCTAACCGACAAATTTATATTTCGTCGCGTTAGTTTTAAACTAAAGCGACGAAACTTTTGACTCTTGAGTGACCAAAATTTTTGTCGCATGATATCCTGCACCTAACTGACAAATTTACATTTCGTCACGTTAGTTTTAAACTAAAGCGATGAAAGTGTTGACTCTTGAGTGACGAAAGTGTTGACTATTGAGTGATGAAATTGATTGTCGCATGATTACCTAACCGAAAAATTTAATTTTCGTCGTCTGAGGTTAAAACTAAAGAGACGGTATGTTTGACTTTAGTGACGAAATATTCGTCGCGTAAGTGAAATCTTCTTTATATCCTCTGCATCACTTCCAGATCGAAAAACCGGAGGAAAACAGATCGAGCTACAGTGAAAAAAAAATCTGCACATATTAATCTGGCAAATCTCTGGCTTATTTGATCATCTTCATCATCCACTAGTTTTGTAGTTTGCGGTACATGCTCTTTCTCCCTCTTTTCTACCATTTTTCCGATAAGTTTTCCGGTGGAGTATTCCGGTCAATTATATATTGTTTTTCTTTTGTTCCTAATTATTTTAGATGTGTTGGTTTTAGGATACATGAGATGGCATGGTATTCCGAGGGAAGATGACCATGCGTTAATACACCCCGCAAATGGGGAAGCATGGAATTCGAAATCTTTTGACTTATCATTTCCTAATTTCGCTGCAGACGTTCGAAATGTAAGGCTCAAACTCTCAACAGACATGTTTAATCCATATGGAAACATGAACTTGTCTTACAGTATCTAGCTTGTTATTGTTATGAGAATCAACAGTTTATTGTTGCCACAATGGCAAGACTAGGTTTTTTTATCTTGATGATCCAAAGGAGGGTGGGGGTTGGAAAGTTGTTAACATGATGCCACATAGATATATTTACATTGTAACTACACTTGAGATGTGTATTGCAAATAGAGATATTGAGAATGTCACTCTTGAACCATATCAAGAAGCCTCGACATCTAATATCCCTAACATGGAGACTATTCACATCAACAATGACATCCACTTCCAACCCTGCGAGTACATAAGTTCCCATTTCTAATTTAGAGTTTGACTTTGGTTCACTTCCATTCATCTGGCCAGACGACGAAGAGGAAGACTCAGACAATCATTCATATGAAGTGACTGAGGATGATTTAGAAGACAGAGACTACATTGATAGTGATTGAAAACTCATGGTGTGTTAAAAAGTCAAATTTTCGATTTAATTATGTCATGAATTTATTATATATGTAATGAATTTATTCTATAATTAGTTGTGATATGTATTAATTTTCTTAGACGACGAAATTATTATTATTTTTAAACAAACTAAAATTATTAATCATTTAAGCGACGAAAAGTTATACTTTCATTGCTTAAGTATTGAAATTTTTAGCGGCACCTATTCCGCCAAAAATTTCAGAAAAATTTGAACCAAATTTTTGAAAGTTTCCTTATCATCCTCTGCCTCACTTTTCATTTCTCTATATATTTGAACTCGATCTCTCTTTTCTTTTCTTCAGACTCTCTTCTCTCTCCCTCCTCTCCTTTGCCCCAGTTTCCACGCACCGATCAAGAGACCACTAGAGTACTCTAGCTTTCCCTCTGCCTCTCCTTCTTCTTCCCTTTGCCTCTCCTTCTTCTTCTCTCAGCCTCTCCTTCTTCTTCCCCACCGTCGCCTCTCCTTCTTCCCTCTGCCTCTCCTTCTTCTTCTCTCTGCCTCTCCTTCTTCTTCGCTACCATCGCCTCGCCTCTCCTCCATCGGACTTCGCACCCATCTCGCAATAGGACCCCGCGCCATCTCATCAGCGGACTCCGCGCGCATCTCGCCAGCAGACTCCGTGCTCATCTCGCCAGCGGACTCCGCGCGCATCTCACCAGCGGACTCCGCACGCATCTCGCCAGCTTACTTCGCGCCATATCGCCTGCGAACTCCGCGCGTCTTGCCAGCAGACTCCACGCCTATCTCGCTAGCACACTCCGCGCTCATCTCGCCAGCGAACTCCGCTCGTCTCGGCAGCGGACTCCACGCGCGTCTTGCTAGCGGCCTCCACGCGCGTCTTGCTAGCGGCCTCTTCCTCGCCTTTATCAATCTCGGTTGAAATTGGATCGCTTGATATTGGTTGTAAGAAGTTGGAGTCGGATGTGGTGTAGGTAAAGGTGAGGATCTGGTTTAAATGGTTGAGGATCAGACATAATTAAAAAAAAATTAATTATTTTTTTTTCAGATTAGCGGCGGAATTCAATAATTTCGTTGTTTAGGGGGAAAAATAATTTTTTTGTGTCATTAAACAATATTCATCGCTTAAGGAAATTATTTCATCGCATTATTTCTAGCGACGAAAGAAAATTTGTCTCTAAATTAAAAAATTTTCATTGCTTAACACTAAAACGACAAAATAAGATACGTTGCTCAAGGAGTTCAGCGACGAAAACAATTCGTCGCTTAAGGAAATTATTTCGATGCATTATATCTAGCTACGAAAAAAAACTCGTCGCTAAACTAAAAATTTTGTCGCTTAAAACTAAAGCGACAAAATAAGATACGTCGCTTAAGGAGTTAAGCGACAAAAAAAATTCATCGCTTAAGGAAATTATTTCATCGCCTTGATCTGTGGGCACATAAACTGTACCCGTCGCCTGTTCCGTTTTCTTAGGCGACGGATAATATTTTTTTTGTCGCTTAAGTGCCTATGAGATGTGTCATATGTGACGAAGCTTAAGCGATGCCGGTTTTTTCGCTTAAGTCGTATGGCGACAAAACTTGGCACTTAAGCGATGATTTATTCTCGTCGCTTAAGACTTTATTTATACTAGTGTAATGAGGTAAGACCTATTTATAATCGTCTAGCTCTGTTGTTATTACTTTAACTTTGCAGGTTTGAAATTTCATGATGAGCCCATATATGCAAAGCACACATGGTCTCACTTTAATAACGGATAAATCAAACCGTTATTTACGACGCATGAAACTTGCAATATTCAGGGGGAGATTCTCATCAGGGGGAGATTCTCATCAGGGGGAGCATCCAGAAGTATGCTACCTAAGGCAAATGCACGTTGTAATAATTTTCTCCTTCGACCAGAGTTATTTTTCTCCTACTGTGTTTTTCTTACCTTGCAAGGTTTTTAACGAGACAACATTATGCGCATCTAATTTCATCATTCATCGGTGGACATCCAAAAGGGAGTGTTATAAATATTATAATCTATGTGGTTGTCTACGTAATTACTCATTAGTTATGTACTCTGATGTAAACTCTACCTCTATATAAAGAGGCTAATGAGAATGAATGAGTAGACTTATGCCTCTTCTCAACTATTCTCTATGTGTCTTTTCTTATTTTTTTCTTTACTTTACAACAGTTGTCACTAAAGATAAAATTATCGTTATTTTCGTAAAAATGATCGTATTCCAAGCAATATCAAGAATATGGCTATATTTACTAGTTATACCTTAGTTATTGTAATTTATAGTAAAACATGTTGTATTATAAGTAAGAGAAATATTATTTACACAACCTCAATTCATTTATACACACCCCTCAAATTTTTTTCTCTAACTTTCCTCATAAACCTCCCTTTTTAGCCCCCTTCTTTTCTTATTATTTTAGATCTTGAATTGTTTTTGCAACTCATCAATAGTGAAATATTAATGGATGCTCTTTCTCTGCGTGGGCAGTTTGTTTGAATTGAACAAATACAAGCTTTAACCATTGATTGACATGCAGGATATATAAGAAGAATTTCATGACAAGAATCTTCATGAAGAAGAATGATGAATTGATATTCAGAAAAATAAAAAGTATATTTGTCAAATAAAGATTCTTTAAGAAATCATTAAATCATGGCTGAATATTGATGTCTTCGTTTCAGTGGTGTTCTTCATCCATGGAAGTTTTAGTTCTTTTTGTACTTTTATTTTTTAATTATATATAATTTCTGTTGAGGTTAAGATAGTAATTAGAAAAGTTCTAAAAATTAGAGATGTGTTACAGGAAAAATAAAATCAGAATAGTCTACTCATTTCATTAACAACCCTCTTTATATAGAGGTTGATTACAACCGTAATTACACGCACATAATGGTAATATTCAATGGTAGTAACAATGTACATAATGACTGATATAACTAATTGAGCTGTTACATCTGTTAAACAATAATTTCTTAATCTACTCTCGTCAGTTACTTTGACGAAGACACACAAAATGTATTTTTCCTTCTCCCCTTGTGCCAAGTCAAAGTTAAAACGATGGATGACGTGTTGTCTCATTAAAAACCTTGCCAAATAATAAAACCCAATGAGACAAAATAAATCTTGGTCGAAGGGAAAAAGAACACAACGCACCTATGTGTGTTAGACTCCTCCTGAAGTCTACACTCTCCTTGATACTTACATCAATCAAGGAAGCTAGGAACGTCTTTGCATTCCTTCATTCTTCACATGCTTTTCAGATATAGCTTTAAGTTGTGATTTGAGAAACAAGTTTGTCATATTGTCCTCAGACCTTGTTTTACTTGAATCTTGAGGAGAGACTAATGTTTCTCACAAGATATCGTTGTGTTCCTAATGATGATTACTTAACCAGTTTGGGAATGACTTACTGATCATAGACACCTAACAGTAAAAACCAACCAAAGCATCGTGTGAGGTCTTGATGTAGGGGATTACAGTTCCATATGCATTCCCTTTCATCTTTGTATAGGGATAGGATGAACCCAAGTCAATGATTCATTTAGGTATCAAGATACGTTCTTTATATACACACTAATGACACTGTGTTGGCGCTTGAACAAGTTCAATGAGAATGTAATACTCAGTCGTGTTCATCGGGCTAAGTACAATATTGCGCCTATTGCACTTTAGAAAAGAGTTTTAAATTCTCAACCCTTCTGCATCATCTTCCTTTGGATGAAATGGATCTTCCTTTGCATCTAAACATCAACCGATCATTAGGAGTGCTACCAGTATGCAATTCGTCCATGCAAATCGCTTGAGAATCTTTTGGACACATGCAGACTAGTGGGTTAGTATTTGACAAACTCGTTATTAACCGAGTTTCCCAAGATTATTCATCTCAATTCAGATTTCATATAGCTCACGGTTTCTCTTACTTCACCAAGAGTACCTACTATGTTCCTATCATCAACATAGATAGCTATAATTGTAAATCTGGAACTCTTTCCTCTATAAGTACGCATGGGCATAGTTCATCATTTTGTATCCCATTCCACTCAAGTAGTCACTTGTATAAAGTGAGTGTTTCAATTCTAATTTCAGTTGCACTCCGTGGTTTTGAGTTACTTGAGTTAGATAGTTTAAGGCCATCAGGCACTTTTATGGATATCTCCCAATCAAGATCCCCATGGAGATAAGTAGTAACCACATTGATGAGCTGTATTTCCATTATAAGAGATTTTTTCTCTTTGTAGTCAATGTAGAGCGTAGCGAGAAACTTTGGCGCCACAAGGCGAGCCTTGTCCTTAAGGGCTTCATTCTTCTCATTACGCTTTATAACAAAGACTTATTTATGTGTTACAGGCTTTACACTTGGTAAGGTTAGCACTACCAAACCAAATACTTGTCTCTTTGTCAGAGAATCTAGCTCTTCCTGTATCGCACTTTTATGTAGGCCAATATTCTTTTTGTTGACATTTTTCAACAGAGCGTGGTTCGATACCTTCGTGCTCTATGATTCCTTGAGCAACAATATGAATCATCAATGTGTATGCACTCTCATAATATGTTGAGATTTTGTCTCTAGAATCATTTTAAACATCGGAGCGTCCTCCAGTATTGATTCATGGACATAACTGTAATAAAATACAATCTCATGAGAGAGATTCTTTACATTGATGAGGTTGTGCCTTACTTACCCAATTCCTTTAGGCAAGTATTGATCGAATCAAGTGGCCTCCCCCTATTCCCTTAGGAAGCCACGGCCTTAACCACACCTCCACTAAGTGTGGTTGCATCGCCTCTATCTGCCGCGATGTGCCCCTTATTGGGGACTTTTATCCTTGCAGGCTTTTGCAGCTAACATGTGTGATCTCATCACTTCAGCAATATCTATAAACGTATCATGCATCGAAACTGTTACGTTCAAGGTATCGATTATGTGGGGATCAAGATGAGACAGAGTGGGGCAACCACGAAAAATCCTGTCGTTCCCTTAAAAAATACTTTTTTCTTATCTCCCCCTAACGACAGCAAGACTGTCTTATCAAAGTGACAATCTGCAAATCGAGTGCTAAAATCGCATGTAAGGGTTCTAAATAACGGATAATTGTTGGAGGTGGGTATCCAACATAAATACATATTCATTTTTGAGTACCCATTATTGATACGTTATGGGGGCGTAATAGGCACAGATGCTGCACAACTAAGTATGCGTAAATCTCAGGCTCATGTCCAGTTACCAACTGGTACGCATTAAATGGTAGGCTAGTAGTAGGCCTAAAAACGAATAAATAAGGTTGCGTGCATTATTGCATAACCATAAGAAGGTATATGTAGGTTGGTGCGCATAACCAGTACCTAGATATGCTGGCATATGCGATGCTATTTCATATATGCTGTCAAGACCCACCCCGAATTTCACCCTGAAACTCGAGGTGAGTCCTGCGGGGACCACCTCCAAGTAAAATTTACCGAAGGACTCGGCAAACCACTCTTGAAAATGGATAACCCTAACCCGGAAGAATTAGAGAACCACTCTTTTAACCCAAATTAACATCCTCCGCTACAACCCATAAATAGCCAGAATAATTTATACAAAAATCTCAACAGTAATCAGAGCTACTAAAAAATAAAATAAACACAACGAAGCTAACAATCTCCTCGTAGATTAAACAAGTAACCTACTGGATAAATGTAGCGGAAAGATGAGTGACTATGCCTCGACGTCTCCTTCCAGACCTTAATCGAACGCTGTAGACTAGGCATTTTAGAAACAAAGAGCCCAAGAGAAAAAATTAAAAAACGTCAGAGTAGCGACAGCTTAAAAACTTAACTCGAAAATTTTGAACTGGTGTCTAGCCTCGTTAGACTCCCAAACTTTAAGAAAAAAGGTCTCTCAGGCTAGAATATTATATATATCAGTATGTATTCACACTCGTCTATCTCTTGTACAATATCTATGAATAAGCTAAAAAAATAGATAATCATACAAGACTATGATGCTGGCGTCTAACGCTCACGTCACCCAATACTGGAATTGTACCTCAGTATGAGGGAAATGTACGAGTGTGTATATATACGTGCTGATTCCTAGCTTGTACGAATTCTATGAATGAATTCGAAGAATAGAAAGTCGTACAAGGCTACGACTCTGGCGTCTAACGCTCACGTCACCCCATACTGAAATTGTACCTCAGTATGAGGGAAAATCACATATAGCTAGCTAGCATTTATTTATATACATACTATTCTCATAATTAACTATATATGAGTATAATCACCGAAATTCTCAATTTCGGGAAATTTCCACAACAGAAAATTATTCAACAATAAAGCATTTTAAGCACATTATTTAAAATAAAGGTCCATTCACAAATTAAGCCTAAGCCTGATGTCGGTCGGAGGCCTCGTCAGCTCGAGCCTCCTCGAGTCCTGTTCTAAAAACATAAATCCTTAAGTAAAACACCGACGCTTAAAGAAAATAGGGGTAAATAAAAATGAGCTATGCGCGCTCAATCATGCCTATTGTCCAAAGTCTTAATTTCATTACCAACCAATAAATCTCCATAAATACCGACATCCTGAAAAAAAAAAAACACCTTTCACCATAAATACTCCAATGGCCGAATTCTAACTTATTAATCCGCAAAAAATACCAAACTTCAAAAATTCTCAAACCTATACAAAACTCCTCCAAAAATTCTAAAACGCATTCCATTAAACTTCTCATAAAATTCCCTACTAAAAACATTTTTTCCAGCAGTGGCGCTGCCGGCCAACTCCGGCCACCTCCAATGCCCACCAAAATTTGACAGCACCTTCCTCTCAACCTCTTCTACAACTTTCCTAACTATCACAAACACCAATTTCAAGCCTAACATAAAAAGCCATAAAATTTCCGTTACCAATTTCTCCTTACCTAGCTTGAGACGGAGGGAGCCATTTGGAGGGATTGCTGCACGAGACGAGGGTTTTCTTTTGAGCCTAGGCTCACCGGCTATGGCAACCGGAGGAAGGAGTTCCGTCGAAGGAACAGTCGGCGTCTCCCAGCGGATTTCCCCCGCTCGGCAGCGTCCTGCGCTCCGGCACCGGCCCAGGAAGAGAGAGGAGGAGGCCAGGGTCCGAACGGGACCAGTCTGGCGGTCCCTAGGCGGGAGATGGCGACTGGTTCGGTGGAGAAAATCCGACAGTCGGGGAGCTCGCGGGAGAGAGAAGGAGAGAGAAACGGAAGGGAGAAGAGAAGAGAAAGAAAAGAGAGAAGGTTTGGGCCTCCCCAAACCGGTCCAACTCCTTAAGCCCACACTCAAAATAAACCCAACACTAAAAAAATAACACCAAAAAGTTATACCCCAATAAAAATTACGTTTTACTAACAATAATTACTATTTTTTACAGTTGTCACATTTTTTTCCTTCGAATAAATCCTTTGAAATAATTGTCCCCTAACCAATATGGGGACTAATTAAATTAAACATTTAATAAAGAAAGACGACAAAAACTCTTATTACCACCATGCTAGTAGTTAAGGTAAAAATTAAGAGTCGAGGCGTTGATAAGAAATATAATCTTCTTCCATAAAAGTGATTTCCACATCAAAAGCTCAACTATGACACTCAATTTACTCTGAGAGTTGTAAGTCAAATAGTCAGATAACACATTAATAGATATCCATGTTGAATCAATTTTCTAAGGATGAGAATTAGATATCAAGATCTACCATCAATCGTAATGGTCACATTTTTCGATGCGTCGTGTAAGTATTTTATCACGGTAACATTTTACTCCTTTCCAATGTCATGAATTTACTTTACCATAGCATCACAAATTTATATGATATGCTAATAATACAATCATAAAATAAAATAGACATGACATATATCATAATAACATGTCACAATATTCGCAAAAAACTTTTGTCACGTAACATGCTTAATATCATGAATAAAATTTAATGAAAATGGTAACGTTAATTGAAACCATACTTGTTAGTATGTCAAATAAACTGCATGTGAATCGGTTGCGCTCATAATTCCGTTTTCATCGTCATATGGCAATTGTTGTCATAATCAATGATTTGATCGTCGCGTCATAATTGGTTGTTGAACGCCAAAAACTAAATAAATAAAAAAATAAAAAGAAAAGGATTACAAAAATAAAAAAAATAAAAGTAAAATTTTTCTTGGGCTACATGCACAATATTTTTGAGTTCAATTGTGACTCTTGCAAAAAACTGGACAACGAAGTCCAATACGAACTCAGTCTTCCAAGTCCAATACGAACTCAATCTTCCAAACTGTGTACTCTATATAAAGAGGCACAGAGAAGAAGAAAGGGAGAGGCAAACAAAAAGGGCGGAAGACAGAAGGACATAAGCGCAACAGAGGGAGGCGAAGCAAAGAGCAGGGAACAAGAGAAAGGCAGGAGCAAGCGGAGTCAACACAGACGGAACAAAAAAGGAGAAGAAGGAGAAGAGAAACAAGCGAAGCAAAAAGCAGAAGGAGAGAAGAAAAGTCCAGGCGAACCAACAAGAAGGTGGAGCCCCCACACTAACTCTCCTTATTTCTTTTGCAGCATCTCTATCTTTCTGCCTCGTTCCTCACTCCGCCAGAAGCCCGCAAGCCATCTCCCCCTAAGGCGAAACGACCACGCGAGGTAGCCATCAAAAAGAAGGCGAGATGACCTCGCCCCCTCCTCCTCTCGTTGCAATAATTATGTAGCCGCTCGGCCCCTACTCTCGTACACAACGCCGTGCGTTTCGCACAACAAGCCGTACAAGAGAAGGAAATAAGCATCTCCGCTAAAATATTGTCAGGCGAACTAGGATGGCCTCACAAGACTAGAAGTCCAGACGAGCCAGGCGACCTCACATCAAGGCAGGTGGCGAGCCAACAATCAAGCCAAGGCAAGAACCCTAAGGGGTGCCGAGCCAACATTCGTGCCAAGGCAAGAACCCTAAGGGGTGGCGAGCCAACATTCGCGCAAAGGCAGAAATCCTAAGGGGTGGCGAGCCAACAGCCGCGGCAAAGCAGATACAGGTTACTTAACCCTAAGGGGTGGCGACGTGACTTTTACCCTAAGGGGTGGCGAGGTTACTTAACCCTAAGGGGTGGAGAGCCAACAATCAAGCCAAACAATCAAGCCAAGGCAGGAACCCTAAGGGATGACGAGCCAACATTCGCGCCAAGGCAGGAACCCTAAGGGGTGGCGAGCCAACATTCAAGCAAAGGCAGAAGCATAAGGGATGACGAGCTAATATTCAGAAGCTCTAAGCCCAGGGGAGGCGAGATCCATTCATGCAGAGGATGAAGCAAGTCGCGGAGACCGCCTACATATAGATACGTGGAGCCCGCTCACATGTGAACACGCGGAGCCCGCTCTCAGACATGCACAAGCAATCCGCTCACAAGTGAACACGCGGAGTTCGCCTACATATACGCACAAGCAGTCCGCTCACAAGTGAACATGCAGAGCCCACTCTCAGATATGCACAAGCAATCCGCTCACAAGTGAACACGCGGAGTTCGCCTACATGTACGCACAAGCAGTCCGCTCACAGGTGAACACGCGGAGCCCGCTCTCAGACATGCACAAGCAATCCGCTCACAAGTGAACACGCGGAGTTTGCCTACATGTAAGCATAAGCAGTCCGCTCAGTGAATACGCGAAGTCCGCTTACAGAAATACACGCGGAGCCCGCTCGCTGACACACGCGCGGTGTTCGCATGAAGGAGCAGTTAGTCTGCATACAGAGATCGCCTGCGCCATTATCAAGGGCTGAGCCCAAAGCCATTATCAAGGACTGAGCCCAAAGCCATTTAAGCCGACATTAAGCCATAAAGCCTACAAACCTCTTATGAACTACGGTCGGTTTGATCCCACAAAGGGGTACATAGGCAGTCTAGCAACCCACTAGATGCAACCAAAATTCCAAACAGAATCCATGACACCACCAGTTAAATTCTTCCAGTCCAAATGATCCTGGTCAAATTCCTAAAGCACCAGACAAATCAAATCCAAGGCCAAATCTTTTTCGAACTACGTTGGTTTGATCCCTTCACAATGGTATGTAGGCGGTCTGGACTTAAATCTGGATGCAACCACCAATCCACATAAATCCCCGGATCGCCTGAAGCCAAATCTTGCTCCAAAGCTCAAATGCCTTCAGACACAAATCCAAACACATCCTAAAGTCAAAACCCTCCAACGAGTCATTCACTTGTTGGAACCCTTGAACTACGAGTGACTTGATCCTCTCCAGGGTACGTAGGCAACCCATTTCCAAATATGGGTGCAGTCACAAAAACAAACAAACCTACAACGGTCTCTTGGTAAACGAAATCAAAGGGTGTTCCCTTGTAACAAGGGATTGTAATTAAGAGACACATTCTGTCTTGAATAGATATAAATTAAAAACCCTATCTTAGTCAATAAGATGGGGTGAAGTTATGTTGGGTATATACAGTTAGTCACAATTTTTGCCCAACATAGTTTTTGGCCACTCCGCTGGGGACCCATTCTCCTTTTCATCTCCGTTTACTAACAAATTTGTCAAATTGGTTACTTGTTTGTCTCAGGGGAAATAAAATGGCACCACAAGGAATAATCCATGACTGTAAGCTTGAAAGCGCTCAATCAAAAGGAGGACATGCAAGACGAGCTGGTCATTGTGTCTCATTCGTCATTGATCAAGCTTCCATTTTAAGCAACAGTTTAGGGTCAGACCATGACGATAAAGTAAACAATACCTCTGGAATGATTAACAAGTCCCAATTGAAGAAATCACCTTTGAAGAATGCTCTCAGAAATGCAAGAAAGAGAGCGGCAAGAGTTCAATGGAGAAACGCCACCAAGGCTCAATCAAGAGAAGCTACTCAAAAAGTTGTAGCCACTCAAAAAACAACTTCAAAAGTCATCAAGACTTCAGTTGTCAAGACTAATCAAGCCGTTGTCATCACTCAAATTATGATTGGCTCAATGCCCGTCAACTTGACCACTACGGCATCACCACACGTGGCTCCTCAAATCGGTATAAATGCCACGAAAGAAGAAATGGTGACACTCACCAAGGGAAAATGTGAGGTTCTAAAAAGGCATGAAGCCCAGAACCTCAAACCCCTACAACAAGCATTGACAGCCAACATGACTTCTAGCCGATCTCAAACAGTGAAGTTCATTTCAACCTCTCACAATGCCGGTAAGGAAGAGAAAGATGCTGCTATGCGATTGGGGGCAATTCAAACCTAAAAAGTGGTGGGGGCATTCCAAGCTAAGACACAACAAGGAGCATCTCCTGTGTTTCAAGTCAAGCGAAGACCTTATACATGGCCGATGGAAGCCCCAAAATGGTTCAAGCAAAACATGGACATAAAGTCCGAAGCCATGGCAGTTATGATGACCAACACAGCAACATTAGAAGAACAAATGAAGCAGTTGCAAAGAAGACTAGCTGAAGCTGAAGCAGGAGCTCTTTTATTACAAGCTGAAAAAGAAGTACAAGCTAAGAGGCGTGCTGATGCCGAGGCCAAAGCAGCTGAACAACTAGCCGAGAAAGATACTGAAATTGCTGAGCTGGTAGCAAAGTTTGCCCTCCTTACGAAGGAAAAGGAGAAAAAGAAAGAGGCAGACGAAGAGCCCAAAAAGACTCATTCAAATTCAGTCTCGCTACAAGACATCAAGACTATGATAGCTGACGGGATCAAAGAATTTCAACTATTTTTAAATCCCCCAGTTTCCGGATACCTCAAGCCCTATCCTTCCCACTATGATGCATTACCTTTCCCTAAAGGATATTTGAAGCCAACTTTTGACAAGTTTGACGGAGTAAATAGTTCTCCTCATGAACATTTGGTTCATTTCTACTCAGCTTGTGGTGAAGCGTCACAAGTCGATGCATTATTAGTAAGACAATTTGTTCAATCTCTCAAAGGAGCAGCTTTTACATGGTATACTAAATTACTACCCAACTCCATACTCACATGGGATGACCTGCAAAAAGCATTCCTGGCACAATTTGTCACTTCAAGGAAGAGGGTCTCAATAATTGACTTGGTCGACACAAAGCAAAAGGATGACGAAGAAGCCAACGCGTTCATTTCTAGATGGAGGAGCTTACATGTCCAATGCTCGGATAAATTGACAGAGCAATATGCAGTACAAATTTGCTCAAACAATCTCCTTCCAGAAATAGCAGCTTTCGTTAGTACTGCAGAACCTCAAACATTCGACGAGCTTGTCTCAAAGGCAAGTAATGTCGAAAGACATGTGGCTCGTTAGAAGATCCCAATAGAAACGCTCTTCAAAAATAACAGTACTGGAGATTCACTAGCTACCTTAGTCAAAACTAGTGAAACATCAAAAGCATGTGACAGAGATGATATGTCAAGGGAACTCACTCTCAGGGAAAGAAAAAAAGTCAAATATTCTTTCACTGATGAGGATGTAGAAGAAATTTTCAATGTGTTCTACAAAGAAAATGCCATTGAACTTCCAAAGCCAAAACGTCCAAGTGAAGTCAACAAGACCAAGAATCCCAAATTTTGTCGCTTCCATCGTATTGTCAGTCATCCAACAAGCGATTGTTTTGTTTTGAAAAACGTAATACAAGACATGATCGATAGCAAGGAAATTGAGGTGGAGTCATCGCCAGCAAAGTGAAATCCAAATTTGTTGGTGAACTTCTCTGCGTCTCAAAAGGCGCATGAAAAAATGATGATGTCTGTTGAACAACAAACCCACAAAGGGGTCGTTCAACCAAAAAAAAAAGCTCGTTGGACTGAAAAGCCGGGAGGGCGGTCCAAGCAAAAGTTAGAGCCCAAAACCTCCCGAACTATGACGGCTTGATCCCCCGAAAGGGGGTACGTAGGTAGTCTAGTCCCAAAAGGCTAGATGCAGCCACCCCACAAAAAAAGCTCGTTGGACTGAAAAGCCGGGAGGGCGGTCCAAGGAAAAGTTAGAGCCCAAAACCTCTTGAACTATGACGGCTTGATCCCCTGAAAGGGGGTACGTAGGCAGTCTTGTCCCAAAAGGCTAGATGCAGCCACCCCACAAAAAAAATCATCCTGAATCAATCAGGGGAACTACGTTTGGCTTGATTCTTTCACAGGATACGTAGGCAGTCTGGTGACAAAACTAGATCCGGCCATTCTTTCAAACTAACCCTTTTCTCTCTTGTGATTATAAATAGGTAAAAACAAGGGTGGTTTGACACATCCATTGTTGAGCATACACTAAGGCATGCGAGCTCGAATAGATGACAACCTAAGCATTCGGTTCGTCAAAGTGACCGGCAGTCTACAAAAGCACTAAGTGACTTTTGTATTACAAGTCCACAAGTCAAAAAAGAGAAGAATACTGGCAGCAAGACACGCGGGCTCAAATCTCCCGCACTGCCAAGACATATTTCTTGCATACCTAACCATGGGATTGCTCAAATGCATTATGGATTGAAGGCTAACACAATGCACCCTTTTGTCAAAAGTTGCTGTATGCAGACATGTTAAAAGGAAGCAGCAGAAGGTCAAGCTTCGTGCGCGGAAAGCATGTTCCACACACAAAGCTTGAGGGGGCACTGTTGAACGCCAAAAAATAAATAAATAAAAAGATAAAAAGAAAAGGATTACAAAAATAAAAAAAATAAAAGTAATACTTTTCTTGTGCTACATGCACAATGTTTTTGAGTTCAATTGTGACTCTTGCAAAAAGCTGGACAGCGAAGTCCAATACGAACTCAATCTTCCAAACTGTGCACTCTATATAAAGAGGCACAGAGAAGAAGAAAAGGAGAGGCAAACAAAAAGGGCGGAAGACAGAAGGACATAAGCGCAACAGAGGGAGGCGAAGCAAACAGTAGGGAACAAGAGAAAGGCAGGAGCAGGCGGAGTCAACACGGACGGAACAAAAAAGGAGAAGAAGGAGAAGAGAAACAAGCGAAGCAAAAAGCAGAAAGAGAGAAGAAAAGTCCAGGCGAACCAACAAGAAGGTGGATCCCCCACACTAACTCTCTTTATTTCTTTTGCAGCATCTCTATCTTTCTGCCTCGTTCCTCACTTCGCCAGAAGCCCGCAAGCCATCTCCCCCTAAGGCGAAACGACCACGCGAGGTAGCCATCAAAAAGAAGGCGAGATGACCTCGCCCCCTCCTCCTCTCGTTACAATAATTATGTAGCCGCTCGGCCCCTACTCACGTACACAACGCCGTGCGTTTCGCACAACAAGCCGTACAAGAGAAGGAAACAAGCATCTCCGCTAAAATATTGTCAGGCGAACTGGGATGGCCTCATAAGACTAGAAGTCCAGGCGAGCCAAGCGACCTCACATCAAGGCAGGTGGCGAGCCAACAATCAAGCCAAGGCAGATGGCGAGCCAACAATCAAGCCAAGGCAGGTGGCGAGCCAACAATCAAGCCAAGGCAGGAGCCCTAAGGGGTGGCGAGCCAACAGCCGCGCCAAAGCAGAAGAAGGTTACTTAATCCTAAGGGGTGGCGACGTGACTTTTACCCTAAGGGGTGGCGAGGTTACTTAACCCTAAGGGGTGGCGAGCCAACAGTCTAGCCCAGGCAGGAACCCTAAGGGGTGGCGAGCCAACATTCAAGCCAAGGCAGGAACCCTAAGGGGTGGCGAGCCAACAGCCGCGCCAAAGCAGAAGCAGGTTACTTAACCCTAAGGCAGAAGCATAAGGGATGACGAGCTAATATTCAGAAGCTCTAAGCCCAGGCGAGGCGAGATCCATTCATGCAGAGGATGAAGCAAGTCGCGGAGGCCGCCTACATATAGACACACGGAGCCCGCTCACATGTGAACACACGGAGCCCGCTCTCAGACATGCACAAGCAATCCGCTCACAAGTAAACACGCGGAGTTCGCCTACATGTACGCACAAGCAGTCCGCTCACAGGTGAACACGCGGAGCCCGCTGTCAGATATACACAAGCAATCCGCTCATAAGTGAACACGCGGAGTCCGCCTACATGTACGCACAAGTAGTCCGCTCACAGGTGAACACGCGGAGCCCGCTCTCAGACATGCACAAGCAATCCGCTCACAAGTGAACACGCGGAGTTCGCCTACATGTACGCACAAGCAGTCCGCTCACATGTTAACACGCGGAGTTCGCCTACATGTACACATAAGCAGTCCGCTTAGTGAATACGCGAAGTTCGCTTACAGAAATACACGCGGAGCCCACTCGCTGACACACGCGCGGAGTCGGCATGAAAGAGCAGTTCGCCTGCATACAGAGATCGCCTGCGCCATTATCAAGGACTGAGCCCAAAGCCGTTCAAGCCTTTTGTCACGCCACTGCCTCACCTTTTTTGGGTGCCATTATCAACAGATACTCTACTAAATTGAGTGTCCACAAGAAACACAGCTAACAGACTCCAAATACGTCTGTTAAGCCAAAAGCCGACATTAAGCCATAAAGCCTACAAACCTCTTATGAACTACGGTAGGTTTGATCTCACAAAGGGGTACGTAGGCAGTCTAGTAACCCACTAGATGCAACCAAAATTCCAAACAGAATCCCTGACACCACCAGTCAAATTCTTCCTGTCCAAATGATCCTGGTCAAATTCCTAAAGCATCAGACAAATCAAATCCAAGGCCAAATCTTTTCGAACTACATTGGTTTGATCCCTTCACAAGGGTATGTAGGCAGTCTGGACTTAAATCTGGATGCAACCACCAATCCACATAAAATCGCCTGAAGCCAAATCTTGCTCCAAAGCTCAAATGCCTTCAGACACAAATCCAAACACATCCTAAAGTCAAAACCCTCCAACGAGTCATTCACTTGTTGGAACCCTTGAACTACGAGTGACTTGATCCTCTCCACGGTACGTAGGCAACCCATTTCCAAATATGGGTGCAGTCACAAAAACAAACAAACCTACAACGGTCTCTTGGTAAACGGAATCAAAGGGTGTTCATTTGTAACAAGAGATTGTAATTAAGAGACACATTCTGTCTTGAATGGATTGAACCAGACATAAATTAAAAACCCTATCTTAGTCAATAAGATGGGGTGAAGTTATGTTAGGTATATACAGTTGGTCACAATTTTTGCCCAACATTGGTTAATCACATGCAGAAACAATAATATATGTGATTAGCACATTTAATCATATATAAAATAGTAAACAGTAAAGAGTAAATCTGTAATAATAAACAGTAACTCTTCAAACCATCACTTGGTAACTTTGTGAAACTACCTTTGTAGATATCTGATTTTCCAGAAAATGGTAAATCCCTTTGATCCGGGTCGAGGTAGAGTCGCTCGTCATTGGCGCTGGGCGGAGGCAGGCTTCCTGATCGGGGCTGTGGAGACCGATCTGGTCTCCATCGCTAGAGAGTGGTACCGGATCCGATCGGAGCAGGGTCACTGGTGAGGCGCGACCACACAAGACTGGGCTTGCCTGACGAGGCTTGGCTGGGAGGCGTCGGCGTGGGAGGTTTGACAGGGTGGCATGCAAGGCTAGGCGAGAGCCGATCGGGGTCGAGGTCGGTAGGCCCTGTACCGCTAGGCTGCCATCATTCTGCGTCGCCGGCCTTCGGGGTTGATCGGTGCGATGCGGCTGATCCGAACTAGGTTGCCAGATCGGGGGGGGGCACCGTGGAGGGTTTGAGTGGCGCAGGGGGCTGGGTGCTCGCACTCTTCTCTTCCTCTGTGCGGTCTTCGATTCTAAATCAAGCAAAATATATATGTAGATTAATGACAAAATCAAAGCACAAAGAAAAGAACATAGAAAAATGGAGGGAGAAGTAGGGTTGCGTCGCTGCTAGGCGTGGCCGCGGTGTTTCTCTGCCGGAGGGAGGGGAAGGCAGGGGCCTGGGGGTTAGCGACGGCGAAAGAAAACGTAGTATTTTAGGGTTTTTGTTTTCTTTTGGCTTGTTAGACTTAAGATAAAACAAAGTGCTGATAATGTGTTAAAAGAAAAATATAATCATAATAGTCTACTTATTTCATTAACAACTCTCTTTATACAGAGATTGATTACAATAGTAATTACAAGCACATAATTATAATAATCAATGGTAATAACAATTTATATAATGACTGATATAACTAATTGAGCTGTTACATCTGTTAAACACTAATTCCTTAATCTACTCTCGTCAGTTACTGACGAAGGCACACAAGGTATTTTTCTTTCAACAAGACGTGTAGTTAGTAGAATGCTATGTGTGGATAAAATTTCTCTCTATAAGTAATTATCTCAATCACAACAAAATTTACCTAAAGTAAGGTATTAATTACATGACTTTATTACACACAACTTATTTATCATATGTACATCAGTTTTACCACTATTACGACAATTTGTTGTCAGATTGGTAAAATAGTTCTCGAGCTTGTAAGTGAAAGAATTACTACAAATATAAGCTTGATTACTACTTTTTCAACAATTCGTCGACTTATGAATCAAATGGTTCTTATATAAAGAACTACCATGAAATCAACATTAATTACTACTTTCATTTTTTTATGCCGACTTCAACCACTATAATTACCAAAGCGCTTTCTGTCCTCTACAATCTTGGTCAAAGTTTGACACGTCGCCCTTTATCAGTACCGTCGGTGCTGATGATAATTTTCATCGCCAGCGATATTTGCCTTTCCACTCTCACCCACCGACGAAGGTTACCGGGTTGGTTATTGATTCCTTTTTCATCTTCTGATTGTTTGAGTTTCTTGATTTCAGGGTTTTAAGGTGCTTTCTGGTTCTTATATTAATAAATGGATATTGCAAACATAAAAAGATTGACCAGGAACATCAAAGTTGATGAAAATCTAAAAATTAGTGTTCATTTGTTGATGTTGTAGATAAACTTGTCTTATTCTTCGGTCACAGATGTGGGGCTGTTATCTCTCGCCAACATCAACAGCCTTTAAAACATGACTATTTTGCACTTGACATGATTGTGTCCTAATGGCCTTGCTGCTGCTCTATTGGCATGTAGGAGCTTAACAAAAATTAAGCTTCATACATCCTTGAAACCTCTGCTTCCGACATATATTTTTTAGTACATGGAAGGCCGTGGTTATGCATTTCATTGGAGGGACAAAGCTGTCCAAGTACTTCTGTTCTTTCCATTCTAGTACAACAATATCATCTTGTTTAGCTAATGAATAAGTTCCATGAAATGATATGTTATCGAGATATAAGCTATACTGTCTTCTGAAGCTTAAATTGTTAGTCCTCATTGCTGATCAATTATATGTGCTATAGTTATTTGGTAAAATTTATGTTTAGTACCTCACACAAAACATAGAACATTGATTAAGTGATCATAGGTTCTAAAGTTTGTTCCTAGCTTGACGAGTTTCCCCTCATATTGTATACCCCAGTTCCCTCACTGTGTAACTGTAAATGATGGTTAAGTTACAGTAAAAAACATAGGGTAAGGTAGTTGCTTTTGGCTTTTGATGCTTCTATCTTTGTTTGCGTATCCATTTATGGGGTGAGGCTGGCTTTGGTGCTGTTGGGGAAGGATGAAGAAAAAGGGTTTTGTGGTTGATGAGATGAGCCATTTGCTGGGCGGTGTACCCGAATAACAGTAGTTTATTGTACGCAATTTTTGGTGGAGGACGGATGGGGAATGAGATTTAGATGTCCAGGGGGACGCCTTTTATGATGACTGATACTCCCAAATAACACTACTAGCCAAAAAAAAAAAACAATTCACACATATTTAATTCTCACATATTATTATCAGTCATTGAAATCTGTGAGAGATACTACAGATAACCGTGACAAATAAGTTTTGTAGGATCCATATCAATTTATGTGATAAGAACAGTAACGAAAATCTATGTGAGAAGTTTCTAGTCACAGATTACTGTGTGAATGTAAAATATTATAATTAATTTATTAATTATATGATTTAAGTAGTCACAGTTTTCCATAACAATATGTTTTTACTACTAATATTCGTGTGAAATATAAAGACACATTTATCCGTGTGAAATATAGCTACAAAATTTCGTGTGAAAAAGTATTTGAGCACAGATGTCAGTGATAAACATTTTGGTCTACACTAACCCTAAAAACACCCCTACCTCTCTTATTCATTCAAACCAACAACCTCTTTCTCTATTTTCCTCCCCATTTTCTTTATCCCTTCGTCTATCTATCTCGATTTGGGATTTAAGAAAAACTTGATCAATTTCAGGTATGTTCTTGGATCTTATCCTAATACTCTATGTTCAATTTGTTATTGGATCTTGAATAATTTGTTTTGTGGTTCTTGATTTATGGGTTCTTGAATCATAGTCACTAGCAATTGCAGGCAATTGTCGACGACCCAGGATGCCCTTGCCCTTTTCAAATCGCTGAGATCGGCTTACTCTGTAACTCCTACCGCTCTCAAGGTGATTGATCTTTATGTGGTTGAATTGATTAATTTGGTTATTTCAATTTTCAATATATGTTGTAGATTGCGGCAAGGCATTGAGATCTGAACAATTTTGGTTTGAAAGATGCTTATTTTCATTATTTAATAAAACAATTTCCACTTCTATATTTCATACTAATACATTTGTATTTCATTAATTTCAGGCAGCTGAGAAGGCCATTGTTAGTACATAGTACAACATCAGTCATACTCGCCTAAGAAGACGCGTGCCGCCACATAAAACGGGCTTGGGCCTTAGCTGAGCCCAAGAAACTTACACTATCCCTTGAGGACATAATGGTAATACACCATCTAAGTAAGGGCAAAGTGGTATTTTTAGGATGCATCCACCATATCCCTATAAATACCACTCTCCCCCCTCATTCTCTCTCTCTCTCTCCATCTTCACTCTCTTATCATCTTATTTCTGCTCACTGACTTAGGCATCAGAGAGTCGAAGGCCGGAGCACCTGGTCTTCCCTCTGATGTTGTTCACTCCTTGATTGACAGGTTATGGGAGCTTGAAGACAACTCCTGCATCTGGGTGATCCCCCCCTCAGAGATCACGCCAGAACAATTGGCGCTAGAAGGAGGGACGCCTCAAGTGGAAACTCTCACGTTGCTCACCATGGCCATCATTTGCCCAGAAATCCCGAGGAGAGAGAAAGTAGATATGACTGTCTCTCTCTCCTTTGCTTGGGCGTGCCCAGAAAGTAGCTCACCTTCCCAGCCATCACTGTCTTCCAATGAATCCAGCATGGCCACCCCAACCTCCGGCCAAGGCCCACGCGCCGGTGAGCAGCTCCCAAAAAAACTGATCTAGACACCCAGGTTCCCTCAGCCGAAGTAGGGATATGCCCTTGGTCTCATGACCCCAACCTCGACACCCTCCCCCCGGGACATGCTTTCGCTTTTAGCACCCACTTGATATTTCTCTCCCAGGGACGCCCACCCATGACTCGGTGCCACTCTCCCGAAACCTTCGCAGACTCACATTGTCGCGGACCCCTTCGCAGATTCCGCAGGTCCCGCCATCCCTTCGCGGACACACATTGTCACGGACCCCTTCGCGGACTCCGCAGTTCCCGCCATCCCTTAGCGGACTCATATTGTCGCGGATCCCCTAGCAGACTCCGCTGGTCAAGCCAGTCTTCGCGGACTCCGCTGACCTCGACAGATCCTCGCGGACTCCGCTGACCTCGCCAGACCCTCGCGGACTCCCTTGGTCTCGCCTCCCCAGCTCCTCACGGCATTCCCTGATCTAGCCAGAGTTCTTAAATCTCGCGTGGGGACATCCCTGGTAGTTACCATGGCGGACCCCCACATTGCTCTCAATTCCGTCCTCCCGGGACTCCTCTATCCAGACAGAAGGATGCAAAAAAAAAAAAAAACATCTCACCCAGCATCCCCCGTCCCATTCTTGGTTCCCGCAACAAACACTCAGCAACCCAACAGCCTGCCCCCGTCACCTTCCCTTCCTGAGACTGAGTTACACATCCTCCACAATCAACCAAGGGTTGAATGCAGAGCTCACAAGCAGCCACATATATTCTTGGCTAGATGCATTTATATATCTATGACTCCGAGCTTTGGCTGAATACTTCTCTCCGAGACCGCTTGACTAGCCCTCCTCCCAGAATTGATCTGGACACCCAAAACCTCCACGGCCTCCCAGGACGCCTCTCCCCCGGTCAAAGGATATAAATTCTGGACGCCCATCAGAGTAGCGAGGCCAGTCACGGCGGCCACACTGTCCCGGCAGGATTCACCTTCAGAACCCGGAACCAACAATCCGCCCTCCCGACACGGAGTCTAGTCCTGACACGTGATATTGTCCTACTCTCAAAACATGCCAGCACAAGTGACCGACTTGACAACCCTCTCCCGGGGACCCCTTCCCGTGTATCAGAGCCTCTCCCGATGCCATTCCTCTCTTCCTCCCTCCCGGGACCATCCATTTCTCACCTTGGACACCGCTTGTCACGCCAGTCTTCGCGGACTCCTCTTGTCTCGCCATTCCTCGCGGACTCCACTGGTCACCCCAGAGTTCCCGCGTAACTCCAATTTTTCTACAATGACTATAGCGGCTCTACACGGCTCCAGATAAGTGTCACTTCACACTATTCAATTAAGTTATTATCATACAAATAACATGCATCATGCATCATAATATATTCTCATGTACATGCTAAACACACATACTTGTAAACCATGTGCAAACCATATGACACTTGCTTCACATGATTACAAGCCAAACATTGTTGTACATCTATCTATATCAATCTCAAGCTACACACATAGCATGTGTAAACAACAAGCATTCAAACATGCATTCTCTAGCTACACAAGCCACTAGCGCGACCTGACCCACCACCCCTTAACCCTGACCACCCGGACAACAAATCTCTCACCCTAGAACTCCTACCAACATCACAAACATGTGAACAATCCCACTCACCCTAAATAACCCAAAACAATAACACCACCACATTCAAATCCAAAGACAAAGAAAGCGACAAATTCATACCTTGAAACAGCGGATATCCGCGTGGTGGCAGTGAAGCCGATTTCAAACAGCCGAGCGCTCGCACCCACTCGATCGAGGATGAAATTGGAGAATTGCCAGTAGAATTTGTAGAATTGCCAAAACCCTAAAACGTAAATTGCGGCTCGCCCAATTTTAAGTTTCGAAAGCATGAACTCCCCCCTCCAGCTATCCCCAACCCTATATATAGACATCCCCCCAGACCTCGCCAAACTGCCACGCCACCTAGCGTGAACTTACTCGCCGAGCAGCGGCCCGCCACGCCAAGAGCGCGAGAGTCTCGCCACGTAGCGCGAACTTACTCGCATAGCAACTGCCCGCCACCCGAGAGTCTCGCCACCTAGCGCGAACTTACTCGCCGAGTGGCGTCCCGCCACGCCATTAGCGTGAGAGTCTCGCCAACTAGCGCGAACTGACTCGCCCAGTAGTGGCCCACCAAGCCATTAGCGCGAGAGTCGCCAACTAGAGCGAACTTACTCGCCCAGCAGTGGCCTGCCACGCCAAGAGCGCGAGAGTCTCACCGCCTAGCGTGAACTTACTCGCCTAGCTGCGGCCCGCCAACCGAGAGTCTCGCCATCTAGCGTGAACTTACTCACCGAGCAGCGGCCCGCTACGCCATTAGCATGAGAGTCTCGCCAACTAGCGTGAACTGACTCGCCCAGCAGCGGCCTGTCACGCCATTAGCGCGAGAGTCGCCAACTAGAATGAACTGACTCGCCCAGCAGCCACCCGCCACGCCATTAGCGTGAGAGTCTCGCCAACTAGTGCGAAGTGACTCGCCCAGCAGTGGCCCATAACGCCATTAGCGCAAGAGTCTCGCCACCTAGCGCGAACTGACTCGCCTAACAGCGGCCCGCAACGTGATTAGCGCGTTCCTCTAGCCAATTATTGTGAACGCTCTCGCTCAGTAACGGCCCACAACGCCATTAGCGCGTTCCTCTAGCTAACTAGCACTAACTCTCTCGCCCTGTAGCGGCCCGGAACGCCACTAGCGCGGTTCGCCAATTAGTGCGAACAGTGTCGCCCCATAGCGGCCTGCCACACCATTAGCGCGGTTCATCTCGCCAACTAGCGCAAACTGACTTACCCAGCAGCGGCTCGCCAAGCCAATAGCGCGTTCTTCTCACCAATTAACGTGAACTTTCTCGCCTAGTAGCGCGTTCCTCTCGCCAACTAGCGCGAACTCTCTCTCCCCGTAGCGGTCCGCAACGCCACTAGCGCGGTTCGCCAATTAGCGCAAACAGTGACGCCCTGTAGCGGCCTGCCACGCCATTAGCGTGGTTCATCTCGTCAGCTTAACTCGATACTTCACCCCCGTGACCTCGCGACCCTCGTGTGGGGTCTGGGGGACTCGGCACCGTGCCTCCAGAGCCCGGGTAATTGTGCCACGCCACATCACATGCTCTCGATACACTTTGTCACCACTCGCCTTGCCCCATCGACATCTTGGCTACGCTCCTTAGCATCCCTTTTGATAGCTCTACACAAGCCCTATCGGCAACATCATTATGCCTTAGCGGCACCCATCGTCATGCCTCAGCGGCACTCCTCGCCACACCTTGATGTCACACTTTCCTCGATGGTGAAATGGTGAACTACGTTTGGTTTGATCCCATAAACGGCTACGTAGGCACTCCAGCACTCACCTAGAGGCAACCACAAAATATGCCACCACAATCTCCCACTCGAACGTATGATGGAATAACCCAACTAGCTCAAGCATATAGCTAGTACATATCAAAGGCTACTAAAACGCCAAGGCATACAAACATGCCGGTATCCATGGTCCTCGTGAGATGCTCGCCAGCGGTACCTCAACTTCGACCCCCGATCGCCCTGCCATCTCCAAACACTATATGAGAGCAACAACCCGGTGTCTCAATCATATATAGCGATACACGGCATACCCCACTCAGAGGGAGCCTGTCCATCCCCTCCCTTGCATGGGGACTTAGGGGACTGGTTATGTGCCACTAGTAAGAGACTCGTACTCTCGATATTGTATCAGATAAAGTCCCCACCCAAGAGAGTCTCTTGACTGCGGACTTGGGGACTTGTTAGTACAAAGTATAACATCAGTCATACTCGCCTAAGAAGACACGTGCCGCCACATAAAACAGGCTTGGGCCTTAGCTGAGCCCAAGAAACCTACACTATCCCTTGAAGGCATAATGGTAATACACCCTCTAAGTAATGGCAAAGTGGTATTTTTAGGGTGCATCCACCATATCACTATAAATACCACTCTTCCCCCTCATTATCTCTCTCTCCATCTTCACTCCCTTATCATCTTATTTCTGCTCACTGACTTAGGCATCGGAGGGTCGAAGGCCGGAGCACCCGGTCTTCCCTCTGATGCTGTTCACTCCTTGATTGACAGGTTATGGGAGCTTGAAGACAACTTCTGCATCTGGGTGATCCCCCCCCCCCCCCTCAGAGATCACGCTAGAACAGCCATCAAGGTGGGGTATGTACTTCTCTTATTCCTTTTGAGTCTTATTTCATCTATTGTTCTTGTGATGATTCAATTTTTTTATTATGATCTTTTAAGAGACTTTCTATAAGTATTATTCTTTAACTGAAGCAATATCTCTCTCAGGCATTCACCTGATTCTCTTGTAGCAGTTGAAAATATGAAAGGCTAAAACTGGAGATGATTAAGGATTTAAATTTTCATCTTGCTATCGATGTAATCATTTTTTGTATAAAGTTAGTTTTTGTTAGGATGTTTAGATTGTTCGTATATATAATCAGTAGGTTTACTTTGCATTTGCAAAGCTAATATGTTGTTGGATAGATTCACACTATTTTGTTGAAATCTTCTTCAAGAAAATGTAATTTAATTGGATATGTATTTAATAATTAATTTGCATATAATTTTTTTTAATGCTTAGATCGTTTCACATAGATATCAGTTTGAATGATGAGATCGTTTTTCACAAAAATTTATGTGAACTAATAGTTGTTCACACTAATCTTCTATTTCATAAATCAATTACGATTTTGAATATAGGGTGGGGCCCATGTAAACTATTAGGACGGACTTTTTTATTCGTGTGTAATGGACATTAGCCTCCCCTCGGGAAAACACAGATAGCTATTTCATGAGTGTAGCGTGGCTAATAGTTTGTTCTCACTGAATTCCGTGTGAGATAGTCTTTTTTCACACTAATTAAAATATGTGTGTAGCCTTGTTTTTCTAGTAGTGTAAGTATAAAGTGTGGAATATGATTATATATCTATTCTGTTACGGTCAATCTGGAAGCTTTCATTTAGGCAATCATACTATTTGTTCATGTTAAAATCAATCAACTAAGTTCTATGTTATTATCCACTCTTTGTTCACGTTATTGTCTAAATACCACGTTATTTTTACGCCACAATATATATTTCAAGTGGAGGAAATATATAAGATATATACCATTAAATCAAATGGTGTGTGTGTGTGTTGAGGAGCTTGCAATCCGGGTCGAATCTGAACCCATATAAGTGTATAAACATTCAAAAGACCAAGTTTGTCTCTTTTAATCTTACCCGTTGAATATCAGTTAAGCAGATCCCACGGTCATCGTCCAACATCCGTGTGTGTGTATAGCTTCTCAGTTGTGGAAGTGCGTATTTATTCTTACAGTGCGGATTTCCACTTTACACTCACTTTTCAATCTAATTTTCACATCTCCACCGTATAGTGTTTATGTACTAATATATAGATTATCACTGCAAAATTTCAGTCAATTTGGTTATCATTAAGGCACTCAAAACTGCGTTTTTCTGTTATAAACATGTACAGTTCAAGTTTGACAGAATTATATTCATCCACTGGTTTAATCGAGTTTGAGTGCTTTAATGATAACCAAATTGGCTGAAATTTTGCATAGATGATCTATACATTAGTATCTAAAGACTAAACGGTGGAGATGTGAAAATTCGATTGAAAAGTGAGTGTAAAGTGAAAATTCGCACTGTAAGAATAAATGCGGACATCCGACCCTAAGAAAATATGTATATGTATACATATGTACCATTAGAAAATCTTCTGTGGGGCAAACGCACCATGTCACAAATGGACAACATCTGTCACTTTTCTTCCATCTGAGCACTGTTGAAAAGAAGAACAAAAAAGGAGATCGGGCTTGGAGCAGCAGGGCTTGTGGTAGTCGGCGATAAGTTTGATGGTGGCAGACGAGCAGAGGAGAGGGCCGACTTGGTTTGGTTGATCGGAATAGAGGAATCCCGATCTCTTTTCTGTTCTATTTTCCAATGGTGCTGAGGTGGAAAAAAAAATGTGACACATATCGTGTCACGCCCTGACCCTTAATTTTTACCTTAATTACTAACACGGTGGTAATAAGAATTTTACCGTCTTCGTCAGTAAGTATTTAATTTAATTGGTCCCCAGAGTGGTGTTAGGGGACGATTATTTGGAAGGATTTATTCGAAAGAAGAAAAAAAAATGATGACAGTAAACATGGTAATTTTTGCTAGTAAAAAGTAATTTTTATTGGGGTATTATTTTTCGGGGTGTTGAATTTTGGAGTGGGTATTAGTTTTTGGGTTGGCCCGGTTTTGGGCCAAGCCTAGCCCGCTCTTTCTTCTCTCTCTTCCGCGCTTCTCTCTCTCTCCCTCTCCCTGACCCGTTCTCTGCCCAGAAATTCCGGCCGCCCCAGATCGCCGCTCCGGTCCCAATCGGTCGGCCTCCGACCCAACTTCCATTCTAGACTGGTGGCAGCCTCCCTAGCGCCGCCGTGAAGGAGAAATCAACCCCGAAAGGTCTGACTGCCGTGGTGGTTTTCTCGCCGAAACTTCCTCCTCTGGCCGCCATAGCCGGCGAGCTTTGGCTCAAAAGAAAGCCCTCCTCCCGTGCAGAAATCCCTCCAAACGGCTCCCTCCATCTCGAGCTAGGAAAAGAGAAATCAGTAATGGAAATTCTAAGGCTTTTTGTGTGTTTTTGTTCGATTGACATAGTTAGGCTTGGAATTGGTGTTTGTGGTAGTTAGGAAAGTTGTAGAGGAGGTTGAGAGGAATGTGCTGTTAAATTTTGGAGGGCATTAGAGGTTGTCGGAGCTGGCCGCCGGCCGCCGCTGCCGGCGGAGCCGGCGTTGGGAAAAATGGTTTTTTGTAGGTAATTTTATGATGAGTGTATTGGAATGAGTTTTATAATTTTTGGAGGAGTTTTGGGTAGGTTTGGGAATTTTTGAAGTTTGGTATTTTTTGTGGATTAATAAGTTAAAATCTGACCATGTGATTAGTTAAGGTTAGAAAGGTGAAATGTGTTAGAGGATGTCGGTTTAGAGTTTGTGGAGGTTTTTGGTTGGTAGTGAAATTAAGATTTTGGGCGATAGGCTTGGTTGAGAGCGCGGAGCTCCTTTTTAATTTCGCCTATTTTCTTTAAGTGTCGGTGTGTTAATTAAGGATTTATTCATGTTTTTGGAACAGGATGCGAGGAGGCTCGAGCTGACGAGGTCTCCGACCGACATTAGGCTTAAGCCTATTTTTGTGAGTGGACATTTGTTTTAAATAACGTGCTTTAAATGCTTTTTGTTGAATAATTTTCTATTGTTGGAAATTTCCCGAAACTGAGAATTTCGGTGATTATACTCATATATAGTGGATAATGAGAATAGTATGTATATGATTAAATGCTAGCTAGCTATACGTGATTTTCCCTCATACTGAGGTACAATTCCAGTATGGGGCGACGTGAGAATTAGACGTTAGTGTCGTAGCCTTGTACTACTTTCTATTCTTTGAATTCATTCATAGAATTCTGATAAGGAATCAGCACGTATATATACCACTCGGACGTTTCCCTCATACTGAGGCACAATTCCAGTATGGGGTGACGTGAGCGTTAGACGCCAGCATCGTAGTCTTGTACGATTATCTATTTTTTGAGCATATTCATAGATATCGTATAAGAGATAGTCAAGTGTGAATACATACTGATATATATGATATTCTAGCCTGAGATGCATTCTTTCTTAAAGTTTGGGAGTCTAGCGAGGCTAGACACCAGTTCAGCATTTTTGAATTAAGATTTTGAGCTATCACTGGTAAAGCGTTTTTTTTTAAAGTATTTTTGAGGAAATATTTATTTGTTGTCGGAATTGCTTTTGTCTACTCGCTCTGACGTTTTTGAATATTTTCCCCAGGGCTCTTTATTTTTTAAAATGTCCAGTCTGCAGCATTCGTGTGAGGTCTAGAAGGCGACGTCGAGGCATAGTGACCCATCTATCCGCTACATTTCGCCAGTAGGTTACCAGTTTAATCTACTATGAGATTGTTAGCTTCCGCTATGTTTTAAATTTTTGTAGCTCTGAATACTGTTGGGATTTATGTTTAATTTATTCTGGCTACTTTTGAGTTGTAGCGGAGAGTGTTAATTTATTTTGGTTAATTAAGTGGTTTATTCTGTTTTTCCGAATTAAGGTTGTCCATTTTCAAGAGAGGTTTGCCTACTCCTTCGGTAAATTTTCCTTGGAGGTGGTCCTCGCAGGACTCACCTCGGGTTTCAGGGTGAAAATCGAGACGGGTCTTGACATGTCGTCCTGTTATTGGAGGGTCGCATTTGTGACGTGGTGCGTTAGCCCCATAGAGATTTCCTCATATACCATTTTTGAACACAGAAACATTCAATTCAAACTTTAAGACGGTCACAAACAATCAATAGCAAATACAAATGAGTCATCTGCACTTATATCTATAACAACGAATAAAACAACAAATAAATAGACCATCAACACATATTTCATCTAAACGAATAAAATATATTAAAATTTGTTTCGTCGATGATTTTTTTGTGGGCATGTCGTCTTTGTTATTCCATAGTCCTTGCACCAATTGCATTGTCAAGATCTTTTAATGTTTGGGGACTTTTTGGTGCCTTTGGTCTTCACTCTAATTGGATCCTTTGTGATATTGGTACAATTCTATAGAGTAGCAGCGTTTTGTCATTTTCTTTTTCTTACTTCAACAAGTCTGGTAGTATGGGTTCTAATCTCATGAATTCTTTGTTCAGGATGTTGGTGCCCTCTTTTGTTTTCAATGCAAGATAATATAGTTTACTTCCAAAACAATTCAAATCGCCGTACCTGCAATAAATATGATTCATCAATAGAATAAGAACATCATAAGACAAAGAAAAAAATGCAAAAATAACAAGGGAGCAACATTGTCAATTTAAAATAAAAACAACGATAAAATACTATAGTATGAACTATGTACCTTGCAAACTCTATCTTCTTTAGGTACCTCACCTTCAGAAAAAAGATGTCTGCATATAAGCTTTTGCAGACTTCGTCCACCTCTTTAGTGCTAAAGACGAAAAAAATCTCTTTGATGCGCTTGTGTTTCATAACATTAAATATATGACAACATGAGATCCCTTCACATTCAAACAATTTGCATGAGCATTCAATTCTAAGATTGTCTTGATCCTGGTAGTACAATGTCATGTACCTGTATTGTGGCTTCTCATCGTTTTAACTAGATGATATGTACACACGACATGACCCAAATTATAAGATCGACAACTTTGATAATCTCTTTACGTACATGCTCTAACACACTATCAGTGAAAAATATATATGTGTGATGTTCTAAATATTCAAAAACAACAATAAAACATGAGTAGAGGTATATAACCTACAATATTTATGCACATACTCAAACACATTAGTTGTGAAAATATTACCTGCATGATGTTCTAAATTTCAAAGTGAAGAAGTAAGGACATGAGTCGAGTTATTTGACTTGAAGTCCTTAAGCACACCTTTGAACCTAAGCCGTAATAGTCCTCTATCAAGCGCCGGAACAAGTTCAAATAACTTCACACCACTTTTCAAATAAGGCTTCATATAGCTGTGCATGCCCTCACATCTCTGAGTGCTTCGCATACAGGCAAAAAAAAAAAGTCCACTAACAAATGCCTCGGCCCATAAATGCCGCTTTCATACATCATATTAACCCAATCTTTGTTGTGGAGTTTATGTCTGTTAACCATGGTCGTCCAACATCTTTTAAAACCATCTGGAGTTACTTCTTCCCACATACAACATAATATTTCGTCGGCAGAGTAGGTCTTCAGCGACCAATATTGTTCCGTTGGTATAGTGTGTCTTGGGAGACGAATCAGATCCCTTAGCCGACAGATTGTTCTGTCGACTAAGATATTGAAATATTACCTGACACACCGCAGAACGAATATATTTTTTCCGACGCCATTTGTCTAAGTCGACAGACTAAACACATCATTTATACACTTCCTGCCCAGAAGAAACGTACTCCCCCCCCACGCAGAAGAAACATACTGAAGAATCACCCCCTCCCCGCAAAAGAAACATAATGAAGAGTCCCACCTCCCCTCCCCCGGAGAAGAAACATACTCCCCCTCCTAATTGTGATGCATGTAACTACTTTAATTCAGCTATTTTCTTCATTTAGACATATTTTCCAGCTACTTTACCGGCGGTCTAATTACTGTATTCCTTGATGCATGCATATATATATATATATATATATATATATATATTTGATAGTGTATATACATCTTAAATATATGTTTGTACGTACGTACATACGTACGTGTGTGTGTGTGTATATATATATATGTTTTTGTGTATGTGTTCGTGTGTGTATATATATATATTAATATGTTAATTTGTATGTATAATTTGTGTGAATTAATACGTATAATATGTTTGTATAATTAATTTATGTGTGTATAATATGTTTGTACGTATAATATGTGTGTATCATATTAAGTTTTTGTATATACACACACATACAAATATATCTTTAGCTTTTGTGTGTGTATATGATTAATAATTATTATGTGAATAATATGTTTATCAATTCAAATTTTATTTTTTATGGAAATCATTTGTGTATTCAAATGATGATAAAAAATAAAATGATAAATTATGTAATTAAGAATTATAGTATTCTTATACGTACGTACATTCATCAATATATTAATTCTACGTTACCCTTAGAAATCTCGTTCGATAATCATTATGTTACGACTGTGTCTAACATAATGCATGGTTTTCAAATTGTCTCATATTTGTTGACAACTATATTTTTGTTTCCTGTTATTATAGTGTACAACATGGACAAGAGCTGGATGCAATTAGGGAGAATGTCCCCTCTTTATATGTAAGGCATTTTTGATTTTCTTGAGTTCGTGCGTCTACATACTCCTCCAGACAAAGTTATTCACATATGTTCGTGCAACAAATATCTCAATCGGAAACCAGAAACAATTGAAGAAATTTATTCTCATTTGGCACTATACAGTATTTGTTTTAGTTATACCACATGGACATGGCACGGCGAAAATCAAGTTCAAATGCATACACTTGCAGAAATTCAAGTACAACATAATCAACAAGCATGATCTTCCAATTAAAGTTACAGGGACCCTGTTGTGATGAACCTCTTAAACGATGCCTTCACATTCGCCATCTCAGGATATCAGGAAAATATTGTTTATGACAACGTCCCTGACACCTCCTCTAATGTCTCCCACGTTGACTACAGCAGTGATTATGATAAGTACAACATGGTTGTACGGGAAGTACAAACCTCATTGTATTCTAGCAGTGAACATACTGTGTTGGGTACCGTCATGGAGCAAATGAGGATAAAAAACAAGCGGGGAAAGACTAACGAATGTTTAGATGAAGATATGGCCCTTATGAAGAAAGTGCTTCCCAAAAGTAATAGTTGTCTAGCTGATTTCAACGAGGTAAATAACATGCTGGCTGATCTCGGTCTTGAAGTCCAGAAGATAGACGCTTGCATCAATAACTGCATGTTGTATTACAAAGAAACGAAGGTGAAAGATGAGTGCTCACACTGCTACGAGCCAAGGTATAAAACAGCTTCCACTTCATCTAAACAGAAGAACCGGCCCATTCCTAGGAAGGTTCTTCGTTATTTCTCGTTAGGTCCTCGTCTGCAGCGTCTGTACATGTCTTTACATAAGGCCAAGCATATGAGATGACACCAGGCAAGTCACCAAGGAGAGGAGAGGATAAATCCATATAATCTCACATATCCTACAGATGGGGAGGCTTGGAAGCACTATGATCATTCTTTTCCCAAATTTGTTGGAGACTGTCAAAATGTCAGACTCGGACTTGTAACAGACGAGTTCAATCCTACTGGAAACATGAATTTGTCTTACAACATTTGACCTGTTATAGTATTTCCATACAATCTACCTCCCAACATGTGTATGAGGAAGTGGTACAATTTTCTTATGCTTATGGTTCCAGGGTTGTATTCTCCAGGAAAATGCTTGGATGTGTACATGAGACCATTAATTGATGAGATGCAGGAGTTATAGGAAAATGGGCTCCTTACTTTTGACAAGCATGGTCAAACTTCATTCATGATGAAAGCAGCTCTTATTTAGACCATCAGTGATTATCCAGCTTACGGGATGTTGTCTGGCCAACAAACTAAAGGGTACAAGGCTTGCCTGATATGCTTAGATGACATCAATTCTAGTCGCCATGCAGACAAAATCTGTTTCTTGGGATCTCATAGGTGGCTTGACGAGGATCACGAGTGGCGGTGAGATGCTGAGGCATTTGATGGGACTGAGGAGCGTCATCTGAAAACCCTAGGGAGGTCTGGTGAGTGGATTTTGGAGAGGCTTAACCAGCACTGGTTCGGATATTTGAGCACTAGTAAAGATGTAACCGACTTGAATCCTCCCACGCCTGATAAGTTTAAGTATTGGACACACAAAAGTGTATTATTTGAATTGCCTTATTGGTTGACTTTGAAAATCAAACACAACTTGGACGTCATGCACATAGAGAACAATGTTTGTGACAACATTCTTGGAACAATTCTGAATCTCAAAGATAAGAACAAGGACACCCCCCAAAGCTCATGTTGATCTTAAGAAAATGGGTATATGCTCTAAGCTATGGCTAGTGGAGAACAAAAGAACAGAAAAAGCCATAATGCCAAAAGCAGTCCACATAGTCCATCCTTAGGAGAAGGCGAAAGTGTTTCAGTGGCTTCATAATCTTAAGTATCCTCATGGGTATGCAGGGAATATTGCTTGATGTGTTAAGATGGGGGGAAATAAGATTATTGGGTTGAAGACTCATGATTGTCATGTTTTGCTGCAACGTCTTCTTCCCATGGTCGTTAGACCGTATTTGCATAGTGTTGTGGCTGACACGTTAGTGGCTTTGTCAAAGTTCTTTAAAAAGATATGCGTTAAAGAGCTTAACAAGTCTGATGTTCGGTCATTGCAAGAAGACATTGTGTACATCATATGCAAGCTGGAGAGGATCTTTCCCCCAACTTTCTTTGATATCATGATCCACCTCATGATCCACCTTCTCAAACAAGTGTTGCTTACTGGTCCGAAACAGTATACCTGGTGCTATCTAAATGAGAGGTATGCACTCATATTTATTCTAATTAATCATCCTTTCAAATTAAGATAATTTTTTTGTAAGAGAATAAATATTTATTGTAAGAGAATAAATATATGTTTTGCAGGTAACTGGGGGATTTCAAGAAGAAGAACAAAAAAAACGTTTCCCTGAAGGGTCGATCACAACGGCATACATTCAGGCTGAGTGCGTAACTTACTGCAGCGCATATCTCAATGATTAAGACAGAGTGGGGGAATTATCTAGAGCGGGTAGTAGCCAACAATTCAATCTATCATTTGTTTCCAACAATATTCAATCATATGACAGATTAAGTAATTTTGAAAGATTAAGTAATGTTAAGATCAAAGAGGCTCATTGGTCTGTCTTTCAACATTGCGACGAAGCCGAGCGGTACTTTCAATCCCATTTGGAAAGGCAGGATGGTAACGAAGATATACACAAGAGAGATTTTCTTGATTACTTCCTATTTGGGTACCTTTCTATCGACCTCTATATATGATGTTACATAAATTTAATATATGTCGCTTTTTGATGTTACATAATGTAACAACGTTGCTTTTAAAATTGTTACAAATGATGCACATTCTACAACATTTTCCTGATTCTTATGATCCAGATTTGCACTTGTTGGCTGGAGGACCCTAAAGCCAAAGAGTTTGTGCTGGATGTTTTGTGAACGGTATTAAGTTTATGATGCCAGAACGAGATGAAGGCCATGTCACCAAAAACAATGGAGTAATGGTTGAGGGTCTGAGTTTCAACTACTACGGGGTTCTTATCAGTGTCATCGAACTAATCTACGGCAAGGGTATACCAGTCGTGTTGTTCAAGTGCAAATGGTTCAATACTGACCTAACCAGACGAAGGAGTACAGTTATGGATCGTGGCTTGTTATTAGTGGACTCAAACAGTGTATGATATGAGAATAAACTGTTTATTCTTGCCACCATGGCGAAACAAGTGTTTTATCTTGATGATTTGGCTATGGGTGATGGTTGGAAAGTGGTGCAGGTGATGTCACATAGGAATATTTGGAGTGCAGCTACACTGGGAAGAGATAATGAGAGTGGGACTAGTGAACCAACAACTGATCAACCGAATGAACTATATCAAGAGGAATCTCCACATGTAGTCCCTGATACTTCATATATTCATGTCAAAAACCAACACGTTCCGGCTATCATAGGTTACATTCCAGTTACACCATCTGAAATGAACTCGTGACAACGCAAACCCGCTCATGATGACAACAGGTTCATAGATGACTCGAACATAGAGGAGGATCAGTATTTTGACCAGACTTAGGAGGATGATGATTCAGACGACTTAGATTATCATGAGTTTGATTAATGTACTTGTTTAATATTATTATTGTGGATTTCGATCGGTCTAATCTACTTGTATTAATTAATTTGGCATAATTAAGTTCAGATATGTATTTTAAATTATCTTGGGTTTAGTTTGATAAGTTACATGAAATTACTCCGATGTACATTGTTAGTACGTAGCCAAAATACTTGGCTGAGCCGAGAATAAGGTACAAATACCCGGTCGTGATAGCCCTGGTAAGCCCTTCACGGGCATCCAAAGAGTGAAGGGCCGGTAACAAACTGCTTGCCAAAGTCACTCTAGCGGCAAAACACCCCCAAAAGGAGAGACACTCCAAAGGATAGCAAGTAGTCCCACATTGGAGACTCAGGCCAAGGTACCAAAGCTTGGCCTATAAAACAAGCTCAACCTATCATAAAAGGTACACACTCTCTCTCTCTCTCTCTCTTTCACATTCCTCTACCGTACAAGTACTCACAGCTAACTTAAGCATCAGAGAGTCGAAGACTGGGACACCCTAGTCCCAACCCCGTGACGCTGTCACTTGTGCAGATTTCGTGTGAATGACCCAAGAATTCTACTTCGTTCCGCTTCGCGACCCCTTCCCGGCTCGGGACGAAGCAGGTAGAAACAATTGGCGCTAGAAGGAGGGGCCCTATCTTGTGGAAATCCCATTTGCCTCGGCACTCAGCACCATGGTGGAAATCATTGATGATCCTGTGGACCCTGGCACTCAAGTGGAACTTCAACCCGGTGACACATCCCTTCCCCAAACCAGCAGCTCGGCCCCTACTAGCCATCCCGACCCTGCCACAGCCCTTGAAATCCTCAAGCGAGACTTCCATTTGTTCCACGAGCAAGCGGCGAAAGAAAGGGCAGAAATGGAAGCGTACTGGGTACGCATTGCTGAGTTGGAGAAAGAGAAATCCTTGCTCCGCGCCACGTTAGAGCATCGTAACGTGTACAACGATCGCTCAGACTGTGCGGCGGCGCGAATTGCCGAAACCCCGGATTCTCTTCAAGGCCAGACTGGTTCCATGCTCTCGGGAGGGCCTAACCAGATTGTATACATGTCCTATCCCCTGGCCCACCCCTCATTTCCACTCCCAGCCCCCCAGCCATCTCCAATCCTCAATGACTCCCCCTGCCACATCAACCTAATCTATCTACCCAACCCATCCGCACTTCCACCAAGTCACTGCAGATGGAGAAGTGTAAAGGCACGAGGGACCCCTATCTCCACTCCGAGGCACTCTTCTCGCAATATAGTTCCATTGGCCACAGCGACGCCATAGTCCAGAATGGGCAACTCCACCAATATTGTGCTCGTGGCCAGATTCTAACCCTGCATGGCAGAGCTCCACGGTTCCCCCAACGTCAGCCTTCTGTAACACGGCAATGCACGACACCCTTGGAAATCCTTAACATCCAACGAGGTGTCACGATCACCCCATCAGCGTGGGATCAAGTAACATTCCGCAAAGGTGAGGATACCACAAATCGCCACCACTGTGAGCCTTTAATAATCAATGTGCAGGTGGATCATTACAGGTGCCACAGAGCTTTAGTGGATACAGGGGCCGCTGTAAGTGTCATGTTTTTTTATTGTTACAAGGGACATCGGCGGGACCGTGCTAAACTGTACAATAACCACGACCCCTTGGTCAGCTTCTCTGGTGACATAGTACAACCGCTAGGCTCAGACCGCGGGCCGCTGCGTGGCGAGTCAGTCCGTGCTTGGTTGGGGAGACTCGCTATTGAGCGTTGTGGGCCATTACCTTGGCGAGTCAGTCCGCGCTTGGTTGGGGACTGACTCGCCAAGGCAAATGGCCCGCAACGCTCAATAGCGAGTCTCCCCAACCAAGCGCGGACTGACTCACCACGCAGCGGCCGCAACGTCACATAGCGACAGTTGCCAATCAAGCGCGCACTGACTCGCCACATAGCGACAGTCCCCAACCAAGCGCGGACTGACTCTCCAAGGCAACGGCCCGCAACGCTCAATAGCGAGTCTCCCCAACCAAGCGCGGACTGACTCACCACGCAGCGGCCGCAACGCCACATAGCGACAGTCGCCAATCAAGCGTGCACTGACTCGCCACATAGCGACAGTCCCCAACCAAACACGGATTGACTCGCCAAGGCAACGACCTGCAACGCTCAATAGCGAGTCTCCCTAACCAAGCGCGGACTGCCTCGCCACATAGCGACAGTCGCCAATCAAGCACGCACTGACTCACCACATAGCGACACTCCTCAACTAAGCGTGGACTGACTCGTCAGGGCAGCGGTAAACGTTTCTTCTCGCCAACCTGTTTTCGGAACATCACCCCCGTCACCTCGCGACTCTCGCGTGGGGACTTGGGGACTCGGCACCATGCCTCCCGCACCCGGGTAAAACCTATTCTCAGCATCTCTAGAATAACTCACCACCCAAGAACTCTTGGGGACTTGGGGACTTGTTATTACGTAGCCAAAATACTTGGCTAAGCCGAGAATAAGGTACAAATATTCGATCGTGATAGCCCTGGTGAGCCCTTCACGGGCATCCAAAGAGTGAAGGGCCGGTAACAAACCACTTGCCAAAGTCACTCTAGCAGTAAAACACCCCCAAAAGGGGAGACACTTCAAAGGATAGCAAGTAGTCTCACATTGGAGACTAAGGCCAAGGTACCCAAGATTGGCCTATAAAACAAGCTTAACCTATCATAAAAGGTACACTCTCTCTCTCTCTTTCACATTCCTCTACCGTACAAGTACTCACAGCTAACTTAAGCATCAAAGAGTCGAAGACTGGGCCACCCCAGTCCCGACCCCATGACGCTGTCACTTGTGCAGGTTCCGTGTAAAGGACCCAAGAATTCTACTTCGCTCCGCTTCGCGACCCCTTCCCGGTTCGGAACGAAGCAGGTAGAAACATACATACAATAAAATGTGTAAATTTTTTTAAAAAACTACTTACTCGACGGAACATGGAAATTTCGTTGCCTTAGAAAAACTTAGGCGACGGATGGTCCACTTTCTGTCACATAGGATCGCCTTAGTTGTCTCGCCTGCCTCATCCTAGCCTCGTATCACTTGACTCGCCTCGCCCCTCAATTTTTGAAAACTACTTAGTTGACGGAAAATGATGAGCTCGTCCCTTTAGACATTCTTCAGCGATGGAAAATGGAATTTTCGTTGCCTTAGAAAACGTAGGCGATGAAGATTCCACTTTCCGTGGAAAATGATCGCCTCACTCGTCTTGTCTCGCCTCGCCCACCTCGTCCTCGCCTCGCATCACTCTCCTTGCTTCGCACCTAAATTTTTGGAAAACTACTTAGTCGACGAAAAATGAAGAGTTCGTCACTTTAGTAGTCCTTAGGCGAAGGAATATTCACTTTCTGTCGCTTAGTATCCCCGAAATATTAGGTAGCAAATAAAATTTATTTTGTACGTAGGTGACGGAAAATTATATCTCCGTCGGTTTGGAATTCTAAAGACACGGAAATTTAATAATTCGTCAGGTTAGGTTTTCCAAGGAGATGGATATCTAATATTTTCGTCGTGTAGGACGCCAAAATATTGGGCGGGTATATTTTGCGCCTTCTTTTTGGTCTGAAATTGAATTTTTTTAGGCGATGGATTTTCGTCTTAGCTAACAAAAATATTTCCGTCTATTAAGACTTAGGCGATGGAAATTGAAGTAGTCGTCACCTTAGGTAGTCTACAGTGACGAAAATTCAATGATTCCGTTGGCTAAATAAAAATGGTTACCATTATCACTTCAGTCTGACAAAACACAACTAATCTACCTCCTCCTAATCTACTCACACTCGCTACGCCCAAACCCTAAAACCCGACTGTGGTCTAACCAACGCTGCGCAACCACTGTAGACCCCATCGGAGACCCCCGCCATCGACCGATTGACAACCACATCGACCCGACCACAACCACATCGACACCACTCTTGGTCTCCTCCACTCATCGCCACCGCATCACTGCCGCTTTGAGTTCGTCGTTGCTCCCACCGTCTATCTCTGACCTCGTTGAGAAGCAAGCCCAATTTCCACTCCCAAGTCTGAAGCCGAAGCCTTGTCTGGAAAAAAAGGTAATATTTTCCGCAATACCAGACTATGTTGATTTGAATTGTTATCAGTGAATTTTCATAGCACTGATACTACTGCTGGGAAAGATATATACAAGTATTCTTGAATGTATGCATTCATAATTGATTAAATACATGATGTATGCATTCATCCTAATTGAAATTAGTTTGAATTGATGTCTGTGAATGGTGTTTATGTGATTGTAAATGGAGCTGTAACTATAAGTACCTGTGTATGTTGTATATTCATGATGGAGGCTGCTGGTATTGTAGTGTAGCTATTCTTGAAATTACATATACATATTGCTTTCCCTGTTCTAGTTTTTTGATAGTGTAGCAAACATGATGAGTATGAATTTGTGGTATGCTTATCTATGGATAACTTTTTCATAATCTTTTGAATTACTCACTCATTTATTGACAATTAACAATTGTGTGTTATTCATGTGCAAGACCATGTTTTTTTAGAAGAAGAAGGAACAAGCCATTAAGGCCAGTGCCTTGATAGACTCTATACGGCAGAGCGTCGGCTCAGCGGGTAGTAACAGCCAGCCTACCCCCATGCCGGCTGGGACAGTACCACTAGGGGCTCCCCCTTTGATCGTGCGGCCCCCTCCTATTAACAGTAGTTCAACGGAATCTCCGTCATCTACACCGGCGCTTGAATCTGCAAGACGCATCATCTGTAGCGCTCGGTTGAAAGTTAGAAGCCCAGCAGATAAATTAATTATACTTGTATTAAAAATAAATCAGCAACAGCGAGCAGGTGAGCCTGCAGCGCGCTCCAGGGTGCCTGCAATACGCGTCCCAGAGCTGTGTCAACAACGCGCCCTAGGGTGTGCATGCAGGCACCCTAGGGCGCGCCTGCTTACTACTAGTTCTTTTTTTTTATTTTGTAAGTGCTTAATTACTTCTATTTGTCTTATATATAGCATTAAATCAGATAATGTTTTGTGTGTATATATATATATATTAATTGTAGCTCCGGCCCCAAAGACGAAGGGGAGTTTATGTTCTAAAAAGAAGGCGGAGGATATCGTTACACAAACGGGGCAAAAGATCAAGCTGGAGTATTGCCCTTGTGTAAAAAGCCTAAGCGTGAGGGGGTAAAGAGCGTGGTGGCACATGATATCGGTTACGCCATACGGAGTCTTGTGGGAATGAGGGAAAGGACGTTCTACGACCTTGATTAGGAGGAGAAGTGGAAGGTGTGAAATACAATGTCGGTAGGTAACACTGAAAACAGTTTGAAAAGTAAATTTACTTAATTACATAAGTTTATTTTATTTTTCAGTGCTTAACATAAGATTTTTTTTATATTTGTTACTTAGCCGAAGTACGAGTGGAATGAAAAAGATATGTTCAATTAGATACTGAAGAGGGCATAAGAGAGGTACAAGGACTGGATGTACCAGTGCCAGAAAGCTTATCTGAGGGAAGGGACCTCTGAGATGCCTTTAGATTTCATTGGGAGAGAGGACAAGTGGGAATTTCTATGCTCTCACTTTGAGTCAGATGAGTTCAAGGTGATTTTTTAAATTACATTCATTGTTTTTTTTATATTACCTTCATTGTTTCCCTTGTATTTTACTAATCTATTTAATATTTTTCAGTGTATTAGAGACTTTCCTTGGCAAATAAGCGAAACCGTGGGGAGAAGACTATGCACCACCACACGGGGTCTTCTCGTATCATCTACATAATGGAGAAACTCAGAATACAAAGGGAGGAACTTCCAATTATCAAAGGTTTTGAGAAGACCTATGTCACAGCCGGTGATGAAGTTAAGACCAAGTATTATGTAAGTGTCTTTCCTTTTACTATTTTATTGTTTGATGCATGCACTTATGAAGTTTATTATGTAAAATGTCAAGTTTATTAGGTACACATAAAATGAGCTATCTGTAAATAGTTATATTTGGTTATTGGTTCTTGTTTTTGCATAATTTTAAGTTTATTAATTGATGTATTTTAAATGCAGAATGACATGGTTGATGTGGTCAATAAGTGAAATGATGTATTTAAGGAACAACACCCTGACACAACGGAGGAGGAGATTGTGGAGAGTGTTCAGTCGCAACAAATTGAGGTATTGGGTACGGTGCTCAAAACTTGGAAAGGAAAGGAGATTAGAGGGATGAGACGAGCAGACGAGCGAGATTTGAGCCATTCTTCAAATTGTTCCACTTCACATAGTCGTCCTCCTAGAGTTGATGGGCAGCAACTCTAGAGCTGCAAGAGCTATAAGCGGAGACTATAAGAATCAGAGGACCGTGCCCAACAACAATTCCAACAATTCCAAGAGCAGCAACAACAATACCAAGAGGCTGAATAACGTGCACTACGTGTGGAGTCTATGTATAATGCTATGCAGTCCTAAGTTGCCGCCATATATGAGCACCTAGGTATGACACCACCTCCTCCTCCTCTAGTTGTTTTTCCTCCTCCACATGTTTCCCCACAAAACAATGATGATCTAGGGGACATAGGAATAGACGAGAATGCCAATTGACATTATTGATTTTGTACTAGTTTAGCTAGTGTATGAACAATTTTCTACATAGTTCATTAATTATTTTGTATATATGAACAATGTTTGTCCATCTAGCTAGTTATCATAATCAATATATGAATATGTATTTCAAATTCAATGCTTCCAATATTTATGTATCTGTATGTGTTTGATTGGAATTACTGATATGTAATTTTTTAAAACAGTAAATAAGGTAATTTACATAAAAAAATATTTTCTTTGCAGAAAAAAAAAATGACTTAGGCGACGGAAACAGAACATTCCGTCGCCTAAGATAAAACACCTAACTGACGGATACAAACGCTATCCGTCAACTAAGAACTGATACCGACGAATATTCCGTCCCCTAGGAACGAAGCAAGATTCATCGGTACACATACTTACCGACGGATTTTCCGTCTGCTAAGAAAAATTATGTGTTGGTCTTCTAAGAAACATTCCGACAAGCTTATTCCATCGACAGAGGTCCCTATAGACGAATTTGTTTGTCGATGAGGTAGAAAAACATATGTCGGGTAGAAGCATACTTAGTCAACGACTTAGTTAATTTTCGTCGCCTAAGTGTCTACCTCACACCACTTAGGCGACAGAACTTAGACGATGGAAACTTCGTGGTCCAAGATCCTAGGCGACGGATATTGTGTCTTAGGAGACAAATTATTTCCGTCGGCTAAGACCGATTTTCCTGTAGTGGACAACCAAGAAGTACTGCTTCAATAGCCCTTCACATTGCTTGATCCCCATCAATCAAGACAACAACTGGTTTTTGGTTATTCATGGACAATATGAAGGTATCTAAAAGCCAAGTGTAACTCTCAATTGTTTCATCTATTAGGAACCTAAAACCAAAAACTGTGGTCGATAGATGATTGTTTGAACCAACAAATTAAACAACACTAATGGTTTCCCATAAGGATTGGTTTTGTAAGTATTATTAAAGACCAATACATCTCCAAAACAAGTATAATCATGCGGGCAATTAGAGTCTCTCCAAAATATATTCCCCAATCTCTGTTATCCTCATCTATACTAAACTTGCAGTAGAACTATGACTCTGTGAGTCAGTAGCAACTTTACCTCTCATATATGCAAGAGCAACTTCTGCATCACTGCTGTCCAGTAAAAATTCTAAGCGTTTCGAGTCCAACTTGTTGTACAAGTCCTTAATGGTAAAACCAGCTTGCTGGAAACCCCCTGATCAATTAACAATGTACTCTTATGTATAACAAGGCTCAACATACACTCTCTGTATAGACGTGGCAAGGGCTACATGTGAATCTTGAACTGATCTGTGTGGTGCAAGAAGATGCGTGTGGCGGGTTATAAAACCAAGAACAACATATGCATCAATATTGTTAAAATACCTTACTTTGAACAAGCATGGACAACTGAATCTTGTCTCTTTCTTTTGCATGCGAACTCTTTTCTTGTTTTACTTCTTCATGTGCTCGGCATCTCTTTGTCCCTCAGTAGAACAAACCAACCTCAACGAAGTGACTTTTGCTGGTCTGATTGTACTCGGTCTCTTGTAGTTCTTTCTAACACCAAAACCCATGACCTTTGCATAAGCATAGTAAAAAGACTCGACTTCCTCCATAGTCTTAAACTTCTGCCCATTAATGTCCTCTGTAGACAACATATCATATTGAACTCCCTTGTATTCCATCTCATTACCGTCATTTTGATTCAAAGCTGAAGGTTTGCGTGGTCCATCCATGCCTGTAAAAGAAAATGAAAACAAAAACAGATTAAGCCCCTTTAAAGCTTAATAAGACACTAGCACAGACCAAGCATTAAGTAGACTCTCATACTAAAAGCTGCATAAATGATTCAATACATCCAATTGACTGATTTAAACTATAAATATTCATCCAACACATATATAATAAAGTAAGGTACAAAAACATTTAATCCTTCACTCTTGTCTAAAGAGTTAAGACAACCAAACATATGTGGAATGACAGTTTTCAACTACGGGAAGCAAGAATACTAGTCTCATGGTGCAATTATGTAGTCTACAAAACAGAGGAACATGCAATACAGACGCATCCAGCTGCTACTGCTTCTTCTTCATTCACTGTAAACTGTGTAAGGGTGAAGGAAAAATAAGTGCAGTCCAACATAAAATCAATGTCAATTTCTGAACCGTTTCCATTACTTGTCATATCTCAGACTACAAAAAAATTCATTAAAATTACTGGAAGGTAGCTTTTTGCAAGCCAATGTGAAGGAAAGGTTATACTTGAGGAAGATGCAAACTTGACTAAACCTTCATCAATATGGCATTGAGATTTCAAAATAGTTTTGAAATGTAAAGGACTTTTATATACACTTTACATTAATATACATGAAACTGGCAAGACTTGTAAGAACAACTTTCAAAAGACACAGAAAAACACTAGTCTAGCCTTCTACATCAGTCGAATACATATTATAATGAACAAGAGTTGTTGCGAAAACAACACTTGCTTATGCAACAAAGCTATAGCTTTATGGAATCATATGGCTTAAAATGTGTGAAGACCCAGGAAAAAGATACAAACGGAAAACCTAAATGCAGCGGTAACCAAATAAAACTACGAGTTTGATATATAATCCTATTTTATTATAGTTTCCTTCAAATCTTTGCCAATAAAACAAAAGGGTACAATAATCAAAACTCCTAAACCGATGAAAACTAAAACTAAGACGAAACAAACAGAAACGAGGAGATTGTAAAATCCTGGTCGGGAAAGAAGAGGAACTTACCTACTGGCGAGAAGACCAGCCTCTTTCTCCTTCCTCTCCTATTCTCTTCCTTCACTTTAAAGTTTTTTCTTAGCAATCGGTGTGAATCGGTAGAGGAACGAAACTGAACGGAACAAACTTCTTGATCGATCTAGCCTCTCTTTTTTACTCTCGAGAAAAAGATGGGGAGAACTTCCAATCGTTATGAACAAATGGAGAGCAAGTAAGCTTTTCAGTAATAAGGGATGCTCAGTAAGGAGCGATGGGACTTTGTAAGGTAAGCCTCACCTTCGGTGCGTTCTACCGATTCCCCTCTTTCTTGAAGTCGAGTCCCTTCTATGGAATTCCTCTTCCCGAGCCTCTTTCTTTGGTTTTCTGCACGGATTCCTGGTTTGGCGAATCTAGTTTTGAGTAATTCATTCAGCTTGGATTTGCTCTATCAAAAGAATAGTTGGAGATGGCAGATCTTTCTGGCGTTTCTAATAAGCTAGGGTTTTCTAAATTCTGTTTTTGTTTTTGATTATATTTTTTATATATAAGTTATAAAATTACATGCTACCTGGTAAACAAGTTACCAATATTAAATAATCTAATTAAGCAGTTAGATATATTCAAAATTTTATCATATCCAATAGTCAAGAAACATACATCAACTCACCTTAGAATTTTCCTGTTACTTTTTATTGTCTGGACACCTAAGTCAATGAAACTTCATTAGTTTTGTATTTCTATGCATAAACACGTACTTCAAAAAAAAAAAATAACATGCATAAAGTTTTTTAGTTTTTTGGTTATTTTTTATTTTGCGTGGCTGAAGATTCATTCATTGTCTCTTTAGATTCATTTATTTCCAAATCTTGCAAGAGTTTCCTAGTAGGCTAGGAGAGTAGGAGATGGCTACATTTCTCTGTTTTTTTTTTTTCTCTATCTCTCATTCTCTCTCATCGGATATTGTTGTCGACCTCCTTGACGACCGACAAGTTACTTGGAGTTGGGCAGTGTGGTGCACGTACAGTCTGTGCAAGTCAGCGACATACATTGATGGCCCAGCAGTTTGTTATTAAGTAAAACAGACACGAGTCTCCAGTAGTTTTATATGGGAGATGATCAAGTAAGAATGATGCATAGCTAGGGCGGAGACCTTTCTGAGACCAGAAAAGGCAGAGTTAGTTTCTGCAGGGTGTCACTGAAAATAAAGATTAGGTGGTCCGTTCCTCACGAAGTTTACAAAGGTGCCGAGAAGCATATCAGCCGGTGACTATCCTCCAGCAACCGGGTGATGTTGCTGGAGGTGGGGTGTATAAGAGGGAATAGGGTAAGAGGTAGACGTAAGAAAAAAAGAAAAAGAAAAGAAACCAAACTATGAGTGTACCATACCGCGAAACAGTTTATCAAATGTAGTAACCAACTATTGGATTGGAAAATTGCAATATTTGATTCACATAATGCCAACACCCTACAATAGAAAAGTACATGAATACAGACAGTTACAATAATTTTCCATTTAATGGAGAACCATAAAATCAATTAGCTATTCTCTGCCAAAAACCGAAACAACAATTTGAAAGAAACATCCAAAAGCAACATCAATCTCGTGCATTCAACCAGCTCCAAAGCTCCATGATCTTAAGCTTTCCGGAGAGCAACAGCAGACAGCAGAATCAACACTGTGAACATAACAACCGCGACGAATGCTGAAACCACAGACCCGCTGGTTTGCTGGCAGAAATCAGTGAACTGTTGACAGATAGCAAGCCAATTTGCATCCGAGCTCCCATTGTGAGCCAAGTAAACTATGGCGGCCGCAGCGGCAGCAGCAGAAGTGTTCAGAGTAAGCGCCACCTACAATGAATGAACAGTTTCCATGTCAGATGAAGTCTACGTAGAAATACAATTACTTGTAGCAAGAACGCGTACATTAAATATTTTAAATGTTGAGATCGATTGTAGATTAGAAATAGAGCTAGCTTACAGTGTCGAAGATAAGCAAGAGAAGCCTTGGAGCAACTAATTTGGGACGGACGATGGAGACTATGGAGAAGGGGAGGGAGAGGACAAGGTAGCCGCTCACTATGGCCATTGCTATCACAAAAAACCTGCAAGTAATGTAGCTTGTAATTAAGTTGTGAACTGAGCATTATTATCGATGTAACGTATAACAATGTGGTAAATGTAGTCAAGAGTGAGGCAACATGCACGTACGTGAAAGTGGGCATGTCATCATAACCAGCTGAAAACTGGAAGAACTGTGTGAAGAAGGGAAGAGTCTGCTCGCTGGACGCCATGGTCACAGTGGCGCCTAGAGCAGCTGCGGTGGCGCCTAGCCTTAGAATGAAGTCGAGCACTGCAACGCCCTTCTTCCATCCAGCTCCCTTATTGTGATCGTGCTTGGGATCAGCAGCGAGTACCCTCATCACATGATATGCCTCATCTTTGTGAGCAGCCTTCCTTCTTGACGATGATGACTCTGCGTGAGTGCTGATCATCGGGGCTGAATCACTTCTGTTCATCTTTACAAAGTAAAAGATCGAAATTTCAGTAAATTTTACTTGATTATGCTTCTATGTACTTATAACCACAATGTATATATATAGCTGAATGGCAAGAGATATAGAAATGAGAAGCCAATTGTGAACCTGTGATTGAACATGGTGATAGGTTGGGGTTTATATATGGATGAATTGGTACGTAGGGACTTAGGACTAAAGGGTTTTATATTTTACTAGTAAAGAGTCGTTGCTAACTTTCTCCATTAGTCCTATAATCACAGAAATTAAGGTGGAGAATTAAGTGCGACAGGTACGAAGATGTTACAATGGAGTGGTTGCATTATTCGATTTATCATTCTATATTTACTATCCACGAAAATATTTTAGGTATTTGACTAATAATGTCAAACGATGAATACATATGTAATGTTGAACATCCGTTAAAGTGTACACTTTTTGTTGACATGATGATTTCAAATGCAAAGGTAGTTGCCGTTTAATCATTCACAAAGTTGTACATAAGACCGATGAAGGGATGAATTAGTCATGAAACTAATCATGTTATGAGCAGAATATCAAAATGTCAACTAAACCGCAAAGCGGAATCATAATCAGTATGTATTTTTCTTGTAGTATGCTTTAGGTTTGTCTTTGGTTAATTTAAGTGTATGTTAGGTATGTACTTTTCATGCATCTCTTCTTAATTAACCAGACGTCTCGCGGCCTCTCTTGATCTAAGTGTTGGCTTTTCTTCGTTTATTTGAATTCAGATATTAACGAAGTACTCACACTTCGAAATCAGTAGAAATTCTCTTGAAAAATGTCGATCTCTGAGTTCTATGGCAGCTGACAACTCAACAGCTTGTGAAGTTGTTCAGCAAAATCTTACCAAGACACTGTATTGGCAAACCAAATATATATATTTGTTAAAAAGGGAGAAATCACATTAGTGAGACAAACAAATGAAATAAGAAGGGAGAAGCTAGCCATACAAAATATACAGGTTTGAAAGAGAAAGAAGAGCAAATAAATGAGCGCGCAGGATGTGTTGGAAAAAATATAGGCATGGAAGAAGGAGAGGAACAAAGAGATGACCCAGTAGGAAAAGGAAGGATATATATGGTTGAGATTGTTGGTGCTTAAGATTTTGATTTTGCTTGCTTTTATGAGTTTATCATTATTACGCTTACAAGTTACAATAGAGGCATTTGGGTTTAGTTTAATGGGAAAGTGCAGGGTGAGTTAGCTGAGGCGCGCATTCATGGTCAGTCATCCATTGTTGATTGGCGTGGCTGGCGTCCTATTGGCTCTAGTAGCTGTTATGCCCTATTCTTCTGAAACTTTGCTTAGATATGTGGAGGGAGAAAAATGGTGTTGCATACAATTAAACTATCAGAACAAATAGAAGTAGAAATTGACCTTGATGGCATGGTTATATTCTTGGCTTAGATTAGATAGCTGTAGCACTTAGCTCTTTGTAAGCAGCCTGCATTCCTTTGCTGTGGTGTGTATGTGTTTCTCCCTTGGGTCTTCTTGTATGAAGTGATCGATGTATACGACAATGCCATAAAATCCTCAGGATATTTCCTCATGAATGAAAATGTGAACCTCAATACAATCGATGACAATGAAAGCTCAGCTTCTGTATTAAAGAAGGGGGACAATAATGAATGCATTTGCAGAAACCTTCCTAGAGCACAGCAGGAACAGGATTAGTAAATAATTAGTCATTTTGTCCCAATCATATATAAGTTAACTTCCTATTTCATATACGGTATTGCCGTCTGAGATTCTCAGGTGTCATTTACAATTAAGTTGGTTAGTTCTTGTCTTGCTTAATTGGTTTGTAGTTTTATTTACACTAACATGGAAGCGATGTATATATAATATATAGATGCTATCTAGATGCATGGTTGAAGAACACAAATGATATATATATATATATATATATATATATATATATATGAAAGAGCGAGGTTAGGGATCGACTTGAGTAAAAGTATAGACAACGGCGGAAACAGTTTCTGTAACTGGATCGGAGCCGGAGGCCGGGTTTGCTGCCTCCTGGATTGTAAAACTTCTACTCTCCGATTGTTAGTACCATTGTGCTATCTGTATATCACTTTAGACTAGTGTGTGTTAATTTACTTGAATGAGCTGCTTATTAAACTCGGGTCGGGTCATATTGTCAACAGGTTTTTAGGGTTCTGTATATCACTTTAGACTAGTGTGTTAATTTACTTGAATGAGCTGCTTATTAAACTCGGGTCGGATCATATTTTCAACAAGTTTTTAGGGATTTCGTATAAACAACTATATAACGTAATAAACCTATTTGATAAGATCTCATCTAAAGAAACATCAACATCTTTTAATTTATTTCTTTTAATTTCAAGTAATTTCCTTGTTTCATTTCTCTCTGGGTTCTGATCCCATCAAGTGGTATCTAGAGCCGGTTCCCATGTGGAATCTGCAAACTCCTACCATTTTCGTCCCACCCTCATCCACCCTCGTTAACCCACCGCTGTCGCCCACACCACACTCTGCACTTCAATCGATTCCAACTTTCCAGCCACCTTTAGTCCCTACTTGCATTCCCGATCCAGCGGCAGCGCAAATTTGCAATGCTTTTGCTGTTTTTCAGCAAGGTATGCATGAAGCATTCAACGACTTGAGGGCTGTTCTTCGTAAGGCTGAGGAACGACTTCAGCACAGTCGAAGTTTGATTCAGGACCGTAGCCGTCTGATTCAAGAGCTTCGCACCAAGGTTCCAACTGCTACAACCGCTACAATCACTATACAGTATGCTCCGGAAGACCCAACGCTTCCAAGCCCTTGGAGAGGGTTGATTGATGGTTCATCAGGTTCCTTGTATTACTGGAATCCGGAAACTAACCAGACCCAGTACGAGAGGCCATGTGAGGAAGCTGCTCAACACCCACCGAGGACTCTCACTTCCTCGGATGACTCGGTTCACCCAAACCCTCAACCGTTTCACCAATCTCCTCAATATCCACTAACTGTCACCTTTTCAGCTACTTCAGTTCCCTCAAACCCTCCACTAATCCACCCTACAAATTGTAGAATGAAGAGAACAGAGCAATAAGTGTTTTGGAAATAAGTTCTTATTGAAAGCTTCTACTCTCTCTTATCTCAAACAGCAAGATTACATAAGCTTATATAGGAACAAGACTCGACCCTAAGACTTCTTAACTTATCAGAAAACATTAAACACCCACTTCATGCTAATGAAGATGGATGGACTCATAACTGATGAAACTGAAAATATTAGGAACTAAAAGACTGTAACTGACAGCAGCATTATTCTAGGGAAAACAAAACAAATTTGGTTTAATTAGCCAACATAGCCTCCCGTAAACCAAACTTGCTTTTGACACCCAACTTTGCAATATCTTCCTTGAAAACGTGTCCACCAAGAGCCTTAGTAAAGACATCAGCCATCTGATCATTTGTTCTGCAATACTTCACTTCAATAACTCCTTCTTTCACCAGGTCCCTTAGAAAGTGATAACGCATACGAATGTGCTTTGTCCGCCCATGAAGAACAGGATCTTTTACAACTGAAATGGTGGAACTATTGTCACAAAACAAAACTGTTGGACTGCTTTGCTTATGCTGCAAACTTTCCAGAATACCTCGCAGCCATAGAATTTGACATCCTGCATTAGCACCTGCAATGTATTCTGCTTCAGTTGTTGAGAGTGCAACAATTGGTTGCTTCTTCGAACTCCATGAAATTGCACCACTTCCAAGACTAAAAACATAACCAGAAGTACTTTTACTATCATCAATACTTCCGGCTAAATCACTGTCAGTATAACCAACAAGATTCACTAGAACATTTGCTTGATAGAAAATACCATAATCAATAGTTCCAATGATATAATACAGAATTCTTTTTGCAGCCTCCCAATGATTAGCATATGGTTTCTCCATGAACCTGCTCACCAAACTCACTACATACATGATACCCGGCCTTGTCGCTGTTAAGTACATCAAATTTCCCACCAAACTCCGAAACATGGTGGAATTCACAGCTTTCCCTTCACCTTTTTTGCTCAATTTCACACCTGTAACACATGGTGTTGCTACTGAATTAGCATGCTCCATCTTGAAGTTTTTAACAATCTCCTTTGCATAGCGTTCCTGGGAAATAAAAATGCCTTCCTTGGACTGCTGAACTTCAATTCCAAGAAAGTGATGTAATTCTCCCAAATCTGTCATCTCAAATTCCTCCATCATAGAAAGCTTAAATTCATGCAACATCTCCAAGCTATTTCTAGTAAAAATAAGGTCATCAACATAAAGACTTACAACCATAAAGCCTCCTTGTGAACTGCTCTTGACATAGAGAGTGTGTTCATATGGACATTTCTGAAAACCATGCTTCTCAAAGTAAGAATTGATGCTACTGTACCATGCCCGTGGTGATTGCTTCAGACCATATAATGTTTTCTTGAGCTTGTAAACTTTATCTTCTTCTCCTTCCTTGACAAAACCTGGAGGCTGCTCAACATAAACTTCTTCTTGAAGAGAACCATTCAAGAATGCTGACTTCACATCCATTTGGAACAGCTTCCATTTGTTTTGAGCAGCAAGAGAAATCACCAAACGAATGGTGTCCAGTCTGGAAACGGGAGCAAACACATCTCTGTAGTCTTCTCCTTCCTTTTGTTTGTACCCCTTTGCCACAAGCCTCACCTTGTGCTTGTTGATAGACCCGTCTGGATTCATCTTTGTCTTGTACACCCATTTTACACCGATGGGTTTCTTGTGTGATGGCAAATCTATGAGCTCCCAAGTCTGGTTCTTCTCAATAGCTTTTACTTCTTCCTCCATAGCTCTCTTCCACTTTTCATCTCTACAAGCTTCATCAAAGTAAATTGGTCCTCTCCAGCAAAGAATGCAAAATAAACAACATCATCTTGCAAACTTACTTGTTCTGTGGAGTCATAAAGATCTTGCATGCTTTTGAATTTCCGGGGAGGACTTTCAATTGAGTCATCTTCACCAGATTCATTAGTATTGGATGTTTCACACTCATCTCCAAATGCTGGAAGGCTGGCTGTGTCTTTCTTTTCTTCATCAAAAACAGCATACTCATCAAACAATACATCTCGGCTTATAATGATCCTCTCTGTCTATGGATTGTACAGCTTGTAAGCCTTGCTCCGGTCACTACATCCAATAAAAAGACACTTCTCTGACCTGTCTTCAAGCTTGTTTCTAATTTCTTTTGGAACATGGGCATATGCAACAGACCCGAAAACTCTTAGATGCTGCACATTTGGCTTCACTCCATACCAAGCTTCTTGAGGCGTGCAATCTTTCAAGCATTTTGTTGGTGATCTGTTGATTAAATAGACTGCACATGACATTGCTTCTGCCCACAACTCCTTCTGCAAGTTCTTCCTTCTAAGCATGCACCTCACCATCTCCATTATAGTTCGATTTTTCCTCTCACTTACACCGTTTTGTTGAGGTGTATAGCGAGTTGTCAGCTGGTGCTTAATTCCATTATCTTTGCAAAACTTCTCAAACTCCTTGGATAGAAATTCTCCTCCACGATCAGTTCTCAAAACTTTGATTGATCAGCCAACAACATTCTCAACTTCTGCTTTAAAATCTTTGAAGGCTTGGAATGCTTCTGATTTTTCTTTCAGAAAACATACCCAAACTTTCCTTGAGAAATCATCAATGAATGAAATAAAATACCTGCTACCTCCAAATGATGCAACTGGCATAGGACCACAGAGATCGGAATGCACCAGTTCCAGTGGATATTTTGCTTGCCAAGAGGAGTGCTGCGGGAATGGATTCCTGTGCTGCGTACCAATCTGACATTCTTCACACACACCTTCTTCTTCAATGATTTGTGGTAGCCCTTCAACCATGTTTTTTGTTGCCAGCAGCTTCAAACTTCCATAATTCAAATGACCAAATTTGTCATGCCATAACCTGGAATTTTTTTTCTCACGACCAACAAAACATGATAGATTTGTTGTTTCAAGCTTGAGAGGGAATAAATTATTTCCAGCCACTCCAATCTTTGCAATAAGCTGATCATTCTTTGATAAGAAACAAGCATAATCATGAAAGTGAATATCATACCCTCTCCTCAACAGATGCCCAGCACTTAGCAGATTGCTTTTCAAACCAGGAACATAATAAACATCTGACATCTTTTCAATGCTTCCAGCTTTTGATTTAAATGTTATTTCTCCAACTCCTTCTATTTTGTAAGCTTTAGCATCACCAATAGTTACTTCACCATGATCCACCAGTTTGAGAGTGGAGAAAAGACTTTTGTTACCTGTCATATGTTTGCTTGCTCCACTGTCAAGATACCACAGCTCCTCCATGCAATTTCCATGACAGGCAGCAACTAATAAAGTGTCTTGCTCATTGTTACCAATATTGCTTTCATGCACAAGACCAGCTCTGACTTGTTTCTCATCTCCATGCTTGCGCCAATAATTTTTCCTGCCATAATTTGGTCTGTAATAATGGGAGTCTCCATAACGTCCTCCTCCACGATAGTAGCCACGGCCTCTTCCTCTGCTTGGAAACGTAGTGTCTGCACATCTGTCATCTTCATGTTGATTGCTTGATGAGCCTCTTCCAATTCCTTGAAAATTATTTCCTCTTCCATGAGAATTAAAACCACGTCCTCGTCCTCTTGCTCGACCAACTCCGCCATTCCAACGTTGAAATCTATGACCTTGATTCCAATTGCCTCCCGTGGACATCACTTGGGACTTGAGTGCTTGATCAGGTTGAGAAGAGGCAGAGTTCCTCTTATTAATCTTGAATTCATGAGCTTCCAATCTTCCTTGCAGATCATCCAAACTGAGAGTAGACAAATCTGTTGACTCTTCAATAGCAGCTTCAACATAATCAAACTTCGGTGTCAAGCTCCGAAGAACTTTCTCAACCACCCTTGCATCTTCTAAAATCTCTCCATTTGATGCCATTTTGTTAACCACATAATTCACTCTTGTGAAATACTCCCTGATGCTTTATGTCTCCTTCATCTCCAGCTTTTCAAACTCTGATCTTAGAGTTTGAAGACGAACCATTTTCACCTTTTCTTTTCCTTTGTAGGCTGCATGAATGATGTCCCAGGCTTCCTTGGAGGTCTCAGCTTGAGCAATTCTTTCATACACAGACTCTTGAATTGTCTGGTAAATATAGAAGAGTGCCTTGCTATCCTTCTTTCGATTCTCCCTCAAAGCATTCCGTTGTTGTTGTGATAATGCGCCTTCATTCTCCGGTTCGATATAACCTTCTTCGACAATGTTCCAGATCTCTAGGGACTTCAACAATACCTTGACATTCTTGCTCCAGTAATCATACTTCTCACCATTGAAACGAGGAATGAGTGATAGCATATTGGAGCTGGAGCTGGAGCTGTTTTCATTCGCCATAGGAACTGCTCAGAGCTACTGTGGCTCTGATACCACAATGTAGAATGAAGAGAACAGAGCAAGTGTTTTGAAAATAAGTTCTTATTGAAAGCTTATACTCTCTCTTATCTCAAACAGCGAGATTACATAAGCTTATATAGGAACAAGACCCGACTCTAAGACTTCTTAACTTATCAAAAAACATTAAACATCCACTTCATGCTAATGAAGATGGATGGACTCATAACTGATGAAACTGAAAATACTGGGAACTAAAAGACTGTAACTGACAGCAGCATTATTCTAGGAAAACAAAACAAATTTGGTTTAATTAGCCAACACAAATTCCCACCTTTGCCCAACCCATTTATCTCCATCGCAAGCAACTTAGAGTTATCCGCCGTCGAGTCTCCATGGCAGCAACACGGCGACCTTTCAAAGCCATCCGAAAGCCATATCTGCTCTCTACTGTGGCTAAAGACTCGAGGACCCAGGTGAACCGCAAAAACGGTCTTTGGGCCGTCCAGGCACAAAACGGCTGTGTCTTCTCTGAGATTATGGAAGAAATTCGTCAGTTTTGTGTGGGTACAGAAACTCCAAACACTCCTACCGGTACATCAGAACCGCCGACGGTGCAGTTCAGAACTCTACCTTCTTCTGGCAAAACCTCCTGGTCTTCAATTTCGGGTATGGCACGTAACTTAATTCTCTCTGAAAGGCATACTAATGGAGTAACGGTTAGTACTGCACTTGCTTCTCATGGTGATATTGATGTGAGTGTTACTGATAATGTTAGAGAAGAGAAAACTAGTGTTGTAGTGTCGAAAATTGGGGAACCTAACCTCTATTGTCAACATACTAGAGTGGGTGAAGCCTATTCTGGCGATTTTGACGTTTTTGGTGTTCAACCATTCATCCGTGGTCTTTTGGTCATAGATGACTTGAGAATGCAATCTTCACTTGGCCGGATTATTGATGTGGGTGTTGGTCACATTGATCAAGAGGAAATAGAAAACACTGGTATGGGGACCAATATGTTTGACTCTGAATTGAAACAAGTTTCTGGAGCAGAAGGAGATGCTCAAAATGGTACAAGGCCTCTTGTGACTGTTGCTGTGGACTTCAATAAGTTTATTCATTCCATGGGTGATGGTCCATGTTATCCATCTGATATGAGTTATCAAACTCACTCTCACGCATTTGATGCAACTAATGTTGAAATTGATATTGGCAATGTGGTTGAGCTGCACGAACCAGAGGCTGTTGTCAAACATGGTTTCATTTCCGGTAAGGAAGGCCCTTGTTCTGATTCTTCTATTGTGCAGCAGGTAACGGTGATAGATGCATTTTACAAACAAGAGTTTGGTCTGGTTTATAGGATTTGCAAGTTGAGTAATTTTGATGGCAGTAATCCTCGTTTTGACTCCATGTTTACTTATAATTGCTTCTTGAATGTTGGTATTGGTGACGTTAATTTCTCTATTGGGGACAAATTTGAAAACATGTTAGTGTCTTTTGAAAACATGTTAATATGCCACCAGACATACTCTTTATGTTCCTACACAAAAGACTGCTCAGGTGCTTTAGTTTCATGCTTCCGGAGACGGGTATTTGCTGCTGCATATAGATATAATTACCACTACATCAACTTACAAATTGTTCCCTCATATTCTGGAAGAAAAGATTATTGAAGCAGATGTAATGGACAAAGCAGTACAAGAGATGCAGATGGTTTATGCTGAAGTATCAAGGGCTGAATTTCTGATCCTCAAACAATTAAGGCCTGAGGACATGCCTTATTCTAAAGGGTGAGGGATGTTAGTACCATTGTGCTATATCTGTATATCATTTTAGACTAGTGTGTTGATTTACTTGAATTGGCTGTTTATTGGACTCGGGTCGGGTCATATTGTCATCAGGTTTCTAGGGTTGGGGAGTGACAACCTGCAGCTAGTTGAAAGTGTTCTCCAAATCTCTGGAATTATGCTCTGTGGGAATGACATGGATGCATTAATATTAATTGGCTTTATTAAACAGGTAGAACAGTTGGAATTGATTGGAGGTAGGTAATCCAGTAGTGAGCTTGTGCACATCTCGTTTCCTCAAATGAATTATACGTGTGCATCAGGCATGTCTAAATGTCACTTTGAGTTGATAATGGAGATAAAATGACATCAAACCATCAGCCAAAGTGACATCAAACCAAGGGAAATGTCTTGGCCATGATCATCAGTAGGGGCAGAGAGGTAACTTAGCAGTATCAAAAGTAAAAACCGAGTGCCGGGCGTGCCACCGCACGGACGCGGAACAAGAGTGTGTGCACTTGACTTCTAATCAAACGAAGGGGCTCCGGTGCCACCTCGGGGACGAGGGATTACGAGTGGCTCACCTATTCGTTTGCGATCGATACTCACTATAATAAGCAAGTAGAGCAACCGAGGGCGAGTTCGAACGGGCTCTGAGAACTAAGACGAGATGCGCTTAGAACTAAGGTTTCGAGAGGCTCGAAGAGTTATGTTGTAGTTTGTAAGATTTGATTGTGTGTCTTCAATGACCCTCGAGTTCTCCTTATATAGCGACTCGCAGCTTGCCAGTAGAGATGCAACCATAATCCAATTTGGACCTAGCAATTAGAATACCACAAGAACACTGTTTCACTAGCGAATTAATCATCTGCACGACACTTATTCAGCCGCATAACCAGACTTCGTTTAGGTCACAAGCACCGCTTCCGCGCTATATAACTGTAGTCTCTTATGCGAACTCAAACAACGAGCATCCTTATCTTTTGGGGTACTAGAGTTCTCGCAAGAATTCATCTCGCGCGCATCTGATTCTCGTGGTTCTTAACAGGCTTTATATTAAAAAGGTCACCGGTATTGGTCCAAATGCTATTCAAAACTTAACACGTGGTTTTGGACCAAAATATCCACTGGGCTCAAATAGGAAAGACGTAATTGAAGTTGACAAGCTCTCCCAAGTGTAGTCAAATTCAGGGTTGATCTAAATCAGCCAAAAACACTTATAAAACCAAGATAACTTAAACTTAGTCCTTAGAAGAAAACTTAGAAATGGCTCTTTCAGTGATTGATTTGAATAAGTTTCCAGATCCCCAAGAGTACAAGAAGCTGAGGAAAGCATCAGAGGAATGAGGATGCTTCAAGCTAGTCAACCACAAGATCCCAATGACTCTGATGTCAGAGATGAAGATGGTGGCTAGATCTCTTATTGATCTCTGCCCATGGAGATCAAGAAGAAGAACACTGATGTTGTAGCTGGCACCGGCTACATTGCAGCAAAGATAGCAAACCCTGTCTTTGAGACTTTGGGTCTTTATGACTTTGGCTCAGCTCAGGCTATGCAGACCTTTTGCGATCAGTTGGATGTTTCTTCCTACCAGAGGTTAGTTAGCTAGGGCTGCTCTAACTCCATTTTCTACTTATTGTTCATATTTTAACGATTGTATATATTGCCTCTTCTAGTAGCTGAACTTATTTATAGTGATTAAATTAGTTTTAGTTTTAATTTTAAGGTAAATTTAAACATCAATTGTAATTACTTTTATTTTTATTTTGATCATGTACAGTAAGTAAACACCTCGAGGGGAATTATATACCAATTCCTTCTATCTCTCATTTAGTTGATTTTGATTCATGATTTTTTCATTCTAAGTAAACGTGTCTTCAAAGTTCAAGGACATAAACTTTTTGGTGTCATCGAGGTTAAATGTAAAGATGTATCGAGATTTCTAAATTTTGTTAAGTTACGGTTGAACCTTTTTTTATTCTTATCCAATATAGATAATTTTCTTAAAAAGAAAAAAGAAAAGAAAAAGAAAAACGTACATGTCTTGGGTGGTTATGATCTATTTTTATTTATTTATTATTGAATTTCTTTTATCTTGAGAAATAGAAAGAGAGGCTATCAAGTATATTAAAAAAAACAAATGTTATGAGAGAGATAATAGAGAGATATAGAACATGGGAGGAGGAAAAAATGTATCATTTATTCTTATTAGACTCATTTATATAGGAGCTTAATTTACATCATAAGGACATAACTAACGAGTAATTACGCAGACATCTACATATATATAATATTTACAACACTCTCCCTTGGATGTCCACTAATGAATGATATGGTGTTGAACGCGCTTATTGTTGTCTTGTTAAAAATTTTGCCAGGTTATAAAAACCTTGTGGGATAAAAACAACTTTGGTCGAAGGAGAAAAATAGTGCAACGCACATATGTCTCAGATAGTATAATCTTGAATGCTCCCCATGATGAGAATCTCTCTTTGATTGATTGATGCAAGCTCCAATATCATATATGTGATGGAATACATGTATCTTATATAGTAGATATGGTGTGTTGATCACAAAAGTGAGACTGTGTGAGCTTTGCATGAAGGAGACTTATCGTGAATATTCAATCCTGCAAAGGTTAAGGTAATACCAGCAAAACTATAATTTTATGAATAAATTTACCTCACGTGATAAGAGACCATATTTATTTGTTCAAATCTTTGACAAGATATTAGCTAAAACATAAAGATATTAAAGAATACCAATTGACACATTTACCTTTGTGCACTATTCTTAAGCACCAAAATTGAAGTATGACATACTTTAGTCATAAATATCAATTAATTGATAATCTCATATAGGCTCAATAGGTAGATAACTTCATAGAAGTTAGAAAATATTGCAATATCATGATTATAATCATAATCGAATTCGATATCTTAGTCTTGTCATAATACTCATTGAGGCAATAAGTCATATCTTGACTAATAAAATGAGTATATGAGCTTCAGACTATGTGATTCCATGAGTGAGCTTAAAACTCTTATAATCATTCATGGAGTTGCCTTTGGCAATGTTAATCCTTTAAGGATTTGGTTAAGCGATTTGCTTACAATGACACATAAAATTTGAGGACATGCATAAATGTGCTTTTACCATCTTCATAATAAACAAGACAATTTGCCATAAGTCTATCATCCATATAACACTGTTCTTATAGAAAAATTGCCGTTTGGAGAAGAATGGTAGGCAATGTCTCTATAGAGAGAAATTTTATCATAGTGATTTCATTTCACTAAAATGTCACCCCTATGTAGTTTAGGGTTTGTCAAGTCCAAATATTTCATCACGTTTTCAATAATTTCATTGGAATTGCCTCTTTCTAATTTGGTCAATTGTATAGTTCGTCGACATAACAAAACTTGTAATAATATGCAGCCCATGATAATATTAGTAGCTACTATAGATAACGTGTATCATCAATTTTCAATCTTACACATTCATACATGCGCGCAAAGCAATGATAAGTTTTATTCATATCGAGTACTCATGCCTCTTTTAGGGCGAATATTTGTCTCTTGAAGACAATTTATTTGAGAATGTGGATCTTCTTATAACCTCAGGAAGAGCGTTATAAGGCTTGTATAATCTTTCCTTATAGGGAACTAATCACATTGGACTTAGTGAATATATTCCACAACATAAATTCATACTGTTACATTAGTCTATTCTCCCCCTAACGGCAGAAGACTGTTTATTTTAACCATATGCAAATATGTGTTTAAAACAAATAATTGTTTACCAATTGGTGGGAGACGAGCCCAAACCAAAATTTTGATAAAAAAGTATGTGATGATTTTTGTCACTTTCTCAATTAATTAATTGAGATTCTCCATAAAAGTAAAAAGAGGAAATCATGGTGGATAAATATCTCAACACCGATTTTAAAACATATTATTCTCCCCCTGATAGCAGGGAATGTATCAGTAAAAGTAAATACCCACGAACACATGCGGTTAAATTTCCTTGTATTTTACAACATTTTAAAGTTGTGTAGAAGAGTCTAAATGACAATATAAATTGACAAAAACTTGTCATGCCAAAATTTGGCTAAATGAAATACATGGTTTATATATATAGTAGTATACTATGGTTGATTAATACAACCTAATTAAGTAGAGTTTATCTTCACCAAAATATTCCTTATCGGTAACAAGATGTGAGCTCAATTTTGGCCATCAATATATCAACATTTTGCATCTCTTGAGATTATTGTTACCTTAACTTGTACATATCAATTGCAAAATATCAGCAATTGTAACATATCATGTCCTTAATTGGACTATATGCAAAAATAATTTGGGCATAATTCATGATCATGAATATAGAGTGAATCCAAGCCTTCTTTTTATCAAGGTCTTGGCCGAAGTTTATGAACAATAGGTTTTCATTTGAAATTTTGGCTAAAATAATATACTCAAATTTTGAGTTTGGGACAGTAGTCCATACGAGTATATACATATACTCTATATTAATATTACAATGTGATGGAGGATCATCTGATCATAGCTTCATCAAATTTCATATTACACTTAATTAATGAGTCATAGTTGGTGGGATGGTTCACGTAACCCAACCCAAATGATAAAACAACCAACTCTTGCAATCAACACTTTTAGTAATTATTGGAATTTATCCAAAAATATTACACATTGTATGATCTTTCTGGTATCAATATGAATTCATTTTTGGATGTAGAAGAGAATAAAGTCTCTTTAATATAGACAACATAGTGTCATTTGACAATTTAATGTGCGCTATATTGGAGCCTTAAACCATGTTTATAATTGCAGATGTCATGGTCACATTAACTTTAGAAAATACTAAAGTATTGATGAAATTTTGATCACATAGGATCGTACACGCATAGTTGCATTGTCAGCAAGACATATGTGGAGCTGAATGCATCCATTGATTTTAGCCATTGCTTTAGTAAAATAAAAATAAACATATTGTTGGGATGATAGAAAATTAAGGCAGCAAATAGTCAGATCAATCCCAAGATCAACGTATATAATTGATTTCAGCTATATTTAGTGCATTTGAGGAGGGCTTGATAGAATCCCACTAAATGTTATGGCATCGTCAAAGATGTCAAAAATGTTTACCATAACCACATCTGCAACCATATCAGGATCCATATTAGAATTATATGTTCTTTGAATATGATCAAATATCATATTCGAAACTGAAGTTTCAATGTGTTCATGAAAATGAACAATGAAAAACATTCGTGTGATGTATGTAGAACCATAGGTTTCAGACTACTCGGTCAGTGAACTCGAGTCTTAACTATTGGAACATGAAGTTCTCAAAGTCGTATCCATAAACATGTATAAATAACATAAACACATAAATAAATTTGATGCTTATAAGAAAAGAGAAACTCATAGATCATTAGCCTTGGTCATAAGCAATCTTGTTGCACTATAGGCATGTGGATCATCATGGAGTTCATAGAAGAAGAAGAAAAAGAAAAAGCAAATTCGTGATGATAACGTGTTATGAGAGAGATAATAGGGAGAGATAGAATGTGGGAGGAGGAGGACGTGTATCATTAATTATCATTATTAGACTCCTTTATATAGGAGTTTGATTTACATTATAAAGACATAACTAACGAGTAATTGTATGGACATCCATATATATATATAGTATTTACAAAATTGCTATTGCTATTAACACACTCATTTTTGTTATTGTTTCTGCAAGATCCCGTAGGCTATGCAAGAACATGATTAGACAAGAACACATGCAAAGACAACATTTATAGTGGTTCACCATGTCATCAGAGAACATGACTACATCCACTTAAGATTTCACTATCGTAGCCAATAGGCCTTTGGTGTTACAATAGTTTTCCAGGATGGAGTGAGTTATCATTCCTAGCGGGATCTTTCTATATATGGGAAGCCTTCCTTTTATAGCTAAGAAATATTCCCTCACATATTATGTTTCCGATGTGGGACAAAGTGCACATAACTATTATCATTGTGCCTTCTTGTAGAGCTTGGGAGAGCACCTTCCCGTTGTGACATTGATGATCTTTTACCATGACGAGGTAGCCCGGATGTTGGTCTACCGGATGTATGTCGTCAGATATGGGGGCCCGTCATGGCCGGAGCACGGTCTACGAGGTCGTTGCTTATGTTTGGCGGGATAAAATATATACATCATATCTACAAGTTCCTTTACTGGTCTTGTCACGCCCCAATTTTTGAAGGATAAATTTTCAAATATTAAGACATGATATAACTTAAAATCTTAATATCCCAAAACCTGTTTAACAACTTCCAAACTAAAATCAAATACTAGAAATGAAAATGTTAATAAACTCATCAATCGAGTTAAACATTTTATCTCTTTAATTACATCAACTTCAAAAGTCTAGTAATAACAAAGTCGCTCATATGAGCTTAAAACAACTTCCACGATATTCAAATAAGTATACAACGTCAAAACAACCCAGTGCCTATGCCAACAATTTTATGAAAGATAAAACTGGTAATTCCTGCGTTAGCAACTTAGTTCAGGAATCGCCTAAAAGCAAGATAATCCAAAAGAAATAATTAAGGAAACATATCAATTCAAAATCACTCAAAATCATAATGAATCATGTAAAAAGCGTAGTTCAGGAATTATATTAAAATTACACAATTAAGATTTAAGAATCTCATGTGGATAAGCATAGTTCACGAGACTCTCTAAACAAAGAATTCAAATGCTGAAGTATACAAGGTTTGCTTGTACCGCTTTCCTTCTCTTTAATATTTTCTTTTTGGCTCAATATACTTGGTTTTGTGGATGTGGCTGTTCAATCTTCTTCCACCAATTTTTTCTCCTCTTAATTTGAACAGAAATGTATGCGTGGTGAAGTAGATCATATTTACTTGTTTGATTCCTTGTTCCTTGTTATTGTGGTCGAATCCCATTATCATTGGTGGGGCAAAGATCTCCTGTTTCATTCACAACTTCTCTTGGCTTGTGGTTCAGAGCTTCAAGAGTAGTTTTGACTTTGTGAATCTAATCTTCTGTGGAAACAACCATCAATCTGCTATGTTAATTACACACGTGCACGCATACTTTCTATGGAACTCTATCCTACTAAACACAATAGTACTTTAGCTATAGTTATGCAATTCTATTCAGAACATTTATATGCTACTCTGTGGTATAATTTACAGGTTGATGTTACTCACTACTTCTCTTACCTTAAAGCCAAGGAAGAGCTTGGCTATGTTCCAATGGTGACTCCTCGGGAGGGCATGGCTACCACAATCTCATACTGGCAGGAGAGGAAAAGGAAAACTCTGGACGGGCCTACAATATATGCATGGCTATTTTGTATGATTGGCATGGGTATGCTATGTTGTGCCGCTTATTTGCCAGACATTGGACCTGTACCGCTCTTTAGAGCTATTAGCCTCTTCTTTTTCCAGTCAATGTGGATAGTGAGGATAGTATTCCTTCTAGCTACTGCATTGCATGTTGGAGAGGCTGTACACGCTTGGAGCCTGGCAAAAAAACTAGATCCTGCTAACACAAGAGGATGGTTCTGGCAGACCTTTGCTCTCGGGGTGTTTTCACTACGTCTTTTGTTGAAGAGAGCAAAGTAAGGCATGAGCTCCTTATTGATGCCTAGGTCCCTTTAGTGTACTTACAATTGTAAGCTAGTCTACGTGTGGTATGATATAATTAAGATCTTGTTAAAGATTCCTTACGACTCCACAGATGGAAAGTACATGCGGTTTGAACAGAAATCGATTCTCCACAGTTTCAGGAGATCGAAATAAAATTCAAATTGATCACCCAAAAGGGTTAGAGGAATGGCTGCTTGCTGGACAGGATACTAAAGACCATCTGCAATCCATTTCAGGGTCCTTGAAGAATGTATTTGCTGTCGTTGGAATCTTCATAGTTATTCAAGTCCGATTCAATGACAATTCGTTGATGGTTTCGTAATTTTGAAATTAAGAACCAAGATCTCGAGCTTTCAATCTCAAACTTCCACTCTAATTTTGAAATTAACCCTAGTACACCTACTCTCAACCAAGACCTATACTCACCCTTGACATATCTGCCCCATACTACCCACAGAGATATAAATTGTGACTTGAGCACTGCGTTAAGAATATGATTGATCAATAATATGACTCGAGTCACCCAAGTCTAGAACAATTGGAAAAAGGGGGCACACAACTGCATTAAGCATATGACTTGATCACCAAATTGTGACTTGGTGACTAATAGCTGCTCGCCAGCCTTGTTTTGGATCAGATGGTGACAATGCAGCAGCTTACATTCTATACACTTTCGCTTGTCATTAGCTCAAGTTCACAACACTATAGTTCAGACTTCATATATATCTGATCTACAATCCTCTTGCTGAGAAACATCTGTCCGCTGCTCAGAAGCTTGGATTATGACCTACCAAATGCTTCTTATCCGGTACCACAGGCTCTTTGTTTAGGAAGGAATTTCGGCAGTCCACAGTTCTACTGTCTTATATCCATGCATGCTCATATATCCTTCCTGCTGAGATAGTGAGATCTCTTTTCCCTTTTGGTTTTCTGTAATTGCATGCTCTTAGCTTTGTTGCTTTGTTTGATGGACAGGAACAACAAAGGGTCTATGTAAGTGTAGCTTTGAGCTTAACACTACAATGATACACACAGGCTCGGATGACAAATGGTTGTTCACCTTGACAGATTTAGCAAACTTTTCAAAGGTTTGTATATCTCACTAGACAGCGTATTCGGCGCACCCGGAAATTGAACGGCGAGATCGCCGGTGAGACGCCGGGTGGGGCCGGGCACGGGTGAGTGAACGGTGAGATCACCCGGGTGCGCGGCGCACCCGGGTGCGCTGTATAATTTTCGAAGGGAAAAACATCATCTTTTTGAAACCATACCAATTACCATTTATCATTTAGAGAACAGTGCCTCAGCAAAGCTGTACTACGATTACAACAAGCCAAACATGAACTAGATCACCAACTCATCCTAATCCTACCAATTACGCACACACCTCAATCTAATTTCCTCTATGGCACAAACACCTCAAATAACCTGCTTGAAACTTTAAGCCGGCCATATCCTAAATGGTCAAGCTGTAAAGTATTCTAGAGTCCTTATTATACTATGATTACATCAGGCTGAAAGTACAACTGGCGGCCTGAAGATTCTTAATCTTTCATAACTACATAATGCTGGAGTTACAAAAAATTGATCACTTCCAGGACATGCCTAACATGCCTTGTGGGTTATCGTTGTTGCCAGCTCCTGTACTCTGGTTAAGTGGACTTCCCTGCCCACCTGAGGATTCGCTGAGAGTTCCATGTGACGGTGGGCTACTGACCCCGTTTGGCCCGCTAGATGCTGCAAGCCGTGGTCCTGCAGATGAAGGCTCCCTTTTCATTTCAGTCTTTGGTTCTTTACGACCATCTGCAGCAAAGCTCCCAACAACAACCTGCAAAGGATTTGGAATCCAAGAATCGGTGTCCGTTAGACCTAAGTATGTATAAGCTGTATGATGTTTATGGTTTGGTCATGTACAACGTTCAAAATCAAAAAATTTCGGACGCTCTTAAGAAAATATTCAAACAAGTATATTTGTTTCTTTTAGCTGATGTTCTCCATACCATATGTCTAAAACACACACGTGCATAGACACCAAGAAATTAATTGTTTAGGAAAAGCTTCAAACAAACAAATTATCCGTACCTGAACTGGACAGGCAGCAGTCAGAAGACCTGCCACAGAACCACCCAAAACTCGACCATCTGAGCTAGATAATGAGACACTTAGTCCTCCAGTTCTGCTGCGCTGGCCACTATTTTCAGATAGAAGAAATGAGCCACAAAGTGATAGAATTTCAAACCGCCCCTGCATATAAATTTGATAATATAAAGAAGGATCAGAAGAGCACACTACACAAGTAATATTAAGCTGACCTTTGACAGTAACTGCCAATGGACTCGAGTAAGATAAATTTTTGTGTTAACTCTTGGGGAATTAAAAGAACAAAGAATGGCAATATTCAGGAAGAAACTAACAGAATCTAACATGTTGATAGAATCAAGGTAAGACAATGCCACGAGCATGAGAAATCTACAGAACTAAAACCCTTGCTTTTCCAACTCTGTATGCTTTAACTGTTAAAAGATTCTCAATCAATTAGTGTCACAAGCAAAATTCATATTTACATCGTCTTCTATAATGCTAAGAAGCATTTAGTATGGCAGACGTCATTACTGTGACTACGACCTACACTCCCCCAGACCAGCATTCATATTAATTCCTTAAATATTTGCAACAGATTTTTCAAGATTAACCTTTCCCAACAGAATAACTTACCTAATAGAAACAATAACCTTTGCAAAAAAACGCATTAATAAATGTTCCCGAAAAGATATAGAGTCGGTTTATTTCGGGTCAACTATTGATGCCTGACTCATTTTCAATGACAGTATATCAAAGTATATCAAATAGTCAATACATATAAAGTAAAAAATTCATCAGACCATTACTTAACAATCTCACAGACCTCATATGTTACAGTTCCACCAGATGTGGCTGGTTGGCGAAGAGTCACATTTGATATCGCTCCAGTTGCTGACAAGATACAAACAGCCCTAGGACCATTCTGAGAGAACGACATTATTTTTGAAGATACATCCTGAGATATAATGCATAAAAATGTCATTCCAATACTGTATTCATCTAGAATGTGATGACGATAAAAGCAAAAAAATTGAAGCAGGCATAGAATGCAGGTAATATATAAATGATGAGTGCAACTGACATTTGCAGGTGTATTTCCTTATAGTCATTAAGGTCTACAAAACTCATAATGGACAACAATGAAGGGAACTGCAGAACTCCAATGGCCCAATAATTTAACTATAGATTAAGTGCAATTTAGTCCTAAATTATACCAAGTACAGAACCTCAAACTTATTTGAACTGATGCCAATAGCCAGAAATAATAAAAATAAATAAATAAAATGCCAATAGCCAAGTTCATTCATATTATATTTGCCAATGCACACGGAAATTAAATGAGATTAATTTTATTAAATACGAACCAATAAAAACTACATGCAGAAAAACCTTACTAGTATTGGAGTATATGCATTTAATTATTCAAATCCAGTGTACTTAATATGGACATCAGCATGAGTGTAATAAGAAAAACACCCAGGACAACAGTTTAACATGTCCAGGGGCGGGTTCATTCATAGTCGAGTCTAGGCAAATGGGAGAAAAGGGTAAAAACTGGGGAAGAAGACGACTTCCAGGCATCGTTTTTTTTTTTTCATTTTTGCAGCTCAAAACGAATTCATGAGAGGCCAAGACAACGTTGTTTCATATAGGGAAAAAAAAAACTGATGCAATGCCTCACAATCCAAATAGATCTTGGAGTTAGACACTTAGCCGACCTCTATTTCTCTGCAATGTACTTCTCTCGATTACTCAATTTTGGACAAGAGCTCCGTATCTCTCTTTGTATTATTTATTGGAATCGTTTGACAATGGGAGATTTGAAGATTGCAATTTTGAAAGCTCTTATTCACTTCTTAATTAATTGATTGATCACATCATCCATCACAAGTTCATCACTGTAAGTTATAACTCATTCAAAACTCAATAGATTTAGATCAATTTAATATTAACTTCACATATATAATTTCAGATTTCCGTTGATTTTTTGACTGTTTTAAACATTGAGATTGACTCATTCACAATCAAGTTATTTCATCTTGATTTTTCTTTATCTTACTACTTAGTTTGACACTTGCCTTGGCTGAGAAAAATTCCTGGATCCGCCAACATGCATGTAAAAATATATTGATGTGCGTTCAAATAACACATTTACAGCAGTGATGCAAGATTCAAAACATGAATTAGCCACACAAGCAGCTTCCTTAACGGGAGCATACGCATTTGATAATACATATTTCAAGGACAGAGTTCTGAACTTGGAAAGGGTCAAACAATAATTAACTGCTAACATGATAGAATATTTGACGGTGTAATAATAAAACATTTCCAGAAACCAGTCTAGATAATAAATTCAAGCTCATAAATATTCAGAAGTAAGAAAGTCGAAAAAAATGAGCAGGAAAACTTAAAAAAAAAAAAAAAAAAAAAAAAAAAAGGGCAAGAAGAGACCTCTCCGGCTTTAACAGTGATGATGTGTGGTGTAAATCCCATAACTGCAGGTCCTACAAACAGGAAAGCATATAACAATCATATAGGATTCACATAGTCTGGTAACACATCGAACAGACACTGTAAAATAAATCTTACCTTGGCTCAGTAAAGACACTAACCAAATCACTTTTGAACAGACACTAATTAAATAAATCTTATCATAAGAGTTCTGCTGGAAATAGACAGCACATAAACAAGTTCAAACAACTGAATCCATTTTGATGTAGATCATAGGTTGCAACTGATGTCAAACCTCATTACCATAACAACATATCATATTCTTTTCTTATAAAAATAAAAATAAAAATAAATAAATAAATATCATATATGCATGTCAGAGTTCAAGATCATTTCAGAACCATGTCGGAATTCATATATTCAATACATATATAAAGGGTATAAATGTAAGTTCAACATAAGAATCTATAGGCATATAATGGAATAGTTGGATACCAGGTCTCCCACAAAACCTTATAAGCATTTTCTATTTCAGAGTCCATGATATATATCTCCGTTACTAAATAGAATATATTCCCCTCTTAATAATATATCTATATGATGACCATTTCATTTCCTGGAAGAGTCCCAGAAAATCAAACATTTAACTAAAAGTATAAAATGATAATAAAATCTCAGGATATCTGCAATTAAGCACAACCCATAATTAAAATTTGACGCAGACGCAATAGGATTCAAAATATTAAAAAAAAAAAAGAAGAAAAAAGCCAATTACCTAAAGCTTCCATTTGGTGCTTCTTAGTATTGGTAGAACCAGGTGGTCTGCCTCTGGCTTTCTTGGTGGAAGTAGGGGGTGATGCGACGCCTCCGGTAGCAGCAGGAAGTGGCGGAGGTGAAGAAAAGCCACCACCAGACTGGGAAACAGGGACAGCAGCAGCCTGTGGGGAAGGTGACAGAGCCATTGCCATAGTGACATCTGGGCCATACTTCCTGGACCTCCCTCTCTTTTTCTTCATTGGCTCCCCGCCCATGTTCATGTTATCCCCAGAAGGCATCATACCAACTCCACCTGCTGAACCGTCCCCCGCTACCGGAGAAGCAACAGCTCCGGCACCGGGGTAAGGCGGTAGTGAGGTCGCGGTGACAGGCTTGTAAATAGCATTGGTGGCAGAAGTGTAGTCCATGCGCATGCCCTGTGACTGTGACGGAGGCAGTGACTGCAGAGGACTGGGAAACGGCTCTCTACTGGTCATCACTCCAGTCTCGGATCCTGACATCTTTCTGTCCAACAACTGCTCTAATTCCCAGAAAACAACGATCCCTAAAACCAAATATTCAAACAAAGATTTAAATTTTGCCGCCTTTCAGATCTGGACAATTTACACAGCCACGAACAAATTCATAATAAATATTCCAGAAATTAATTCTCAAAATAAAAGAAAAAATAAAAATTGCTATCGAATATTAACCACCGGTAAAACATAAAAACAAAACATGATGCCACAAAACTCCAGCTAAGCTCACTCTGCAAAGAATCTAAAGAATCTAATACCCTAACCTAACAAATTTCTCTCCCTCAAATCTCCCCAATACACAACCCAAAAATAAACCCTAAAACCCAAAATTACTACAGAGAAATCACAGTCTATAATTTCCAATTGCAGCACAGATCGAGCTCGAGTGTTTAAATATTAAAAGCACTGAACAAACAAAAATCCAGCATTTCACAGCAACGAACAGTTTATTTTCGGAAAAGAGAAAAAATAATATAAGTTTCTTTTCCGGCAGTAAAAGAATCGTAAAATTTAAAAAACAGAGAAAATAAAGAAAAATCGGAAAATAGCGGCAAAAATACGAGGAGCTTACCAATAATTCAGAAAAATTACGGCGACGCGGAAATTCTAGGGTTCCGGAACGAAAACGCAGAGGAGCTCCGAAGCCCCTTTTTTCTCTCAAACCCGAGAAATCTACAATTATATTTTTTAATTTTAATTTCTTTTTTATTTATCTTTTTGCTTATATACCGTGCCTTTGCCTCTACGGTAAAAGACAAAGAGAGCCCCTAATTTGCAATTTTTTGTTTTTCCCCAAAACACAATATATTAATATTTAATTTGCATTTACTCTCAGCCTTTTGCTTTGGGCCCACGCGAAAAAGTGTGTGGTCTATTTTTACTCGCCTTTATGATTTGTTCTTACGAATTAAATGCTCTCTTCAAAAAAAAAAAAATTGGGTCACCAAATTTCCTGTCACTTTCCCTTAACCCATTAAAAGTTTGACACGTGTCGTGCCATGTCATCACACATGACAGCCCCTCATGTCATCACACATAACAACCACTTCACGGAGTAAAGCTTTGAGAAAATATATTTTTTTCCCTTTTTTTTTTTATAATTATAAAATTGAAACCCAAGAACTAGCATATGAATTCTGAAAACGATTGTTGGACTGTTTATCTCTACCAAAATACCGATTCCATATAAGCAAAATTTGACCTTAAGAAGTTATCATGAAGTAAGGATAAATGTCAGATTCTTGTACCGTTCAATTAAACTTCTAATTCCAAATTGCTTGCCTATGTAGATCTGAGTTTTGGTTTTAGACAAAACCTCTAGAGGCTTCGAGTGTTCCATATCCCAATTCACAATTCCTCAATTCCCTAATTCTCCAAATCTAGTTTCAAGTAATGCTTAATATCTGATGCAACCGAAACCAATCAAGCGATTTGCATGTCTCTCTTGTTTGAACCCAGATCAGATCGTGTTCTCTTAGTTGAACCCATATCAGATCTCTTCTCTTACTTGCAGGAACCAAATCAAATCCTAGACAAATTCACCGATGTACCCGAGGCGACGATCGCTAAAGAATGAGGTCACGTGTGCGATGGAATAGGGTATTTAGCAGGAAATCTATAGTTTGGCTTTGGTAATACCTATCAGATGAAGAAGAAGATCGTAGTTGATTGGATCGTTTGGATTTAATGGTTGGAGATTTTGATTGAGGATGGAATAGAGATTGGCATTAAAACTCATGGATATGGGTACCCATGAGTAAAATACGCATTGGGTTTAAATTATAGGTAATGGGTATATCTATTTTCAACCGTAGGTGGGTATGGTATTTTAAAAAAAAAAACTCATGGGTGTAATGAACTGGGTATGGGTAATACCCTTGGGTACCAAGATAACACTCACAAACCCAAAATCTCTCTTCTTAGTTCTCTTATAGCTGCTTTCTGGTTCCCAAACTCCTCTTCTCTAAGTCTCCAATCCAAGCTCAGTCTCATACCAACCGATTACCAGCTTCGACCAGAATTTGATCGGAGTAAAGCAAATGCGTAACAAGTTTCGATTGAAATTCCTATTCCAGTCGTGCTTACTTTGATCGAAACCCAAACTGAGGCTTTTCAAATCTTTGATTCAAGCAGGTTAGGGTTTCTGTTTTGGAGAGAAAATTTTGGTATTCGTTCTTGTTGGGTTTTGAAAAATTTATTGGGTTGATTTTCGTGGGTTCTATCGAAATTGAAAATTTTCGATTGGGTTTTTTCCAATTATGTCGATCTCTCTATCTATTAGTTTAATTGTTGTTTTAGACTTTTGTTGGGAATTATAAACTGATCTTAGTATTCACCTTGACCTTTTTTGATTTTTTGTTTTTGCAGACTGAGTTTGAGTCAGGGTTTGGTATAGGGTAGTAGGCCGAATAAACCCCCTACTTCTCTGACGGATGCGCTTGAGAAGATGAAGCTTTTCTTAGTGGCATATGATTGAAGGTATTGACATTCAAGATGAGTGGAGAGGTATAATTTTGCATTCTCTTGTGTCAGCTTGTTGGCTAATTTGTGATGTAATTCTTTGTCTCCATCTTTATGCCGCACTAATGTAATTTTGATCGGCTGTGTATTACATGACAATGTTTTCATGGTTGTAATTATAAAATTGCATAGTGTCTTCTATCTCCGTCTTCAGCATTGTAGTTGTTTGAGCTATTTGAAACTGATTGATAATAATTGCATATTTGTTTCGTTGCCAGAACTATCTTCACCTCAGCAACTGCTTCTGCTTCTGTTAAACTCAATTATCAACAGCATTTGAATTCTCTAGCAAAAATGTATGTCTCTGTGTCATCACCTTCCTTTGTCTTATATATATTGTCAATTATCATGATGTCCTTGTTTTTCATTTCTATCCAAGCCATGCCATAAAATCGAAAGACATATTTGTCTTATATATATTGTCAATTATCATGATGTCCTTGTTTCTTCATTTTTATTCAAATATGTATTGGGTTTAAATTATGGGTAATGGGTATACCCATTCTCATTTGGACTATTTAAAGTTTTAAATAGTCTAAATGAGATCAAATTATTTATTTGATTTATGAGAAACAATAAACATGATTAATGTTGTCATTATTGTGTATGTACTTGAATTGTTTGATTTAGCTAATAGCTTCTTAATAGAAATCAGTAATGGGTGTGGGTATGAGTTTTACCCACCTAAACCCAACATTTTGTAAATGGGTATTACCCAACAGATATTACCCACGAATTTTTCTTAGGTGGATATAAACCCACAGGTATTACCCAATGGGTTTAAATGCCAACCTTAAGATGGAATGCATAGTGCTCTCATGTCGATGATTGAATTGGGATTAGGGACTATGAATTTAGTGAACAGTTTTGTGAATCTATTGCCCTTTTGTCTTTCTGAGAAAGAACCTCGAGAATTTTGATCTTCAAGAGGAAAGAAGTAACCACCTAATTTTGATATAAGTTGTCCTTATTAATTACATTTTAGTAAAATTACAATTAATAATGAAAAATAACTAGGATCAAATATAGTTAACCCGGTCAAGTTGTTGTTAAAAGTGCTGATGTGGAAGGACACATGTTGTAATGTCAATGGGTTACAAGGAAAGTAATAGGAAAGTGGGAACAGAAGATTTTAAGCCAAAAAAATTACGAATTAAATGCTTACATGGCACGAGTTCGGATAACTTTTTCTTTTGAATGGATTTTCCTTTGAGAATTTTGTGTTTTTCTAATCTATAATTTAAAAATCTAGTACTATTTGGTCTAACGGTATAGTCCTTAAGGTAAGTGGGAGGTTGTGAATTCGACTTACGAATTTGTTATATTCGAGTTATTTACTTGAAAAAAAAATCTACAATTTAAAAGTCTAATTGAGTTTCATCTTCTTCTTTTTTTGAGAATAATTGCGTGTCATCTTGGTTAATTCAAATGGGAATAAAGCATGTAGTATACGTAATCCAAAAAATAGAATAAGTAAAAGGGATATTTCGAAGACCTTCGATGTAAGTGATATATATGGACTTCGGGCGAATAACAATACTTCTTATTCTGACTTCATTTTTTGATATATAACGATTATAAAAAAAATTCTAAAAACAACGCGTTTGAGAAATGCGTTGAGAACCAATGTCGTAAGCATAAGTTTTCTATAATTCTTAGGTTTATTTCTTTCCTTCCCTACATTTTTTTTTCTTTTTTGAAATTAAAGAGAGACACAGCCCATATGAGGCTCGTTCTCACACCCCATAGGTTTTCTATATTCTTAGGTTTATTTCTTTCCTTTCTTTCCTTTTTTGTTCTTTCCTTTACTTCATAGGTTGAATATGTTTTATGATTCAATAAAAACTTCTAATTCTAGTAGGTTTAGTTATTTCCTAGTTCTAAATAGTTATGAGTTAATGCGTATATAAGACACCTTCTATGTTGTATTAAGCATTTAACAATTTAATAGCAATTCAGAAAGCTCTAATATTTATCTCACTATTATCCTTATATACAGTTCAACAGTTGTCTACCATTTTCACCTATCATTGTAATTGCTCTCACTATGTTAAACTTGTTGCAATATTAATCGTATGTATAAGATTATAAAAGAGACCCGTCTCAACCAATTGGACTGTAGCGTTATAAAGATGGTGATTGATGCAACCATATGACTTATGAAGTCTTTAGTATGCTCTACAAGACCTAAGGAAATTTAAATTCTTCATTTGTCTTTTAGCCCAAATGGTGGCATCAATCCCCACCTTTTCTTGGGGAATAGGGTTTGGGAGTTTTGTTGGGGCTCCCATCCTCTATTAAATTTTGTGACTGCGACATACGCGTCACCATATATTTGCGATTGCGACTAAGTGTCGTTGTGACAGCTGTGAGCGTCGTTTATAAGGGAAGAATTGATTGTGATTGTGCTAACGCCTCACCTACTTTTATTAATTTACATCGATTTTATGACCACATCCTTAGTTTATTGACTAATTCCAATCCTCTTGTATTTTGTAGATGATTGAGTCATTCAGACCCGAGTTCGAGATCCTCGATAACCGAGGTAAGGAATATCACCGATGGGTGTCCGATGTGACGAATACGTTCATCGGTAAGCGGTTGACAACCACCATCTTTCCGCCGCCGAATGGCCCTCTAGCAAGTGACGAGGCCAAGGCATAAGCCCTCATGTTTCTGAGGCGCCACATTCATCCAACTCTGAAGAAACAATACCTGAAAAGGGAAGACCCCAAACATCTATAGGATGTTTTGAAGCAACACGCGTTTCAACAACGTACATGATATACTCATTCTAGAGTTGACTGTTTGTTGGGAATCCATTAGACTAATGGACTTTGTTAAAGTTGAGGATTACAACCAAGCTATGTTGGACCTCCAAGCAGAACTAAGCTTTTGTGGTGTCGACAAGACTGACAAAGATATGATTGAGAAGACTTTGTACACTTTTCAGACATCGATGAGCTTACTTAGGCATCAATATCGCCTTGAGTATGAGCAGAACCGCGTTACGTAGTTCAGTGACCTCATATGCGTGCTAGCAAAGAAAGAGTGGCACGAGGAGATTATCCTCAATAACAATGCAAAGCCGGTTGGGACTAAGAAGATTCATGAGTCCAGACAAACTAGTGGAGGTAAAACTCCAAGAAAAAGAGGAAAGAGAAAACCTACACCATATAAACGTGAGCAAAATCATCCACATGGTCGAGGTAATAGTAATAATCGGTGTGGAAACAACTGCAACAACACTTGGAGGCGTGATGACAGAAATTATGTTCCTTTTAGGAACAATAACCACAGTCATGGCCGCCAAGGTGAGAAATCAGTTCAAAGCCAAAATCCTCCCTCTAACTCGAACCACAAGAGGCAATCTCCATGTTATATTTACGGATCTACCTCTCGCTTGCATCATGATTGCTGTGTTAGCAAAAAAGTTATAGATACCTATAGAAGACATAAACAGTACTTGGTTCAAGAAGCTAACTTTACTGGGGGAAATGACGTTGGTTTGAGCCTTCCACCAATCTCACCATAACAGATTTCGAAGCTAAAAAGCAAGATAGTCCTGGTCATATGGATGTTGCGGATTTTGATTAAACTCTTTTGATTAAATGTTTTTTCTCTACTATTTTTTGTTTGACACTTGTTTAGCCACAGTTATTTTTGACTTTTCAGTCAGTTTTTATAGAATTAGACATCATTTGATGTATTTTTGAGTTGGCATTAATAAAATCTCTCATTTACGTTTCACAATGTTCAGTTGATTGAGAATTTATTCCCTTATGAATGGTTCAAATTACACAAATCTATAAGCTTCATTACATGGAAAATATACTAAATCCACATGTTTTAGTGGTCTTACAATTGGTTATGGCATAAAAAATGGCAAAACATATGCAAAAATTAAGTAAAAACACTAAGGCAGCAAACTACCGTGTTTTGTCACTGTCACAGAGCCCCTAAGGCACCCTGCACCCTTAGAGGGCCCTTGCCATAGCCTACCGAGCCCATGCTGGCGGCAGGCCCCTGCTGCGCCCCTGCGCGCTACTGGTTGCTGCGCGTCGCTGAGCCCCTGCCATGCCCCTACCTGCCGCCTTGCTCTCCCGCGCCCCTGCGTGTCTCCGCGCATGGACAGGCCCTCGCCTGTGCGCTGCCGCACCCCTACGAGTGCCCCACACGCTACCGAGCCCATGTGAGCCCCTAGTGGGCTTCTACCTTCTGTCAACGCTGTAAGCGCACTTCCAGCGCTATAAGCGCACTTCCAGGGCTATAAGCACACTTTTAGCGCATTTTTTGATGCTACTGCCGAGCCTTTTGGTTGGCCAAATTGCTGTGACTTCATAAAATTAATTTTCATGCCGTTTAATTGCACTCATTCGAGATTCCAACTTGGTTCAATTTTCGATTAATCCCTTTATGTTTTATTAGAGTGTTCGCCTTGTCTTGATCCAAGACTAATTATTTTCACACCTTTATGTAGATGTCTCATGGCAAAATTGAGTGTCTAGCTGACAGTGGGACTACCCACACTATTCTACAGAATAGACTATTATTTACGGACTTTGTGCCTCACACATCCTCAATGACAACCATGATTGGTTCCTCGCCTATAATTTAAGGCAGAGGCAATGCGCAATTCTTATTGTCAAATGGCACAATGATACATGTCACTGATGCGCTTTACGCGTCTAAGGCTAATCGAACCTTGCTATCATTTACGGACATTCATACCAACATATTTCACCTGATACGTTCAATGAGAATAGACAAGAGTTTTTGTTTATCACCTCTAATGACTGCGGCCGTAAACGCATCTTAGAAAAGCTCATGAGTCAAACTAGAGGTTTGTATCTTACAACTATTAGGATCATTTGTAATTTCTCGCAACTTCTGTGACTCTGACTCATACAAGCTTTGTCATGATCATTTGGGACATCCTGGATGTGACACGATGATCTGAATTCTTAAGAATTCACATGGACATCCATTTTTCTGAGCATTGAAGTGTGTTGGAGCTCCTCCTTCCACCGAAATAGATGATGTGGCCGTGCATGATACACCTGCCATAGGCTTTGCCTCCAAGACCATTGCCGAGACTCTAAATGCCTCTATGGCTATCTCTATTGCTCACCGCTCGTTTTGCAAAGCTTGTTCACTAGTCAAATTGTATGTAAGACCATCTTTTGCTAGTGATTCTAAACAAGACATTTCATTCCTACAAAGAATCCAAGGTGATATTTGTGGACCTATTAAACCAGAGTGCGAACTATTTTGATATTTTATGGTTCTGGTTGATGCATCAATGCGTTGGTCACATGTTGCTTTGCTATCCACAAGAAATGCTACATTTGCTAAACTCCTAGCTCAAATTATTAAGATTCGGGCTCACCACCCAGATCATCCAATCAAGTCTATTCGATTGGACAATGTTGGAGAGTTTACGTCTAAGTCTTTTGATGACTATTGCATGTCTATCGAGATTAAAGTAAAACATCTCTAGTACCTCATGTGCATTCACAAAATGATCTTGCAGAAGATACAATTAAGCGCTTACAATTGATTGCACGAGCTTGGTGATACGCACCAACTTGCCTGTTTCTGCCTAGGGTTATGCAATTTTGCATGCAGCTTCACTTATTCGTTTTAGACCCACTGCAACCTAACCATTTAGTGTGTACCAGTTGGTAGCTGGATATGAGCCTGATATTTCACACTTACGCATATTTGGTTACGAGGTTTATGTGCTTATTACGCCTCCACTATGTACTAAGATGGGTCCTCAAATATGATTAGGTATTAATGTTGGCTATTAACATCCTACGATTGTTCGTTATTTAAAATCTTTGACAGAATATCTCTTTACTGCGAGATTCGCTGATTGTCACTTTGATGAGACATTCTTCCCGCCGTTAGGGGGAGACATGACCGTTTTTGTTCCAATTAAATGTCGAGAATTAACGTGATCTGACCCCACTATGTGTCATTATGATCCCCAAACTTTTGACAGTGATTTAGAAGTTTAACATATTCTCGATATTAGAAGAGTTGCAGATTAGATGTTTGACTCTTTTACCGATATCGTGAAAGTGACGAGATCAATTATACATGCTGCAAATGTTCCTGCAAGGTTAGATGTCCCAAGTAATGGGACATTTTCGGCCGTACCCAGGCTCGGCAATGCCGTCATTAATGCGCCAAATGCCCATGATGGAGGTGTGGACGTGGCCTCTGCTCTCACCAGGAAGAGGGGGAGACTTGTTGGTTCAACATATATTGTGCCTAAAAAAAGGCATGACAGTATGATACTAAAAGATCCACTCGTCATCAACACTTTGAATCCTTCACATGAGATTGCCCTGGAATTGACTACGAGGAGACATATTCTCTTGTTATGGACGTCATTACCTTTCGCTACTTAGTCAGTTTATTAGTGTCCGAAAAACTGAGCATGTAGCTTATGGATGTGGTTACTACATATTTCTATAGGGATCTTTATTCAGAGATATATATATATATATATATATATATATATATGAAAGTGCTTGATGGACTTTCACTACCCAAGTCAAGTGACTCTAAGCCACGGAGTGCCTTTACAATTAAATTGCGGCGTTCACTTTATGGATTGAAACAATCCGGACGAATGTGGTATAATCGTCTAAGTAACTACTGTTTGAGTCAGAGGGCATTTTTGTCCAAGTAATAATATCTTACTAGACTGTAAAATGTCCAAGTGAATATTAGTTACGATCTTGGTCCACGTCGCAACCGGCGAGCCTAAATTTTTTAAGTTTACAAGTAATGGTCTGCCAGTAAGACCACGCAAGTTGAATTATAGAGCTCGCGTGAGAGCTAACTTTGAGCGAAATACAGGGCTCACATACTAAATGATCTTGCGCGTAGGCGAGGTGCAATGGCACTTTGCGTAAAAATCCTAGGAGAGGTGGAATACATCAAGGCAAGCTGGCTGGTGAACTGGCTCGCGTGGGAGACTTCGCATAGAAGCCATAGGCGGAGTCCGTGTACACCACACTAATCGTTAAAAACTCTTACAAGTCTTTGACATGCTTCGGGCCAATCTTTATGACCCTTTTATTATGAAAAGCCCTTCTAAAGCCCGCGAGCTAGAAAAGCCTGCGAGATGGAAACAGTAGCTCATGCGGAGTATGCGAACTGGACATGTGTCACAAGGTGGTTGGTCCGCGCTGAGAAAACCATGTCCCTGTGGGATTAGGGTTTCAAAGTCCAACTTGGATTCCAAGTTAACTTTCTTCTACCGTAAGTCAAACTACTATATAAAGGGGTCGAACACAACTCTCTAAACATAGAATTTCTTTACAAACAACAACAGACAAACTGCAAATCAGTTACCCTTCGAGCTACCTTGAAACTCTAACCCTAAGTGCATCGCCGCCTTAGTTCAGAGCCCTCCTGGACTAGCCCCTGATCTCCTTGATTCCCTATAGTTACTCTACTCGCGTCCTGCCCTGAGTATCGATTGCCTTGTGCTCGTAATTCCTCATATGAGGTGGCACCTGGAAACCCCTCTGCCTGATCAAAAGTCAAGATCTCGCACCCATCACCTTTTCCTCGTCCATGAGGCGGCACGTCCGTAAAATCCCCTTTCTTTGTTAGCTATTTACCTCTCGCCCGTGCGCTGAGGATCGTGGCTAAACAACTACTTGATTGGGAAGAGATATAAGAATGACAATCTTTGCCTATGCGTGTTCATTAAAAGAACAAGTACCGGATTTGGTATAATAGCCGTCTATGTTGATGACATGAACATCATCGGTAATCTCAAAGAAATTGATGAGACCGTGACCTACTTGAAAGATCTTAGGAAAACTCGATTTTACCTTGGCCTAGAGCTAGAGCATCGAGAGACTGGAATAATAATTCATCAGTTAGCTTATGTCCAAAAGATGCTCAGGCGATTTAATATGGACAAAGCTCACCCTCTTGGTACTCCTATGGTCACGTGAAGTCTGGATATCAAAAAGGACTCATTTCGTCCTAAAGAGGACGATGAGGAAGTCCTTGGAGCAGAAATTTCATACATAAGCATTATCAGAGCTCTATTATATTTGGCTTAATGCACAAGACCAGACATTATATTCTCAGTAAACTTGTTAGCTAGGTTTAGCTCTGCGCCTACACAATGTCATTGGACCGGAGTTAAACATATCTTCAGGTACTTGAAGGGTTCAATTGATTTGGGCTTGTTTTTCCCTTACAAAAGTGAAGTGGAAGACATGAATGTCAATGTCCCTGTTGATGGCAACAATACTAACACATTGGCTAGGCCCCTGTCGTGCCTAACAGTGCCTCGACAGCACTAGGCAGTGCACCCCTACAGCAATCTGCCTCAACTAGTAGCATGTAGCTCGCCCTGCCGTGCCCCTGCGCGCGTAGCGCTGCAGCTGAGCCCCTGCCGCGCACGGCCACACCCTTATGCGTCCTCAAGAGCTTCCAATAATGCCTCAAATGAGCAGATTTTGTTCCCCAACCAAAATCAAGCTTCTGAAGCTATTTCTAGCTCAAAATTGACGCAATGCAGTATTGTCCTCTATTCTGAAACACCGAATAATGTGTTAGTCGGATTTGTTGATGTTGGGTATCTTTCTGATCCACACAAAGGATGTTCCCAAACTGGTTATGTGTTTACCATTGGGACTACGACGATTTCTTGGAGATCTACCAAGCAAACCCTTATTGCTACTTCCTCGAATCATTCAGAGATTATTTCACTACATGAAACAGTCAATGAAAGTGTTTGGCTTCGCTCTGTGGTAGCTCATATTCGAGAGTCAAGTGGGTTGACATCTACCACTGATGCGCCAACTTGTATCTATGAAGACAATACGGCATGCATTGAACAAATGAAGTTAGGATTTATCTATGGTGATAATACTAATCATATCTCGCCTAAGTTCTTCTACAATCAGCAACAGCAACAACAACAGCTTTTAAAATTCCAAGTGAACCAAGTGAGTTCCGAGGATAATGTAGCAGATTTGTTCACCAAATCTCTACCCAAATCTACTCTTAGAAGCATGTGTGAAGTATTGGTATGCATCGCTTATCTGAACTCCATAATTGATTTAATTATTAGGGGGAGTCTACATCACATGTTTTACATTCAAGTTGTAGTTGGCGTGTTGTGCTCTTTTTCCCTTCGACCAAGTCTTTTGTTTTACCGAAGAAGTTTTTGTTTTACTTGGCAAGGTGTTTACCGAGGTAACGTTCATACGCCATGTGATTCTGGTACGCTACACAAGGGGGAATGTGGAAAGAATTTACATTCCTATCGTTGATGATGTGTCTTGACCGAATCTTCTCCTTATTAGATTATAATATCTCTTAGATATCTATCCTTGATTTACATGCATTCTCTATGTAATGTCTATATAAATGACAATCTATCAATGAATGAGTAGACATTTTTCTCTCGTATTCTCATACTCTACAACAGTTTAATCTATTTTTGGTTAAATATACCATGTTAATATAAAATATGATAAAATTTTCATCAATATTTGATATTTTCTCGATATAATTTATTTTAATTATATATTTTAATTTCTTTTATTTTTTTTGCTTAATGTAACTCTAAAAATATATATACATAAAAGAGTTCTACTAACTTTTATCACTATTAATGTTGTAAAAATAAATATTGAATTTTGGAGTTTTTTTATAATATTTTTGCTAAAGTAAATTGTTCTATTTGTATTTGCATTGATAACCTTAAAAAATAAATTATTTTGTTAAAGTAAATGTAAAAAATGATACATTTATTGAAATGATGAAAATGCCTTTAAAATTTAACGGTGTTAATGGTTAGGGGTATCAAAATACTAACGGAATGAAACTTCGGTTATGAAAATGAAAGTTTTTACTAATTAGATATGAAAATGAGAATGAAAATGACATAATTCTAAGCATAATTTATTTCCCAAAAACACAAAGGGTTCCTGGAACAGTAGTAATGTCAAATGAATTACTAGCTGAGTAGCTGTTATGGGAGTGAATTACTTCCAGACTCAGTTGAACAATCACAGAACAAATTGGTTTTGCTGGAACCAAAACCATGACCGTACACAATGTTCATATTGAACCTCATAACACACCCACCAAGTGTATAATACTCGGAGAAACAGAACGCAGATCCATCCAGTAGAAAGCTGCTGAGAGGTGGTACCATCATGTGGCTATCTAACTCGTGTTGCTCACTTGTTGATACTACATGGGGTGGTGCTAGTTAAAAGTTGACATGTAATTTACAGGGTTTGCTGCTGACCTGAAATCTACTTCTACGAGTGCATGATCAAGATCAAGTCAAGTCTCGTCTCGTGTGTAGGAATAGATCAACAATATAATGCCTCTGATAGAATAGATATAGACCAGCAATAAAAAGTTAAAAACATTCATTTCTCTGCCATTTTGCATTTATAATCAGCATTTTCTCAATGGTACAACAGAGCGATCAGTATGAATGAACACATCTCTGGTGCCTATAAAAAAAATAAAAACTTAAGCTGCTCAAGAATGTAGATTGATGACTAAACGAGCTCTCCGCATAAATCCAAAGCTTTTATGGACTAATGGTAATGAGATGCCGCTCAAACAATCAAAATTTTTGGTCTTCATCAATTACTATTGAGAGATTGATCAACAGTTCAACACTATTTGGACAGCACCACTCTCCGATGAAATGAATTTGGGCTTCCTTGTAACTTGCTGCAAGCACTGAACCATGTCACCAACCTGAAAGTCATAGCAATTTTGGATCACAAGTCCACACTCACTCCCCTTCTTTACCGTGTCCACATCTTGTTTCTCCCGCTTGAGCGATTCACATGATCCCTCAAATACAACTTCCCCACTCCGAAGAAGCCTCAGGGTTGCTGATTTGGTGACAAAACCATCAACCACCCGGCATCCGGCAATCTTCACATCAGGTCCCTTAGACTTGCTCCTTCCTTTGAGTTCAAAGATACTTAGAACCTCGGCTTCCCCAGCAACCTTGGTCTCAGTAGTCCCAGGGGCCTTCTCAACTATAAAGTTCCCAATGTCCTCCAGAAGACGATAGATCACACGGTGTCGCATTATCTACGCCATTGACACAAAATCAAATTATGAATTTGAGTAAATGCAGTTTAGACTCTAATGGTGCAAGCCCAAAATTATATACAGAACAGATGTTCATTTTCTATATGGTCAATTAGAATATGTGCAAATAGACGGTCAACCTAACTTGCGACATAATAACAGAGAGAAAAGATATTAGTACCTTAATATTGGCTCGAGATGCAGCCAAACTGATTGAATTGGGTGGAGCCTTGATGTTAAATCCAATAATACATGCACCACAGGCTAGGGCCAAGTCCACATCAGACTGAGATAGAGGGCCAACACCAACATGTACTACATTCACAAAAACCTGGAGAAGATTTGTAGAGTTGTCAAGAACAAAGAGAGAAGATAGCTGGCAACATTGCATAAAGAGAATAATCCGAATTGTTTAGCAAATGCATTGCATATCAGAAAACATTTTCCATTGTGTACAATTCAGCAAGGACAAGAGTTTTAATAAAATAATAGATAATTCTCCTAACATTGCATGGAAACCCAGCAAAACATCAAAACATCAACCAAATCAACAAGTAATAATTTCACACATTACCAGAGCTGCATAGAGAGCATACAGTTATGCATATGGCATTCAATCATTTATAATCTTGTGGCATACCTGAGGACTATTTAAACTTCCTAATGCATCTGTAACAGCTTGGACAGTACCCTGCACATCCCCTTTTACTATTATTGGCAATTCAACCCGATCTGATGGTTCTATTTCTGAATCTTCTACCCTCCCGTCAACAAGTTTCATAAGCCTATCTTTCTCGAATTTCCTTTTCCTCCATGCACTAAGCATTCTAGATCGCTCCTCAGATTCCACAACAATGATATCATCTCCAGCCCTAGGAAGTCCCTTCAGGCCTTCAATCTCAACTGGCATTGCAGGTGTTGCTCGCTCTGTCAATTTCCCTGCCATGTCCCTAATGGCCCTGATTCTACCCCACTCCAAGCCCACTACCACATATTTCCCACAAATTAAAGTTCCTGCTTTCACTATTGCAGTAACCAATGGACCCTTTCCCCTATCAAGTCTTGCCTCCACCACATAAGCTTGAGCTGGTTCATCAATACAAGCTTTCAGATCCATCATCTCAGCCTGGAGAAGCAAAGCCTCCTCCAAGTTATCTAATCCACTCTTCTTCATAGCCGAAACCTCAACAACCTGAACATCCCCACCCATATCCTCTAGCAGCAACCCCTCCGATGCAAGCTGGAGTCTTACTTTTTCTGCATTAGCAGCTGATTTATCACATTTATTGATTGCAACAACAATTGGTACTTTAGCTACCTGAGCATGGGCCATGGCTTCAAGAGACTGAGGCATCACCCCGTCATCTGCAGCTACAACTAGCACAACTATATCTGTGACAGCAGCCCCTCTAGCTCACATCGCACTGAATGCTGCATGACCAGGGGTGTCAAGAAATGTAATTGATGCTCCAGATGTCATGCCAACAACAAAAGCACCAACATGCTGAGTAATGCCTCCAGCTTCTTTGGCAGCCACAGATGTCTGACGTAGAGCATCCAAAAGCAAAGTTTTCCCATGGTCAACATGTCCCATTACTGTTACAACTGGAGGTCGTGGTAAAATTTCTGTACCTTCATTAGAGTGCAGCCTCCTCACGTTGACCCCAACTTCCTACAAATTAATGCACAGTCAGGAAAGTTTCTTATGGGGCCAAAATGCAGAAGATGTGTACACAGTTGCCATTGAAGGGAAATAACGTATTTGCAAAAGTAAAAGTTGTATATGAGATGAGAACTTTAAACATGTATTTCATCAAGCATAGATCTGCAATATGAAATATGGTGCTCAATGATGGGTAATGTCACACTAAACAACTGGTGTGATGAAAACTACATCTTTACCACAGAATGTTTCAGGAACAAAAAAACACATTCCCTAGCAACATGTCATAAACACAGACCAAACCCATGTGCCATCCTATCCCAAACACTTAAGACACAAGTGGCTTTTGGAGGCAAATTTTCATGGCCAACCTAAGCCGTTTCCACCTTTGGATATATTCCAATCACACTTTACCATGTTAGATTCCCTTATAAGCATATGAACAATATGTTTTTTAGTGAGATTGAAGACAGGCCACTGCTAACGAGTAAAACCCAATACTAATCTTTAGTGCCATGAAAGTGAAATACCATTGCAACCAGCTCTGCAATGTCGATGCTGAGAATATCAAACTCCGAGTTGACCTTTTCCCCAACATTTGTAAGAATGGTTTGCAAAGAAGATATCGATTTTCCTGTGCGCTTAGCGAGTTCATCAATTGTAATACCTGCAAAAATCTCAATTGATTCTCCTTGGTGCAAATTCAGTTTACCTGCTGTGCACGAAACTGATCTTACTACATCATCAACTTTAGATATAGAAGTAAATCCTACAGCATATCTTCGTAGCCTAGTAGTCGAATCAGTATTTAGACTGGCACGTATGCCCTGTAACAAGAAATTCATGCCAACGTTATAGACTGAAAAAACAAACCAGCCAAAACGAGAGCAGACTCATCATCAATAATCCCTATTCACCATCATCCAAAAATCCGTAAACTTTATCTTTCATACAATGGGAAAGAGAATGGCTATCCTTTTTCTCCTACAAGAGTTTTGATTAACCATCCTAGCTAAGCAAACAAGATGAACAAAGCAGACTGCATGTAAAAATTATAAGACAATCCAAAAATCCAAATCAGCTACTGTTATTCACTTATTGGCACACTCCACTCAGAATGGAGCACAACCAAAACGACAGCACTTTCAGGAAGTATAAGAACTAAACACCACGTTAAATTAGGAATCATTTGCAGACTTGAAAATACCTTTGTGCTAAGCACTCTCCACGCCATTCATAAGTGTATGCGGTCAAGAATCAACCTAATACAATCACACCATACAATGCATTAGCCACAGTGATTGAATTAAGACACTAATTACAAAATACCAATCTAAACAACTATCAATAAGAGACCCCGACTGCCCTTTTCACCAATTCACATAAGATTGAATAAAGGTTGAAACTTTCCGCTAAAAATCCAATCTTTTTTATTTTTCTTCTGAAGATTAACCAACTTAGACCAAACTGAATGAAAATCAAGCTGTTTAGAAGAGTCAAAATCCAAAAGGAACAAAGAACAAAAGGCAATACGAAGTTGGAGTCTTCGAAGGTTATACTTACTTTTAAGGTTTAAAGAGGATTACATGGAACACGTTGCCGGCGAAAACCAGTTTAGGTCGGTAATTTCAACGAGAGAAATCACAGATTCACTGAGAGTCATTAAAACCGGAACTCTGCCTGGGCTGACCCGATATCTGGAGTATGATTTTTTTCGCTTAAAATCTAACGGCCCAGATTGTTTATTCTCGTTTTGTCTCTCAAATTGCGTTCCGCAGGTGAGAGCTATGCAAAAGATATGAAGCGGAAGAAACACAAGCCAATCTAAAAGGCATGGCTTCTGTTGCGTCTTGGCATTCTCTGTTCCTTCGACCTCGCACATCCCATTTCAACACGACCTCCAACAACACAGGTGAAGCTCTCAGCTCAGCTCCACTGTCCATCTTTCATGTTACCATTGACAGGTCAAACTTAACTAATCAGCTAACTTCTTCGTACTTGCTTCACTTTCTTTAGGCACCGCCATATGTAGAAAGAGCTATCTGCAATGTTGCAACAACAAAGAACAAGAACCAAAACCAGAACAAGAAGAAAAATCGGTGTATGTAACTTTAGAGCATTAATGGAAATAGATGGAAGCTTTTGCTTATTGGTTCTTATTGATATACTTGTTTTTTTTGCTTCATTTCCAGTTTTGGGATGCAATGCCAAGCCAAGAGAAGACAAGTTTTGCTTGGGACTACTTTTGCTGCATTTTCTTTTCCGGAAATTTATTCCAACATTGCATTGGCCGAGAATGGTAATATATAAATAACAATTTGTCTGCCCTATTCATATTGAAAGCATTTTGATTCTGCATACTTAGGAGTTGAACTTAAAGTTTATGTGGCAGACGATTTTCGTGTTTTCACCGATGATGTTAACAAGTTCCAGATATCAATTCCCCTAGGTGAATGCCCACTCTCAATATCCATATACTACTACAAATTAAATTAGTTGAATTATAATGAGGAGGCACTGATGAATGCTTTGGTTTTTGTTTATGGAGACTGGCAAGTAGGCGCAGGAGAATCAAGTGGGTTCAAGTCAGTTACTGCTTTTTACCCGGAAGAGGGATTTAGCTCAAGTGTGTATTCTTTCTTCTATAATCTCAAGCTTGTTACTTTTGGCTCAAGTAGTACTTCATATTGGGTTCCTGAATGTGTCATTGCATGAATTACGATTGCTTCATGCTTCAGTTAGTGTCATAATCACGGGGCTTGGCCCGGATTTTACGAAGATGGAATCCTTTGGCAAAGTTGACGAATTCGCTGAGACTGGTAGGCTCTTAATTTCAGAATCTATTTATGTTTCTATCTTCCATCAGAATTGAGAAGTGGCTTAGCTTGCTAATGTAATCCTATATTTCAAAGGTCAGTGGACTAGATAGGAGCTGGCAAAGGAGAGCAGGAGTTGCAGCAAAACTCATAGATTGCAAATCATCTAAAGGGCTTTACTACATTGAGTATACGCTACAGAAACCTGGTGAAAGTATCAAGCACCTCTATTCAGCTCTTGGGATGGCAAACAACGGCTGGTACAACAGACTATATACCGTCACTGGCCAGGTATGGTTTCCACAACTACCATTGTTCTTTACAACTACTCTCTTACGTTAAATGCCTCACATGAAAAAATTATATGAGAGAGAGAAATGCAGTTCCACTTTAAGATTCTTTCTCTTATAAATGTTGGCGGTTATACATACAAAGATTGAATGGTGACAGTGGAATATTTTCTGCAGTTTGGAGAGGAGGAAGCGGATAAATACAGATCCAAAATTGAGAAGGTTAGCTTAACTCAAGATTTTCTGTAGGATTTTCTTGACAAAGAAAAATATCATATTAATATAGAATAAAAGACCTTTAGAGTTTAGACATTCCAGGGTGATACATGGAACTGACTTCTGATTTAAAGAAAGTTCATTTCATTTTTATTGGGTTTGCAGGCTGTAAAATCCTTCAAGTTCATATGATAAACAACCTCCAGAGGGGCAGAGTTTGAATTGTGAACTATGGAATCAAACCAATAACCAGACCACACCTAAATGAGTACAAAACGCAATGGACTACATGGGTACTTTTCTTATTATTCAAACTGAGAAACTGTCTTCGGGAACACATTCCAATTTCTCAACACTAACCAGTTCACTAGCTAGCTAGTCTCTATTTCCACTTTCTTCATATAGTGTTAACAGCATCGACAATCGTCTCCTCTAATGGCCTATACTTCCAACGAAGTTTCTGCAATTTCTCTGAAGTGATCTTTATGTCTTCATTTACTGCAATGATTCTGTCATGTTTATGCAAAAAACTAATTAGCTGATCATTATAATCTAACAAAAAGAGAAACAAGAGGAATGACAAATGACTGATTGCTTTGAATGAATACTCGTTTAATAACACCAATTGGAGCTTGATCGAATACCTTTTGGGATAGTTATAATTTGGGTACAAGCCTTTCAACATCTTCACCAAAGATTGCACATTTATCACGTAAGATGTACAAATGTATATGCCAGAAGTAGCGCTTCAGCTACATCACGCACATCAACAATAGGACGAACACTGTTCTCAACAGATTCGAGTCCATCTAATCATATGAAATTAAAACAGAAGTAAATTAATAAAAAGGAAATAAAGGATGAGTTATTCGTTAACCTAGCATATTTAAACATAATGTGCAACCACACACTATTACTATTATAGTAATTTCTCTCAGAGGCAATAGGCACTAGAAGCAGAAAAGTAAAAGAAAACAGAAGGATGAAACGGAAGGAGTAACCTTCCAGAAGAGACATCAGCACCAAGTTACTTGAATTTACTGTTGATTGCAGCATTGGACCAAAAACAAAGGAAGGACAAACTGTTATGATTCTCAGTTCATTTTTCTTTGCATACTCCAAAGCTTCAGTTTCTGCCATTGTCTTGGTAAGACAATAGTTGCCAAAGTTGGTCTGTAATGTGTGTTCATTAGACCATAATGAGATAAACCAGTTGAAAAATGAAATTGAAGATCAATGTAATTCGAATGAGAAATAAATAAACTTCAGGAGAACTAACTTGGAATGATGTTCTTAAAATTGAAAGCATTGTTATGATACCTTAGCTCTCTTGCAATACTCAGGGTCAGACCAACACTCTTCATCTATTGGTTGAACCTTGGGCCATTTCGGGTTGTATAAAACAGCACCAGCAGATGACACGACCACAACCCTCTTTACTTTTGCCTTGATACATGCATCTAGTACATTTCTTGTGCCCCTTAGAGCAGGTTCTATAAATTCTCCTTGCATAAAAATTAGATTTTTCCCCCATTATTCAGTTAAGTTTGTTGGAATTAATTTGAAAACTAGATAAGGTATTGGCTAAAACTCGGTCTAGATTTTGGCTTTGTAAACTCAAGGTACAGTGATGGATACTAAAACTGCCAAATCATTTCGGATACTTATGATCGATAGAGTAAAAGTCTTGCATAGCAATTTATATGCATTCACTATTCAATTGTAGAAGACATATAGACATGTTCAACACTGCCTGTTTATTATGCTATATGTTATGTTTTCGCTTCATTCGATCATGCATAAGTTGAACCTGCATCTGTGTATCTAGAGAACATAGCTAGGCATCTATGCACAATGTTAAAGTCTGCAGGGTCGAAATGAACAAAATCTTGCCTCATCATGGAAAACGGAATTTTCGTCGTAAGGAACAGGGGAGGTAACATGGAAAACACCAGAACACCCAGAAATGGCGGCACAAAGACCTTCAAAGTCGAACATGTCTGCCTTGAACAGTTGCAAATTCTCAGAAGCGTTTTCCAACTTCTTCAGATGACCATTCTTCTCGTTACCTGCAAGAAGTTTTGATGAGAATCAAGTGCGATCGTATATCATTACATATAGAAAACGAGACAGAAAAGAAGACTGAAAATAATTACATGGGTCTCTAGCAGTGCCATGAACTTTGTAGCCCTCAGAGAGAAGCAACCCAAGATGCCACAAAGCCTCCAGCTCCAGTTACACACACCGTTTCTTTCTCTCCCATTGTTAGCAAACATGAACAAGATCTATTCTGAAAGTTTGGAACTTGTTGAAGACTGTAGGCAGGGGAAGACTGGAAGGCGATAATACATGACATGTTTGTTTTGTCTGGTGAATTGTTCAAGGAAGGAATGAGTGACAAGTCTCAGGCATGCACAAAGCCTGTTCAACACTTGAACGTTTCTTCTCGTGCCTTTATTATTCATGTTTTCCGATGATGCCTTTATTATTCATTAAATATTTCTATTTGAGAAGAATTAAAATAGATATTTGTCTGACTGAAAAATTCATTAAACATTATGATTTTTAATCTGCTGTTGTTTTTGTAAATGAAATAGACGATTCTGTTCAGAGTTAGGGTTTGCCTGGTGTGTCGTTGATTCAAATTTTGATCTACATGGTTTTTACTAGATAACAAAACGTGAATGAAACCTGGGGTTTGTATTTTCAATTCTTGGTTCTACTTCATGTTTCTGCTGATTACAATGTCTGTTAGGATTTGTGATGCTTGTCATCATTTGTTATAGATATGAAGCAGCGTGCCGACTCCTGGAAATATATTTTTCTGTCAATGTTCTCTCCCTAGTCATTGCACTTAAGCTCAAGAAATGGTTAGAGCTCTGGTTTATTGAAATCGGAAATCAGTTCTAAGTTAAGGTTGTCGTTGGTGATATGGATAGCAATGAAACATCTGTAATGTAGAAGAGAAGTGCAAATGGCATAACCATCAAAGGGGAAATCATCATCTGCTGATCCAAAGAAAAAGAAAATCTCATTTCCAGGTAATCTGTTGGTATATGAGTCATTGTTAGTGGCTAGGCATACAAAGATTGAATGGTGACAGTGGAATATTTTCTGCAGTTTGGAGGAGGAATCAGATATGATACATACAAATAGTTTCTGGAGGTTTTGAAGCTGGTGTGTGTTGTATATTATGTACTATATAGTATAAACCAGAGATAATGTAGGGGATACAGAATTTGGTAGTCTATCCAAATGTCTCCACACTACGCACCCGGCTTTTTGCTTTTGTAGAATGTAGATGCCATAGCAATAGCAACCCCTTCCTTGACAGTATCAGGGCAGAGGACTGCCAACACAGAGCTGCGTAAAAATCAAACCATAAAATAGAGGAAAGGCTAATAATTGGAGATGAAAAAATTGGGTCTGAAGAACTCACCCAAAGAAGATGAAGCAAACAAATGTCTCTAATATATTAAAGTAATTAAACAAATGAACTAGGCATTCTTCAAAGCAGAAGTTTGCTAGACAAGTTGCTGTATCACTACACAAATCGTTTGTTCCAATTGAATAGAATGTGCCTGAAGCTTCTCTCCTTTGAAGTCAGGCACTCAAAGCTATCAAGATTCCTAGATTACACTTCAGTTTCGAATGAAAACATTAGCGCTACTATGCACAAACTCAATGAACTTACAAATATGATGGACCCACCGAGGGACCAATAAAACACCAGACTATACACCCTAAATGCTGGCACAAGACTTTAAAAGAATCATATGTTGACTCTTGCGTCTTTTTTACCGAGTTTTATTACTATATGGCTGCCAGAAACCTGATTCCAGCACCCACCGATCCACAACCTGCTACTTGTCTTAAGTAACAAAGTAATGATGGTTTAGATACGCTGAGGAAGCATCCTCAAAAGAATAGCAGCCTTCCTTCTCTGCTATCTAGAGTGACTCCGCCATCTGAGTTCTCTGGTGCGCATGATATGAATGACCTGCAGACAAAAAAAGACACAAGTATAAGACCTAGGCAATAAAAATTTGAAATCAGGGATGCCACATCTTGCATTCATAACTGAAATTTAAACTGAAAACAAATACAGATCAGCACATAATGTAAACCATCAGAAAAATCACATTATTAAATATACAGACCATAAAAAAAAACAAAAAAAAAAACACACACACATTAAGCACAGAAGAAGAGTAATACCTACTAGATAGGAAAACGATTAAAATTTGACACTAGTTTTAAAATAAAAAAGCAAAGCCATCTATAATCATCCTACTAATATACCTAGAGGTTGACCACCTAGACTACTAGTAAGTAGTAGAACATAATTTTCGAGCAATATAATCTCATACTTTTGTTGCCACAACTTCAGATAAAACCACTTGTTACCTTTATATGGTTATTGATAAAAGACCACTTGACCTCAGCCAGCCATCAAAGGTGACACCACAAAAGTACAGAGAATATAACTAATTCAGCTAGCCCTCTAATATGGGTTAACTGCCATAGCTTAACCTTGTACATCTAAAAGCATATGACCAAATAACCTTACCTCTAGAATGCAAAATAAAAAATTGCAAGGCTAGATCTGTAGTCCACCACCTAAGTAGCAGTTCTGCTGCTCTTAGTCCTGCTGCAGTCAAAGAGTACCTGCAAGAAAATTAAACAAAACAAATTATAACAATCTCATACCATCATACCAAACTCTAATCGCAGATACCTACATGTTTTTCTTATCTTTTTAATCTCCAGAATAAGTGGAAAACAGATAAAACCTCAACCAATCCATCACCCCACTATTATTTCAGAATCACTGGTAGAAAGAGCATAATTTAGGAAAAGTGGTTGCACAGCAAACTCACTGTCATACCTGATAAAAGCTACAAAGCTGTCTTCACGTTTCAATCAGAAGACCTGGACAGGAAGACAGCTTGTCATTTGATAATTTCAGCTGATTCTCATATATTTTTCTATTACATAAATTCAGAATCTAAAAATCTATGACTTTCAGTATATGAGCGCATTGAAGGAAGAATAAAAGCCTAATTCATTGCTATACTAGATCACTCTTTCCTGGCCAAGTGAAGAAAGCAACCTCTTAATGCTGTCTGCAGACAGGATGAGCATAGTGGATAAAAATACATAAAATAACAAGGGTCACAACTAAGATTACACGTCATTATCTGTCATACTCTTTGGAAATGTGATCATGGCAGAGTGTCAAGCCTCAGATATTCTGATGTCACATAAACTATGTGATAGACTAGGAGAATGATCAGTGGATAAAGTTTCACCACAATTCTAAAAAGAAAAAGACAAAATTTAGGGACAAACGTGTACCTGCGGAATATGGTGCTTGAATTGTAGGGACTGGTGTTGTTGTTACTGCATTAACACCAGGTACAAATGGGATCATCTGCTGAGCAGGCATTGCATATCTGTGTACTGTTGGATAGCCCTGACCACTGGGGATGGTTTGACCCAGTTGTGCATAAGAATACAGAGGATTAACTGTCCCTGGAACTCCATATATCGGAACATATTGCTGACCCACGTAAGAATTGTGAGCACCCTACCAGAAATATAACGATGAAAAATTTAGGGACATAGATTTGAAAACAAATAAAATATAATATCCCTACTCATAAATTTATAACATGTCATCAAACGTATTACAGATAAATATAACACAACAAATCAGCCTGATAATGCAAGCATACCTGTGAATAAACATACTCTGGCCCATAAGTTGCATAGCTGCAGGGAGAAAACAGCCATCAATATTTATAGTCTAATAAATATCACACAAAGAACTCGTATAAGTTGATGTTTTCATGTGAAGTGAAAATACAGTTATATCACTTATATGCATGAGATTATAAGGAAATTATAACACAGGCGGGAGTATTTTTAACAATGCAAGATCCATGATTTCAAACTGAAGTTGAAATGGTTACACACATTGAGCAACCTCCTGCCTGAGATAGATCAATAAAAAGGGGAGACTAAAAAACCATTTATTGGTCCTGCTTAAACATGTCTCGAGTCTGCATGTTCAATAAACTCGCTTTGGGAGTATCTCCTTTTAGACCACTTTTCCATTGCCTCTGATTACCAATCACACCATGTCACATCATTGTAGTTTGCACAAACAAGCCCATAATCCTAAGGGAATAAGTAATAATGATAAACTACATGACAGTGACTGCTGTATAAGGCACATGCCACACACAAATGCATTGAAGAAATATATTTACAGAGAAGATTACCAGAATTAGTTGAGATGGTTTCTCACCATTGATTCCATTGTCAACCAAATCAATATTGAATTCTGACAACATATATACTGAATAAGTGGACAACCAACTAATAATACACACAAGACATCAATTTTTTTGGCTATCACCTAATCTTTTAAAGTTTGATTAAAATAGGTGACGCCTTAAGATCGTAGAAGTTTATGTAATACAGTAGCTACGGCTTTGTTAGAAATGAAACCACCTCTTCCAAAGTCCGAAGACTAAGTTTATTAACCCAAGAGAACATCTAGAGAATAACCTCATTGGCCAACTTTAATCCAAAGAGAAGTATCTGTAGTAGATTATGAAGGTGTTTTCTCTCTCTTCCTTCAACATTCTCTCCACATTTTACATTCTCTAGAACTATAGCAGCCATAACCATATTTTGTTATTAGATCTATTCAATCCTATACAAATTTAAATATAATCTTCAGAAACATTCACATTCTGGGGAATCAGCATCGGAGAAATGAGACGCTTAGATGACATAAACATAAACCTAAAGTATATATTGCCTAAAAAAGTTGAAAAGAAAAATCAAAACAACGTAAGTCTGCACCAATCACATAATCGAAACAACGTAAGTCAATAATGAATATTATTTTCAGGCACTATAAGCATTGCAATGTGATTTATCAAATGCTAACAGATCATCAAACATGTGACAGAGCAATGACATCTATGTATCAACGAATGAGAAAGAAACAATAAACAAGATCCAGTTTTAATTGAACCAAAATTGTTCTTAAACTTTGAACTCAGTATTGACTGCTCAGAATATATCTAATGAAGACTATCCTCTATGAGTGCAACTTACCCATGAGGAAACACCATCGGTTGTTGATAATTGTACGGAAGAGGCTGCTGGTAGCCATATGCTCCGACGCAAGCCCCACGAGTAGCTTGCATGCTTCCAATGTATGGAGAAGCTGATCTGGTATGTACTGTAAGTAATAAATGAAAAAATAAAACTATTAAAACTTGGGTACTTGGACAGAAACTTGATTCAAATGGACAAATGTGCATGCAACAAAGGTTAACACTTAACACTACATGCTGAAAGAAATCAATCATCAACACAGTTGTATTTCCTCCGACTCCATGAACTCATTTAAACAGATACAATGCAGCACACACAATCATCAACCACACAAAGCAGTACATGTAATAATCTGGTTACGAATGTGAAAATACAAAGAATGAGTTCCTAAATACACTACCGTAACTCATAGGCAGCCGAGGGCGCCGGAGCGAAGCCAGGTTACAATTGGCGCGGCGGCCGTCAATAACTGGAGTAGGATCAGCACACGCCCTTGCAGCAGCCTCTGGCTCCTGAAAAGTCACCTAACAAACAAACAACACTTCATTGAACAACTCAACTCAATCAAAGCGAAAAGCCTCCATTGATTCATCAATTTCCACAGCTAAATCAGCACTCAGAGAGCTACGTGATCAAGATTGAACAAGAATAGAAGAGAATCGGAAGACTCACGAAACCATAGCCCTTGGATCGGCCGGTGTTCTTGTCAGAAATGACGACGGCCTCAAGAATCTGGCCGAACTGCTCGAAGTAGCGGCCCATGGTGTCGCTCTGGGTCTCCCAGGCGAGGCCGCCGACGAAGAGCTTGGTGTAGGTGGTGTCACCGAAGGGGGAGGAGTTGATGAAGTGGAATCCGGAGGCGCCGGAGCTCGAGCTGGAGACGGAGTTCCGTCCCGGAAGCGGCTTGTAGGCCATCAGAATCGGAGGTCGGTGGTGGGGGTGGTGGTGGTGAAGTTGACAGTGAGGTCTACTAGCGCTTAATGGACACCGAGGGTTTTCGCCTCTCTCTCTCTGTTTTCTCTGCTCGTTGAAATAAAGCTAGTGAGAGAGAATGTTTTTTTTTTCTATTTAATTTGTAATTTGTTGTTTGAAAATTTTAGGAGATAGAAACGGAAAGTCAAGACGTTTGAGTGAGTGGGGCCCACGTGCCTCCCCTGCTCCTGCTCCTGCTCTGGTTTGTCTTCAAACCCTGGTTAGATTAGCTATACGCGGGACTCACGCGGATTGGTTGAATTTTTACCTCCTTCTACCGTCCTCCGTTTAAAAGTTATTTGACTGAACAGTTTTCTTCTTTCAATGCCCTGTAATAACAAAATTCTTGTCTTAAAATTTCTGAATCATCTTTATTTTTAGCAGTAGTACTTCTCTGAACATTGAACCTAGCTTCAAAAGCATACGTATTGTAAAATTTATAAAGTTCTTCAAGGGTTCTAAACTCAAGGTTTTCTGTAGGCATGAACACATTTACAACTTGTGGAGCATACATTTTGGTGGTCTCAACAGAACATGGAATGGACTCTAACGTCATTGCCTCTTGAAACATAGTCTCTGTCCTATAATTTTTCATTGTAAAACAATCAAACAACATAACATTCAATTAGCACAGTAACTGAATAGTGAAAAAGAAACAAAACTCTACAGCAGACTAAGGAGCCCTTTAGTTTTTATTGATTCAAGCTTTCCGCATCGTCATCAAGCTTGCCCCAACATTCAATCCAAAACCAAAACCAAAACCAATAGAGAAAAAATTAGTAAAAGTGATTCTAAAATCTCTACCTGAATAACAGCCTTCCTCCTTAAATTCAAAGAGTCTAACAAAAAATTTCACTCTCTCATAAGCATCACAAGAAATTAAAGAGCTTTAGAGTTAGAGGGACTCATAATTCAAGAAGAGATAGAGTGAGTCAAAATGTATAAGACAGAAGTAGAAAGAGAGAGAGAGTTGTGTGGAAGAGCGACAGTTTGCGGGTTTTATTTTTGACCCGGGTTAGTATCGGTTTAAAACCCACCATGAACTTTTAAAAGACCCATTTCCTGTGTTTTAATCTTGGCCGTGGAGCTTCATTTAAAAGGATCTGACGGCTGACGTTCAACATCCGTAGAAATTGATAAGAACGGACCTCCGTAGCCGAGAAACAAAGTGTGCATATATATATATATATAGGTGCAGTTATATGAGCAATACCGAAACATGCATGAATTTTTGACGAATGGCCGCTAGCGAATTCAGCTTTTATTTTCATTTCAGCCCAGCTCCTATTTTTGAGAAAGCTCTTTCTGGTTCTACTTAATTGTGCTATTATGAAAGCTTTCCTCTTTTACATAAGTTCATACTCATATATTCCGGTGTAAATCAAACCCAATGGATTACATCAGTACTTTCCTTATTATCAAGTTGAGAAATTGTTTTTGGGAACACATTCCAATTTCTTAAAACCAGTTCACTAGCTAGCTAGTCTTTTTAACCAAAGAAACTAGCCAATCCGGTGTCATCTTTCACCAATACGTAGAGTATGGCATAGATTTAGTTGTTTTAGCTATTAAGTGAGCAGCTTAATTACCTTCCCTTGGGACAAAACCCCAGCTACAAAACTCAAATCAACTAATCAGAAACTTACTTTCATCCACCAAAGCCCCATCATTACTAAAGTCATCCAAGGAAGAGTCAAAAGCAACAAAGACACTTTGAGCATCACCTTTAATTTCCAGACAAGAGAATCGAGTCTGCAAACAAAAGTGTAAACTATATATGCACTAGAGCTAAGAACTCACAGGAACGAGGATTAAGGAATCTCATCCCTGGTGTAGCCAAAACTCCCAAACACATACCATTTTCATCAGGCACTGTAGCCCTTATACCAAAAATGCCATTTTTTTCGAGTGCAGGCTCTTGGAAATATATCTTTCTGTCACTTTTATCACCTTATTCATTTTAGTTAGGCTCAAGCAATTTTTTTTTTTTTTTTTTGAATCAAAATAGACAACCCTTTATTGATTGAAGACCAAAAACTTAAGAATTACAAATAACCGCTGCAATTGCAGCTTGAAGGAAAACTGGAGTTGAAACATAAAAAACAGCATGCTCTAGAGTACAAGCCTTTGCAGCCAATAAGAGCGCCACACAATTCACCTTCCCACTTACATATACTACTATAAAACCACAATCAGTTGCCAAGGTGCAGCCAATATCTTCCTAGATCCTCCCCAAGTAAGAGTTATTTGGAACAGTTAAATTCAAAATCTGCCTCTGAATTTCCATTGCGTCAGTTTCAAAAATGGCTGGTAGAAAACCATGCTCAGTAGCGAATTCAATCGCCATCTGACAGCCCAAAATTTCAGAATACTCTGGAGATATTTAAACCTCTTGTCGGACAAGTTCCACCTGCAACCATGGTTCCCACATCATCTCGAACCACAAAACCAAAGCCACCCTTCCTAGTTTCATGCCTAAAAAGCCATCAATATTAACTTTGAACATACCGATTCTTAACCCTTTATTACAATAAACACCTAGAAATCTTGAAATATTATATAGAGAATTTCTACAAAGTACATGTATTCAAACAAGCATTTACTACTACTCTAATGGTGACTACATTTGCTTTGTCACAGTAGAGACATAATTAATGGAAAGATTAGTTGACATGTAACACGATTACATATCCTAATATCTAATAAAACAGCTTTCTTACTATGTTGCTACCAGATATAAACTCCGACGACACTTGGTTCAATTTACTTCAACTTTTCCAAAATAAGTTTTCAATTTTAATATTTTATTTTGTTTTATATTACAACTACGTGAGTTGAACTCACAACCTTCTACTTACTAAGAAAAGACTATGCCGCTAGATTACATGATATTAGACTGTTATATATTTTCATTTTATTTTTTTTGAAAAGATATTTTCACTTTATTAGTTTCTAAAAATAAATATTTTCACTTTATTAGTTTCTAAAAGTATTTCTTTGTTTTTCATATTTTTATAAAAACAATATTTTAATATTATGAAAATATTTCTTTAGTAGGATGTCATTTTCTAAATATTTTAATAGCACCACCCTTAAAAACTTGTTGGTGCATGTAGAAGTAATCTTAAATCCAATCAAATCAGATATAAAACCATGTAAGTCTAAAAAAAATATTACTTCCTTGTATTGTTGTACACATGCACATAATTGGCTGTAATTGCATTAACGTCCATACAAGTGTCTCTTTGTATTGGATTGCCAACCCATATATTATACCAACAGTCTTACAAGTGTAGTCAAATTAAACCAAGAGAACTTAGACTAAGCTCTAACAAAAAAAAAAACCTTAGAAATGGCTGTTCTAGTGATTGATCTGAATCAGTTTCCAGATTCTCAAGAGTACGTACAAGAAGATGAGGGAAGCATCACAGGAATGGGGTTGTTTTATGCTAGTCAACCACAAGATCCCAATGACTAATGTCAAAGATGAAGATAGTGGTCATCTCTTCTTGATCAGCCCATGGAGATCAAGACGAAATACACAGATAATGTCATAGCTGGTAGCGGCTACTTGGCGCCCAACAAGAAGAACCCTCACTTGGAGACATTGGGTCTCTATTATGACTTTGGCTCATCTCAGGCTGTGGAAGCCATTTGCTCTCAATTGGGTGCTTCTCCCTACCAAAGGTTAGCTAGGGAATTTGCTAACTCCATCATTTTGTACTCGATCATCTGTTCATATTTTATTGATTAGATAGCCTCTACTATTCAACAGCTGAATTGATAGACGTTAATTATTTAGTTAGAATGTAATTGGGGTCATGTATTTTCATATCGGCCATCAAAACAGGATAATTAACAAAACAACTTAGTCTATTGTTAATAAGTTTGCTGAATTTGGTATTTTAATGTTTGAATGAATAGAGATGTAATATAGAAGTATGGAGTAGCAATGTATGAGCAAATAGTGGATATCGGACGTAAGTTGGGAGATAGTCTCGGGTTGGAGAGAGATTTTCTGGAGGGGTGGCCTATCATGTCTAGGATTAACAAGTATAACTTCACTGCTGAATCCCTTGGATCTATTGGAGTTGAACCACACAGATTCAGGATTTTTGACAATTCTTCAAGCAGATGCAAATGTTGGAGGTCTGGAAGTGATGGACAAGTCTGGTGCTTTTGTACCCGTTCATCCTTGTCCAGTCACTCTCCTTGTCAATTTTGGACACCTTGCTAAGGTATGTAAATGGGTAACATAGATTATGTTATGAGTAATTTTTGCTAATTTTTACCCCAATAAACACTAGGTCAATTACCCGAAATTATGTTATTACATGCATGTTGTTGTTGTTGGTGTTGGTATATACAACGAGGCATGGAGCAATGGGAGGCTGTGCAATGTGAAGCATATAGTGCAATGTAGGGAAGCCGCCGTTCATATCTCAATTGCTTCATTTCTGTTTGGACCAAAGGAGGAGGCACTGGAAGCCCCACCTGAATTTGTTGATTCGGAGCACCCACGTCTCTATGTCCCCTTCCTTTCCGAAGAAAATAGAAAGCTCAGACTCTCCGCGTCTCTATGTGGTGAGGCTCTTGAACTTCTGCTCATCAAGTCTTAATTTACTAAAAAAATTGAAACTTGTTTAGTCTTTATGGTTTAAAGTTAACATCTGTTTAGTCTTTAAAGTTACAATTTTTTATCCAAATAGTCTTTATGGTTTTATTTTAATCTGAATAGTCCTTAAAATCATGATTTTTCATCCAAATAGTCATTTCGACAATTTTCTCAGTTAAAGGCCCTAAAGACTATTTAGATAAAAAAACCATGACTTTAAGGACTATTCAGATTAAAATAAAACCATAAAAAGAATATTTAGATGAAAAATCGTGATTTTAATAACTATTTATATTAAAATAAAACCATAAGGATTAAACAGATGTCAACTTTAAACCACAAGGACTATACAATATTTTACCCTTACTGAAATGATCTAAACTAGCTAGTTGGCATTTGTCAAGCTGTCTTTTCGTATTTGAATCGATAAATAAAAGTTTATTCTAAAGTTCACCTAAGGAATTGAGAAATCCCTTTTTTTTTTTAAATTCCCTCACTTTTTCTCTCATCCAAACACAATGTAAACTTTGTTTGTACTCGCAAGTAAGAATTGTTTACTTTACTTAAATTGTTTTAACAACAAAGATTTAAATCACCTTGAATTTTAGGTTAATGGGTTGTCAACACGCCATTCGGATGTGTCGGTTTCTCATTTACTCGGAATCGTGGCGTTGTAGCTACTCCCTTACAGGGTGTTACACATGCCTTATATGCAACTGTCGTTAAATAATTCTACCAAGCTCAATCTGATACCTAAATTCTCAAAGTTACCATCCTGATACCCAAAAACTTATATTATCGACCATTTTTAGCTTGATAGCTCCAAGAAAGTCAGAGAGAAAAAACCCTAGAAAACTTTTCAATGCCGTGTCTAGCGGCAAGTTCTTTCGACATCATCATCGTTAGACGGGCAATATGGTACAAGTCCACCATTGAGGGACAAAGGTCTTGGGGCCGAAGAAGAGTACGAGACGAGTAGAAGGTATCCTTCGTATTCGTGTCTCATCTGGGCGGCTGAGGTTTTGAGCAAGGGAGCGGCTGAGGCGGATTTCAGGTGCATGGCGGAGGCTAAGATCTGATGCACGGCAGAGGCAGGTTCTCGTCGTTTTTCCCCTACGTTGGGGTTAAGATGAACTGATGCTAGGCTCTTGGGCCTGCCTTGGGCTGCTGGGCTTCATATGGTGGGCTATGTTTTTTTATTTCTTTTCAAGAATAAGTTTTAAAGCTTAAGGACAGATTTAAGGCTTAAAGACAGCCGTACTAACCCTGTTGTTAAAAAAAAAATTCTCTTGTATCATCGACAAGATACCTCGGGAGACTTCCCGTGACGATACTGTCCATCGATAATTCGCATCTCTCTTTCTTTCTCCCCAGCACTAATGTAGGTTGATTCCAATTTTGGGTCGAAATAGAGTGACCCGTTACGCTCAAGCCCAAATGTATATTTTTTGGTCAATAGCCGAAACGTATTTGATTAAAGAGCGCGCTAATCTATCGTTCCCAGTCTTATAAATAGTCAAAACGCACACACTGAGTTCGTGTTTGGAGCTCTACTGCGAAAGACGAGCCCCTTTCTCTCTCTTCTCTCTCAGTCACAGAGCTCTCCTTCTCCAATCTCTCTCTTAGCCGGCGTTGAAATCTGTAAGTCTTCTCGGCTCTAATCGTTTCGTAATGCCTAGGGTTTCGGATTCGGCGGTCGAGGATATCAGTTCGATTCCGAATATCTAGTCGCCGTTCGCTTTGTGCATTTCTCGATCGGTTTCGATTATCTTGCTCCAAAATTTTCTTAGATTCTTTTGATTTGTGCATATAAGTAGCTAATATAATGTAATTGATTCCTCCTTCATTTTGATCGTGCAATTGCTTAGTTGATTGTTTCGCTTCGATGTGTATATTATGGTTCGAGCTTAGTGTTAGTGTGAAATCGCTACAGTTCGAGCTCAGTGTTAGTGTGAAATCTCTACTAGATCAGTTTGATTTCGAAATCACTGCCTCAAATTTAAGATTCCGTGCCTTTTATTCTCTAATGTGCTGGAAATGAATTCTGTTAAGAGTTAGGGTTTGTCTGATTTGTCATTGATTCGAATTTCATTCTGAATTTTTTTATATTGTTTGCTAGATAAGAAGGTGCTATACAGAGGCTTCTTTTATAAATAATGAAAATGTGCGTAGCGGTTAACAATTTACACTAGTTTGATGATGAAACTTGGGGTTTGTATGTTCTGCTCTTGGTTTGAAATTCATGTTTCTAATTAGGTTGTGTGTTAGGATTTGTGATGTAATTTTTTTTTTTTTTTCTTTGAGCTTGTCATCATTTGTTACAGATATGAATGCTGACTGCCAACTCTAAGAAATATATCTCATGTCACTGTTTCCTCCCTAGCTAGTTGTTTCAGTTAAGCTCAAGAATGGTTAGAGCTGTGTGTATGTATATATATATTTTCTGGTAAACTGAAAACGGAAATCTTTACTAAAATAAGGTTATCGTTGGTGATATGATAGCAATGAAACATTTGTAATGTAAAAGAGAAGTGTGGCTTTCTTTTTGGATCCACAATGACAAGTTGCTGTCTTCATGCAGAGATTAGTAATATCTACTTGGCTGTGCAAATGGCAGAACCATCAAAGGGGAAATCATCTTCTGCTGATCAAAAGAAAAAGAAAAGCTCATTTCTAGGTAGTGTATTGGATTCCCTTATCTTTTCCTTTGCTATATGAGTCAATTGATGCTACAAGTATGTGGAAGTAGAAGAACCTGACTTGAATTTTTCAGTAGAAATTAATAGCAGAATCTAACCCCTTGGTTCCTTTTGATAACAGATGAGGAAATTGATGACGATTTTCTCAGCTCCTGGAAATCAACGTCAGTAATGAAAGATGACGGGATGGATTTCAGCTTCAATACAGGAGCCAAAAGCAAGAAAAAAATGTTTGACTTTGAGAAGCTGTAAGTGTTACAAATTCTTCTGTTTAATAAAACATACAGAACCATCGTACTTTCATTTAATTGTTGAAGTGACAGTTGCTTTCATTTCTTCTGTTGTGTAGTTTTTATTGGTGTATTTGGTTTAATCCTTGAAAGTCTGCTTTTAAAAGGGGGATACAAATTTGGTATTCAAAAGTGCTTTCTGCAAATTTTTGATATTTCCCCGTGCTACGTACATGTGTGTGAGTTCCAGACAATACTTATGATCTAGTTATTCAGGGGTATGGATTTCAATCTAGATGGTGACTTCAACAAGATATCATCTTTCAAAATGGATATGTCTGATTTTGACTTCTCAAGCCCTCCCAAAAAAGATGCAAAAACCAAGGAAGTTGACATGTCAGACCTCGATTTATCAAGCCCTCCCAAAAAAGCTGCAAAAACCAAGGAAGTTGACATGTCAGACCTTGATTTATCAAGCCCTCCCAAAAAAGCTGCAAAAACCAAGGAAAGATCTGAAGAAGAACCTTCCAAAGGAAGCCGTCAAGGGAAACAAGACCATTTTAAATTCTCTTTTGATTTCAATGAGTAAGTTTTGGATCTTCCTACTTGTAGTTATTTTAAGTTAAATGTTATATAATCTGAATTCACAACAAGTTACCTGACCTATTTCTTCTTGTTAATAGATTAGATAGTTTTGATCTCGATTCAACTTTGTTGAGAAGAGAAAAGAGTTCTAAGAACGAAGATGGCATCAAAGAGGTTATCTCTGATGGAGCTGGGCGTGAAGGCTCTGAAGTTGATCTAGCTGAAGGAATTAATACACTTGATGGTGAATCTGAGACAGTGGCCACATCAAAGATTGATACTGCGTTAGTTGATCAAGGGAATACCATTTCTACGAAGGATTGTGCATCAAAGACTGAGAGCTCTGGAAATTTTGAATCGCCGCCTGGTCCAAGATGTCAAGAAAATATAACGTGTAACAGCAAAGAAGTATCAAATCAAGAAAGTCACTTACCTGAGAAGGTGGTGTCCATAGAACCATATGCTGAACAGACAATACATGATTTGCCTACTGAACTTGTTAGTGGAGTTGATTCTAATGCGGATGCTGGTGTAGACAGAACAAATGGTGGCTGTCCTCAGATAAAAAAAGTAAATACAATTTCAAGTGGAAAAGAGGCTGCTAATGACAAAATGTTGGTAGAAGATGGTGCTAATAATGAAGAGTTGCCTTTTAAAAGCTCATCTCCATTAGATATTGGTAGGCTGGGGAGCAGTTATGGTGATAGGAGCATGTCAGACAATGATACTTTGATAGGAAATGCTGAACCAGCTAAGGGTGATTTAGATAACACAGAGACTTTGGCTACAGTGGTCTCCAGGAAGACACCACACAACATCAACAGTATCAAGGGAACTGAAAACTCAAACTTAAAGCTTCCTTTCTCCACACAGGCTAGGTTAGAGAAATCACTGAACCTTTACCAGTTGCACCATTTTTATATTTTTTTTCCTGATATTTAAGCCAATTATACTTTGATTTGAACTATGAAAACTAACAGTAAAATTGAATTCTTAGTGTTTCATATCCAGGTAATGATTGCATAGATCATTCCATTTATCAGTTAATACGTGTTGAACTATGTATCTTTCTTTAAATACTTATGACAAAGAACTGCATTCAGCTAGTATGTTCATGAATTGTGTAGAGTACTTTGAATTGATCATCATCAAAGCATAATTTATATTTTTTTTTTCTGACTTTTGTTGATGCAGTAAATCCACAGTTGAAAAAGTTGCGTTGAGAAAGGAAAGTGGAGCTGGAGCATTCTGCTCAAAGATTTCTAAGAGATTGGAAGACATTGGACCTCAGTTGTGTCAACCGTCATTAATAGGAGCAAACTTTCTCTCGTCTGGAAACAACAAAGTTGGTTCCATGTATCTAAGCCCTGCAATTGAGAAAAGGTGAGTGAGCTCTCCCATAACAATTGCAATAGTTGGCATTTAAGCTATTAAGATTACCTTTGACAGGGTGACTGTTAATGCTAATGATGCACAACATGGAAGCAAATTGCTCACTACCTGGGTGTTAGTCGATAAGGAAACAAAAGTCAGACCTGCCATACCTGGAAGGTAAATTGTTAAAATAAGAATAAAAATTAATAGTATATCAGTTGAGCTTGAGGTTCAGTATTCCCATTAATCTTATATAAGAAATATATTCTGGAAATTCTAAACTTTGACATTCTATGGAGTGTGAGTTACACAGAAAGGTAGTGTCATTTTAACCATTATAAACTAAAATGAATTAATGCTCACACTGTCCTTGTGATCATCAACAGGGAGAGCTCTGATTCTGATGGTAAACCAAGCGAGACCAAATTAGTTGGGGATCCCCAGCAGTGTGACAAAGAAGTAACGGAAACGGAACCTTTTGTAGAAAGTGAGCAGCGACAAAATATTAAAGATCTCAGGTGAGGCATCTCAATATGATCCTCTTCCATCTTACAATTTGTTGTTACTGTTTGCAATTGAACTTCTGTAGCTCTTTGTTTCCAACATGATGTATGACCAGGGCTTTTATTATTATCGCAAAGAAGTGGAAACTGAGTCTCCATTAACAGTTTGACAATTTATTTTAAGACATATTTTCTTTTGTTTTCCACCTACTTCTATGTTCATTCATTATTATTGAACCATAATTTCTTTCAGACGGATATGATACTGCCATTCTTATTCTTAAATTTTGTTATTGAAAATGGGACTTTTGAATGATGTTATCATTGAAGTATTTGACAGTCTTCATCTTATTCAGGCACAAGACAATTTACTTTATTTTATTATGTGTACTGCAACATAATTGTCTGCTGAATGTTCAAGGGAAACATCTGATTGGTGATATAAGCTTTCTGGTCACGTGTTAATTTCTTGCAGGATTCAAGTGAGTTCTTCCAGCTCAACTGATAAGACAAGGATCATGCTCCCAAGCGTGGAGCCATTAAGGAACTCAAAGATCATTACTGCTGAAGTGAAGAAACATTGTCCTGACAAAACTGCACAGAAGAAATCAGACATCTCAGCCTGGAAAATATCCAAGTATGATGCTTTTATCATTGTTTCTGTTTTTCAGTTACTCTGTAGAAATTTTCTGATTGTCATTTTGAATTTTAATGATATCTATATCAGGAATATTGGTGGCAATAAACATTCTTTGATTGCTGCACCTCAAAAAGAAGTTAAAACTCAGAGGAGTTCAGATCAAAACAAGAAGCCGCATCACAATGTGGAATTGGAAACTAGGCAGACTGTTGATGGCAGGGAGAAAATGCCACAAATTCTTCCCCTGAAACGAAAAGCATTTGAGGTCGTTTAATCTTCAAACCCATATGTTTAATTTAGGTTATTGTCTTCAGATATATGACCATAATTTAAATTTCAAATTGGAGCTTTAACCTATTCTGTCCAAAAGCTTTATGAAATTTTTGTTGCTTTTTTTTTTTGAAATTTCTTATGCAAAGATAATTTTGCAGGGATTGAGTCCAGGTTTAGCATCCTTGAAGCCTCTAAAACGCCTCTCTCTGTCACCAAGAGAAACCAGGTTTTCTTCCACTTGTACATATATTGGCAAACTACTTTTGTAATCTCAATAGCTGTAGAAAGATATATTTCTACTTATGTAGCAGTTATTGCTGACGTATCACATTATTTATCCCAAAACACATGCAGAAATTCCACAGAACCTTCAAAAGGAACTGTTGAACAGGTTAAATCTCAAATTTTTTGTTCAATTAGTGTTTCATATTGACTGCTAAATGTATACAAGTAACATAAGTTGAAGCCTTAAACCGTTTGATACAATCTTCTTTATGTTTTGGGTAGGTTTGCCTTCATGAGAACCATTCGGAGATCAAGACTAAGAGCCCAAGCTGTAGACTTGGTAGCATGGTGAATGTGATGGAACTTGAACTTCCTTCAGCAATGGAAACTGATGAAAATGTTGAAAAGGCTGAAGCATATACCAAAGAGCTTGAAGATGTGAGTAAACTATTACATCTTGTGCACTATCTTGCTTTTGCAATATAAACAAAGGATTCAAACACTCGACAGTAAGTAACTTCAGTTTATCTTATAGAAACGATCAGGATTGCATGGTATCATCTTCTTAACCTAATGGGAAAGGGCAACTTAAAGCTTTATATTCTTGCTGTTAAGTTCTAAAAAGGCATCGCAAGTTTCTAATATAAACATAATATATATAGGAGCGTGTAGATTCCCACGAACATAACCTAGGTCAGTTAAGAATCAAATGTTGGTACCTCATTGGTAAGGGTAAGGTACTGGAAATGATGGATAATACATACACCTAGGTAGGAGAGGAGAATTGATAAAGGGAATAGACATGATGATAAACATCATACTGAGAACAGAAGAATTCCGTACAGGTACAACTCTTATTTGAATACATTGATCAAATGTTTATTAGGTCACACTCTCACAGACTAGTCAACCACATTTTATATTACAGTTGAGTTTAGTTATGTCATTTAAAGGAATATTGATCAAATCTATTATTTGTATGAAATTATATGGGGAGAAAATATAAGCATCTATAGATATCCTCTTTCCAAACTTTTAAGGATCTGCAGTTTTGTATGGTATCATTCTGAATGTTTATGCAGCGGTGATTAATCCAGTATATAGTACTGTAACTCAGTAACTAATGATGTGCTAAAATGGTCTCTCATTCTGTCCCTTGCAGATATGCAATATGCTGAAAAAGAAACATGAGGAAGCCAAAGAACTGCTTGTAAGAGCTGTTGTGAACAACAATAATCTACTGATGCTTAACCATCCCATCTATGAAGCCAAGATATCCTTTAAGTTTTCTTTGCTGTTTCTGTGTTGTCTTTTTGTCTGCTATTTTGGTATAAAAATAAAGATGCACATTCCTTCACCAATAAGAACATTCATAAAGTTCAGAAATTTGCTGCGAAACTGGCATCCAAGGAGCTTCAAGTATGTTGAAGAGGACCACCAGCGGGATCACATAAAGGTATTTTCCTTATGCATGATTGTATTTGGTTTCATTATTTTCTTAAGACTTAAAACTGCTTCTCAAAACTTTGATTCTAACAAGTCATTTGAATCTGAGGGACAGGTATCATGTTTCCTGGTTTCGCCAGGACAAAGCTGTTTTTATGAAGAATCCAGCCAAGGTTAGCAAAAACTCAATGGGGAGGCTTCACACATGGATTAGTTAGCAAACTCCTTCCCACAATTTCTTCTCTTAAGTGGAACTGTTGGAACCTGCACGATAACATTCCTGGCTGAAAGTAATGACAGTGGTTAGTAGCATCCTCGATATTCTAGACAATCTAGTTATGCTCTCTGTTCATGTTTTCCCGTGCTCATTTGATTTACTCTGTTGTTACAATTTAGGACTTGGTTCACAAACCAGGTCTCACCAGATTCTGTTAAATCAGCCCTTGAATCAGGGCCAGATACTCTTTAAGACTGCAAATTTAAATAGAAACACCACTTTATCGTGATGTGTTGTGGATTCTATTTCATATGGATGATGCAAAGCATCATATGATTAAATTTGTTTCAAGGTACTTACCGACTATCGTGGACATGAAAGATGTAATAAAAAGATTAATCACTAGGAGATCACCTACATATGAAGGCTACATGAAGGAGTTGAAACAATACATGATAGGTGGGAGCAATGCTTTGCAGTATTGCCTGAAAGGTGTTCTTTTAAAGTTTTAGAATAGGGAACTCCTAGCCTCCTTTTGAAACCCCTCAGTGACCTTACTCGGTATAATTAGAGACAGGTGCGTGATGGGAATATATGACTGCCCATTTGCATTTGCTTCTGTTAATCGCTATTAGTAAGAAGCTGTTAGATATTCCTGATCAGTCCTTGCGAGTAAATAAAGAGGTAAAATCTTCATACCTGTAACTTATGTAGGACCAAATTATGCGCCAAAATCATTCTGCTAGATCAGTTATTTATACCAAATTCAGCAATGGGAGGATATTGATACCGATTTCTATATTCTGGAGTTCAGATTACCTTAACGAGTTAATGATAATCTAACAGAAAAAATGTTTATAAATCCAACAAAAGTTTACCCAATCCGGATGAAAATCACAAAAGAGCCCCAACAGTAGTATTTGTAACTTCTTACTTCTACTTGGGAGGACAACTGAAAAGCTATCCATACGAGCTTTTACCAAGACAGGGAAGAGAAATACGAAGTTTTTTTTTTTATTTTTTATTGTAGAGTATAAGTACACATAAAAATCAATTGCATAAGATGTTAAGTTTATCTAATCCAAGACCCCGATCTTCCGGCAGTTTTCAATTGCATCAGCAATAGTTTCCTCAAATGGTCTGTAACTCCAACCCAACTTCTGCAGTTTTTCCGAACTCACTTTCTCTTCCTCTTCCTCTGTGTGACTAAGCCTGCCAGTTACAACGTGTAAGGTTTAACATATCATCTCAGTAGTAATCCACCGTATAAACGAAAACTGATCGCCATATAACAGTGAAGATTAGGACTCTAATCTTGTGGTTATGTCTAAAATACATTAGAATTCTGTTTTATTACATCTTTGATCTTTCTAGTACTACACATTAAACTCATAAAGTGGAATCCTGAAAGTCTAAAAGGCATTTTTTTTTAATTTTTTTATTAATAACTCACACAATTTGAACTCATGACCTCAAAGCTGTCAGTTAAACACCTTAACCAACCAAGTCACAGCTCATTGACAAACAGATAATTTTCATCATACTATTTCGACAAACAGACCACTCAGATATGTAAACATTGCTGGTTTAGACATAGATAGAAGTACTTACTTGTCGGAATAGTTGTACGTGGGATATGAAATCTTAATGTACTTCTCCACAACTTCCTCCACCCCCATTGCATGTGATGTGCATATGTATCTTTCTCCAGCTTCAGCTTTCTTATATGCAAGAAGCAGTGCTTCAGCTAAATCACGAACATCCACCACAGTCCAATAATTGTATCCCAACGAACCAAACCCACCTTTCATTGTCACAAACACATTTCACAATCAGTGAACTAGTTTCGTATACTCTTGCTACAGTTAGACAATATGTGGATCGATCAATAGTTCAACAATTAGGTCTTGGACAATAAAGTTTATTCTACATTCAAGCATAAAATTCATATATAGTACCTTTGAGACCCATGGGCACGAGCCAGCTACTGGAAATTAGGGTGGATTGCAAAACTGGCCCCAAAATGGCAGAAGAACAAACAGTAACAACCTCAAGTCCAGTTGTTCTTCCAAACTCCAGAGCCTCCCTCTCTGCTTGTGTTTTCGAAACATAATACCATTTCTTAGAAGTTTTCATACTAGTGGTTTTTATATATTCAGTATCAGACCAACAGCTCTCGTCCTTGACTTGATCCTTGGGCCAGTTCGGGTTCATCACAACAGCAGCTGTAGAGGACACAAGCACAACTCTCTTCACCTTGGCCTCTAAGCAAGCTTTGAGCACATTAAGTGTTCCCCTCACAGCTGGTTCAAGTACTTCTGCTTCGGGGTCTTTTACCTCGGTTGTAGGTACAGGACTGGCAACATGGAACACACCGCTGCATCCCGAAATCGCGGAGCATAGAGAATCATAGTCCAGCAAATCTGCCTTGAACAGTTTCAGATTCTCTGATGCTTTCTCAAGCTTGTTCAAGTGCTCATACTTGCTATCACCTGCTTGCACAATTACATATACTTTGAGATTCACATATACATTTGTAAAGAAAATTCACTAAGCAACATACATCACATCGATCACTATAGCCTGATCTCAGCTAGTAAACGTTTAAACGGAGAGATTACAGATGATGAGTATGATAGGGGAATACAAAGAATGAAGCTTGACCTGGTTGTCTAACGGTTCCATGGACAATATAGCCCCGAGAGAGAAGAAGCTTGACGACCCAGGAGGCAGCAAATCCTCCAGCTCCTGTTACGCACACTTTTTCATTCTCACCCTCCATTTTATGTGTCTATGTCTCCCTTCGCTCACTCTCACTTTCTTTCTTTCTTTCTTCCACATATATAGTATTATAGCTCCACACTGAGTATTCAACATTTCATGTACAGACATAGCCTCCCCTCTAATTTATTTTTTAGTTGACTATATTACTTTCAATACTTTGTGGATTTGGGATCTTACCACGTTCTGGTAACTCGGTAAATCAAAGGGTCATTGACATGTTCGAGAAATCAAAATTAGGCCGCTCAAATTATTGAAAATGCATACGCATAAAATGAGTTAAACAAGCAAAGAAAACAAGGACACCATGACATAAAATATTGAGAGAATAGACTCACAGATTAGTTTAACTACTAGTCTCAGTGACTGTTCGTCTTCCAGAAGGAAAGAAGTGGATTTTTTTTCCTACCGACAAGGATAGAAACGGTTTTCCAGGCGTTGGTCATTATCCGCCACTGACCATCGAATAATTTTGATTTGAGAGCAACAGCAAAACCATTTTGGTCATCCATTGTGTGCTGTTGATAGTCCTGCCCTGTTTAATTATCTATCTACAATTCTACATAAAGCAATCCACATTGTCAGCCAAAGCAGGTGTGAGATAACATAACTATCCTTAGATCATAGGTTAATTGGTTAATTTTCTTTTGGACGAAAGATCATAGGTTAATTAAAGATAGATAACACACTAACTTTTAATAAAATATTGATGAAAGGTAAAGTGTAAAGAAATAGATAGCAAGAGAATCATCATTTTATTCATTAATACAATCCATTTATATAGAGAATTATAAAGTACTAATATAATAATGATAAAGAATACATAGTCTTATTCTAACTACATATCCTGATGACATAAAGCCAAGACACATATATGAAATATCCTAAAACACTTCCCCTTATGCCGCGTGCTGGTATACCGGTGGTACTGATATATCGCCTCGTTAAAAACCTCGTCAAGGAACAAAAACCCTGTGGGAGAAAAACTAAACCTTGATCGTATGAGAAAAAGAGTACACGCACTCTTCACATTTGATAGTGACATGTATGTATGTGCTAGACTCTCCCTGAAGTTCGCACATCCCCCTGATTTTTACATTAATCATAGGGCTCTTTTTAATTTTTACTAATCACGGAAGTTTCAATAACTTAGTATGTCCATGCTCTTTAACATGTTTTCAAATGTGGCATTGGGCAATGATTATCTAGATCATGCCGTATTGTCCTCAAACATGATCTTTTATACTTAGATCTTGAGGAGAAGACCGCTTGTAAACTCAAAACATAAGTTCGTGCACAAATCAGATTTCTGCACAGCATGACCTTCAGTTACTAGAACAGCCGTAACTTTCTCTAGGAAATACATATGAACAAACAGTAAACGGTTTTGGAAACTAGACTCATTTAGCTTTCCAGCCGTATATTACACACATTCTGGTTCATCAAGAGCTATTCACAAAGTCCCGTCGAAGTTGACTGTTTTGCCAAAATCAGATTCTCGGACAGATTAGTCATACTTTATGAAAACGGCCACAAATCACTCAATATGATAGATATGATCAAATTGTTGGTGTCCCTGAAAAGTAGACATATAGAATTTTCCAATGGTAATAATTTCACCATTTTCCAGTGAGTGAGATTCCTTGTAGGTCCCATGAAATTTGACCTACGAAACATGACAGGTTTTGATTTCGCTTTTGATGTGTCTTTCTTATGTAGGGATAACATAAGCCTCAACATTTCATACCATAAAGTATTGAAAAAGAAGTTACTGCCATTACATTGGTGTTGTGTGGGTGCAGAGCTACACTTAGCTTTACAACTTTTCATCGTGAATGAGATGTCAAGTCTTTCTTATTGTGTTGAGTACATTGATGCGTCTTATTGTACTTAGATGAGAATTCCATCTCTTGACACATATTTGTCATATTTCTTTAGACAAAATAACAGATCTCTCTTTAGAGCAAAGACTTTGACTAATCATGGGGTATATGTAGGCATCACTTTCGTTAGAGCGCATAAGCCGATTGATGGAAAATCATCATCAATACAGTTATCGAGTGCCTTTTCGAGACGGTGTCTTCCCAAGTTCTTTTGCATTCTTAACTTCTGATGTTGATACATATTGGCATTTCTTGATCCATCAAGAGTCCATGTAAATCCGGAACGAATACGCAAAGGCATAATTCACCATATCTCTTCCAAATCAAGTAGAGTCCATGTGTGTTTCAATACATTTAGCAAATGTATGCTCCTATGGTTTGGAGCCACTTGATTCAGATGAATGAAGTTCGTTTAAGATCTTCATGTATATCTCTGATCACGTAGAGATGTTATTATGACCATATTCAAAGGCTGCATGTTCAGTTATTCGGAAACTACTAAACTGAAAAAGTAGTGGAGTTCAATGACATCCATTACGAGAGCATATCTTATCGTAGTCGATCTCAGTGAGTGTTAATGAGAGACCTACGCTATCTAACAAATACATAATTGATAGGATTTAGCTTGTGGTGTCGACATCATCTACCCAAGGACCTATCTCTATTTTAATGCTGGATTACATCTTTCCATTAGGCCAATCAACTAAGTTGAAATCCATCAACGAAGGGTGGTTCGATAGTAGACTCATTATCTCACGTCCTTATGTACACTAATGTAATACTTGTAGAGATCTCTATATAAATTGGATTTGACATTGAGGCGTCCTTAAACTATAATCACAATTCAGACTTCATGAGACAGATTAGAGTATCACTGATCAATAGATCAGGTTGTGCCAATCTCGCTTTCTTTCTAATCCGAGAAAGTATCGAACCTAAGGGCATCCCTCCTTTTGGAGAGCCACATGGCCTTGTGACACCAATTTTGCAATTATATGGTGTTACCATATCACCATCCATGGTGATGTCGTCAAGACCAACTCCTTTTGGTCACGCCATGTCCTCTTGATAGGACATCAATCCTTACAGACATATTTGTAGCATGTGATCTCGTCACTTTAACACTTTAAACATTTGGGATCAAGATAAGACTTAGTAGGGACAAACCACGACAATTCACGTCGTTCTACTTGAACACTTGTGTTCTTATCTCCCATTAACGACGGGAATATTGTCTCATCAAAGTGACAATCTATAATTTAGCGGTGAATGAGATCGCCTGACAAAGTTTCTACATAAGCAGATTATATCGACCAACAACCTAAGTACTTATATATTCATCTCAAATGATCCATCATTGTACGTTGTGGCAATGCAATTTGACACCTAGAAATAACATCTAACCGAGCTCAAGGATTGGAGATCCTTTTCCATCTCCCAAGCTCAATGATTACAATTTCGTGTCAATCCCCGTCATAGTCACGAACTATAGTAAAGCTGCATACAAATATTGCATAGCCCCAAGACGCAATAGAAATATTGGTGCGCATCAATAATGTTTAAGCGACAAGCTAAAGTTGCTTGGTCGTAGCCTCGGTGAGACCATACTGCGTGTGAACACGGGGTAAATGACACTTCAACTTATATCTCGATAAACCTTTTTAAAGAATGGGTAGTGAGCCCATAGATGTATAAGTAGCATAAACAGTAGATAATTGTGTAACACGTGACCATTATGTTAACACTTCAACCAACACCATAAAACATAAAAAAAATGTCCGCAAGTTGGTGGCATCGATCTACATAATTTGATATGAGAATGAAATATTTTCTTTTGTGTCATTTAGCGTAGGAGAGTCTCGCTCCTCTAATTCAGCTAAAAAAATACGCTTTCAAAACGAGCAATGAGCATGAGACATCGAGAAAAGACCCGTGCACCTCAATTACTTGAGGAATTGACCGGAAAGTTAGAGCCGTGTTTGGGTGACGTCACTGTCCCCTAGGGTGCCGTCATTTGCAACCATGGCGTCACCATCATGCTTCATGGAGAAACTAGATCCTAAATGTTTTCGTTTTGAGCAGAAGAATGGATGTCCATGAGAATTTTTTAAAATTTTAGACCATTATATCTCTTCTAGGATGACCGATTTGGTCAAATCAAAGCCTATATAAGTTAGTGTCTTAAATATCATGTTTGACAATAAAATGTGATTCTATATTTGAATCGTAATGACATACAGTTCATTAAATTGACTCATGAACTTCTCCAAGATGCGCTTCAGTCCGCATTCATGAGAATGTATATATAAAAGAACTCTGGTTCATTCTCACAATGTGTTTTCAAATGAAAACTATTAGCGTAAGTGTCTTTAAAGTTCAACATGGTTCGGTTGCCTCTCAATGCATAGAGGGCGTCTGTGACGTTGATCATGATGTCATGAGGCATCAAAATTCAAGCTCTTTGGCTCGGGTTTCACCAAATCTAATTGGCATTGCAACAGCCCATGCCAAACGTTTCCTCTTTTGGTTATTGATTCGAATGATGCAGCCAGGCAAAACATAACTCTGCAATGTATCAATCCAATAGTCCAGCCTCTCGGTAGCTTTCAACAGAGTCAATGAGAGTATCGTCCAATGACCGGTAACCCCACCCAAGCCTTTGCAGTTTCTCTGAGCTGACCTGTTTCTCTTCACCTACTTCAACAAAGCTGCCAACAAACATTTCCATAGTCAAATTATAAAACACAACAAACCACAATAACAGGAATTCATGAACATATAGTGTGCTGATGAATCAAGTATTACTGGAGACCCTTACTTCTTAGGATAATTGTAATTAGGATAAAGGCGCCTCAGCTTCTCAACTAGATCCCTGTTCTTAACACTATGGGACATGCATATGTATCTTCCTTCAGCCTCCGGCTTCTCATATGTCATAAGAAGTGCTTGAGCTAAATCCCGCACGTCAACTATCTTCCGGGGCCTGTTTTCCAGTGACTCCTTCCCTTCTGCACGGGAATATTGTTAAAGGCAGTTAATACACACACACTATGCGAAATATACAAGATCCATGCGGTCATGAATAGGGCAACACCTAGATTTAGCTCCATAGAAACCAACATGTAGACAAACTACAATGGAAACTACCAACTAGATGTTTGTCTATAAGTATGAAGAGAGATGCAACATCACTGAATGTAGTGGCATTATGGCAAAAGTAGTACCCTTCAAAAGCTTGATGAGGATCAAGGTACTTGCATTTACAGTCGACTGCAGAATTGGGCCAAGTATAAGTGTAGGACAAACAGTCAGAAGATCAATCCCCGTTGTATTTGCAAACTGCATACCCTCATATTCTGCTTCAGTTTTTGAGAGGCAATACCAGTTCTGGCAAAATCAAGAACACATAGACATAAATTTCTTGCGTTAGAGTGCACATACCGTATGTTAATATAAAAGATAGTTTGTCAGTATAACTACGGAATATAATTTCTGGAGTAAACTAGTCAAGGGACTGATGGCCTGTTTAGTTTATGGCTACATGATTCTAAGAAATGGAAAATGTACTATATAACACCAAGGACAAAATGTTGCAAATTTGCACCAGCTGAGTTGTAACTACATGAAAACATCCAAATACATATTTTACATGGACCTGAAACGGAATTGCATTGATTAGTTGACAACAGATTAGATTTTACAATTTCGACAGTTGAGAAATATGACTGCAAAATGTGGAATTTGATTTCATATGGGTTAGTGAATCAAAAACATTCCCACTTTGGGTTATTTCATTCTTCTTTTAATGAGCATCATTCCTATTGATCCAGGATTTATCATTATCTCTGAAAACAACATAACATTCACTTTCTTATTCCTATTGTCTTGTTAGTTCTTCGGGAACAAAAAACTAATAGAAGTGTTCTTGGTATCCTCACCAAAGAATCAACACTCAACAGATCCTAACTTCTTAAAGGAAGTTGTATGCATGTGTCTATTTCATGGTTTTACCACACACTGCAACTATCATTTAGACTGAGTTTATCGTACAATATAAATTTTGTCAACAAATACCTCGGTATTTCTGCAGTATTCCTTATCAGACCAACAAGTCTCATCTAACACTTGACCTTCTGCCCATGTAGGATTCACAGAGACAGCAGCAACAGAAGACACAAAAACAACGCGCTTGACTTTTGCTTCAAGAGATGCTTTAAGTACATTAAGTGTCCCCTTAACAGCAGGTTCAATTATCTCTACCTGCACAATAGATACACCAAATATTGGGGAAAACTATCATTAGGTAAGTCTATCTTAGAACATTAAGTTGTATTAACCCAAGTGTTCTTTGAGTACTGAATAGTGATGGGAGTTGCACACAATTTGACACCCTTTAATTAGATGCTTCACTCATTTACTTTATTGCTAATAACCATTCTTATATATGCAACTGACTGTCTGATTGATGAAATAACTTGGGAAGATTACGATTGAGCATGTTGGCTATTTTTTTATATTTTATTTTGAAACAAGCATATTGGCTATTGCAAGTACTAATATTAAAGAATAATTAGACACACTTGCCTCAGGATTCGGCACACTACCGGAGGGAACTGGACTGGCAACATGAAACACTCCATCACATCCTTCAATTGCCCTGTGAAGGGAGTCATAATTCAATAAGTCCGCCTTGAACAGTTTCAGGTTCTCAGATGCCTTTAGTTTTTTCAAATGAGAGTACTTTGCATCCGCTACTCGCAAAAAACAGTAATATCAAAACTTTTGCCACATATCCATGATTCCTTGCTAGCCCGTCTCTAATGAAATGAATCACCATATTTATTGATGTATAGTTGTTTACTTAACAGTACTACATTAGTCATTATTCACATTACAGACTCATACACTCAAAAGGCAATAACAACCCAAATTGAATAAACAAAAAAACAGAATAAAAGCTTGGAATTTAAAACTGGGGACACAACAAATTGATCGAGTTTTTGTGAACTGAACACAAAAAAAGAAGAAGTAATATTCCGATTAGTACACGCGAGAGAGATCATGCAGATAGCGGAAATGAAAAGCGGGGATGAATGGAACGGTATATGAGACGATAACAGAAAATAATTTCTGAAAGAGTGTATTAGAGAGAGAAGGGGGACGTACTGGGTTCTCTGATGGTTCCGTGGACTATGCAGTTCTGGGAGAGAAGAAGCTTAACGACCCAGGAGCCAACGAAGCCTCCAGCACCTGTAACACAAAACCTTCCGTTCTGAAGTGCCATTTTAGTTGGAAGAGCTCTCTTTGGGGGGTCTCAACTCTCAACTGAGATTTCTGATACAGAAATGATGAGATGGTGTGGGGTTGTTTTATATATGCAATTGCAAACCATCTGTCACCTGTGCTCGGCCAAAGCGGTGACAGCAGTCCCTTTTCTTTCTTTGAACTAGAAACGTCCACGGTCCACGATCCACCAAGTTTTTATGGTATAGCCTTATCGATCTGCGAGTGTCATCCTCGCGTAACGGTAACGACCATGCTTATCTTTTCTGTATAGAAGTGGGGAAACGTAGTTTTCTCCATTTTATTGTTTTTGATATTTGTGGTTTATTCTTCTTAACATAAGGAATTCGGCAAGAAAATCAGGCATTACATGTCTAAGTTGATTGAAATCTTCAAGGATCATTTGGACGCTCACATTTGTGGTACATGCACATATTGTTCGTGATGATGATCTCGCTATTTCAGACTACATTACCATCTTCACTGGACATACAGAAAGTTTGGCAATATATAAAGTTTAGCATGCAAAAATCTTCTTGTAGCTTTCTATGGAACCCGTAAGAATTTCCCCAAGTGGCCGGTAACTCCATCCCAACCTCTGCAATTTTTCCGAACTCAGCTTCACTTCTTCTCCCTTCGTATGCGTAAGCTTGCCAATTACAACAGAGTGAGGGTAACATATGAAATATATATATATATATATATATATATATATATATATACACACACACTCAAAGCTTTTCAGTTACGGACATCCGCATTTATTCTTACTGTGCGGATTTCCATTTTACACTCACTTTTCAATCGAATTTTCATATCTTCACCATTTAGTATTTAGATATTAATGTATAAATCTCTACAAAATTTCAGTCTATTTGATTATCATTAAGACACTCAAAACTGCGTTTTTCTGTTATAAACATGAACTGTTCAAGTTCGACATAATTATGTTCATTCATTGCTTTAATCAAGTTTGAGTGCTTTAATGATAACCAAATTGACTGAAATTTTATAGAGATGATCTCTACATTAATTTTTAAATACTAGACAGTGGAGATGTGAAAATTTGATTGAAAAGTTAGTGTAAAGTGAAAATCCGCACCATAAGAATAAATACGGACATCTGCACCTGAGAAAATCTGTATATATATAATTTCCATTGACACTGTTTTTGTCAACCTTAACTTGTAGCTAGTGAGTAAATCTCTTGTGTTCTTGTAATTCCAACTGACTCATTAATTTGAATAGATGTATATATTAAATCTTTCAAGGCATTACAGTCTGTTAGCTATTATAATTGATAGATTGAGTATTATCTCTCTCCAAAATTCAGACACTTTAAAAAATGGTTGGAAATTGGAACTGATGGCTTGACACAATTTATTGTATGATTATTATCCACATTCGGTTCTCAAACTTGCAATTTCTTTTTAGTTTCACTAATAATATAACTACACTTGTGGCCTCAGTTTTATCAGCAAGAAGCATCCAAACTAAGAAGACAGATTAGAGAAATTCAGAATTTAAACAAGTAAACTACCAAGAGTACACTCTAGAATTATTTGTCTAATAGTTATGATTCAGAATATGTATATATGGTGTCTGCAGGCATGTACTAGGTGAAGCTCTTAGCACTTTGAATGTTAAGAAATTTAAGAACCTAGAAGGAAAGGGCACCAACTTAACTTTCCTTTTGTAACCGGGACATACTTGTTCAAGTATTTCACATCTCATTGAGCTGACATTTTCCAGTATATATATAAATACCACCAGATTTTTAGCATATATCTCCATATATGACATGCAAAACATAGAGGTGGAAAATATTTATAGCGTAAATGAATGTTTACTCTCATTAATTAGATACTCATTGCATACAACTTTATCAAGAGATTATATATATATATATATATATATATATTATATAGAAAGCTTTATCATACCAAACAGACTAGACGACTAGTGTATATGAACCCACTGGGAAACTTAAGAAAGCATACTAGTGAGGATATAAACTGTTCTTGTGTTGTTGACTGGTGTGTTCATCAATCAGGTACCTTGTAAAAAAGGGGCTTGCTGTTTGGTCAATATTGAGGGCAACAGATCTAGCCTCGGAGAGGAAACATGAAGAGATTAGATTTATGTCTTTTCTTATGTTGTAATTTATTTGAAACTGTATACAAATTGTACAATTTTGTATATTAATTGTACAGTACATTCGATTTAAACTCAATTTAGGATTTTGAGTTCTTCTATTTAGGATTTTGTAATTGAAATTCTATTCTTGTCACATACTGATACGATCTGAACTTCTTTGTTGTATAGGTGCGATATGAGTTAGAAAACTTGCTTATTCATTACCTGAGGTTAGTCATTGTTCATTTTTCTAATGTTAACAGCTTTAGATTACTGTGTTAAATAGCTTCTTACTGAAAATTTGCTTGTTGAAATTGTTGTTAATCCTATAATGCTAGGAAGGCTCAGTGCTGTGTTACAAAAGGATTTGTTATGAAGGCTTAGTATTCATGGTGTAGTGGAAAATGCCAAAGGCTTGATTGTGTAAATTTCTAGTGAGTCTTCGAAATGACTAGAAAGTTTATGGATTGTTTGTCTAAAGTTTGTATATGCATGCATACCTTGTTTGTGTTTTATCTTTATTGTGATAGATTATTGTATTCGTATAATGTATTGTTGGAGCTTGGATTGATGTAATGCTTGCAGCTGCATGTGAAACTATGAATGAACTGTTATATATATATATATATATATATATGTGTGTGCAAGTGTATAAATGGTTATAGTGTATGTACGTACTAATAATGCATTTTCTGTCTAAGATGGATAAGTCATGGATCAAAAGAGTTGAGTTAGGATTTGAAGAGTTTCTAAAGTTTGCTGAGTCTAATGTTGTTAACATAGACAAGAATTTATGTTTTTGCATGAATTGTTACAATACCGATTGATTTTCTGTGGAAGTTATTAGGGATCATATATTCTATTATGATTTTTTAGAGAGTTATAAGGTGTGGAGTTGACATGGGGAATCTATGTATGATAATTTCTTGCATTCATCAGTTTGTGAGCTATATAACTCAATCAGTTGGTTCAATTTGTTATGTTTTTTATCGTCCTTCCAGTGGTTGACAAGGGGAGATGTTTATTACACCATGGAGAATGTTGATGCTAATCGGCAAGAGTGGGAAAAGTATGTTCTTAAGTTTATAAATAACTAGCAAGCTAGTGTATTGTTTCATTTAGTACTGTTTTGGAGATGCAAAACATCCATCAGCTTGCCCATAGATTTATGCTAGCATTTGATTTGCAGTCATATTTTGATGTGTATTGTATGTTTGCCCAGATTATGTAGTTATTTTTTCTGTGTTACCATGCTGGACTGCATATGAGGCAGTTGAACATAATGATGGTGCTTTTTGTTAATCTCTTCTGGCCTAGATAAGTTTGCATACAATTTATATATGGTGGATTGAAAGTCTATGTTATCAGTTTGGATGTTGAATGCTTATTTTAGTTATAGATGCTTATTTTATTTATGGATAGTGTTTTTAAACCTAAATTATCAGGATGTTTCAATATAGCAATTGTGTAGTTTCAAACAAGCCATGACTATCAATATGTGTGATTTCAGCTACAGAGGATGGATACAAACATAACAATATCTATTGTCTTTACTAAGTTAATATACCAGAAATGTGTGGTCATAAAGCAACAACCGGTAACACAAATATAACAATATATATTGTCTTTACTAAGTTAAGATACCAGAAATGTGAGGTCATAAAGAACAACCGGCAACGTAAGTGAAGAGTCTAAATAAAAAAAACATCACTTATATGTAGCTCAAGCTCATTCATACGATAGACAAATGTCACCTGAAAATGTCGAAAGCCTAAAAGATATCACATAGTGAAAGCTTAAAGCATATCAGATAGATACCTATTTTCTTAAAGAGATCAAATGAAAAAAGAAAAAAAATATAAGTTGCCTAAAGATCATTCACCCAATGCATATGTGTCATCATACTACGTTTAGACCAGAAACAACATCAATAGTATGTCGTGTGGGTTCATCCAGCGATACATAAATATAGCTTGGAAAAGTTTAAATTCTAATTTACCAAGTATATGTTGTCTGTAACATTTTTACATGATGTTTAAATGTCGTCTTTAAAAAAATTAATCTACACCTATATGTTGTTGTAAGGCGTATTTCTCTCTCACTCTTTGTGTCGCCTCAAGGCAACAAAAAGATACGTCGCCTTTTAGCATGTCATTGTTTAAATTATAAGACTTATATACCGTGTCGCCTTATCTCAATTTAGGTGACACAAAATAATAAAAAGTCTTCTATCGCCTGAGGTTCTTACAGGCGACCCAACATTTGTGTCGTCGGAGAACCTCATCAACAACATGCTAGAAAGCGACACTTATGTTTTTTATCAGACGACATATACAATTTTTATCAAACAACACATACTGTAGTGTCACCTGATGCAGGAAATGACATAGTGTATATCACATTTCATTATGCATGGCAACAAAGTATATTATTGGCCAAATTGGAAAGAGACAATTCCAATGAAACTGAATATATGAAACGTGATGAATTCTTTAACCTTTAACCCTACATGATACAAAAGGATATTGATCATAGCAAAAATAAATCACTATGGCATAATGTCTACAAGAGACATGGGGATTATGAATATCTTTCATTATACGTGACAATTTTCTGTAAGTACAGTGTTACATAATGGACATAGTTGTTATTGACGAGAGACTTACAACATTTGTCATTGTAAATTATGAGGATCATAAAAGACACATTGCTAAAAACAAATTCTCAAAAATGAAGTGTCATTACAAGCGTATTGTTTGTCAAATCCTTAAAGGATTCAAATACATGAATGATTCTAATGTAATTCGATCATTGAATACTTGAAAGAGCCTGAAACTAATTCATGAAATCAAATAGTCTAAAGTTAGCTTATATATACTCATTTTGTTGTAGCTAACGTGATTGAAATTGGCTCAATAAGTACTATGATCGGACTACACAATCGAATTCGAATTATAATCTTTATGTTGCTACACATTCTAACTTTTAGGAAGTTATGAATTACTCAGAGCTCTTATAAAGTTTATATGAGACGTATCATACACAAAGATATTGATGTGTATGACTGGATACGCCCTGATGATGTTTCAATGCTTTAATGTCAATTAGCTTATGTTGATTAGCTATTACTTAGTGTATGAATTAGATCATACGACTTAATGAGGTAAGACCTGTTTACGCCAAAATTAATATTTTACTGGACAATAAATGTCTATGTGAATATTAATTAATTTCTTGGTCTATGTCATACTGGCGAGCCCAAGTTCTTTAAGTTTACAAATAATGGCCCGCCTGCAAGACCACGAGAGCTGAAACACAAAGCTCGCGCGCGGAATGACTCTGCACGGACTATAGATCTCGCACGTTAGGGACTTCGCGCAAAACAAATAAACTCGCACGGAATGACTTTGCGTGGGACACACAGCTCGTAGGAGGAATGCCTTCACGCGGAATGACTTTGGCACTTCGCTTAGGCGAGGCGGAATACATCTAGGAAAGCTGGAGAACTGGTTCGCTAGCTCGCGTGAGAGACTTCATGAGGAAGCCACATGCGGAGTCCACGCGCACCCTTTAAATCGTTGAAGACTTTTGCCAGTCTTTGACATGCTTCGGGCCAATCCCTGTGACCTTTTTAATATAAAAAGCCTTATTTTGGCCCGCGAGCTGCACTAGCCCGCAAAACGCAATCTAGCTTTAGGAGTTCGCAGAATTGCTTGAGTTTGCGGTCCGCGCGAGATTAGTTTTCTACATTGACTATGACACCCCGCGGGATAAGGACGCTCTTCATTTCAGTCCACATAGGACTCTACAGTTGAGCGGCGTGCCTGTAGCAGTGACCTATACTAACTAGAAGTGTGCGAACTGGACATGTGTCACAAGATGGTTGGTCCGCATGAGTGGAATAGTGCCCTTATGCTTTACGTTGCAGAGTCCGACTAAACATCTATGATTATCTATCTTCTGGTGCAAGTCAAGCTCCCACTATATAAGAGGCTCGAAGGTTTACAGAAAACTTTCTCTCTAGACACAACTTATTCAAACAAAATACAATACAATCTTCAACCTAGTTGAAACCTCCAGACGCGTCCTGGAGCTTTGTTTCCGCTTCCCCGTTGAAGAGAACTCTCTCTCTACACACAACTTATTCAAACAAAATACAATACAACCTTTCAACCATGTTGAAACCTCCAACGCTCCCCGGAGCTTTGCCTTCGCTTCCTTGTTGAAGCAAAACACACACGATCTTTCTGATCCCTTTGATTTCCCTATAGTTGCTTTGCTCGCGCCGCCATGAGTATCGATCGTCATGTGCTCGTAAATTCCTCATCTGAGATGGCACCTGGAACCCCCTGCTTGACTAAGAAGTTAAGATCTCGCACTCACATCCATCATTATTTCCTCGTCCGTGAGGTGGCACGCCCTCATCACTAGAAGCATTGACTGATACAGTCCCTCTATTCCGCATGCTAAGGATCGTGACCAAAACATTGGCACACCTAGTGGGACCAATGAGTACAAGCAAGACATCATAGGGAAACCAGGAAAACCTGCGATTCCACGCAATCCGCGCCATGGTAAGCTCTCAACCGACCCAAGACATAGATTCCGCTCTGTCCATGGAGCGAATTTTCCAGATGTTCGAGAAATTGATGAGTCAGAATTTGGCTACACAACAAAGCGTCGCTAACCTAACCGAACAAGTCAAGCAAAACAGAGCCCTTTGGGAGCCCAGTCATAACAAATTCACTAACCCTGCTAAACAGATTGAACTGTCTAGCAGCCAATCTAGTGGTGAAAATTTTCCTTTAGATGAACCTACGTCCAAAGAAGAAATTAATTTGTCAATCAATGACAAATGGCCTGAGGTTGAGGCCGTTAAGATTATAGATAATAATCTCATCTCGCACGGTGCTCCTCAGAAAAATGAACAGGAAGATATGATAGAATAGTCCATCTTTGAGGCAGAAATTGGTTCGCACACTAATGATGATGGTGAACCACAAGTTTGCATGAAAGGTGACCCAAGCGCCAACTTTCCCATGCGAGATGTATATGCAGGCACATGTCAGCCGCATGGGGGCAAGGCGGAGCTCGCCTGCTTTCTCTACCAATTCATGACAGTCGAACTGAAGCTGGACCAGAGCCTCTTGAGTATCCGTTTCAGCCTGCACACGCGGGGCGCCAAGGCTGGCGGGGTCCGCTTCTCCTAAAGGTTTGTCTCGCCAATCTTATGTTCGCCGGCGAGATGACTCAATTCGCTTCACCAATCCTAGGTCATGATACGCCTAGCTATATATGGTTTGATGGTAGGCCAATCTGCGGTTTCACATTCCCATATACTTGGAGTCTCTACATGCAAATTCAAAGGCCTAAAAGAGACTTTTTTATGGGCGAAGTACCTACATGTCTCATGCATGCCTATGGTTGCAAAGAAGGTCAAGCCACTGACCTTTATTGATTCTGCATGTGATTTTGACACAGAGCCAACTTATGATGAATACGATGAAAACTATATGTTGGTGCGTCTGTCTCATAATCATATTCCATAAGAGTTCAATCCCAGTAAAGCTCTTGATATGGTGAAGAAAGACCAGCCAGTGGTTCTCTTTCCTGACCAATGCGTGGTTATTCCTAGTAAGACTACGCATTATGACATGATAGCGGGCAATAAGGCAGATCTCAACATCATTCGATCCACGAGAATGTAGTTGAAGTTCGTGTTTGATCAACATACAAGAATACGTGGGGGCAACGAGACGTACCCTGCAAAATACCTTGCCCAAGTTTTCAAGTTGTTGACGCTGAACAACTCTGCTCAACACTTGAAAATTTTCAACAGCAACAGTCTCACGTTGGAAACATGATGATGTCGAGACTTGGAGTGAAGCATTGGTGGCCACCCCTATGGCCTAACGACGGGTACCTCATCAAGCTCTAACCCCTTGCTTTTCTATGCTCCTAGCTTCTAATTCAGCCTTTACTTCTGTTTGTTCTTTCAGTTTCTTTCTTTCTCGCATTGAAAAAGAAAAATACAAAAAAATCAAATAGCAAAATACACAAAAAAGATCATTGGTCTTGGTGAAATGCAGGACAATGTTCTTGCCTATATCAGGCTTGAACTTTACTTAGAAGTATATCCCTAAGGCTTAACGACAATGGGAATTCCATATGCCTTGAGTTGCTGTCAGCAAAGTAAAGACAGATTGCAATGCTGAAAGTTACAACAGTCACTACTGAACAGTCGACTTCGCCGATTAAACTGGATTTATCCAGGAAGAACTAGCCGGCGCGCCTTATATAAACAAAAAGCCCTGGATGTCTATTTTTCAAAGGATTTTATGGTTTGTCATTCCGACATTCCTGGAGAGACTTATGACAATTTGAATACAGATAGGCCAGGATACACGTGGATTTGCATGTTGCTTTTTCAAAGTGTATTCATGACCTCGTAGCCCGCTTTCCTCACTGGGGGCATCGATACCACCATTCCTTCATTGGGGGGCATGCTAAAGTTTTGATGTCCTTCATCTTCTCAAACATCGGCGAACATACATCAAAACTGGGGGGCACATTGGAGTGGATATGTGTTCCAGTTATTTCAGACTTTAGACCTTCTTCAAGTGTCTTAGTCATTATTTAGGCCAATCCATGTGGCCTCCAAGTTTTCAAAGTGTTTGCGCCATCTTTATACGGAAGTTCGCCGACACTTTTGTTTGCCTTTCATTGGTTCGTACTTGGGGGCAGCGAAGTATATGGCCAATGTCACTCTATGATTATCGAAAAGTTGGTTCGCCTGCCCCAAGAGCTCGCGAAGGGCTATTTTTGGAGTCTGGTCAACGCAAATGTCTGCTCAAGTTAAGTTATCTCCATGCGAGCTACATTTGCTCACAGGATGTGCAATGTACTATGTCTTCTGAGTAGTGCAGGCGAAGTTCAAGTCCAAGGTGCCTAGGTGAGCCGTACAACAGCTTCGCTACAATGCCTTGTTGGGTGCTTGGGTTTCAAGGCCTATTCACAGGCTTGTTCTCTCACACTCATCTTATGACCCGAGCCAATCCAGTGTCTTAGAGCAACATGAACATAACCCTCTTCAGTCATTCTTGACATTCATGACTTCGAGGCTGGGGGGCAATGTTTACGTCCAAATTAATATTTTACTGGACAGTAAATGTCTATGTGAATATTAATTAATTTTTTGGTCTATGTCATACCGGCGAGCCCAAGTTCTTTAAGTTTACAAATAATGGCCTGCCAGCAAGACCACGCGAACTGAAACACAAAGCTCGCGCGCGGAATGACTCCGCGCAGACTACAAATCTCGCACACTAGGGACTTCGCGCAAAACAAATAAACTCACGCGGAATGACTTTGCGCGGAGTAAGTAGCTCGCGCGGAACACACAGCTCACGCGCGGAATGGCTTCGCGCAGAATGACTTTGCACGGAGTAAGTAGCTCGCGCGGAACACACAGCTCACGCGTAGAATGGCTTCGCGTAGAATGACTTTGGCACTTCGCTTAGGCGAGGCGGAATACATCTAGACGAGATGGCGAATTGGTTCGCTAGCTCGCATGAGAGACTTCGCGAGGAAGCCGCATGCGGAGTCCACGCGCACCCTTTTAATTGTTGAAGACTTTTGCCAGTCTTTGACATGCTTCGGGCCAATCCATGTGACCCTTTTAATATAAAAAGCCTTATTTTGGCCCGCGAGCTGCAATAGCCCGCGAGATGGAATTGAGCTTCAGGAGTTCACGGAATTGCTTGAGTTCGCGGTCTGCGGGAGATTAGTTTTCTACATAGACTATGACACGCCGCGGGATAAGGATGTTCTTCATTTCAGTCCTCATAGGACTCTACAGTTGAGCGGCGTGCCGGTAGCAGTGACCTATACTAACTAGAAGTGTGCGAACTAGACATGTGTCATAAGATGGTTGGTCCGCATGGATGAAATAGTGCCCTTATGCTTTATGTTGCAGAGTCCGACTAAACATCTATGATTATCTGTCTTCAACTGCAAGTCGAGCTCCCACTATATAAGAGGCTCGAAGGTTTACAGAAAAATCTCTCTAGACATAACTTATTCAAACAAAATACAATACAATCTTCAACCCAGTTGAAACCTCCAGACGCTCCCTGGAGCTTTGTTTCTGCTTCCCCGTTGAAGCGAACTCTCTCTCTACACACAACTTATTCAAACAAAATACAATACAACCTTTCAACCTTGTTGAAACCTCCAACGCTCCCCGGAGCTTTGCCTTCGCTTCCTTGTTGAAGCAAAACACACACGATCTCTCTGATTCCTTTGATTTCCCTATAGTTGCTCTGCTCGCGCCGCCGTGAGTATCGATCGCCTTGTGCTCGTAAATTCCTCATCTGAAGTGACACCTGGACCCCCCTGTCTGAGTAAGAAGTTAAGATCTCGCACTCACATCCGTCACTATTTCCTCGTCCGCGAGGTGGCACTCCCACATCATTAGAAGCATTGACTGCTACAATCCCTCTGCTCCACACTCTGAGGATCGTGGCCAAAACAAGACCTATTTATAATCGTCTAGCTCTGTTGTTATTATTTTAACTTTACATGTATGAAATTTCATGATGAGTCTCTATATGTAAAACACTCATGATCTCACTTTAGTGATGAATAATCAAACCGTTATTTACGGCTCATAAAACTTGCAACGTTCAACGGGAGATTCTCATCAGGGGAGCATCCAGAAGTATGCTACCAAAGACATATGTGCGTTGTACTTTTTTTCTCCTTCGACTAGGGTTATTTTTCTCCCAATGAGTTTTTCTTACCTGACAAGGTTTTTAACGAGACAATATTAAGCGCGTCTAATTTCATCATTCATTAGTAAACATCCAAGGAGGAGTGTTATAAATATTATAATATTTGTGGTTGTCTATGTAATTACTCATTAGTTATGTACTCTGGTGTAAACTCTACATCTATATAAAAAGACTAATAAGAATGAATAAGAACACTTTTACCTTATTCCAACTATTCTCTCTGTATCTTCTCTCTATCTGTTCTTATTTACTTTATAACACTTCGGTCACATTTTATTTTTTGGGCGAGATACTTGAGTCAAACTGGTGCATACCAATACAAAACTATAAATCTTAGCATAGAAAAACTCATTATGTTCTGTTTTCCGGCGCACATTCGTTTATATACAATATTCTTATTTGTTTTCGTATAGGGTGACGTTATTAATCCAACTTTTTTTTGTTATTAATACATATTTTTTGTGTTTATATATAATATATTTTTTTTTTTACAACTTTTTTATTTTACGTTGCTGACCCTCATTGATATTTTCTACCGCAGGATTTCTTTTATCACTGTCATGGGCACAATTGGAAGTTTATTTTTTGGGTGAAGCTTTGACACCAAAGCCTACGCCTCGAAATTCCCCAACCTCTTCTTCTGCTCCTCCCTCCCTTCAAACCTCAGTAGTAACTTGCTGCTCTTCTCTTCTCCTTCCGCTCCCCCAACAATTGTTATTCTTTTCCAAAATTGCTCCTTCTCCAATTGGCCCCCAGAACTAATCCCAGGTGAGCTCTCAGCATTGATCTCTGATCTTCAGTCTCTCTTTCATCATTCAGGGTTTACTTTTATTCCTATTTCCTTCAACTTGAATGTGAATAAGAGGTTCAGTGGTCTTGTTTCTTAATAATTTAATCCCTTGGTAATGATATAGTTCAATCTTGTTGGTCAAAGGTTGTATCCTTTGTTCTTGTACAATAGCATTGCTGCATGCATTTCTTGGCTCATGTTCCTGTGCTTAGTCCTGGCATTCTCTAATTCTGAAAAGTATGTGGATTATATTCAAACCAAACCCATTAAGAGAAATCGTTAAACTAGTATGATATTTGAATCATTAGTTCATGTATGAAATGTTGGTGGGTTTACAATTCTAGGTGACTCTCAGTACTGTTGTTGCTGTTGAAGAATAAGCTATAAATCATGGACTTGCAGCAAAAAGATGACCCTCCTAAATCCTCAGTCAAAGAAGCAATGACTGTGTGTCAGCATTTTCTGCTGAATTTCATCATGGGAAATTACTTGGGTCCTGATATCAAGTTTGATAAGGTAAGATACTCGGCATATCAAAGATTAGCGGTAGGTTCCCCTCCGTATGAGTCGAGAGATTTGGGTGCTTCATATGTTAGTGTGTCTCTGTTGGAGAGTCTATATTACTATATCCTGAGAAATGCTCAAACTAGCGTAGTCCTGAGACCACATATGTTGCATAAGTATTTGAAGGGCAGCCTACCTTTGTCGAGTCCGCAGTTTCTGGATATTTTCCCTTTGAATCTTCATCAACAGATATGGTATCCGGAAAGCTTCAGAATTGTTAAGGGGATTGTGATTATTGATGATCCTGTTACCTCATATATGAAAGAAGGTGATCTGGAAAAGTTCAAATCTTTGTGTGGTTTGAATAGCCTGAAAATTGATATAGATGAGTCTAGAAAATATCGACATGAGTATCAGAATGGCTGGAAAAATGAGCACAATTTCTGTAAAGACAGTGATGAGGCAGGGTATGTTTCCAATGGAAATGGTAATTCGACTGATAGGTTTCAACAAAAGTATAAAAGGAGGTGCCACTCTCGTCCTCCATCAGTTCCAGTAATTCCCCGGGTTGTTACTTCATCAGAAGGCACAAAACATTGTGGAAAAGATGAACCTTCATGGAGTACCTGCAAACCAGAAGGACTGCTAATCATGCCCCAGCTGTATGTTCCTAGAATGGAAGCATCTGTTTCAGATCCATCTATTGTTTTGTCTGGGACGATCAAGAGAGGGGTTGTAGGACCACCAATTGGTGCTGTGGACATTGGGATTAGCAAGGTGGCATATTATTTCCGGGTATCCCTACCAGGAATCAGGAAGGATTTTTGTATGTTTCTCTCACTTGCTCATTTTTATTTTTATTTTCAATTTCCTGGTGCTTATACTGAAATCCTTTTAATTGGGTGTTTACCTGGTGTTTTCAAATTTACTACACCTTCTCTACCTTCAATTGGGAAAAAGATATTATGGCTTTAAGTAGACACAGTTAAGCTGCAGATATTCTGAACAAGCTGGAGATAATATTGGTGTTGCACTAAATAGTAATAAGCATGTATATTCTAGGTAGGGATCGACCATTCTTCTCAGAAGGTAAACAGAGTAAAAAGGAGAAATATAAACTCTTTATCCATTATGGGTCTAGTGGTTATTGGGAAATGAGCTTGTAACTTGCCCAGGTTCCTGAGTTAGACAGAAGAGTAGCACTCTACATGCTAGGCACTAATGATATGTTATGTGTTCTTATTTGTTAATGTTCTCTTGACGAAATGCATGTGATCATAATTTACACATTTAAATTGATGCTTTTTGTGTGGCAACAGGTCAATTTAGTTGTGAGATCGAACCCAATGGGAAGGTTCATCTTGAAGGCTTCACAAGTGGTGGGAACCCCATAAAGAAACGGTCACGTGTTTTCCAAATGAAAGTGCAGCAAGTGTGCCCTCCTGGACCATTCACACTCTCCTTCAGTCTTCCGGGACCTGTTGATCCAAGGCTCTTTGCGCCTAACTTTGGATCGGATGGCATCTTTGAAGGAGTAATTCTAAAAGAGGAGTGATATCTGATGCTCAGTCTCATTCTTAAGGTAGCAAGAGTTGACAAAAAGGTTAGGATCTTCTTACTAGACTAATCTTTCAACATTTTTCTGCTAGCATGTAAATAGTGTAGAAAAAAATTGGTTGCTGAAGTTAGTGTGAGATACTTGCTGCAAAATGCATGCTGCATTTTCTTCCCTATTCTCATCTATACATGCATGCGTCCAGTTACATCAACGTCAGGCATGACTTGGCGGGGCAGTACTGCTGTGTATGTGCTGATCAAAACTAATAGAATCCCTATGTTCATATATCATAAGCTTACTGTTTAAACATGAGGAAGGAATGAGGTTAACCTGGAAGTGCATTTATTCTCTGGTTTTGGTACAAGCAACTTATCATTTCTTGTTCTGTGTCAAATGCCAATTTTTAACAAGCACCGTTTGATAAATCAGGTTCTAGGTTGATCTGTACGTTTATGTAAATTAACAAACTTCAAAATTATAGTTTTGTGGCAATTATGGTGTGCTACTGTTGGGGAAAAGGTGTGCTTGTAGAAGAATTAGCTTGAAATGTAGGAAATGGTGATTGAGCTTAGTGTCACGCCCCGCCAAATTAACAAGGAGTTTCCTTGAGCATTTTCAACGCAAGCATGGCTTAAGAAAAGTTTTGATGAGCACATGAGCATTCTAGAAGCATCCAGAATATTATAGAGACATTGGAAGGTTTTGGGAGGATCAGGAAGCATTCAGACAACTCTAGGACACTCCGGAACTCTCTAGAACCCTATAGAGGCTCAAGACTACTCCGGGAGTCTCTAAAATACCCAAGGTAACACTTAGAGTTGTATAGAAAACTCTACAAGTCTCTATACTTGTAAATATTTTAGAATTGTCTAGAGACTTAGGCAAGGGGGGATGATGCCTATAAATAGGGAGACACCCCTCTTATTTGAGACATAGACAGTTGGATAGCATTCAAGCTCACTTGTAAAGCTTTGTAAAGTTCTCTTAGCTTAATACAAGTTCTCTCTTTCAAAGATCTTCTCCTTTCGTTCAGGTGTTCTAGTCAAAGCGTTGGCGTGAGTAAGGCTGATTTAGCATAAGAGAAGTACTAAGGCCGCACGAGAAGCTTAGGAAAAAGAAAGCTCGTGACATTAGCCCCTTCTGTTAATCTTCGAGCTGCTTTCTTGACCTCTAATGCCTCTGAGACCCAGGTTGAGGGAGTTAATGGAGGCATGTTTATGGGATGTTCAGGGGATGTTGCAACATAACCTCTAATGCCTCAATTGATTGTTTTTTTTTTTTGTTGAGTTTCTTCTAGTAGATGATGTGGAAGTTTTACTCAGCACTGTCAGCAGTACCCCCACCTTCCATTCCCCTCACGGTTTAATTCATAACGAAATCCTCTGCCTCACCTTTATAGGCAATGGGCTTCTCTCACCCACTTAGCGTTAAAACTTAGAACTTGTCCTGGTTGGATTAGGAAACAGTTTTCCTTGCCAGAAAACCAACTTCCGTTTTTTCATTCTCCACATTTTTCAGCTCCCCAATGAGATATTGATGATGTCATCATGACATGGGATGGAAAAGATAAGATGTAGCCACAATATCACCTTGGTGACCTTCTCGTCTGGCTTTGTGATGGCATTGGTGAACAAATCATCGTTTGAACTCAGTCTACAAGTTTGAAATGGCGACCCTGTTGGGATGATGGGATGGCAAATACGGGGCGAGTCCTGTTGCTTCTCCTCTCTTTGATCTCCCCTTCCCCCCTTCACTATAGTCTAGAGAATGTGCTGAAGCTTAAAACTATCGATGCACGAGTGTTGCGAGCAATCTCAAAATATGAGAATCCAAGCATTTTTATTAATTCTTGTATTCATGGTACGTAGTTTTATGGGTAGCTTCCGACAAACATAATATGGGACTGCAGTCCATAAGGGCTGTCGAAATATTCCCATATGTTCTAAGGAGTGGCACGGATTGGTTTTGTTTGGTTATGATGTCAAACTGTGCACTGATCCCAGTTTACCAGACCCTTAATCAGTAACCAAAGCTTCTTCCTTCATTTTGATGTTGAAGGGGCACTGATCCCGGCCATCCCGACCATCTCAGTTTACGAAATCCTTAATCTGAACCAAAGCTTCTTCCTTCATTAGCATGTCTATCACATCGAAAAATTTCAGATTGCTTTGGTTCAAACCGTTGTTCACAAAAAGAACTACAGAATCAAGCCATTAACAAGCAAAATTCACTCCCAAACCTAGACAGCTAGCTAGACTTTTTCAACTGAGAATGAACAAGGTCCCCTCTCAAAAGTCTTCTCGGTTTAGAGTCCAGTATTTCCAGGATATAAAGAACAAACTCTAATGATTATCCCATACCCCTCCATCAAGTTTGTATCCCTACTATTTACAGGATATAAAGAACAAACTCTAATGGTTCCAATATATATAAAACACACACACAACTTAAAATTGCTTCTCTAGGCATGTAACATTTGTTTCCTGATCATGCATGTTGTTCATTCCCATTCTCGTTTTCATTCTCATTCTCTTCTAGTGATCTTCCTCTAGTTTCAGGTGTGGAGAGATACGTTACCACCAATCCCAGAATACACACTACACCTAAACCAATCAATGACATCTTGATCTCTTTCGTCTTTCGATCCTCCTCATTTTGACCATGTGCAGCCCATAGAAATCCAATTGATCCGATCAAGGCACCAACCTTCCCCAAAGCCCCTGAACCATGACAAGTTGACCTAAACCTTGCCGGGAAAAGTTCAGCAGGCACTATAAAAGTAGTAGTGCCTCTAGAATAGGCCATAATCTTGTACTTGTCTTTGTGGTTAGACTTTGCATGTTTACAACGAAATGAAGAGATGAGAACAAATAATTACATGTAAATATTTAGGGCCTCTGGAATAGGCCTCAATCTTGCACTGGCATTTCTAGGTTGGTACGTTATACCAACGTTAAAGGAACTAATTACACTCATCTATCTCGGATTGCCCTCTAATGCTGGTTGGCAGAGCGCTTACGCGATGACGCGTAGCACTATTAACAATTGTTGCGGGGTCTGGTGTAGGTGGAGGATCCTCGCGTTCCCAAACGTCAGCGATATGGTGCTTTAAGAAACGACCATTAATAGGATTGCGGTGGAGGGTGATGTCGAGATCACGCAAATGGTATGCCTCCTTAGGTAGTATGCGATGAATGACAAAGAGTCTTTCCCACTGCGCTGACCATTTCCCTCAGCTGTCTGTTTGCTCCCCGAATGGTAGCATTGCGTGCCACACTTTTTGGCCTTCGACATAGCTTTGACCTTTGGTAATTCGATCATAAGACCGCGCAATGCGTTGCTTCTCGAGGATAAGATTGTTGAAAGCAGTGATACAGTGTTCATCGAGGTCTTCCAGTTCCTGCCACATAGCCTAGACGTAATCGTCGCCAAGTGGTTGGTGCAGTTCCTGGACGGGTAGCGAAGCAATGTTAATCTCAAGGGGAAGGACGACGTCATGACCATACATGAGAGCATAGGGGGTGGTATCCGTCGGTCCGCGCTTCGAAGTGTTGTAAGCCCACATAGTATGGTAAAGTTCTTTATGCCAGACACGCGGGTTCAACTCTAGCATTTTTCGCAAAATACCAAGTATAACCTTATTGCTCGCCTCTGCCTGGCCATTGGACTACGCATAATAGAGCGTCGAATGCAGGAGGTTGATACCATAGTCGTTGAGGAACTTGATCACAAAATCTGTCATGAAAGCTACCCCCTGGTCCATTATGATGCACTATAGAATAGCAAAGCAGGAGATGATGTTACGGAAGATTCAGTTTCGGACTGAATTCGCCGAGGCGAATTTGAGCGGCTTCACTTCGACCCACTTGGTAAAGAAATCAGTGGCCACTATAATGAACTTATGCTGCTCAGAGGAATACGAGTGGATGATGCCGACGAAGTCCATTGCCTATCCTTGAGCTGACCATGGTTTAATAATCAGCTGTAACGGAATGTTGGGGATGTGTTGCACTGGTCCATGAGACCTGGCAATCCTGGAAACCTTTGACGAAGGCAATGCAATCCTTGAGAATGGTAGGCCAGTAGTACCTATGGCGACGAATTAACCAACGCATTTTGGGCGTTGTCTGGTGTGAGCTGCAAACTCCGTAATGTACCTCGCGCATGAGCTGTTTGGCCTCGTTGCCATAGACGCAGCGGAAGTCATTACCTTCTTCGCCATTGCGTAGCACAATGTTGAGGGTGAGGAAACGCGATTGCCGTGAGTGAGTGGCGTCGTGTGGATCCTTGAGGTAGGTGATGAACGGTAGCCGCCAGTCTTTCTCAATAGGGTCTAAGGCAGCGATTTCGGGAGAGTCTGTCTTATATTGCCCCTAGCAATGAAAGAAGGAAGAGTGCATCGTTCGACCTTGAGTAGTTGTTCACGCACTCTGTCTCACAAGCTGAGTCCTGATGCGATATGTGCTAGCTCATTTGCCGTGAAATTGAACTGATCCAATACGTCAAACACTTTGCACAGGTAAGGCTTGATGAATGAACTTATGCATTTAAACTTCTCCCCCAACTGGTTGACGACCAACAAGGAGTCGCAAAAGACCTGAACTTTGTGGACACCCAAGTCCAACAAAATTTCCAATATGATGATGAGCACCTCGTATTCCGCCTAGTTATTTGTGCACTTGAAATCTAGCTGCAACGAGTACGAAAAACGGTCTCCTGCAGGTTTCTCGATGGCTATCCTTGCACCTGCGGAGAGGTCAGTTCGGGAACCATCAAAGTAAAGGGTCTACGGGGTGAGTGTAATAGCGGTGAATTCTAACTCGCGGAACTCTGTTAGGTCTGTTGGTGGGTGATGGGCTAGGAAGTTCACTATTGTCTGTCCTTTTGCTTCTTTTTACGGAACATATTGCAATGAGAATTCAAACAAGGCTAATATCCACTTGCCTATGCATCCCCGTAGGATAAGGCGAGAGAGCATGTACTTGACCAGGTCGGACTGCGCAATCACCACCGTGGTAAAGGAGAGCATGTAGTGGCGCAGCTTGCAACCTGCAAAGAATAAGGCAAGACATAACTTTTCTATTAAGGAGTATCGTGTCTCACAGTTAGTTAACACCATACTGAGGTAATAAATGATGTGTTTCACCCCGTTCTCATCGTCTTGTGCCAAGAGTCCGCCAATGGACAAATCGGCAGCTGCGATGTAGAGTTTAAGCGGAGCACCTGTGTGAGGAGGAATCAAGACTAGAGGGTTCGTAAGGTAGTCCTTGATATGATCAAAGGCCTATTGGTGTTGTATACAAATTCGGTTGCACCCTAGAGCTTGAGGAGGGGTGAAAGAGGATGGGCCTTCCCTGCCGCTTTGGAGATGAATCGGCGGAGAAAGTTGATTCGCCCAAGCAACTGTTGGAGCTCCTTTTTGGTTGTAGGGAGCAAGGAGTTTATTACCGTTTGCGCTTTGTCTTTAGGATTTCAATGCCCTTTTGGTGTACTAGAAAACCTAGGAAATTGTCTGCCTCTGCAAAAAACACACATTTGGCAGGGTTCATCTTCAGGTTATATCGCTGCATCTGCGTGAAGACTTGTCGGAGGTCTTCAACGTAGCTCGCCCGTGTCTTGGTCTTAACCACCACGTCGTCTATGTAAATTTCAATCAACTTCCCCAAGATGTCGTGAAATATGAGGTTCATAGTGTGTCGATATGTTGCCCCCGCGTTCTTGAGTCCGAAAGGCATGACAAGATATTCAAATGCACCTGCAAACCCTGGGCAGCGAAAGGCTGTCTTGTGGCCGTCTTCTTCAGCAACAAGAATCTGGTGGTATCCGGTGGCTCCGTCCATGAAGGATAGCACTTCATGCCCTATAGCTGCGTCAATGAGGAGGTCAGCCACATGCATGGGGTATATATCCTTGGGTGTTGCGTTGTTGATATCGTGGTAATCAACTCAAATGCGCATTTTACCGTTTTTCTTGCGAACGGGGATAACATTGGATAGCCACTCGTTATACTTTACCACACGAATGATACTGGACCGGTGCATGTTTTCAATCTCTTCCTTGACCCCGATCTGGGTCTCACTCTATATGAATCGGCCGTCTTGTCTCATCGGATGTCGGTCTGGATAAGTGGGTAGCCAGTGACAAAACAAGTCTGGGGACAAGCCAGGTATGTCTCCGTACTTTTTGACGAAGCAGTCCCTATATTCACGTAGTAGGGCAAGGTCTTCTCTTTCTTCCTCCGGCAACTTAGCACTAATGGAAATGAGCAAGGGCTTCTATGCAGTCCCTACGTCGACTTGAGAAATGGTGTCGCGGACCAGCGGTGGTGTGTCGTCCAAGGCAGCGTGAGCTAACTAAATGACTCCTTCCTTGGTATCGATGTAATCCACTATCTCATCTACGTATTTCATAGTCGTGACCTTGTCGTACACTTCGCGTTCTTCCCAGTATGAGATAAGTCTCTCATACAAGAACTCGCCAGCCTCGCATGTCTCTTCTGAGAAGGTACTATCCATCAGAAGTTTGTGGGTGATCCATGATGGTGTAAGGACGTTGTAAGTCGTCCCTCACCTGGGTGAGCCCCAATCGCGTTAAATTGGCGGTCGTCACCCCATAAGGGTGGCCTTTGGAATCGATGCCTTGAACGTCCAATGGGCCCAATTTGGTGTTATAATATAGGGCGTCATTGAAGTTGGCGGAGATAGAGAATGGATGCTGGTCAGCTTTAATGATGACTGCCTCACGTTTCTCAATATCACAGATCATGAGTTCTCGGTGCATGGAGGAAGGCACGTAAAAACTTCTATGGATCCAATCGCAGCCTAGAATCATGCTGTAAGATGAAGAGCACTTGACCACAAAGAAGGTATAAACCCATGATGTCGGCCCCACAGTGACTCGTAAAAATAGCATTCCTAGGGTTCTAGAAACTTGCCCGGTGAAGTTCTTGACTGTCAAGGATGTGGTTTGGATCATCGAGCATTGGATGCCGAGGAGTCTCATGGTTTAGGTTGTAATGACATTAACTGCAGCACCGGTGTTGACCATGACTTTGTTGACCATTATCCCTTCATCCTCAATTGTAATGTATAACAGTCTCATATGAGCGGCCATGTCCAGGGTTGGTGTCGAGAAGGTTAGAGTCTATATATGTGTGATGCTGCTCGTGATTTCCACTTGCGGGGTGTCCTCGGGCTTTGTCAGAGTTGGACCCATTTCGCTGCTACAAGGTGGGGATACATCGCAGATGTTTTCACTGCTGTCTGGGATATCCACCGCTTTGCTTGTTGTGTTTGGTGGTAAGATATATCTCTCAAATATGAAGAATACCATCCCTACCTGAAATGAGAATGGTTCGCGAATTGGGATCAGCGGAGTCTCAATGACCCCATGCTCCTCTTTGAGCACAGTGAATGCGCCTTCTTCATGGTTGACCTCTTCATCCTTAGCCCATCTTGAGACCTCTACCATATTACAGGTGAATGATTTCCCTTACTCTTCTTCTTGGTCCTCATCTAGGTCAATACGAGGCTCTTAGTGGGCCTCATTGTCCAGCTCACGGAAATGCTGGGCCATATGTTGGGTGAGATTAGGGCTAGAAGGAGCACTTTCGGCAACCGATGGTGCGTTAGTCTCTATCTGACACGGACGCCATACTGATTTGGTTGAGAACTGCTTGTCCCCGGCTGACTGTTTATATGTGGCCAGAGGGGCCTTGTCGTTGTCGTTTTCTTTCGACCGTTGCAGGTGGAGACTTAAGGCTCCCTCTTGACCTCCGACTCCGGGTTGGGTTGTGTCCGGTGGCCGATGTGGTGGTGGTGGTAGTTCCCTCTTAGTTTCGGGTTCCTGGTTTTGAGGTTCCCGGTGCCGTGATGGCTGAGGTGGTTCTCGCCTTGGCTCTGGCTCCAGGGTTGCAAACAACTTACGCCTTGTCAGAGGAGGCGGTTCCCTTCTTAGCTCAGGTTCTAGTGAAGGCATGCGCCTTGGCGAAGGAGGCGGTTCCCTTTTTTGCTCAGGCCTGGAAGGTTGTGGGTCCCTTCTTTGCTCATGCTTTGTTGATGGCCTGAGCCAGGAAGCTTAAGGATCCCTTCTTCTCTCATGCTTTGGTGATGGCCTGTGCCTGAAAGGTTGAGTATCCTGTCTTGGTGGAACAAAAAGTCGACAGAAGACGTTTGCCTTTGGGGCAAGATCTCCTGCGACTTGTTCACACACCCTTTGGGGCGTTACATGTGGCTTTTGGAGTATTGCATGCAAGCCCTCTGCCTCTCTTTACATCCGCTCAGGTGTCTGTGCGAGCTATGAGGGATGTACAATGCCATCATCGACATCTTGTAAGGCACTCATGAAACTTCAATACCTCTTCTGTAGCTTTCGCTTTTTGGAATTGGTGATGGTAACTAGCCTGCCCCCTTGCTGCGTGTACCATACCCATCCTTGATTGTTGACTTGTGCATCAGAGGAATGTAAAGGTCGGTCATGATACCTTGTCGAGGGCTGAAGGCCTCGTTTTCTAGATATTCACCGCTGGAATCCAATGCGTCCATTTCACTTGTAGCTGGAAAGGAATGTACTTTCTCCGTCCAGTGTGTATGGACAAACGTCTCGAGGCATTTGATCCTTTGTTCTAGCTCTTCACGGGTCCTAGGCCTCATAGGCTGGTAATTTTCAGTGGGGGACAATCCATCATCCCTCATGATTGCTTTGCCTTTGTCTTTTTGTGAAGGGCGATCTCGCTCAAGTTTGGTGACCAACCGTCTTGCCGGGTCATCATGATTTCCTCTCTGGTTAGCTAGGACAATATAGTTGTTTGCTGGCCATTTCCAGTTCCGACCTGGCGGTTCGCGTGGACCTGCATTTGGAGATATGTCCAGCGTTATTTTGCGTTGATAAGAGGCCAAACGATGTCAGCTGTTGCGATCATGAAGTCGCCCTTATCCTCAAAGCGAATGTACTTGAGGTCGAGCCAATCATGGACCTGGTCTCTAAGTTGCTGGCAATCGCAGGTTCTATATCCCCAACTATTGTGGAACTTGCAGTGTATGCGGCCCTCCTTGTATTCAATGTAGGGTAAGGCTCAGGCCACTATGACAAGTCCATCATCAATAAGGTCATCTAAGAACTCGTGTGCAAGGTTGACGTTGTAGGTGTACTAGCGAGATGGCCGATGAGCATTGTCATTGCCTTCTTCGCGGCCTCTCTTTAGTGCCCGGCGTCGGTCGTCATCTTCTGGACTTTCAGATAAGTCTAGTGTGATTTTTTGTTGGCCTACTTTGGATGCCCGATGCCGTTTGTCGTCCTTCGGGTAATCAGCCTAGTTCACCTTGACCATGCCAACTACAAGAGGGAAAGGGTCTACGTCTACCAACGAAGCTATGCTGCCCGACGTCTTCAGTTTTAGTGTGCCAGAGTTCAGTCACGTCTGCAACTGATCTCAGAGCTTGACACAATATTTAGTGTCATGATTGTAGACATTGTGAAAGGTACAATATTTCTTGTCTTTCAGCTCCTCCTTGGATGGGATCTTGTGATCCAAGCGTACTTATTTCGCCTCGATCAAGTCATTAAAGACCAAATGGGCGTTCTTTGCGTCATAAGTATATGACTCTTATTCTGGCTTGGTCCATGCAAAGGACTAGATGGTGATTAGCTCTCGTGTCATGTTTAGATTCTTCAACTTGTGAGCCAGTGGCTTGCCAGTTAGTTAAACCGCTCTAATGTCCTCATGGTCTTGATCAGCATCAGTTTCCTCATGCCTTTGATAATAAGGATCATAAGTAGGGGATTGCAAGCTTAGTGCCCCTACTGTTCTATTTTTCCCTGGCATGTAGGTCCCTTTAGAGGTATTTGCCTTCTCATCAATCCCGTTGAGAATCATCTCATAGCTTCCGACCTTATTAATTAGGTCACCCATAGATGTGAAGCGTTCCCTGTAGTGCTTCAGCCACTGGCGATGCTCAAGGTCTCGAATTGTCAACTTAATGGCTTCCTCCTTAGGTAGCAGGTAATCGCACTTGACCTGCTGTATTTTAAAGCGTTAGAGGAATGAGACTTCAGACTCCATGCTTTGCTTGCTCATCTGGGTGAGAGATTCGAGGCCGAATTCTTGCTCGATGGTGTTGTAGGTCTCTCGGAAAAGCCTTTCCATGGTAGACCAATCTGTAATTGACCTAGGCTTCAGTCTGGAATACCAGCTGAAAGCGGCTCCGGACAGAGAAGTCCCGAAAAACTTAAGTTTGAGAATATCATTATTCCCATATTGACCGCATTGGACTTTGAAGCGGGTCATATGGGTTGATGCATCTTCCCTTGTCTCCCCATAGAAAGTTGTAAAGACAATGTTCTTAAACCCTTTTGGGGAAAGGGTATTGTGCCACACTATCAGCGTATGGGTCAGGATATTGCAAGTCATCATCACCTTTCTCGGTTTGCTCTTTGACTATGCTGGAGATGAGTTGGCGCCAGTCGGCTACCGTCACAGGGGTAGATTCAGCCCCCTCCTCATGGTTTGGCCATGCAGAGAAGCTAGCAACATTCCCGGCATTCTTAAGGGCTAGACTGAAATGGGCTATAATCGAGTCATCTGGTGTCCTGGCCCCCTGATATGGAGAGCTACTAGTGCCCTTCAATGTGGCACCAGAGTTGCGTGGAGGCGGTGTCTTTGAAGTACTAGCTCCCAGCATAAATTGAGGGGTTTTCTGGGCCCCAACCTTCATATTAGCCTAAGGGCGCTCATTAGGCGGGATGTACCTGGATGAACCCTCGGTTGCGCCCGTGCCAATAAGGTTGAGGGCATGATTCTTTGGGGCTTGAGACCTCATCCAGTCTTCCACCTTTCTTGCTCCCGAAGAAAGATGCATTTTACTAATCGAGTAGCTTGGTATCTTGTTTGTCCAAGCGACAAGTTTGCTTGTCCACGGTTGCGTGAGTACGCTTCAAGGTCTCCGTGTTTTGATCTAAATCCTTTTGGATTCGTTGGAGGGGCCCTTCAACTAAGCTCTGGTTTTCCGTGAATTGGCCTGCAAGGTGACTGTATTCCTCGCTGAGGACAACGAGGTTTTCATGGTTAGCCTCACAAAGGGTTCTATCCTTTTTAGCCACTTCAGCAAGGTTTGAGACGCTCTGTTAAGTGGCCGAGACCTGAGTTGTCAATGTGGTCTCGTTGAAATCTGTGTTTTGATCTAAATCCGGCCTTTGAGCTCTTCGAGCATCTGGAGGATTTGCTTCGTAGGTAGAGAAGATCTTGAGTCTTGGGTTTGTTATGAGCCTACCAATGTGGTCTCGTTGAAATCTGTGTTACTAAACTAAGTAAGAACCTTTTTTTTGTGAGAGATCGGCAAGCCGCACTGTTATAGAGCTTGTACCGTGGTGATTTGTGCTTGAGACAAGAAATTTGGGGTTTCTTGTACGGTGTTTCTCATGATTTCCCAATGGTGACATGTTTGTACTCCTTGTCCCACTGGGCATGCTAATGTTTTGGCCACGATACTCAGTTGGGTTGTAGAGGTAACTAGCGATACCAAAAGTAAACAAAAGGGATGCGGGGCTTGCCGCCGTGTGGACGCAGAATGAGAATGGGCTGGTTTTTAGACTTCTAAACAAGCAGAGGCTTCGGTTCCACCTAGCAGACGAGGGATTAAGATTAACCTTTTCCATCTGCAGTCGATACTCACCGTTCATAGCGAGCAGAGCAACAAACTGGGATAGTAATCAGGGTCGAGACCGAAAGGACTCTGTAGACTAAGGGCAGGAATGTGCTTAGCGTTAGGGTTTCGAGAAGCTAGAAGATTTGTATTTGTTGTATGATTTAATTGTGTGTATACAATGACCCTCGACCTCTCCTTATATAGTGACTCGCACCCTGCTAGAAGAAATGCAATCACAATCTAATTTGGACATGACAATTAGAATACCACAAGGACACTGTTTCACTCGCACGAACCAATCATCCGCACCACACGTATCCAACCGCACAATGAACTTCGCTTAAGTCACTGCCTTCGCGCTATCCAACTGTAGACTCTTATGCGAACTCAAACAACGAGCATCCTTAACTCACAGGGTGCTACATTTCTTGTGGAAACCTTTCTCGCACACTCCCAAAGCTCGGGATACTTAAAAGACTTTATATTAAAAGGGCCATAGGTATTAGCTCAAACGCTATCAAAAACTTATTATGCAGTCTTAAACCAAAATATCCACTAGGCTCAAATATGCATATATGAGGTCAAAGCAAAGTTTGTCGATCAGAGACCTACACTACCAGAAGAATGGCTTTAGCTGACGAAAATAAAAAAACCAGGCCAACGAATTTTTTTTCGTCGGCTAAAGTGGACTTTAGACGACGAAATTTTCCTTCGTCGGCTAATTTAAAATATTCGTCGATTCGTCGGCTAAATAATTATTTTCGTCGGCTATAGTCTGTGAACTTTAGCCGACAAAATTTTCAAAAGTTTAGCCAAAGAAATTTTCAAAAGTTTAGTCGACGAAATTTTTTAAGAGTTTAGCTGACGATAAAAGATTAGCCGACGAAAAATATAATTTCGTCGGCTAAAGTGTCTTATATTTACATATTTGGACAACAGCTCATCTGGAAAAAAAAAAACTATACGTAGAACCTTCAAACGCAAAAAATTTGTGAAATAAGATATGACCAGAATGGTGAAATACGTCTACGGTTGAAAAATTAAGGTATTTTGGTAAAGTCTCGGTGCCGATAGTTGACTTACCCTTATTATTCACTATGCTGCAGATTTGGCGTTTGATGTCTGATTGACTATTGTGATGCCTAAGCGTTACGGCGCTACGAGTTAGACTCGTTGCTAATGCCATGATGTACAGGCTTTTTTGGCCATCTGAGTCCGTTTAGGGCTTGAAAATGCAGTTTTCTTATTTTCGATTAGAGTTAACCCTTTCGATCGAGCCCTTAACGTTGTCGAATCTAGTTGAATTTTTTACCATAGACATATTTCATCATAATGATCATATCTGATGGTCGAATTTTGGTTTGTGAATTTTAGTCATCGGAATCACAATGTGTCTACTATTTACCGTTATTCGGGTTTATGGGAAGCCCTATCGTCGGAAGGTAAATGTCTCAAAATTATTATATGGGCAGTTGCGCCTCATCTACGTGAGAGTTTTTTGTGTGAAATGTTTGACCAAACTACGTAATATAGAGGGAGATATGAGCGTTTTCGTGTGATAAGTAACGATGGATTAGGGTTGACCGTTTCGATCGAGCCCTTAACATTGTCGGATCCAGTTGAACTTTTTACCACAAACATCTTTCGTCATAATGATCATATCTAACGGTCAAATTTTGGTTTGTGAACTTTACTCATCAAAATCACAACGTGTCTACTAATGTTGTATAACTTGGTTAATAGGTTATACAACTTTCACTACCAGAAGAAAGGTTATAGCCGACGAAAAAAAAAAAACCAGGCCGACGAAGTATTTTTTCGTCGGCTTTAGTGGGCTTTAGAGGACGAAAATTTCTTTCGTCGGCTAAGGTAAATTTTCGTCGGCTATGATGTCCACTTTAGCCGACGAAATTTTATTTCGCCGGCTATTTTAAATTTTCGTCGGCTATGACACACTTTAGCCGACGAAAAAAAATTTCGTCGGCTAAATAATTTATGTCGTCGGCTAAAGTGCATAAACCATGGCCGACGAAATATTTAAAGGTTTAGCCGACGAAATTCATAGTCGTCGGCTAAAGTGCTTTATATTTGCAGATCTGGGCAGCAGCAGCTCATTTCGAAAAAAACGGAAAAAAAAACGGGAGAAGAAAAAAGGGGAGAAAAAGTTTGGGTGTTGTCGAAATCTGTCCATAATCAGTTTGTGGAGCCATATATATATAGGTACGTATATGTATATATATGTTGATTAATTGAGTTTTATTTGAGTTGATCGATTTTAATTAGTGTGATTAATTGAGTTTATTGATTTTGATTGTGATTGAGTTGATTAATTTTGAGTACGTTGGATGTATATATATATGTGTTGATCGATTTGGTTGATGATTTGAATTGATAATATATATGAATTAATTTGTTGTTAATAAATAGTAAATATATATATATATATATGTTAATATTAATTTATAATATTATTGTGTTGATATGGTATGAAGTTGTTGATGATATATATGAGTTCATAATGATAATTTTGTAATTAATTAGTTGTAGTACGTACGTACGTAGAATATATATATACTAAATGAATTGAGATTTTATATATGACATGAAATTTTATTAATAATTAGCTAGCATCGTTATAAATATATATATATTTTGTTATATTTTCAGGATATGGATAAGAGTTGGATTTCGCTTCCAAAATGGGACAAAAGATACGGTGCAGGAGTTATGAGTTTTCTAGAATATGCGATGGATAATGCTAACGGGAATACAATTTTCTATTGCCCGTGCACGAACTGTCAGTGTCGCAGCGATATGTATCGATTTCCCATTGACAAAGTATGGCAGCACCTGAGGAGAAACGGGTTTTGGGAGAAGTACACATGTTGGTTATATCACGGTGAAACATCATCAGGGGGTCCGCATGATCATGGCCAATTTTCCGAGACGGGCAGTGCTAGTACATCCAACGATCCAACAACGACATTCATCAACGACATGTTTCCTTATGAGAGCGGTGTATGCGCTCAAGGACAGTATATGCCTGACCCGGTGCAGCCCTTCCCTAGAGCTGTGAACACTGCTGGTATTGAAAAGTACAACAAACTGCTTGCTTTCCAACAGACCCCTGTGTACCCCGGTTGTCAGAAGACCGTTCTTGAAAGTGTGATGGACGTAATGAGGATTAAAGTTGAGACAAAATCGACTGTGAAGGCTGTTGATGAGTATCTACAGTACACTGCTTCGATGCTGCCCAACGGTCATCGTCTTCCTACCACTCATCGGAAGGTCCGATGTATCCTGAAAGATCTTGGGCTTTCCTACATCAAGATCCATGCATGCAGATATGACTGCGTTCTCTTTTGGGGTAAAGATCCAGAAGGGAATGACATTGGTGGCCTTGACGCATGTCCGGTATGTCACACTGACAGATATAAGCTGACTCCTGCAGGCAACAGGAAACCTGTAAAGGTACTTCGGTATTTCCCTTTGACGGATAGGTTGGAGCGGTTGTACATGTCTTCACACACGGCCGAAGCGATGAGATGGCACGCTGATAGGGAATTGCATGACGAAGATACCCTTATACACCCTGCTGACGGGGAGGCTTGGAAGCATATAGACAGGGAGTTTCCTCAATTTGCGTCAGAGGTCCGAAATGTGAGGCTCGGGCTCTCATCCGACGGGTTCAACCCTTTTGGGAACATGAGTCTGCAATACAGTATATGGCCGGTGATTTTGGTACCGTACAACCTTCCCCCATGGATGTGCATGAAGAAGGAGTACAATATGTTGAGTTTGTTGATTCCGGGGCCCGGTTATCCGGGGAAGTGTCTCGATGTGTACTTGAGACCTTTGATTGAAGAGCTTAAATTTTTGTGGGACGTTGGTCATCCCACTTATGACAAGTACACGCACGAGATGTTCCAGATGCATGTCATGGTTGTTGGCACCATCAGTGTTTTTCCTGCCCGTGGGATGTTGTCGGGCAACGTTGTTAGGGGATACAAGGCTTGTCCAGAGTGCCTTAGCGATGAGGGGAGCAGCAGTCATTGCAACAAGATATGCAGATTGGGTCACCGTGCTTTCCTTCCATATGATCACGAATGGCGGTTCGATGAAAAGGCATTTGATGGGACCGTAGAACACGGCGTGCCTCCCAGAAGATGGACGGGGGAAGACATTTTAGCGGTGCTTAATGAGTACGATTTTGGGCAGCTCAGCAATCATCCCAACATTGTGGCGGCTATACCTGAAAGACCCGACAGGTACAAATTCTGGACACATAAGAGCATATTCTGGGAACTCCCATACTGGAGTAAGTTGTTGATCAGGCACTACCTGGATGTGATGCACATAGAAAAGAATGTGTGCGACAGTGTGGTGGGCACAGTGCTGAATTTGGAGGGGAAGATGAAAGACGGTCCTAAGGCACGCATTGATCTAAAAAAATGCGAAATAAGAAGACATTTGTGGTTGAAAGAAGGGAAGAAAAAAATGCCTCAAGCTCCTTACACCGTGAAGCCTGACCAGAAGAACCTAATTTTCAGGTGGATGAGTTGTGTGAAGTATCCTTCAGGCTATGCAGGAAATATTGCCCGGTGTGTGAACTTCCGGGACAATAAGATGTACGGGTTGAAGAGTCATGACTGTCATATCCTGCTGCAACGTCTCTTCCCTGTTTTCATTCGACCGTTCCTTCCCCGTCAGGTGGTGGAGCCGTTAGTAGCGTTGGGAAGGTTTTTCCAGAAGTTATGCACATGGGAAGTGTCTCGATGTGACCTCCGGGAAATGCAAATGGACATCATTTATATCATGTGTAAATTTGAGAGGATATTTCCTCCAAATTTTTTTGACATCATGCCTCACCTGATGATCCATCTTCCCGAGCAATTGTTGCTTACCGGTCCAGTACACTACACTTGGATGTATCCCATGGAAAGGTACGTTTTTTACTTTCATGAATTCCTCAATACATATACATGTTCAATAATCATAACATTTTGCAACTTGATTTACAGGCAACTTGGAGACTACAAAGATTATGTGGCTAATAAATCCGCTCCTGAAGGATGTATAGCTGAAGCATATATTGCGCACGAGTGCGTCAGCTACATGAAGTTGTATTTAGGAGCGTTGAAGGAAACTCCGCAAACCATGCCGGTAGATGTACCGAAGTTCAATCTTTCCATAGTCTCCAGTGATGTTGAAGTGTATGGAATTTTGCCAGACTCCTACAAGTTGCAACCGCATGAGCTAGTCATTGCCCACTGGTGGGTATTGATTAACTGTCCAGAAGTTGAATACTGGAAAGACATCCATCTCAATCATCCCAACATTCAAGGTGATCTCGAGTACCACAACAGGGAGTTCGCAGATTATTTTGGCGGTTGGGTACGTAATTTAATTTTTCTCTACGGGTTTATGTTTATTGCATAATTATCCATATTTACAGTTGAGATGGTTGGTTGCAGATGAACCATATTCAATCTGATGGTCACCCAAATTGGTCGCACGAACTAAGACTTCTAGCCATGAAGCCGATAGTGTCAAGAGTTTATCCGATGTGCAAGGTGAATGGCGTGCAATTTATATGCGACCAAAGAGACAGCAGAAAGAGAACACAGAATTCTGGGGTCATGGCACATGGTGGGCGGAATGGAGTTGACTATTACGGTGTTCTTGATTCAGTGGTGGAACTCGTTTACGGTGAAGGCATGACAGTGCACCTCTTCAAGTGTAGATGGTTTGATACTAGGCCGCAGAGCATGAAGACCGATCAGTACGGAATATTATCGGTGAACACTGCTACAAGTTCTTACGAGGATGACCCCTTCGTTTTTGCCACATCGGTAAAACAAGTGTTTTATCTTGATGACCTTGCTAAGGGTGACGCGTGGAAAGTAGTCAACCTTGTGCACCCTCGAAACATTTATCGGGCGGCTACACTTGGAGAGGCCGAAGACGAGGAAGAAGATGTTGCGTATCAAGAGCCCAACGCAATAGGTATTCCTAACTCCTCTACCATTCGCCTTAATAATTTTAAAGCGGGTCGTTCGGTGCGAATTCGTGATGAAGAGCCAAGGCTTGTTGATGTTGATCCAAATCAAGAGTCAGACGAAGACCCTGGCGATGAGGAAATACATATATTACCAGATATTAATTCTGACACCGAAGAAGACTCATCGGATGATTCCGATTACGAGCCTTAGTTTTAATGTATGATTCCGATTAATTTGTATAATTTTTCAAAGACTTTTTCCTTTATAGTTTACACATGTTAAATTCATATTTCAGTTATGAATATATGAGATTTTGGTGATACATGATGAACAGGGTTTTTTAAATGTATGGTTTATGAATATCCAGAAGTTTTTTTTTCCCTGTTTTTTTACTTTAGCCGACGAAATATACTATAATTCGTCGGCTAAGATATTTTTTGCCGACGAAAAAAGCCTTAATTCGTCGGCCATAGATGTTTTTTATTTATTTTTATTACACACATTATCCGACGAAATAAACTGTAATTCGTCGGCTAAACTACCTTAGCCGAAGAAAAAAGACTTAATTTCGTCGGCTAAACTTGTTTTTTATTTTTTTTAATTACTCACTTTAGCCGACGAAATACTCTGTAATTCGTCGGCTAATATGGTTTTTGCCGACGAATAACCTAATAATTCGTCGGCTATAGTTATTTTTTTTATTTTTTAATTACATACTATAGCCGACGAATATGTTAGGGTATTCGTCGGCTAAACCCTAAAATATTTCTATTACCTACTATAGCCCTATGTTCGGTGGTTATTTTGCGTAAAATTTTTATACGACTTGTTGCGTGTCATCGGTTTGAAACTATTTTCAGTTGGAGGTCCGGCCAAAATACGTAATTTAAACGGTCGAACGACCTTTTCCGTGCGTTTAGGGGTTTGACTTACGAGATTGACCGTCCGGATCGAGCCCTTATTCTTTTCAGATCAAGTTGAATATTTTCCCATACATGTATTTTATCATGATGGTCAGATCTGACGGCTGGATTTGTGTTTCTCAAGTTTGATCATCACGATCACAACATGTGTACTAATGTTGTATAACTTGTTTACCGAGTGTTATGTAAATGTTCCGTTTCAAAAACAAACTATACGTAGATCCTTCAAACGTAAAAAAGTCGTGAAATAAGACATGACTAGAATGGTCTCCTCCCGGTCTCCTCCCTCCTCCCTCCCGGTCTCCTCCCTCCTCCCTGCAAGGTAAACACTTTGCAGCTGATTCACTTCTGTTAATCTTCTTCATTTTCCGATTTGCTGCTTTGATTGCTCACAAGATTATGATTCAGTTTTGGATTACAATAGTATGGTTGTTCATACAGTATTTCCCTTTGTTGCTTTTGGATCGTTGGGTGTATTGTTTGGATTTTGAGGATACAAGTTACTGTGATTCATGAATAAATACACACTTTGGTTGGTTTGAATCTTATGTGCTTCTCTTCTGATCAGACTGCTAGTTCCGATGTTATTACTCCAAATTTTGATGTTATAATTGGATTTTGATGTTATAATTGGATTTTGATGTTATAATTTTGATGTTATAATTGGATTTTTGATGTTATAATTTTGATGTTATAATTTGATGTTATAGTTTATAATTTTGATGTTATAATTTGACGGTGACTAGGATGAATCATGTGCAAATTTGCTATAGTATGAGAACATTTCCCAACATAATAAAAGAATATGCGCTAAAAAAACAGAAACCAAAACGTATTAATAATTTTATAATACGTATTAATAAAAGAACATTATTAACACATGTTAATAAATTATTAATAAAAGAACATTAATAAAAGAACATTATTAATAAATTATTAAATTTATTAATAATTTAACACTAGATTAACTAGAGAATCGGGATGAAAACGCGAAGTTGAAGAAAGGAATAAAACTTGTAATTTAATTTTTATTAATTTAATTTGTGTTAATTAAATTTGTCTTAATTAAATTGGTGTTAATTTAATTTGTGTTAATTTAATTTATGTTAATTTAATTATGTTAGTTTATGTGTTTATTTTTGAATATATGTGTTAATTTATTTTTGATTTCGAATTTAGTTTTACGATATGTTAGTTAATTTATCCATGTTGATATATATAATATTGTTATGTAAGTAAAATATATATATATATATATCTATATATATATTGGTATGTGCGTGTATATATTTATTGAATAAGTATAATTTTAAAAATGTATAATTTTTTATAAAACAAAGACAAAATAATCTAAAGCCTTTAATTAACATTATAAATAGGATGAGCGGCTTTTTTCGATCGAAGAAGAGTTCGAAGGGCCAAAGGTCCGAATCGTCTGAGGGAACCTCTAGCAACCCTCAAACGACGTTTCAGAGCCACATGACAGCCAGACGTGCGAGCCTTCTGGAGACGGCGCCGGAGGTGCCCGTTTCATCGAGGCAGGCGGCCGTCCCTCGTTCCCCGAGGCCCTTGACGGAGGTGTCTGCACCTCGTATGCCCGAGATACACCGGGCGCCCACTCCGGGTCCTACTTCTTCGGATAGTGGGTCATCTGGGGTACAGATGCCGCCGCCTCATCTGTTCCTTCCGCGGATGATACCGGCGATACCTGTAGTCGATGACTCAGGGACACCGATTTATCCACTGCCCCCGCCAGTGGCTCCATCAGCGGCGTACCGGTTCCTGCCTTTTGATACGCCTCTTATTTCTGCGAGGGTATCATCATCGGCGACAGAGCCGGAATCCGTCGCGAACTCCTCAGGTAATCAGTCAGGCAACTTGATTACTTTTAAAGGGTCATATATATATATATATATATATTTTAATAATCAATTTGGCCGAATCATGTCATAGGCACAAAGAAGAAGAGAGGCCCCGTCACAGGGAAAGCTCTCGAGAAGATGGTGAGTACCATGGGGAGGATCCCCATCGATACTGACGGGGATGGCCACGCAGTATCGGGCGGGAAGTCAAGGATGTACTCCGGCCGCGTGGGTGCTCTCATTAGGGATAGAGTCCCTATGTTGTGGTCCGACTGGGGCGAGGTCCCGCAGGAGGTTAAGGACATGGTCCACAACGCGATGTCGGTGAGTTTACAAAATAATATTATGTATTAAATTGTTGATTTCTCGAAAAGCTAAACTAATAATAATCGGTTAAATGCAGGTGTGGTTTGAGGTTCCCGAGCACCTGAGGGACAGCTGGGCTGACGTTGTGCATGGGGGAAGGTACGTTGGGAAGTTAATGAAAAACAATTTTGTATGTGATATTAATAATATTTCTAATATTTTTGTTGTATTTGTAGGTACAAGGAGTGGAAGAACGAGCTGCGGACCCATTGGACTAAGCACGGGAACGCACGTTCTGGTACCCCTACTGAGTTCCAGTACAGGGAGTACGAGTGGCGTTGGCTTCTGACATCAGAATTCAACAACCCTCGTAAACAGGTATTTAAATAAATTAGTTAGTTAATTTAAAAATAAGTACGTGCGTTTTAAAATATTCTACTAATAGTTTACTTTTTTCTTTGAAGGCGGTTTCCCGGGTGAACGCTCAGAACCGGCAACGCAACACAAGGAACCATCATGCCGGTTCTAGACCGTTCGGTGTCTTCATGGACGAGGCGGCCAAGGAACATCCAGAAGTCAACCCCTACGTCTATACGTACGAGAAGGCATATCCTGACTCCCAGGAGGATATTGTAAGTCACTTTACGTTTTTAAATTTTTCAATTTATGTAAAAATTTTAATTAATAATTTTTTTCCTATCCATATAGGCGAGGGTGAGGGAGGCTAGTGACGAGGTCCTGAGTACCTTAGTGAGGGAGGCATGGCCGGAGACGCAGGATTCCGAGATGTCCGAAGCCATGTCCCGGATCGACAATTCGGATCCGACGATTGGGGCGAGGATCATGGGCAGAGCCTTCCCACCGAGAGAAAACAACTTCTACTGCCGAGGTCTAGGAAATAGAGGCGAGGGGGTCCTGAAGACCACTCCAGGATTTCAACGAAAGGCAACCTCGACGAGTAGCTGCACCACGTCCATGATCAACAGGACGACTCAGCTAGAGTCGGAAGTTCAGAGACTACGAGAACAGCAAGCTGCTCAAGCTGCTCAGGCTGCCTCGCAGGCTGCCTCGCAGCAAGCCTATATTGCCTCGTTGGCAGCCTTTAATACCGCGCAGGCAGCCTATGTTGCCGAGATATATGCCATCCAGCAGGCCCAGCAGCAGCAGATGTTGCAGTACATGCAGGACTTTGCAGCTGCCCAGAGTCAGGGACTTCCGCCTCCGCCCATGCCTCCGCCCATGACGCTACCCCAGCCGCCGCAACCTCCGCAGCAACCCCCAGAAGATGACTTCAATTTAGACGATATAGACTTTACGTAGTTGATAATATACTTTTATGTAAATTGATACTTTTATGTAGTTCATATATTCTTTTATGTGTTTGTTGTTGGTTATATGAAATTGTTAAATATGTCTTTTGCAGCTTGCATGGAATGGTAATTCAGAAATTTCGGGGTTTTTTTTTTTACTGGAATGCGCTTATAGCCGACGAAAAAAGCCATAATTCGTCGGCTAAAGTTTTTTTTTTTAAAAAAAAAAAGTTTAGCCGACGAAATAAGCTTTAATTCGTCGGCTAAATGTCTATAAGGCCGACGAAAAATACAATATTTCGTCGGCCATAGATGTTTTATATTTTTTTTATTACAAACTTTAGCCGACGAATTGTTTAAATTATTCGTCGGCTAAAGTTTGGAAGATAACCGACGACATTATTCGTCGGCTATAGTTCATACTTTAGCAGACGAAATAATGTCGTCGGCTAAAGGTTGGACTATAGCAGATGATATTATTTCGTCGGCTATAGTCATACTATAGCCGACGAAATTATTTGTCTCGTCGGCTAAAGTCATTACAGACGACCCTTTCCCGACGACACTATAGCCGATGAACCTTCGTCGGCTAAGGTTGAAGCCGACGAATTTTTTTAACAGGCCGACGAAAATTTTTCGTCGGCTAAACTGCCTGTTCTGGTAGTGTTTGTAAACCAACTCTACATAGGAAGCAAAATTATCAAAAATCTCGTGAAATAAGATGTGTTCAGAATGGTGAAATATGGCTATGGTTCAAAAATCATGTAAATCGGGTAAAGTCTCGGTGCCGATAGTAGCGGTCAACCCTATTTACCGTTATTATTTCCTATGGGGCCGGGAGCCCTATCGTCGGAAGGTAAATGTCTCAAATTTTTTATATAGGCGGTTGCGTCTCATCTACGTGAGAGTTTTTCGTGTGGAAGGTTTGACCAAACTACGTAATATAGGGGGAGAAATGAGCGTTTTCGTGAATTTATAGACTTTAGCCGACGAGATATTAAAAAGGTCGTCGGCTAAGGTCAAAAAATTTCAAAATTTTTTGGGCGGTAAACCAAAGTTGGAGGAAAATTTTTAAATGACTTTAGCCGATGAAAATATATGAAAAGTCGTCGGCTAATGCCGAAAAATTTTCAAAATTTTCAACCAACACTTTTTGGCGGTCAACCAAAATTTTCAAAAGAGTTTAGCTGACGAAAATAAATAATTTCGTCGGCTAAAGTTCTTTATATAACCGAAGATGGATGGTAAGAAGTCTATTATCTGCCAGATTTTCTTCTCGGGCTAGCTCCGCCGTCAAGCCACCAGAGACCGCCACACTTGTCCCAAAAGCTTCGATGTCGTCTCTACTTCATTGCTGGATAGGTGGTGCATCGAGTGGCGCCGCCGTGAGGGATAAATCTAGCTCCAAAACTCCGCTAGTTCGGATTCGGTGTTTCAAAATTTTCAACCAACACTTTTTGGCGGTCAACCAAAATTTTCAAAAGAGTTTAGCTGACGAAAATAAATAATTTCGTCGGCTAAAGTTCTTTATATAACCGAAGATGGATGGTAAGAAGTCTATTATCTGCCAGATTTTCTTCTCGGGCTAGCTCCGCCATCAAGCCACCAGAGACCGCCACACTTGTCCCAAAAGCTTCGATGTCGTCTCTACTTCATTGCTGGATAGGTGGTGCATCGAGTGGCGCCGCCGTGAGGGATAAATCTAGCTCCAAAACTCCGCTAGTTCGGATTCGGTGTCGATATATGGATAAGTTGAGTTTGATTAGTACGTCACTATTTGGTGAGTTCTATATATGGATAAGTTGAGTTTGATTAGTACTACATTCTCCTAGAATTTGGTAGCTCGATTCGGTGTGTTTGAAGAGAATAGAAGATTTGAAGTTGTTAGGGTTTAAAATTGGGGATTTTTATATTTTCAGTCGATTGACCTGTTTAGGCTTAGAATTGAGCTTCGACTTCTTCTAGAAAGTTGTTCGAAATGTTGAGAGGAAGATTCTGTCAAATTTTGGTCGTGATTGGAGGTGGCCGAAAGTTTCTGCAGTTTTTTTTCAAAACCCAGCAACTTTAGCCGAGGATATTTAAACACTATATTCGTCGGCTATAGTATTTTTTAATTTTTTATAAGGTTTAGCGGACAAATAATGGCATGTTTCGTCGGTTATAGTTATTTTTTAATTTTTTTTATAAGGTTTAGCCTACGAAATATTTTATATTTCGTCGGCTATAGTTATTTTAAAAAATTTTTTTTACAAGGTTTAGCCGACGAAATATACTAAATTTCGTCGGCTATATTGTTATTTTTAATTATTTATTACACACTTTAGCCGACGAATATCTTAATTGGTTCGTCGGCTAAAGTTTGGGAAAAAAACCGACGACATGTTTTTCGTCGGCTAACTGTGGGACTATAGACGACGAAAAAAAATTTTGTCGGCTAAAGTACGTCATCACCGACGACCCTTTCCCGACGACACTATAGCCGACGAATTAAGATAACATTTTCGTCGGCTAAAGTGCTTGTCCTGGTAGTGCTAGTTTATATCACTCAAATGTTGCACACGTACTTATGAGTTTGTTTATCATACTATATGGTATGTCATGCCTATTGCAAATGTGTCTAATTGTATGACACATGTGAGTTTTTGAAGGATAAATAGTTATTACATAGTCATTTAATTGCTTCTTCAATTAATGATGACTACATATTATGTAAGGTATACTATACTATATATATGGTATACGTACTAGAATTTTCCACGTACTTAAGTCATCAAGCAACTTGGTGTTAGTTTAGAGTAGAAGGTTGCACTTAAATGCTTCAAAATTGAATGATGAAACTATGGAAAAGAAACCCTCTGATATCAACCTGTGATCGATCGATCAACTTGAAGGGAAATTTTAATTAAGTGAAGGATCCTTAATTAGGATATGTGTGGAATCTAGTGTACGTGCTAATGTGCTTTATAGTAGCAAGAACCAAAACAATGTCGGTGATCGATCTGTGTTTGCTTGAAGTTGTAGCCAATATTAACAAAGGAGCTAGCTAGGTAGGTTAATACCAAATCCCATAGCAAAAAGGAGAGTAAGCATGACATCATGCATGTAAGATTAGGGGCCGTTGCCTTGGTTTTATCTTTTACTTGCGTTAATCAACAAAGGTGCACAGAGGGCAGAATCCCCCAGATCGATCGAGTTGATATCGAGGGAGAGGTTTAACTTGCTTCGTTATAGAAACAAAAGGCAGTAATGACAAAAGAGGCCCAGGAAGAAGTTAATGGCCGCCCGGCCTCTGTTATCTTTGCATGAACTACTGCCACCTGCACGTGCAGCGCCGGCGGAATTCAATGTTGTCTTGGCCGGTCGGCCCCCCCCCCCTCCGCCGCTCCATCATTCATCGCCGCCCCCCACCCCCACCACATATTCATTTCATTACCAAGAACAAGCCCCACCTTATATTTCTCTCTGCTCACTAGCTCCTTCATCATTCATCAATGTCGTTTTGTATTTTTGTTTACAGATATTATTCACGGCATCTAAAACTTCCTTATTACAACCTCACGCAAAGGGTTAGCAAATCCTCTTAAAGAGTGTTAAATCTTTGATCAAAAGTAACAATATATGTTATCGAATTAGTTTAGGTATAAATAATTTGTTACTCTTTGAGATCTACACTCATTAATTTAGAGTAACGTACCGTAAGAAGCTTGAATCGTTTTCAAATAAAGCATGAATCGCTTTCATATATTTGAAATTATGCATACCAAGATATGTAATTCCGATCGAGTACTTGCCAAGACATGATTGTAAACCAAATTAGCGGCCACGACTTTTGTCACCTGAGCATGTTAAGATCTATAATATTGTCTCCATGGAGAGAATAACCATGCAAGGAATTAATTAAGGGATCATAGTTCCTGAAGAAACTAGGAATAACGATAATCAACGAGAAACCCAGTGAGGGAGAAGTCAAATTTATGGAGGCAAACTTGAAGATACCAATAATTCTAGTCAAGACAATCATAAGCCATAAGGTCTAGCTTCACAGCATTGCTTCAACTAACCTGACTAGATCCTCTTATTGAAACTGAAAGTTATAACTCGATATATATAATATTCATGAGTAAATGAATACTCTTGAGAAAAGGTCTTGATTTCTTTAAAATGAAAGGTCTTTGATCATTTAGCCTTAAACGATCGATCTTAGAGATGACCTTATACACAGTAATATATATGTACGTAGAGGTGGAAACATGCACCTTGGACCAGATGAGTCACAAGTTTCTTCAAAGCTTTATTGTAGTTTGGTACGTATAGTCTTCAATTCTTCTTCCATTTATTATGCTATATTTTCCTTTTTAGGGTTTTAATGACTTGTCTACAATAATATACTCTACCTTTCGTACGACATTGACAAGTATAGGGAATGAGAGAAGTACTTAGAGCAAGTCCACCTCTTAGGTCTTTATTGGTAAGACTTGGGTTATGGGCAAGACCTGGATCACCACGTGACAGTGATTTTGAGCTGCAGTTTCTACCAACTATTTATATTTCTGGGTCGCCATGTGGCAACGACTGTTTATTGAATTTTATATAAGGTATTTTGAATGTGAATAATGATTTTATATATAAATAAAATTATGATTAAATAAACAAAATGACACATTGAAATTAATATTTATTTCATGACTTAAATTGACAGGCCAAACATAGAAAAAACAAAATACAATTATTTAAAAATAATACAAACATAACATAAAAAAAACACAATGTAGATATTCATGTTGCCTTGCCTAGGGTGATATGTATCTATAGAGGATCGTATAATTTTATTTTAATATTTTCTTGCTTACCTCGTTCGGATTTTTGTAGCATTTTCCATTCAGTTTAATTCATTTAATTAAAAAAAAAGTGACATTTCTAGGGTCATCGGATTCGTTTTTTGGAAGTAAACCAACGGTGCAGATTAATTGACCGTTGGGTTTAAATATTCAAAAGGTGAGCTTTAGGCTTGATGCGTGGCGTGCATGTGGGGCTGGGTTTCCACGGAATATGACAAAAACACTACGCGCTGGGCTCACGCGTCTTCTCGTCACTTCTGCTCCTCGCGTCTGCTGCTTTTGCATGTAGCTGACGTCTGCAGGGCCCTGCGTTTTGGGCTGAGGTGGAAACGAAGGCCCTGGTCTTCAGAAATGGAGGCCTGGGTCATAGGTCTGACCTAGGTGAAGGTCTGGTTTAAAAAAAGTTGTGTGGGTGGACTTGCTTTATTTTTGCTAGGTCTTTTTTGACATGGATTAAGCCCTGGGTCATGCTTTTAAGCTTAGGGTGGACTTGCTCTTACTGATAAATAAATACTCTCTACTCTAAAACTAAGCATGGATTTCCTCAACTGATGGTAAATTCCAATAAAGCATGGGTTTCAATTAAGTGATGAGAATATTTCTTAAGGATAATCAAACACGTCTTTGATTAATTACTTGATAGGTAGTAAAAGGCGGAACAAATTCTACTCACCAAGGTGCACTTGTACTATTATTGTGCAAGTCCTTAAATCGTCGTATGCCAAAATCTATTGAAGACTACAGACCCTAAGTTTAAGTTTCTTCCTTTCATTTTTATTTTTGATTTGATCAAATTAGACGCTTATAATAAGAATACCTATTACTCGATCTCAGGTCCTCACCTCTTATGTTGAAAACACTTAGGACTATTATTTCTTTTGTTTCAATTTTGTTAACGGTATTAGAATACAAGCATGATAATGCGACGTGGATGATCGAATCAAAATATTACATATTAGTTGCTTAGCTTACTTGCACTTTGGTGCGTAGAAGAATTTTCAAATAAAAAGTCACGCCATGTTCAAGGAGTAATTATTGGTAAATAAATTGCCAAAATATATTTCTTTTAATCGGCGACTATGGTATATATTTGGAACCCCCTTTTTTTTGGTCAAATGAAAACTTTATTTGGAACCCCTTGAGCAACTAACCTTCTTTATTGAATTAAACATCAAGCGGTGCTGATGTTTAGGGTTGCCAAAGGTATGATTGAGGATTGCCAAAGGTATGTGAGTGCGTTTAATTTTTTTCAGCTTCAACATGTTTGTCGTGAAACAAATAGTGTGGCGAATAGACTAGCCCACTTTGCTAGATGCAATAGCTATGATGATTTTAGTTTATTAGATGAGACACCTGCTATTATTCAGGATGTTCTCTATGAGGATCTTTGTAATAGTTCTTTGGTACATCGGGGTTCAGGTTATATGTCCCCCTCGATGTAAAATTTTATTTCAATAAATGAAACCGGACGTTGGGCTGAGCCTCCCAGCTAGGTTGGGTTCCAAACCTCTTTTCAAAAAAAAAAAAAACATCAAGCGGTGCTGATCTTGTTAACCATGTAAAGGTAGTTATGAGATTTACTATTTAGCCATTACTATATATACCATGTTTTGTACACTGTTCATCATCATTGAGAATACAAGATGGAGTGGTTTTTCATGTACCTCTATTGCGTTTTTTACTTTCTGATCTGCTCTTTCATTTACAGTAATCCATGAATCCTATCAGATCTTACCCGGGTTCCTCAAAATTTGCATCGACGATTATTATTTATAGAAGAGCCTCACTAAGAATGGAGTTAGTTCAAATACAATATTTTTTGTATAAACGTATGCTTCAAATTTGCAAACGCATCTGCATCATAGCATTTCTCAGTAACAAATATTGTGGAAATATTAAGACAAAATAAAACAGTTTTGAAAACTATGAATGAAAATATTTTTTGGATCTTTTTTTTGTTACATCCCATCACTCTTTTTCTTCTTTTAGTTTGCATCTTATGATATAACTATTGTGATTATCATTGCTCCCTAGCTAGTCTCGATTAGTATCATGATGTGATATTTATCTTTCTAATGAAACCTCCTAGCAGGTTGAAAAGAAAGTAGGTGAAATACATGATATGAGGGATGTCACTGTCCTTTAGGGTTGCAGCTAGCCTAGCTATAGACCGACTGGCTAGCTAGCAACAGGGTGCGTAGTGTCATTTCTGTGATGGCATACATGGATCTCTACCTCTATCTCCTCTATCTCAATCTGAGAGCCAAAAAGAGCACCTATCTCTCTCCCAACTCTCGAGATATATGCTCACACACGCACGCATAAATCTCTGTAAGTCAGACCTTTCTCCTTAATTACCTTACCTCATTATTCGCATCACCATTTCTTGTCTTTCTTTCTTACTTTCCTCTCCCTCCTTCGGTTTCAGTGCGTGCTCGATCTTCACTCACTCACCGAGCTCCTATATATACTGCATAGTCAGTCAGTGTTTTACTTCATCAATTCACCTGCTGATCGATTCTTAGCTTAGAAAATGTTGGGTTTGATGGAAGAAATGAGTGAGCTGCTGGGGAGGGAAGAGGTGAACGAGCAGGGTCTTCCACCTGGTTTCAGGTTCCACCCAACTGATGAGGAGCTCATCACCTTTTACCTCGCTTCCAAGGTCTACAATGGCGCTTTCTGCGGCGTCGACATCGCCGAAGTCGACCTCAACAGATGCGAGCCCTGGGAGCTCCCAGGTCTGTACATATCTATTCACTACAAACATACCTAGCTAACTAGCTCCATCATTTTCTGTGCTCTATCGATTTCATCATGGTGACTTGAAACTATAATCTAAGCAGCTACGTCCTTCATATATAGTTCATTCCTCGTAATATTTTCCTCAAAGTTCTAATCTTTCCCCTTCATCAATGAACTTATCTTTAATAGCTGAAGCGATTTTAGTTATGAACATCCACTGATAAAGAGTAAACAGATCGATATTATATATGAACCATTGTCTTCTTCTTCTTCTTCTTTTTCATTTTTCTCTTTCTCGTTGAGCAATGTGTGAACCCTTTTCTTGACCAGTTTGATTACTTTGGGTAAATTTGAATTTTTAAGCAAGACTCGTCACTCGTGTATCTACATTCATATGATTATTGAGGCAGAGGAGCTATTATTATGAAACAAAGGAAAAGAAAACAATATGGCAGGGGAGTGGTTATTAATGGCAATATGGCATGCCCTGCTCGCTCCTATATTATTAGCTATAAACGTGATCCCGTCTCTATCAATGTCTTGTCTAACGCAGAGGTTGAGTATGAATCACACAAATGACACACCACCCCTTTAGTTTACTATACTTTTCTGCTCACAAAATCTCCCACCACTGCTCACAAAATCTATAGCTTTGTTTCCGTTCTGGTATATACAAATTTAATGAAACTATGGCGACGATCGAGCTGGTATTGATGATGTAAAACAATGTGGGTGCAGATGTGGCAAAGATGGGGGACAAAGAGTGGTACTTCTTCAGCCTCCGGGACCGGAAGTACCCAACCGGACTGAGAACCAACCGAGCCACCGGCGTCGGATACTGGAAAGCCACCGGCAAAGACAAAGAGGTTTACAGCGTCTCAAGTGGAGCCCTCCTTGGGATGAAGAAGACCCTCGTCTTCTACAAGGGTCGAGCCCCCCGTGGCCAGAAGACCAAGTGGGTCATGCATGAGTACCGCCTCGACGGCGACTTCTCCTCCTACCGCCACACGTGCAAGGTAAAAACCCTACCCACCACACGTGCGCCGGAACATGTTTTTTCACCTTCTCTACCTTTCTTTCTTCTCTGTCGTTTAGTTAGTTGACGTTTTTATGATCAGTCGGAATCATACAGTGAAACACTATTTTCACCTTGGTTGCTTTTGCTTTTAACTTTTCGGAGTAGCTATAGAGTATAGATGGGGAATATGATCTGATTGATTTAACAATGCAGTTACCAATCAATTAACTGTAGTAATTTTTGGTTTTATCTCTGTGATTTCTGTTCAGGATGAATGGGTGATATGCAGAATACTTAACAAATCTGGGGAAAAGAAGAACCCAATGCAAGCTCAAGGGCAAGGAGAAGGGCAACAGAGTAATTTTCTTCAACAAGTTGTGGAAGCTGCTTCTGCTTCTGCTTCTTCCGGAACTGGCTGCAGTTTGCCTCCATTGCTGGAATTTCAATCTCAGACGACCCATCAGAACCCTAGCTTTCTGCAAAGCCCTAGTTTACTGCGGATGCAAGAAAACGACTTGATGAAAAGTCGTAATCAACTTTTTCAACTACCCTCGTCGTCGTCGTCATCGTCATCACCTTCATCCTCAGCAGCAGCTCTGCAATCCATGCTCTTCAAGTCCTTCCTCTTTCCACATCAAGATCAAGCTGGCACTACTGGAACTGGAACTGGTGCTCCTAAACGGTGCAAGGCAGAAGCCACTAATCTTCCCGACTTCCAAACTCCACCTCTTAATGTTGCTAACTTCAATTACTTGATGGAAAAGAATCACTCTCATGTTCAGCCAAATGGCCAAGACTCGTTGCTTCAGTATCATCACCATCCCCGAAGCTCACTGTCGTTTGATGACTTCCATTATTACAATGGAGTGTCGGGGCTTTCTACATCTGCTGCTACTGCTTCTGTAGATGCTGAGACCGCGTTATCTTCTGCTTCAATCGGTGGTTTCAACAGGGCAGGCTTTCAGACCATGTTAGATCCTCTCATCAAACTCCCAGCTGCAGAATCATCATGGAATCTGGATATCGCTTAAGAGTCCATATCATCGATCATCTGAATATATACAGATAAGCTTTAAGATTCCATATAGTCTAATCTAGTACTGGCTAGTATTAGTACAGTGCTCGGCTTTAAATTAATCTATGTATGTATCTGTCATATGTGTTTGTATTATGGGATTTTGTGTGTTTCCTCAATCTGAATAGCACATGCAGCTTATCCTGTTTAATGTGTGCTAGGAGGACGTTGAAGGTTGTGTTCGATGTGATGTCATGAATGGGATAATCGGAGCTCTCTGTTCATAAATTTGACGTAACTACTTTTAAATCTGTGATTGGTGCACCTTTTTCAATTCGCATGCACGTCTCCTCAGAGCTGTTCACTAGGCACTACTAGGCTTCTGTTAACTGTTTGTTAAAAGGAAGATGATTAAGGCTGTACTCGTGTAGAGTACGTATATATTATATCTAATGCACCTCACGGATGGCTAATAATTATCTTCAATTTACTTTTTGTTAAAGGAGAAAAGATATTGAAAGAGAAAATATAACGAGAATAACAGTCATTGATAGAAATGTCTATCTATTTATAGGTATTACATAGAGCCTCTCGAAAGATCTAGAAGTTCTATCAATTGTAGTCTATTCTAATAAGGAAACCGGATTAATCAATCATACATGTATTAGGACAAGAAATAGAAGGACGAAAACATAATTTTTTTAAACACTCCCTCTCGTGTTGCTTCTCTAATACGCCACGGTTCTTATAGTGTTGCCTCGGTAAAAACTTTGTCAAGTAAAACAAAAACCTCGTGAGTAAAACAAAATACTTGGACGAAGGGAAAAAGAGTACAACGCACCAACTACAATTGAATATAACATGTGATGCATGTAGACTCCTCCTGATGCGTCAGAGTGTTGTTCCTTATATGCATCATTTCGTTTATTGACCATATCAACCATGTCATTTTGCATTTAAAATACATCAATAAATAAACTTGACATTATGCATAATAAATTCACATATGGCTCATTTTATGTGTACCTATTAAACTTGATATTTTGCATAATAAACTTCATAAGGGCATGCATCAAACAATAAAATAGTAAAAGGATAGACACTTAATAATGTTTAGTCGTAACTTCATCACCGGTTCTGACATAGGTCTTCTCAAAACCTTTGATAATTGAAAGTTCCTCCCCTTGTATTCTGAGTTACTCCATTGTGTAGATGATAGGAGAAGATCCCATGTGGTGGTGCATAGTCTTCTCCTTACTGTTTCGCTTGTTTGCCAAGGAGAGTCTTTAATACACGAAAAAATATTAAATAGATTAGTAAAATACAAGGGAAACAATGAAGGTAATTTAAAAAATACAATAGCCATTTCTTTAGATAAGCCTTGTGACACTGATACTTTCGGTCCTTGTACCTCTCTTGTGCCCTTTTCAGTATCCAATTAAAAATTGACCCGTACTTCGGCTAAGTAACAAATAAAAAAATTCTCATGTTAAGCACTGAAAAATAAAAGAAACATATGTAATTAAGTAAATTTACTTTTCAAACTGTTTTCAGTGTTTCTTACCGACATTGCATTCCACACCTTCCACTTCTCCTCTTGATCAAGGTCGTAGAACGTCTTTGCCCTCATTTCCACTAGACGTACTCCGTATGACGGAACCGATATCATGTGCCACCAAGCTGTTTACCCCCCCCCCCCCTCACGCTAATGCTTTTTACACGGGGGCAATACTTTAGCTTGATCTTCTACCCCGTTTGTGTAAAGATATCCTCCGTCTTCTTTCCAGAATATAAACCCCGCTTTTTCTTCGAGACCAGAGCTACAATTAATATATATACAAAACATTAGAATATTAAATGCTATATATAAGACAAATAGAAGTAAGCACTTGAAAAATAAATTAAAAATTCAATAGCAATAAGCACCTGCGCCCAATGGTGCCTCCATGCGCTCCCCAGGGTGCCTGCAGGCGATCCCCAGGCACCGCCTGTTACCACAATGAAGGACCTGGACTAAATAGAGCGAACAAAGATGAGACCAACTTGTTCGAACAAACAACCTCATTGAACCTTATAACAGTTATACTAAGGTGTGGATCAGAATCTAATATTTAGTGTTAGACATACTGAGGTTACAAATAAAGGAAATGAGATGTGTCCATGAAAGAAAAATATGTCAAAGCCAGTTGCATTATAGCATAACAAGCATAGGAATATGAGGAAAAGAATATGATCAACGATCAATAATCCATCACATCTATGTGGCATCATCGCTAAAGCTTCATTACAAGCATTTCTAATTTAGTGAGTTCACTGAAATTTGATGAAGAGTATTCAGTCTAGTAATAAGAAAGAAAGAACAGCTGATCAAAATGACAAAATACCGCTCGGAGTTTGAACACAAATTCTAAATGGGCATAAGATAAAGCAATTCAACTAAGAAAATGACCTCATTAACTCAATCAATACAATTCGTATTACAACTTGGATTTCAAAGAGAAAGAAATCAACAAAGAAAGAAAATTTACCTTGAATCCGATCGGTGGACGGCGGAGTCTCTAATTGGTGGAGGTGGTGGGTTCCGGCAGTGGCGCAGCTTTGGATGATAGGGATCAGAATTCGAGGTTTAAGGATCTGTTTAGTGTGTATCAGAGTAAACAAGATAGTTGTAAATCGATTTTATCTTAGCCGACGGAGCCAATATTCGTCGCCTAAAAAAATTAAATGTCGGCAAAAAAAAAGACGCAAAATATACCCGCCCAATGTTTCGGGGTCCTAGGGGACGAAAACATCACTTTCCGTTGCCTTGGTTTGACTAAACCGACAAATTATTAAATTTTCGTCGCCTAAGTAAAAAATAAATTTTATTTACCTGCTTAATATTTCAGGGATCCTAAGCGACTGAAAAGTGGATGCTTCATCACCTAATAAGTACTTCTAAGGCGACGAAATCTTCATGTTCCGTCGCCTAAGGACTTCTAAGATGACGAAATCTTCATGTTCCGTCGACTAAGTTTTTTTAAAAATAATTTTGGACATTTATTATATTTACATCCGAGTAATTTCGTGTAACTTATCAAACTAAACCCAAGTGTACTTACTCAACGTAAGTATTCATACGTAAAAAGACATACATATGAATTTTAAAAATTACACATGTCCATAGAAATTAAAAATAGAAATTTGCATGAATAATTAATGGAAGACAAGTTAATTTAAAAATGCATATCCGAAGTTATGCCAAATTAATTAATAGAATTCGATTAGACCGATCGAAATCCACAATAATATTGAATAAGTACATTAATCGTACTCATGATAATCTGAGTCGTTTGAATCATCATCCTCCTCAGTTTGGTCAAAATACTCATCATACTCTATGTATTCGTCATCTATGAAGCCGTCATCATCATGATTGGGGTTGCGTTGTAGCGAGTTTAGTTCAGATGGTGTAACTGGAATGTAACATATGATAGCCAGAACATGTTGGTTGTCGACACGAATATCCTCAGTGTTGGGGACTACATGTGGATATTCCTCTTCATATAGTTCATTCGGTTGATTAATTATTGGTTCACTAGGCCCACTCTCAACATCTCCTCCCAGTGTAGCTGCACTTCAAATATTCCTATGTGACATCACCTACACCACTTTCCAACCCTCACCCATAGCCGGATCATCAAGATAAAACATTTGTTTTGTCATGGTGGCAAGAATAAACGGAACATTCTCATACTATACATTGTTTGAGTCCACTGATAACAAGCCATGATCCATAATTGTACTCTTTCGTTTGGTTGAGTCAGTATTGAACCATTTGCACTTAAACAACACGAATGGCGAGAACCTGATAGTAGTTGAAACTCATACTCTTAACCATGACTCCATTATTTTGGGTGACATGGATTTCATCTCGTTCTGACGTCACAAACTTAACATTCTTCACAAAACATCTAGCACGAACTTTGTGGCTATGGGGTCCTCCAGCCAACAAGTGCAACTTCGAGTCGTAAGAAGCATGAAACTATTGTTGAATGTGCATTATCTGTAACAATTTTAAGAGTAACGTTGTTACATTATGTAACATAAAAAAACAACATATATTTAATTTATGTAACATCATATATATATATATATATATATATATATATATATATAAGGTACCCAAATAAGGAAGTAATAAGAAAAATCTCTCTTGTGAATAACTTCGTTACCATCCTGCTTTTCCAAATGGGACTTAAAGTACCACTTGGCTTTGTCGCAATGTTGAAGGACAAACCAATGAGCCTCTTTGATCTTAGAATTACTTAATCTGCCATATGGTTGAACATCGTTGGAAACAACTGATAGATTGAATTGCTGGCTACTACTCGCTCTAGATGATTCCTCCACTGTATCTTCATTATTGAGATATGTGTTGCGGTACATTACGCACTCATCCTAAATATATGCCTCCGTGATCGACCCTTCAGGGAAACATTTGTTTCTATTCGACTTCTTAAAATCCCCCAGTTGCCTGCAAAACATATATTTATTCTCTTAAATTTAATATTTAAAAAAATTATCTTAATTTGAAAGGATGCATGATTAATTAGAGAATTAGTACGTACCTCTCATTTGGATAACACCATGTATACTGCACCGGACCAGTAAGTAACACTTGTTCATGAAGGTAGATCATGAGGTGAATCATGATGTCAAAGAAAGTTGGGGGAAAGATCCTCTCCAGCTTACACATGATGTACAAATGTCTTCTTGCAATGACCAAATATCAGACTTTTTAAGCTCTTTAGCGCATATCCTCTAAAAGAACTTTGACAAAGCCACTAACGTGTCAACCACATCACTCTGCAAATAAGGTTTAATGACCACAAGAAGAAGACGTTGCAACAAAACATGACAGCCATGAGTATCTTCAACCTAGTAATCTTATTTTCCCCCGTCTTAACGCATCTAGCGATGTTCCCTTGCATACCCATGAGGATAATGAAACATTTTCGCTTTCTTCTGAGGATGAACTGTGTAGCCTGCTTGAGGCATTCTGGCATTTTTTTTTCTTTTGTTCTCTACTAGTCATAGCTTAGAGCGTATACCCATTTTCTTAAGATCAACACGAGCTTTGTGGTGTCCTTATTCTTATCTTTGAGATTCATAATTGTTCCAAGAACGCTGTCACAAGCATTCTTTTTTATGTGCATGACGTCCAAGTTGTGTCTGATTTTCAAAGTCGACTAGTAAGATAATTCAAAGAATACACTTTTGTGCATCTAATACTTAAACTCATCAGGCGTGGGATTCAAGTCAGTTACATCTTTACTGGTGCACAAATATGAGAACCAGTGCTAGTTAAGCTTCTCTAAAATCCACTCACCAGACCTCCCTAGGGGTTTTAGATTATGCTCATCAGTCCCATCAAATGCCTCAGCATCCCACCGCCACTCGTTATCCTCGAGATCCCAAGAAACACATTTTGTCGGCATGGCGAATAGAATTGATGTCATCTAAGCATACCTGGCAAGCCTTGTACCCCTTAGTTTGTTGGCCAGACAACATCCCGTAAGTTGGATAATCACTGATGGTCCAAATAACAACAGCTTTCATCATGAATGAAGTTTGACCATGCCTGTCAAAAGTATGTAGTTCGTTTTCCCATAACTCCTAAAAATCGTCAATCAATGGTCTCATGTACACATCCAAGCACTTAACTGGAGAATACGACCCTGGAACCATAAGCGTAAGAAAATTGTACTCCTTCCTCATACACATGTCGGGAGATAGATTGTACGGAAATACTATCATAGGCCAAATGCTATAAGACAAATTCATGTTTCCAATAGGATTGAACCCGTCTGTTGCAAGTCCAAGTCTGACATTTCGATAGTCTCCAGCAAATTCGGGAAAAGAACGATCAAAGTGCTTCCAAACCTCCCCGTCTGCAGGATTTGTGAGATTATCCGGATTTATCCTCTCGTCTCCTCTCGTCTCCTCTCCTTGGTGCTTTACCTGGTGTCATCTCATATGTTTGGCCATATGTGAAGACATGTACAAAAGCTGCAGACGAGGACCCAACAAGAAGTAACGAAGCAATGTGGGCATTCAACTTCATCGATTTTATCTTTGTAATACAACATGCAGTTATTGATGTAAGCGTTTATCTTCTGGTGATCAAGACTGAGGTCAGCTAACATGTTTTTTACCTGGTTGAAATTTTCCGGACAACTGTTACATTTAGGAAGCACTTTCTTCATAAGTGCATTATCGTCATCAAAACATACATTACTTTCCCCCCCCCCCTTGTTTTTGATCTTCATTTGCTCCATGACGGTACCCAACACAGTATGTGTCACGCCCCGACCCATATTTTTTACTTTTATTACTGGCATAGTAGTAATAAAATTTTTACCATGTTCGTCATTAAGTATAAAATATAATTGATCCCTAGAGAGGTGTAGGGGACGATTATTTTGTAGGATTATTCTTAGGAAGAAATTTTGACGACGGTAAAAAATGGTAATTTTTGCTAGTAAAAAGTAATTTTATTGGGTATTATTATTTTGGGGTGTTGAATTTTGGTTTGGGTTTTTAGAGGAGTTGTGGACCGGGTTGGGCTAAAGCCCATTTTGTTTCTCTCCAGTTTTTTTTCTCTCTTCCTCCCGAGTTTCTCTCTCCCTTCCCGATCCCATTTCTGTTGAATTCTTCCGGCCGCCCCAAACTGCCGCATCGGTCCCAATCGATCGGTCTTCTTCCCAACTTCCATTCAAGACCGGTGGCATCTTCCCTAGCACCATCGTGAAGGAGGAAACAACGCCGAAAGCCCCGACTGCCGGAAGTTAGTTTTTGTCGGAACTCCTTCCTCTGGCCGCCAAACACTCGGTATTTGAAATTTTAGGGCTTTATGGTGTGTTTGTGTTCGATTGGCTTGGTTAGGCTTAGAATTGGAGTTTGTGGTAGTTAGGAATGTTGTAAAGGAGGTTGAGAGGAAGATGCTTCCAAATTTTGGTGAGCATCGGAGGTTGCCGGAGTTGGTCGCAGGCCGCCGCTGCAGCCGAGAAATTTTTTTTGGTGGGGTAAAATGTGAGGAGTTTAATGGAATAAGTTTTAGAATTTTTGGAGAAGTTTTGGATAGGTTTAAGAATTGTTGAAGTTTGGTATTTTTGGCGGATTATTAAGTTAGAATCCGGCCATTGGTTTTTATTTGGTGGAAGATGATTTTGAGGATGTCGGTAGCTTTTGTGGAGTTTTGAGGTTGGCAAGGGATTTAAGATTTTTGGAGTGTTAGGCTTGGTTGAGTACGTGAAGCATATTTATTTATGTCTGTTTTGTGTTAAGCGTCGGTGTTTTATTTAAGGTTTTATTTTATTTGGAATAGGACGTGAGGAGGCTCGAGCGGAAGAGACCTCTGACCAACATCAGACTTAGGCCTAACCTGTGAGTGGACCTTTGTTTTTAATGTGTTTGAAATTCTTTATCGTTTTGAATCATTTTCTGTTGTTAGATATTTCCCGAAATTGAGAATTTCGGTGATTATACTCTTATATTAGAATAGTATGTATATGATTAAATGCTAGCTAGCTATACGTGATTTCCCCCATATCGAGGTACATTTCCGGTATGAGTGACATGAGCGTTAGATGCGAGCGTCGTAGCCCTGTGCGACTTTCTAATTTAGTATTCATTTATTCATATATTTTGTACAAGGAGTAAGCACGTATATATATACCACTCGGCCGCTTTCCCCTAGCCTGAGGTACAATTCCAGTGTGGGGTGACGTGAGCGTTAGACATAAGCGTAGTGGCTTTGTATGATATCTACTTTATTCAAGTTGTTCATAGATGTCGTACAAAGGGTTAGGCGAGTGTGCATACATACTGTATATATAATATCATGGCTTGAGAGGCAATTTCTTAAAGTTTGGGAGTCTAGCCAGGTTGGACCACAGTTCAGAATCTTTCTAGTGGAGCTCTTGTTTTTGCCGCTGATGAAGCGTTTTCTTGGAAAGCATTTTTTGAGGAAATATTTATTTGTTGTCGGAATCGTTTTGTCCACTCACTTTGACGTGTCGAATATTTTCCCCTGGGCACTTCGTTTTTAAAAATGCCCAATCTACAGAGTTCGCGTGAGGTCTAGCAGGAGATGTCGAGGCATAGTCACCCATCTATCTGCTTCATTTCGCCAGTAGGTTACTTGTTTAATCTACTAGGGGTTTGTTAGCTTTCGCTGTATATTATTTTATTTTTAGTAGCTCTGAATACTGTTGGAATTCTTCTGTGTAATATTTATTATGGCTACTTTTGTGTTGTAGAGGAGGATTTATTTTGGAATAAAAAGGTGGTTATTAAATGCTTATAAGTTAGGGTTGTCCATTTTCGAGGGATGTTTGCCGAGTCTTCGGTAAATTTTCCTTGGAGTTGGTCCCCACAAGACTCATCTCGGGTTTCGGGGTGAAATTCGGGGCGGGTCTTGACTGTATGCTCACTGCCAGGATACAATGGGGTTTGCATTTCCTGTAGAAGCCTGTTGTACTTATCATAATCACTGTTGTAGTCAACATGTGAGACATTAGGGAATGTGTCAGGGGCGTTGTCATAAACAACATTTTCCTGATATCCTAAGGCGGCGAACAAGAAGGCATCGCTTAAGAGGTTCATCACAGCAGGGTCCCCGTAACTTGCATTGGAAGATCATGCTTACTGATTATGTTGTGCTTGAATTTCTGCAAGTGTAGGTATTTGAACTTGATTTTTGCCGTGTCATGTCCATTTGGTATAACTAGAACAAATACCGTTTAGTGTTAAGTGAGAATACATTTCTTCATATGATACTGGTTTCCGATTGAGACATTTGTTGCACGGACATATATGAATAACTTTGTCTAGATGACTATGTAGATGTACAAACTCAAGAAAATAAAAAATGTATTTCATATAAAGAGGGGACCCTCTCCCTAATTGCATACAGCTCTTGTCCATGTTGTACACTATAATAACAGGAAATAGTTATCAAAAAATCGTTAATAATAAACAGGAAATATAAATATATATTTTTCTATTATATATATAAGATATATTAATTAATGTATGTTGTTCGCACCTACAATCTTCACATTATGTCTCCGGTTAGGGCCCTAATCCAATTTGAGAGCATATGACACTGTGATTTCGTTTGTTGTTGGGGCGTTCTAAATTCACGTATATAAGAAAATTTTGGCAGCATCTCCCTACAGTTCCTCAAGTGCACGAATATCTATATATCAAATATGCACTCTAGGAACAATAAAGGAAGATCTTGTCGAAATATATATACTCACAACCGAAAAAGAAACGCACCAACAACAAACATAATCTCAATGTCATATATGCTCTCAAATTATCTAAATATGAGACAATTCGAAAACCATTTTGTTAGACACAGTTGTAACATAATGGTTCTCGAACGAGATTTCTAAGGATAACATACAATTAATATATTGATGAATGTAAATATAAAAATATTATAATTCTTAATTACAAGATTCATCATTTTTTTTTTATCATTATTTGAATACACAAATGATTTCCATGAAAACAAAAATTTGATAAACATATTATTCACATAATAATTATTAATCATACACACACACAAAAGCTAAAGATATATTTGTGTGTGTGTGTGTGTATCGATATCATGCATGCATCAAGAAATCGTCTAATTGAACCGCTGGTAAAGTCGTCGGGAAATTTACCGGAAAATATGTCTAAATGAAGAAAATAACTGAATTAAAGTAGTTACATACCAATTAGGAGAGAAGCATTGATCAAATTCATGAAGAAAAGTTTCGAAAACTAAATTTTTGCTGGGATGTTCTGTGAGGGGCGGGGGGAGAAATTTTGGGTCATCAACTGCGTTCTCATCTGGGCAGAAGGTGTATAAATGATTTTTTTACTTAGCCGGTAGAATAATTCGTCGCCTAAAACAAAAGCCGTTAGAAGAAAACATTCGTTTTGCTTTGTGTAAGGCAGCAATAATGCCTTTTCTTAGTCGACGGAAAAATTCGTCCGTTAATAAGGACGTATTCGTCGCCCAAGGCTTACTTAACCGAAAAAGCAGTATTCGTCACCCAGGAATAAATACGCCGACGGAAACTGGTTCGTCACCCAAAATCGTCCCTACCGACGGAAATATGTCGTCACCTAAGAAAATCTTAGTCGACAGAAAGTATCGAAAGCCTGTTTCTGTCGCATATGACTTACTAAGCCAACAAAAATTTACCGATTGAAAGGATTAGTCGCTTAGGATTATTAGGTTGACGGAACATAGACGACGAATTGTTTTTCGTCGGCTAGGAATGTCTTAGCCAATGGAAATTCCCGACAGTCATTTTCTGTTGCCTAGTAAGATCTTAGGGGACGGTTGTGTTGTCCTATATGACAATTATTTTTCCGTCGACCAGGAATGTCTTAGCAACTGGAATATTTTTGATATTGTCGGCTTAGACCGAATTTTCTGTAGTGGCACCCCAAATCTTATTTGAACTGTTTACCGTTATTTGGACCGTAAATCACATTAATTTTATTTTTAACTTTACTTCCAACTTTTTAGTGGCTCTAGAAAGTTGAGTTTTTCTTTTGTTTGAAATTTGAGAAAACTTCCTTCATGAAAGTCGTGGAGGACGTTAAACTGAGTTCGTCGACATGTGACATGCTTAAAACGAAATTTCAGGACCCGCCCTGAATTTCACACATATACCCGAGGTGAGTCATGCGGGGACAACCTCTAAGGAAAATTTACCGAAGGACTCAGCAAACCTCCCTTGAAAATAGACAACCTTAACTCAGAAGAATAGAAACAAACCACTCAATTAACCAAAATAAAATAATAAACTTCGCTACAACCCAAAAGTAGCTAGAATAAATTAAACAGAAATCCCAACAGTATTCAGAGCTACTAAAATTTAAAAATACAGCGGAAGCTAACAATCCCCTGGTAGATTAAACAGGTAACCTACTGGCAAAATGTAGCAGATAGATGGTTCACTATGCCTCGACTTCGTCTTCTAGACCTCAAGCGAACTCTGCAGATTGGGCAATAAAAAAACGAAGAGCCCAAAGGAAAATATTTAAAAAAAGTCAGAGTGAGTGAACAAAATGTTTTTCTCAGAAATTCTGAACTGGTGTCTAGCCTCGCTAGACTCCCAAACTTTAAGAAAGAATGCCTCTCAGGCTATAATATCATATATATTAGTATGTATTCACACTCGACTATCTCTTGTACGATATCAATGAATAAGCTCGAAAAATAGATAAGCATACAAGACTACGACTCACGTCACCTAATACTGGAATTGTGCCTCTGTATAAGGGAATCGTTCGAGTGGTATATATACGTGTTAATTCCTCGTACGAATTCTATGAATAAATTCAAAGAATAGAAAGTCGTACAAGGCTACGACGCTGGCGTCTAACGCTTACGTCATCCCATATTGGAATTGTACCTCAGTATGAGGGAGGATCACGTATAGCTAGCTAGCATTTAATCATATACATCCTATTCTCATAATCCTCTATATATGAGTATTATCACTGAAATTCTCAATTTTGAGAAATTTCCAACAACAGGAAAATTATTCAACTAAAAGTATTTTAAACACATTATTTAAAACAAAGATCCACTCACAGAATAGGCCTAAGCCTGATGTCGGTCGGCAGCCTCGTCAGCTCGAGCCTCCTCGCGTCTTGTTCAAAAAAAAAATTAAATCCTTATTTAGCACACCAACGCTTAAGGAAAATAGGCGAAATTAAAAAGGAGCCCCGCGCGCTCAACCAAGCCTAACGCCCAAATTCTTAATTTCACTACCAACCAAATAAACCTCCACAAAATCGTAATCGACAACCTCTAACACCTTCCACTTTTTAACCTTAAATAATCACGTGGCCGGATTTTTACTTAATAATCCGCAAAAAATACCAAACTTCAAACATTCGCAAACCTATCCAAAACTCCTCCAAAAATTATAAAACTCATTCCATTAAACTCCTCAACAAATTCCCTATACATTATTTTTTTCCCGGCGGCCAGCTCCAGCGACCTCCGATGCCTACCAAAATTTAACAACACATTCCTCTCAACCTCCTCTACAACTTTCCTAACTACCACAAGGGCAGTCGGAACTTTCGGGGTTTATTTCTCCTTCAAGGCGGCGCTAGGGAGGCTGCCACCGGTCTAGAATGGAAGCTGGGAAGGAGACCAATTGATTAGGACCAGCGCGGCAGTATGGGGCGGCCGGACGTCGGCGAACGGACGCTGGAAAGTTTCGGCAGTGGGGAGCTCGGGGGAAGGAATCGGGAGGGAGGAGAGAGAAAGGAGAGAGGAGAAGAAAATGGGCTCGGCCCAACCCGGACCAACACCACTAAATATACCCAAATCTAAAATTCAACACCCCGAAAATAATATCCTAATAAAAATTACCTTTTATTAACAAAAATAATCATTTTACCGTCGTCACATTTTCTTCTTATGAATAAATCCTTCCAAATAATTGTCCCCTAACACCACTCTGGGGACCAATTAAATTAAACACTTACTGACGAAGACGGTAAAATTCTTATTACCACCGTGCTAGTAAATAAGATAAAAATTAAGGGTCGGGGCGTGACAATTCTCTCCTCCTTATAAAAATTTCATCCTCGAAATTTACATACCAACTAAACAAAGAGGAAAGGATACTGCTGCCTCATTCACTTCTCTGATTCCCAAGTAGCTTCTTCTACTTAGTGGCTTCTCCAAAGCACTTTGACAAGTGGGACTGACTTGCTCCTTTTGATCAAGAATCTGAACCGGCTTCTCTTCATAGAACAAATCCTTCTGCAAACTAATCGGCTGCTCTTCAAGCACATGAGAAGGATCAACAATATACTTGCAAAGCATGGATACATGAAACACATTATGTATCCTAGACAACTTCGGAGGCAAAATTAACTGATAAGGAAGAGGGCCAACTCGCTCTATTATCTCATAAGGCCCAATATACCTCGGACTAAGCTTCCCACGCTTACCGAAGTGAACTACCCCTTTTCAAGAAGATAATTTCAAGAACACCCAATCGCCCACTTGAAACTCAAGGTCCTTCCTGCAGACATCTACATAACTCTTTTGCCTACTCTGAGCAGCCTTGAGTCTATCCCTGACCACCTTGATCTTCTCATTTGTGTCATGGATAATCTCAGGACCACAAAGCTCTCTTTCTCCGACTTCATTCCAACACAAGGGCGTACGACACTGTTTCTCATAAAGTGCCTCAAAGGGAGCCATACCGATACTCGAGTGGAAACTGTTATTATAGGCAAATTCCATCATAGAAAGGTTTTTATCCCAACTCCCCCCGAACTACAAGGCACACGCTCTCAACATATCCTCCAAAGTCTGGATAATCCTCTTTGATTGCCCATTAGTCTGAGGTTGAAAAGAAGTGCTGAAATGCAGTCGGGTACCTAAAGCTGCCTGAAGAGCTCCCCGGAATTTAGAAGCAAATCTAGGATCCCGATCTGACACTATGGATTCAGGTACGCCATGAAGTCTCAGAATCTCACCAACATACAGCTCAACCAATTTATCAAGTGTAAACTTATTTCCCACCGGCAAGAAATGAGCAGATTGGGTGAGTCTATCCACAATCACCCAAATACAGTCATGCCCTTCACGGGTACGAGGTAAACTGAAGACAAAATCCATGGTGATGTGGTCCCACTTCCACACTGGAATCAACAATGGCACAAGCAACCCTGAAGGTTTCTGCCTTTCAACTTTCAATTGCTGACAAATCAGACACCAACTCACAAAATTTGCAATTTCCCTCTTCATGTTAGGCCACTAATAATAATCCTTCAAAGTCTGATACATCTTTGTACTCCCCGGGTGAGCAGCATATGTAGAACTATGAGCTTCCTCCATCAACTCATTCTTTAACTCTTCATTCTTCTTTGGAACATAGAGCCTATTTTTGAACAACAACGTTCCATCCCTTCTCACCGAAAAATTTACGGCGGCTCCATTCGTTGCTCTTTCTATCAACCGAACTATGGAATACTGTGCTTCCCGCACTGAATCAACCAAAACTGGCCTCACATGGAAACTAGCTACCAAGGCACCCACTTCATCCACCGATAAATCCACTCATGTAGCTCGCAACTCACAAAGAAGTGATAAGATATGGACTGAACACCCTATTCATGAGATCCATGAACGCCGCGGGTGCATTAGAAAGTCCAAAAGGCATCACCACAAACTCATAATGACCATAGCGTGATCGAAAAATGGTCTTCGCTACGTCACCCTCTCGGATCCGCAACTGATGATAACCAGATCTCAAATCAATCTTTGAGAAAACAGAAGCACCCCTCAACTGATCTAACAAATCATCAATGCGAGGCAACATATAGTTATTCTTCACTGTGGCTTGATTCAGCTTCCTATAATCAATGCATAGTCTCATGGTGCCATCCTTCTTCTTAACAAACAACACCGGGGCACCCCATGGAGATATGCTAGGCCGAATAAAACCCTTATCTACCAACTCCTACAATTGAGTTTTCAACTCTTTCAATTCTGCTGGAGCCATTCTGTAAGGTGCCTGAGAGATAGGCATAGTTTCAGGAAGCAACTCGATAGAAAAATCTATCTCTCTTACAGGAGGCAAACCAGGCAAGTCCTCGGGAAACACATTCGGGAACTCTCTCACTACAAGAATTTTCCCCACTTCCAACACTCTCATACTTGCATCCACCACCTGAGCTAAGAATGCCTGACAGCCTTAATTTAACAATTTCCTGGCGGCCACAGCTGAAATCAGGCAGCTCGAAATCACATCTCTTTCCTCCTGAAACACAACCTCAAAACCAATCAGACTTCGAAGCACTACTTCTTTTCAGAAACAATCTACCATAACTCTATAAGTCTCCAAGAAGTCCATCCCTAAGATCACATCGAACTCCACCATATTTAGAGGAATTAAATCGGCATTGAAATTAAATCTCTCTACTAGCACTTCACACCCACTAAACACCCAATCTATCCTCATCACCTCACCAGAGGGTAGAGAAACATGCCACTAGCCTGGAAGAGACGATGATGACACATTGGCATGGAGGGCGAATCTACTATACATAAATGTATACGTTGCTCCGGGATCAATTAAAGTAAAAGCTGGCTGACCAAAAATTAACAACGTACCAATGATGACATCTGGAGAAGTACGACCCTCCTGCTGGGTCATAGCATGAAGTCTAGCGCGAGTCATGGGACGCCCACGCTGACCACTCCCCTGCTGAGAGCCACCCCTGGCGGCTGAACCACCATGAGAACCACCACTGGAGCCTCTAGCTAAAGAGTGACCAACTGGCTGAGAAAGGGTGGTCCTCTGTGCCAACAAAGGAAATTCTCTCCTAAAATGATCAAGGCCACTACACTCAAAGTATCCTGCTGACTGCTGCTGACCAAAGAAAAAAGTCTGACCACCAGATGATCCCCCCTGGGAACTACCACCAGCACTAAACTGACCTGCCTGCTGCCTACCCAACTGGCTCCTGGAGGGTCTCCTAAAACGTCCTCTAAACCGACTCCGAGAACCAGAACCCGATCCTCCACTACTGCCACTACCCGCTGAAGATCCAGAAGCGGACGAAGAAGCAGCCTTCTTAGAAGGACCCTGACTGGGACCACTGAAATCTCGAGGCCGAGCACTATAAGACCCCCTGGTCTCAATGGCCATAGCTGCCCCAACTGCATCAAGGAATGTCAGATAGATAACACCGACCATCTTATCCGTAAAAACTCCGCCAAGTCCCCTAATGAACATATCAATCCTGGTCCTCTCAACAGGAACCAGATATCGCACATGGTAGCTCAAAGTGGTGAACCTTTGCTCAAACTCGATGACTCCCTCATCACCTCTCTTCGCCATGCTCAGAAAATATGACTGAATTCTGCTACGATGAGAGTGGTTGAAATACTAACCCAAGAAGAATGCCTTGAACTGCTCCCAAGTCATGGTCTGAGCACTATCATTATTCCTCCTGGCGAGAGTCCACCAATGATAAGCTGAATCATCCAGAAAAGACACTGCCATCTTCACTTTCTTTTCTTCTGGCAGCTTTGTGCTCTCGAAAGCTCTTTCCATCTTGTCCACCTAAGAATAAGCATCAAGGGGTCCCTTGGCACCCTTGAACTCTACTGCCCCTATGTCAGAAACATCTCTCTTCCTCACAGATTGAGGATGCTGAACCATATCCAAAGCACCTCTTAACATGTCCCTGATAGAATCGACTAAACCTCTCACATCATCACCCTCATTGGCGTTAGACGAGGTAGCCACACGGGGTTGGCGCCTAGGAGGCATAGTACCTGAGGAGGAAGATTTTAGTAGTCTATAAACAAGACTAATGGAACTATCACACATACCCAATAACACATAGTATCCAAAGCATAAACTGTTGATGAATCCGTCGCGGTCGGATCATCTCTTTATAGACACTACGGCTACTTAAGCAAATGTGATAGTGAATAGGAGGCAGAAAACGAAACCTAGAGCTCTGATACCAACTGTCAAGACCCGCCCCGAATTTCATCCTAAAACCCGGGGTGAGTCATGCGGGGACCACCTCCAAGGAAAATTTACCGAAGGACTCGGCAAACCTCCCTTGAAAATGGACAACCCTAACTCAAAAGAACAGAAATGAACCACTTAATTAACCAAAATAAATTAATAAACTTCGCTACAACCCAAAAGTAGCTAGAACAAATTAAACAGAAATCCCAACAGTATTCAGAGCTACTAAAATTTAAAAATACAGCGAAAGCTAACAATCTCCTAGTATATTAAACAGGTAGCCTACTGGGAAATGTAGCAGATAGATGGGTCACTATGCCTCGACTTCGCTTTCCATACCTCATGCGAACTCTGCAGACTGGGTAATAAAAAAAACGAAGAGCCCAGGGAAAAATATTCAAAAATGTCAGAGTGAGTGGACAAAAGCAAGTCTGACAACAAATAAATATTTCCCCAAAAATACTTTCAAGAAAATGCTTTACTCAGAAATTCTGGACTGGTGTCTAGCCTCGCTAGACTCCCAAACTTTAAGAAAGAATGCCTCTCAGGCTATAATATCATATATATTAGTATGTATTCACACTCGACTATCTCTTGTACGATATCAATGAATAAGCTCAAAAAATAGATAAGCGTACAAGACTACGACGCTGGCGTCTAACGCTCACGTCAACCCATACTGAAATTGTGCCTCAGTATGGGGGAATCGTCCGAGTGGTATATATACGTGCTAATTCCTCGTACGAATTCTATGAATGAATTCAATGAATAGAAAGTCGTACAAAGCTACGACGCTGGCGTCTAACGCTCATGTCGCCCCATACTGAAATTGTACCTTAGTATGAGGGAGGATCACGTATAGCTAGCAAGCATTTAATCATATACATACTATTCTCATAATCCTCTATATATGAGTATAATCACCGAAATTCTCAATTTCGGGAAATTTCCAACAACAGGAAAATTATTCAACGAAAAGTATTTAAAACACATTATTTAAAACAAAGATCCACTCACAGAATAGGCCTAAGCCTGTCGGTCGGAGGCCTCGTTAGCTCGAGCCTCCTCGGGTTATGTTCCAAAAAACATGATTAAATCCTTAATTAGGACACCGACGCTTAAGAAAAATAGGTGAAATTAAAAAGGAGTCCCGCACGCTCAACCAAGCCTAACACCCAAATTCTTAATTTCACTACCAACCAAATAAACCTCCACAAAATCTTAACCGACAACCTCTAACACCTTCCACCTTTCTAACCTTAAATAATCACGTGGCCGGATTTTAACTTAATAATCGGCCAAAAATACCAAAATTCCAAAATTCCAAAACCTATACAAAACTCCTCCAAAAATTATAAAACTCATTCCATTAAACTCCTCAACAAATTCCCTACAAAAAACATTTTACCGGCGGCGGCCAGCGGCCAGCTCCGGCGCAATGCCCACCAAAATTTAACAACACCTTCCTCTCAACCTCCTCTAGAACTTTCCTAACTACTACAAATCACAATTCCAATCTTAACTAGACCAATCGAACAAAAACACACAAAAATCCCTAGAAATTTCCCTCACCGATTTCTTCTTAGCTAGCTCTAGATGGAGGGAGCCCTTTGGAGGGATTCCTGCACGGGAGGAGGGCTTTCTTTTGAGCCTAGGCTCACCAGCTATGGCGGCCGGAGGAGGGAGTTCCAGCGACAGAAGCATTTGGGCAGTTAGAACTATCAGGTTGATTTCTCCTTCACGGCGGCGCTAGGGAGGCTGCCACCGGTCTAGAATGGAAGCTGGGAAGGACGCCAATCGAATGAGACCGGTATGGCGGTTTGGGGCAGCCGAACAACGGTGAACGGACGCCGAAAAGTTTTGGCAGCGGGGAGCTCGGGGGAAGGAATCGGGAGGGAGGAGAGAGAAAGGAGAGAGGAGAAGAAAATGGGCTCGGCCCAACCCGGACCAACACCACTAAATATACCCAAATCTAAAATTCAACACCCCAAAAATAATATCCCAGTAAAAATTACCTTTTACTAGCAAAAATTACCATTTTACCGTCGTCACATTTTCTTCTTCCGAATAAATCCTTCCAAATAATCGTCCCATAACACCACTCTGGGAACCAATTAAATTAAACACTTACTGATGAAGACGGTAAAATTTTTATTACCACCGTGCTAGTAAATAAGGTAAAAATTAAGGGTCGGGGCGTGACACTAAAAACAAAAGTTACTATTTGTGGAAATCTACAATAAAAGGAAGGGTGAGTTTCCATTTCTGGGGGGAGGGATTTTCTGGAGAGTAAAAATCTAAAATAGTACTTGTGGTATTACGAAAGGTACTTTTTGGTACCTATAATTTTTTTTTTACTTTAAATGGTACCTCAAGTATTGCTCCGTTACATGATATGGTACATCCGTTAGTTTTTCTGTTAAGATCGCCTCCGTGGCATATATTTGAATGTTATAAGTACCCAAAAATCTAAAATGATACCTAAGCTATTGCGAAATGGATTTTTCGGTACATGTATTTTTTTTACTTCAAATGACACCCGAATATCTAATTATATATGATCGATACGTAAACCGTAAACATAATAAACATATTATCTCTATAATTCATAAATGTTTAAGGAAAATACTTTCTTGTCCTTCTGTTATGTGTTTTGACCTAATCGTTTCCTTATTAGAATAGATTACAATATTGATAGATGTTCTAGAACCTTCAGGAGACTCTATGTAATGCCTATAAATAGGTCTTTCTATTAATAAATGAGTAGACCGTTATTCTCGTTATATGTTCTCCTTCAACACGTCACCAGCCCGTTGTTCTAACCCCGTGTCCATCGCCAAAAGAAAACCCTAACCCTAGAAAACCAAAATTCAATATCGGCCGATGAAACTTTCAGTACTTGGCCAAACCCAAAAGCCATCATATAGTCCTTGTTCCCAGGATTCCAAAACCGCCGGCCTTATCCCAAGAACCAGCCGAAAAAGTACCGAACCTGCCACCAGAAAACCCGAACCGTCTGTCTCACTAACACAGCTGGTTCACGCCCTTCCCTGAGTCCGATCGCCTTCAAATTTTGTCATCAGTAACACATCGTTGTCAAAATTCTTGTGTCAAAATTTCACTACAAGAACCGGTACAAAAGTAGGTAAACCGCTCAACAGACCGATGGTAACGCATAAGAAGAAGAAGGAAAAAGTTCTCAAAACCCTAACATCGCAACGCCACAATTGCACGCCTCTGTACACGCCGTGTTAGGCAGTCTCCTGCTACATCTTGTCAACAACAAATCCCCATGGTTCCAAGCACTTTCACACTCGCCTCCAAAAATGAATTCTCCGGCAATCAAAACGACGTAATTTTTTTCTAAAAGTTGCTAGTTTCGAGTTTTTAATTTCATAGTCGGGCTTCCTAGCCTTCTTCTCCATCCTACCTTTCTTTATAACGTGGGACAATATTAAGGGATTAGGGCCCCTTATATCAAATTTGATTAGTGACGGCTTTGTCACGGTACAACTCAAAAAAAAATAAAGGGAAGAAATCTATTGTGACGGTCTAACAGTCACGGTTTTTCACATCGATATTGTGACCAATACATCTAGGCTCATGTTCTAATTCTATATACTTGATTTTAGTATTCGAATTCTCGATACTAACTAATCTCCCTTGTCTTTTGTAGATGACCGAGCCATGTAAGCCAGAGTTTGAAATCCTTAATGCTCAAGGAAAAGAGTATCATAGGTGGGTGCTGGACATGACTCACACATTCGTCGGTCAACGATACACCACCATAATTTTCCCTTCGGATGTTCCCAATACTCCTCCTAGTTTGGAGACCAAAGCTCAAGCCCTCATGTTTTTGAGGCGTCATATCCACCCAATTCTGAAGAAGCAGTATTTGATGTACAACTCCCAGAATTGACTACGAGATGGGAAACCATTCGTTTGCTGAATTTTGCCAAAGTTGAGGACTACAGCCAAGTTATGTTGGACTTCCAAGTAGAGCTTAGTTTTTGTGGAGTCAATAAATCTGAGCAAGACATGATCGAGAAGACCTTGAACACCCTTCCCTCCTCCATGAGCTTACTTGCTCATCAATACCGCCTTGAGTATGAAAACAAAAGAGTTAAGACTTTCAGTGACCTCATGAATATACTTCAGAAAAAAAAAGAGGCATCATGAGATTATTCTCAACAATAATGCAAGGCCGGTTGGGACCAAGAAAATCCCTAAAACTTATCAGGCTAGTGGTGGGAGAGCTCCAAGGCAAAAGAAAACTGATCGGGCCGCACCTAATGCATGTAGGCAATCTGCCTCACGTGGGGGCGGCAAAGGAAACCAGCAACACGATCCAAACCGCAGCCTCACATGAAAGAGGGACAGTGGCACCATCGCCAACAACCAAGGAGGGGGCCGATCCAGCCCTGTCCCTAATAGAGGTGGAAATCCTCCACCTAACTCTATCAAACACGGTCGATCTTCTTGCTTCAAATGCGATTCAACTATACATATGCACAAACAATGTCGTGCAAGCAAGGACATTCAAGATATCTACAAGAGGCACAAGTAGTATTTGGTTCAAGAGGCTAATTTTACTGGTAGAGATTATGAGATGGATAACGGAGAAGCAAAGCTCACCACCAATCTCACTATAGCATATTTTGAGACCAAGAAGAGTGTCTCTTCAGAGAGTGTTGAAACTCCGGATTTTGGTTAGTCTATGTATTAGACGGTTCTTCTGCTATGTTATTCAAGTTTTTTTTGTTTGGCCATGACCATGTTTTAAGACTTTGGTTTTTCTTAGTCATTTTGGAATTAGAACATCATTGATGTATTAAGTTGGCATTAATAAAATTTATATTAGTTTTATGGTTTAAAGAATGGTTGAGAATTTTATTTTCCTTAATAATGCATGAATGGTTCGAATTGCACAGGCTACTTTGAGCCAACAACAATTTGTCCGCCAACTTCGTATGATACAAAAGTCTAACCATCAAATAGTTTTTGTCCTACCTAGCTAGCTAGCTGAAAGTTGCAGCTTATGGCATGATCATATATATACATTGACCATAAGCAACAACAAAAGTTTAAACAAGTACTACTTATTACCATATTGCCTAGCAACATCCTAAAACCAACAACAATAGTACAAAAGACTGCTGATTCAAAATGCTTGTAACAAAAACAGCAATAATTCAAAATAGCATAGCCACAACAACAAAGCACTTAACGAAAACATCAATACCAATACTTAAAGAGGGACAATGTATTTTGTTGGCCAAGCAATGGTACTTCCAACTACATCTTCCATGACAGAAAATTCAGGTTGGGGATGATAGAAATTTAGCACTGGGAATAACAGCTTCCTTAACAACAACTCTATAACAGTTAGGTCCAAGATTGTAGCCATGCACTTTTGTAGTTGGGTCAACTGCTGAAATCTTTCCTCTAGCCACAACTAAACATATGCCCTCCTAATCGAGCACTTCACACAGATCATTGACACAAAGGGTGCTTCCTTGTACTGACTACACAATTAAAAGTCCAATAACAGATTGGCCAAATCTTTTGATTGACATACAAACCTAAAACACTTTAACTCATATGCTTAAATAATGTATATTCGCCTTAGAAGTTCCAGTGTGAGGGCTAGAGTGAATTCCTACTTCACCATTTTCAGGGCTATCCTAAATGGTAAATATATAGGCAAGTCAGTACATATAGATGAAAGAACAATGTTTCAACTAAGTCATTATAGACAGTACATATAATCAAATTCAATTTAGTATCACATAGCCAGTACCAACTCAGTACATCATAACAAAACAATATATATAGTAACCAAAAGAGTACAACAATATACAATAACTTGTGAAGTATTAGCAAGATTGCTTGTTCACTTCGCTTGCTTCCACCATCACCATTACCACTATTAGGATCACCGCCACCAGTACCACTTTAGCTCTTTTAAAATAATCACAAACAATTTATGTTACACATGCATGACTAGGAACACTCACTGGTAGAAAAAAAGGCTTAAGCGACAGGTATTTTCATATTTTGTCGTTTAAGCAATACCTAAGCGACGAAAACTAATATCATTGCAAAAAACTAATATTTTTGTCGCCTAAACTTCGTCGCCACAAGTCCTACTCAGGCGACAACAAAGTTTTTGTCGCAAATTATATATGTATCGACGAAATCTTAACACTTAAGCGACAAATAAGTTTGTCACATAATATCCTTAACCTAACCGACAAATTTATATTTCGTCATTTTAGTTTTAAATTAAAGCAACGAAAATTTTGACCTTTGAGTGACGAAAATCATAGTCGCATGATATCGTGCACCTAACCAACAAATTTAATTTTCGTCATTTGAGGTTAACACTAAAGCGACGGTGTGTTTGACTTTAGCGACGAAATATTCCGTCGCTTAAGTGAAATCTTCTTTATATCCTCTGCATCACTTCCATAATTATTAATCAGTTATGCGACGAAGGTATAACTTTTCATCGCCTAAGTACAGAAATTTTCAGCGGCACCTATTCCGCTAAAAATTTCAGAAAAATTTGAACTAAATTTTTGAAAGTTTTCTTATCCTCTGCCTCACTTTTCATTTCTCTATATTTGAACTCTCGCTTCTCTCTCCCTCCTCTCTTCTTTAGACTCTCTTCTCTCTCCTTCCTCTCTCTTCTTCAAACTCTCTTCTCTCTCCCTCCTCTCTTCTGCCCCAGTTTCCATGCACCGATAGACCCCTAGAGTACTCTTGCTTTCCCTCTGCCTTTCATTCTTATTCGCCACTATCGCCTCCTCCCTCATCGTTAGCAGCCGTTTTCCCTCTGCCTCTCCTTCTTCTTCACCACCGTTGCCTCTCCTTCTTCCCTCTGCTGCTCCTTCTTCCCTCTGCCTCTTCTTCTTCTTCCCTCTACCTCTCTTTCTTCTTCGCCACCGTCGCCTCTCCTTGGCAGCCGTTTTCATGGAAGGACTAATTTTCCTCCTCCATCGGACTCCCCGCCCATCTCACCAGCGTGCTCCATGCCCGTCTCGCCAGCGGACTCTGCGCTATCTCGCCAGCGGACTCTGCGCTATATCGCCAGCGGCCTCTTCCTTGCCTTCATCGATCTCGGTTGAAATTGGGTTTGTTTGATATTGGTTGTAAGATATTGGGGTTGTATGGGGTTGATTGTAAGAAGTTGGAGTCGGAGGTGGTGTAGGAGGTGGTGAGAATGTTGAAATGGTTGATCATCAGACATAATTAGAAAAATAATTTAATTATTTTTTTTTTAGATAGCGACTCTGTCGTCTAGGGGAAAAAATGTCATTAAACAATATCCATCGCTTAAGGAAATTATTGCGTCGCATTATATCTAGCTACGAAAAAAAACTTGTCGCTAAACTAAAAATTTCGTCACTTAACACTAAAGCAACAGAACAAGATATGTTGCTTAAGGAGTTCAACGACAACAAAAATTCGTCGTTTAAGGAAATTATTTCTTCGCCTTGATCTGTGGTGACATAAACTGTACCCGTCGTCTGTTCTGTTTTCTTAGACGATGGATAATATGTTTTTGTCATTTAAGTGCCCATGAGACGCGTCATATGCGACGAATCTTAAGCGACGCCGGTTTCGTCGTTTAAGATCGTATAGCGACAAAAATAGGCACTTAAGCGACAATTTATTCTCGTCACTTAAGCCTTTATTTCTACTAGTGACTAGATCTAAAGAACACTTTTAGAGCATAAAAATTACCTAGTTAAAAAGTATTTGCTCGAGAAGCTTTGTACGCTGACAGTTTTTCCTCCAATGATTTTTTCCAAGAGGCACTTTGTATCTGAGCATCTACCCTCGAAGGTGTAACACCTGCTCCCATACCTCTAACACGACCACTTTTATCCTTACCAAGAACTTGACTCAATACATCAAACTTTATAGGAATAGGTCCTTCATTCGGCAGTTGCTCACCAAGTTTTTTTTGTAGCTTAACCTAAACAGATGAATATCAGTCATTGTGGCAGATGATACTCACCATTTGGAATATAAACAATGATAGATGATACCCTAATATATTAGAGAATACTCACCATTGTGGCAGCCATCTACACATTTTTGATCTTCTTCTTCTGCTCGTGGCCATGGATAAATAACTCGGTCCTGCACAACCGCTTTCCAGGATTGTTCATATTCCAGTAATACTCATATCTTGCATAACCTTTTCGGCTCAGTGTGTGAGGATGAACCCTGATTATCTTCATTTTCTTGCTCTTTTCCTGCAAATCATTACACCATAACATAATGTTGTCTTGCACATACACCTAGTTTCAACTCACTTTTTCCCTATAACAAGACACATACATATTGTCAAGTGATCCACTTACTTTCCATTCCGCTGATCGACGTTCTGCCACAAACATATCCCACTCATTATGTTGCACATCAGAGGGTTTAAGCATTCTAAGTAGCCGTGAAGATTTTGTCTTAATGGTTCGAGAATCTATAACTCTCCTAATGCTAGTGTAGATTTCAGATTTGTATGATCTCCATAACCTTCCCATTTGTTATAGGATGAATGTCTTATGAGCAAGATCCACCTTATATTTGTTCTACATAAACAATTAACAAACTATTATCATCTTCATACTTAAAGGGTATTAATATAATTCCAAAGACAAGAAAAACTCGTAACAAATGGGAAAACACATTACCATCAAAAGATCCCAGACTTCATTTTTCATCTTATTATCCACTTTATGCCAAGTTTCTATGTTGATCGGCACCTACTCTCTTATTAAAACCCCAATGGTTGAGCTCAACCTTCTTGAAAGCTCTCCAACATGTTTCCCTTTTTCATTCCACTCAATCGTTATTTTTTGGGACTGTCCTGAAGGAATAGCCTGCATAGTAGTTTTGCCTCTTACATTCTTTTTTGTTGTGTTAGCATCATCATGAGTAAGCTCTTCCTCCTCTCTTGTTTGTGAAACTTGCATGTGCATCTGATTCAGGTTGTGCATCAGGCTCCTCTGATACAGACCTTTCCATTCTACCTCTTTTCCTCCTTGTTGACATAGTCTACTTAATACATGGAAATTACAAAAGTCATAACATGTCCAAATAATAATAATAAAGATAATAATAATAATAATAATAATAACAACAACAGTACTGATTCACAATAAATGCCTTTCCATTCTACCTCTTTTTCTCCATGTTGACATAATCTACTTAACACATGGAAATTACAAAAGTCATAACATGTCCAAATAATAATAATAAAGATAATAATAATAATAATAAAAGTACTGATTCACAAACACATTAGCTTAACACAAGTTACCAAATAGTTTTCCAGACCATTGTAACCATATTTGTTTAAAACGATAATTATATATAATATCTGATTCACAATATCTCATGACACATATACAATCAATTACATAAACTGATCAGGTATCTGATTAACGACATCCTGATTTTATATATCAAGTGCAGATGACTCTTGAGTAATAGATATAAAAATACTCTCATCAAACAGTTCAAGATCATGAAAACCTCTTGGTGGTGCCCTTAACACCACATACCAGCTTGATTTTTCATTATCTCTAGAGTAAAACATTTGTTGGGCATGTGATGCTAAAATAAATGGATCTTTTCAACTTAAACCTTCATGAAGATTAACTAAGGTGAATCCATCTACTTTCTTCACACCAGAAGTCATGTTGCCCAATGACAAAGGAATACAGCCAACCGAAATTTGTAGAAGTCCAAGGCCAAAATCTGTCTAATAATCCCATAATAATTAGTTAAAGTATCTGCTTCTATATGCACTCCATAGTCTTGTGTAGAAACATTAGATTCCATAGTATGAAAGCATTTTCCATTAATAATAAAACTAGAGTGAGACATTGCACAACGCCTTGGCCCTTTCACAAGGAAAGAGAGAGTTTCATCATATTCGAGACAAGTACTACCAGCTTGGAGTTTAATCTGGAAAGATTAATAAGAAAATTTTACTTTAATCTGGAAAGATTAATATTGAAAATTTTAAAATCAATAAATCAAACCTTAGCTTGTAACCATTCGACAAATTTCTCCAAATGCACTTTCTCTAGCAATCTAGAATTGGTTCTCAAACGTTGATCAAAGCACTTTAACTCTTCCTTATGAGCCCTAAAGAAGCATCAAACAAATCAATCTAACTTTAAGTAAGGTTTCTAAACTTAAATTTTTTTTACTTACTCGATGTAAGGTACAACTTCTTGGTTTATCAAGCACACAAAGATGCACAGCCTTGTGCATTTCATCAGTCAATTGTACATATCGGCCTTTTAGGAGGGTCGATCCATCAATTATTGTGTCGTCTTCAACGACATCATTCCGTTTTCGTTTTCTACTAAACACAGATGAGTGTTTCATGTATCGACCACAAAACCGAACACACTCATCTACTTAATAGTTTTCTGCAATACTTCCTTCCGGAGCTGCACGATTCTTAACATATTCTTTAAGGACCTTCATGTATCTAAAAGGGTTACATAACAGAGACAAAATTAACAAAAACACAACACACATCACAATAAAACAGAAAATTAGCAGCACTGAAGTACCTCTCAAAAGGGTACATCCGCCTATAACGGACTAGACCACATAATTTTGTTTATCTTCCTATGTGAATTGTGAGGTGAATCATTATGTCGAAAAATGATGGAGGGAAGTACTTCTCCAACAAACAACGTCTCAACAATCTCATCTTCCAACTCTTCTAATATTATTGTTTCAAGTACTCTTTGACACAACTCATGAAAAAATGAAGACAGATGAAATATTGCTTTTCTAATACATACAGGTAAAAGCCCCTTCACAGCAACAGGCAAAAGCTGTTGCATCAAGACATGATCATGGGACTTGAGTCCAAAAATTTTGCAATCTTTCATCTTGATACAGTTCCCAATATTGAAGCAATATCCATCAAAAAAACCTTTGCATCCATAGCCTCCAAAGAAATTTTGGCTTCTTAAGTTTTGTCAAGGTGTAAGGTTCAGAAGCATCCAGCATATCATTTCTTTCTTCTACCGAAACATCTTCCATAAGTTCTTGTAACTCTAGATCTCTACGTGAAGCTACCCCAATTTTAAATTTTCCCTTCACATCTAAGATAGTTTCTAAAACACTCTCACACACATTCTTTTCAATGTGCATGACATCCAAGTTATGACGCACGGGGAGTTCTTATATATACATAAACCAGCAAACACAAAACGTAATTCATCATCACAATCTTGTGACATTTTCAAGTAGTAATAACTAATAGTCTAATACCAAGTTTAAGATATTGATCTCCCAATATGGCAAGTCAAAAAATAAGGACTTCTTCTTTAACAACTTAGTAGGATCACATTTCTTTAGTTTCTTTTGTGTCTTTTTTCCCCCCATTTATTTGTGAACCTAGATAAAGCATGAACTATAGCTTTCCCTGTAAATATTTTAGGCCTCACCCTCCTCTCGTTTCTTCCATTGAACCACTTATGTTTTGAGCGGAAGCGATGGTTTGACGGAAGAAATCATCTATAATCCGTGTAAATGGTCTTATTTTCAAGTGGTAGCCAATGTGAGCAAGTATCAGGACCACATACAAGACAAGTGAATTCTCCTTTTGTGGTTAACCCATATAAATTGCCATAAGCAAGAAAATCATTAATAGTCCACAGTAAGATAGCTCTGAGGTTAAACATGGTTTTAGTATAGGCATCATACATATCCACACCATCCCACAGCTTTTTAAAGTCATCTACAAGTGGCTGCAAATATATGTCGATGTCATTTCCTGGTTGTTTAGGGCCTGGAATGAGTAAGCTTCGAATTAAGTTTTCAAAAGACACACACATTTGGTGGAAGGTTCTAGATGACTAGGATCACTGACCAAAGACTGTGTGGAGCTAAGATTATTGAACGGATTAAACCCATCAGTTGCAAGTCCAAATCTCAAATTCATTGGATCATATGCAAAAGTAGGCCATTTTTTATCTACTGTACGCCAACATATTGAGTCTACCGGATGACGCATCTTGCCATCTTGACTGTGATAAGTAGAGTGTCATATTAACTGCTTTCCTACATCTACTGAAAGAAACATCTGTTGAATTCTTGAAAGTATAGGAAAGTAGCGCAAAAATTTTGTATAAACTCCTTCTTTTATCTTTCCAGTGCGTGGGTTTACTTTATACCTCGAAGCATTACATTCAGCACATATCTATAAGTTCTCGTACTCCTTTCACCTATACAAGCAACAATCATTGATGCATGCATCTATCTTCTCATAACCTAAATCAAAATCTTTAAGTGCCTTCCTTACTGTGGATAGTGACTCAGGAAAACTATTTCCATCTGGCAACATATTTTGAAAAGCACTCATGAATTTATCAAACTCAGCATTGGATAGACCAGATTCAGCTTTCAACTTGTACATGTCTAAGGTGGTTGATAGTTTTGTGTACTTTGTACAACCAGGGTATAGAGGAACTTCAGCCTCTTTAATCTTTTTTTGGTACCTATCTTCTACATTTGTAAAATTAGGGGTTTCCCCTTCAACAGCTAATTGAAAACAGACATCTTCATACATCTGATGCACTTCTAGCATTTCAGAATCCTCATCAATATGAGGTGACATTATTGCACAACCATTGACTTATGCAGATCTTGCTGATACACTAGGCTCACCATGAGCAACCCAGATCTTATACGTAGGATCAAAGTCGTATTTGGTTAGATGGAACAACAATGTTTCATCATTTTGTGTACTACAGCTTCCACAAATAACACAAGGATATATGACCTTGTCAGGATTCCTTACATACTTTTTAGACTTTAAGATAAACTCCTTAACTTTTTCTTGGTACTCGAAACTATTTGGATCTCAATTTATCCAGCTCTTATCCATGCTAAACTAGAACCGTCTTAAACCTAAATAATTTTATAAATCCAAACAAGTTACAAACTAAACTAAAGGATAACTAACACAAAGTCAACATTCACAAATACTAATATTTTGAAACTAATATATGCATACATATATATGAAGTATATATCAGATCCTAATCAAATAGCCTTGAAATTCATATACACTTAGACATAATCTTTAACCAAAACTCATAGTGATAAATGAGACCAATTACGCAACTAAGATATCAAAGCAATGCACTCAAAGACATCATGTAACAAAAGCCAAAAACTAAATACTAACAAGATATTAGAAAAGCTCATACTTAGATAGAATCTTTAACCAAAACTCATAATTACAGTGATAAATGAGACCAATTATGCAACTAAGATATCAAAGCAATGCACTCAAAGACATCATATAACAAAAGCCAAAAATAAAGACTAACAAGATATTAGAGTAATACCTCTGAAAAACAAGTACAGCAGAGCAATACCACCTCCTAGTTGCAAATCACCAGAGCAAATAACTTTAGCATACTTGTTATTCTACTGTTACTTATATGTTTGACAAAGAAAAAACAATTAGTAGTATATGACGCAAACACATAAATCAATCATAAACTCATATCGGTCCTTGTTAATTATGTTTCCTAACAGAAACTGAGTCCACCTTTTCCCCTAAACTAGAAATGTAATAAAAAGCTTACTTGTTTCATCAGAATATCCTACAGGTTGCTATGTCATCATGATTCCCAATCATCTCACAAATTCCAGAATCCAAGTTATTCCTAACAACATATTTGAAACCTTACAAACAACTCACATTTCATGAAATGTAAAAGAGAGACTAAGAACTTCAAATTGGCCCTACCCCTAATTTCCAATAAAACTCATCATTTTGATAGGAAAGCAAGACAGATTACTTTAGCCCTAATTTTACAGACAGAGAGAAGCAAATAGAGAGAAATCATCAGTACTTGAACTAGTAATCGGGTTTTGGTTTGGGTGGGAAGAGAGAAGCCAGATTGAAGGAGAGAAGTTGAAAGTATGGACCGGACAAAAGGAGTGGAGACTACGGTGGCTGGGCGGTTAGTTCAGGGGAACAGCACCAGCCTCCAGCACGGAGAAGAAGATCGAGTGGAAATAAAAATAGAAGTGTGCATGGGTTTATCTGAAAATTTGGTTTCATCTCCCCTTTTATATATCTCATTCTATTTGGGTAAACAAAAAAATGGAAAAGAAAAAAATAAAAAGAACAGTTTAGTGCCACAAATTTGGGCTAGGCGCCAAGTGAAAATACCAACACGCGGGGTCTTCAAAAATTTGGGCCAAAAGATTTTATGACTTTGGGAAAGAGTCATAGCCCATTCCCGAATTCATGACACTCGAAAAACGTCATCGAACAATTGGGCCGAATGATTTAATGACGCTTGAAAACTGTCATAAAATATTTCAAGAATGGTATTTAAAAAATGTCATGGAAATATATATGATGACGATTCTAAAAAGTCATAAAATTTATGACAGTCGATAACCCGTCATTAAAAATCAAGACCTAAGATGACGGTCGTAAAACGTCATAAAAGAAAGTATAAATTCATGTTCATGACGTTTGCTTCTGAAAACGTCATAAAAATGACATACGATAACGCTTTCGGGCAAACGTCATTAATTTACTGTTATAGAAACTTTTTCTTTAGTAGTGAGTGGTGATCCTACTTCTTCATCACAGAAAGGACATGCGGTGTCAATATCATACTGCGTTCGCTTAACCTATTCCATGTGGGAAGACTGTCAAAGGCAGCTTTCCATACACAAATCTTGACCTTACCAGGAACTGGAGCTTTCCAAAGATGCTTCCAAAGACGTGCACTAGCATTGGGTTCATTGTCATCCTAATTTAGGATTCGTCGATGAGCGACATGATAAGCTGATTTGACTGAAAACCGGCCCTTAAGGTCCTCCCCCCAAATCCATCGATCCTCATCATAATTACGGACACTAACCGGAATGGTTAGAATCTGCTCTATAATATTAGCTGAAAAGAGCTCAGATAAAAGAGGAATGTTCCAACGACCTAGCTAGAGTGATGAAGAGGTCGGAAATCATAGATACTCTGTTAGTAAAAGAAGGCATTAAATCAATTCCTGGTACCCACGGTTCCTTCTAAATATCAGTTTGACTGCCTTTACCAATATGCTTTCGAATACCAACTTGCAAAATATCTCTACCTTGTACAATACTTCTTCACGCATAAGAAGGAGAAGTACCAATCTCAGCTTCCTAAAAGCTGCAATGAGGGAATAGATAGCTTTTAATAAGCTGGATTGATTTTTTTTTTTGTGTGGCTAAGATCAATATATATGTTAATTCTCTCTTAACAAATCTATTTGGAAATGTGCCAACGAGGTTTGGCTTAGTTGACAATGGCGGGTTTGTGACGGAGACCATATCCAAGTTCGATCTCTGCTACCAACAGACCTCGTTGGTTCGCGATCTGTAAAATATATTACAATGTATATCCTACTTGGTTGTTTTTGTTTTTTTGCTGGATTGGATTTTTTTTTTTTTGCTATGATCAATATATATGTTAATTCTCTCTTAATAAATCTACTTAAAAAGGTGCCAACGAGGTTTGACTCAGTTGGCAAAGACGGGTTTGTGGTGAAGACCCCATCCAAGTTCAATTCTCGCTACCAACAGACCTCGTTAGTTAGCGATTTATAAAATTCTCCTGTGAAAATTCATACCTGGAGGCTGGTGTGACAGTACGTGTCTACTGTCAGTCCTTCAGAATTGAGGTTACAGGTTTACCCTGACGATGGTGGTAGAACATAACCAAACTTTCACCTAACCTTTTCTAAACCAACACAAAACATATATACTTGGAAAGGTATATATGAACTAGTTGTGATAGGTGGATCTGCGATCTATGAAAAACAAGCGCAACACAGAAGATTAAGCTGGGGGTTCCAAAATCATGTGCAAAACATAGAAACAACGTGGCACATGGTCAACGGAGGATGTGTTTTGCCCCACATGAAAACATGTTAAAGATCGAGCAAACCCAGACTTGGACAAACAGTCTCATCTCATCTCATCTCATCTCATCTCCCGTAGTACTGATGAACACGTTGCACGTAGATTTGTCTAGCTAATGGTCAGTCACCAGTTACAATGTTCACAAGTAGATTTCTAGACGTTGACAGGTAGCTTCACATTCATTCATTTTCAGGGAGGGGTTCTAATGAGGACCACTAAGTTAAGGACTAGTTGAGGACTTTCTCATTAATCGTTTATTACACCCACTTTTCAATTACATTTTTCCATCTCAATCGTTCAAATTTTAGGTCTATATAAGTAGATCACTTCTACAAATTTTCAGCAAAATTGGTGATCATTAAGGGATCGAACTAAATCAAATCAATGGACAATCCAAATCTGTCAAACAAGAGCCATTCAAGTTTATAATTGGTAAATCATATTTATGATTGCCTTAACGATTTTCAATTTGGATGAAAATTTGTAGAGATGATCACTCATATATATATCTACAAACTAGACGGTCGAGATGTGAATATGCGATCGAAAAATGGGTAAAACGAAAAAGTCCTTAACTAGTCCTTAACTTAGTGGTCCTCATTAGAACTACTCCCTTCATTTTCATTCTCTTTGATTAGTATTCCCTATCTCATAAATCATAATCATACGTTTTTTTTAAAAAAAAAAACTTTTTATTAATAACTCACACACCCTATATATGTTAGTGAGGTATGAACCCATGACCTCAAAGTTGTCAGTTAAACATCTTAACCAACCAAGCCACAGCTCACCGACAAATCATAATCATACGTTACTTAAATGGTTTGTAATTTAAATAAAGTCATTAGATTATGTATGTTTTATTACTACATATACAAAAATAATTTAAATAATGCTTCTTTTACTTTTTTTGGTTGAGTTTTTATATGGGCTAATGCTTATATATCTCTTCATTTTACATATCCCTAACCTATCCTATGTGAAAAGAAAGAAAAGTGTCTGGGCTACAGCTCAGAAAGGGCTATATTATCCTCCGTTCCTGATTATCATGACACATCTAAACCTAAAACATTACGTTTTGTTCATGTTTGGTGTGTCTTGACTCTTATGGGAAATAAATTTGGAAGAGACATCAATATATTTATGCCCATGTTGTCACTACAAGAGAAAAGAAACATGGCAAAAAACCTAGAGAACTAGAGCTCACAAAAGAATCATGATAAGTTATACTTAACCTCTTAATGAAATTTATAGTTCATTTCGCTAAATACAAATGGAATGCACCGTCTATTCTATTCCTCTCTTGCCTGGTCTTTTACATAACTGTCTATTAAAGATAATTATAATTTGAAGAAAAACCAAGCAATCCCGTATGCAAGGGATCTAGAGAGATTGTGATCATTTAAACTCCAATCATCTTCGGCTGTTCCACATTTAAATTCCTAACACCTCGACTCCCTATCATGGTTATGAACCTTAATTACAAGTTTAATCGTAAGATACACGGCTAGAAATCAAAACCTTACAAGTTTGCCTATAATGACTAGAATACATTTTACAACAACACACGGCTTTTGACGGTGTTGCTCTTTGGGGTGTATATTCAAAACCTTACCAGAAATCAAATAAAAAATATAACCAAAAGTCTTTAGTAAAGATGGTAGATGAAAATGGGACTACCAACAAAAATTCCCACCTCATAAGTCAGGATTCGATTAATGAAAACAGAAAATGACGATAGGATTTTACCAAATCTGTGGTCAGTTGTGTTTTGATTCATATAAAAACAAGAAGTCCTTGTCGTTTTGTATCCCCCGCCAAAATGATATCATTGGTTTTTCTTATTGCATGAAGCAGAAGAATCAGAGCAATAGGTGACCAAAATGGGAGGGAAAGTGTAAGAAAAATAAAATATCACGGTGAGTTTGAAAGGAAAATAACACGGAACCACTGAACCAGACGAGTCAAGAAACTTGGCAGCTTCACTCAATCATTGCATGCCAAAACAAAACAAAAAAAACCACAAAAAATCAGAACCATGGTGAAATGAGTTGGGTTGGGTTGGGTTGGTTTAGACCGTTTGGAACTTGGGGAAGATTAGTAGGTTCCACTTTCCCCTACCCTCTTGGATTCTCTTGGTTTTCTGGTTTTTTCCTTATTTAATTGCTAGTTTATATAGTTTGATTGGTTAACCGTTTGCTTTCTGTGGTAACAGAGTTGAGTTGAGTAAGTGAAGCGGGTCAGAGACATGAGGAGTGTTGATGGTGGTTGAAGGGTTGTTGGCAGAAGCTGGCTGCTTAAAACCCAACTCACTCTTTCTCTATGTTTTCTCGATCTCGATCGAGTATCTGATGAGGTGCTCTGGATCTTAATCTGCCAGATTATTTTACTAAATTTCTAAAACTGGAGGGCTGTAATTTGTCTGTATTACCAAGATTCCTGCTAAGCTAGTCCTCACAACTCTTGCGGTTTTAAGATATTTACCTGAGGCTGACCTGTTGCTGTTAGCTGTATATTGTCTTCAAAGGCCTCTCCTTTTTATTTCATTTCAGTTGAGGGTGCTCAATGCTCAAATTCACAGTTGGGAAGCTCTGAACCTTACCAAGCCTCACTGGCCTGAAGAGGTAAAGCAATATGAGTTATTTGTGTCGAGTTGTGTTGGTTATGTGGGATTGAATTGTGGGTTAGGAAAAGGTTTCTGATCTGGGTCTAAAGTGGGAATGTGTAGTTTTATAGTTTTGTGATGTGGGTATTGCTGCTTGCCTTCAGGTTTGATTGAGATTGGGGGCTTCTTTCATTCATTCATTGGTGAAAACATGAAGGGGGCTGTGTTTGTGGCCATTGCTGCCACAATTGGTAACTTTCTGCAAGGATGGGACAATGCTACAATTGCTGGTAATTGTTCTAATTTTTTAAGCCTCTTCGTTTCTTAATTTTGTAGGCTGTGTGCATTGTGGTACATTGGATATTTCCAGTTACTTTATCTGGTTTACGCATTTCAATCACAGAGTTTGTCCATTTTGTTGTGTCTAGTTCATGTTTTTGCTTGTTCTCATTTAGTTCCCATATTTCAGGGGCTATTGTTTACATCACGGATGATTTTGCTTTGGATAGCTCGGTAGAAGGTCTTGTTGTGGCCATGTCACTCATCGGGGCAACAGTTATTACAACATGCTCAGGAGCGGTATCAGATTGGCTTGGTCGGCGCCCAATGCTAATAACATCATCAGTTCTTTATTTTGTGAGTGGCTTGGTGATGTTGTGGTCACCCAATGTGTATGTCCTATGTATAGCAAGGCTGTTAGATGGATTTGGAATTGGTCTAGCAGTTACTCTTGTTCCAGTCTACATATCAGAGACTGCCCCATCAGATATAAGGGGATCATTGAATACTCTTCCACAGTTCCTTGGTTCAGGAGGCATGTTTTTGTCATACTGTATGGTTTTTGGGATGTCACTGTTGGCCTCACCAAGCTGGAGACTGATGCTTGGGGTCCTTTCCATTCTCTCTCTAATATATTTTGTATTAACCGTGTTTTACTTGCCTGAATCTCCTCGATGGCTTGTGAGTAAGGGCAGGATGCTTGAAGCAAAAAAGGTTCTTCAGATGTTGCGTGGCACTGAAGATGTTTCTGGTTTGTTGCTTATTCTCTGGTTTGCTGGTATTTTGTAAATATATACTGATCTATGTAACTATGTTTTGTTTTGCTTACCACCATAATTTAGCATGGACTCAAGCGCTGAATTTTCGTACTACGCTTCATATATGAATTCAATATCTTCGACAAAAAGCTACATTACTGGTTGCAGTAAAGGACAGTGGAATTGCCTTTTTCCTTTCCCATTAAGGATTAATGTAGACTGCTTTAGACAAATAGCTTCATCCGAAGAAAAGGTTCAGGCATTTAGTTAACCTTTTGTTAATGCTTGTAATGTATTGCTTTAGAAAAATCATCTGTTCGTCCTACCACAGTGATGCTTTGATGAAAAATCTAAATAAGGAAACTAGTAACAAATTCACATGTTTATTAAACTACAGTTTCTGGACTGACTTTCTTCTTGCTCTACCTTTTAATACAACTACACATAGATTTTGCTTAGATTTTTACATGTTTATTTCACATTATAATTCATTTATCACACCATTAGTACTTTTCTATCTGGTTCTGGATTATTGACGGTATGTGTTAATGATGTTGAGAATATGATCCCACATGGAAAAATAGGGATTCTAGTTCTCAAAAAATGAGAAGTGCACTGATATTAGATCCATTCTAGCATTTGCACAAGTGCTTAAAGCCAAATAGCAATAAGGCTTTTCTAGGCATCTAAGGTTTAGAATATGTGGGACTGCTGACTATGCATCTTCAAGGACTTTATCATGTGGACCTCACTAATGCACCATGTTTATAGGTGAGATGGCTTTGCTTGTTGAAGGTCTTGGAGTTGGAGGTGAAACATCTTTAGAAGAGTACATCATAGGCGCAGCTGATGATCTTGATGGTCAGGAAGAAGCTGACAAGGACAAAATCAAGTTATATGGACCCCAAGAAGGCCTTTCCTGGGTTGCCAGACCTGTAACTGGGCATGGTTCTATTGTCAGTCTTGTGTCTCGCCAAGGAAGCATGGCAACACAGAATGTGCCTCTAATGGATCCTCTTGTCACTCTCTTCGGTAGTGTCCATGAAAATTTCCCAGAGGCAGGGAGTACGCGGGGAAGCATGCTATTTTCTAACTTTGGCAGCATGTTCAGCACAGCAGATCATCCACGGGGTAAAACCGAACAATGGGATGAAGAGAGCTTGCATAGGGAAGGTGAGGACTATGCATCTGGGGGAGACTCGGATGACAATCTGCACAGTCCTTTGATTTCACGCCAGACAACAAGTATGGAAAAGGATATGGTCCCACCTCCTCCTTCTCATGGTAGTGTTCTAAGCATGAGGCGCAACAGCAGTCTCATGCAAGGAACTGGGGAGACAGTTGGTAGCACAGGCATTGGTGGTGGATGGCAGTTGGCATGGAAATGGTCTGAGAGACAGGGCGAAGATGGAAAGAAGGAAGGAGGATTCCAGAGGGTATATTTGCACCAGGAGGGAGTCCCCGGCTCACGTCGTGGGTCTCTTGTGTCACTTCCTGGTGGTGATGTTCCTGCAGAAGGTGAATTCATCCAGGCAGCTGCTCTGGTTAGTCAGCCTGCTCTGTACTCAAAATCACTTATAGATCAGCATCCTGTTGGACCTGCAATGGTTCATCCATCAGAAACAGCTTCGAAAGGACCAATATGGGCTGCTCTGCTTGAACCAGGGGTTAAGCATGCATTGTTTGTTGGAATTGGAATCCAGATTCTTCAGCAGGTTTGTTATATTTTCTTTTTATCTTGTCCTTAAGATAGCTAAAAATGTTTTATTTGCCTAGTCCAACTTTATGGAGAAAGATTATTAGTACCAAGTTTAGCTGATGTTAGTACCGAGTTTTGGAGAAAAGATGCTAAAATATGGCACATCTTTCTTTTTTCTCTCACTACTATTATTATTCATATTTTGCATATATTTCCTTTTGGTCAAGGTTCACCTTCTTTCTATAAGTAGTGAAGTTAGTCTTGATGCACTTCGGGGTAAAGCTTACGGCTAAAGTTCAAAAATAATTTTGCAGTTTTCTGGGATTAATGGAGTTCTCTATTACACTCCTCAAATTCTTGAAGAGGCAGGGGTTTCAGTTCTTCTTTCAAACTTGGGTCTCAGTACAACATCTGCATCTTTCCTCATCAGTGCATTTACAACTTTGTTGATGCTTCCTTGTATAGCTCTAGCCATGAAGCTCATGGATATCGCTGGTAGAAGGTATTTTACTCTTAACATGTTTTTTCCTTTTTGAGCTTGACTTGCCATCACTCTAAACACTAAATAGGCCAGCCTGTGGCCATTTCTGGACTTAACTTTCTATTATATATATATAATAGAAAGTTAAGTCCAGAAATGGCCACAGGCTGGCCTATTTAGTGTTTAGTGTTTATGTATGTATGTATGTATGTATAAACTGTGCAGTCTTGCAGATGGTAGAATTCTCAACAATCTACTAAAAATCCAGAAACCTGGCTTATTTTGTGCTTTAGAGGAATAGTGTAAGTTAAATCTTAGCTAATGCACATCTTATTGCAGGATGCTGCTACTGTCTACACTTCCTGTGTTAATAGTGTCCCTTATTCTTCTAGTCATTGCCAACTTAGTAAGCCTAAGTTCAGTCGTTGAAGCCGCAATATCAACCACTTGCGTGGTGATCTATTTCTGCGTCTTTGTCATGGCCTACGGGCCAATCCCAAATATCCTCTGCTCTGAGATTTTTCCAACAAGGGTGCGTGGACTCTGCATCGCCATCTGTGCTCTGGTGTACTGGATTTCAGACATTATCGTCACCTACTCGCTACCTGTTCTGCTTGATTCAATAGGCTTGGCTGGTATCTTTGGGCTCTATGCCATTGTTTGTGTCATCTCTTTGGTATTTATCTACTTGAAGGTTCCAGAAACCAAAGGCATGCCCCTTGAAGTCATCACTGAATTCTTTTCTGTCGGTGCAAGACAAATTGCTGCTGCAAAAAATGAGTAATCAAGAACAGTTGGCTACTTCATCAGTTTTGGGGTTCTCCATCTTGTGTGAGGAGATTTTGTTCCGCGCATTTGAATATTCAAAAAGGCTGATTCTTCAATTCTTGATTGTGTATGATAAACAAGATTATTTTGGAGATTATACTAATTACTAAAAGCTTAGAAGAGATGCTGTCCTTTTTTAAAATAAGCATTCTAGCTAGTCAATATGGTGGAATTTGTCATTTTTTCTGGTTCAATTACACAGTTTGAAAAAGAAAAGAAAATGAACCTGTTCTTAGATTCATGAGCCAAGACACCCCTACCCCTAACCAAACATGTCGCCCGTCTCAAGAGCTACAAAACCTGCCCCTGCATGAGTCGGTTCATTAGCCCTTCTAGGAACAAATCGAATACCTTGGACTGTTGGACACCCATTGAATCCATAAAAAATCTGACTCTATCCACCAGCACTCGTTCCTCCGCAAGGCATTCACTCACAGCATGTATACAATCAGTTTTGATGACCAACAGCCTCCAATTTTGATGAATACTCCACTCCATTCCCCCTTCAGCACAGCCATCAACTATGCATCACAAGGATTTAGTCTGCTACGCATTCCCCCATACCAAATAGCCCCCACTATTTCTACAAACTACTCCCACTCCAACATGATTATCATGATGCTTTTATAGCCGCGTCACAATTAAGCTTCAAATAGTCTCCAGTAAGTGGTTCCAATTGTATAGAGTTTGAGGCTTTGAGCTAATGCCATCTTCACCCCCACCTTGATCGAGCCCCTGTACTTGAATCATACCATTCCAAAATATGAATCTCCAAGTCATATATTACCTCTAGAGGCCTAGGTTGCTCACCAAAAGATACCGCGTTTCTTTCCTTCCAATTATTCTACATGATAACCACCAAAAGCTTTAGTTCATCTACTGTTAAGACCCTCCTAACCTCTTCCGTCAAATCAATCAAAGAATTCCGTGTACCATGGCTCTTCTTTGAAAAGAAACTCGCCTTCTCCAACAATGCGACACAAAGAGGACATTGAAATGTAGCGTGTCTAGGCGATTCCGACGCTTGTTGACACCTTGAACACGTAGAAACTAAAACCATTCTCCTCATAAATAAAGAAGACTTGCATGTATAAATCCGGTTGAGCACCTCAGCAAAAAGTGAGACATCTTCGCTTCGGAGGTGGCTTGAGTTTCCATAAGCGTCTCCAACGCTCATTCACCACAGGTATGCCATTTTGGTTACCCCAACAAGTTCTGCCTTCTTTTAAAGCCAACCAGTAACCACTTTTAACTGAATTCTGATTCCAAATTAACTCTTCCTGCCCGCCATTTCGTACCAGAGGGATACAAAGTATAACCTCCACTTCATGCTGAGACCCAATCTGCTCCAGCTTATTAACAATCCGCTCCCCATCTTCATTGATCAAATCTGCAACCTTCATAGTAATATCAAGACCATTCCTATAAATAGCTCGGAAATTATCCAAACCAGGTTACCATGAACACCTTAGCCTTGTTGAAGCAGCTCTTTACCCCAAATAAAAGCACGCCAGAGGCACCATTCCCCACATCAGCCTCTAGAAAACACACTTTGGAAAGTAAAGTGCCTTGAGCATTCTGCTAACAAGGGACCGGTATCTCATATCAGCATCCACACTAAAGCTTTATCAAATTTCTGGATTTCTCTAAAGCCTAGTCCTTCATTCTTCAAACAATATAACTTATCCCAACTATGCCAATGGATTCCCTTACCACTCAGCTTCCCAACCAAAAACTAGCAAGATGATCGTTAATTTCCCAAGCAGGTGCATGATTCAGTTTAATGATAAATAACATAAGGTGTATGAATCAGTTTAATGATAATTACTAAGTCAGGGCATTTGAGAGTGAAAGCCATCAAAACATCAGATAAAGTAAAGAGAGCACCATTCTAGAATATTAAATTCTCATCTACAAAACAGTATATTTCAGAAAAGAAATAAACTACATCCTATTTACAGGCCGACCTGAAATTTTAGAGCTGAAGATCTGAAGTAGATACATCAAGCTGCAACTGATATCTTGACCTGCTAACTTAACTCAAAATTCCAGGCATTGCTGAATGGCAGAAATAGAAGCAAGACTTAAATTCAGGGTTTATGTCTTTTCTCGGAGGATGACATGCTAGGAATTTGAGGCACACATTCTCATAACGGTGGCTTGGAGTCACCACCTTCATTATTGATGTGGCTATCTTCTCCCTGTTCGGGTGCTTTGGGGCTAGACTTGAATGCACTCACAGGATCTGTAGCATCGCTAGAATCGATCACTAACCTGCTCTCCTTTTGCTCCTACCATACAAAATCACAAAAAGATTATGGAAAGCATTTTCTCAATTTAGGGCAGAGTCAAGGTTTCTTTTACAAGTCACAGCCGTAGTGTACTACTTACTCTCTGCAATGCTTCATGCTCAGCCTGAATCCGATACGGTACACCATGTTTCTGATACACATTGGTCTGTGCCAAGTCTTCATCAATGTCACCAGCAGTGGTTGCAAAAGGATGATTGGAAGGGATCCACCTAACTGTATCAGGGTCAACATCAGCAGGTATCAAATCCCCTTCTTTAAGGAACATTGTCGGTCTCTTCCACTGGTATGCCCGCGACCTCCTCTTTCGATGGATAGCTTGTTCCTCTTTCGTAAGAGTAATTGGGGCAAGGCGATAAACCTTTCCACACATCTCTATAGTCGAATTTCCCTTACCAACTTTAACCAATGGATTATTGAATGGGTCATCGTACATGAGAGGCTTTGAACTGTCAGATTGAGCATCATCCAAGCATGCAAACAATACAACATAAGCAAACAATCAGAATTCGACAGTGTTCAAAGTAATCTTCTATAACTTATACATTACACAATGACAGAGAAGTGTTGAAGGATTAGGAATCATACATGCCTCTTCTATCGGACCTAAGCTGACCGCGTCTAACAAGATCAGCGACAGAGCCTTGACGGTTGTTCTTCGACTTCCTCACCATGAACACTCTCAGAGCAACCACCAAAAATGCAGTTGCAATACATAAACCAATTGCCAAATTCGATCGTACTCGTTGTCGTATCTGATTAATATCAAGTTGTACTAATGTTGGTAATGCGCTATAATTATAATCCCAGAACAAAAACCCTGTATAATTCTGAACAAACACAACATTATAGAAATCAAAGTTACCTTGAAGACAATGGGAGGGACTGAGCTGACCATTACGTGGAATTTGTCAACTGGGTCCTTGAGGTTTAGGGTAAACTTGTAATTATCATTATGGGCACTAGGGTTTTCACCATTAGAGCTAACTGAGCCGTCAATGGCTCTAACTAGGAACCTGTGGGTGGGTTTTAGCCGTCGAGCCCAGATGAACCGACAGTTACCGGACCCGAATTGGGGTCTAAGCAATCCAGGCGTTTGATGCTTTGCGACCCAAATTGAGGTCTATGATTCAGAAATCAAAGAAAACAGAAATGAATACAGTAATCATGTTGGAATGATTGATGAGACATACAAACAAAGGAAAGAAAAAGAGTTTTTGAGAGAGAAATACCTGGAATGAAAGGGGGTGATATTGGAGAGTGGAAGTGGAAGCCATTAGAAGATGGAGTGGTTCAGTGTCATGCTTTGAGAGAATGAACCTCTATGAATGGTTTTGCAGATGCTACCACATATGTGCCTGAGGCTTACCATTGATAGGCTTCAACAATGGCAACTTTTACCAGGTTACCACTTAAATAGTTCACCAGACAATAAAATTTTACTGCGGTCAAAAACTTTGCCGTGTATACCTATTATCTTATTTACGAGAACAATTCACATTGCGATTGTGCAGCTTATTGTATTAATAATTTAAACCATAACATTGGCGAAAATTCTTTTACGTATTAAGGTACAAATGAACCGAGTAATTAATATATAAAATTTTGATTCGATCATCCACGTTGTATTATCATTGATGTATTCTAATACCGTTAACATAATTGAAACAAAAAAATAGTTATAAGTATTTCCAACACAGGAGGTGAAGACATGTGATCAAATAAAGAGGTACACTTATTATGGGCGCTTAATTTGATCGGATCAAAAATGAAAATGGAATGAAAAATTTAGGGTCTCTGGTCTTTATTAGATTTTCGTATACGAAAATTTAAGGACTTGCATATTAATGGTGCAAGTGCACCTTGATGCATAGAATCTGCTCCGTGCAAGTCATATGCATGCCCACTTGAATTGGTTCTTAGTTTTGCACACCCTTAATCTTGAGATGTTGGCTTTTATGCTAAAATCTTGATCGAGCTTCAAGCGTTTATATTTTCATATATTTCTTGATGATGTGTTTACATTGATATTGCTCCTATGAACAACAACCTGATTATCAGCTTTGAACAAAATCTTGTTATTGCTTTCAGTGGCAAACAACAACAATTCGAAATCTTTTACATTGTATAATCTCACATCCAATTGAATGCAAAATTTATTATGAGTTTTTTAAAGTGAAATGAGAAAAACAGAAGAGATTAGTAGTAGATATAAAAATTATAAATTTATTGATTTGTCGTTATATGTCATATGAGTTTTTTTATTTTGAACAAAAGACGTTACACACCTATTTTTGATTATCACAACTTGAGAGTAAGTAACAACAACATGAAGATAATCCGGCCGCAAGAGCTATCCTACAAAACTACCTAGTAGACACTAAGCAATCTCTATGTTGAAGACCATGTGATGAAACGTTATAATCAATATTTCTATGGTAGCAAATGAACCAAGTAACCAGCCACCAAGACACACAAAAAATAGACTAGTCCTCAATGTCAAGACTCATCCCGAATTTCACCTTGAAACCCGAAGTAAGTCTTGCGGTGACCATTTCCAAGAAAAATTTATCGAAGAACTTGGCAAACCTCCCTTAAAAATGGACTACCCTAACCCAGAAAATTACAGAACTACCCTCTTAACAATTATAAACCATCCTCCAATTCAACCATAAATAACCGGATAAAATTATACAAATAATCCCAAGAGTATTTAGAGCTACTAAAACAACAGAAGTAGAAAAAAAAATACCCTAGTAGGTTAAACATGAAACTTATTGGTGAAAAGTAGCTGAGAGATAGGTGACTATGTCTCGTCGCCTCCTACTAGACTTAACCTGAACTCTGCAGACTGAGCATTTTTAAAACAAAGGGTCCAGGGGAAAACATTCAGAAAATGTTAGAGTGAGTGGACGAAAATAATTCTAATGAAATATTTATGCTTCCCCAAAATTTATTTTCATAGAAAACACGATGCATGCGACAGCTCAAAAGTTTTAACTCGAAATTTCTTAACACATGCCTAGCTTTGCTAGACTCCCAAACTTTATAAAATGACTTCTCAGACTAAAATTATATATATCAGTATGTATTTACACTCGTCATATTTTGAGGGATTAAAACACGGGAGGAGAGCTTTCTAACGAGCCAAGGGTCGCTAGCTATGGCGGCCGGAGGAGGGAGATCCGGCGACGTGAAGTTTTGGGCAGTCGGGGCTTCCGGGCTCAACTGCTCCTTTACGGCAGCGCTACACGCTTGGACACCAACCCATGAAGGGAGAGGAGGAGACGGTGGTTCGATCGAGACTGGCGCAGCGGACTAGGTTGGTCGAAGGCAGAGAAATCCGGCAGGGAGAGAGAGAGGCTCGGGGAAGAAGAGAGAGAGAAAAGCGAATGGATTTGGGCTTTTTTTTTCTTTTCCAAACCGGTTTCTCCATATCCACAACTTAATACCCAACTCCAAAACACCCAAAAAATAATACCTCATTAAAAATTATCTTTTACTAGCTAAAATTTACCATTTTTACCATCGTCACATTTTTCTTCTACGAATAATTCTTTCGAAATAGTCGTCCTCCACAACCTCTCTGAGGACCAATTAAACTATAAACTTAATGACGAAGATGGTAAAGCTTTTATTAACACCATGCTAGTAAATAAGGTAAAATTTAAGAGTCGGGGCGTGACAATTCTCCCCTCCTTACAAAAATTTCGTCCTCAAAATTTACATACCTACTAATCAAAGAGGTAAGGATACTGCTATCTCATTTGCTCCTCTGATTCCCAAGTATCTTCCTCTACTTGATGACTTCTCTAAAGCACTTTGACAAGCGGGATTGACTTGTTCCTAAGCACTTGCTCCTTTTAGTCAAGAATTTAAACCGGCTCCTCTTCATAAGACAAATCATTCTGCAAACTAATCGACTGTTCTTGCAGCATATGAGAAGGATCGGCAATATATTTGCGAAGCATGGATACATAAAACACATTATGTATCATGGATAACTCTAGAGGCAAAACTAATGGATAAGCAAGTGAGCCAGCACTTGCTCCTTTTAGTCAAGAATTTAAACCGGCTCCTCTTCATAAGACAAATCATTCTGCAAACTAATCGACTGTTCTTGCAGCATATGAGAAGGATCGGCAATATATTTGCGAAGCATGGATACATAAAACACATTATGTATCATGGATAACTCTAGAGGCAAAACTAACGGATAAGCAAGTGAGCCAACTCACTCTATTATCTCATAAGGGCCAATATACCTCAGACTGAGCTTCCCACGCTTACCAAAATGTACTACCCTTTTCCAAGGAGATAGTTTCAAGAACACCCGATCACCCACTTGAAACTCAAGGTCCTTCCTGCGGACATCTGCATAACTCTTTTGCCTACTCTGAGCGGCCTTGAGTCTATCCCCAACCACTTTGATCTTCTCATTAGTATCATGGATAATCTCAGAACCACAAAGCTCTCTTTCTCCTACTTTATTCCAACACAAAGGCCTACAACACTGCTTCCCATAAAGTGCCTCAAAGGGAGCCATACCAATACTTGAATGGAAGTTGTTGTCATAGGCAAACTCCATCAAAGATAGGTTCTTATCCCAACTCCTCTTGAACTGCAAGGCACATGATCTCAACATATCTTCCAAAGTCTGGATAGTCCTCTCTGATTGCCCATCAGTCTAAGGATGAAAAGCAGTGTTGAAGTGTAGTCGGGTACCTAAAGCTGCCTGAAGAGCTCCCCAGAATTTAGAAGCAAATCTAGGATCCCGATCTGACACTATGGATTCAGGTACACCATGGAGTCTCACAATCTCATTCACATATAGCTCAGCCAATTTATCTAGTGTATACTTCTTTCCCACCAGCAAGAAATGAGCAGATTTGGTGAGTCTATCCATAATCACCCAAATATCGTCATGCCCTTCACGGGTATGAGGTAAACTGAAAACAAAATTCATGGTGATGTGGTCTCACTTCCACACTGGAATCGGCAACGGCTCAAGCAACCTAGAGGGTTTATGCCTTTCAGCCTTCACTTGCAAACAAATCAGACACCTACTCACAAAAGCTGCAATTTCCCTCTTCATGTTTGGCCACCAATAATAATCCTTCAAAGTCTGATACATCTTTGTATTCCTGGATGAGCAGCATATGCGGAACTATGAGCTTCCTCCATTGTCTCATTCTTTAACTCTTCATTTCTCTTTGGAACACAAAGCCTATTTTTGAACAATAAAGTTCTATCTCTTCTTACCGAAAAATCCACGGCCACTCCATTCGCTGCTCTTTCCATCAACCGAACCATGGAAGGATCATTATACTACGCTTCCCACAATAAACCACATACTCCCCACTATCATCCGAAAGTGCCAAAACAGGAGCACTCGTCAAGCGATTCATTAATTCTTGAAAACTTTCCTCACACTGATCTCACCATTCGAACTTAACTCCCTTCTTGGTCAATCTTGTGAGTGGAGCTGTAATCTTTGAAAATTCCTGCACAAATCGCCGATAATAACCTGCTAACCTTAAGAAACTACGAATCTCTGACACAGTGGTGGGTCTTCTCCAACTTAACACTACTTACACATTTTGGGGATCCACACTAACACCTTCTGCTGAAAGTACATGACCCAAGAACACCAATGTATATAGCCAAAACTCACACTTGCTGAAGTTGGCAAACAACTGAGCATTTCTCAATGTCCGCAATATCACTCTTAGATGTTTGGCATGCTCCTTCTCACTTTTTGAGTATACCAAAATATCATCTATGAACACGATCACGAAGCTGTCATGACCCACCCCCAATTTTACTCTGAAACCCGAAGTAAGTCCTGCGGGGACCACCTCCAAGGAAAATTTACCGAAGAACTCGGCAAACCTCCCTCGAAAATGAACAACCCTAACCCGGAAAAATTATAGAACCACCTTTTTAACCAAAATATTAATCTTCAACTCAACTCAAATATCCGAAGAATATATTACACAATTATTTTTCCGAAAGTATTCAGAGCTACTAAAAGAAAAACAACGGAAGCTGACAAATATTCTAGTATATTAAACAGATTACCTACTGGGGACAGGTAACGGAAAGATGGGTGACTATGTCTCGTCGCCTCCTTCTAGACCCCACCCGAACGCTGCAGACTGAGCATTTTAAAATGAAGAGCCCAGGGAAAAATATTCAAAAACATCAGAGTGAGTGGACAAAAGCAATTTCGACACAATAAATAATATTTCCCCAAAAATTCTTTCATGGAAAACACTTTACAAGCGATAGCTTAAAAGCTTAACTCAAAAAATCTTAACTGGTGTCTAGCCTCGTTAGACGCCCAAACTTTAAAAAAAATGCCTCTCAAGCTAGGATTATATATATCAGTATGTATTTACACTCGTCTATTCCTTCTACGATATCTATGAATAAGCTCGAAAAATAGATAGTCATATGCATAATTAAATATGAGCTTCGCGCGCTCAACCATGTCTATCGCCCTAAATCTTAATTTCTCTGTCAACCAATAAATCTCCACAAATACCGACATCCTTAAAATCACCTTCTACCATAAATAATCTAATGGCCGGATTCTAACTTACTAATCCGCAAAAAATACCAAACTTCAAAAATTCCCAAACCTATCCAAAACTCCTCCAAAAATTCTAAAACTCATTCCATTAAACTCCTCATAAAATTTCCCACTAAAAACACTTTTTCAACGGCGGCCAGCGGCCAGCTCTGGCGACCTCCAATGCACACCAAATTTTTACAGCACCTTCCTCTCAACCTCATCTACAACTTTCATAATTATCACAAACATCAATTTCAAGCCTAACTATGTCAATCGAACGAAAATAACAATAAAACCCTAGAATTTCAAACTCCGATTTCTCCTTACCAAACTCAAGAGGGAGTGAGTCCTTTGGAGGGATTGCTGCACGGGAGGAGGACTTTCTAACAGGCCAAGGATCGCCGTCTATGGCGACCGGAGGAGGGATGGAGTTCCGGCGATGGGAGGCTTTGGACAGTCGGATCTTTCCGGTCTGATATCTCTCTCGCAGGGGGGCTAGGGAGACTCTCACCGGTCTAGGATGGAAATTGGTTTGGAGGCCGACCGATTGGGACCGGCGAGGCAGTCTAGGGCTGCAGGACGGCGGCGAACGGGCGGCCGAAAGTTTCCAGGCGGAGGGACTCGGGGAAAGAGAGAATCGAGAGGGAGGAGAGAGAGAGAAAAGAGGGAGAAGAAAATTGGGCTTGGCCCAAACCGGTCCACACCACCATATACCCATTCCAAAATTCAATACCCCAAAAATAATACCCCAATAAAAATTACATTTTACAAGTAAAAATTATCATTTTTACAGTCGTCACAATTTCTTTCTTCGAATAAATCCTACGAAAAAATCGTCCCCTACAACCTCTATGGGGACCAAATTAAATTATATATTTAATAACGAAGATGGTAAAACTCTTATTACCACTATGCTAGTAATTAATGTAAAAATTAAGGGTCGGGGTATGACAATTGGTCAAAATATGGACTAAACACCCTATTCATGAGATCCATAAATGCCGCGGGTGCATTTGTAAGTCCAAAAGGCATCACCACAAACTCCTAATGACCATAGCATGATCGAAAGCAGTCTTGGCTATGTCACTCTCCTGGATTCGCAATTGATGATAACCAGATCTCAAACCAATCTTTGAGAAAACAGAAGCAACCCTCAACTGATCAAACAAATCATCAATGCGAGGAAACCGATATTTATTGTTCACTGTGACTTGATTTAGCTTCCTATAATCAATGCATAGTCTCATTGTGCCATCTTTCTTCTTAACAAACAACACTGGAGCATCCCATAGAGACATGCTAGGCCGAATAAAACCCTTGTCTACCAACTCCTGCCGTTAAGTTTTCAACTCTTTCAATTCCGCTAGAGCTATTCTATAAGGTTCCTCTGAGATAGGCATAGTTCCAGGAAGCAACTCGATAGAAAAATCTATCTCTCTTACAAGAGGCACACCAGACAATTCCTCGAGAAACACATCCGGAAACTCTTACTACAGGAATATCCCAAATTTGCAACACTCCTACACTTGTATCCACAACGTGAGCTAAGTATGCCTGACAACCTTTATTCAATAATTTACTGGTGGTAACAGCTGATATCAGACAACTCGAAATGACATCTCTTTCCCCTTGAAAAGCAACCTCAAATCCATCTGGACTTCGAAGCACCACTTCTTTTATGAAACAATCTACCATAGCTCTATACGACTCCAAAAAGTTCATCCCCAAGATCACATCTAACTCCACTATATTTAAAGAAATTAAATCTCTCTACTAGCACTTTACATCCACTAAACACTCAATTTATTCTCATTACCTCACCAGAGGGTAGAGATACATGTTACTCGCTTGGAAGAGATGATGATGGCCCATTGGCATGGAGGGTGAATCTACTAGAAATAAATGAATGCGTGGCTCCGGGATCAATTATTAAAGTAAGAGCTGGCTGACCAAAAATTAATAACGTACTAATGATGACATCTGGAGAAGTACGACTTTCCTGCTGGGTCATAGCATGAAGTCTAGCGCGAGTCATGAGACTTCCACGCTGACCACTACCCTACTGAGAGCCACCCCTAGCTGCTGAACCACCCTGAGAACCACCACTGGAGCCTCTGGCTGAAGACTGACCAACTGGCTGAGTAGGGGCAGTCCTCTGAGCCAATAAAGGACAATCTCTCCTAAAATGATCCTAGCCACCGCACTCAAGACACCTAGAAGACTGTTGCTGACCAAAAGAAAAAGTTTGACCACCAGATGATCCACCTTGGGAACTGCCACCAGCACTAAATTGAACAGTCTATTGTCTACCCAACTGACTCCTCAAACGTCCTCTAGCCCTATTCCGAGCACCAGAGCTAGATCCACTTCTATAACCACTACCAGCTGAAGATCTAGAAGCGGATGAGGAGGTAGCCTTCTTGGATGGGACCATCGAAATCTCGAGGCCAAGCACTATATATCCCCCTGGTCTCAATAGTCATAGCTGCACTAATAGCATCAAAAAAGATTGAGTAAATAACACCGATCATCTTATCTGCAAACACTCCACCAAGTGCCCCAATAAACATATCAATCATGGTCCTCTCATTAGGAACCAAACATGGCACGTGGTAGCTCAAAGTAGTGAACCTCTGCTCGAACTCAATGACACCTTCATCGTCTCTCTTCTTTATGTTCAGAAAATCTGACTGGATCTAACTACGATGAGCCTGATTGAAATACTGACCCAAGAAGAGCGTCTTAAACTGCTCCCAAGTCATATTCTGGGCACCACCATTACTCTTGCTGGCGAGAGTCCACCAATGATGAGCTGAATCATCTAGAAAGGACACTGTCATCTTCACCTTCTTTTCTTCAGGCAGTTCAGGGCTCTCAAAAGCCTTTTCCAGCTTGTCCACATAAGAGTATGCATCAAAGGGTCCCTTGGCACCCTTGAACTTAACTGCCCCTGCATCGGAAACATCCTTCTTCCTCACAAACTGAGGGTGCTGAACCTTATCTAAAACACCTCTCAGCATGTTCCCAATAGAATTCGCTAATCCTCTCACTTCATCACCCTCATTGGCGTTGGTCGAGGTAGCCACATGGGGTCGGCGTCTAGGAGGCATAGTACCTGATAAGAAAGATATTTAGTAGTCTATAAATAAGACTAACAGAACTATCACACATACCTAATAACACATAGCATCCAAACCATAAACTGCTGATGAATCTGCAGCGGTCGGATCATCACTCTATAGACACTACGTGCTACTTAAGCAAATTGATAGTGATAAAGAGGCGAAAAACGAAACCTAGAGCTCTGATACCAACTATCAAGACCCACCCCGAATTTCACCTTGAAACCCGTAGTAAGTCTTGCGGTGACCACTTTCAAAAAAAATTTACGAGGCACTCTACAAACCTCCCTTAAAAATGGACAACCCTAACCCAGAAAAATACATAACTACCCTCTTAACAATTATAAACCATCCTCCAATTCAACCATAAATAACCGGATAAAATTATACAATTAATCTCAAGAATATTCAGAGCTACTAAAATAACAGAAGTAGAAAAAAAATACCCTAGTAGGTTAAGCAGGTAACCTATTGGTGAAAAGTAGCTGAGAGATGGGTGACTATGTCTCGTCGCCTCCTACTGGACCCAACCCGAACTCTGCAGATTGGACATTTTTAAAACGAAGGGCCCAGGGGAAAACATTCAGAAAATGTTAGAATGAGTGGACGAAAATAATTCCAATGAAATATTTATGCTTCCCTAAAATTTATTTCCATAGAAAACACGATACATGCGACAGCTCAAAAGCTTTAACTCGGAATTTCTTAACACATGCCTAGCCTTGCTAGACTCCCAAACTTTATAAAATGGCATCTCAGGCTAAAATTATATATATCAGTATGTATTTACACTCGTCATATTCCTTGTACGAATTCTATGAATAAATACAAAAAATAGAAATTTATACAAGGCTACGACGCTGGTGTCTAACGCTCAAGTCACACCATAATGGAATTTTACCTCATTATGACGGAAAAGCAAGAGTGAACATATATATACGCGTTTATTCCCTATATAAATTATTATATTTATATAGGGCTACGACGATTGCATCTAACGCTCCCGTCACACCATAATGAAATTTTACCTCATTATGGTGGAAAAACACGTATAACTAGCTAACATTTATTTATATACATATTATTCTCATAAACATTCATATATGAATATATAATCACCGAAATTCTCAATTTTGGTTATTTTCAACAAAAAATTCATCTATAAATCATTGCATGCACATTATTTAAAAACAAAGGTCCACTCACAAATTAGGCATAAGCCTGATGTTGGTCGAAGGTCTCTTCCGCTTGGGCCTCCTCTCGTCCTGTTCCAAAAACATAATTAAATCATCAACCAAATACCGACGCTTATAAATAATAGGCAAAATAAAATGTGAGCTTTGCTTGCTCAACCATGCCAAACGCCCTTAATCTTAAATTCGCCGCAAACTAAATTTCACCGCAAAATCCGGACATCCTTAAAATCACCTTCCACCATCCTAACCATAATTAATCCAATGGCAGGATTCTACCTTATCAATCCGCCAAAATTACCAAACTTTAAAAATTCCCAAACATATCCAAAACTCCTCCAAAAATTCCAAAGTTCACACCATTAAACTCCCCTTAAAATTACATATTAAAAACCGTGAAAAACCCTTTTACAGCGACGGCCGGCGGCCAGCTCTGACGACCCCCAATGCCTACCAAATTTTGACAGCACCTTCCTCTCAACCTCCTCTACAGCTTTCCTAACTAGCTCAAATACCAAAACCAAGCCTAACTATGCCAATCGAACGAAAACATAATTAAAGGCCTAGAATTTCAAACATCGATTTCTCCTTACCTAAGCCAAATCGGGAAGAAACCTTCTGAGGGCTTGAAGCACGAGGAGAGCTTTCTAACGAGTAAAGGATCGCTAGGTTATGGCGGCCAGAGGAGGGAGTTCCGGTGACGGGAAGTTTTGGGCAGTCGGGGCTTCCGGGCTCGGCTGCTCCTTCACGGCGGCGCTACACGCTCGGAGACCAGCCCAGGAAGGGAAAGGAGGAGACGGTGGTTCGATCGAAACTGGCGCGGCAGCCCAGGTCGGCCGGAGGCAGAGAAATCCGACAAGGAGAGAGAAAGAGAGGCTCGAGGAAGAAGAGAGAGAGAAAAGAGAATGGGTTTAGGCTCTTTTTTTTCCAAACCGGTTTCTCCCGATCCAAAACTTAATACCCAACTCCAAAACACCTCAAAAATAATACCCCAATAAAAATTACCTTTTACTAGCTAAAATTTACCATTTTTACCGTCATCACATTTTTCTCCTACGATAATTCCTTCGAAATAGTCGTCATCCACAACCTCTCTGGGGACCAATTAAACTATAAACTTAATGACGAAGACGGTAAAACTCTTATTAACACCATACTAGTAAATAAGGTAAAATTTAAGAGTCGGGGCGTGACACTCAACCTATCTTATTTGACCACTTCTGAGACCACCCTACACAGAGGGGCAATCCTAGAGCATCAACAACTCTAGTTAAAGGCCAAAGTCTAGGAAAACTAAGAAAATACTCTATACCCGCAATCAACTCTAGTCTAAAGTAATAAACAAATACCAAAAGCTAAAGCAAAATAAAACCAAACAAATGCCAAATTGGGCCCATTAGATTTAACCAAGCCCACTAGGTTATGGAGGCGATAACGCATCTCTCCTTTGTCCAAAAATGCATCTGCATGGCAGTCACCGCCCGACCTCCCAAACCGCTGCTCCACCACCGATATCCTACCTCCCCACCAATGCATCTCTCATGTTGCAAGATCTTTGGTTGGAACTCTCGGAAGTAGAAGAAGACTTCACACCACCATCATCATCAATGTACCAGCAATATGTCGTCTCAAGCCACCAATTTCTGATTTTCCCTCTTCTGGTCACCATGAGACGTCTCTCCACCTTAGCTTAGCAATCACCTTCGAGCCCCCGTCACATCCTTGACTGCCTTGATGTAATGACCATCTTATAAGAGGAAGAAAACCCATCCCCGCCTAAATCATATTAGCATCAAGCTTGCTCACCCATTAGTCGACCCATCCGGCCGCACACATTGTGCATTGGCGAGGCAATGGCCAATGTCAGTGACATCGCGCAGCCAGGCAGGCAAGAAGGAGACTGGCGAAAGTGTTTTCTGTCTAGGTTTTATATTATACGTAAACGTATGAAGTGGCTACCGTCTTTTCATATGCATTGACAAAGTCAAATAAAAGTAAAAGAAAAATAATGAACGTATACACAATAAATTTAGAGGTGCAACTATAGAACCTCCGTACAATCAAATATGAATTTTTTTTCCTTTATCGATAGGTTCTATTCTAAGAAAGAACCCCCCAAGTCCATGTTCTCTCAAGGTCCCCCCCTTCTCCCGAGGTCAGTGGATGGAAACATTGATAGGTTTAAGGATGTCGGCGAGAGAGAAAGAGACGAGAATGTCGGTGTGCCTTTTTTTTTCCTCCCCCTAGATTCTAGAAAAGTTTAAGAGCAAGTCCACCCCCTGTGTCTTCGTTGGGAAGGCCTGGGTCATGGGCGAGACCTGGATCGTCACGTGGCAGTGATTTTGAGCTACAATTTCTACCCACAATTTCTGTTTCTAAGTCACCACGTGGCAATAACTGTTTATTGAATTTTATATTAGATATTTTAAATGTGAATAATGATTTTATAAATTAATAAAATTATGATTAAATAAACAAAATAACATATTAAAATTAAATATTTATTTCATGACTTAAAATGACTGTCAAGCCTAGAAAAAAAAATACAATTATTTAAAAATAACACAAACATAACATAAAAAACAAACAAAAAACCACAATCTAGATATCCATGTTGCCTTGCACTTCTCATAAATGCTCGATAAGATCTTCTTGAAGGTTGATTGTACTGATTTCTAATTTCATTGTACCGCACCATGAAACCTTTAAAAGTATGAGCATTTCTACCAACTTCCTCAAAATCTTGCCCAGTAGGTCCATCCCAAACTTCTGCTATCATTGGCCTCATATTGTTGTCCTCTTCTTCATCAAATTATAAATCCTCATCGATATCTTCAAGGCATTCGTCCTCAACTATCATGTTGTGTAAGATAATATAAGCCAACATGATATATCGAAGGTCCTCTTTATCCCACCCCCGAGCAGCTCCTCTAACAATACTGAAGCATGCTTGTAAAATACCAAAACATCTCTCCACATCTTTCTTGTATCCCTCTTGAGCCTTGGCAAATGTAATTTCCTTGGGTCGTGTGGGGTTTGGAATGGTCTTCACGAAAGTCGTCCACCTAGGATATATTTCATCGGCGAGATAGTAATCCAATTTATGAACTTTATTGTTCGCTTGGAATTGGATCTTCAGTGTTCTCTTGACAGTAAGCTCGTCAAACAATGGGTACTTTGCTAGAATGTTGAGGTCGTTGCATGGCCCGGGCATTCCAAAAAAGGCATGTCATATCCAAGTGTCGTAAGATGCAATCACTTCAAGAATTATAGTAGGGATTTTCTTTCTCCCACTATATTCACTAGCCTAAGCGGTTGGACAATTTTTCCATTGTCAGTGCATACAATCGATGCTCCCAATCATCCCTGGAAAGCCTCGTCTTTCACCTTTAGCAAGAAGTCTTTTAAGAACGGCCAGAGTAGGAGCTCGAAGGTACTCTGCTGAGTAAAGAGCAACGATTTCTCTTGTAAATCGTTGGAGGCACTCGATAGAGGTGGACCTTGCCATCCGACAATACTCAGCACATTGATCTGCCACAACACCGTGCGCAAGCATCCGCAAAGAAGACGTCATCTTCTACTCAGGAAGTAGATTGACTTTCTTCAGAGCATCTGACTTTTGGATAAAATATCGATCGTAGTTGCAAAGACCATCACATATTCGGTTGAACACCTTATGACTCATCCTATATCGAACTCGAAATTCCTCGTCACTAAAAATAGGACATTCAACAAAATAGTCTTGAAGCATACCTTTACCTCTGTCCTCCCTTTCTCGAGGTTGGTTTGAACGATGACCGGGAAGAGAACCGCTACACAGAGGTTGGTTTTGAGCTTCATGATGAGCCACTGCTGCAATAACCGCATCGCTTGTCGCCGAGTCATCTTCATCATCTTTTTCTTGCGACTTGCGGATCATTTCCCACAAATTATCTATTGTGGTCAAAGAAAAAGAGGAATTGTGGGATGGTAGAGATATGAAAAATTATATAGAACTATGGATCACAATTTTGTGTGTGGTGATATGTATTTATAGAAGAATGAAAGAAAATAGCTATAAAACTATGGATCACAATTTTTTGTGTGGGATGAAAAAGCTAAAGGAGGGTGATATGTGTTTATAGAGAATTGTATATATATATTTTTTAGGTAGGTAACTCAGCCGTTGGATTTTTTTTTATATAAAAAAAATTCATTTTGAACCGTTGGAACACAACGGTAACATTTTGATGTATAATTGAATGTTGTTGATCTGCTTCTTTAATTACAACCAACGGTCTAGATCAAATGACCGTTGGATTTGAAATGAAAACCAACCTAGCTGCTGACTTGTGGCCCTGGCGTTCGTCCTCAGCGTTGCTAGGCGACAAAAATCGCCCGCCTTCTCTCTTCATCAGCGCCACACGCTTGCCTTCTCGCTTCTTTCGCGCCACTTGCGCGAGCTTCACATGGCTGACGTCGGCGTTTTGGGCTGAGCTAGAGACGAAGACCCTGGTCTTCAAAAATGGAGGTCTGTGTCATAGGTCTGACTCAGGTGAAGACCCAATAAAGGCCTGGATTAAAGAAAATTTATGGGTGAACTTGACTTTTTTTTATTAGGTCTTCATTTGATGTGACTGAAGGCCTGGATCATGATTTTGGATAAGGGTAGACTTGTTCTAAGATATCCGGATGATGATCGACACATCTCAAACCCAGTTTTAATTTGACAATTATGCCCTTAACTGACCAAATAACTTTTGCTAACCCAACTGTTTTTGGCAACTTCCCATTAAAATGGAAACAGGTCCACATTATTATTTACTTAATCACATGCCTTAATGTACAAAAATTTCATCTCAAAAGAAAATATTTCTTTTTAATTCACACGATTTAGGGTATTACATGAGTGATATAATTGAAGTAAGATTGTCAAACTCTGGCTTGATTGACAGGCGGTAAAGGTCTTTCACCATGAAGGACATGGTTATGAAGATGAATGAAGAGAGAGAGAGAGAGAGAGAGATGAGAGAGAGTATGTGTGTGTAAAAGACCCTCGCTTTTACGGTTAACAGAGGTTTAACCGAGGGAGATGAGAGAGAGTATGTGTGTGTGTAAGGATTTTAACAGAGGTTTTTTTTATTAAAAAAAAAGGCATCTGAAACAGTAAAAATATCATCAAATTAAACACCGTTAACCGAAATCTACCATTGACCAGCAAATCCTGTAGGAACTCAAAGCGCACTCCTATCTCTGCTACAAACCCTTGTGATTTTCCGTCTCTCCGATCAAAATTAGTTTCCTTCAAATCTTCTTTCTGGATTGAAAATACTTCCCTGATGGCAACAGGTATATCTCATAAACCCTAATGCATTTCATATTTCTGCTTGCTCTTGCCTTCTATGACGGTTTCAATTTGAATTTGATTTCTTCTTACTGATTTTGGTGAATTTTTTGTCAGAGGAGGATGGAAAGGGGTACATGGAAATTGACTGGGATGAGAAGGAGATTTGTAGGTACTATACGGTTCGGTTTTGTCCTCATGATCTCTTCGCCGGTACTCGAAACGATCTAGGTCAGTTGCTGTTGAATCCACATTTTCTAGATTTGGTTGCTGAGAAGTCCTAACAAAGAATTTGCTTGAAATCGGCATTTGGCAGTTTAAGTTCTGATTTGAGTTATTTGATTATGTTTGCAATGTGAAAGTTTCGGACAGCTTAAGAGTGAGCTTTTTTGTTTTTGTTTCAGGACCGTGCTATAGGAAACACGATCCGGATCTGAAAGAGAGGTCAGCAACTGGATATCATTTCTGTTTAGATGTTGATATTCCGTTTGATAATGTTATTCAAGGTTTAGTTGTATCTGTTGTTTGAATGCAAATCGTAAGAGCATGTTAGTTTAGTTGTGTAGCGTAATCTGTTCTAAAAAACCCCATTTTTTTAATAGTTGTACTTGTTTGGAAGGATAGTTTAATATGCAGTCTGAGGTATTGTAAGCTCCAAGTGATATAAGCGTCTGTATCATATCATTCCATAGTAGGGAGGAAGAATCTGTTGTTTCCAAATTCCAACTCAGTGAGTGAGATGACTAGAAATATTTGCATGGAATGTAGTGTACTATATATTTCAATCTACTAAATAGTTGTGCTGGCGGAAAGTAGAATGTTTCCCCTTAAATCATATGTCAAGCTAATAAATTGGTATCATAACCTGCTTTTTTGTTTTTCTTTTCTTAAGCCTTGCTGGGCTGTGGTTAAGTTTCCTCATTTCTGTTTTAATGATTTAGATTTGAGAAGTCCCCAAGACATGATGAATATGTGCAGAAGTTTGAAGCTGAACTTGCTCAGTTTTGTGAGATGTTGGTAGGTTACATGTCTTTTCATTGTCTTGGCAACTTATTGTTTTGCACCTATAGTTCTTTGTCATATTCTACTTGCATTGCAGGTGATGGATTTAGATAGAAGAGTAAGGCGTGAACAAGAACAACATTCTTTGGATGTGGAACCTGCACTAAGTCCATTGCCAACTAACAAGTCTGAACAATTATTTGTCCTGGAGGATAAGCTAAAGAACTTGCTTAAGCAAGTAGATGCCCTTGGTGAAATTGAAAAGGTGGATGAAGCTGAACCACTCAATAGAAAGGTGCTGCTATTCTTGCCATACTCTTTTGTTAAGCATTTGTAGCATAATTTGCCAATATGTTTTCCTGGAAACCTGCATCCTGCCAGCTTATCATTGTATTTTATCTTCATAATATGTAGTGTGTTTTTGTTTGTTGGACTTGGAAATATCAATTCTAGTGTAGATAATTTGATAATGATGATGCGCAGAATCCTGAGGTCAGTGACGATCAGGATGGTTCTAGTGCTCCTGCTCTTACCATCCAACAAAACTGGTACAGTATTTTACTCCAGCACATCTCAGTTTATGGAATAGCAGCTGGTTACTGCTTATCTGCGTCATTGCTTTCCATCATCAACAAATGGGCTGTGGTGAAATTTCCTTATCCTGGGGCACTGACTGCTTTACAGTATTTTACAAGTGCTGTTGGGGTCCTCCTCTGTGGCTGGTTTAAGTTCATAGAGTATGATTCGCTTGACCTCCTTACTATGTGGCAGTTCCTACCAGCCGCAATCATATTCTACCTCTCTCTCTTCACCAACAGTGAGCTCCTTCTGCATGCTAATGTTGACACTTTCATAGTGTTTCGATCAGTCGTTCCCATCTTTGTTGCAATTGGAGAGACTCTCTTCTTGCACCAACCATGGCCGTCAATGAGGACATGGATCTCACTTGGGACTATTTTTGGGGGAAGTGTGATTTATGTGCTAACAGATTACCAGTTCACTATCGCTGCTTATAGTTGGGCTATAGCTTACTTGATAAGCATGTCCATAGATTTCGTATACATAAAGCATGTGGTAATGACCATTGGTTTAAGTACATGGGGTCTTGTATTGTACAACAATCTTGAAGCTCTTCTACTGTTCCCATTGGAACTACTTGTAATGGGTGAATTGAAGAAGATTAAGCATGAGATCGCAGATGAATCAGATTGGTACTCGTTTGCAGTGATTTTGCCAGTGGGGTTATCGTGTTTGTTTGGTTTATCCATCTCTTTCTTTGGGTTTTCTTGCCGGAGGGCCATTTCTGCAACTGGATTTACTGTTCTTGGTATTGTGAATAAGCTATTAACGGTTGTGATTAATCTGGTTATTTGGGACAAGCATTCGACATTTGTTGGTACAGTTGGGTTATTGATATGTATGCTAGGTGGTGTTATGTATCAGCAATCTACAAGCAAGCCCAAAGTTGTGAATGAAGTAAAGGCACAACAGACTGAGGAAGAACAACAAAAGTTAATTGAAATGAACAGCCGCTCGGAAAGAAACAACAAAGACAGATGGGCTACAGGAAATGAACAAGGGAAATGAGAAGTCTCCTTCAAGGTAATTTTGGTCTCTTCTGTTGCTTGGGATTTTAATTTGCCCATAGCTGCATTGCAGAAAGAAACGACAAATACAGATGGGCTACTGGAAATGAACAAGGAAATGGGAAGTCTCCATCAAGGTAATATTTTCTTCTTTTGTTGCTTGGGATTTTATTTTTCCCACAGCTGCATTCTTGATGGTTAAGTCTCCGGTGGTAACATCTCATTGAGATGACTTTAAGATTGTTAGTTTGATGTTTCACAGAAAATCCTTGTTTTACATTTGGGTTGAGATGAATATTGGGTATGTGACTTGGAAAACCCTGATAGACAAAATATAGTATTGATTTGTTTGTAAACCTAGATCGATTGATAGTCCATAGTGAAATGAAATACTGTTTGTAAACATAGACTGATCCAAAATTGTCCCAATAGCAATGCCTTATCTGTTGATATGGATATCAGAATTTTCTTCATATATCCTGGAAGCTTATTGCTTTGCCAATGTAATTGTTGAATTTACAAAATAAGAATCTGGTAGGTGAAATTTGCAAGTTTGTTGTTTCAGTTGGAGAATAAGTCACCTATTTTGTTTAGCTGTTAAGTACTCAAGTAACAATTTGTTTTTTTCAAGTTTGTAATGTCTTTGATAGTGTAACTGAGGTCGTCCAACTTTGAACGTATATACTATCGTCCTTTGTGAATGTTTTGTGAAGGACGAGAACTTTTTAGAAGTCTAGCTATCCAGAATTCAAGATTATATTTCACTCCCCGAAAAATTCAGTTAAAAATACTATTAATAGGAAAAGAATGAGTACCACCAACTCTCATATATGAAAGCAACTCGGGACACCTTTATACTTTCTGTTCTCCTACATCTGCAATTTCCCGAGCAGCTCAAATGCTTCATTCGACGTACCCTTGGAGGCATAACTCATATTATTGCATTCCAATAAATTTCATATACCTTTGGATCATTTTGTCGAACTGACCAGTAACATCACTTCCATACTTTCCATAAATGCATGGAGACCAATGAATTATGTAGAAATAATTTCCACTCCTCACAACTAGCATCTAATTTCTCACCCTGAGTCCTGAGAACTGATAGATAAGAGAGATTAGCTAGTCTAAGCCACTTATGGATACCCTCAAGTCAAATCCTCAAGCAGGGCAAAATCACTCGAGTCACAACAATCGTATTAACATAAGCTCACAAGGCAACAAATCTCAACGATATCCCCAACACTATTGCCTCAATGACTTGTTTATTGGGACCTCAAGCAAGACATAATCACTTGGGTGACAACAATATTTTAACATAAACCGACAACGCAACAATTTCAATAGCCTCACCCAACAATATCACATCAATGAGTTGGTTGTTAAAGCCTCAAGTTGGGAAAAAAATCACTTGAAGTTGAAGTTCCCGGGATGACAGCATGTTTGCAGAATACTTTTAGGGACCATTTCCAAATTCCGACTAGCATTTTCCATACTTTAGTATATACCCTTACTTCTATGGAATCAATTAGCACCTTGACATGATTGTTAGACTGTAACAATCAGAAATTGCAGGACTGATGAGAAATCCCTCAGATTCCAACTTGGACAACATGCCATTTAACCCCAAGAGAGGTAGAGTACCAATGTTTGTGTTAATGTATTCCCACAAATTCATTACATCCTGTAAATGTATTCTCTATGAAACAGATACAAAGTAGAGACACCTCAGTTTTATCATATCATGTAAATGTGTTCTCTATAAAAGCAGACCAAGGCTCTAATCCAGATTATACCACAAATTGATAATCAAATAGCAAAATCATATCATATAAATGTGTACTCTATTAAGCAGACCAAGGCTCTAATCTAGATTATATCACAGATTGATAATCAAATAGCAACACTATAAAATATCTGAAACCCACAATCCAAAACGCACTACACCTGATATGTGAAATTGAGTTACGCAAAGATCATATCATGTAGATCTATTTATCTGGTGCAGAGTAGTGTATTTGTATACCATAAGCATTTAGTATTTCTAAAATTAGAGTATAATTTGCCATAAGACTACCCAACATCGAAAACAACATATAGCAATTTCAGGATATCTGTTAATTTGGCATAAGACTTTAATAACGCATCTTATCTTCAGGTTCCTTTTCTTGACGTTCATTTTAGAGCCCTTACTTTCTGAAATGAAGTGTTGTACCAGAGACTTATGATGCTTTTCGGCTTCAAGGTTCCAACCATTAGTGAAAGTTTGCAAGTGGTTGGGAACAATGACTAAACCACAAGCAAACACCAGTTGTGAATACCTAACAAAATGTACATCAGCACCTTCGTTAGCATTTCTCAAACTTATTTGAAATTGAATTGAGCAAAACCAGTATCATAGCGGGTGATATAAAAAGGGGAAGAAAGTACAATGAGAATTTAAAAACAAAAAAAGAAGAAGAGGAAAAGCCTGAAAATTTACCTTGTGGTGAAGCAAAACTAAATCGTACTCCTGGGGTTCATGTAATGAGAATTTAAAAACCAAAAAAAAAAAGAGTTAAAGCCTGAAAATTTACCTTGTGGTGAAGCAAAACTAAATCGTACTCCTGGAGTTGATGTGGGTATTCAATATGAGATTGTGAAACCTGCTTTGTTTAATGGAAACCAGTAAACCTTCTTCCCATGACATAATATAAGCAAGTCAGTCCAGATTCATAAAATGAACATGAGACCTTTTCTCACAAGAAATTTGTGTGCCTGTTGAGTGCGAATACAAATTCATTTTGCTCCAATGTTTCTGCCTGTTTCACATTTGTGTGTGTTTCTGTTGGCATGTGTGTCTAAGGGAGCAATGAAAACCAACATCAAAACCATTGTTAGCCAACAAATGAATGCAAAGATACTACATCACTGAACATTATTAGAGTAGGATTACCTTGCAGAGTTCGTCCCTTGAGCTTCCAGAAGGATGACAGTAATATGCATCAGTGATGTTTCTGCTAGTAAGGTAATCAATATATGTCTGATCTTTCCGTATAAGGCAACAATGACTTATTTATTCAAACCTCAAGGTGGGCAAAATCCCTTAAAAAGTGCAACGATCGTATTAGCATAAAGCCACAAAGCATCAAATGTCAATTACTTGTTTGCAATCTTTATAACCATAAACCGACAATGCTTTAACCTTCAGAGGCAACAAATAGGGAAATGTCTAAAATAAACCAACAATGCTTTCATCTCAGAGGCAACAATTAGGGACCAATTCCGAGGCAACAATGCTTATAAGAAAAACTGACAATACTTAATCTCATAGGCAACAATTAGGGAACAATTCCGAGGCAACAATACTCGTAAGATAAACCGACAATGCTATAATCTCATGAGGCAACAATGCATATAAGATAAACCGACAATGCTTTAATCTCAAAGGAAACAATTAGGGAACAATTTCGAGGCAACAATGCTTATAAGGTAAACCAACAATGCTATAGTCTCAGAGGCCACAACTAGGGAACAATTCCGAGGCAACACTTTCAATAGTTTCCCCCAACACTACTGCATCAATTAGTTGGTTATTGGAACCTAAAGAAGGGCAAAAAATCATTTGAGTGTTGAAATTCCCGGGATGGCAACATCTAAGTAACCTTTTAGGGATTATTTACAACAAGCATTTTTGATAATTTAAGTTACCCTTATTTTTATATGGAATCAATTGGCAACCTTGACATAATTGTTACATTGTAACAATTAGAAATTGTGGGACTGATGAGAAATCCCTCGGATTCTGGCCTGGACAGCATGTCGTTTAACCCCAAGAGAGGTAGAGTACCAATGTTTATGTTAACGTATTCACATAGATTCATCATATGAAACAGATACAAAGTAGAGACACCTCAGTTTTATCATATCATGTAAATGTGTTCTCTATAAAAGCAGACCCAAGCTCTAATCCAGATATATACAGATTGATAATCATATAGGAAAATCATATAATGTAAATGTGTTCTCTATTAAGCAGACCAAGGCTTTAATTTAGATTATAACAAATCGATAATCAAATAACAAAACTATAAAATATCTGAAACCCACAATCCAAAACCCACCACAGCTCATGTGTGAAATTGAGTTGAGCAAAGATCATATCATGTAAATCTATTTATCGCAGAGTAATGTATCTATATACCATAGGCACTTGCTATGTAAGATATTCAACAAATGTCTGATCTTTCCGTATAAGACAACAATGACTTATTTATTCAAACCTCAAAGTGGGCAAAATCCCTTGAAAAGTGCAACGATCGTATTAGCATAAAGCAAATCTCAATGACTTGTTTGCAATTTTTATAAGATAAACCCACAATGCTTTAACCTTTAGAGGCAACAATTAGACAAATGTTTATAAAATAAATCTACAGTGCTAGCTTTCATCTCAGAGGCAACAATGCTTCTAAGATAAACCAACAATGTTTTAATCTCAGATGCAACAATCAGGGACCATCTTTGACTAGTCTGTTCGAAACATTCATTTACCTTTATTTTGATGGGATCAAATGGCAACCTTGATGTTACTTTGTAACAATAATTAAGGGACTGATAAAAAAAAACCCCCCCTTAGAAATCAGGCAAGGAAAACATGAAACCCAATCAAAATTGGTTCCTTAAACCCAATACAAGAAGGAGCACCAATATTTTGAATTGGGATTCACGCATGTCTCTCTCATATTACTGGGTTTCTTCATCATACCTTATAGATTTACCGAGAAAAATCGAAGGGGCTAATCGAGATCATATCACTGATTCATGATCAAATGACAAAACCCGTATGAAACCACACCATCCGAAACCCACCGCCGCGAATTTATATATATAATTGATCGAAGGGCAAAACCCATCTGAAACCCACGCCGCGAATACATCTGAAATTGAATCAACGAAAACCATAATCAAAACCCTAGATATGAAATTGAATAGAATCAAATATCGTTGTTTTGAGATTCAACTGAATTTACAAAAACGATTACCGAAATTGAGAAGAACAAACAGAGAGAAAGGAAAGGGGAAGGCTTAAGGGTTTTTACCTTGCGGTGGTGAGGCAAGGGACAACGAACCACGGTGGTGGTTGCTGCACCGGAGCCGCAGTAGCGATCCCAAACCAAATTTGAATTTCAAAACTCATATAGAGAGAGAGAGAGAGAGAAAGCCGAGCTTGAAGTGAGATGTAAAGAGACGATGCTGGAGCATCATCTCTACATATACTGAACCGTGAATGCAACGGCTTAATTATTTCTTTGGTTTGAAGACTCTTCCTCCCAATTAGACGGTGACACTTGTCTGTCTGTCTGCTTAACAATGTCTACAAATCCTCAAGAAACTTCATCAAACCATCGTCTCCAACTCCTCATCACAATTTACAATATACTATTTCATACACTGTTCATCAGCAAAGAGACAAAAAAGGGCGAGACGCATCGAGCGAGGAGAGACGAGGAGGCCGCAAGTGAAGCAAGGCGACACGAGTGAGGCGGGGTGAGGCGAGGCGTGTGAAGAGGTGGGTGAGTTGAGTTAGACGCGTGGCGTGAGGCGAGTGACGCAAGGCGGGTTAGTAGGGGCGAGGCGAGTGAGACACGTGGTACGAGGTGTGTGAGGCGAGTAACGTGAGGTGGGTTAGTAGGGGCAAGGCGAGGAGGCCGCGGGGTGATGCGAGGTCAGACGAGTGAGGCGGGGTGAGGGAGGTCAGGAGGCCGCAGAATGATACGAGTAAAGCAAGATGATGCGAGGCGAGTAGCCCGCGAGGTACCGCGGGGTTATGCGAGGCGGGTGAGGCGGGGCGAGATAATGCGGAGTAAGTTAATGAGGCGGGACGAGGAGGGAGGTGGGTGAAGCAAGATGAGTAAAGCGTAGGAGGCGAGGTGTGTGAAGGGAGGGAGGCGAGGCGCGTGAGAGAAGGAGGCGAGGCGAAGCAAGTGATGTGGGACGAAGTCAAATTAATGAATCGAAGCAAGACGCGGAGGAGTCGTGATAAGACGAAACACGAGTCGTGGGAAGTGAAGAGGTGGGGTAAGGCAAGGAAGACGCGGGGTGAGTTGAGGCGAGTGAGACAAGTGACGCAAGGTCGTGGGAAGTGAAGAGGTGGGGTAAGGAAAGGAACACGCGGGGTGAGCCGAGGTGAGCGAGTCAAGTGACCCGAGGCGGGTTAGTCTGCGGGGCGAAGCAATGTGGGACGATTTAGGCGGGTGATGTGAGCCGCGTGAAGTGAGGCGGGGGCAAGGAGACCGCGGGGTGATGCGAGGCAAACCGAGGGGGAGACGAGTGAGGCAAGAAGGCTACGGAGTGATGCGAGCCATGGAGGCTGCAAGGTGATGCGAGGCCAAGAGGTCATTTAAAAAAAAACCCAACTTACTCTATTTTCCATTCTTACTAGATAGACAATATTATCTGTTAGCTAATCTAAACAATACGTATCAGCAGCTCACACCCATATGTGCCAACATCAATTTCACATAGCTGTGTAATTCCCGTTCATACAAGCGGGCATTAGATAAGAACAACTTCTTTCGATTTTCGCCTACAAATTCGAAATCAACCGACTGCATACCTGTAAAATGAATATTCAGCTATATGGCTTTGCATTTATTTGCCACCACCTTCATCCACCTCTATATGAATATGGAGATAGAAATACAAAACATCATAGTGAGGTGCTCTTCTCTACATATTTTTCTCAACATTTTATGCTATTATAACAAAAAAAATATCTTTGTAACAGATGCCCGGAAATCAACTATTTCAATAATCATTTTTCACTGGTCTCCCCTTAATGCATCCTTGGAAAACTCATTCTTCAAATGATTGTATTTCTGGGCAGATATTACCGTGGTACTCTATGCAATCATACAACCCATGTATGCCCATCCATACTTTTTTTACATTTACATTTCTATATCAATTTTCCTTACTTTTCAGTGTGAAGCGAGGCGAGAAGAAGGCGAGAAGGAGGCGTGGCGTGACAAGGCGAGTGAGGCGGGGCGAGTGAGGCGGGGCGAGCGAGGCCAGACGAGCTAAGGAGGCGCGATACGTAGTAGGAAGAAGCTGGGTGAGGCGAAGCTGGGGTGAGGTGAGGACGACACAGGGTGAAGCGAGGTGAGGAGGTCATTTAAAAAAAAAAGACCAAACTTTCTTCACCACTTCCTCCGCCGACTTAGTTTTTTTTTTTTTTTTTAAATGTGGACATCATGATTGAGGCGAAACGGGTGAGACGGGGTGAAGCGAGGTGAGGAGGACTCGGGGTGAGGTGTGTGAGGCGGGGTGAGACGAGACGAGTTAAGCGAGGCGAGTAAGCCAAGTGAGGCGTGGCGTGGCCAAACGAATGAGGCGGGGCGATGTGAGGAGAGGAAGCTGCGAGATGATGCGAGGCGCGGAGATCATTTAAAAAAATTTAGACATCATGATTGGGGCTAGGCGAGGCTAGGAAACCGCAGGGCGAGGCAAGGCGAGGAGGCCGCAGAATGATACAAGTAAGGCAAGATGATTCGAGGCGAGTAGCCCGCGAGGTGAAGCTGGGTGATGCGAGGCGGGGCAAGGGGAAAGCGAGTGAGGCGAGATAATGCAGAGTAAGTTAATGAGCCGAGACGAGGAGGGAGGCTGGTGAAGCGAGACGAGTAAAGCGTGTGAGGCGAGGCGCGTGAAGGGAGTGAGGCGAGGTGCGTGAGAGAAGGGGGCGAAGCGAGTGAAGCGGGACGAAGTCAAATTAGTGAAACGAAGCAAGGCGCGGAGGAGGCATGATGAGACGAAACACGAGTCGTGGGAAGTGAAAAGGCGGGGTAAGGCAAGGAAGACGCAGGGTGAGCCGAGGCGAGCGAGACAAGTGACGCGAGGCGAGGCGGGTTAGTCGGCGGGGTGAGACAGGGCGAAGCGATATTGGGCAAGTGAGGCGGGTATAAGCGAGCCGTGTGAAGCGAGGCAGGAGAGTCTGTTCACGTAAACAGTGACGGGCTTAATATCAATTTTTATATCAATTCCTCCTACTTTTCAGTCCCTCTTCATCAATATCTCACTCTGTAATCACTAACCTAATTAACCGCGCCTACACCAGGCGCGGGCACATATTCTAGTAGGTATCTAAAACTCTCTCTTTTTTGGACCAACTTCTTTCTCCTACCTTATATTCAACCATGCTATGTTTCTACACCCCTACAACCACCCACCACTATGATCATGATGTTGCGCTTTCGATGCGCTTACTAGCTTCTCTATCTGAAACCCTGGTTCACTTCTATCCAACCGTTGGCCGTCTCAAAGATCCTGCATCCATCCAGCGCAACAATGAAGGGGCACATTTTGTTGAGGTCATGGTTAATTAAGTGTCAGCTTTCAGAATTTTTTAAACAACATGATCCCAAGTTGCTTCACCAATTCATTGCGGAACATGATTCTAAAACTGCTCAGATAGCCTTGAGTACTAGTGTCTTGCTGGTTCAAATCAGTGTTTTTAACTGCGGAGGACTAGTTGCTGCCGTATCCCCTTTACATAAGACTGCAGATGGAACATCACTCCACACATTTGTACGATTGTGGGCATCTATAAATTGCGGTGAGTACTGAGTACCATCAACTAGTGTTATTGGAGTTTAATGGAGCAACTTTGTAGCCGGAAAAAAAGAGTTGTCCACCATGCAAAACTTTATGGGATCGATCCCAACTCAAACATTAACCACAAGGTTTGTGTTTGATGCGTCAAAGCTGGCTAGTCTTAAGGCTAAGTTGGGAATAGAATCCAAGAGTTCACACCAACAAACGACAACTAGTTCCGGCAATCATCTTGAAACGTGCTGTTGCTGCTTCTATCAATCTAAGCCTGATGATGATACTGCTTCAAAGTTAGCGGTACTGTCCCAAATGGTAAACCTGCGCGCAATAGAATGGTACCAGAGGTACCCCCAAAATGAGACGGGAACTGGTTTTGGGCACTCATTGTTAATCAACCAAATGAGACAGAAATACACGAGTTGGTGATCAATATTGAGAAAGGATTGACAGACTTCTGCCCGAAAGCAAACAGATCTGCGACGAAGGATTTATAAAGCAGAAATGGCATCAACTTGTATAGGAGCACTAGCACTAGAGTATGTAAATTCCCTCTATGAAATCGATTTCGGTGGGGAAAACCTACCTCCTGGGTCACTAGCCCAAGCGAGCACAAAAATATAATTATACCAATATATTTGATTCGCATCCAATATAATTATACCACATTTCCTAGTTACGTAAGCCGAGAATTAGATGGTTGGTGAGTTGGATATATACCTCAACTCCATCAGTTAAAGGTATCTTATTCCAAGACTTTGGAATATGATAAACTCTATCCTACTACTTCACAAATTATGCATCATTTCGCTTTAGATAGTGTCAAACTTAGTTTCTCTGATATTTTTACGCATTTTGAGTAACACGATAATTTTACTAAATACTAGTATTGCAGAAGGCCCTTTCCCCTCCAAATTCAAATACCGTGTAGTCAAAATACATAAAAGATATACTACCAACTCCCCATAGTACCAAGTGTATATATTTTACCACATTATGTAGGTGCAAAATGCCACTGTAACCAGGCAAAGCATCAGCTTAACTGCAAGTTTGGAATCAAAACCACAACCATTTTAACCATCCATGACAGATCTTATGACCATGACATATCAGGAAGGAATTGCGATAAAAACTCCGAGACATGTAGTACTTTCACCATTATGTATTGGACAAAAGGATCTTAATCCCTATTGCATCCATGGCGTGGCAGAGTTGTAATTATCAATAACATGATAGAAAGGTATCAATAATGGCCAGCTAATAAGGCAAATTCATTTTTCACTAACAAATTTCAGCAGAGTGGCTCTCACTACAAGTAAATAGAATACATGTTTTGCAGAAACAAATGTCACCTTCCAAAATAGCATTCTAAACCTTCGCTTCTCATAAGTCAAATCTCACGTTCCATCTACCATTAAAATCGGCATTGAGTGTCCAATTGTTTTCCCTGATCTGAGCATATGGAACCTGAAAAAGGGGAGATAAACTCAATAAGCTGCAGGAAGTTAACACCAAAACATATTGGAGTGACCCTATAAATGGTTAAAGAGAGAGAGAAAAGCCAATTGAATTGACCCAGTAAGGCCAGTCTTTCCTTCAGCCATTCAAAATGGGAAAAACAAGATTTTGCATCTGAGCTCCATGTTTCATTTTGAAACATTTTGAATTTGCATCTCAATTTATGTATTTCATAATTGATTGTCTGATTTTTTTACTTTACTCTGAGTATTTCAATTGAAAGATTTGATTGCATGTAGGTACTTAAAATCTAGAACCATTCCTCAGAGGCTATGGTGAAGCTGAAGCATCCAACCCATAAATCTACCACCAAGCAATTTACCCATAAATCTACCACCAAGCAATTGAGGAGAAGACGAGTACCCATCGTTCTCTAACGTGGCCTAGTCAACCATCAAAATTCAGGAGAGGAAAAGTACGAGATATGAAAGAGGAAAGAGAGCGATGCGCGAAAGACAGAAGAGAGAAGAAGGGAGCAAGGAGGAGGTTAGAGTGATCAGTTTTTTGATCCTGAGGCCAAAATAACTATAGTACTCCACAGCTCCAAATAACTATAGAACTACACCCATCCAGGGTCATATAGAACCAACAGCAAATTATGCACATTGTTCTTAGGGTGTCAATCAATTGGTCATCAGATTAAAACTAATGTTGGATATATGACTTCAGCACAAATGATCCCAGCAATGTAAAACAGAACAATAACCATTTGAGCTAGGTAACATTACCTTTTCAATCAAGTCATATCCAACTTTGAACCTGACATCTTGGTCCTTTTGAAAGTTTAAAATACTCCAGGACAATTCAGCAGCTCCTTTGGATCCTTTCTGTCAAACAAATTAGAGCCAACATCAACACATTCACAAAGAGTTCCGCAACCTAGACATCACAATTTGGCAAAAATTGCAATAACATAACCGGGTACCAACCTCTCTAAAATCTTTGTCAAGATCATATTTTCCCTTGACATTAAAGCTCAACAGGCTATCCGTTGTCACAGGGAATGCCTTCTTCCCCCGGATAGTGTACCGAAGCTTATCACGCTTATCATAATGCAATCCAGCCCCAATGCTAGTTGAAAACTACAATCAAATTGCATTGTCATTTTCCAAGCATATCAATAACAATAATTGAACTTCAAAAAAGGACTAAATTTTATAGTTTCAACAATGAATCTCCTTAAGCAAAAAGTATTGGGTTTTCTAAAGGAACATACATCTGGGTAGAAGCGCCTAACAAGCGCAGTAAAATAAGTTGGGGCTCCGACTCTAGTGTCTAGCTCTCCATGAAGCTGAAGCACAAAACAGAAAACATTGAATTAGAGTGAAGTAGGGAATTGGGATTGAAACAGAGAAAGCAAAAAGCAGAGAGGGATTGGATTACCTGCAAGTGGGTTTTGGAATCGAGAGGTAACTTCTGCTTGGCGTGGATTCTGAGAGCTTTGGAGTCTCCACCGTATCTGAGAGAGGTCTCCATTTGGAGTTGAGAGAGCACTGAAATTCGAAACCCTAGGAGAACTGGATATGGCGGAAGAAAAAATAAAGAGAAGTCTGTCTCTCGGAATAAAGACTAACGTCGTATCACGTGTTTCGTTTCTCTTTTCTTAACCAAGGAAGGAACCTCAAATTTCAATGAGCCTCAGTCGGACCTTCACATAATAAGAGCAGATGCAGCAATGAGTTAATTGCTATTGCTATACGAAAATAAAAAATTAAGGCTAAATTAAGAATTTTATATTAAAATATGGTTAATGTCCGTTATTTTTAACGGAGTTAATAGTTTTAGATATTAAATTTCAGTCGGGGTAAGAACGTGAGATATCGTTTTGAAGTTTTCTGAAGTTGAGATACTAAGTGTATATTTGGATGCGGGTGAATTCCCGAAAAATTTAATCAAAAATAAGAAATTCATAAGTTTTTAGGATTGTTTCTCTTGTTTGGAAGCTTAAAAATTTTCACGATAAAATAATCGTAGAATTTAGAAACTTAAATTCCCGATTTAAATTCCTCACAATATATGTGTCATTTGTTAGTTCCCTTAACTGAGGTTAATCTAAATATAAATTCTTGTCATTTTAAAACTCTACATCATAAAATTCAAACGGAATTATCAATTAATGAAATTTAAATTCATGAAATTATAATTCTCATGATTTTGAAATTTCAATAAAAATTAAAATTATTTTATTCAAACACAACGTAAAACTTTGCTTCTTTAAAATGTGAGATAGCGTTTAGACCATTTTTCAATTCTAAATTGTTATCCCACGTGAACCAATAAGGTAATGCCACGTAATGAGGCATAACATGGAATTTTTTTCTTAATAGAAATTAGGTAAAAAACAAAAAGCCACTTCAGTACAAGAAGACCGAAAGGTAGGAGCAAGTGTAGAGTGGTGACGACGTCGCTTTGGAGTTTGGAAAAGGGGAGAAAACCAAAACCTTCGCGGATTTCAGTTCAAGTTTTGATGTCTCCCCAGTGAAAATCTGAGAAACACAGTGTGAGATGGGTTCGATGTCTGGTCTGTTTCTGTTGGCACTTGTCTCCCTTCTATGCGCACCTGTGCTCTCCGATCTAGTCATCTCCAAAGTTGACCGCCGCGTAACTCTCTCTCGTTCTCTCTGATTTCCCTTGATTTCTTTTTTCTCTTTCTATGATTAAATCATTGAGATCTCTTGCCATCTCTCAGTTCATGCTTCTGATTCCTTGTCATGTCACTAAGTATTGTAAGTGGTTACATTTTTGACCTTCCTTAATGTTGGTTTTATCGTGCAGATTGATCTGACCTCACAAATTGCGCGCATCACTTCCACACTCAAGGTACCCACTTCTTATTCTTCGTTGATTTATGGTTGAACAAGTTTGAAGATCAATGTCGGAATAGCTTTAGCACATTTTGAATACTTATTTATGTTTCGTAAGAATGCAGAGATAGTTTGTGTAGTTAGACAGAGTTGGAAGATGAATGTTTTTATTGAACCCTACTGACCATGCAGGTGGAGAATGAGGGAAGCGACTTGGTTAAGGAGGTTTTGCTGGCATTTCCCGATATTCAGGCTAAGCATTTGGCACATATTGCGGCAAGCGCTAGTGTAGGGAAGGGAAAAGCGAAAGGTTATAGTACTAACTATGCTGTTCATTCTGTTATCCCTGAAGGTATGCCTGCCTCTTTGACTTGTTACTCGGTGACTTTACCAAAGGGGCTAGGCAAGGGTGAGAGCTTAACGTTCGACGTGTTGGCTGTTTTCACCCACGCGTTGAAGCCATTCCCGGAGGAGATTACTCAGGCTGACATTCAGCTCCTAGTGTATCAGGATACAGCACACTACCTCTCTCCTTATGCAGTCAAGGCGCAGACACTCAGTGTTAAATTGCCCGAGGCAAGGATTGAATCTTATACGAGATTAGATAAGACAAAGAATGTTGGTTCAGAGATCAAGTATGGTCCTTATGAGAAACTCCATCCCTTTTCGTACTCACCTATTGTTGTTCATTTTGAGAGCAATCAACCCTTTGCCGTTGCTGAAGAGTTGGTGCGAGAGATAGAGATTTCCCATTGGGGTAATGTTCAAGTTACAGAGCATTACAAATTTGTCCATGGAGGTGCCCAAAGCAAGGGAGAATTTTCAAGGTCCTTTTTGTTTGCATTTGCTTGTCATTACTGTGCTAGTTGGGACTAGGGAGGTTGAGTTTGATTTTGATTATCGGCCATTTTTTTTTCTGCAGACTTGATTATCAAGCCAGACCTCACGTGAGAGGTCAGTATGCCGTTAGGCGTCTTATTGCAAAGTTGCCACCAAGAGCTCATTCTGTCTATTATAGGGATGAAATTGGTAATGTTTCAACATCTAACTTATGGAGTGATTCCAAGAAGGTAATATATATAAGAAGTGGCCTATGTTTATAGTTTTTATGTTCTTAATTCCTCATTTTGCTTACTCTTGTATATGATTGCAGACAGAACTAGAAATTGAGCCTAGGTATCCTCTGATTGGTGGTTGGAAAACTGCATTTACCATTGGATATGGTTTGCCGCTTCGTGACTTTCTATTTCAGTCTGATGGAAAGCGCTTCATTGACATAAATTTTGGTTGCCCTATGAATGACGTGATCATCAACACTCTCATTGTGAAGGTTGGTAATGTTGCGGTTTTTTAGTCCTTTATTTTTCACCTTGTGTTGGCCACTTTAAGTGTCAGAACCCAGATGGCTATAGTCAATATCTTTTATATATACTACATTTTAGTGTGTAGGGTGCTTGTATTTGTATTAGAGACGCACTGAAAAAAAAAAAGATTGCAGTAAGATTGTGTTAAAAAAACATTTTCTTCATGCTTAATTTTGTGATTGCAAACTACAGGTTGTTCTTCCTGAGGGTTCTAGAGATATATCTGTATCTGCTCCATTTCCGCTGAAAGAATCAAAAGAGGTAATGTGGATTAAGTACTGATGCCATCCTATTCACTTTTGGAATATTTCTGGAAAGCTTTCTTTTGCCAATTCTTCATCTATATCAGAATGGTTTTCTTTTTTCCTTATCTTAGTGGACTATGGTAATTCTATTCAAATTCATTACTGTTACGACTCTTACAGACAAAGTTTTCCCACTTGGATATTGCTGGTAGGCCAGTGGTTGTACTGGAAAAGACTAATGTCGTGCCAGAGCATAATCAGAAATTCCAGGTATTACTATTGCCTATATTAAGATAACATTAGATGGTTACAGAACGGGGAAATAATCTTTGGGTAAAATTTATAAATGGTCTCTGTGGTTTGGGTGATGCTTAATGTGGTTTGGAAATGATTTTAAGTTTGGTCTTGTGGTTTAGTAAATTTATCCATCTTTGTCCAATACCAAACATTCTGTCAACTCCGTTAGTATGCACTCACATGCTAGTCACATGGGGGACTAAAACTTTCTTTTCATCTTAAAAAAGATTCATCCATTCTTCTTTACCTGTGTTTCAACTGCATTTCTCATCCCCTGACTAACTCTTCTCCAGAGTACTAGATGAAATTGAAGAACCCTAGTTGAATGGATACCAGATTGCCATAGAGTTTTGAATCACATCACATTGGGCCAAAAAAAATGGGCAACTTCTTATGACCTCTTCTTTCTCAGTACTGTCGTCGTCTCTTGCTCCATGACTGTGATGATCACAAGCGTTGAGGTTGAAATTGCAATGCCAAAAGAGACATGGCTCTCCTCTTTTCCTTTTGATGTAGTCACAAATGGTTTGTCCTATTCCATTTCTCACAACCCAAAACACAATACTATTTCTGGGTGAGATTGAGCATCACCTCAAGTGATTAATTTGACCTTAAAGAGCCATTGGGAAGAACCTCTCATAAAATACTCGGGAAGTTTCTGGAGAGGAAAAACCACCAGTCACACATGAACTATGACCTCCTTCACTGTTTGTTACCAAAGTGTGAGAGAGAGGCCCATGGTTTCTAGTGGAACAATCTGCCATTTGTAAGTGGGGAGGTCCTGAGTTTGACTGAATGACAACCAAACACACCTTTTGGGAGTGCCGATGACAGCCTTACATGTATAGTAGCACATTATTTATGTATAAGTTTTCTAAGAATAAGACATTAGTGTAAAGTAAATAGTTCGAGTGCTGTTTCCTGCCGCGTATTCAATTATCCCAGTCTTACCCTATGACTCTTTTTAAGTTCATAGTACCGTCGGTTTTCTTTTCCCTTGTTTGTTTATTCTTTTATCTGCCAAGACAATGCTATTTCAATGTCATGAAGTTTAGACTTTAGAACTTCAATTTTATGCCGTATAGTCTTTCTTTATTCTGATCAACAAGTTTGGCTTCTTTTTTGGAAAAGGGGAACTGTGTCATTTTTATCATTACCCTATGACTCTTTTTAAGTTCATAGTACTGTCGGTTTTCTTTCCCCTTGTTTGTTTATTCTTTTATCTGCCAAGACAATGCTATTTCGATGTCATGATGTAGACTTTAGAACTTCAATTTTATGCCGCATAGTCTTTCTTTATTCTGATCAACAAGTTTGGCTTCTTTTTTGGAAAAGGTGAACTGTCTCTTTTTTAGTATTTTGATGAAAAAAATGACATTCTGGGAGTTCCCAAAACATTTAACCAAAGTGTTATTGGTTAGTTAATTGCTTGCATTGATTACACAGAACTTATATTGGTCCTTTCTATTATTATTATTGTCCTCCATTTTACATTGTTGGTTTTTGTTTTATGCTTAATTGGCAGGTCTATTACAAGTTCAACAGCCTTGCAATGCTTATGGAACCTTTGATGTTGATTTCTGGATTTCTCTTCCTGTTTGTTGCTGGCATTGTATACATGCATGTAGACTTGTCCATCTCCAAATCTTCTGCTTCTTATCTGGCAAAACTACAGTGGGATGAAGTAAGTCATTTTTCTTAACTTCTTTCTGTCTTTTAACATAGAAAACAGCTATATATTTACTGTTGTGTTGTTCTAGGTGCGAGCTACAATTCAGCAGATTCAACATATCATTAACCGAGGCCTTGTGATACTTGATAAATTGGAAGCATCGTTACGTGATCTTTCTCGGACAGGGGACATCCAAGCTTGTAAAGCAGCACGAAAAGCAGCTGATGGTTCGTTGAAAGAGCTTTCCAAAGAGATCAAGCCCTTGTTGGCATTCTTGCAATCATCTCAGCAGGCGTCTCACATACTTCCCAAGGTTGGTTTGCTTTTCTATTGTTGCAGTTATATTTGTAGAGATTTGGGTAAATAATTGAAATCTCGCTGAATATGATGTTTGGAATGGACCTCAAATGTTGGCTTAGATATATTGGCGTTGAACATCAGATTGGTACATTTGTGATTTGTCCATGTACTATCAAACATTCTATCAAACTGAAATTTTTTCAATGTGCTTGGTATTTCATGTCATGCAGACATTTTATCACGCTGCACATCTTTTTACTTATTGTATCTAACATTGCTTGTTTATGTAGGTGGAGGAGCTGGTTACCAAGGAGAAAGATTTGGAAGAAAAATTGATGGTGAAGCACTCCATTGTAGTGGATTGCTATGAGAAGAAGTATGGAGGGAAGGAAATCGAGAATCGGGTTGCTTCACTGCAGCAGAAAATCACTGCCTTGAGGCTGGAGGTTGACGATCTTCGTGAGTTTATTGATGAGATATAAGTAATAGGCGCATTTTGTGCAGTCGTTACAAATTTTCTCATGGAACAGTTGAACTTTCAATAGAAGACTAGTTAAATTTACTTTTACTGTCGAAGTACATTGTACTTAAAAGTTGAGGATCCAGTTAATTTTGAAGAACTTGAATCAAAATGAGGCGTCATTTGATTATTTTCTAGCAAATTGTGCTCAAAATGATATTTGTAGTAGCTGATTATGTAGGAAGGGCATCAGGCAGATTGCTTATTTAAATATAAAACCCCAAAACCCATCCATCCTAATTTTCCAAAAAGATAAAAGAAAACAAGAGTCTGCGGTACTCTTACTTCACTTGTATCCTGTTGTCTTTCTCCAACAAAATGAAACCATACTTGCACTCCTCCCTCCTCCTCCTCCGCCGCCGCCTCTCCTCCCAACCAAACCCACTTCCTCCAACCCAACTCCTCTCCCACAAATCCGACCCAGTTCCGCTCTACACCTCTTCAAAACCAACCCATCCTCTCTTCACTCCCTCCGCACCGTCGCCGTCATGCTCCACATCTTAATGCCCTTCCCGGAGTCCCATGCCCGCGCCAAAACCTTGCTTTACTCTTACGTTTCCGGCGGCTCCGGCCCTGCTCCGGCGCTGCTCGTCGACTCTCTGCTCGACTGCGCATAGAGGTTTGAGTTTGATTCAGTTTCTTCGCCGGTTTTTACTTACTTGTTGAATAGCTATGTTAGAGCCGATCGAATAAGGGATGCTGTTAACTGCTTGGAACGAATGGTGGAGATTGGGGTGTGTGGTAGTGTTGAATGTATGAACATTGTGTTGAAGGCGTTGTTTCGGAGGAATCTGTTTAAGGAAGCAAAGGAGTTGTATGGTTGGATGGTTGGGAGGGGAGTTGGTGGTGATTGTGCTACATTGCATGTGATGATGCGTGTTTGTTTCAAGGAGGGGAAGCCGGGGGAGGCCGAGGAGTATTTTCGGAATGCCAGGGGGAGAGGGATTGCTGCGGATGGGGAGTTGTATGATGTGGCGATCTGGGCTGCTTGTATGAGTGGTCATTTGTGTTTGGGGTTGGTGTTGTTGGATGAGATGAGGGAGATGGGGTTGGTTCTGTCTGGGCGGAGTTATACCGGTGTGATTAGAGCTTGTGTGAAGAAGGGGGATAGAAAGGGAATGACTGCTAGTTTTCATATTTATACTGCTTTGATTGTTGGGAACTTTAAGGAGGGGAAGTTGCAAAAGTCGTTTAAGTTGCATGATGAGATGCTTGACAAAGGCCTTGTACCTGATGACATTACTTGTGATATTCTTATAAATGGAAAGTTCAAAGGCATAAATGTTCCTCCGAGGACTTCATGTGCCTAGGTACTGGTGGGTTGTTTTTGATCATGCTTCCAGCTCTTGTTTGCTCATTCAGTGCAAAATGTACTATGACCTGGAGTTGTTCATGGAGTGTGTTTCACATCTCCTTAGGAAAGATTATTCCAGGCTTGGATTTTGTGGTTGTATCTTTACAAGTGGAATCAGTCATCTTCATTAAGGGGAAGAATCTCAAAAATAGAATCTGCAATCTGAACCTGCTACCATCCCCCTTCTATCTGACTGCTGCTGGAAATTGGATGGAGATACAGCTCATAGGTACAAATAGCTTGAATTTTATCCCCTTCTGTCTTTTTAATATAGTTCATCATGTTATGGCTGTGGCCTGTTGCACAGATTGAGTTCGGTTTTTTAACATCCGTAATGCTTTGCATTTTGGAATTAAGATTGCTGAATCGTACATAATATGTGATACTTGCAGATTTAATGTTGTGGTATTTTTGTATATAAACTGACCTGACTATATCCAAGGGCGTAGCAAGTGGAGGTGGTAGAGGGGGGCCAGTTGATTCCTTTGACAGTGTAAACTTTTAAGTTTCAATTTTGTGATGTTTCTAGTTGCACATAGCTTGTAAAGCCTTTGGCCCCTTTGTCTCTTTCCAAGTTTTATGACTTCCAATTATTTGTTTGTTTACTTTTAAGTAAACTATCCAAGTTGCAATTGATTTAGGCCATGAATATAGAAAAGCCATAATATAATCATTTATTATCTACTATGAAAATTCAGTTATTTTGCACATAAAGTTTTTTTTTTTTTTTTGGAGAAACTTTTGCACATAAAGTTAGCAAGCTATTTTGATCATATTCTTGACCCTCCTGGGTCTGTTTATCAATGATAGGCTGCCAGAAAAGCTGTTGCTTTCTTGGTTTGGTTAAGTGAACATTCAAGTAGTTGAAATCAATTACTCAGCTTAGCATGTAGCTCTTAGATGTATAAGGAATTATCTTGTTTCGATGCTTTTATGTTTTGAAAGCGGGGTTTGAAACAGCTTGGAGACTCAGCCCCACGCCCAGAATTATTATTAACAAAAAATGTTTTTCTGTTATAAAAAGTCCTTGAAGAAAGATACTATTTCTCAGTTTGGAATCTACTTCACCGCTTGATAGCCAGTATTGTTCTCTAGGCGGCATTTTCTCACAGTTTTTTCTTCATGTTGTGACCTATAGAGAACAATATTAGCAATCAAGCAGCGAAGCAGATTTCAAACTGTGAGAAATGGTACTTTTTCTAAAGGATTTCATAACAAAAGGGTGTTCCTCGTTTATAATTCAGAACAAGATAGTTCTTCATACGTCTGTAAGCCACATGCTATGCTGCAGTTTGTAATTGCGCTGCACTTCTACTTTCACTAGGTATTTCACTCACGCAAGAATTTTGGAGTTGGTAGGTGCATCATCCACTGCACAACTACTAGTGTTAGGTAGGTCATTCCTGATGAGTTCCACAGGTTCTTATGGGCTCTCATATACATTTATATCATTGATCACTTTTATGCTTTACCAAGACTGATTTTACCAATTCTCCCTCGGTCCCTTTTGGAATTGAATTGACGATGTCTGTATGTGTATGTTTATAGTTGTTTGTAGTATTGACTTCAGGCTGGAAACACTATGGGAACAGGGTAAACGTTCTATAATTGTTAATGGTTTACCAAGTAGCTTGAAACACTTGGAGACATTTCTCTTTTTCCCCCGTTTTGGTCTACCAACAAAGTATGATTAACCTCTTTTGTCTCTTCAACTATCTATTCAGAGATGAGATATGCCCTGCAATTCTACTTCAACATCAGCATCACCAGAAAAATCCTACATTACCGTTTTAGTGAATCACTGAATCTAAACATTTCCCATCAATCTTACAATGTCGATTGATGAGTAGAGCCTGATGAGAGTGCTTCTGTGATCGATTTGTAGGAGAAGGAAGATACACATTTGCTCTTTGAGCTGAGGATGTACGTCTGCTGACGGAGAAGGCTACCTATTATATATATAGAAAGCAATAAAAAAAGATATCTACATGGAACTCTGGGGCTTACACAAATGAAGTTGACTTTCTGTAGCTCACCAGCCTATCTCTGACTACTGAAGTCAAAATAAAAAAAACAAGATCTGAAGTACCAAACCATACTTGCTCTTCAACCAGTACAAAAAAATCCAAACTGAAATTCTTTTGAAAGACAAAAACTGCTCTGCTCGTTTCAAAGCTTATGGTAAAAAAAGTCTGTCAACTGTACATGCCAAAACAAATTTGTCACTTCATTGATGACAGTTATGGTAAGATGCACAGTTGCACACGGATGAAAAGTGTTGCATTCAGCAATGTCAAGTTGCCTACCCCAACAGGATACAGAAAATGCAGATACATTCGGCTTTTCACTGTCTTCTATTAGGCACAAAAAAGAATTTTTCAGGATCAAAACTTCTCTTGGGAAAAGGTAGTTCCAACACAGCCTCTTCTTGGTTACAGTAGAAACATGTCATGATGTGAAAGTTAATTACTGTGATCTTGTCACAACCTTTATCAGGCTGCTCACTCTCATGAAGGTGGATCCACTTGCAAAAGCTCCAGATTCAGCTCAAACGTTGCTCCAGGCTGCAAAAAAATTATTTGTGAAAATCCCATGCCCTACTAATGGTGTATCAGGTGTTATGTATCAGAATGTTGTGTCAAATTTAATCATGTTTTTACTATACATTATCAAAAGGTCAATTGGACAAGTAAAGGAGTTGATAAGTTCATAAAAATATGGGTAGAGGAGGACTCTGCCAAGACTAGCTTTCAAGTTAGAAACATATTTTGTTTTCTGATCTCCAGTCAGAATTAGTATAAAGAAAAAAGGCATTAACAAAAGCAAAACATTGATGATTAAAACTCATTTGAAGTGGCTTACAGGGATCTCATTCATGCCCTTTGGGCCATATCCAGCCTCTGGAGGAACAATCACAGTTCGCTGCAAGGATACCAGAAAATGATGACAAAGGAGCTTACAGTTTGAAAAGAGAGAAAGGAAGGAAAAAATATGTACAGTATTAAAATGGGAATGAAGATTTCCAAAACTAAATGTACAAGCTGAATTGACAGAGCATAGCTAAGACATTGCTATAGATGTTTTATGTATGTATGTATCTATGTATAAAAATAAAATAAAAGGCCATCACCTTCCCTCCTACTTTCATCCCTTCAGTTACTGAGTACATTGCTCGAGGGGGTTTTGGTGCAGCTTGTGCGGAAAATAGACCATTTGCGTTATCCACAAACTCTCGCTTTCGTTCTTTCCCTGGAGGTTAGCCAACTTTGAAGATGTATGGCTAATAGAAAAGAAGGAACTGTGCCTTAGCAATTCATTCATCGATCAGAAATCACCTTATGAAGGACAAGCTAGTTGCTTTGGTTAGAAAGAGGAGGTGCAAGATACAGTTCTCAAAAGTAAGGTGAGAGAACCTGGGAAATAATACGATTTCCAGCCAAGATTTTGGATTCCCTGCTTGATACAGCTGTTATCCCACGATATAAGCATTCGAAGTGAACCTGCAATTCTGAATTATAAGTTTAATTTTCAAAAATGGATAGGTTCAGTACGCACATTGCTGGCACTACCAGCCGAATCAGGCTTATTTGGTTAAGCTATCAGCGTATCATATTCAACTTATCAACCATACATTGCGACACATGTATGTACATGTCAAAAGACATGATAACTCAAACATCTTTCTACTATAACTTAATTGAGAGAAATTAAACACCTGAACTGTTGATCCTTTCTCAGCTACTGGACCCCTTCCCTCAACCAAATCATAATATTTTAATCCATCAGCTGCTGAGATAGCATACCGGAAATATGGGTTAAATTCAATTAGTACTAACATATCCCACTGAGCAACACACACTATTAGTCATCAAATAACATAAATGGTCCAGAGGAAATGACTTTAACTCCCAGATCAATACAACTAAAGGGAACTAAAGTTTCAAATTTGGACTTGATCACAGCATTAAGTATATGATTGATCAACAATATGACTTGAGTACTGCGTTGTATTATGATCACCGATAATTTCTTTTGCTTTTGCTTTCTATTTTGTTCAGTTTACAAGGTATTATATGGACCAACTCTGCCATGAACTGATGAACAACCATATTCTGGGCACATTACCGTTCACGTTCAAGACAAAACTAACAGTTGGGTAATTTTTATTTAGTTTCACTAATTGAAAAGTATAACATAAAAATCTCAATGCCAATGCAAAAATGTAAGCAATCATCTCACATAACTGACACAAGTAAACAAACAAAGAGTTGAGTTGTTAAGTAATTACGGGTAGTACTGTAGTCTTCAAGAGGGATGGCTTTCCTGTTGCGTCTCAGTCTGGCCTCCGCAGACGCCGGAGAAGCCGAAGTGAGGGTCAGGGCCGGCAGCCAAGTCATGATGAGAATATTGGCGCATGATCTTCTTGAAATGCCTGCTTCATTTTGCTGCTCTGCCTTGACTACTTGGACTTGGCTTCTCCAAGTGTTACTGGGTTTCCAAGTTGAACTGGTCGTGAACTGGGTTTGGTGGTGCAACTGCAACTGCAGATGCAAGCATCTTATTGGTGATGATGCCATGGCAGTTGCAAACCTGGAGTAACAGTCTCTGGACCCAACATTATATAGGTCTCTAAATACCAACCATATCCCCTATCCATTTCGTATGGTTAAGTTACTATAATGCCCATGCTTGTGTCATCTATCATTTTCATTTTTCTCACTGATTTTGATCAAAAATGCATCTCAGTACCATAAGTGCTGAGTCAAGTTGGGAGCTATGAAAGGGAGCCTATTCCGCGCACCCGTCATCTCCACCGTTAATTTTTTTTTCTTTTTTTCACGGGTCAAAATCAACGGTGGATACACCCGGGTGCGCGGCGCACCCGGGTGCGCTGTATAATTTCCGGCTATGAAAGAAAGAGTGTGGGTATCATGTGTGGTAGACTGAACAATGAACCACAACTAGAGTCGATGTACAGGTAGAAACTAAGAACCCAAGAATATATTATATGAACATCTTAGCACAACATATGAAAACTCAAGTCTCTCCCTCCCTCCCTTTAACTCATTCATAGAAAACTTAGGCCTTTCCTAACAAATCTCTACTCCACGACAACATTGTATTACTCATTAGTGTACGTACAGGCAACTCGTTAGCTCTATTCCTAAACTTGTTCAAGGTGCAAAGACTCCGCTCACTCCATCCACCCTCTATCCAACTCAAGTGACATTTTACAGTGTTGTTCAGTCCTCGCTTGAGGTTTTAGGTTCTTGCACGATATCAAGCTCTGCTTGCATTGCTCGACTGGAGGTTCAGTTTTATGTTCATAGCTGCTAACTCAGCAGCTAAGTATCTAAACACATAAGGCATTGCAACCGTCTCCATCCCTTTACTCGTCTTACACGCATGGCAAGTCACCTTCTTGGGAGCTCTCATGGGGGGCATGCCAGGGATTTCACGAACCCGTACTGGTGGCTGGACTGATGAGGTTGTTAGGATGGATCCACAAAGGGAACATACATCAGCAATGTGATAATCAGAACATGTATGAAGTCTATCGTGCAACAAATATGCTGCCCCATGTGCAAGCAAGGAGTCTCTCTCCATTTCACCAAAACGTATACCACCACCACATTTTCGTCCTTTTATAGGCTGCCGTGTGACTTGATCTACCATTCCCGTAGAACGAACCTGCATGTGGAACAGAATGCATTAGCAAAGAAACCGATAATCAAAAACAGAACAAACAATACGCAGTGAAAAGAGTTATCCTGAGAATCTTAAACCTGAAATTTGTCTGAAACCATATGCCGTAATCGTTGATAATAAACAGGACCAACAAAGATTTCACACGTGAGTTCTGTTCCATAGACGCCACTGTACAATACCTCTGCACCATAGTAGTTAAACCCTTTAACCTTTAACATTTCACCAAGTTCATTAACAAGGGTTTTGGATTTCTCTCCATTAGTTTCTTCATTAACTTTCTTCTCTGAATTCGCAAATGGTGTCGCATCAACATATTTTCCATGTAAGCTACCACCCTGTGGCAAAAAGCATTTCAGCATCTATAATAGTTTCTTCAACAGTTCTAAACATACTCACTGAACTGCATCTAACTCCATTTTCTAACAAAATCAGTTAAGGATATACAGGGAAAGAGCATATAGACAACATATAACAAAAGGAACCACAGAAATAATATCCATGACAGCGTCACATTACAATTTTGGTCCTTCAAGATTGAATTTCTCAATTGTATCAACAGGTGATTAATTTACAGTTCCAATTAAGTACTCGGATCTTTGGTAAAAGTATTTTTCAAAATGGATTGTCATATATATGATCTATTTATATCATTCAATCCTTTTCAAGAAAGGAAGCAATAAAGAAAAGTTTTTGCCTATCAATCATCAAAATTGCACTTCTATTTATAATTATACATGCATATACATATGAAGACAAAGGAAAAATGTAAATCCTCTGCACCATGGGAAATGTAAAATATACCAGCATATGTGAAAAAGGATTTCTATTAGTCCAGGGTACCTTTGCAGCAACCGACTCAAAAGCATGGCTATCGTCATTCTTGATGGAAATGCATGTGGATTGATAATAAGATCTGGGCGCATTCCTGTAACTCCAGAAAATGGCATATCAATGTCAGGCCACAACTGGGAGCAAACTCCTTTTTGTCCATGTCAGCTGCTAAATTTATCACTAATTATAGGGCTTCTAGGATGCCGAAACCGTATGTTCACCTGCTCCAAAAAAAAAAAATAAACCTAAAAGAATATCCAAAGAAAGGATAGACAAGCTAGTGAAGACAAGAGAAACAAATTTACTTACCCACCCATTTCTGATGACTCTTCTTTGCAAGAAACAAGCTGCTGAGGATCATGACCTCTTACGTTGCAACACTTTGACTGCATTACACAAGTGATACATCCATTATCACCCATCAAAAGAAAAACTTGAGCTGAAAACGCAGACACAACATATCAGTTAAAAACTAACATGTCCTACTGTTATTCCCTCCTATCACCTGCCCTACCCCTCTACATTATTAGCACATGTCAAAGTATCACTAAAACGATTGAAAACCAATCGATGTCAAAGGAAGTATAACAAAGGTCATCCTCAAACACAGAGTAATATAAAGAGGAAAAGAGTAGTGACCATGAGCATGATGGGAAACTGGCCGAAATTGAACTGCTCTCTAACAGGAGCCTTATCCCCACACTGAAAATAAATGTCTGCCAACAGTTTCGCTGTGTATGAAATTCGAGTCTGGCCACACTGTATTGATACACAAACAAAGACAGCAGTCAATACCAATTAGTATCCTACTAAACAAACAAACAAAGAGCTTACTTCAAAAGGATAGAGAGGCTCGGTGCTCCGGTCCTTGAGAGGTCGGCCTAGGATATGATCATCGGCGAACCAGAGTAACATACCAAGTCAAGGAATTCATTATCCAATATATAACTTAGGTGCAGTAATGCGATGACAATTGAACAATAAATTGAATTGAATTGAAAAGATAAAGAGAGAAAAGGAAGGATATTGCGAAGGGTTTCTCCGGTGAGAGGATTGTCGACTTGGACGGGCTTGATGTCACCGAGCATGACGCCGAGGCCGGCGGAGACGAGGTAATCGAAAGACTCGATGTGGTGCCGGAACAGCTCACGGAGGTGAGCCAAGTCTCCGGCACTCGTCCTCCTCTTGTGCTGCTGCTGTTGCATCCTTTCGTCTTCTTCTTCTCCGGTGTGTGTTGGGCGAATGAGAGGTTTAGGAGACTAGGGTTTTAGGGGGGTTTTGGTTCGTTTTGAAACGACACATTATTATTATTTTTATTTTTATTTTATTTTTTGGTTACAGAACGCCTTGGCACATTATTTACTCGTAGCAAACCTTTTGTTTTACCTTCTACTAGCCTTTCTTTATATCCGCATGAAACAAAGTAAAAAGCAGAAAACTACATCTACAGACTCCCCTCTCTAGCTGATCCAAATGAAACATCGGAGACTAAGAGAGGGAGGGGAAGGCAGTGGAACCATATTAACAGAGAGGACACGAACAACCAAGAGTAGCAAACCAATCTGTAACAAAGTTAGCTTCCCGATCAACATGACGAAATATGCATGACTGATAATGAATGTCAACCACTAAATATCTTGAACAACAAAGTTTATGCTTCAGGGAACACAAGTTTTACCCACAAGGCAGACTATGAGGATCTTGGAGTCACCTTCAACTAAAACTCGAGGAACTTGCTAAAGAAAGGTGGTGTAAGAGATTCCCGTAAAGCTAGAACATTAGCATCACCAATTCTTTTATCAACATCTATATGAGGTTGATCAAAATAGTCTCTTAGAACAAAACCAATAGAAGCAGCGACAACAGAAGTACCCGCATCTATATATTAATCAATCTAATTAAACTTTGATGTTTGTATTATATGTTTGAATTTTATATTGTTTTGTATTATTATTTTATTATTTTGTACAGAAAAGAAAGTCACATTTACAATATATTATTTACCCAATCATGTTCTATTAGCCAGTAACTGAACATATGACAGATTACCGCTTTGCCCCATCTTTTCTGATGATTTACGGCTCTGCCATGCTTGCTGAAATGCTTGCGTAATGATCATTTAATGATTTACAAAACTGCCATGCTCTCTCTCTCTCTCTCTCACTAGTGTATATAGTCTGTGACTGTACAACTCAATGCATGCATGAATAGGCTTTGCATTTTCAGACAACAGTACTATTTACAAAACCTACCTCGAATGATATATTTTGAGCTTTCGCTTCATTCACAAGCATAAAATTGATATTTAAATGAAATGAATTCAATGAAATTTCTCAATTTCTACAGTCAAAACTTGCTTTGAATGAGAATGGTACAGACTACAGATGATACAATGCAATTATGCAAAGCATAAGAATCCATAGTGGAAATTGGTCTATATTACAACAAAACTGTGAAGGTATAAGTATTACATAGGATCGAAGAAGAATATGTCATCGGTCAAAAATAGGAAGAAGAAGAAGAAGATATCTTTTCACCACAAAAATTTAAGCTCATGTTAGTTTGTGTAACAGTTTGTATGGCCTCTGGAATTTGCAGAAGATTAAGTTCATGTTGATTTTTTCAATAGCATGCAATTTCACGAGGAAGCTGCGATAACTCATACGAATATATACAAACTGTCACAAACAAGGAAACAAATGTAAGGTCCTTGCCTCAGTTGCAACTGTAACTCCAACATTTTCTCAATATCATTCTTCTCCCACATTCATTGCCAGTCAACATATTCACTGTCCTGTTAGGAGGTCTTTATTGCCTTCAACATTGACACTGGCAAAAGGGTTTTCCATTTCATGTGGATCTGCTCCATCTTTCTCCATTTCAGTTTGTCCATTGGCTGAATTCCCACCCAGCATAGGTTTAGTTGTTATATTGTGTGAGCCAGTCTCATTCTTATTCTTCTTTTGAGCATTCTTTTGCCATTTCTTCAAGGCCTTGTTAGTTTGTTCATCGAAGATCGACTTCTTCATTGTTGAACCCATCTGTAAGTTCACAAAATGGAAAGAATTACTTTTATGAAATGCATAACATATATATGAACTAAAGGTTCAGATGCTCAGATACCATTCTCAGAATGAAAACAGGCTCAACCAGAGAGAAGTTGTTAATCTCCCACAGTTTAATCAAATAAAAGACCTATATATATTTGGAATCCTTATAAGTTCAACTCCGATCTACAGTCTCATCCTACTGAATAGTATTTAGTAATTGTACCTGTGTAACCAATGCATATAGCGGAAGTGTGATGTAGCTGCACAAAATCTGGGCGAGGACCCTGATCATGAGGCATATATGTATCAAAGCACCGTATAGGAACAACAAAGTATCTTGTATATTCTAGCAGGGAAGCAATGTGTTCACAAGAACATCCATGTATCTTGTATCCGACTATCAGGAAGTAGGAAAAGAGAAAAGGCATACCCAAGAGCAACTCTAATAATCGTAAGAGTGAAGTTTTCATGAAAACAAGATTTCACCCCAAACTCGTACTGCATTAGGATTCACCAGAGAGTGGTCAGAGCTACAGCAGTGATATATATATATATATATATATATATATATATATATAACTACAATAAATTCATAAGAGGCACTTAGGTTTATTCGTTTTTACCCATATCCAAAAGAAATATGTTATCTCAAAAGCATTCTGGACATGGAAATACAAACAATCGATCAGGTGACTGAAAATCTCAGAAGATCACAATAAAAGTGTCAAATTGGTGTCTGAGGAAAAGGAGGAGGCTACCTGGAACAGGACAAAATGGATCAAATAAAGCACTAGCTCCGGCCAGCTGAACCAAAAATGCTTATCAGTGACTTGCACCAGAGGTATCCCTTGCACCACAGCATGTCGTTCTTGGATTTCAATTGCCATTTGTGCTATAATTCCTTGCAGCTTTGTTCCAACAGCTAAGATTATCTTCAATGAAAACAATCGTCAGTACTCTTTTAGAACAATATTAGTATATTGAACATGCAGCAGGACTTTTCTTGTAATTAATTAAGTTCTTACAACTAGAGGAAGCATGGACAAGACAAACATAGCCTCCCATCCTGAAATGAAAAGAAACCTTGAGTAAATAATACAACATCAAACATAAGTGATATGAAAAGGCCAACTCAGTTATCGGAAAAAATGGAAACAGAACAAAAATTTAACCCACCATGAACATTAAGAAGCAAAAATAGCGTCATCGTAGTCCATAACAGTGGACTGCCAGCATCATCAGAATACTTAGCGAAAAGCATAGTCCTCTCATGATCAAGATATGACAAAACTACCACATATATATATATATATATACAGCCCCATATATGGGTTATGGAAACATGAAGAATGAAATTGTTAGTAATAATAATAATACCTGATTCCCACAACAACCTTAAAGTCATCTTCTAACGATCTTTTGATATATTTTTGAAAATCAAACTTGCTTCCGGGTGCTAAATGAACCTATAACAACAACCAGACAGTTGATCAGCTTGCTAAAAGTTAAACTATCAGATGAAGATGTCATAATTAACCAAATAAACTCACAGAGACGAATCCGTGTCGCATGGTCAAGAAATCAGCCCTACGAACAGACCTAAAGAATTGTCGAAAAAAGCTTACCTGAAAGAAGAAAAAAAATTTGAATATTCAAGAGCCAGACAATAGTGATGAGAATGTCTAGCATTTTATAAGAAACTCCAATTCCAGAAGAATCAATAGCAGAATTCTTACAAAGTAGAAGGTGAATTTTGTTTTAGTCCAAGATTTTGTGTGGTCTCTCACAAATGATGTCTCGTGAGTAAGCCTAAATTTCGTAGGATCTGTTCAAAACAGGAACTCCAATTCAGCACTCTATACAGACAAGTATCAGTATAAGCAGCTATACAAATTTTGGTAGCGTCCAATGATTTACCATTGAAGTCCTGATCATTTACAGCTTCTCGTTCCCACTTCTTCCACTCACGAATCTGGATACATCAACGGATTTCATCACAAGTTGAGGAGAAGCCTCTCAGAAACAGAAGAGTACCAAAATCAGAAATGAGCACTGACCTTTAATCTTCCTAGTGTCATGGTTATGGCACCATATACAACGTGAAATACTGCTAAGAAGAAGATGAAGATGTGCAACTGGTGTAATCCATTTATGGAGATAAGCGGCACTTTTCCCTGCAGCACATCAATATTACCATTAGGTAGACAGTCGATTTGTTCAGAATCCATGTACAATTTTTACTTTTCATATAAACAGGAGTCATGTAGGACTCAATAGATTTTTTATTATCATTATTTACGAGAGGGTGTTGTTATCGACACACTTTTTTTTCTCTAATCAGACACCCACTTCTATTTCTTTATTACTTTAATTCCATCTTGTTTACAAACTACCCAATTTACCCGTTTAAATCCTATTGACACACCCCTTTCTATAATAATGTTTAAAGGGGTAGATTGAGTAGTATGTAAACAAAATCAAACCTATAAAGTGTACGTTGCATCATTGGAATTTCTTAATTACGTACCTTCGAACATCCTGCGCCCATGCTACCAGCAGCTAAAATTCTGCGCTCCTGCTCATACCATAAGAGCCTGCGATGACCTCCTCCTCCTCCTCCACCACCTTTACCACCACCACCACTGTGATCCTCAGACTTATGGTAAGGACAAGGCAACATTGTATTGGCATAGCTTACAGGAATGCACAACTGAGCTATGTGCTGTTGTGCAAATGTGAGTATCAAAGAAATGAATCCCAAAACCATAAGCTCTGCAATCCAAGAACACAGCAACAACAAAAATTAAGCAATGACAGATGCAATTCAAAAGAGTAGAACAAACATATTACGCACCCGCTTTAACTATCTCAAGAGCTTCAAGCAAACCAGCTTTTTTTCTACGTTGAAACCACTGAACAAACCAGCATAAACGAACGTAAATAACCATGCATGCATATATGTGAAATCAACATATGCAGCAACAGCAAAATACTGATTATTACGTACATATCCGACCAGGTGAATAATCTTCTCTAAAGCTATAGAAATAACAATGATAGTGAAACAGACACCGGCGACAGCCCACGTCGGAGTCTGATCGAGCTCCCTGTCAGGGCCACCACCACCGCCAGCCATCTTTGAACCCGACCAGGCACGCCACGATCAATATCTCAATCAAGAATTTATTGGGCCTTGTTATTATTGTTAAAGAACAAGGACAAAGGAAAAAAAAAAGACTGATAATTTACTTAAGTATCATCGTGATCGATCACGATGATTTGTTTGGAAGAAAAAAGAGTACTAAAACTCCGGGTTTGTGCTTATTATGGTGAGCTTGTCTTTCTTTCTTTCTTTGTCTCTGGTTTTTGAAGGGGAAGGATAGCTATTCAACAGCTGGCTAGTTGCTAATGAATGGCTTTAATTTACCATAAATAGAATAGCAAAATTGAAAATCTTAGAAGGAGTTGATGGTTTGGCCTGTTATCGAATTAGTGATGGACATACAAACTTGATTCAATTCTGTTCAACCAGTAATTCATTTTTTCTTTTTCTTTTTCTTTTTCTTTTTCTTTTTCATAGAGAAAGAAAATATCTTAAAGCATCTTTAGCAATGCTAGTCATTTTTGAGTTAAATTTTAATAAAATTAGCTAAAATATCATTTTGGTTAGCCACTTTACAAATGTTAAGAAGGTAAAGTTATTCTTTTTTTTTGTTTGACACACCTAAAGAAAGGAAAATTTTTACTGCAATATGAGAATATATATATATGAGAAATATTAGATCGATCCTCCCATATACCATATGATTCAATTTCCCTCACATTTTCCCAACATTAATTACACATTAATTGCATCTTTTATATATTGTTTTAATGGATGTTATTACCAAATTATCCACAAAACTTTATAATCTTAAATATTATATATTTTATTACTAAGGATATAATTGATAAATCAATGTTATTTGTTTTCCTATCCATGCATAAACCAAACATTAGAAAATAAAGTAAAATACATTTCCTAATTACTTTCCCGACATTCTCAAACATCTCGTAGGGAAACTAGTGAGAAATTTACTTTCCCATATACATGGAAAAGACCAAGAAACCAATTTCCTTTCCATCAACGAATGCGGCCTAAGTTTACCCTCATTCTCCTCTCTCTCCCTACCTCCTTCATCTGATATGTAGAAGGTTGAGACGTTGATCTCTTCCTTTTCTTACTTCCGCGCCAAAATGTAACAATTCTTTGGATATATTCTGTTTCCTGTACAAGTGAATGCTCAACTCTTCCTGCAGCTGGAGAATCCTTCTGCTCATCTTGAATAGTGAATCTAAACAAATCAAAAGAAAAAATAATTCCGATCGAAGCAGAAAATAGAAAAACATATAAATGAATCAGATATTAGATTTTGATTCAATCCTTGAGCGAAAGTCTTTATACAAGTCAAATCTATTTTGCCATTCTAATAATTGCTTCTTTAGTATATTATATCCCCTTTTTTCTTTCGACTCAAACTTCATGGGACAAGCATCAAATCTCAACTCCACAGTGCAAAGATCATGAAAGAGTTCTAGTCCAACGCTGCCGCTATTGTCACTGGATGTCTGCTTCTTATCTGACACTTTGGAAATCAAGGTGTCAAACTTGTCATCCTCATAAAGAGATTTCCCCTGTCCACTATGAGTTGCTGCGCCTTTAGGTGCAACCGGCTGATAAAGAAAGAAAGGTTTTGACCTTTGAGAATCACACCATTTCTCTTCTCCATCATTAGCGAGGGAAATCACTTTATCATCAAGAACCACTGGTTCGGAATTGGAAAAAGCCATTTCGCTGGCAACCTGCATGACCTCATCAAATCTGCGGCTAAGCTCTGCCTCTACCGAAAATCTGCCTGATTGTTCCTCTGAGTTTGGATTACGAAATTCATGAACTGTAAGCAATAGAGGAAGAGGAAGTACCGGACCCACAAGGGCATCACCAGGTTGCACTTTCTTTGACCACTTATTGCTACGGGACGGCTTCCTAGACCTCCTTAAAATGAAAGGGGGCAACTGGGATAGGTCTGGTACAGCAGAGAATTCCAAGGCCACCCTCTTTTTGTTCACAAGCACTTCAAGAATTTCAGTATAGTTAGAAAAAGCCAATTGCAGTAGCTCCATGGGCAACTCTGACCACAATCTCCTCAAAACAACTTCATGTATGCTTGCTGGCAAGCTGATGTCGTTTAAAACAATTGTAGTTGCAGGAGCTGATCTTAATTGACCGAAACCACATTCATGTAGTTTCTTGCATAATATTTCATGAAATTCAGGGCTAATGTGCTCCTTCCCTTGAGGAACACTACAGGGCTTTTTCATTTTTGCATCCAAGACTTCATCAAGATTGCCATTCAGATAACCACAGAGGTAGTCAAGTTCAATGTACTTAAATCTCCTAGGGAAACTGTATTCCTCATATACAGGGGAGTAGAGCAAATGATCCTTGAAATGCAGCAACTTCTTATGTGATTCTTCTACTTCTTCTATAGAATCCCATGATGCACAATATCTCTGTAGTTCAAGCTTTCCTGAGGACATTAGCCGTATCAGTGTAAACCCCCCAAAGACATCTGGCTCAGAAAGCGTAGAAGAGAAGTCTTTGTTTACAATACCGAATCCCAAAACTATCTCTTTCTTGTGCTGCCAATCAATCCACTCAGGAAGAGCATCTCTTAGAAACTCTTCCCTTAAAAGACAATTTCCACAATGGCATTCACGGCCAGACAGTAAAAGATATGAAGGGAGTTCCCAGGCATAAAAGCATTTTCTAAGCTCTGTCAGTTTTGAAGCTACTGATCCTAATGGCATTGGGAGGGAAGGTCCATAGGAAAAGATATTGAACTCACAATTCCAAAATGAACCCAAGATAATGCAAAAACCACAATCAGAAGGCCACTTATATGTATTATCCTTTGTGTGTGACCTCAATTCTGACAGTCTAAAAACATCAACATAGCTTGCTTTGTCGATGCTATGAGCCCATTGCAACACCGGCATCAATGGCTTGCGCACATCACAAAGAAGTAATAGACTGTCAGAAGCCAAAACAAAGTGAAAACTATCAGAACTAGTCTTTGAAAGCACACGGAACTGTTCCCTTTCAATCGGGGCATACATATGCAACAACTCAATATTCATCAAACAAGTCAGGCTACATTCATTGAACCTCAAATCAACTAAGAAAATTGCATCTGAACGTGTAACAATCAAAACTCTAGGATGCCAACTGAACTCGCAACTCAACCACCTATAGTTTCCAGAACCATAACCATTATTGTCCCAGAGGACTTTCAATCTGGTCCCTTTAAAATTTGCATTTGAAATAGTGTTTCGTAGACGAGATTCCAAATCAAACAAGAATAAAGCACCATTTTCTAACAAAACCAGACTCTCTTCTGGTACATGTGGACTCCAACAAGCATGTACAACACAGCAAGCCTTGAAGACCCTATCACCCACATACACTAACCTAATGCTGTCTGAATTTGAACCAAAATCTCCAAGCTTTACAACAAACCAATGTACAGAGTACATAGTAGAAGCCAATACATATCCAATGGTAACAGGACCATTACCTGTTAAATTCGATAAGCTAGGAAGGGAGTTAACAGAAATCCGTAAAATCTGATATTTGAACTGACACCTCGTACTGAGACCTCCTACTTTAACATCGAAAGTCGAATCTTTTAAGACCAGCTCCAACAACCCAACTTGGTCAGAATTCTCACCAGTAGGGAAAAATATAAGAATAGTGTTAGTTTTTGGGCATTGAAGGAATTCAAGACGGTTTCGGAAAGAGGAAAGTAGGTCATTTTTGTACTGATGAGGGCCCAAGAAGGGGGCTATGGAGGAAGAGGTGGATGGAAGAGGAGCAGATTCTGGTGAAGAGGTCGAGAGGAAACGAGGTAGAGAGAGATGAGGTAAAGGAGTGAGAGGTGGCAGGAGAGTGGGGGAAGAGAAAAGGAGAGTAGTGCTGTTGGCTTTCGGGTTGAAGATTAGAGGACCCAATATTGAAGGGTTTGAAATGAGAAGAGGAGGCTTGAAGACTGATGAGATTGGGAAGAGAGATTTCCATTCTTCAGGTATGCTGTCCATTAGTCCTTCAATACCTACAAAAGTTTCAAACAAACCTCAAATAATAGACCTAAATATAACAATGGGCTTTTTGAATTCAAATTCTTCAACTAACAAATCTATACATTAAACATACTCCAAGACATAAATATTCAGTATGTAACCAATCAAGTTCAAACATGAAATTGTGTAGTATACAACTCTTCAAAAAGAAAAAGAAACTGGTAGCATCTGCAATGCTATGCTAATCAATTGGAAATGCTAGTGTTTGTGGCCATGAATTCCTACCATTTAATAAACTAGAACGATATTATTAATCTATCATTTGTACTACTGGGTATAAGAGAAAATCAATAGGCTGGAACAGGGTGCGGTGACTGGGGTCTGCTGCTCTATTAGAAATTAAAAGAGGAAAAGAAACACAATACAATACAATACCCTGATAGAGGACTGAATGACTAAATACAGTTTTTTCTTAAGAGGAATATAATAATTAATGACGTGATACGTAAATAAACATCATTAGCCTCTTATGCCATATACAGATCAAGCTTTGTCAAACTCTTGTGCCAAAAGCTTCCAGTTATACCTTTTCAACTTAGATACTCTTTAGTACATTAAAGCTATTAAAATAAATACACCTTATCTCTAGTTTAGTCTCTGCAGGTAGCTTGCTTCCACCTTATTTTTTTTTTCTCTTTCCTTAGTTACATGCATAGCAAGTGTGTAGCTAATAATGTAGTATGAGAGCCCTCATGAAAGTAACTTAACCTTAACTAAAGGTCTGTATATAGAATAAAAAGAAAAGATAATGGCACACTGTCCATGAATACTGATGGTGCGCAACTTAAAAATATACACACACAGCCTTGGAAACTCATTCTAAATCATTAGACACATTACCTAAAATTACTATTTTTTTTGAATCATAAGGACATTGTAGTAACACAACAAAACATAAATCAATAACATTGCAGCTAAAGTGATACTACTGCTAATGGCAAATCAATGAAATCATGCTTTTGAAAACCTGTTTATTTCACCTTTTATCAAACCCAAATGGCTACTCAGTACTCACAATAACAAATGGTAAGTAAAAGAAGACGAATGCCAGGAGTTTTAGCTGTAGAAGTTCAATTCTTTCTGAAATTTGCAAGAAACTTGTATAGATCTATATATAGTAGAAGTATTCATTTCACTTTCACAATTTCTGCAACTTGATCAAAAGATGAAAGCTAGAACTGGCCAAACACTTGCTCAAATTTAACTCCCTTCAACACAAATTTAACATATATCTATGTGCAAATGGCTTTTGATTCCCACTAGTACCAACATAAGATTCAGAGTCTAAACAAACCCCTCTCAGCAAAACAAACCCAATGTTAGAGTTAAACACAACAAAGTTGCCGTGATTTGAATTGAACTGGGTCCAATACAAGCTTTGAAACTCTGAATTAACAAAACGATTATGAAGCCCTAACTAAACGACCTCAAACTAAAACCCTAATGATCCAACCTTCACTGAATTATTAACTCACAACTCCACAATCAAAACTAATAATAATAAAATCAAGAACAGCTGGAAAGAAGAGAAACGGCATACCTGGCTGGTGAGGCCTACAAGAAGAAGAAGAAGAAGAAGAAGAGGCTTCTCTTTTTCGGATTAAAAGCTTCAGCTGAACAAGACAAGACACAGACTCTAGGCTGCGCTCCTCCCTCTCCTTTGCTCTAAACTCTGCGCCGAACGACGTCGTCCAGCTTTCCCTTCGCTAAACGACGTTGTTTAGTTTCCGTTGCAATAGAGAGAACGATGTCGTCTTTCTACCCTGCTGGACTCTTGAACAAAGCGACCCTTGAACACCACTAATTTGGTATATGAACACCACTGACATTCTTTAAGGGCATATTTACTTGTAATTGAAGATAATTGTATCTATCTACACATAAATGAATCCGTTGAAAGGGACGGTGATAGGAGGTACATTAGAAAAATATCTCTTGATCATGAACCATACCTCACTCAACTCTCGATCTCAGAATGGTAACTCACTCAGCTGTTACTTTTTAGTTGTTTGTACCAAAAAATGTGTTACCTAACACGTTAATATATGTCATACACCTTATCAAAAGTAAATTTCTAAATATTTAAGGATTTTTTTTCTATAGCAAAATAGTGAAAATATAAGAGAAAAGAAAACAATCAAGTACAAGTAGAAGACCTCTAAAACAACCTAAGCTATGAAAGTCAAAGTTAAAAACAGTGAGTTCAAACATGGATAATTCTAAATTTGTTAGCAATCAAAGTTGAATGACCAATACTTACAATCGTATTGGCTAGAAAATTCGTTTCTCGTCAAATATGAGTGAAAATAATTGACTAAAAATTCTAAATAAACATCTTTAAATCTTAAACATCTGTACGTAATCTTTATGGAGTCTTAATTTGGTTGTTAATATATATTGAGGGATTTGATTACCGATAGAGAAAGACATCCTTAGGAATCGATTATTAAAATGGATATTCATTTTTTCGTTCTCTCATCCGTGATTATTTTCTATTTCAAATAAGTAATTTGACTCGTGACAAACTTAAGTTCGTGTATAAAAAAAATGTTGTAAAACAAAAGTAAAAGAGATTAAGAAATGAGAGAAAAAATCAAGAGAGTGAGGAAATATGTTGTATATTATTGAGTAGAGAATCATCTCTTATATAGAGATGTAATCAATATGTAAATTACATGAATATCCCTAGTAAGCTAATTACAAGAATGCCCATTAAATAAACTATTTACAACACTCCCCCTTGGGTATTCTCTGTTATTAGCTTCCTCTGATATGTGCTCTAGTGTTGTCTCGTCAAAACCTTGCCAGGTAATAAAAACTCTATGGGACAAAAACAATCTTAGTCGAAGGAGAAAAGAGTACAACGCACACATAGCGGTGGTAGTCAGAACTCTTGATTTCGGTGAAGCAGTTTAATCTGGATCATAAGAAGTGAATCCGTGGAAGATAGATGCATAATAGTTGCCACACCAAAATCTTGCCCGGTAAACCCAGTGGACAAACCCGTGGTTGAAGGGAAAAAAATGAGCAATTGCATATATTTCAAATAAAGGCATTTTCAAGATGAAGTATGAGTAGAGTAATCAATTTAATGTGTGTCTCGTTAAAACCTTGCCAGGTAACAAAACCCAATAAGACAAAATAACCCTGGACGAAAGACAAAAGAGTACACAATGGTCAAGAGTATGCTTCAAGATACTCCCTCTAATATTGACTCCTCCTGAAAACTACACTCTAGGTAAAACTGCTACATTGATCATGCTTCTTAAATAACTTAATAATCAACATGACTTAAAGAGGTTTTTGTTTCATATACCTCTAAGATTATTGTATTCCCTATAGTAAAGACATAACTAGTCGGGAATACTCATGTCACCATATTTAACAAGGCAAACATCATTCTAAGGATCATAGGCGGTTGATCCATTCCATGATGCCTAGGGATATAATGAGTCTTTTCCGTCATACATTTAAAGTAACAGAAAATTGTCTTTTATGCCATTTCCGGAGGCGGCGTGTAGACGCAGAGCTATATCTAGCTAACAAATTCACATCGGGTGAGATGTCTGATCTACGACATTTAGCCAAGTACAATAATGCGCCTATTGTACTTAGATATGAGTCTTCTGGTCCCAATATCTCTTCATTATCATATGCACGATGATATGAGTCTCACTAGATTTCAGACGATTATGAGCGAGTTTAAAGACTTTACTTTATCCTCATTAAAACATCTTAACATCTTCTAGATGTATTTTGATTGATGGACCAAAATTCCATTTGCACTTTGCACGACTCCAGGTTGAGAAAATGATTTAGTCTCCGAAAGTCTTTCATCTCAAACTCCGACTTTAGGTGTTTTGTGGTTTTCTTGATCTATCTAAGAGTATCAATCAAATTCATGCTATTGACGTAGATCACCACAAATTACAATCCCGAAGTTTGTTTTCTTAATAAACACGCATGGGCATAGTCCATTGTTCATATATCACATCCCAAACAAATATTCACTTAGACGGTTATACCAACTCCGTCTAGATTGTTTGAACCCCTAAAGTGAACTACTCTAGCAAATGGAGAGCATGTTCTATGGTCTAGAACTATTTGCATTGGGTAACAGAAGTCTTTCAGGAAACTTCATGTATATCTCTATATTCAAATCCCATAGAGATAAGTTGTTACCACATTCATAGACTGCTTATTCAGTTATTCAGAAACTACCAAACTGATAAGATAGTGAAACGTTATGACGTCTATTACGGGAAAGTACGTCTCCTCGTAATCAATCACAGGGCAATGAGAAAATCTTTGCGCCACTAAACGAGACTTATATCACAATCTCATTTTTCTCATTACGCTTCCTTATAAATACTTATCTAAACAATATAAGTTTAACATGGGTAGGTGTGGGAACAACATGCCCATAACACTTTTCTCTTAGTTAAGGAATTTGATTTGACCTAGATTGTTTATTTCCTTTTTAGCCAGTCATCTCTTCCTTGAGATCTATCAACGAAGCAAGATTTGATATCATCGCTTATTATAATTTCGGTGGTTACCGCAAATATAAATATATCATCGATGAAATCTCATTCTGATAACATGTTAAATATAAATATAATTTCGGTGTTGATAGCGTGTTGTAAAACAAAAGTAAAAGAGATTAAGAAATGAGAGAAACAACCAAGAGAATGAGGGAATATATTGTCTATTATTGAGTAAAGAACCATCTCTTATATAAATATGTAATCAGTATATAAATTACATGAACATCCTGATTACAAGAATATTCATTAAATAAACTATTAAGAACATTAAAAAATAAAAACCGAGCAACGTTGTTTTATTTATTTCAATTGAAAAAGCAAACGACGTCGTCGCCGGACCCTATCTTGAAAAGATACATAAAATCGTCCTCCACATTCTCCCTCTTCTACTTCTTTTTCTTCCAGTTTGTTGAGTTAGGCAGAGAGAGATGTCGAAGGGGAAGAAGGAATTGATGGCGTCAGCGCCGTGGAGGGTTGAAGAGGACGACGGCGGAGATAAGTTCTCGGACGCGAAGATGAAAGTGACGCGGCAGCAGGCAGGGGCGGAGTCAACCATGCACGTCCCTGGCAAGAAAACCAAGCGCGCTGCTCACGCCTACGACGCTGACGACTCTCTCACTGAGATCGACCCCGAGCTCCGCTACAGCTTCCATCGTAACTATCAGGTTCCTTCACCTGTAGCTCTCAATTTCTTTACAAATTCACTATATCTAGGGTTTAATTTGCTCTCGAGTAGTAGAAATTTTGAAGAAAGAAGAAAATTCTCTTAGGTTTATGTATATGTGTACAGTGACAATAGTTTAGCTGAGAATTTTCCAGTAAAATGTGTAAAACAAAGCTGAGAGGTGCACAGATCACTTCTCAGAGAGTGGGATCGTGCACTCTCAAAAGGCTTTGTGAACATTTCCTAAATATAGAGCCGAATCAGCTCTGCGGAGGATCTATTCTCTATCGGAATGTTGTAGTTGAGTTTCGCATGTTTCTCTTTTTAATTTCGGACCAAAAGGGAACATGTGAATTTTCAGTGAAGAGTTTATGCCGAAAATCGATCATCTGCCTCGCAGGAAGACTTGGCCATAGTGGGGCTCATTTACTACTCCAAAGGACCAGGTTAGGACCAAGAGGGGTGCAATGTTGACTAGTAGAATGTCTGTCTATATGGCCCTGTCTAGAATGAGGTTTCCTTTAGTGAACCCCGTCCAATTTTATTGTGCAATTGATATACTTGGGATATCTTTTTACTGAAGTGATGTGAGAGGTTTAGGAGAGTGCATAAATTGACACCGATTTATCTTAGCTATTGTGAGACTCTAAAAAGATGATCTTTATGCCGATGCAGGTATAGGTAAGGGAATCCACAAGTGTTAAATTTATGTGAATGTTTGTCAGATAGTTTACAGAGGAGGTACTATGGGTTTTACAGAACAATCTTGGTATTAGACAGTCTCTCTGGACTTGGTGAATGATATTTTCTGGGAATGGGAGTAATTGTTTTGCAATGATATTAATATATTTTCTCAAGTCACAAGCTTCGTATGTTTCAGAAAGTTATAATGTGGAGTTGTGCACTTGTAAATGCTGGAGTGGACAAAACTCAGTTTAGAAATTTAGGGGAATGATTTTATCAATTTCTTACAGTTTTACCCCCACTTTTATCTCAAAATAGTGCAGTGCTAAAAATACTTCCCACTTAAGAGTAAACATATTCTATGATTAACATGTCATCTTGCTTTTTTTAAGTAACTAAATAAAGAGAAAATGATTTTACTTATTATCTTGCATATACTAAAACTTTGGCTCATAGTGATATTGTTTTGGGCTGTTTTAGTAATTTAGATGACGGTGACCTCAAGTTGAATTGACTATCTAGCAGCTGCTCAGTTATTCTTAAAATTACTTGACTTTCACAAATTTGTTCCCTCTGTGTTTGTTCTTAGTGTGTTTAGTATCCATGATTCATATGATATTTCTTTACAATAAATCTGATTTTATTTATGGCATCTTGATTTGCAGTTCCTTCAACGAGTTTTTAGCATTGATACTATTGTGAAACCTCTTCCGGCTTCTATGGCTTACAATGTCTCCCGCAACTTGAATTTCTTCACTCGTATTTTCACCCAGTTTTTTGGTAAGTTTATCTGTTTTTTGTGTTCGTTTGTGCCCAGATGCTGAAACATTATTAGAGGAAAAAAGAACAAAGAATATTGTTGAGTTTTTCTGTCCATGAGCTATAGCTACAGTTAGGTACGTGTAGAAATTTGGAATGTAGTATGTTCCTTTGATTAATTTTGGGGTATTTGATTCTCATTACAACACAGTACAAGTAGTTTATTCTCTTTTCCGGTAAGAAATATACCATTCTTGCCAAAATACACATCCTTTAGCCATGACACTGGTACTTAATGTCTTCCATGCTGATAATCGGCCAACTATATTTTTTGTCGTCTTCATGATGTAACCGATCTGCTTAATGTGGTTTCTTGTGCAGATCCGGAAGGTGTTGCGAATGCGCAGAAATCACTCGGTATAGGACAGGAAGAGAAAGCTCGCCGCGTGCGGTGATGCATATTAAGGATCTAGAATGCAGTGCAGTAGTAAACATTCACTCCTTGTTTTAACTTTCCTTCGTTGTGCTTGTTCTTATCCTTGATAATATTCTATCCCTTCATGATTAGAAATTTGATTTCAAATTATAATGGCAGAACAATTTAACTCTCCTGCTATAACGAGAGCATAAATGCCACAGAGCAGCAATATGTAGCTGGACAAAAATTGGTTAATGGGTTGAGTTTGAGTTTAGAATGATTGCTCTTGACACCAATGGAGCACGCTTCAGCACAGTAGACTTCATTAAAAGTAGTGTAATCGGCATTTCTCTTTTTGCAAACCATGCTCTTGCACTTGATTGATTCCTGTCTAAGGTCTTTATCTTGTTTACAGAACGTGTATGTTAGTCTGAAATAGTTTTCATCGGTAATTTAACAACTTGAGACGGCAATGGCACAAGCGCAACAACTAAGGTTGGCAGTGACCGAAACAAGATCTGCTTTCGGTACTATCATGAAACCTCTTCCGGCCGGCTTCCCGTATGTTTACAGCATGAAATATACAATGGTGATAGAGTGAATTCAGAGAAGTATTAAACTAATTAGATAGCAAGAAGGGAACATGATTGAGTGAATGATTTGCCTATCTAGTCCATAATTCAGTATTTATGGGAATGTCACATAGCCCACCTGGCTTCTCTGCATTTCTTTTCTTCTGTTTTGAAAGGAAGAAAAAGAAATGTGGAAAGGCAGGTGGTTTATGTGACATTTGTTGTTTGAATACGGAAATATCCATCTTCAACCAAACCAAACCAACTAGCTAGGCACAGTTCCTTCTCTTCTAATTAGCCATACATCTTCAAAGTTGGCGGGTAAGAACGAAAGCGAGAGTCTGTGGTTGTGGACAATGCAAATGGTCCTTTTATGTTACAAGTATAGACCAAAATATACGATTCACTCCCCGAGCTCTTCATTCTATCCTCTTCTCCATCAACTTTACGTCTATACGTCCACATACTTCGGCAGTGCCGTACGCTCCAACGCAGTTTATACTTCTGTCGGTCTTTAGTACAGTCTACAATTTGTTTATTTTTAATATTTGCTGTATTGGAATAGTCTAAGTTGTTGCAGCAAACTCTGGAATGAAAGGTTAGCATCCTAGCCAGTGGCGTAGCCAGATATCTTACCCAGAAGGGTCAAATTTGATTAATTAGAAAATTAATTTATTTTCAGTCACTCTTTAACAACAACACAATTTTACTTAAAAGAATGACGCAAACTTAATTTCAACAATATTTTTGTTCTATCATTATCATCTCTAATAAACTTTGGATTAGAATTTAATATACGATAAATATTGGAAAAAAATAAGATGTCGTTTCTTTTGTTTAAGAGATAATGTATGTTGATGTATGGTAAACATTAATGTGTTGTTTCCATTTAGTAAGGTAAAAAACCCTTAACACGATTTGTATTAATTGGATTAAGTATCTGAATAGTATAAATTTTTATTTCATTCCATTATTGTTGAAGAATATTTAAGACTAATTAAAAATTTATTAGAGAAGAAGGGTCAATTTATGTTTTATTTCCACTGATATCTAATACAAATGGAGGCTAATTACTCTTTTTGAAAATTTGAGAGGGTTCCCTTGCCCCCTAGCTGGCTACGCCATTGATCCTAGCTCAGATTCTGTATGTAGTATATATATATATATATATATATATATATATATATATATATATATATATATATCAAGATAGGTGATCAGTGTTTCTCATTACAGTACTCAAATTAATCTAGAAGAAAACTGGTTTTTCTCTGAATCACTTGGAACAAACACGGGAAGCTGGCCACCTCTCTGTGATCTACCTTGTTGATATGTAGAACTTCTGCCATGCTTGGATGCCAGTGAACCGACATTTCGTGTTTTTCTAGCCGGTGGTTCATTGAGAACAGGTCCACCAAAAAATATGGATTGTTCCGTGTACAACAACCCTGCGCCTGAGGAGGAACCACCAGATCTGGAAGATGACACAAAACGTCCCGCTTCTTGATCCCAGAACACCGAGGATCTCTTATTTCCTTGAAGACTTGAGTTACCTGTTTCTGTAGGCATCTGTCTTACATGTACATTTACATTCCCTTCACTTTGTTTTTCTGATAATGGAGATTGATCATTTGATGACTGATAAGTGGGGTTGAACTGATCCAAGTTTGAAGTTCTCTCTAGAGGAGAAGGGGTGAGACTAGAGACATGAGGACTGCTTAAGTTACTACCAACATAACGTCCAATTTCAACATCTTCTCTGCTAGCACGACTAGGTGGATACGAGCTCATAGGTGATAATTTTGATGTCCCAGCTCTAGTGTTTCTGTTGTTATACCCTTGATCAGTACTAGTTGGACTACTTCTTCCGCTCCCATTACCACTCGATATATAGTGAGCTTCATACTGATGATGTTGAGAACTAATTGGACGAAGCACATACGATGATGCTCTAGCTTTGGCAGCTGCTTTGCTTGCCTCGTTAGCATCCAGTTTAGCAAGCTTCCATGCACTTATTCGGACTGGACGTTGGGGTAACTCTTTTGCCTTATCAGGCTGCTGTATTTCATCTGGATCCAGTGTTGATGGTAAGCGTCCTGGCTCCAAATGTGGAATAATTTCATCCTGCATCTAGAGCACCCATGAAACAATCACTTTTAAGTTTATTGAGGTTATGAGGAACTTGCAACATGAACTCGCTGCTGTGCTCGAAAACAGTGTCTTACAGAATCATTAGCCACCACTCACCACACACAATAATTCATATCTTGTGTATGCATAAACAATAATCAACATGACCCCATTACGGTGCTTGAAATCAGTGTCTTACAGAATCATTAGTCACCACACACACACACACACAAAACTCATACATTGTTTATGCATAAACAATAATCATCAATAGCAGTTCTATTGTCAGTAAAAATAACATTTTCAGAACTCGTTTTCTAGGGGATCAAATGGATGCTATTGGTTGACAAATTTGATCCGGATAGCCCCTTTTTGGATTACCCAGTTTCTAAATATCACATGTAAATGCACAAGAATTAGCAAACATTCCTGTATAGATCATTAATAGTATGTTAGGTAAGTATCAGGAGGTCCTGTTTTATTGTGTTTTTAGGTAGATCATACAGATAAAGTTCTCTAACTCTTACAGGTCTTGCCCCGTGTATGGTTTTGTACTGTTTCTCTTGTTCCTTTTAGCGAAAGTTACCTTCTTATTAAAGAGTAGACAAGTAATACTACCTGGTGATCCACAAAGATCCTTGGCGGGGTGCACCAAGCACCTTTATATGGCAAATTTATTCCAAGAGAGCTTCTTCCACTTATGGCAGTCACAGCTGAACTTGTTGGCGAAGATGCAATGCTTTGCTGATCGCCTCCGTCCACAGATGGTCCAGGAGGTTCACTTTGTGTTCTCATGGCGACGACATACTCATAGGTTGTAATACCCTGCACGTAAACTCTACTTATAATTTTTTGTGCAGTATAACTGATGCAGTGTAGTTACTGAGAGTGCCTCTACCTTCCGAATCAAAATTATGTGGAAAAAGAACAGCTCTGCTACAGGATAAATGACAAGGAAGGAAATAGCCGTACAAAGGGCCTGCAAACATTTAAATCGGGTTAATTTGACAGAACTGCGAGAGTAAAAAAAGAAGCTAAAGACACAAGGAAGCAAACATACCACCAAAGTGGCGCGGGGGGGGGGGGGGGGGGGGGGGGGGGGGGGGGGGGGGGCGCTGAGAGAAACCAGCAGCCTATCAGCTATCTGCCTTTTCATACTCTTTTTATCAGCAAAGCATCGAACAAGGACAGCAATACCAACTCCACATTCAACAGTAAGCTGGGGCATACATCCAAAAACATCATATATATGAGAGAATAATTTGTTTGGATATAAAGAATTGGAATTATATTTAAAAATAGATTATTGAAGACCTTACCCAAACAAGGCTTGCAGCCATAAGAGATATGAACGTGATATAATTTTTCCTCCCCACACAAATATTTAGCCACTGCATGAGACACATTGGTGCTTATAGCCATGGAAAAATAAATAACTATGCTCTTCAAACAGCCAAGGGACAAGTATCTGAGAATGCAAACTAAGCACTAGGATAACTGCCATAGGAAACGGCAACTAATCGTCCAAGTATAAAACATGAGGCCATGAAATCGCAGAGAATAATATATAGTACAATGTAAGAGATTACCCGACAATGATGATCAAATCCATCAACACATTTATCACAACTTCTACAATGTTTGCTGAACTTGCGGACCTACATAAGAACATAACAGCATCAGGGTGACCTTTTAATGATGTTTTCCTTCTGTTGTTTAGTCTGTAAAAGATCAGGTTACATTATCAATCTGTAACATGAATAATGAGGCAAGACTTCCTGCAGTATCATCAGAAAAACTGAACCTTGTCTACAACTAAATCAGAGGACTAACCCCCACAGAATCACCCTTGTGGGCAGCACATCTGTCAAGGTATACATCCCAGTGCAGTCCAAAGAGAAAATAAAAAATGTGAAACTTAACTAGAAATCTCATACCTCAGCGTTGCACAAAGTGCAGAAGAGAGGATCCTCTCCAGATTCCTGTTGTAATTGCAAGAGATCTTCACGTTTGTGGCAATCTTCTCTTACAAGACAGCCACAGAAGAAACCTCCAATTTTTGAACACCAACTTGCATCATTACTGAATGACATGTTCTCTAAAAAAAGTACATAAGGTCATAAAGTTCAGAGGACAAAGGTATAAGAACTTGCTAACATATACAGCTCATGCTGCCATGCACCAACTGATAGAATGAGTATTAGTTAAAACTTTACTTAGATAGGTGAATAAATCTGATTGATTATCCATCCCATAAAGAAGTTATAATCTTATGGATGGAACCTATTTATTTGTTTGTATTGTCAAGCAAGGGTGGTTACCATATCATCTTTTATATATCCAACCTCCTTGAAAATTACAATTGTACAAATTTCATGATGGACCTTGAATTCAGTGTTTTTGGCCACAATGTGTACTTTAATTATATATTCTATTTCATACACTAACCGGAAATATCTGTGTTACTGTTTTCTTTGTGAAAAAAAGTCTTGTCAGCTTTGAGTAGTATTCCAGGATCAGCAGGGTCAATTGCTGTACACCGAACATAAAGTATGAATACAGAAAGCACCTGAAAATCAAGACTAGGACATTAGACAATGATAAGAAGAGGTAACAACTGGTGAGAGATTTCAAGGCACATTTAGCTTACCACTGCAGAATATACACCAATTGCCACATACTCATAGATGTCATTTCCAAGAAAAGGAGCAAAGAACGCATCATACGCAACCGTTAGCAAGAAAAAAACGGTTATAGCCACGACCTGTGCACATTAGAAAGAAAAATTGGGGTGAGTATAGCATTTTCAGGAAGGCCTGATACCATCAAACAGGCTCCCAAATCCTCACAAAACATGGACCTAACAAGCCATGGTAATTATTTGGGTACTGCAAACTAGTCAAATCAAATCTGCTTATCTATCCGCTAAAAGCAAACCACGACAGATTCACCTATTTTGACTTATTACAGATTTACAGATCCTTCGATAGTCCTCATTTTCCATCTTATATTTTTATCAGTGTTTATCTCAGTTATGTTCCAAGTTCAAATTGAAACAACTAAACTTCGATCCTCCGGGATAAAATTCACATGCTACCTGATACTATGGCTTGTTTTGTTTTTTCCTTTTTTGGTTACAACTATGGATTGTTTAATTTGTTCAATAATTCATCCATGAGTTAATATCAGAATTAGCAACTGGTGAAAATTATTTGAGTTCAATATGGTCCAAGTTCTTCCACCTATTACAAAGTGATTGTGGGAGACAGAGGCCAGAAGCAAAAGAATGACAGGACTCTTTAGTAAACATGACAACTAAATACAGAAACATAAAATGCAGAGAAGTACATTATTATCAATCAACATACACAAAATCAAAATTTTAACACGTTTCAAAGCGATATTTAGAACAAAGATTAAGAGGCAATATATATGGACCTGAAAAGTGTGAGCAGGGAGTTCTCCCATCCATGACGTCGAGCCATGACCAAGAACAAATTCCTCCAAATTCAAAAAGGGTCAACACTAGCATCTAAAAACTGAAAACCGCCGTGAGAAAAAATCTTAACCAGAGTATGAGAAGGACTGGTTCAAAGACGTGTCCCCATTGTTGTTCCTTGGTTCATACCGCAGAAGTGACAGAACACAATCTAAGGCTGAAAATAAAATACAAGTCGTCTGTTTTAAGAGTTCAATGCAGACCCAGATGGCAAAAAGGGGTTTCGAGGCAACCCATTTAGTCTGAATTTCGATTCAAGTGCTTGTGGAAGGAGTTGAGATCAGATGAAACTGACTGACTCAGAGCAGAAGAAGAAGAAGAGGAAAATGTCTTGTGTAGTTTTCTTATTTAAAGAATTAAAGGAGAGAGAGAGAGAGAGAGAGAGTAATTAGTAGTGGACTGGTGGTAGTTATTCACTTATTCTGAGACTGTTTGTGCCGGCGAGCCTTGCAAAGGTTTTTGTTTGTTAGTGCTTAGTGCATTCTAGTGATTCTACCGTTGCCTCTCCTCCCTCCATTGCATCTATTTATTTATAGAATAAAAATACGGAAGTAAAATCAACACCTTTATTACAATAATTATATAAAAATTTAAAATAATAACAAGAATTTTTACAACTATAAAGTACCTCATTTTATTTTTCTAGTAACTTAAATTTTGTTCTCAGTGGATTTAAATTTTATTTTCATATAATAATAATTACTAAAAATAAAAAACAGACGCATCCCTAAAAGTAAAGCAAAGCTATTACTTGAATAATGATAAATTTCTTCACCGACTTACCCTTTCATCTTACCTTGCCTTATCGATGAGATGTCCATTTGGTCAGTAATTTACTGCATAATGAAAACCCGAAAGTAAAAAACAACACAACTTATAGTCTCATGCTAAATATTATTGTTCGGCCAGTTTATGTCGCAATACACGCGTGTGTAATGAACACGCAAGATTTGTGAAGTCACCTTTATTTTTGTGTTTTATGGTTTGCCTAATAGTATATATAAATTTTTTCGTTTTATATTATAAATAAATAAGTTAGTCTGTCAAGAGTAAAAGACCATTAGTGCATATTCCAAATGACTAGTAGTAAAATGTTCATCAGTAAACTCAAATGGGTAAAGGTTCACCATAGAGTAAGAGCTAACTAGCTAACCAAATGTAACCAAGTACCATATACTTTGGCTGCCGTAATTTTGGTGATTCACGGTTTGACAAAGGCTTAAAATTAAAATTCCGTTAGACAGTCAAAATCAACCGATCCAGATACGGCCCATGTACCAAATATTTTGTTGTTTTCTTGCTAACTAGCGAGTAGTTATTATCTTTTACCAAATTTGGAGCAATCCATTGGCCAAAGAAAAATATATTAAAAAGAAAATTGGAGCAGTCCTTTTTCATATGATCCATTGTTACTTATACTAGTATTAGTATAATTTGACTCCTTTTTCGGTTAATCATCTTAGTGGGGGCTGGTGGCCGTTTCGAGCCATGGTACACTAGCAACGTTGGTGATCTTTCCATCGGATTTGCCTAGATGGTTCTTTGTTGATGTTGAAGATTAGCATGTCAAGGTTGTACAATTGGACATATCTGAGGTTGAATTGGGGCAGACACTCCTCATTGGTGGTGAAAGTTGAAGCAGCAGTGACCCCTGGCCTAACACTCCCAACAGTCGAGCCAGTGTGATTGGAAACTTTTCAAAAAGTCTGTATACTTTTCGGTAAGTGTCGTTTAGGCTATTTTGGTTTGAAAGGTTGTATCTCCTTCTAGTGACCAAAAAAGGGTTCCAGGATTAGGACAAGAATCAAATACAGTTGGTGGCTACAACTTCTAGTGTTTTTCTGTCAACAAAAGTTGAACAATGTTTGGAACTTGAAGATTTCTAAGCCACCTATATCAGGGGTTGGAACTTGAACGCACAACCAGAAAAAGAAAATTGATTTTCTTCGACCATTCGATGCCAAGAGTGTTTGGCTTTCAAGTTTCAGTATTTCTGCAAAAGAACATGTTCCTATCCTTGCTTACCAAACGAGATGTAAAGATTATCCTTCATATGTAAGAAGACCAGAAATCACTACGGAAGTTTAAGACATCACCATCAGAATAGGATTTCACTGGCAGTACAGAAAGTTGTAAAGCATGAACCATTTCATTTCCTTCAGCCACAAAACTTTTCTATATTCAATAAAAAAAATTAACTAATTTACAACGCCATCAGACTCAGATATTCAGATCAGCATAATCTAAGGACTAAAGGATGCAGTGGGATATAGGGCAGGCCGGTTGAAAGACCTTTTCTACGGATCTCATAGGCACCATGTTTCACAATCTTCGATTAATCACTCGCAGAGTCAGATTGATTTTTCTCATACAAGCGATATATCAAAGGAGACTTGGACATTTGAGGTTCCCTTTCCAGAATAGAAATCACATCCTTGACAGATATACTACGAGCCACCCTCGTCTGAGGCACCATAACTTGATTTTTCCCAAACTTTCTAACAGTCCCTGTGGGAAAAAAGAGATTACAATTAACAAAGCAGCACATACTAGAGAGAGAAATCGAAATATTCTTGCACAAAGTTCTTACCAAAAATAATAAAATTTACTCATTGACTTTTCCATGCCTCCATGGAAGTGTTACATGAGATGGTTGCAAGTAGAAAAATGTCTCTTATACCATATTATGAAATGTGAATGCGGATTACACTAAATGTATAACATAGCTAACAAAAAAGCATGTTTGCAACCAGGAAAGAAACACAATTAGGAAGGCAACAAATGAACTCCAATGATAAAGTCCACAATAAGTTGCAACCCCGTGGGCATCCAGCATGCCCTAGTAGACCAAGACAAATGAGATAGGTCTCTATTGCAAAAGTTGAAAACTATGCTAAAGAAGACCCACTGTACCCCACCCATCTAAGGTATATCGCTGTAGGTTAGCTTTGGAGAAGTGAGAGTCATGCAGAAATGATATCAGACTTTCTAGTTTACTCCAAAACATCAGACTAGATGTCTCAAATGAGAACAGTATAATATCAGAGCGAGAGAAATAGTACAAATAGCAAAAAATTGCAAACCGAATCCTACATTATCTGACGAAAAAAAAAGAGAGCAAAAAACAGAAGCCAATAGATGTTATTACGATGAAATTGAAGACGGGAGTACAGTTAGCTGTCCACTAATAAAAAAAACAATATGAAGTGTCTGTAATCTGAAACTTAATGGCAAATGTCCAAGGCAAACAAAAGCAACTTTAAAACACATCTCATTGCATAACATTTTCTTACTTTTGGTGGAACACCAGTACATAGCATAAATGCAAGAGATTACCACATTCAAATTTGTATGGAAGAAGAAAGGTATGTCCCAAAAGTCAGGAAATGGAAGCACTTACTGAGGTCAAACAATGAACTCTACCCAGAAAGCCATCATTTCCTCCTAACCCAAAAATTTTCACGACTCCTATAACTTAATTACTTCCACACTACCCAAGTACCCAGTACACAAACGCTATAAAGGATTTGACCAGCAATCAAGCTTAATGACACTTACCAGCTACAGAAACAGGAGCTGCACCCCCTCTTTTCTCTGCTTCTTGATTGTCCTTCATAATTCCTCCAGCTGCTGATGTAGGCTTGCAATTTACATCTTTACCTGGCTGAGACCCAGATGCCACATCACTCCCACCTTCACGTTTTTGGCGAGCTTGCTCAGCCATAAGTTGCCATTTTGACAGCATGTCATCTCCTCCAACAGCAGCACGAGCAGCAACATTTGCTGCTGTTGTCCTCATTTTGTCATCTTCTTCTTTGTTTGCCTAAACAACCAGAAAGTCAGAAGAGTGAGAAGACTAATTGTTCCATCCGTTCAAGAATAAAAACATATTGCTAAGCGGTATCCACATACCTTGAATGATTTTGAACGACCTTCATCTCTGTCTTTATCACCATCAACTCCATTGCTAAGGTCAGGCTGTAGGCAGTCAAATCAAACATTTGAATTTAATTAAATGCACATGAGCATAAGAGATTCATGTTTACGCAACTATTCATATGTGCCTGTTAGCCACTAGTAGTTAACCATGGGTGACTGCATAACTGAAATTTGGACTAGAGAAGGTCACTCACTTCATTAAGCTTCCGGACCTTTTCTGCCTCAGCCTGCTTCTTTTCCCATTCTTCTTTAGCTTTCTTGTTTTGATCCATAATTTGTTGCTGAACATCCGAGGTAATGATGGTGTGGTGTTTTGTTTTCTCAGCATCAACCCGCTAGCATAAGGAGATTCGCGCAAAGTCAGGACATACAAAATTCAGTATTTTGACACTAGCTCTGAGATATTTAAAACAAACCTGCTTTGACAATCTTATCAAATTATTTATCAGTCCCCTCATTCTTTCCTCCACGCACTGAAATTCAAGTGGCTTAGAATAAGATGATAATACGCAAGTATCTATCAACAAAAATAAACATAGAGAGTAACCCCTGACCAGTGACAAGCATCGTTCCACATCATGGCTTATACTTTTCAGACCACTTCTGAACACTGCTTAGGAAAAAAATGAGGATATACCATAAATCATTATGTGTCTGAGATCCGTCCATAACAATAACAACTTGAACACATGAATGAGAAATAGATAAAAGAGAAAATACGATCATTAACTGATTTCTGCCAATTTTTTCTGTAAGGGAGTCTTCTGCAAAATTAGCCTTTCTTCTTCTTCTTGCACAACTCTTCGAGATGCTTCTGAAGCTCGACTATCATCTTTGGGCCCAGAAAACAGCTGCTCCTCCTCTTCCTGGATCATCAAGAATGTCAATAGGTTCTGAGCTTTTTTAACTTATTATTGATGTTCACTTAGTTGGAAGATATTTACCCTTAGATTAACACCACTAACAGCCGTGACATCATTGAGTTGTTCAATGCTTTGATCCGAAAAAGCCCCAGACACTTTTTGCTTCTTACCACTACAACATGTAACGAATTTAACAGAAAGTTATATGGATGAAGTGATTTTAAATCATCCAGAAGCTGGGAGTAACATACAACAAAAGATATTAAATTTACCTTGAAGGCGGTGGTGGAGAACCAAGTGCTTCACTAGGCTTCTTTTGGCCAACAGAAGTTTTTTTTGCAGTTATTCTATTATTAGTACCAGCAGAAGTTCCAGAAGGTATCTTAGAGCCTAACTGGTAAAAATGGAGAATAAGACAAGAAAATAGTTGTGAGTGAAAAGATGTTCTTATTAGATCAGAATATAATGGAACTTAATGAATAAAAATAAATACAGAAAAACTGGAACAAGCATGAAACTAGGCCATCCAGAGAAATTGTATCCTTAATGTTCTAACCTATTATTATATAGAACCTTTAAACATAATGAGGGAACAAATAAAATTTCATTAACTAACAATAATTGCACTCTGATCCTCAACTCATACCCAATTTATGACCACAAAAGATATCTCAATTTCTTTTCTTTATTGTTCTTATTATAGCATTTCTTTGTTTACCACCATTGCAAAGGTGTCATATAACTTCAATAAACTTTTCAAAAACATATCAATGGAACATACGTATTCCACAGTACTACCCAAAAATGGAAATTTAGAAGAGAACTGAGAAGATGAATTTACATTAGGATCAGCTTGAGTCATTGTGGTAGAAGAAATAGGAGTCAAGGGGGGCCCTGTGCTTGTAGATGAGGAAATCACCATGCTCCCAGGGGGCCCTGCACTTGAAAATCCCATTCTTGAAGACTGCTTCTCTAAAGACTCATCCACTGAAACTCCAGGTGAAGCACTTATTTGGTCAAGTTGCAGAGAAGAAGCATAAGGCAAACGCTGATTATTAGATAGTGGGGTCTTGTGCTGCTGCTCAGCACTCTGGTCAATGGGTTCCTGTTTTACATAAGCCATTGATGATGAAGGGCCAGAAATCTGCTCTCTATTTGAAGACTGCCAAGGAATTTGATGTTGCTGCAAAGCCGAACTATTTGTGAAGTGAGGAAGAGATCCACCCTGCTGTCTGCCAGGGTCGTTCACAGAATTTTGCCTCTCCAATTTGGGAACACTCATGATGTTTGTTCCCTGGGTTTCTCCGCCAACTGATTGAGCTGAACCCATGCTTTGATGTTGAGGAATTGGCCTCAAATGAGAGTCACGTGGTTGCTGTTTGATAGACATTGTACTGACATTTGTCCCTGGATATGGGTGATAATTTCCACCAGTAGATCCATACATGGCAAAGGTTGATTGCGGGTAGTGCAATTGATGTTGCTGCTGATTGCTATGTACTTGCATAGGAACTGAGGACCGGTCCCTTTCTTGATTGGAAGCTCCTGTGCTGGAAGAAGACATCTGATTTATTTGCATTCCATGAGGATCAGACTGACGTTCTGCTTCCCGCAATTTTTTGGCACTGTTTTCAATGGCTGAATGGCTTGAGTCAGTCTGCACAGGAACTGTGGTAATGTGCGATGGACCAGTGGAAGGGTTCGCACCTCTCTGTTGAATTGCAAATGAACGATGATCAGTGAACTGGGTAGCACCTACATTAATAGATGGCATCCTAGGAGGTTGTTGCTGCAATGAAGCCTGAGGCGTTAACTGCTGTTTGAGAGCAGGCTGCCAGGTTTTCATATGATAATAATTAGGTAAGTCACCAAAAATAGTATTACTTCATGAAAAGGAATAATACAGCGCATTTCTTCTCTTACCTGTGTCTGTACTTTATGTACTGCCATCTTGAGCATCTGGTCCCCAACAACACTTCTAATGTGTCGAATAAAAGCATCTTTGGAGATTTCATTGTTCTAGAATAAGCAGCAAACAATTCAGAGAATAGAAAAATGATCAAAATAAAACTACTTTACAATGAACTTGCAGTAGAACCCACCTTCAGTTTACTAAAAAGAGTTGTAAGTTGCATGGCTCTGTCTTTATCAAGTTGGGGTAATAAGACAGGTAGCAATAGACCAAATGGTACTTGTTTACTGTGATTCGCAGGGATGCTTGGCTGCTCCGTGGTCATTGCCTGTTGACTACTCATCTTCTGAAGCTTTGCATACTGAGAATCATTTTCTGGTTTAGGTGTTAAGACCTGCTCCTGTGTTGAGACAGGATGCTTTCCGGACATCAACATTCCAGACTGGAGAGGTTTTTGATCTGCTCGCCCTTGCTGAAGATCTCCGTGGGGTTGTTTCTGGGGCAACGGAAAATGATTAAGTCGTTCCTGTGATGCATCACTCTGTTGGGGCAAATTCTCAGAAATGGAACGTTGTTGTTTTAACTCCATTTCATATGGCAGGTCTCGCTGTGGTTCAATATTTTGGTCATGTTGAATTTGACCTGCAGTACTTTCATCCTGCCTAGCATTTTGCAATTGTGGTAATGATTGACTAGAAGTATTATTGCTTCCTTGAGACAAAACAGCTGCATCATTAAAAGAGCATAAATAAATGAGGAGTTCTAGTTATGAACATAAGTAAAGCAAAACACCTCTTTTCATCAAGAAACAACTTTTCTTGAGAGAGGAGACAACAAACAAAAGCCGTGGATAAGTTCATGACTACAAGAAGAAAAAAAAAAAAATTCAAACAAGAAGACTACCACATGTCTAGCCTAAGAAATGAAAACCTAGAGCTATAAACACAACTCAACCACTGAGCCTTCGAGTCCAGAAAAATGAAAAAAGTATAGTCTTTTAATCCAACCAATACCATTGAAAACAAAATCCAAAACTGAAGCCAGCAAGGCAGACAAGAATCTAAATTTCTTCAAGAGGTCCTCCACCCCGCTCCATTAGAGTCTTTGAGGTTCAGTCTTTCTGTCCAAATCACACAAATTACAGCCACTGCAATGCCAAAGAGCTTTAGCCTTTTCCCCTTCACCAAAGTCAGTATGAAATTTCGCTTAACAGAACAAACAACCCAGCTGGAGATACCCAGCTCACCCCCAGCCTCTAATAATCCCTGCGATAAATTTGATGACACTGCAGAATATACAAAAACATGATTAGCTTTTTCTCCTTGAAGTCTACACACGAAGCACCCATGGGGAGTCATTTGGTCTTCTCCTATAACAAGCTCTGCCATAAATTTGTATATGCACTAGTGGCGGAAGAGACTTCCATGAGAATCATTAAAACACTCTAGCTCCCATCTTCAAACATCCAAACTTGGCTGTTCTTCACCAAGCTGAATCCGTCTATAAGTTCCATCACTGAAGATACCTCTCATATCTCCTATTGTTTAGATTAAATATTTCTAAAAATAAATAAATAAAAACTAACTCCAGCTAATAGGATATGACAGCTCAGTGGTATATTTGATTACTGTTGCAATTTAAATTCTGCATAACCTGAGAGTATTGGAAAACATTGCTTCAAACATTCACCCGCAACCGTTGTGTCTTCCCAAAATCTCTCCTTCCACAGCAAACTAATTGGTCAAATTGGACTTTTATTTGGACAGCTGATATGTTCTTCCAAGGGGTTTAACTCAACCCTCCCTGATATCAACCATTTTCATGGTACCCATTATCTTGATTCAGATTACAGCAAGCCACAAAGATTCCCCCTCCAAAAGAAATCTCATTGCTTGCAAGGGGTTCCCAGTCCCAAAAATCCAAAGAAATTAACTTAAGATTATGGCCACAACACTTGCAAACTTTTCCACACATTTGGGAAGAGTAAAGTGAAATGAACAATACATCCTCCGAGCAGAAATAATTTATAGATAAATCCCATTCAAACCACTCATGATGTACTAATTCTTAAAAAAAAAAAAAAAAAGAACTTCCATTCAAACCAATCGTGCTCTCTGATATTTAACCAAACACCAAAGTTGATAACTGAAAATCCAATAACACTAAGCTTAAGAAGAATACCAGAGTCTGAATCAGACGGCTGCTGCGAAGCAGACACATCTCCTTCAATGTCCCTATTCAGTGCCGCCTGAAAGGCCTCCACATCGGCACCCGAATGCATTGTTTCATCCTTCACCCAAAAACAAAAAAGAGAAACAGTCAGCATCAAACATACAGCTATGGTTCATAAACAGAGAGACAGACAGATACAACACCTCATCGTCTTCCAAGAGCTTCTTCATAATCGACGGGTCCATGATGAGGTTATGTATACCTTTCCGGTGATCCAACCACTTAAATTAGGGTTCCCTACACGTATATTAACCACTTGCCACTCCAAAGCCAATGAATCATGCCCTAAATATTCGAAAGCTGAGCTAAATTAGGGTGAGATGCACCTAGTAATTTGATTCAAATAAGAAATTAACGAACTTTATCAGGTATAAAGTGCAAATTAGTAGTAAAGATGAAAACTTGAAACAAATTATGCTCAAAAGCCAAATGGCAAGCTGAGATTACAGAAGAAATTGAAAGGGGAAAGATAGGGCAGACCTGATTGCGTCGAATTGAAGAAAAAGAAGAAAGTGTGGATGATTCTGAAGCTTAATGGTTGAAGCTTGGTGTATAAATAATGGAGGTTTTGAAATTGGGAACAGAATTTGAAGATGGGATCAGTGATTTAGAGAGAAACATAGGGTCTTCCAGATTGGTTCAACGACGAAAAGGCTTATGTCGTTTACTGAGGGAATCAGGAGTTCCGACGGGGAATAGGGCAGCTTCAGCGGCAGGGGTGGTGAATCCGGTTTTGCCCAGAAACAAAAGAAACAAGGTGAACATGTTTTAAGCTTCTTCTTTAAAAAAAATTTAAAAATTTAAAAAATCAAATCAAAAAGTTTTTACAGTATCAAATAACCCCACATATCTCATGAGATTTAAACTAATAACCGACGTATCTCATAAGATTTAAATTCATAACATTAATGTCGGTTCCGACGTATCTCATGAGATTTAAATTTGTAACCTTAATGTCGGTTAGCTAGCTAATATATCAGACCACAGCTCACTAGTAACTAATTTATGGCTTTTGGCTTCTTTTTTAATCAAAAGAGTAGAACTTAAGATCGTAAAACTAACAAATCAATATCAAAGCATACAACATTGTTCCCCCTTTTGTTCCTTCTAGGAGAACGTTCCCTTAAGAGTTTGTGGCAACAACCCCTACCCTTAGTGGGTGTTGCCCGGAGTTCGTCTCCGCTTCCTGTCCCTACCCGTCTTGGTCGTTTTGGTCTGTCTTTTTCTCTTGCTTGAATTGTGCCCCGTTTTAAGTATCTAGACCTCAATTGCTTTCTTTTCATACATGTGTTCCGTCTGCTTTCCCAAACGATGATTCTCCTCCTTGTGCTTGTTACAAATCTGATGATTAGATCGGGAATGTTAGTGTTTGGGCTCTGCCTAGGGGTTGGGGTTGGACTGAATTTTGTAGAGGCTGAGGGTTTGATGGCTCCTCATTTGTTTTGGGTCGATGTCGTCCCTGCTTTGCGTCCACCACCATCTCTTTAATTTCATGCCTTCTCTAACCAGAGCAGATGGGGATTTGCCCAATTTTTGGCCTCCTCATGGTTGATTGCACAAGATAGGAGGGTTTGCTCGGGATTTCTTTCCTGTTGCAAATTGGATCTAAAAATTGGAGGGTTTTGATTCTGGGATGTTTTCCAATCATGTGTTGTGGGCTGCGATGGTGTCATTGTGGTGGAGCTCATTGATATCGTCAGTTAGATCGAGTCTTGTAGGCCTTTACTTCTGCAACCTTTGCATGGATCAATTGGCTAGTGATTGAAGCTCTAGTGGTGGTGTTGGTCAAATGCGATGGTCGTGTCTGTTTTCGTACAGCTTCTCTTCTTGGGCTACCCTTTCATTTGGGATTTGCAGGAATTTGGGCTCATGTTGCTTGGGTTGCATGTTTGGACTTTTGGGTTGTTTTATTTGTGTTGGGTTTTGCATAAGTTTGAATTCTTAGGTTTAGTTTTCTGTTGAATTCAAGAGTTTAGGCGAAAAAGACACAGGTTGATGTTGACTCCGTACGACTTGTCTTGGTTCTTTGTAACTCCATTATTGTGGTGTGCTTGTTGTTGCATTGAGTCCGTTTTAATTCTCTTTGTCGTATTTGTTGTTACCGTATCTTTATGGATTTTGTGTGTGAAATCCGGTAAATTGACTGGATTAACTGATTTTCTAGTACAAAATAATCAAATCCCTTTGCGTTCCAAAACTGTTGTACTTCTTCGTTTATTAATAATGTTTTCTTGAACACACAAAAAATTATTGTTAATCATACCTCAGTTTTTCCATGTTTCTCTCCACACTTCTTTCTTAGTGTCTCTCTTTACCCGTTCTTCTTGATCTCTATTCTCTCTCCTTCCAAAACGATTTGATACACAAGGCATTGATCGGTCAATGACATACAATGACATTAACCCTTTGTGTGATAGTTATTTTAACTAAAAAATAATCTTTTAGTGGAAGAGCCTTGTATATATATATAACTAATTACTGAACGAGTGGTCTTCCAAACTTCCTTAATGTATTTATTTATAAGTAGCTAGCTTAGTTCTAAAGATGTCGTTTTCCAAGCTTCTTTTATATATATATATATATATATGATGAAGGATAAAGTGCAGAGACAAAAAGATAATAAAAGAATCATCATCTTATTAATTGATAGGAGTCATTTATATGAGGAATTACAAAGTACCAATATGGTAATGATAATAAATACATAGATCTAGTCAAACTACATATCCTATTGGCATAAGGCCAAGACACATATAAAAAATATCTAGAAAGATACAGAATATCCTAGAACTCTCCCCCTTATGCCGCACGCTGATATGCCGATGGTGCTAATTTGTTGCCTCGTCAAGTCACAAAAACTCTGTGGGAGAAAAACTGAACCTTGATCGTAGGAGAAAAAGAGTACAACGCACCCTTCACATTTAATAGTGACAAGTATGTATGTGCTAGACTCCACCTAAAGTTCGCACTTCCCCTTGATCTTTACATTAATCATAGAGCTCTTCCTGATTCTTATTAATCACGGAAATTTCAATATCTTTGTTCAATTGCCTCTTAATGCATAGAGGGCATTTGTGACATTGATCATAGTGCCATAAGGCATCAAGATTCAAGATAAATCGTGTCCCTGAATGACCGGTATGATTCAAGTATTGTAGTCACAGAAAATTTACAAAGGCACAAAATCCAAAGATAGTTGTCGGTTCCTTAGAATGTTGTGGATAGTTCCACTATCTACGAACCACTCAATGTCTCTATGAGACAGATCTATAAAATTGAGTAGATAGGAGAGTAAATAGTTTTACTTGAACCATTTAGAAGGATTGAAAGAAGCTACAAAAAGCTGCAATCTCGAGAGTGTATAAAAATTTCCGCGCAAAATGACTTTTGCACACTAAAACAGCCATAACTTCTTCGTTAAAATAGATATGGATGAATCGTAAAAAGTTCTGAAAACTATACTCGTAGAAATTTCCAATAATATAAAGCTCACTGTCTGGTTCGTCCGTAGCTGTTCAAAAAGCTCAAACGAAGTTGACTGTCCAGAAGGGACAAATTGCTGTTTTTCGCAAAATTGGCATGTGCGAAGCTATGAAGCCTGCAGATGGCATGTCGGCTTTTGCCTTAGCCAAAAGTGACGTGTGTCTGATTAAAACCAAGTCCTTTCAGTCGTTCTAAGGTCGTAAACTCCATGACTAATTAGCAAAAACTCCCTAACATGACCATAAACTAGCTCAGAGGACTTAGAGGATTCGATCATGATGATAATTATCCGGTGTTGATAAGTCTTCAACGTTTTTTGCAAGATGACAATTGGTTTAATAGTGTAGGGGGATCCAAAATCAAAAGGTTTCGGTAACTCCAAGTCAGTATGACCAGGCATGTCCGTGAATGGTCGGTAGTGCGAGGCACACTTGAAACCACTATCTCCTTAATTTCGAACAATTCTAAGACATCACACTGAGCTTGGATGAGCCTAGTTGAACAATTGATGATGAAAAATCCGTTATAGGGTAGAAGATTTAACCGGAAACATGTTAGCGATCATTCTTGAGGATGCAAGGCCGTGCGTCATCTTCACTTGGAAGAGACCAAAACGACACAATCTAACCATGTAGATTGTAAATATGCCATGCTTCTAAAAACGATGTAAAAATGTACATCTTCTTTGTAAATCAATATGAACCTTAAGAGGAAAATAGTTTCATAACTTTGAAAAAATTCTCGAGGCATTTATTATTACTAATGTAAGTACATCAAGGACCCAAATAGACGAAGGTCGTTGATACGACGCCTTATTACATATAGCTTGGAAAAAAAATCAATGTCTAGCCAATGACGTCAAAGTCAGGGGTAGCTAGAGCAGGATCCGAATCTTCGAAATTCGCGATCATGAAGATGACGTTCTTTTCCTCATATTGATTTTCCGTACCTTTTTGTATGCATTCACAATTTGAAGGAGTTTGACAATCTTGAACTAGTGATCTGAAGATCTACAAAAGTTGCATTGAAATGAGTTGATGTGAGTAGTTTTGACAAATATAATTGATGTCTAGACCGGGAGTGTCGCCATTAGGGCTGGCGACACCTCCCCCTCTTTTCAAAACATCGACATAGCGTTTTCTGCCGTTGTCGTGACCCATATTGTTGTCCCCACATTAGGGGATAATCCAAATATGTTTATCGCATTAGCGTATATACAATTCTCATTTGCAATTGTATGACCAAAATTAAATCTCGTTGGTAATTCCAAACCAACTTGGAGGACTTAGAGAACATGATGATGATCGAATCCGCTAAAAGATTATGGATCATGATGCCACAAAATTTCACCGACAATATGTAGTTATAAAAAGGTGGTAAACAATCCCCGTGACTAATAATTCAACAAGTTGAGTTAGATGGACGTTTCAATAAACGCTCCATGAGTGCATTCCACAATGTTTTGTGGTCATTACTTTTTGCACATATTGTCATTGAAGTCTTTGGTCAATGTGGCACGTCAAAGACTTTGAGCCCATGAGATGTGAAATCTGAGCATCTAGGCTTGTTAGTCTGGGGTCAAAACATGTGGTTTAATCATTTCCAATGAAAGGTTCGACAAATACCAAACGAAGAGTCACCTTAGGCATCGAGTACGTCAAAACTCAAAGGAGCAAAATGTTACATTGCTCTTGCATACAAAACCAAACTGTTATGAGACTCGATAAATGTCACAAATGATGTTTTTTAATGGTTTGTCCTTCGGATTGATTGATTATACAATCCGGAAAAGTCACGAATTGATCAAACACAATTCAGAAAAAGGCCTCGGATTGATCAAACACAATCCAGATAAAGGTCAGGGTTGATCATACACAACCTGGACAATGAAACAATAGCGATCATACACACTCTCGACCCGCGAATAAAATTCTGAGATTTTTGGCACCTACACGCACAAAATCCCAAGCATAGAATGAAGATGGAGAAGTGGAGAAAACACTTTACCTCACTCGAGTTTATTGAATTTTGAAGAGTTTAGGGTTTAAAATATACCGTAAAATTTATTTGAAAAACTCGGATTTCTTGATCTAAAGCTCTACCGGCGAAACCAGAAAAGAAGGTGGAGATGATAGCCGGGAAGCAGCGGTCGGGAGCAGCGACAACGTCGGGGCCGAGGCAGGGTCAAGAACTTTTGGTTTGAGAAAGAATTGTTTTTTAGGGTTTGGAAAACAAATGGTAGGCTATTGGCTCTAGAGTTAGAACAAAATGCATGATAACATGATGAATGATAAAGTATAGAGACAAAGAGATAGCAAGAGAATCATCATCTTATTCATTGATAGAAGCTCTTTATATAGGGAATTACAAAGTACCAATATGATAATGATAAAGAATACATAGATCCAGTCTCACTACATATCCTATTGGCATAAAGCCAAGACATACATAAAGAATATCTAGAAAGATACAAATATCCTAGAACAATATATACACACACACACATGGCCCTTCCAACGAGGGATTCATTTTATTGCTCATTTCTAGGGATAGATCATTTGATGAACTTTTCGATCACAAAATTAAATCTCCACCGTTTAGTTCGTTGGGCTATATGAGTAGATCATTTGTACAAATTTTTAGAAAATTTGGTGATCGTTAAGTCATCCAAATGAGAGATTTATTTGAACGATGTAGATTTGACATAAGTGTTAAGTTTTATATTTTAATCTCAGTCATCTAAGCCTATTAAAAAACAGATTTAATAGTGCGAACCTATCCCTAAAAATGAACAAAAAAAAGATCTCTCATTGGAATGATCCTGATATATATATATATATATATATATATATATATATATATATATACATACATATATATATAGACACGGATGTGGAACGCCCACCATTGGATGTGGTTAAATGAGCCTCAACGGCTATGATTAGAACAAGGAAAGATGAGTCGTTTCATGGTTATCCGGGTGGGTTTTAATTAATTACGACTCGAGCAAAAAACTAAGACCCGCCTTCACCAAACACAACAATTCTCGATCATTCAATCAAACATCAAACGAACATAGAAAACCCAAAGCAAGAACATTCAACACGACAACACCAAACCCAAAGTTAGATATTAACAAGACAAAAAAGCATGAATCCACCTTTACCCAGAAACTCAAAAAGCAATTTCAGTTTAAAACTGAGTCAGTTCAACAACCCAACTCAACAACCAGGTAGAGAAGCACAATCGATACTGAGTAGTGAGTAGGTAGTGCAAATTTACAATCAAAAATCATTCTTGTTGTAGATCGAGACAGCAAACATAGTTAAATGCTGACTATAAATTTGAAACAATAAAATGCAATCCACCTTTACCCATTTATCTTTTCCCTCTTCTCTGATCTCTTTTCTCTATCTCTTTCTCACGCAAAGACACACTAACACTTTTCCCCTTTATCTTCTATTCAACCTATTTTTAGGAGTCCACCTCTTTCCTAACCAGAGAGACACGCCCATAAAACATCTAGAGGGAAAGAGAAAGTGGCAAAGAGCAGTCTTGTTCTTGAGCTAGACAAAACTCGTAAAGATTGATCCTTTCGTAGTTGACAATCTCTAAATTTAGGCTAATCTTGTGATTGCTTTTGTGCTCTTTGAATCTTCTTGTTCAATTGTCCTGGGTTATGGGTTTGGTGTTGATCTCGTTGTATTCAGTGCGAGTGTAGACGAGTCTTATTTTATTTTTTTAATCGGGTCGTATTCGATTCCACTCATATAACCACGAAACGACCAATCTCTCCTTGTTCTAATCATAGCCGTTGAGGCTCATTTAACCACATCTATCGGTGGACGTTCCACATCCGTATATTTTAATAGAAATGGACGTCCTTAGCAGAGAAACCCACTTACCTTACATAAGGTATATATTTCCTTAATTGAACCCACTTTCGGATTATATATATATATATATATATATATATATATATATATATATATATTTTATCATAGTTAGCCAATATCTAGATATACATGACTAGATCATCCTTGTAAATTTTCAGCTAATTTGGTTATCGTTAATGTATCAAAAATGTATTAAATCAATGAACGGACCGAATATGTTCATCTCGAACCGTACGTTTTTGTAATTCTAAATCACAGTTTTAAATACCTTAAGGTTTATCAATTTGGTTGAAAATTTACAGAGATGATCAAGTCATGTATATCTAGATATTCGTTAACTATAATCGAAAAATATGATTGGAAAGTGGGTAGAATAAAGAAATTTGTACCTGATCATCATTGTGTGTGTGTATCATTCATATATATATATATATATATATATATATAATTTCTATCCAGAGCGGAGCCGTACTTTGAAGTTAAAGTGTGTGGCTCATTATTTGGCTCATTTTCGGGTCAAATTTCCGCAACTTCAAATTTCAAGATCTAGAATACAATGTGTAGATCATTTATACAAAGTTTCATCTAATTTGAAAATCATTTGAGCTTCCGTAATCGTGATTTACACGAACGGTTCTGCTTGGACAATTTTTGTTTTGTTAATTTATTTAATCTAATTCAGTAGCCAAATGATTTCCAAGTTGGGTGAAACTTTACAGAAATGATATACATTGTGTTCTAGATACTGTATGATGGAGATGTGGAAATCTGACCCGAAAAGAAGCCAAATAAATAGCCCCACACTTTAATTTCAAAGTACCTAAAATGTGATTAGTATATACTAATATAAAATTGAACAGTAAATTGGCAAGGAATGTTTCTTAAAAATTAGAAAAACCCTAAACGGAGCTTTTGAGCGGCAGCCTTCCTTTCTCTGAAATCTTGCTCGTCTGGCTGTTCACGGTGTCATGCGGGCTTTCGTTTGAAATTAGGGCATTTTAATATTTTGCTAAAGTGTGGAGCACTTTGAAATGTTCAGTTTTATGAATTAGATTAAAGGCATTTAGGGAACTTTTAGTTGTGTATTTACTAAAATATTATAATGAAAAATTAAATAAGTGGTGTATTAAGTAAGAAATGTGGATTAAGTAATTAGGGGTGTGTGTATATTAATTTTATCTTCTTATCTTAATTGGTAGTAAATATCTATGTTGGATTTCAATATTCTTTGTCCAATTCAGTATTCCTTATATCTTGCTTCCTAAACTTGTAAAAGCTAAAAGTATCACTTGGCCAAGAAACTTTAGCACCACAGCTGTTTGAATTCGTGCAATTTTCACATTAAATTTCCTTATTGCAGTTTATAGATTGAATTCCACTAAATCCAATTATTTTGATCAAGTGTGAGTAGCTCGGTCATTTATTCGTTTTCTTCATACTTTAAGCAAGAAGGCTAACGATAAGTCCATTCCAAACAATTCTTAGGGAAGAACTGGTTGACAATGGAATAGAATACGATATAACTAGAACAACTATATATGTGTCTATATATATATTAATAACTTATTAAAATTTTGGATAGCAATATTAACTGAAATAAATGTTGTCCCAGCTGTTAGAAGTTTTCACTAAGAATGAAAAAGGAAAGGATTCTGTTACGAGACCAACTGACATTATCCCCAGTCCAATTGACGTACCAAAATCAAACTCAACTATAAATATATCAGTGACAAACCAACAACAACAACTTATACTAAAACTTGAGAGAGAGAGAGAGAGATTAGTATTGGTTCATGGTAGCATACCAATTAATAATTCATTAAAGAAAAAACAAAAACATTCCAATTCATAGGTCAATGTCTACGACGCATCTTTCTGAAAACCCAGTAATTCATTATGTCATTATTTGTCTTTCTTCAAAGGATTTTGGGCGTTCGGGGATGATACCCCTTTATCGGAAACCCAATTCTCATTCGAGCCGCGTTAGGACCGCCCGTAGACGGGGAAGCTCTCCCAAGATTGTTGCTGCATACACAATGATCGAACCTTCGACCTTGCTTAAACTACACTAGCTCCCCAATTATGTCATTATTTGTGATGAACCTTTAAGCTAATTATAAACATATTTCACAGGGGCTACAGTTTGATTGTGATATATATATATATATATATATGATGGCGATGGGGGATGGGTGAATTCAATCAAGTACATTAATATGAGTTTTTAAACAAAGATGACGATAGGTCTTCAAATGTGAAAATGAGGAAGACGCCTCAAACCTAGCGTCTGTCAGCTTCTATAGACCAAGAAAAAATGGGTGTACTAATAGTTTAATTGGTGACTGAGAGCACCTCCACCTCATCCCGGTCAAGCTGAATTGTCACAATGGAGCAGCGATGGGGATATAAGGGTGAATGTTAACGATGATATTTGTTGTGATCATTATTGTAATTTTCATATTGAATTCCGCCACATTAGCTTATAGTTATTTTGGGCAAGTGTGAGCGGCTCTGTCACTTAATCTTCATCTGTAGACTTTGAGCAAGAAGCCTAACGATGAGCCAATTCCAAACAAGTACATTAAGTATTTAGGGAACTATAAGTCTCCTAAAATGTTAGAGAAAAAAAAAGGTTGGAATGAGATAGAATACTATTTATCTATCAACACTATAAGTCTCCGACCCATTATAAGTGAGAGATCGTGAATTCGACTCACAACATATTTGTTGTAGTATCTAAGTTATTTAACTAATCAAAAATAATAATAATGCCTCATAAATTATTAACAAAATTGTAACATCCCGGACCTAATTTTATCTTTTACCGGTTGTTTATACGAGTGAAGAATTTAACCGTGTTCGGTGATTTGGTAATTTAACACTCGAGTTTATTGTCGAGTTTTTCTAAAAATGTTAAATTCTTCTTTTAAGGCTCTGAGGTCGTAGTGCATGACGAAACGAGTTTTCCGATGTCCTCGGGTTATTTTTAAAAGCTTCAGGCTATTTTCGTTGATTATCAAAAAATCTAGGTCGTTGATCTTTAATCATCGATCACCAGTTGTCCATTGTTTTATAGCAAATTACATATACATCCTCAAAAAAGATTTGAAACACAAATAAATCTACTTATGTTGTTGTTAAACAAATAAAGACAGTTTTTAACAATTAAGGACAATCTTTTTTCTGTATGTCATGTGTCATGTTTTAATTTACCAAACTAACCATACACTAATTAAATATGCTTTTAGAAGAGAAAAGTCTCTCATTTTGAGATTTTTCAGTAAATGGTACAATAGCAGGTTTTCAATAACTTAGTGTAGCAGCAGTTAATTCTAGTAGAAGTAATAGCAGATGTTAACATTTCAGTAGAAGTAGTAGCAGGGGTTACAATTCCAGTAGTAGTAGCAGAGGTTACCATTCTAGTAGAAGTAGTAACAGATGTTAACATTCCAGTAGAAAGTAGTAGCAGAGGTTAACATCTCAGTAGAAGTAGTAGCAGGTTTTCAGTGACTCAGCTAATGTAGTAGCATGTTTTGCTGGAAAGCTACACTTCCAACAGATGTAGTAGCAGGTTTTAGTGGTTCAGTTAGTGTAGTAGCAGCTTCAGTAAGTGCAGTAGCATGTTTTCAGTGGCTCAGTTAATGTAGTAACATATTTTGTTGGAAAGCTACACTTTCAACAGATGTAGTAGCAGAGTTTTAGTGGTTCACCTAGTGTAGTAGCAGCTTCAATAAGTGCAGTAGTAGGGTTTCAGTGGCTTAGCTAATGTAGTAGCATGTTTTGCTATTACATGGTCGTCCAATCTTCATGCTACTACATTGTGTGATCGTCCAATCTTCCGGCTACTATACTATATGGTCGTCCAATCTTTCTGCTACTACACTGGTCGTCAAATCTTCCTACTATTAGTCTGCTACTGCTACTGCTATTGTGTATATATCTCTGCTTTTGTTAACCAAAAATACTTCATCTATACTTAATCCTTTTGTCAATAGACTTTTTTGATTTGATAGAGAGAGAGAGAGAGAGAGAGAGAGAGAGAGAGAGAGAGAAAGTGAATGATTCCCATAATTAATCAAGATCTGCATTCGTTGACATATATAGATGCATAATAATTATTATGATTCCCATAATAATTAATCAATTTGTTGACATATATAGATGCATTCGTCTTCTTTTGTTTATGGAAAAAAATTGGAGAAGCAAAATTGCAAGATTTAGAGCATATCTGATAAACTTTAGAATAGAAAATTGAAGGAGCTTTCCTATAGATCTAAGATAAATTGGCTTGGGTTCAACTTTGATGGCAAAGATTTCCATATCAGATCTGCGGATCTGTTTGGGATGCGGTGGAGGATGGAGGCGGTGGGTTGGGTCGTCGTCTTGTTGAGCATCGGGATCGGCCTGATTAGGTCGTCAGCGTCGAGTATATGGACGTCGTCGTCGATCTTTGACAGTCACTGTGGCGATGAGAGAGAGAAATTGAATCAAATTGAAATTGTGAGAAGATAGAGTGACACGTAGTGTAATTTTATTGGAAAACTGAACATTATTATCCTTTTGCATTTAAAATTTGGATAAGGTCTATTTGATTTTGGGCTTGAGCTTATATCTTTATTTGTTTAAATCTTTTTAAAGGTGAGTTATGTGTGTTATGTATCTTTTTTAAGGTAGTTGTATGACATTTTTTTAAATTTTTTTTATTGTCGTTATTAAATAGGGAAGACTGGTCAAACCCATCAAAGAACCCAAGTTGGGTTTGACCGAGCCCAACCGAGTCTCTCTCTCTCTTTCGTCTCTGTCGCCTCCATGCCGGAGCGCCGCCGTCTGGCTACCCTTGGCGACGAGACCACCGCCATTCTCTTCCTCTCCTTCTCTTCTTTCTAGCCTAGCCTTTAAAACTCGTTTGAAACCCAATTCCAGAGTGGATCGGTGAAGAAGAGCACAGCTGTGTTCGTCGTTTTCTGGTGAGCTTCGACGATGATGGCGACAACGTACGATGGATAGGGTTCTTCTCCTTCTTCCTCCTTCTCCAATTTCATGCTTTCAATCGTTCAAATCGTACCCTAATTCGAAATCCCCCTTTCTCTGTTTTTCTAGGTTTTCGTGGTGAGTCTCCGGCGAGGCGTCACATGGTCTCTCTTCTCCTTTCCGGCATCGTCTTATCCTTCTAGAGACCAAAGCAATCACAGAGGGAGGTTAGAAGGGCTGCTGTCGTTGTGTTGGAAGAAACCCTAATCCCCAAATTCGATTTTTAGCCTAATCTCTTCCTTTCTGATGAACTTATGCTTCGTGAAGGTTAAGAATCTGGCAAGGAGAAGCTGTTGTGTTTTGGATTAAGCATATTGGAGGTAAAGCTCGTGTGTTATGAAACTGTGTTGTTGTTGTTGCTCTTGTGTTGATCGTGCTTGGTTGTTTGGGATTAAACTTAATTGAAATGGTGTTGTTGTGCCTTCATGTCGGTAATTGAGCGTTTTAGATAATGCGAGGAGGCTATGGTCAAATTCCGGTAAGTCGCCGGAATCCGGCGAACTATTCCGGCAGGTCACCGGAATTCTGACCAAGTAGCATATCAGACAGAGAGCCGAGAAGATAGTTCTCAAGGTTTTCTTTCTATTTATGGAAACCCATTTTTGGGTGTCCTTAGTGATTTATGGTGGGAAGTTGTGTAGAGAGAGTAAATGAGGATTATATGGATGAAGAAACAAAGGTAATTGTGTTGTGATTGATGATTTCTTGGATTAAGAAAATTGGATAAATGAGGAATGAATTTAGTAAAAATGTTTTTTCTTATTTAAGAACTAATTGATTTCAAGTGAAGCAAATAATTGAATTAGTAAAAGGGTTGTTGGAATTAAATCAGATGGTTGAGAGTAATCAAGGTAATCTGATTTATTAAAAGTGGACTGTTGTCAAGAGATGAAGCATCCATATCCTAAAGTGGAGCTTGATTGGTTAAGGAAAGTATTTGAGAATAGTCAATGTAATTTTATTTAGGAACCAGTCTTAATTCTTAGATTAGATTATTTGCTAAGGCTATAAATAACTGTTAATCTGAAAGTAATTAAGATTATTAACTTACGGTTTTGGTTAATTGTCTAATTAAGGGACTCAAGTATGTGCCTATAGACGTAAAGGCTAGCCGTAGGAAGTTGTCGGGCAATTGACTTGGGCAACCTCCACTTGACAATAAATAGCCGAATCACGGTGAGTGGACATTTCTTTTTTAATTAAATGCATGCATAGATTTATTTTAAATGAATGATTTTATTGGTCATTAATTTGTGGAATTTGTTTTCCCTTTCTGAAGTAAATGTTCTTGTTTTATTTATTAACTTCGCTATTTTGAGAATTTCCGAAAATGAGATTTTCAGTGGAGATATATATGTATAGTTATGAGGAGAGTATGTATATAAATGCTAGCTAGCCATATGTGTCTGTCTACCTTAATGACGTAGTATATAACCGCATTATAGTGTGACGTGAGCTTTGAACGTGAGAGTTGTAGCCCTATATGTGTGTTTAATTCATATAGGGGGTATTAGCACATATTTATACATCCGTCCGTCCACCTAAATGATGTAGTATATCACCTCATTAAGGCGTGACATGAGAGTTAAACGTGAGCGTAATAGCCCTATATAAATTATTTTAAATCTATAAAATTTATATAGGGAGTATAGACGTATGTAAATACATACATATATTGATATCTATTTTTTGAGATTGAGAGACTCGATATTTATGATATAAAATTTTTATCGCTTGAGGCATGCATTCGATTTCTTTGGAAATTAAATTGGGAAAACACAAATATTTTTATTTATTGGTTCATTTTATTAAATTTATTTTTGTTCACTCACTCTAACATTTTCAAATGTTTTTCCCTGGGCCCTTCGTTTTTAAAAATGTCCAGTTTGCAGGTTAGTATAGTTGAGATCGAGTGTACATGGAGATGAGACATAGTCAATAATATAACTTCTGCACATTTTTATTTTTCTGTATTTTTTGTTTCACTATTAATATTGCTCTGAACCTATGAATGATTGATTATGTGATTATATCTAGATTAGTGAATAAATTGAGAGATGTTGTGAATAAATTGGGAGATGTTGTGAATTTGGGGAACACGAAGGCTCCATGAGTTTAAGGTTGGATGTGGATTTTCAGAAGTGCTTACATGTGTTTTTAGGAAGAGTTGTCCATTTTCAAGAGATGTTATATCGAATTTTCGGTATAATCAGCTTTGGAAGGGTTGTCCATTTTAAGTGATCAAATATGGTATTCTTGTTAGTTGAGGTGACATTTGTAGACTTGCATGAATTCTAAATGCATTCAAAATTTATTAATGCCTTATCAAAATTGTTAGGTAAACATTTGGGTATTCCTTCTTTATTGAAATAAATAAATTGGTGCAAACCAAAACTGACCCGCACCGCACTAAAAAATGGTGTAACGGAAATAATCAGTTTAACCCTTTTAAAATACGGTTGCGGTTTGAAATATTGCAAAAAAAAAAAAAGTTAGCTTGCGGTTTGAGTCTCAAACCGATCGGAACACGCATGGTCAAAAGTTGTATCACATGACTAAAAGTATTATTTAAAATGATAAATATCAATAAATGACAATTATTAATCACGAAGTTGATAATACCTCAAAAAGTGACATCTAGACTTCTTAATACAATTATCATAATATATCTAATATTTTATAAATAATTTTAATTATTATTTAATTTATCTAAAACGGTTTAGATCACTAACGGATCAAATCAACCTATTTTATCGCTTGCAAAAAATGTTGGACATCTAGACATTTTGACAAATGAAGCTTTAACTCTTTGAGTAGGAATGACTGCTGCCTAGTATCATCATCTTACACAGTTCCTAGTTAAAGGTGATTCCAAGATTTTAATCGATTCTATTACTGGCGAAATTCAGTGCCCTCGACGCATTCTACACATTGTCAGAGATATTCAACAGTTTGCTTTTATATTGCAAGTGTCTTCATTCCAACATATCAAGCGAGAACAAAACTTTGTTGCAGATGCCATTATTAAACTCAGACAAGTCAAATATAACAAGGTTTGGAGAATAAGTTTTCTGATGATTTATTCATCTCACAGAAAAGGCTATTTATAGGGATACAAGATGTACAAACCCTACGTACTATGTACTACATGTACTACACATATAGAATAGGAAAGTAATAACAAATTAATTTACATTCCTAAACTGACTTCATGACTCACGCTAACACTCCTCCTCAAGTTGGCGCATATACATCAACCATGCCCAACTTACTAAGTGAGTCATAAAAGGCCTTCTTAGAAACTCCTTTTGTGAGTATATCTGCAAGTTGCTCTTCTGTAGGGACAAAAGGAAAACGAATAATCCTAGCATCCAGCTTCTCCTTTATAAAGTGACGATCAACTTCCACATGCTTAGTACGATCATGTTACACAAGATTATGTGAGATATCGATAGCTGCTTTGTTGTCACAATACAGCTGCATAGCACACTTGGGTTTAACACCCAAATCTTGTAACACATTCTGCAGCCACAACAACTCGCACACTCCATGAGCCATACCTCTAAATTCTGCTTCAGCACTAGACCGAGCCACAACCTTTTGCTTCTTACTCTTCCAAGTAACAAGATTACCTCCCACAAAGGTAAAGTATCCTGATGTAGACCTCCAGTCTGTAATATTTCCAGCCCAATCTGCATCTGTAAAACCACATACATCAAGAATATTGTTGTGCCTAGAAATCATTACTCCTCTCCCTGGAGCGGACTTCAAGTACCTCAAAATCCTTAAAACAACATCCATGTGATCTACACTGGGATTATGCATGAACTGGCTCACCACACTTACTGCGTATGCAACATCAGGTCTGGTGTGTGCTAAATAAATCAGACGTCCAACTAACCTCTAATATCGAGGTTTGTCGGTAGGTACCTGATCAGGATACTCTGTTAATCGATGATTCTGCTCGATAGGAGTATCAATTGGAGTACAATCCAACATACCTGTCTCTATTAATAGATCAAGTATATACTTCCTCTGACACAGATAGATGCTTTCACTCCCCCTGGCTACCTCAATGCCCAAGAAGTACTTAAGTGTACCTAGGTCCTTCATCTCAAACTCTGTGGCCAGCTGTTTTTGCAATCTATCCATCTCAACAGTATCACTACCAGTAACAACCATATCATCAACATATATGATCAGAGCTGTTACCTTCCCTTGTTGATGTCTGAGAAACAATGTGTGGTCTGAGTTACTCTGCTTATAACCAATCTTCCTCATGAACTGTGAAAACCTTCCAAACCAAGCATGAGGTGATTGTTTAAGACTATACAAAGATTTTCTCAATCTACACACAAAGTTACCTAAAGGAGCAGTTTTATATCCAGGTGGAAGATCCATATACACTTCCTCTATAAGTTCTCCATGAAGAAAAACATTCTTGACATCAAACTGTTTAAGAGGCCAGTTCAAGTTAGCAGCAAGAGAAAGCAATACCCGAATAGTGTTCATCTTTGCAACTGGTGCAAATGTTTCATCATAGTCAATGCCATATGTCTGGGTGAATCCCTTTGCTACTAGACGTGCTTTATATAGACTCACTGACCCATCTGGATTATGCTTCACTGTAAACACCCAGCGACATCCCACAGCCTTCTTTCCATGTGGTGGAGATATAAGTTCCCAAGTATTGTTCTTCTGTAATGCTTTCATCTCTTCATCCATTGCTTTCCTCCATTTTGGATCTCTCAATGCATCCTGCACTTTGTTAGGTACTGATACAGCAGATATTTGATTTACAAATGATTCATATGACTTAGACAATCTCTTGGTAGACATAAAATTTGCCACATGATATTTAGCTTTGGCTTGAAGGGTAGGTTCATACTTTTTAGCTGGTTTACCCCGAGTAGACCTATTTGGTAACACATATTGTCTACTATTAGCATCACTAGTATCAACCCCAATAGAGTTACTAACCTCAGATGGAAGATCTTATGTACTAGGGAGACATGAGTCAGGGGTATTAGTAACATCAGGCAAGGAAGGAGGGGCAGTAACGCTTTCAGTAGGAATGCTTTCAGCATCTGACTCTTGAATCTCTGGAACAATGATACTAGAATCATTTGGTGGTGCCTGTCTGTCATCATCTTGTCCCTGAACCTCTGTTGTATCGGTAACCTCAACTGAATGACCTGTCTCCCCCTCTCCATGATACAGCTCTTCAAAATATGAGTGCTCCCCCTGAAGAGCAGTATCAGAAGAGGTGTAATAGCTCATATCCTCAAAGAAAGTAACATTCATAGTGACATAATACTTCCTAGTAGGTGGATGATAGCACGTGTACCATTTCTGATGGCCCCCATAGCTAACAAACACTCACTTAATCGCCCAGGCATCCAATTTACTTGACCTTTGACTCTTTGAGATATGAACAAATGCAAGACAACCAAAAACACGAGCTGGGAGATTATGAAAGGAAGATAGAGAGACATAAGAAGCTAGTACTTCGAATGGTACTTTTCCCTGGAGGACAGTAGAAGGAAGACGATTAATGAGATGGGCAGATGCGGAGATAGCATCACCCCATAGATTCTTGGGACAATGGGCACTAAAGAGAATACAACGAGCCAAATCAAGTAAATGACGATTTTTCCTTTCAGATACCCATTCTTTTCAGGTGTGTAAGGACACGTTTTCTGGTGGATAATCCCAGGTGTTTGTAAGAAAGACTGAAATACACGATTGACATATTCCCCCCCCCCATTATCAGAGCGAAGAATTTTAACTATGGCATTGTACTGTGTTTGGACTTGAAAAAGGAAGGCTTGAAAAGCCGGAAAAATCTCATCCTTAGTTTTAAGAAGAACAACCCAAGTAAGACGTGTACAATCATCAATAAATGACACATAATATCGCATACCAGACACAGTGGATTCCTTTGAAGGTCCCCAAACATCAGAATGAATTAATTCAAAAGGAATGACACTTTTATTAGAAATACGAGATGAATAAGTTTAGCGATGACTCTTGCCTAAAACACAGGTTTCACAATGTAAGACTGACTCATCCACACCAATAAACAACGAAGGCATGGATTTTTTTCATAACACTAAAAGATGGATGCCCTAAGCGACGGTGCCATAACCAAACTTCACTTAGCTTGTCAGAATTGGACATTAAAGCCGCCCGGGACTGTGCTCCTGGTTTCGCCCCTACGTACATCTGATCCAGATGAAACAACCTGCCCCTCAGATACCCCCGACCTAGTAACTCCCCAGTGAGAAGATCCTGAAAAATCACATACATAGGAAAAAAGGTCACAGAGCATTTGGATTCAACATTCAACTATGTGACAGATATCAAATGATGGGATAAAGCAGGTACATATATCACATTTTTTAGCACTATTGTGGGGGTGATACGAACTGACCCCTTTCCTAACACAGGGAAGACCTCACCATTAGCATTAGTAACATAAGGTACGGGTGAAGATGATAATTCATCAAAATAAGATTTGTCATAAGTCATATGATCAGAAGCACTTGAATCAATAATCCATGTATCACCACCAACAAAGTTTGAAATATTTAAGGCCATACCTATCTTGCCACGACCAGCGACAGATGCTGAGGGTGTGGCACCTCCTGCTGTATGATGATCACATCCGACCACACCATAGATGTCTGGTTCCTGAACCAACTAGATAGCTGCTTTCGCCTTAGGACGATATGTAGGCCTTTTAGGCCTAAGATGCGGGTACAACTTCCAACAAGATTCACGAGCATGGTCACCATTGCAGTAAGAGCAAGGAGAACGAGGTTGATTCCCAAAGCCTGGTGATGGTCCTTGCTTGTGGAATGGAACAGAACTTGATTGCTGAAGGAGTGGTGCTGGTGCTCTTGCTTGAATATTGAGACTTGAGACTTCAAGTTGTGCTTGAGTAAGGCTGTCCTGCTGAGACTCATCCTTACGGATATATGTGAAAGTTGTAGTCAGGCTAGGAGGTTCTGTCATTCTGAGCAGCTCTCCTTTGGCACTGTTATGTCTTGCATCAAGGCCTCTCAAGAAGTGATGAACTCGCTCAAGCTCCTTTTCCTTTAGGTACCAAACAAGATCCTCCTGATTCTTGATCTTGCAAGGACGCTTCACATCAATTTCAGCCCAAATGTTCTTCAGCTTGGTGAAATACTGCGCCACTGGCTGCCCGTTCTGTTGCATTGCTGCAGCAGTACACATCAACTCATGAACCTATATGAAATCAGACTCATTAGCATACAAATCTTCCAATGTCTTCCAAATTGCTTGCGCAGTATCACATTGCTCCACCAGGTCAACTATTTCCTCATTCATGGCCTTGTACAAGACTGACATCACAAGACCATCATCATCTTCCCACTTAGTGTAAGCAACAACATTTCTTGTACTAGGGACCTCAAGCACCCCAGTTACATGTCCCATCTTATGCATCCCTCGAATATGAGCCGTCATGATTTTCTTTCATTTTCGGAAATTGGTGCCATTGAGTTTGGCTCCCCCAAAGGAACCACTTTCGGAATTCTTGACAGATACTTCAAGTGTCTGAACATCATTCACCTTAGAACTCTCTGTTCCAGATCCCATTGCAAGACAAATATCAAATCAGTTTGGAAATCAATGAGGGACTGATAAATAAACCTGCTTCTGGTGAATAGCAATTGAATCGGGTCGGTTTACACTGAACCTGGTCGGGTGGAGCACTCGGGTAGCTGAATCGGGTCGGGTCTAGCACGCGAGTCACTGAACTGGGTCGGGTTGAGCACGCGAGTCGATGAATCGGGTCGGGTCGAGCACGCAGGTCGATGAACCAGGTCGAGAAAAATGATTTGGATCGAATGGAGGGAGAACTGTCAGCTTCTAGGCAGATTTTTCGATGTCCAGGACGGCAGCTTCTGGGCAGAGACCAGATCGGGCTAAACTTTGAGACGGCAGCGTCAAGGTTGGCTGGAACTCACGGCAAGGATCGGGTCAAGCTTGACCTGGGCTTGTCACGGCGGCAACGTCGACTTGGTCTGGGCACGACAGCACCGGCAGCACCAGACTTGGGCTTGTCACGGCGGCAGCGTCGACTTGGTCTGGGCACGGCAGCACCAGCAGCACCGGACCTGGTCTGGGTTCAATCCGTGACAGAAAAATACCCAAACGGAAAAACGTCGTCAGGAAAATAATAAAAAAAAAAATCGTTGGAAAAACGTCAACGAAATTATAGCGGAAAAAACAAAGAGACAAAGTCCTTTCGGATCTTTGCTCTTTTGCTCTGATACCAAGTCAAATATAACAAGGTTTGGAGAATAAGTCTTTTGATGATTTATTCATCTCACAGAAGAGGCTATTTATAGGGATACAAGATGTACAAACCCTACGTACTATATACTACATGTACTGCACATATAGAATAGGAAAGTAATAACAAATTAATTTACATTCCTAAATTGACTTCATGACTCACGCTAACAGGACATTCCTTTCCAACTCAAACTTGGCAATCTGCTTTTCCTCTCAATGTCAGCCAATCTTTTTATTTTGATAATTTAGGAGTTGGTTGTATTGGAGGTTTTCAGTTGTAGTTAGTTGTTGTTTTTGTTTGTCGAAAAAAATGTCTTCAGGGTTTAAATATCTTTTGACCTCTCAAATTTTACAAACGATACAACATAAACTTGGCTTCAAAATAGATCATGTCAGGTATGATAGTGGAATGTTGTTTATAAACCGACATGGTGTTTACCATCATTTGGCTATCCAAATAACACTTGTTATGACTCGATTATGAATTAGAGTATGATACAGAGAACTTGTTAAGTAGTGATTGACTAAGATAAAATAGGCCCGCAAACATATTTACTGTGTTCTCTCCTCCTATTAATGAGATGAAATATCTTATTGAGAGCGTTGTGGATTTCTATCTAGATGTTCTTGTCACACCCCAATTCATGCTATTTTTTTTTTGAAGTTGAAAGTATGACGGGTATAAACAAATAGAAATAATGCAGCGAAAAAAAAAACTTCATGAATATTTGCATCATTTGTAAGCAATCCGAAGGGAAACAAAAACTTGCTAACATTTAAAACCGGAATAAAAATCCAAACAATATCTCATCTTTCAGGGAAACAAACTTTTGGTATCTCAACTTTGAAAAACTTCAAAAACGTATCTCACGTTTTTACTCCGATCAAAGATTGGTATCTGAAACCGTTAGTTCTGTTAAAAAAAATAACGGTATTGATGCTTTCAGACATGATTGAATAGAAAGCTAGCTAGACACAAAAATAAGAACAATGCCCTTTTACAAGAAAATATGCAGTAGAAACTTTAAAAATTCACAACTAATTTAAAAAATATCATTTTAGAAGATTCCAAATCTGTCATGATCTTTAAGATGTCTATTATAATATTTATAAAGACATCAAGTGCAAACAACCAACCGAATTGTACTGTTTTTAGTAAGAAACTAACTGGTTCAAAATCTCATCAACAACCTTTGAACATTAAAAAATCTTAACTTAATATAGAAAAATCTTTTTTAAGTGATTCAAATTCTGTACAGCTAATTGTCGCCTGGTTGTTGGAGGATGGGACTAACTGTTGCCATTCCCTCATTTTCGCCAGCCGCAAGTGTTGTCCCTGCCACGTGTTGAGGTGGACAGGAGGAGGAGGAGGATTGCTAGACGCAATCTCCCTAATAAGGTCCCGAACAGCTTGCTGCTGTTCGTTAGTTAAGCGTTGATCTTGCAGAGGACCTGGCTGGGGACCAGGAGGGACACCGGGCGGGGGCAAGGGGATGTATTTCTTACCTCGGGTGTCCTCATATTACCGGACAACTACAATGTCACGCCCGATCATTTGAAAACAATCAAATTGCCATTTATTGTGACACCAATTGTGAATAGTCATGTTGTACAAATACTTCTTTGTCTCCATGTACTGACTAGCTTCACTGTATATAGGCTATGTCTCGGGTCCTGATTTTGATCATCATGCGAGTGTGATTTTGTTCATTCTTGTAAAGAAGTAGAGCTCATTTCTTTCTTGACAGTACCCTTCAGCAGCTGCAAGAAAAATGTATTCATTACTTAAGTTGTTTATTTTAGTTTTGCTCTAATTGATCACCCAGCTATACACAACATGAAAAGTTAAACACAATATGACTAAATATTCATATTGAAGGAAAATGACCAGTGACGATTCAAATGTTATTGTTGATGATAAAGGGAAAAACTTGGCTAATCCTATATCTGTGGTGATCCCAAACTCCTCTACACTTGGAGAGAAACTATAAAAGTTCAATGGGACATATTTCAAAAGATGCCAACAAAAGATATTGCTCTATCTAACAACCTTGAGTCTGACAAAGTTGCTGAAGGAAGACCCTCCTGCTAGTGGTTCATCTGTGGAGACTGTTGCTTGGCACCATTCTGATTTCTAGTGATTGGACAATGCATTATATAATGTCTACTGTCTAACGAAAACTGCCAAGGTTTTATGGGAATCACTTGACAAGAAATACAAGACTAGAGATGTTGGAAAGAAGAAATGCATCATTGGAAGATTTCTTGATTAGTCATGAGTCAACCAAGAGTTCCAATTGATTTTACATGAAATGCATGAGAAAAGATGGATATTTTCAATCACCGTCCTTGGTTCCTTGGAGGTTGCGTACTCGCTAGAATGATGGAATGTCTTCTACGTAATTCTCGAGTTCGAGTAACACACATTTTCCAAGAATGCAACACCCCAGCTGACGCATTAGCTAACTTTGACGCATTGTCTGATGGGTCCTATTATTGGGATGTGCATCCTTAGTTCCAAGCTCCCACGTTTGGGTGCGACATTGCTGCTTGGCCAAGTTACATATGTCGATAATCCAGTTCTTCTCAATGTGTAGATTAGGGTTCTATGTTTTTTATGTTGTATTGTCTTTTTAATTTGCATTATTTTGTGTTTCAGTAAGTTTGCAGATTTTGTATGATTTGGTTCTAGAAATTTTCTAGAATGTTCCTAGTCTATTTTGTATATTTCTCAGTGTGGCTTTGGTTTAATCCTCAACCTCATTTGTACAATTTTTTTTTCTATCAATAAATTTTCAAAATAGGACGACAAGTTAGTTTTAGTCTCACTTACCAAAAAAACAAAGGCAGAAAAGATGAACCGAAGCTTAGCAAGTAGGCCATGTGATTGAAAAGTTACCTCTTTCTTTGAAAGAGTTGAAGAATTATCTTGAGCATAGACGCAAAGAAATGGATTTTGAATATCACATCCCAGCTCAAATTAATAGCAAACTAATATGAATTTAAAAAAGGTAACAGACATGCAATCACGAAGCTGATAATAATTTGTTCATTCTATCTCAAAATAGATTCTATTTGCTGGAGAAGTCATTAATATTACCTTAATTGTGGAAGAGCCAACTGTTTGATCTTTCTGAAATTTTGACACAAAATACTCAAATCCGAACAACTTTCATGAACAATTCATGATCATCCGAGTAAAACTTACCGAAGGACTCGGAAAACCTTCCTTGAAAATGGACAACCCTAACCCGGAAAAATTAAAGAACATTTAGCCAACACTACCAGAAGAAAGGCTTTAGCCGACAAAAAAAAAAACCAGGCCGACGAATTTTTTTTTCGTCGGCTAATTTAAAATCTTCGTCAGCTATGATTTCTTCGGCTAAATAATTTTTTTCGTCGGCAAAAGTCTGTGAACTTTAGCCGACGAAATTTTCAAAAGTTTAGCCGACGAAATTTTCAAAAGTTTAGCCGACGAAAAATATAATTTCGTCGGCTAAAGTGTCTTATATTTACAGATTTGGACAACAACTCATGTGGAAAAAAAAACTATACGTAGAACCTTCAAACGTAAAAAAATCATGAAATAAGATATGACCAAAGTGATGAAATATGTCTACGGTTGAAAAATGACGGTATTCCGGTAAAGTCTCGGTGCCGATAGTTGACTTACCCTTATTATTCACTATGCTGCAGATTTGACGTTTGGTGTCCGATTGACTATTGTGATACCTTTACGGAAGCGTAACGACGCTACGAGTCAAACTCATTGATAATGCTATGATGTACAGGCTTTTTTGGCCATCCGAGTCCGTTTAGGGCTTCAAAATGCAGTTTTCTTATTTTCAATTAGAGTTGACCGTTTCGATCGAGCCACTTTGTCGAATCTAGATGAATTTTTTATCATACACATATTTCATCATAATGATCATATTTGGCGGTCAAATTTTGATTTGTGAATTTTAATCATCGGAATCACAACATGTCTACTATTTTCCGTTATTCGGGTTTATGGGGAGCTCTATCGTCGGAAGGTAAATGTCTCAAAAATTTTATATGGGCAATTGCATCTCATCTACGTGAGAGTTTTTTGTCTGGAATGTTTGACCAAAATATGTAATATAGAGGGAGATATGAGCGTTTTCTTGTGATAAGTGACGATGGATTATGGTTGACCGTTTCGATCGAGCCCTTAACGTTGTCGGATCTAGTTGAATTTTTTACCATAGACGTATTTCGTCATAATGATCATATCTGACGATTAAATTTTGGTTTGTGAATTTTAGTCATCAGAATCACAATGTGTCTACTAATGTTGTATAACTTGTTTAGTAGGTTATACAACTTTGTGAACCAACTCTACATAGGAAGCAAAATTATTAAAAATCTCGTGAAATAAGATGTGTTCAGAATGGTGAAATACGGCTATGGTTCAAAAATCACGTAAATCGGGTAAAGTCTCGGAGCCGATAGTAGCGGTCAACCGTATTTACCGTTATTATTTCTTATGGGGAGCCCTATCGTCGAAAGGTAAATGTTTCAAAATTTTTATATAGGTTGTTGCGTCTTATCTACGTGAGAGTTTTTCGTGTGGAAGATTTGACCAAACTACGTAATATAGGGGGAGATATGAGTATTTTCGTGAATTTATAAACTTTAGCTGACAAAAATATATGAAAAGTCGTCGGCTAAGGTCAAAAAATTTCAAAATTTTTTAGGCGGTAAACCAAAGTTGGAGGAAAATTTTCAAAGGATTTTAGCCGACGAAAATATATGAAAAGTCGTCGGCTAAGATGGTTTTTGCCGACGAATAACCTAATATTTCATCGGCTATAGTTATTTTTTTAATTTTTTAATTACATACTATAGCCGACGAATACGTTAGGGTATTCGTCGGCTAAACCCTAAAATTAGGGTTTAGGGTTCAAAGGACTAAACCCAAGTTTTAGCCGACGAAATTAGTACATTTAGCCGACGAAATTGGTACCTTTAGCCGATGAAATTGGTACCTTTAGCCGACGAAATTTTCAAAGGACTTTAGCCGACGAAAATATATGAAAAGTCGTCGGCTAAAGTCAAAAAATTTTCGAAATTTTCAACCAAATTCAAAGGACTTTAGCAGAAGAAAATATATGAAAATTCGTCGGCTAAAGTAGAAAAATTTTCAAAATTTTCAACCAAATTTTTTTGGCGGTAAACCAAAGAATTTAGCCGACGAAAATAAAGAATTTCGTTAGCAAAAGTTATTTATATAGCCGAAGATGATAAGAAGTCTATTATCTGCCGGATTTTCTTCTCGGTCTAGCTCCGCCGTCAAGCCACCGGAGACCGTCACACTTGTCCTAAAAGCTTCACCGTCGTCTCTACTTCATTGCTGGATAGGTGGTGCATCGAGTGGCGCTGCCGTGAGGGATAAATCGAGCTCGAAAACTCCGCCGGTTCAGATTCGGTGTCGATCGAATTTCTCCTTCCTTAGATCACCATTTGGTGAGTTCTATATATGGATAAGTTGAGTTTGATTAGTACTACATTCTCTTAGAATTTGGTAGCACGATTCGGTGTGTGTGAAGAGAATCGAAGATTTGAAGTTTTTAGGGTTTAAAATTAGGGATTTTTATATTTTTAGTCGATTGACCTGTTTAGGCTTAGAATTGAGCTTCGACTTCTTCTAGAAAGTTGTTCGAAATGTTGAGAGGAACATTTTGTCAAATTTTGGTCGTGATCGGAGGTGGCCGAAAGTTTCTGCAGTTTTTTTTCAAAACCCAGCAACTTTAGCCGACGATATTCAAACACTATATTCGTCGGCTATAGTATTTTTTTAATTTTTTTATAAGGTTTAGCCGACGAATAATCTAATATTTCGTCGGCTATAGTTATTTTTTAATTTTTTTATAAGGTTTAGCCGACGAATAACCTAATATTTCGTCGGCTATAGTTATTTTTTAATTTTTTTTATAAGGTTTAGCCGACGAATAACCTAATATTTCGTCGGCTATAGTTATTTTTTAATTTTTTTTATAAGGTTTAGCTGACGAAATATTTTATATTTCGTCGACTATAGTTATTTTTTATTATTTATTACGCACTTTAGCCGACGAATATTTCGTTGGCTAAAGTCTGGGACTATAGCCGACAACATATTTTTCGTCGGCTAAAGTAGGACTATAGCCGACGAAAAAAAAAATTCGTTGGCTAAAGTCATCCCCGACGGCCTTTTCCCGACGATACTATAGCCGACGAAGGATCGTCGGCTAAGGTCTTAGCCGACGAATTTTTTTAACAGGCCGACGAAATTTTTTCGTCTGCTAAAGTGCTTTTTCTGGTAGTGCAATAATATAAATTCTTCAACTTAATCCAAATAACCAAATAAAATAATACACAGTTATTTTTCCGAAAGTATTCAGAGCTACTACAAGAAATACAGCGGAAACTACTAGAAATCCTAGTGGGTTAAACAGAAGACCTACTGGTGAACAGTAGTGGAAAAATGAGTGGCTATGCCTCGTCGCCTCCTTCTAGACCCCACCCGAACTCTACAGACTGGGCATTTAAAAAAACGAAGGAAAAGCCCAGGGGAAAATATTTCATCACGTTAGAGTGAGTGGACAAAAATAATCTCATCAACAATAATATTTTCCCAAGAAATTTAACAATGCAAACGACTAGCTCTGGCTAGTCCCCAAATCATAAAAAAAACAGCCTCTCAGGCTCAAATTATAAAATATATATTAGTATGTATTAACCACTCGTATGCTCCATGTACGCTATCTATGAATAAACTTTAAAATAGATAGTCACACCAGGCTAATACGATTGCGTCTAACGCTCACGTCGCTCCATACTGGCATTTTTTCTCAGAATGAGGGATAAAGACCGAGTGGTTATAAATACGTGCTTACTCCTTGTACGATTTCTATGAATGAATGTAAAAACATAGAATAATCTCAACAAGTAGAAAATCGTACAAGGCTACTACGCTCGCGTCTAACGCTCACGTCACCCCAACTAGCATTCGTCCTCAGAATGGGGGCTGCCACGTATAGCGAGCTAGCATTCTCTCTCGTACATACTATTCTCGGAATTGTGCCTCGAGTATAATCGCAGAAATCAACAATTTTGGGAAAATATATCCAACAAAGGAAATTACTCAACAATAAAACAATTCAAACACATTATTTAAAACAAAGGTCCACTCACAACTTAGGCCTAAGCCTGACGTCTGTCGGAGGTCTCCTTTGCTCGAGCCTCCTCGCATCCTGTTCCAAACATAAAATAATTCCTTAAAATAAAACACCGACAAAACATGCATAATTAAATATGCTTCGCGCTCAACCAAGCCTAACACTCCAAAATTTTAATTTCACTGCCAACCACAAATCTCCACAAATTTTACCGACATCCTCAAAATCACATTCCACCAAAAAAATCCAATGGCCGGATTATAAATTAATAATCCGTCAAAAATACCAAACTTCAACAAATCTCAAACCTATCCAAAACTCCTCCAAAAATTCTAAAACTTATTCCATTAAACTCCTCACATTTTTTTCCACCAAAAACATTTTCTCGGCGGTGGCTCCGCAGGAGGGGGCGGCCGGCGGCCAACTCTGGCGACATCCGATGGTCACCAAATTTTGGCAGCATCTTCCTCTCAACCTCCTCTACAACATTCCTAACTACCACAAACTCCAATTCTAAGCCTAAGCACATCAATCGAACAGAAATACACAATAAAGCCCTAGAAATTCAATTTCTGATTTCTCCTTACCTAGCTCACGACGGAGCGAGCCCTTTGGAGGGATTGAAGCACGGAAGGAGGGCTTCCTTTTGAGCTATGGCTCGCCGGTTATGGCGGCCGGAGGAAGGAGTTCCGACGAGAAATCAGTTTCGGCAGCCGGAGCTTTTGGGCGGCTTTTCTCCCGATCGACGGCGCTAGGGAGGCTGCCACCGGTCTAGAACGACAGTTGAGAGGGAGACCGATCGAACAGGATCGGTGCGGCGGGCTGGGGCGGCCTGATGGCGGCGAACAGCGGCCGAAAAGTTTCTGGGAGAAAACGGGCTCGGGGAGGAACGTGGAGAGAGAAAGAGAGAAAGAAGAAAAAAAAAAAAGAGAGACTGGGCATGGGCCCGATCTGGTCCAAGTCCTTAAATAACCCAACTCCAAAAATTCAACACCCCAAAATAATACCTCAATAAAATTACCTTTTACTAGCAAAAATTACCAATTTTTACCGTCGTCAAAATTTCTTCCTTAGAATAATTCCCTCAAAATATTAGTCCCTCAACACCCCTCTGGGGACTAATTAAATTACACACTTAGTGACGAATACGGTAAAAACTCTTATTACCACTATGCCAGTAATAAAGGTAAAAATTAAGGTTTGGGGCGTGACATATTAAAGAGAAAGTGAAAGTGGGTTTTGGACCTTTTTAGTTGTGGTTGTACGTGACTTCATCTAAATAGGGTCAGGATATTGTTTTGTGAACAATATTTTCTCACAATTTGAGTGGCAAAATAGTTATTAAAGTGAAAGTGGAAGTGGGTTTTGGACCTTTAGTTGTGGCTGTACGTGGCTTCATCTAAATAGGGTCAGGACACTGTTCAGTGAACAGTATTTTCTCACAATTTGAGTGGCAAAATAGTTATTAAAGAGAAAGTGGAAGTGGGTTTTGGACCTTTAGTTGTGGTTGTACGTGGCTTCATCTAAATAGGGTCAGAACACTGTTCCGTGAACAGTATTTTCTCACTATTTGAGTGGCAAAATAGTTATTAAAGAGAAAGTGGAAGAGGGTTTTGGACCTTTAGTTGTGGTTGTACGTGGCTTCATCTAAGTAGGGTCAGGACAGTGTTCCGTGAACAGTATTTCTCACAATTTGAGTGGCAAAATAGTTATTAAAGAGAAAGTGGAAGTGGATTTTGGACCTTTTGTTGTGACTGTACGTGGCTTCATCTAAATAGGGTCACGACACTGTTCCGTGAACATTATTTTCTCACAATTTGAGTGGCAAAATAGTTATTAAAGAGAAAGTGGAAGTGGGTTTTGGACCTTTAGTTGTGGCTGTACATGGCTTCATCTAAATAGGGTCACGACACTGTTCCGTGAACTTTATTTTCTCACAATTTGAGTGGCAAAATAGTTATTAAAGAGAAAGTGGAAGTGGGTTTTGGACCTTTAGTTGTGGCTGTACGTGACTTCATCTAAATAGGGTCAGGACACTGTTCCGTGAACAGTATTTTCTCACAATTTGAGTGGCAAAATAGTTATTAAAGAGAAAGTGGAAGAGGGTTTTGGACCTTTAGTTGTGGCTGTACGTGGCTTCATCTAAATAGGGTCAGGACACTGTTCCGTGAACAGTATTTTCTCACAATTTGAGTGACAAAATAGTTATTAAAATGAAAGTGGAAGTGGGTTTTGGACCTTTAGTTGTGGTTGTACGTGGCTTCATCTAAATAGGGTTAGGATACTGTTCTGTGAACATTATTTTCTTACAATTTGAGTGGCAAAATAGTTATTAAAGAGGAATTGGAATTGGGTTTTGGACATTTAGTTGTGGCTGTACGTGGCTTCATCTAAATAGGGTCATGACACTGTTTTGTGAACAGTAATTCCCCCCGCTTCGCTTAATATATATATATATATATATATATATATATATATATATATATATGTTATTTGGGAGTTCCGTGTATAAAGTTTACTCTTTTCATGTCCCAGCATATATATGTAATAAATCAGTGCTAGGGGTCGATCAGCACGTACATGTTGATGTTCGCTAGACGTACAACAGTGTCATATATTATTATTCGTACAATAATTTCGACTAAAACAATGCTAATTAGCAGGATCAGCTACACGCTGAGGAAATTAAACAGGAGAATCTAGGATATACATACACTTGTGCTCATCAAAATCTTATTAACATTAATCTTTCTAAATTATAAATTAAATTCAAGGCTGCACAAAGGAAAAATCCATGTTATGCATTCCTTCCTCTCTTTCTGGTCCACGATGATCTTCTCTTGGTAAAGCATTGATACTGCCATGACCATTATGTGAAGAGCCGCCCTCCATCTCCGATAGATCGGTATCAGATTGGTAAGAAACAGATCTCGGAGAGTTAAGGACACTTTCAAGATCCGACTGATTAGACCTGTGCTTCTGATTGTGGAGGAGGTGCATTGGTGATGAACCCCGGCTTGGTGTGTTTTCCGGACTCATAAACGAGTTAACAGAAGCATCGCCTCCTCTGCTCCTTAACTTTTTACGATTCTTTGCAGCTTTCTGCCAGTTCTTGAGAGCTTTCGCTGTTTGCTCCTCGAAAATTGCCGTCTTCATGTGAGATCCCATCTGCAAATTCATTCGTATGCATAGTATGTAAAATTCAATCCCATTTATATATCATGCAAGGCTATTGATGGGAAGTTTGAAAATAAATGTACTCACTTGTGTGATCAAAGCATAAAGAGGGAAGGTAATGTAACTGCAGAGGATTTGTAAGGCAACTCCCAGGCAAACCCTAGTGATTATGAGAGGCAAGTTTTCGTGGAAGCATGAACCGAAGCCGAATTCAGACTGCATTTTTATACATATATGTATAATTTTAGTTAAATAGTGAATGATAAGTTGAGGGTAATTGTGGATATATAATCTAAAAATGTGTATGAATGTTTGTGGAAATTACTTACAGATACCCACAAGAAATATGCCATTTGGAATGCATTCTGCAAATCCAAGTAAATGGGTATAGTTAGAAATTATGTTGGACTCGTTCTGCATATACCCTAATAACTAGGTTAATATGATTATACCTGAAATAGTGTGAAATGAATCAAGAGGAGAATCCAGTCGGGTCGATTGAACCAGAAGTACTTGTTGCTTGGTTCTACTACTGGAGCCCCTTTCACAATTGTATTTCGATCGTGCATTTCTTGAGCCAACTCCATTATGATAAGTTCAAGCTTTGTACCCACCAACAGAAGAATCTGCCATGCAATTTTGTATCGTATACATAAAGTGATCGATGGACATGAAAAGGCAGGCTTGTGCCACAAGTAATTGAAATCCAAATGATAGTACGTTATAGATTTCTACTTACAACGAGTGGTGCCAATGATAACCAAGTGAGCGTGTACCATCCTGCAAATATTTTGATCAGTAACTAGCATAGAGAGAGAGAGAGAGAGAGAGAGAGAGAGAGAGAGAGAGAGAGAGAGAGAGAGAGAGAGAGAGAGAGAGTTAAGTACTGTAAACGTTTAGAAGCAAAAAGACGACTGCGAAAATCCATAGTGGTACACTGCAAAATCAAGTGAATTGCTGGCAAGGATTAGGTACGTAAGTGATCGAGTGAATTATTATTACTATTACTAATATTATTGCAGCAAACATCAAAGCTAGGTAGAGTCATATATATATATATACCTTATACCCACGACTACCTTAAAGTCATCTTCCATAGATCTCTTGATGTACTTGTGGAAGTCAAATTTGCTATTTGGAGCAAAATGTGCCTGGGCATGCAATAATCACGTACACATGCATGCATAGATTCTTGTGAGTTTACGTACGTTGATAAAGTAATATGATCGAGCTTCACAAACGAATAATGACATAATGAGTTCGATTAATTCTGGGCTTATGAGATTTTTGGTACTGATCGAGTTGTCACAGCTTACAATTAGCTACATTTATGATATTGTTCGAAGCATAATAGTATAACTTACATTTATAAATCCATGGCGCATGGTCAGGTAGTCCACCTTTGTCACCGAACCGAAGAATAGCCTGAAGAATGCCACCTACAATGATAATGGAAATATCAAAAAGAAAAATATAGAGTGTGCGTGGATCGTAAAATAGGAAGAATGAATTTCACTCCCATAATTAATATAGTTGATGAAAGCAACAAATAAAGATATTAATATAGTTGATGAAAGCAACAAATAAAGATATTATATACTTACGATCCATCTGATTCCAGGCGTTGTAGAAAAGCCAGAGTGTCGCCTCACAAACGATGTTTGACGAGTAAACCTAAACCTTGCAGGATCTGCAACATACAATATTGACTGATAAGTTAGCTAAGTTTCAATTACAATGTTCACAATTTGTAAATTATTCTCCCAACAAATTTTTTTTTCATGAAAAGACAAATACATATACCATTTGTAAATTGATATTCCAAGGACGTTGTCTCAGATTCCCAGGCCTTCCATTTCTTCATCTAGTCAAGTACAAGAGCACAAAACCAATCAATTAACTAAACAAATTGGTTTTGTCCTTTCTTTTTCATCTCCATTATTTCATTTCATTTGAGGTGGTTCTCATAGCGTGATCGTTTTCCTTCACATTTGGGTAGGATGCCAAACCAACAAAAATTACAAGTAGACAAGTCCAAAGAACGAACAGAAAAACAAATTAGACTTTTTTGGGTCCAAAACATAGGCAGTCATCGGTTATTACAAATAATATGCATGTTATATAGGACTCATTATAGGTACTAATCAAACATCAAAATCAAGCAATAATTTATTAGACAAGTAACAACCAATATTTCTTCGATATCTTATTAATATATAGTTCTAAACTTAACAGTAGGTTTTTGTTTATTCAGAATATACAAGGTTAATTTTGAATTATATTTTTAGACAAACATACATGTGATCTTTAATGCTGCTTTGAAACCATGTTAAAGGCTTAATTCAACATGGAACAAACTCACTTACTTTGGCCTGCGCAAGTGCCATAGTGAGGACACAGTAGAGAACATGAAAAACAGCAAGGACGAAGATGAATATATGCAACTGGTGCATTCCAGATATTGATATCAACGGAACTTTACCCTGAAAACAATGTATCATTCATTCTTAGGCATCAAAATTAACGTCGGTATATAAAAATTAACATTCTGTTAATTAGTTAATAGTCAAGGTGATGATCCTGGGTACTTACGTATGAGCAAGAACTGGAATCTCCACTGGGAGCTAAGACTCGACGCCATATCATGTCTTCGGCATATGAAAGTAGCTTTCGTCTGTCACCGCCATCTTCTCCGCCTCCTCCTTTACCTTTATCATCACTGTCGCCTTCATAGGGTGGCTTTGATTTGCATGGAAGCATCGTGTCTGCAACATTTGCAGGGACGCATATCTTTGGAAGATATCGAGTTCCCACAGTGAGTAGTAAAGATATGAATCCCAACAGCATTAGCTCTGCACACATCCAAATTATACATGGATGAACATATCAAAACTCCACCCATTTTTGTACACTTCACGAACTTTACGAACTTTGATGGTTCTAATTGTTGATCTTTACTGAAAATTAATAGGGAAAATGTAGAAATGTCCAACTAACCAGCTTTAATTTTCTCCAAAGCTTCAATCATGGCTTTATTGTGGCGTTTCTGGAACCACTGTCATTGTATATGTAAGAAGCAATCCTTGTTAGTTTCACATGATATTCATAATAAGTCCTAATAATGAGGTTCATATAACAGACTTGTTCTGTGTCATTTCAATAGATAAAATTATATACAGACATTTAGAATTTTGACATCCGTGTGTACCTTTCCAAGAGCATGAATTCCATGTTCTATGATTAGAGATATGAGTATGAAAACTGCACAGACGGCCGCCACCGTCCATGTCGGAGTATCTTGTAAACCCCTCTCTCCCGGAGCAGCAGGAGGAGCCATGGCTTTACTTAATTAGCAACTAATTAACGTTTCTTAGGAGGATTAATGAGGCTATCATTTTGGGAGCTGAGGGAGCTACATGCACTATATATATTGCTTTACTATCTCTAGCAAACGAAACCCTAGCGATCGATTTTAGCGCGTTTCGGATTCAATTAATTAATAATGAATCATATCACACGCTATAAAACTTGTTAATTGTCATATGCAGGATGTAGTTTTGTGCCATGTCTGTAATGGTTAGGTTATCGATCTGTTTATGTGCGGTTGTGGAACTAGCCCTTCTTTTCCCTCATCAGTTGGGTGCCAATTTTAAACGTCAGGCCGGCTATTCGAGCCAATATAAGCATGACAACACAGTACAAAGAAAATATAAGTTTTGTTTCTGGTAGTAGAGGACGATGAGAGACCGCAACAGTCCTAGCTATCTACATGGATCGGATCGATAGTACTCGATCGACATTGTGCAGCTTTGTAGCTAATGCATTAATTATCCCACCTAGTATGTGATGGTTCCTCCAACTTGGTATGGCAATGGCTGCAATGGATGTCTTTACGAGACATGAGCTGATGAAATGTAATGACATCAATCTGTGATCGATCGAATCGAGTTATTGGGACAAATGTGGAATCGAGTAATAAGGCCAGACGTAGAAAACAAAGGAGTCGAATATTATTAATTTGTTTATTTGATTTGGTTATAAAAGAAATTCTTAGAACACACCGAAGTGATCGATGAGGTGAGTTCTTGAGCAACTCCAATGTTTTGTTTGCTGTTGGCAAGCGCCTGCTTTACTTAATTAAGTCATTTGTTGACTCGAGTTTTGTATTGTTTCTGGCTAATTTGCTTAGGATATCATGATCAACAAGGTAGGTAGCTATTAATCAATCAACACAATATTGCATGTTTTTTACCAATTCCCTTTCCCCAAACTTTGCAGTTACAATCATGTATAATGTGTTTATTTGGTCTTTGTCGAGTCCAATGCCATCATGCATAGACTTCTTCAAACAATTCACTACCAAAAAATGGTTCTTGGGCGACGAAAAAAAAAAACCGGGCGACGATTTTTTTTTTCGTCGCCTAAAAGGGAACTTAGGCGACGATTTTTTTTTTCGTCGCCTAAGGAAAAAAAATCGTCGCCTAAGTTTACTCTTAGGTGACGAAAAAAAAAATCGTCGCCTAAAAATAAATTTCGTCGGCCAAAATATAAACTAGGGCGACGAAATAATATTTCGTCGCCTAAGATATAAATATCGTCGCCTAAGTTTTTTATCCTTAGGCGACGAAACTCAAATATTTCGTCGCCCAAGATGTTTTAATTCTTAGGCGACGAAACTCAAATATTTCGTCGCCCAAGATTCTTCTATATATTGGAAGTCCAGGATAGAAGAATGAAAACTTCGAAAATTTGAAACATAAATTTCTCTAGTTCTTCAAATCGTTCGGTGTTGTGGAAACCTGTCCATACATAGTTTGTGGAGCTACTCCCAGGTACGTACATATGCATATATATGCACATATATATATGCATATGTATATATTGATTTTCAGTTTTATTTGAGTTGAATTAATGATATATATATATGCATAGAGTTTGTTCCAAGCTGAGTAAGGGGCCGTTCTGTCATAGATATGGTTCACAGGTTTGTTTAACTGGATCTCAAGATCACAAACTGACCACTCTTCTCGGTGAAGGGGTCGATAGGGGTTCGCCTCCGTGATCACAAACGAGTCCTGCCTGGTTCCTGTAGGGGGTTCGCCCTCCGTGACATTGACACTTGCCTTCTGAAACCACGGAATCCGCTCGAACTAGATATATATAATTAATAATTAGTATGTTGTATTACATTAATATATATATATATATATATAAAAGATATGTTCATTAAATATTGATTTATATATGTGTTATTTTCAGGATATGGATAAGAGTTGGATTTCTCTTCCAAGATATCACAGAAAATATGCTGAAGGAGTTTGGGATTTTATGCAATATGCGCAGGCCAATGCTGACGGGAGTGGCATGTTCTATTGCCCGTGCAAGATGTGTAAGTGTCGCAGTGATATGCATCGATTTCCGTTTGATACAGTATGGGACCACCTGAAGAGTAACGGATTCTGGGAACGTTACACATGTTGGATATATCACGGTGAAACCTCATCACGCCCGCATGATCATGGACAGTTTTATCAGACGGGCAGTACATCCAACGATCCAACAACGGCCTTCATCAACGACATGTTTCCTCATGACAGCGGTGTATGCCCTGAACGACAGGACATTCCACAGGCGCCGATGCATGCCGTCCCTAGAGGTGTCAACAATGCCGGTATAGCCAAGTACAACAGACTTATTGCTTTCCAACAGACCCCTCTGTGCCCAGGTCATGAGAAGACCGTTCTTCAGTGTGTGATGGAGGTGATGCATATCAAGGTTGACACAAAATCGACCGTGACTGCTGTTGATAGGTATCTACAGTACGCTGCTTCGCTCCTGCCCGACGGTCATCGTCATCCCACCACGCATCATAAGGTCCGTCGTATCTTGAGAGATCTCGGGCTTTCCTACATCAAGATCCATGCATGCAGATATGACTGCGTTCTATTCTGGGGTAAAGATGCAGACGGTAATGACCTTGAAGGCCTTCATCGTTGTCCGGTATGTGGGACCGACAGGTATAAGCGGACTCCCGCAGGTAACAGGAAACCTGTTAAGGTACTTCGCTATTTCCCGTTGAGGGATAGGCTGGAGCGGTTGTACATGTCTTCAAAGACGGCCGAAGCTATGAGATGGCACGCTGTGAGGGAGGTGCATGACGAAGACCTCATGGTACACCCTGCTGACGGGGAGGCGTGGAAGCATATAGACAGAGAGTTTCCTCATTTTGCTTCAGAGGTGAGGAATGTGAGGCTCGGGCTGTCATCCGACGGGTTCAACCCTTTTGGGACCATGAGTCTTTCGTACAGTATATGGCCGGTCATTTTGGTGCCTTACAACCTTCCTCCATGGATGTGCATGAAGAAGGAATACAACATGTTGACCTTGTTGATTCCGGGGCCCGGTTATCCAGGTATCTACTTTCCCTTCATATTATATATATTGTTGTTGGTTCAATTTTTGAGTAAGATTTATTGTTTTTGTTCTATATTGTTGGTCATATATAGCCGTTATCTGAATTTGTTGTGGTTGTTGTTGTTGTTGTTATCCAGGGAAGTGTCTCGATGTGTATATGAGACCGCTGATTGAAGAGTGTAAATTGCTTTGGGAGGTTGGTCATCCCACTTATGACTCCCACAAAAATGAGATGTTCCAGATGCATGCCATGATTGTTGGTACCATCAGTGATTTTCCTGCACGTGGGATGTTGTCTGGCAACGTTGTTAGGGGATACAAGGCTTGTCCTGAGTGTCTTAGCTCCCAGGGGTGCAGCAATCATTGCAACAAGATAGTCTGGATGGGTCACCGTGCTTACCTACCACATGATCACCCCTGGCGGATAGATACCGGGGCATTTGATGGGACCGAAGAGAGAGGTGTGGAGCCGCATAGATGGTCGGGGGAAGAGATTTTAGCAGTGCTGGATGAGTATGATTTTGGGCAGCTCAGCAATCATCCCGATATTGTTGCCAGAATACCTGAAAGACCAGACAGGTACAAATTCTGGACACATAAGAGCATATTTTGGGAACTCCCGTACTGGAGTACGCTGTTGATCAGGCACTACCTAGATGTGATGCACATAGAGAAGAATGTCTGCGATAGTGTGGTAGGTACAGTGCTCAACTTGGAATGGAAGACGAAAGACGGTCCTAAGGCACGCGTTGATCTTAAGAAAATGGGAATCAGAAAACATCTTTGGCTGAAAGAGGGGAAGAAAAAGATGCCTTGGGCTCCTTACACCGTGAAGCCTGATCAGAAGACCCAGATCTTAAGGTGGATGAGTTGTGTGACGTATCCCTCAGGCGTTGCAGGAAATATAGCCCGGTGTGTGAACTTGCGGGAGAATAAGATATACGGCTTGAAGAGTCATGACTGTCATATCCTGCTACAACGTCTCTTCCCTGTTTTCATTCGATCGTTCCTTCACCGTCAGGTAAATTTGTGGTTAAAATTACGGTTAACCTGCCGTTGTTGGATTTTATATTAAATTTGTGATGTGTGGTTGGCCAGGTTGTTGAGCCGTTAGTAGCGCTGTCAAGATTCTTCATGAAGTTATGCACAAGGGAAGTGAGAAAATCCGATCTCCGGGAAATGCAGGCAAACATCATATACATCATGTGTAAATTCGAGAGGATCTTTCCGCCAAATTTTTTCGATATCATGCCTCACCTGATGATCCATCTTCCCCAGCAATTGTTGCTTACCGGTCCAGTACACTTCACTTGGATGTATCCCATGGAAAGGTATGTTTTATTCACTTACATCTCCAGAATACATATATGTACGTACATGTTCAATAACCATAACGTATAGTTTGCAATCTTATATTTACAGGCAACTTGGTGAGTACAAAGATTATGTCACTAATAAATCCGCGCCTAAAGGGTGTATAGCTGAAGCATATATTGCACATGAATGCGTCACCTACATGAAGTTGTATTTAGGAGCGTCGTTGGGAGCTCCGCAAGCCATGGAGGAACATGCGCCGCGGTTCAATCTCTCTATAGTTTAGGGTTTAGGGTTCAATCTCTCTATAGTTTCCAGTGATGTCGAAGTTGGTGGAGCACGACTGTCCGCCGAGTATGCATTGTCGGATGAAGAGATAGCCATAGGGCACTGGTGGGTACTAATCAATTGTGAAGAAGTTAAATATTGGAAAGAGTTGCACCTATCTTTTCCGGAAGTTGATGGTGATCTCGAGTACCACAACATGACGTTCGCAAATTATTTTCGCACCTGGGTACGTAATTTAATCTTCCCTGTTATATATATATATATATATATATATATATATATATCTAATTATTTTCTATTGCATAGATTTTCGGATATTTACAGTTCAATATCCGTTACAGATGGACATGATTAAATCTGATGATAATCCAAACTGGTCGCACGAACTATTACTTCTTGCGATGCAACCGCAACGGGCTAGAGTTTATCCCACTTGCACAGTGAATGGCGTCAAATTTGTATCTGAAGAGAGAGACAACAGACGAAGAACACAGAATTCTGGGGTGATGGCGAAAGGTCATGGCCTTGACTATTACGGTGTTCTCCATTCAGTGGTCGAACTGGTCTATGCGGAAGGCATGAAAGTGCATCTGTTCAAGTGTAGATGGTTTGATACAGGCGCACAGAGCATGAAGATGGATCAGTACGGCAATTTATCGGTCAACACTGCTACAAGCGCCTACGAAGATGACCCGTTTGTTTTTGCGACAACGGTAAAACAAGTGTTTTATCTTGATGACCTTGCCAAGGGTGACGCGTGGAAAATAGCGAACATTGTGCATCCTCGAAACATTTACCGGGCGGCTACACTTGGAGTGACCATTCCAGGGCCAGAGGCTGATGCGTATCAAGAGCCGAACGCAGTTGGTATTCATGATGTAGCTACTGTTCGCGATAATAATGTTAAACATGGTCGAGTGCTCAGAATTCGTGACGAAGATTCAACCTTTATTGATGTTGATCCAAATGAAGAAACAAACGACGACTCTGACGACGAATTAAGGCATAGATTACCAGATATTAATTCCGATACCGAAGAAGACTCATCGGATGACTCAGATTACGAGCCTTAATTAGCTTATTTATAATTGATCCTTAGCTTTGTAATTAATGTTGTCCAAATTCATTTAAAGATATGCGGTCAAATTGTTGTCCAAACCCCTTAAAAGAATATGTTTGTACTAAAAGAATATGTTTGTACTAAAATAAATAAAGCACATGTAAATTTCATTGTAAATGATTTTTAATTTTACTCTTGGGCGACGAATTTAATAAAAATCGTCGCCCAAGTAAAATCTTGGCCGACGAATTGCCCCGTTTTCGTCGGCCAAGATAATCCGAATAATTAAAATAAAATAAAACACATTTAAATTTCTTTTAATTTTTTCTCTTGGGCGACGAATTGAATAAAAATCGTCGCCCAAGTGTTATCTTGGCCGACGAAGACAGGCCAATTCGTCGGCCAAGATAATCCGAATAATTAAAATAAAATAAATAACATTTACTGATTTTTTATTTTTAATCTTGGGCGACGAATTGAATAAAAATCGTCGCCCAAGTATTATCTTGGCCGACGAATTGCCCCGTTTTCGTCGGCCAAGATAATCCGAATAATTAAAATAAAATAAAACACATTTAAATTTCTTTTAATTTTTTCTCTTGGGCGACGAATTGAATAAAAATCGTCGCCCAAGTGTTATCTTGGCCGACGAAGACAGGCCAATTCGTCGGCCAAGATAATCCGAATAATTAAAATAAAATAAATAACATTTACTGATTTTTTATTTTTAATCTTGGGCGACGAATTGAATAAAAATCGTCGCCCAAGTATTATCTTTGCCGACGAATAACCCTGTTTTCGTCGGCCAATATAATCCGAATAATTAAAAAAAAATAAAACACATTTAAATTTCTTTTGAATAATTAAAATAAATATCCCGGGTATTTATTTTTTACCAAACTTTTAGGGTCCCGTAAAAGTCTTGTCGATCAGAAACTATTCTCAGTTGAAGGTCCGGCAAGATTACGTGATTTGGAGGGTCGAATCGCCGTTTCCGTTTGTTTAGGGGTTTGACCGCGCCGATTGACCGGACGGATCGAGCCCTTATCTTTGTCAGATGGAGCTGAATTTTTTCCCACCCACGTAATTCGTTATGCTGGTCATATCTGACGGTAGGTTTTCAGTTCCTCTTCTCCGATCACCAAACTCACATTATATGTACTAATGTTGTATAACTTTTTTATACAAGTGTTGAGTTTAAGTGTCGTTTTGAAGACAACGTATACGTAGATGCCTCAAACGCAAAAAAGTCATGAAATAAGATATGACCGGAACGGTGAAATACATCAAGCCGTGAAAAATGAAGATATTCCGGTAAAATTTCATGAAAATAATGTTCCGGTGAACGAAATTCTCTTATTTCTACCTAGTGGTAGCCCTATCCCGGGTATTTATTTTTTACCAAATTTTTATAGCCCCGTAAGCTTCTTGTCGATCGGAAACTATTCTCAGTTGAAGGTCCGGCCAGATTACGTGATTTGGAGGGTCGAATAGCCGTCTCCGTTTGTTTAGGGGTTTGACCGCGCCGATTGACCAGACGGATCGAGCCCTTATCTTTGTCAGATGGAGCTGAATTTTTTTCCACCCATGTAATTCGTTATTCTCGTCATATCTGACGGTGGGTTTTCAGTTCCTCTTCTCCGATCACCAAAATCACGATATTCTGAATTTTATGATAGAAACCTTGGCCGACGATTTTCTTCATCTTGGGCGACGATATTTATAGTGAAGAACATCGTCGCCCAAGTGACTATCTTGGGCGACGATATTTATGGTCAAGAAATCGTCGCCCAAGTAGACTCTTGGCCGACGATTTTCTTCATCTTGGGCGACGACATTTATAGTGAAGAACATCGTCGCCTAAGTAGACTATCTTGGCCGACGATTTTCAAAAAACAGGGCGACGATTTTTGAATTCGTCGGCCAAGAGACTCTTGGCCGACGATTTTTAAAAAAGGCGGGCGACGATTTTTACAAAATCGTCGCCCAAGAACGCCACTATAAAAGGCAAAAATTCGGAACCCTAACCATTTCTTCAGCCGCCAACGAATTTCTCTCTCCGAAAATCCTCTCTCTGCTGAAGAAGACTCTCTCTCCCTCTCTCCGACCCCGACCCAGACCCAGACCCCAATTCGGAACCCCGACCCCGACGCCGACGCCGACCCACAATTTAAGGTATAACCCTAAAACCCTAAATTGGTTTTAATTGTTGTTGTTGTGATAATTAATGTAAATTGTTGTTGTTGTGATAATTGTAAATTGTAAATTGTTGTTGTTGTGATTGTGATAATTGTAAATTGTGATGTAAATTATGGTAAATTGTGATGTAAATAATAATTGTAAAATATTAGGGTTTACGGTTTAGGGTTTAGGGTTTAGGGTTTAGGATTTGTGGAAATAATTTGTAAATATATTGTAAATGATTAAATAATTTTTGATTAAATAATTAAATAATATAAATTATAATTGTAAATATATTGTGGGCATTTTGTACAAAATAATGGATTATTTTTGAGTAAGTATGTAAATATTGTTGAGTTTAATTTTTGTAATGTAATAATTGCGAATTAATGTAAATAATTTGTTATGTGAATAAAAAAAATAATAAATCCTTTAATAACTATTAATTTCGAAGAGTGCTATTATTGTTAATAAAATTTTTAAAAATTTATGTTTATTTTTTGTGAACTTAATTATAAGACGGTAAAATATTTTTAATAAATTTATGGTTATTTTAAACAAGATGGCCATGAGGAGAACGTCTGGACAACGTTCGGGTGCGAGGAGCCAAGACGGCTCGGACGGTACCTCAAACAACCCGTCGGAATCACCGTCGATCGGGTTTCCGTGGCAGTTGACGGCCCGACATGCGGCGCTTACGGGTGGCGTGAGCGGCTCGGGTTCTGTTGGGTAGTCGGGTCCCGCAGCGACGGCTGCTCGTCATCCACCCATACTTCGCCGGTCGCGATCCCGCAGCGACGCCCCCACACAGTCGTCCCCGACCGACGGTGATGGCGGGTCATCCGGGGTCCCTATGGTGCCATCCGGCCTCTTCCTTCCTCCGACGATACCGGCGATACCTCGCGTCGATGAGGAGGGTCGACCGATTCGGGAGCAGCTCCCGCATGTGGCACCGCACGAGGCCTATATCTACCGGGAGTTTCCCACGCCTCTTCATCCCGTCAGGGTCTCCGAGCAGGCGGACGAAGACGAATCCGTCGGCTCAGCCTCATCCTCAGGTAAATTATTATTACTTTTTTGTCGATTTTAATTTTTTTAATGTAAAAATATATTATTAATATTAAATTTGATTCACAATGTCACAGCCGCCGGAACGAGAAGGCGGAACAGGAGAGGCACCGTCAGCAACAAGGGACTCGATAGGGCGGTCGAGTCCGCTGGACGGATCGCCATCCCGTTTTCCAACGGGAAACCGGTGGACGCCGTGTTGGGAAACCGGTACACGCGCGCCGCGGGAGGCACCATCCGCTCCAGACTCCCAATGTTGTGGGGAGTCTGGAGCCAGGTTCCTGATGGAGTGAAGGAGATGCTCCATCAGTCGATGTCGGTGAGTTTACTCGATCAATTACTATTTTTTTTAACTAATAAATTATTTAATTATCGAAAAAAATACTAACAAGTGGTAATGCAGCAATGGTTTGTGGTTCCCGAGGAGGGACGTGACTGGGCGGAAAAGACCCATAGGGAGAGGTACCTTTATTGAATAATTTATTAAATTTTATTTTTTTAATAATATATTTAATATTTTTTTTGTATATGTAGGTTCAAGGAGTGGAAGCACGACCTCCGGGAACACTGGAAGAAGTACGGGAGCGACCGTTCGGGTACCCCGAAGGAGTTCGAGTATCGGGAGTACGAGTGGCGGTGGCTTCTTGTCACGCAGTTCAACGACCCTCACAAACAGGTAATTTGTAAACAAATTTGAATATTTAATTAGTGAATTAATTATAATTGTATGTTTTTAAATATTTACTAACGATTATTTTTTTTTGAAGCACCTCGCCCGGGTGAACGCTGAGAACCGGCAACAAAACACAACCAACCATCGTGCCGGTTCGAGGCCGTTTTCGGCCATCATGGACGACGTGCGGCGAGAGCGGCCAGAGGAGAACCCCTATGTGGGGACCTTTCAGAGGGCATATCCTCATTCTGAGGAGGATCTTGTAAGTTTAATTATATTTTCTAATTTTTAATTTTAATTACATTTTATTAAATATATATTAATATATTTTTATAATATATCCAATTCGGCGAGGGTGAGGGAGGCGGAGCAAGAGGTCATGAGAGGCATGGTGAACGACACATTTCCGGGCACGGCAGAGGATGACATGTCAGAGGCCATGTCCAGGATCGACACTTCAGATCCTACCGTTGGGGCGCGGATTATGGCCACTGCCTTCACGCAGCGTTCCAACACCTACTACTGCCGGGGTATGGGAGACGCTGGAAAGGGGATCCTGAAGACGACTCCAGGATTTCAGCGCAAGGGAGCCGCCGGAGCCTCAAGCAGCAACAGCCAGACCACTCGGCTACATGATCAGTTCGCAAGTCTACAGTCTGAGCTGGAAGCCCAAAGAGCGAGGGAGTCTGAGCTGGAAGCCCGAAGAGCGAGGGAGATGGCGGCGATGGCGGAATCATATGCGGCTTCCACGGCTGCGCATATGGAGCGGGTGAATGAAGTCACCAATGCCAACCAGGCGGCTATGGGACAGTGGATGGCTGCCTACATCGCTGCACATGCGGCCGGACAGCCGTTTCCGCCTATGCCTACGCCTATACCATTACCTCAGTGGCCCCACCCTCAGCAGCAGCCTCCTCAGCCTGACCAGCCGCCGCCTCAGCCTCAGGACCCTCCGAACGGGAATGATGAGTTAGATTTCGGGTTTCTCGATCTATAGGCAGATAGACTGAATTTTTGTAATAAATTATTTATAAATTTATAAATTTGGGTTATTTTTAATTAAATTTTAGTATTACAAAAATTTAAAGAAATGCCGAAAAAAATAATTACAGCAAAAATTTAAAAAACATGATTTATATATTTAAAAAAATTATTTAATTATTTTTTAAAAAAATTTAAATATATCTTAGGCGACGAAATTGCTAAATCGTCGGTCAAGGACTTAACATCTTAAGCGACGAAAAAAAAATATCGTCGCCTAAGATGTTGTGATCTTAGGCGACGAAATATTTATTTTCGTCGCCCAAGATTATAAGATATTAAGCGACGAAAAATGTTTTCGTCGGCCAAGGTGTTAAATCTTGGGCGACGACTAATTTTTGGGCGACGAGAAGTATATTTTAGGCGACGAAATTATTATCGTCGCCTAAGAATGAATCTTGGGCGACGATGGAATCAATTTTCGTCGCCCAAGTTCTTGACCGACGCGGTTCTGGCGACGAAGTTTTGGCCGACGACATGTCGTCGCCTAAGTTCTTAGGCGACGAAATTTTTTAACAGGGCGACGATTTTTTTTCGTCGCCCAAGACCCATTTTCTGGTAGTGATTAATGGGTTTTCAGCTCTATGCAAAGGACATCATAAATTATAGCATGAACTCGCTCGTTCAAACAATTTTCAGTTGAAACAGCGACACTTTTAGTTCGTAGAAAGTAATCATCAGGAAAGGAAAATAATTCATTACTTGTGTTTGGGAATGTGAGGGAAAGTTGTTCTTTTCAAAATCCGTAAAAACTACTCTTTCATCTCATTTCCTTACATTTATTACTCACAATATATTATTTTATTATTTTAATTAACAACTTTCCAAATGATTTTTCTTGTGTTACCAAACATCGAAACAGAAAGTCATCGCAAAATTTCATTTCCCTTATCTTTCCCTTCTTGTGAGAAAAAGAAAAAAAACTACTTTCTTTTTCACAAACCAAACGAATTTGAAAGTCGATCAAGATCAACTCCTTCTACCCATCAGAAATGAATAAAAAGAAAGAAAAAATTATGAATTTATGATGATTCTAAATTCATATCCCAAATGACATACTTAAGTTAGCGCACTTCGAAAAGAGTGACCCAACAAAAGTATGACAAAAGTATGTATGTCGATCACGAAAGCTGAAACAATATGCATGCACGCATATAACCCTAAGGGCATGAACAAAAACCCTAGACTAATATAGTATGAGTGTCAATATAAGGTCTTATAAATTGCAACGCATGCAATCCAAAATTTATACTAGACCCTCTATGGTGCTAGCTAGAACGTACCCGAAACTGAGTCTAAATTCTATAATTCAAGTATGCTTGGGAGTGGGAGTTGGGACGAGTTTCTTCCTCAAGTTCCTCAAGTTAATCGTGGCAATTCGATCAGGCTAGCTTTTTGGACCGTCTTATCTTTCATTTAGTACTTCAGGCGCTTCTATATATAGTTCTATGTTGAGATCCATTTCATTTAGTACACCAGATATAGGAAAAGGAAATTGTTGTTTCTGCGTTGAGATCCATTTTTCTAAAAATGTCCAGGTAGGAAGCAAGCACTAATATGATGATCCATGCATGCATGTCTTCATCACTTTTTGTGAACCTGATACTGCAACGGAGAACAAGTTAAATTACTTGGCTATTAGTTATTTTCTATTTTTATGACTAGTACTGGTTCTTCTATATATTGCTCTAATAATTGACAAAACATGGAAAATGTTAAGATAGGCAGCCAATGAGCTCTTGAGAGAGGGTATAGCTAGGTTGGGCATCAAAGATCTAAATAAACTGCAAGCTCCTTTCAAAGCCTAAACAACAGTCTGAAAATAAGACAACAAGAATATAGATACCTAAATTAGGTTAAAGGTCATCTCAAGAGGCAACAAGCAGAACCCTATTTAACAAAAGATAAAATAAAATGTAGGCACTACCAGAAGAAAGACTTTAGCCGACGAAAAAAAAAAACCAGGCCGACGAAGCATTTTTTCGTCGGCTAAAGTCCACTTTAGCCGATGAAAAAATGCTTCGTCGGCTAAGTTAAATTTTCGTCGGCTATGAAGTCCACTTTAGCTGATGAAAAAAAGCTTTTGTCGGCTGAAGAATTTATTTCGTTGGCTAAAGTTCACAAACTATGGCCGACGAAATATTTAAAAGTTAGCCGACGAAATTAATAGTCGTCGGCTAAAATGCTTTATATTTGCGGATCTGGGCAGCAGCAGCTCATCTGAAAAAAAAACGGGAGAAGAAAAAAGGGGAGAAAAAGTTTGGGTGTTGTCGAAATCTGTCCATAATCAGTTTGTGGAGCCATATATAGGTACGTATATGTATATATATGTTGATTAATTGAGTTTTATTTGAGTTGATCTATTTTAAGTGTGATTAATTGAGTTTATTGATTTTGATTGTGATTGAATTGATTAATTTTGAGTACGTTGGATGTATATATATATATATATATATATATATATATGTGTGTGTGTTGATCGATTTGGTTGATGATTTGAATTGATAATATATATGAATTAATTTGTTGTTAATAAATAGTAGATATATATGTTAATATTAATTTATAATATTATTGTGTTGATATGGTATGAAGTTGTTGATGATATATATGAGTTCATGATGATTTTGTGATGATGTTGATATATGATTTTGATTGTGATCGAGTTAATTGATTAATTTTGAGTACGTATGTTGGATGTATATATATACATATATGTTGATCGATTTGGTTGATGATTTGATATAATATATATAAAGTTGTTTATAATTAAGTAGTAGATATATATATATATATATGTTAAGTAATTTATAATATTGTGTTGATGGTATATACCACAATGATGATTTTGTGATGATGTAGATATATATATGTATAATATTGTTCTGTAATTATTAAGTATATATATATATGTGTGTGTGTTAATTAATTTGTTATTAATTAGTTGTAGTACGTAGAATATATACTAAATGAACTGAGATTTTATATTTTATTAATAATTAGCTAGCAGCGTTATAAATATATATATATATATATATATATATATATATATATTTTGTTATATTTTCAGGATATGGATAAGAGTTGGATTTCGCTTCCAAAATGGGACAAAAGATACGGTGTAGGAGTTATGAGTTTTATAGAATATGCGCTGGCTAATGCTAACGGGAATACAATTTTCTATTGCCCATGCATGAAATGTCAGTGTCGCAGCGATATGCATCGATTTTCCATTGACAAAGTATGGCAGCACCTGAGGAGTAACGGGTTTTGGGAGAAGTACAGATATTGATTATATCACGGTGAAACATCATCAGGGGGTCCGCATGATCATGGCCAATTTTCTGAGACGGGCAGTGCTAGTACATCCAACGATCCAACAATGGCATTCATCAACGACATGTTTCCTTATGAGAGCGGTGTATGCGCTCAAAGACAGTATATGCCTGACCCGGTGCAGCCCTTCCCTAGAGCTGTGAACACTGCTGGTATTGAAAAGTACAACAAACTGCTTGCTTTCCAACAGACCCCTGTGTACCCGGCCCGGTTGTCAGAAGACCGTTCTTGAAAGTGTGATGGACGTAATGAAGATTAAAGTTGAGACAAAATCGACCATGAAGGCTGTTGATGAGTATCTACAGTACACTGCTTCGATGCTGCCCAACGGTCATCGTCTTCCTACCACTCATCGGAAGGTCCGATGTATCCTGAAAGATCTTGGGCTTTCCTACATCAAAATCCATGCATGCAGATATGACTGGGTTCTATTTTGGGGTAAAGATCCAGAAGGGAATGACCTTGATGGCCTTGACGCATGTCCGGTATGTCACACTGACAGATATAAGCTGACTCCTGCAGGCAACAGGAAACCTGTAAAGGTACTTCGGTATTTCCCTTTGACGGATAGGTTGGAGCGGTTGTACATGTCTTCACACACGGCCGAAGCAATGAGATGGCACGCTGATAGGGAATTGCATGACGAAGATACCCTTATACACCCTGCTGACGGGGAGGCTTGGAAGCATATAGACAAGGAGTTTCCTCATTTTGCGTCAGAGGTCCGAAATGTGAGGCTCGGGCTCTCATCCGACGGGTTCAACCCTTTTGGCAACATGAGTCTTCAATACAGTATATGACCGGTGATTTTGGTACCATACAACCTTCCCCCATGGATGTGCATGAAGAAGGAATACAATATGTTGAGTTTGTTGATTCTGTGGCCCGGTTATCCAGGGAAGTGTCTCGATGTGTATTTGAGACATTTGATTGAAGAGCTTAAATTTTTGTGGGACGTTGGTCATCTCACTAATGACAAGTACACGCACGAGATGTTCCAGATGCATGTCATGGTTGTTGGTACCATCAGTGATTTTCCTGCCCGTGGGATGTTGTCGGGCAACGTTGTTAGGGGATACAAGGCTTGTCCAGAGTGCCTTAGCGATGAGGGGAGCAGCAGTCATTGCAACAAGATATGAATATTGGGTCACTGTGCTTTCCTTCCATATGATCACAAATGGCGGTTTGATGACAAGGCATTTGATGGGACCGTAGAACACGGTGTGCCTCCTAGAAGATGGACAGGGGAAGAAATTTTAGCAGTGCTTAATGAGTACGATTTTGGGCAGCAATCATCCCAACATTGTGGCGGCAATACCTGAAAGACCCGACAGGTACAAATTCTGGACACATAACAGCATATTCTGGGAACTCCCATACTGGAGTAAGTTGTTGACCAGGCACTACCTGGATGTGATGCACATAGAAAAGAATGTGTGCGACAGTGTGGTGGGCACAGTGCTGAACTTGGAGGAGAAGACGAAAGACGGTCCTAAGGCACACATTGATCTAAAAAAATGCGTAATAAGAAGACATTTGTGGTTGAAAGAAGGGAAGAAAAAAATGTCTCAAACTCCTTACACCGTGAAGCCTGACCAGAAGAACCTAATTTTCAGGTGGATGAGTTGTGTGAAGTATCCTTTAGGCCATGCAGGAAATATAGACCGGTGTGTGAACTTCCGGGACAATAAGAAGTACGGGTTGAAGAGTCATGACTGTCATATCCTGCTACAACGTCTCTTCCCTGTTTTCATTCGACCGTTCCGTCCCCGTCAGGTGGTGGAGCCGTTGGTAGCGTTGGCAAGATTTTTCCAGAAGTTATGCACACGGGAAGTGTCTCGATGTGACCTCCGGAAAATGCAAGAGAACATCATTTATATCATGTGTAAATTAATTCTGACACCGAAGAAGACTCATCGGATGATTCCGATTACGAGCCTTAGTTTTAATGTATGATTCCGATAAATTTGTATACTTTTTCAAAGACCTTTTCCTTTATAGTTTACACATGTTGAATTCATATTTCAGTTATTTTATATGAATTTTGGTGATACATGATGAACAAGTTTTTTTTAATGTATGGTTTACTAATATCGTCTGTTTTTTAATGTATTTTTTTTACTTTAGCCGACGAAATATACTATAATTCGTCGGCTAATATGGTTTTTGCCGACGAATTACCTAATATTTTGTCGGCTATTCCGATATTTTTAATTTTTTAATTACATACTATAGCTGACGAAAAAAGCCTTAATTCGTCGGCCATAGATGTTTTAGCCGACGAAAAAGCCTTAATTTCGTCGGCCATAGATATTTTTTATTTTTTTTATTACACACTTTAGCCGACGAAATACACTGTCATTCGTCGGCTAAGATGGTTTTTGCCGACGAATAACCTAATATTTCGTCGACTATAGTTATTTTTTAATTTTTTAATTACATACTATAGCCGACGAATACGTTAGGGTATTCGTCGGCTAAACCCTAAATTTTTTCTATTACCTACTATAGCCCTATGTTTGGTGGTTATTTTACGTAAAATTTTTATATGACTTGTTGCGTGTCATCGGTTTAAAACTATTTTCAGTTGGAGGTCCGGTCAAAATACGTAATTTAGACGGTCGAACGACCTTTTCCGTGCGTTTAGGGGTTTGACTTACGAGATTGACCGTCCGGATCGAGCCCTTATTCTTTTTGGATCAAGTTGAATTTTTTCCCATACATGTATTTTATCATGATGGTCAGATCTGACGGCCGGATTTGTGTTTCTCAAGTTTGATCATCACAATCACAACATGCGTACTAATGTTGTATAACTTGTTTACTAAGTAATATGTAAATGTTCCATTTCAAAAACAAACTATACGTAGAACCTTCAAACATAAAAAAGTCGTGAAATAAGACATGACCAGAATGATGAAATACGTCTACGGTTGAAAAATCACGGTATTCCGGTCATGTCTCGGTGCCGATAGTTGCGGTCAATGCAATTTTCAATTCTTTCTCCCTATGGGTAGCCCTATGTTCGGTGGTTATTTTGCGTAAAATTTTTATACGACTTGTTGCGTGTCATTGGTTTAAAACTATTTTCCATTGGAGGTCCGCCAAAATACGTAATTTAGACGGTCGAACGACCTTTTTCGTGCGTTTAGGGGTTTGACTTACGAGATTGACCGTCCGGATCGAGCCCTTATTCTTTTCGGATCAAGTTGAATTTTTTCCCATACATGTATTTTATCATGATGGTCAGATCTGACAGCCGGATTTGTGTTTCTCAAGTTTGATCATTACAATCACAACATGCCAAATGTATAAAGGTTTAGCCGACGAGTTTCAAAGGTTTAGCCGACAAGTTTCAAAGGTTTAGCCGACGAGTTTCAAAGGTTTAGCCGATGAATTTATAAAGTTTATCCGACGAATTTCGAAGTTTTAGCTGACGAGTTTAAAAGGTTTAGCGACGAATTGGTGTATAGCCGACGAAATTTTTATCTTTAGCCGACGAACAAATTATTTCGTCGGCTAAAGTCTTCGGGTTTAACTGCGAAACCCTAGCCTCCTCCCTGCCTCCCGATCTCCTCCCTCCTCCCTCCCTCCTCCCTGCCTCCCGGTCTACTCCCTCCGGTCTCCTCCCTCCTCCCCCGATCTCCCGGTCTCCAAGGTTTAATTTGTGTTAATTTAATTTATGTTAATTTATTTTTTGTTAATTTAATTTGTGTTAATTTAATTTGTGTTAATTTAATTTCTGTTAATTTAATTTCTGTTACTTTAATTTGTGTTAATTAAATTTATGTTAATTTAATTATGTGTTAATTTAATTATGTTAGTTTATGTGTTTATTTTTGAATATATGTGTTAATTTATTTTTGATTTCGAATTTAGTTTTATGATATGTTAGTTAATTTATGATTATGTTGATATATATAATATTGTTATGTAATTATTAATTAAGTATATCTATATATATTGGTATGAAGTTATTTTTGATTTCGAATTTACTTTTATGCTATGTTAATTAAGTATATCTATATATATTGTTATGTAATTATTAATTATGTATATCTATTTATTGAATAAGTATAATTTTAAACATGTACAATTTTTTATAAAATAAAGACAAAATAATCTAAAGCCTTAGATTAATATTTTAAATAGGATGAGCGGCTTTTTTCGACCGAAGAAGAGTTTGAAGGGCCAAAGGTCCGAATCGTCTGAGGGAATCTCTAGCAACCCTCAAACGACGTTTCAGGGCCAGATGACAGCTAGGCGTGCGAGTCTTCTGGAGACGGCGCCGGAGGTGCCCCTTTCATCGAGGCAGACGGCCGTCCCTCGTTCCCCGAGGCCCTTGTGGCCTCAGACCCAGACGGAGGTGTCTGCACCTCGTATGCCCGAGATACACCGGGCGCCCACTCCGGGTCCTACTTCTTCAGATAGTGGGTCATCTGGGGTACAGATGCCGCCGCCTCATCTGTTCCTTCCGCTGATGATACCGGCGTTACCTGTAGTCGATGGCTCAGGGACGCCGATTTATCCACTGCCCCCGCCAGTGGCTCCATCAGCGGCGTACCGGTTTGTGCCTTTTGATATCCCTCTTATTTCTGCGAGGGTATCATCATCGGCGACAGAGCCGGAATCCGTCGCGAGCTCCAGGTAATCAGTGATGCATGATTACTTTTAAAGGGTCATATATATTTTAATAATCAATTTGGCCGAATCATGTGATAGACACAAAGAAGAAGAGAGGCCCCGTCACAGGGAAGGCCCTCGAGAAGATGGTGGGTACCGTGGGGAGGATCGTCATCGATACTGACGGGGATGGCCACGTAGTATCCGGCTGGAAGTCGAGGACGTACTCCGGCCGCGTGGGAGCTCTCATTAGGGATAGAGTCCCTATGTTGTGGTCCGACTGGGGCGAGGTCCCGTAGGAGGTTAAGGACATGGTCCACAACGCGATGTCGGTGAGTTTACAAAATAATATTATGTATTAAATTGTTGATTTCTCGAAAAGCTAAACTAATAAACGGTTAAATGCAGGTGTGGTTTGAGGTTCCTGAGCACCTGAGGGACAGCTGGGCCGACGTTGTGCATGGGGGAAGGTACGTTGGGAAGTTAATGAAAAACAAAATTGTATGTGATATTAATAATATTTCTAATATTTGTGTTGTATCTGTAGGTACAATGAGTGGAAGAACGAGTTGCGGACCCATTGGACTACGCACGGGAACGCACATTCTGGTACCCCTGCTGAGTTTCAGTACAGGGAGTACGAGTGGCGTTGGCTTCTGACATCAGAATTCAACAACCCTCGTAAACATGTATTTAAATAAATTAGTTAGTTAATTTAAAAATAAGTACGTGCGTTTTAAAATATTTTACTAATAGTTTACTTTTTTCTTTGAAGGCGGTTTCCCGGGTGAACACTCAGAACCGGCAATGCAACACAAGGAACCATCATGGACGAGGCGGCCAAGGAACATCCAGAAGTCAACCCGTACGTCTATACGTATGAGAAGGCATATCCTAACTCCCAGGAGGATATTGTAAGTCACCTTACGTTTTTAAATTTTTAAATTTATGTAAAAATTTTAATTAATAATTTTTTTCCTATCCATATAGCAAGGATGAGGGAGGCTAGTGACGAGGTCATGAGTACCGTAGTGAGGGAGACATGGCCGGACACGCAGGAGGAAGAGATGTCTGAAGCCATGTCCCGGATCGACACTTCGGATCCGACGATTGGGGCGAGGATCATGGGCACAGCCTTCCCACCGAGAGCAAACAACTTCTACTGCCGAGGTCTAGGAAAGAGAGGCGAGGGGGTCCTGAAGACGACTCCAGGATTTCAACAAAAGGCAGCCTCGACCAGCAACAGGACCACATCCACGATCAACAGGACGACTCAGTTAGAGTCGGAAGTTCAGAGAATACGAGAACATCAAGCTGCTCAGGCTGCCTATATTGCCTCGCAGGCAGCCTTTAATGCCGCGCAGACAGCCTATGCTGCCGAGATACATGCCATCCAGCAGGCCCAGCAGCAGCAGATGTTCCAGTACATGCAGGACTTTGCAGCTGCCCAGATTCAGGGACTTTCGCCTCCGCCCATGACGCTACCCCAGCCGCCGCAACCTCCGCAGCAGCCCCCAGAAGAGGACCTTAATTTAGACGATATAGAATTTAGGTAGTTGATATATACTTTTATGTGTTTGATACTTTTATGTAATTGATACTTTTATGTAATTGATATATAATTTTATGTGTTTGTTGTTGGTTATATGGAATTGTTTTGGTGTATTTTGCAGCTTGCTTGGAATGGTAATTCAGAAATTTCGGGAGTTTTTTTTTACTGGAATGGACTTATAGCCGACGAAAAAAGCCTTAATTCGTCGGCTAAAGTTTTTTATTTTTTTTAAAATAAGTTTTAGCCGACGAAATATGCTTTAATTCGTCGGCTAAATCCCTATAAAACCGACGAAATACACTATATTTCGTCGGCCATAGGTGTTTTATATTTTTTTATTACAACCTTTAGCCGACGAATATTTTAAATTATTCGTCGGCTAAAGTGTGGAAGATAACCGACGACACAAAATGTTGTCTGCTAAGGTATGGACTATAGCCGACAAAATATTCGTCGGTTATAGTCCAAACTTTAGCCGACGACATTATTTCGTCGGCTAAAGTATGAACTATAGCAGACGACATTATTTCGTCGGCTAAAGTATGACTATAGCCGACGACATTATTTCGTCGGCTAAAGTTTGGACTATAGCAGACGACATTATTTCGTCGACTATAGTCATACTTTAGCCGACGAAATTTTTTAACAGGCCGATGAATTTTTCGTCAGCTAAAGTACTTGTCCTGGTAGTGAGGACTCTTTTGTGGCTCCCATAAATGATATATCAAAACAAAAACAAAAAACATAGAGCAAATAACATATATGCAATGAGAATCCAACTCACGCCAATTTATCTATATACTAAAAGATAGTTAACTGTTTATAAGCAAGTGAACAATGATTTTGTGAACAATGATTTTGAGTGTTGTAAGTGAACAATGATATATTTATGTGCTCACCATTTTGCCCTTATTATTTTTAGAAAACCACAATATTGTTATTAACTATATATATATATATATAATCAGTACGATTTTCATCGTGCAGGATCAAGAACGATTTGGGCACCGATATTGGCACCGTGAACACTGTGCATACTTTTTTACCATGTTGATGGGCTGCGTAATTCTGTATTTACCTTTCGTTTCAACTCTAGGTATAAATTTTATTTTTTTCCGTCGCTTCTCGCTCTCTCTCGCCCAACATTTCTCCCTCTTTCTCACTCTCTAAACTATTCTTGAAATAGCTCCAACATTTCTCACAAAGTAGAAGAGTTTAAATGTATTAATATATTACCATGATAATTATGTGTGATGCTATTAACACATCCTATATATAGTGAGAACCAATCATCAATTAAATTCAAGTGACAAGTTTGTAAATAAAATAAAAATATATAGATAAGAAGATAGATAGGGTGTGTTAATAGCAAAAATGAGTGTGTTAATAGCAATATATTTTATTTTATTACCCTCTGTTTCACGGAACTATTTCTGTCATTTTATCTTCTGCTTTATATACGTACAAATCAAAACAATTGAAACATTTATATTTTTGGTAGAATTATATAACACAAAATTAGATGTTTTGCTATATATAGAAATGTTGTTTTTGTGATAACTCTTATACATATGTGAAATATGTATAATGTAGATATTATACCGTGCCAAGACGCGGGTATCAACTCTAGTGTGTGTGTGTATATATATATGAGAAGTTCATTTGCCAATGTTCTTGTTGTTAAGGCTTCTTTATGTTTATATACAGTTCACTCTGAAGTATGTGGAGGCTCTAGCGGTTCCATTGCTCACGTAACACAACATCATCGGAAATGTTTTTTTTTTTTTGCTCGAAGAATGCAAGTGACGCAAGACTTATTAGTTGATTTCAACTTCTAATAATATCTGTTTTTTAAAAAAAAAAAACAATCACATAATAAATTATTCAATGTGTTTGGGGATATGCTTGGTATTTTGTGCAATTAGACCATTTTGTCAAATATCTAAATCAGGTTTTCATTTTGTGGAATGGATTTTTTGTACCAAGATGCACTTAAAATCTAATGAAGACTAAAGATTCTAAATTCATTCTTTTCATTTTCATTTTTGATCCAATCAAATTAAGTGCATATAATAAAAGTACCACTTATTCGAAGTCCTCACCTCCTGTATTGGAAATATTTATGATTATTTTTTATTTTTATTTTATTAATAATATTAAAATATATACATAATAATACAACATAAATAACTAAATTAAAATATTTTATATTATTTACTCAATTCACTCCCACCTTACCACGCGCACAAGAATTGAGAATTGAGATATCAAAAACAAAACGCACCATAAGTATTATCGAACCCATTAAACTCTTCTCCATATTCCAAACTTCCCAGCACTCGTTATTTCCACTCTCTCTCTCTCTCTCTCTCTCTCTCTCTCTCTCTCTCTCTCTCTCTCTCTCTCTCTCTCTCTTTGTTCCAAACTGCAAAATCTCTACTTGAAATCATGGCTGCTTTTTCCAATTCGCTGACATCTCCCCACCTATCTTCTGGTAAATCTCCCTCTTGATTTATCTCAAACTGCCTTATTTGATTCTTTCCTCTTCTTAGTCAATCTTTTTCTTGTTTTAAGTTCTTCAGAATCAATGTGCTTTGTTGCTATTATTTAGGAACTTCAGTTGATGAAATGCCAAAGATTGTTAATTGGGTTATCAAAGATTGCATCTTGAATTAGTCTATTCATATGGGTAGCCCTCACATTGATTCCCAGTTGAGTTTAGGGTTTGGTGTCCCACTTTCTATGTGCTACAATGGAGTTTCATGTAATTAGTCATATTCTTTAGCACTAAAATTTGGAATAATGTAACCATTTTATTTTAATGTTGCACTAGGATCTTCTCTGAAGCAATCGCAACAATGTCTCGGGCTTACAAACTTGTCACTCAATTCAAACCATGCCGGTAAAGTCCAACTTTCAAGCTCCAAGAGGTCCTTCGCTGTTCAAGCCTCATATAGGTATTCTGTTTGTCCTTCTTTGCTGATCCTTACGCATTCTACGCCTTGTTTATGATTACCGCATGCTAGTAGACTAAATTGTAGCTACTGGTTTAATTGCTTTAAGTTTGAGTTGCGCAGTTGGTTTGGGATTTTGGGTTACTGGACATACTAATATAAAAACTTGACAGTCTTGTTTATCATAAGTCCAACTATTGGATTAGTAATAGATATAAATTGGGGAGTTACTGGGAGAGTAAAATTGACTTGCAGCAAGACTGTAGGATGTTTGGTTGCAAATCTGTAATATCTGTTGTCCCCTTTCCTGCTTGTTCCTCTTAAAATGTCCTTGCTACCATTCAAAGCATTTAAATATGGATAATGATCACTGGAGTTTTCATATGCTTATGACGGCAGTAATGTAACAATCACTTTTCACAACAAATTTCTTACTTGTCATGCTTTTTGTAATTTACAGTATGTCTGAGGGGCAATAATGAGTCCAATTTATTATGTATCATTCTGCCTTCCTCAATTGCACAAAATTTGTTTGAACTTTTGGTTTATTACGGTACTAATACTATTTATGTGTTTGAGGTGTCGGTTAGCAGCAATGTTTTGATTTTGCAATATTAGGATATGCACACGGTGCTATAATGTCAGTCTCTGCTTGTGTAATTACAGTGATGGTGGAAGATCAAACAGTGGAAGCATCTTTATCAGTGGCTTTGTTTTGGGAGGACTTATAGTTGGCACTCTGGGTTGTGTATATGCTCCTCAGGTTGTCATTTTCAACAAGTACATTTCTTTTTCCTGCAAATGCTTGTATAATTATTATTTTTCATATGCATTTATATGCTATTCACTGCTGTAGATAGGGAATTGAGGTCTTTTGGGTTCAACCACTATAGATAGATGATAACACGCTGTATACTGTCAAGCCCCTCAACTGAAATGCATGTTATTCATTACATACTCTTGGTGTTCCTTATCAGGTTTAAGATTTCTACCAATTCATTACAATGAGTTCTGTTTACCTATTCCATAAATTTCTTGCTCAATTGTTCTCAACTGCCCTAGGATTTAAATCCAACAGTGGATAACAGAGGTAAATAAGTTAATTTCTGATATCTTATTATTCTCCACCATGTGATTTAGATCCAATGACAGTTGAGCATGACTGAGAGCATAAAATTCATTGAATAGGTGAACAGAACTATTGTTACAATATAACAGACAACAAATTTAACTTTTGACAGCTTAATGTTTTGTATTTGTACTATGGTCCCCCTTAGTGTGCTAGTAGTTAACTCCCAAAGTTTTTATTAGCTGCTAAATATCAGCAAGTTGCTTTCTTATCTGTGATTTGCATCTCTGATGAGATGAAATTGAATTCTACATGTGTGTTCTGGCTATTATAAACTGTATTCTTTGCTATAGTAATAATTGATTTATTGTATGCAATTAATCTACGTAGCTTATTTTGGTCCAGTATCTTTATACATCTTTCTCAGCGATATTGCTTGAGAAGCAGCTGTCATACATGCTGCTTAGGCAGTGGAATGAACAACGTACTGCTTCTCTTGGAAAACCATGAAGTATGCCAGAGCATAATGAAAAGCAAAGCCAGAGCCGTGCTTTTCTTGTCATCTAGATATCACACAATAACCAATTAACTTTAGCGTAATATAATAGAAGATTCCATAGTCTATGGTGCCCGATATCTAAATTCTATTTTTTCTGCACTAAGATGAAAATGGCTTGGACTGTTGATAAATCGCAAGCAACTTGTTGCATACATTACAGCTGGTCTTGTACAAGTGAGATAAATCACATTTTCTATTAAACTCATGTTTCTGCAATATTTATGTAATATGTCATTCACCACTAGGTGAGTGTTCTAGGCAACCAATCATATTCCAAAGTTCTTGACTTTGGTATACTTCTTCTAGCAAATAAAGACAGTCTCACTGGTTTGGCTGTATTTTCTTCTTTTCTTTTTCATTTCTCTGTTTGATCCTTTCTTACGGGAAACAAACGTTTCTACATGTCAGCCTCCAATTTCGGCAGATTGGTCCCTTCTTTCTCTACCCAAAAGTGACATAGTTAAGTTTCTGAAAATCATTTTTCCTCTTATTTACAACCCTTGTAGATAGGATTACAAGGCTTTATAAAAGAACTTTAAATCTTCCTAGACATTAATCCGTGGTGTTCACTATCAGTGTCTTCATTTTCCGGCCCAGCTCTCATTATTCTTAACTCCCATTTTAATTTTGACAGCACATCAGTTGATTGTTATAAATTGTTCAATGTTTGTATGTCCTGGCTATGAGTTTCAGTTTTAAATGTATGTATATCTTCACAGTGTACTCAAAATGTTGGAATTGTTCATGCTGTGTTATCTTTGTGGCTATGAATTCAGTTTTTTTTTTTTTTTGTTTTTTTTTTTTGTTATCATTTTTTGTCCTCATGCACTAAACCAATGAAAACTTTCTCACTCAATGAAAATACAACAGATTAGTAAGACACTCGCTGGAGCTGACCGAAAGGAATTAATGAGAAAGCTTCCCAATTTCTTATATGATGAAGAGAAAGAAGTGGAGGTGAGAAGTCGCCCTTCCCTGTTTGACCTTATCTTTCCATTATCACTTGCAACGATGTTTGAACTGGCCTTTGCTGTTTGCTTTTCTATATGTTGTTCACTAGTTCTTGGAGTTGCTGAAAATGCATTCTATTTTGGCAAAGTGATGTTTCAGTTTCTATCCACTCTTTTAACAACAATTATGTGCCAAATGGTCCAAATCTTACGTTAATATTGGATATAGTGAGGCTGTCATGTTTCTACTCCCACAGTGCTTTCCTTTTCTAAGTCACATTATGTATGTTTCTCCTTCACAGAAAACACGAAAAATACTGGCTGAGAAGATTGCGCAGCTGAACTCAGCTATTGATGGTGTCTCTGGTCAGCTCCGAACCAAAGAGGACCCTGATGAAGTACATGTGAACGGAGATGAAGTTGAAGCTGCCATATGAGATTACACTGATAGATTTTTTTTTCTCCTCAATAATAAGGGTAGTAATAAGGGTAGTTGTCTTCTTTCAATTTGAGTGACCTTACTTTGGTGGATGTAATTGTACCTCTAATATTTGGGCAACATTAAATACCGTATTTCTTTAAGCTGCAGTGTAGCCTATAACAGATGTCACAGATCTGTCATGATATATAGGTATGAATAGTCTACTTTTTCCTTTCTAGAAAATTAATTCTTAGCCCAAGTTATAAAACATTGAACAGGTGCGACTCAAGTGAATCTGTGCTCAGTTCAATGTCAGGCTCGGTACTTTGTGGTGGAGCTGCTTCAAGTTTGAGAATTAAACATGTTGTCTGCGTCATTGAGTTGAAGCAGTTTGCACCATCCACCATGTTTTCATGTGAGCCAGCAATCTCTGCTTATGCAAAACCTCTTGGATTTGGATTGGATAGGTTACCACTGATTATGTGACACTGTCTTTGTAACCTCTTTTTGTAATTTGACATCCCCATTTGGAAGGACATTCCAGGAAAGAAGTTTGAGGAATTATCTGTGGTTCATATTTTCAAACCCCATACAGAACATGATCTTATCTCATATATCTACTTCCTATACTATGCTAACCACAGGTTCCTATAATTCAACAGCCACCATAACTTTAAAATGGTAACGTTGAAGATTAAAGATCCAAATTGTAACTATATAGCATCCAAGTCACTCATCAAGCTTTAGCTGCAAACCATGGCCTCCCACGCAGCTCTAGCTTCTACAAGAATCCCAGCCAACACCAGGCTTCCCTCCAAGACTTCCCACTCTTATCCCACTCAATGCTTCTCCAAGGTGTCACTCTCTTGCTCTCTCTGTGTCTTCAACATGGCTACTTCTTTTGGCTTGGTTTATATGTATGATGGCATAGCTTTGTTGCACTATATATAAGAACGTCTTTTCTTTTTGGTTCTGCAGAGGCTGGAAGTTGCTGAATTCTCTGGCTTGAGATCCAGTTCATGTTTGACCTACGCAAGCAATGGTAGGGAGGCATCATTCTTTGATGCTGTGGCTGCTCAACTTACTCCCCAGGTACATCGCTAGTCCATTAGCCGATATATGCAAATATGCAATGTATGCTTGTATTCATCTACGAAATAGGATCAAATTTAACATTTACTTTAGGAAGTCTGCTATTATGATGATTCTAAATTAGCGGATATTTTGAAGCTTCAACTGAGCAGTTAGATAAAAGAGTAGCATTAGCAAGGCAGTAAACAAAAGCTTAACTTGTATTCTTTGAACTTAATTAGCTTTTACTTTGAAGAAGGTGCACACTTGTGCTCCAAGTTCTGTAGGGTGGACTTTCTTCTATATTAGTGATGGCTCCAAAAAAAATTATTTTCTACCAGACTTCAGGATCGGCTCCTGTTAAGGGAGAAACAGTGGCCAAATTGAAGGTGGCAATCAACGGATTTGGACGTATTGGAAGAAACTTTCTCCGGTGCTGGCATGGCAGGAAGGACTCACCCCTTGAGGTCATTGTTGTCAATGACAGTGGTGGTGTCAAGAATGTAAGTAAGAGTACGAATGTAGTTAAGATGGTTTGATATCTGAGTAGTAAAATTAATTACCGTTATTACCGAGTAATCTCAAATGCAGGCTTCCCACTTGCTGAAATATGATTCTATGCTGGGTACTTTCAAAGCAGATATAAAAATAGTGGACAACGAAACTATCAGTGTTGATGGTAAGCCTATCAAGGTTGTATCTAACAGAGATCCCCTGAAGCTTCCGTGGGCTGAGATGGGCATTGACATCGTTATTGAGGTAAACGACCACTATACTTGATCACTACAAAGAAAATATAAAATAGGAATGTTTCGATGGTATTGAACAATATAGTACCTTATAGTATATTTGCATAACCTATAGGGAACAGGAGTATTTGTTGATGGCCCTGGTGCTGGTAAACACATCCAAGCTGGTGCTAAGAAAGTTATCATTACTGCTCCAGCAAAAGGTGCCGATATTCCTACCTATGTTGTAGGAGTGAATGAAAACGATTATGGCCATAGCGTCGCAGACATCGTGAGGTCAGTTTCTCAAGTGGATTAGAAACACATTAAACCAAAATAGTTCTAATGTGTTGCTTGTGTTATTCAACTCATTTTAATTACAAGTACCTTTTATAATGGTAAAAACTTGTCTTTTGTGCCAAACTTTGCTTGCAGCAATGCTTCTTGCACCACAAATTGTCTGGCTCCATTTGTGAAGGTCCTCGATGAAGAATTCGGTAAGCAGACATCTAGAGCAGCATGAATTAATTAATCAAACAAAATGGCGTGTTAGACTTGCCCAGACTACTTTATCAAGACTGATACTTTGTTCTAATGACAACTTGCAGGTATTGTCAAGGGAACCATGACAACTACTCATTCCTACACTGGAGACCAGGTAATGAACGATTCCTTCATTTGTGAAAATCAAGCTTTGAATTGCAACAATTGAATGAACCTGTTGTAACAGCTTGTTTAATCTTGGCATCAATATTTCAGTACAGAGTGGAGAAGATAACATAAGTTATTTATGGCATGGCCTATGTGTGTCTGCAGAGACTGTTGGATGCTTCACACAGGGACTTGAGGAGAGCAAGGGCAGCAGCACTGAACATAGTGCCCACAAGCACCGGTGCAGCTAAGGCTGTATCTCTAGTGCTGCCTCAGCTCAAAGGCAAGCTCAATGGCATTGCCCTCCGTGTGCCAACACCTAACGTGTCAGTAGTAGACCTTGTTATTAATGTTGCGAAGAAGGGCATTACAGCAGAAGATGTCAATGGAGCCTTCAGAAAGGCAGCTGATGGGCCATTGAAGGGCATATTAGCAGTGTGTGATGTTCCTCTTGTGTCTGTAGACTTCAGGTGCACTGATGTTTCTTCCACCATCGACTCTTCCTTGACCATGGTCATGGGTGATGATATGGTCAAGGTTGTGGCCTGGTACGACAACGAATGGGGATACAGGTGAGCTCACTCATTTCTACTAGAAACTATACTGTTGCATTGCACCTTCATCTAGTTCACTATTCACATTGGATACACATTAAATAAGCTATTTGCTCAAGTGAAGTGGCAATGTAAATTGAACCTTGATGTGATGAAGTGGATTGTTTGTTATGTAATTTGCAGCCAAAGGGTTGTGGATTTGGCACATTTGGTTGCAAGCAAGTGGCCAGGGACACCAGTAGAGGGAAGCGGAGACCCGTTGGAGGATTTCTGCAAGGACAACCCTGCTGATGAAGAGTGCAAAGTCTATGAAGCTTAGAATGATGTATATTTTTGGCCAACTGTATAGGAGCCAGGGAAGCAGTATTTGTTATCAGCAAATGCTTATTTTGTTGTAATCACAATTCATCACAACTGAGGCAAATAAATCTGTTATTGATTGGTGAGAATACGGATGTACAATCACAGCCAATACAAACGAACTAGGAGTTGTTTGTCACAAGAACAAATCTCTATCTCGAAATAGGGTTTGGGACCTCCAAATTTACTCACTCGATCTCTTATGCTTTTTTCACTTCCTATCAAATGTTTAAATAGCAAATTTACTCACTAAACTCAAGTTCCTCAAATAACCTCACTACATAATTTATAAGAGAAAAATGAACCATTATCCCTTAATTACAATTTCATTCCTTCATTTAAGATCATAAATCTCTTAAAAATCAATTAAAACAAGGTATTAAATTTTAAAAAATTATTTTTATCAAGAGTGCGGCTATTAAGACCTCTAAATTTGCTCAGTATACCTCTCATGCTCTTTACACCTCTTTTTAATTTTAACTACAAGCATTTGCTCACTAGATCTCATTTCAAATTCCTAAAATAACCTTAAGTATGTTATTCACATATATCTTGATATTTTACTCATTATACCTCTTTTTTATTTTCTAGTCCTCTAATTCTTTTTTTTTTTTTTTTTGCATGCTATCATCAAAGAGAAATTTTGGAAACTAACCACTATTTAGACGCTAAATTGATTTTTGACCTATAATTTAGAGTTGAATGAAAAATAACCTTTTAAGCTGGTGAAAAGACATAGATGTCCTTAATTAACTCAATAATTATTTTAGTCTAACTTCGACGTTATGATCTTCTTGAAGTCTTCAACAATCAGACACTTCAAAACCTACCCTGCAATCCCAGACCTAATTCAATGTAACTATATCCCTTTTTGTTAAAATCATTGAGTCCCTTATCACAACCCTTCTAAGCTTTTTTAGCAATATTTAAATTCTGGGTATGAAATTTTCAAGTGAGAGAGGGAATTATGTATTATTGATGATTATTCAAAAGTTCTTGACCTATATATTTGGATATCTGAGTCATAAAATTATATGGTGGTTTGATTTGAAAATCTTGTATTGTGCAAGGTTGTTTTGGTCGGTCATTTTCCCCCTCTTCAATCAAATGTCTATTATGGTACGTTTCTTGGGGTTGCAAGTTCACCCTTTTGTTCAAAGGCAAGCTTAACCATGTTGCCTACTCTTGAATGCAATGCAATGACCATGTCATTAACTTTGTAACCAACACTATTGCGATTTTCTTCTCAAATAAAAAAAATGTCATTTCAATTCAAAAGCGTTCAATCAAAACTAAAACTAAATAACGAATATGTAAATATATCTGTAACTTTATATAATGTAGGGTATTTATGTCTTTTGATACTTTAAAATGATTAAAAATCAACTATTTTTTAAAATCAATTCAAGACCTCAAAAGTGGTTATTTTTCTAAATTTCTCATCATCTCAAGACCTCTTTCACGACCTCAATTCCTTGAAAATATTCTAACATAAATTAGTTTTTCTTTTTCTATTTTACTTGTGCTAAACAACGATCAAAGATAACAATTGTATACTATGTATGTTCTTTTCCCCCTCTATTTTATGTACATCATGGAATTATTTCAATAGTTATTTAATTTTTCATTATCGATTTGTTTTTGCATATATATTCCTTCACCTTGCATATGTATGCTTTCAACATGTATGATGGTAAAAAATTTATGTCACACGGTCGATATTGTTTATAGTTTTAACTCTAATTAAATATATAATATGTAGTAAAATTTAGAAAATAGTAAATTAGAAAATAAAAATATATAAGGACAATAATAAATAATACATTATCGACTTAGAAAGTCTAGAGAGAATAAATATACTTCTTTTTGTATAATTATTGTCTTTAATAGTCATCACATAAGAGGAGATAATTGTCATTCAATAACTCATAACAAAGGGAGGTCAAGTTTGAGCAAATTTAGAGGTCCCAATAACCGCACTCGGAAGAAAATGTTCTTACATGAATTAATTTTTCTTTTCTTTTTCTATTTTACTTATGCTAAACGACGAGAAATTTTGAACAATGACCTCTTTTAGGTACTCAAAATGATTGTTAACCATGTTTTCTCAAAATAATGAAAATCGACCATACTTATATTTTCTTATTTCTCTAGTACATGCGGTTAATTTATGTCACCTCTTCGTCAATTTGATCACGTCCGACGCACGTGAATCGTTAAATGAAGACAGAACAATTGATTTTCCCCTCTATTTGTATAAAGTTTAAAAACTATCTCTTTATTAGGCACTTTCTGATATCAACTCCCATCGAATTCAACCTTAATCAACTCTACTTGAAGCTTCATTTGTTTGTCACCCCTCTATTCTCACTCGAACGAGTTCTGCACACAGAGGAGAACGAGTACAAAAATGGTCAATGTTAACGATGCGTCACATATTAACAATGACTTGACAAAAATCGATGAAGGCTTCCAACTATGCCACTCCACCAATGATTCTTCAAACATTCATCGGGAACAAGCGTAAACATGCAAACAAAATGGAATTTCTGTATTCTATAACTGAGGAAGTGAAGAAAGGATCGGAAAGAGCTAAATTGTTGCATTTTTGATTCGTATAGTAATTTCTCATTTTGTGTGTGTGTGTGTATAGTTCATATCCAGAGCGAAGCTTCGTTCTGAAATTAAAGTGTGAAGGTCCTTTTTTGGCTCACTTTTTGGTCATGTATCCACATCTCCGCCATTCAGTTTTTAAAACTTAATGTATAGAACACTTCTGCCAAGTTTCATTTAATTTGATAATCATTAAGGTGCCGAATTGTGTGAAATGCATGAACAGACTAAAATCTGTCCAACCAGAACTGTTCGTGTAAATCATAATTGTGAAAGCTCAAACGATCGTCAAATTGGATAAAACTTGGCAGAAGTGATATATACATTAGATTCTAAAAGCTGAACGGCAGAGATGTGGATATGTGACCTAAAAGTGAGCCAAAAAAGGACTTTTACACTTTAATTTCATAGCGAAGCTTCGCTCTGGATATGAACTGTATATATAAATATATATACACACACACACGTGTGTGTTTCGATTTTACCGTACCTACTAGCATGACAAGATTTGTGGTTATTTCCATATGTTGAAGAACAATTGGTGGGGAGAGAATACATGGAAGACTCTCATCTATGCCACTCCACTAATAATTCTTAAAATATTCATCGGGGACAAGCGTAAACATGCAAACAAAATGAAATTCTTGTACTCTATAAGTCTATAACTAAATAAGTGAAGAAAAGATTGGAAAGAGCTAAACTGTTGCATTTTTTATTCGTATAGCAATTTATCAGTTCATATATATAGACATACATGCTTTCTTGGCTAAGGATGTCCTTATTTATTCTTACGGTACGAATTTCCACTTTATACTCTCTTTTCAATCAAATATTTTTCACACACACACACACACACACACATACAAGCTTTCTTGGCTATGGATATCCTTATTTATTCTTACGGTGCGAATTTCCACTTTAGACTCACTTTTCAATCAAATGTTTTTCACATCTCCACTATCTAGTTTTTAGATACTAATGTATAGATTATCTTTATAAAGTTTCAGCTAATTTGATTATCATTAAGACACTCAAATTCGATTAAATCAATAGATGAACATAATTATGTCGAACTTGAACCGTTCATGTTTATAACATAAAAACACAAGTCTGAGTGCCTTAATGATAACCAAATTAGTTGAAACTTTATAAAGATAATCTATACATTAGTATCTAAAGACTAGACAGTGAAGATTTGAAAATTCAATTGAAAAGTGAGTCTAAAGTGGAAATCCGTACCGTAAGAATAAATAAGGACATCTTTACCTGAAAAAGACTATATATATGGTTTTTCAACAATGAGATTTCGATTTTACCGTGCTAAGATTTGCGGTTCTTTCCATGTGTTTAAGAACAATTGGTAGGGGGAGAATGCACTGAAGGCTACCATCTATCCCATTCCACCAACAATTCTTAAAACATGCAAATAAAATGAAATTTATGTATTCTATAATTGAGGAAGTTAAGAAAGGATTGAAAAGAGCTAAACTGTTGCATTTTTGATTCGTATAGCAATTTCTCATTTCGTATGTATATGTTCTTTTGCAGCTGTAATACCCCAGATTTTCATATCAATTTTTCTTGTATTATTTCTAAATTTAATGAAGGATTATTTATGGAAATTATTTTTGGTTTATGCGAAGTTGGCGTTAGGGAGTTTATTTTAGCTTACTCCCCAGCTGGAGCAGCAGCAGATGCACCTATTAGGGCCCCACCTATTAGGTAGGCAACACCCTTGAAGTGTTTCAATTGTGGTGAGTCGGGTCATTTCTCTTCAGCATACATGAAACCCAGGAGGTAGGGATGCTTCACTTGTGAGCAGGCATGTCATTTTGCCAAAGATTGCACCCGACCTCAGGCTGGAGGGCAGGGTATTCAGCAGAGATTGTTACTTCCAACATCAACCAGAGTGTATGTCATTGGTCAGCGTGGTGCAGGAGTGGAAGATACCATTCTTGTGATCTGCTTGCTACAGTTTTGTTTGATACGGGGGTAACCCTTTCCTTCATATCTAGCTCGGTGGTGAGGGCATTAGGCTTGACTCTGACACCACTTTCTAGATCGTTATGTGTTTCTTCGCCTCTCGGTGTCTCTATTGAGTTGGCACTTTGTGTGATGCATGTCCTATAGTGATTTGTGGTAGGGAGTTTCTTGCATCTCTGATTGTGATTCCAGACCACTCCTATGATGTGATTTTGGGAGTAGATTGGCTAAGGCCAAACCATGCTTTGATTGACTGTTTTGATATGGTGGTGTCGTTCCACATTCCTAGACAACCAAGCTTTCACTATCATTGTCATAGGTTGGACATAGCCATGTGAGAAGGAGTGTTAGCATACGTCGAGGCTACAGGTAGTACCGTGGGTATTGCGAACATTGTTGTAGTCTCTAAGTTTAGTTATGTGTTCTAGGAGATTCTGGGGTTACCTCCTAAGAGGGTAGTGGAGTTTTCTATATAGCTGTGGTACCAGGTACTTCACCAGTATCAAAGACTCCTTATCAAATGGGGAGAATTGAACTTCAAGAGTTGAAGATTCAGATAGAGGGTCTCCTCGAGTAGGGATTCATTAGACCTAGCACCTCACCTTGGGGTGCACCAGTGTTATTTGTGAGGAAGAAGGATGATACACTTCGGTTGTATGTGGATTCTAGGGAGCTGAACAAGGTAACCATCAAGAATAGGTATCATTTACCTAGGATTGATGATTTGTTTGATCAGCTTAGAGGTGGTACGGTGTTCTCTAAGATTGAGTAGAGGTCTGGTTATCATCAGTTGAGGGTAAAGAAGGAGGATATTCCGAAGACCGCTTTCAGGACTAGATATGGGCATTCTGAGTTTGTTGTTATGTCTTTTGGTCTGACCAATGCGCATGCTGTATTTATGGATTTGATGAACCACATCTTTAGTCCTTATCTAGATGTGTTTATGGTAGTATTTATGGATGATATTTTGATTTACTCCAAGTCCTTGAAGGATCATGATATGCATCTACGGATTGTACTACAGGTTCTTAGGGAGGCCAAGTTGTATGCTAAGTTCGGGAAGTGTGAGTTTTGGAAGGAAGAGGTCAAGTTCCTTGGTCCTGTGGTGTCAAAGGAGGGGATTTCGGTGGATCCCTCTAAGGTGGAGGCGGTGTTGAATTGGAGTTTTCCAACTACTCCTACGGAGATTCGTAGTTTCCTTGGGTTAGCAGGATACTACATGAGATTTATTGAGGGATTTTCTAGTATTGCCTCTTCCTTGACCAAGTTGACAAAGAAGAATGCTAAGTTTGTGTGGACCGATGAGTGTGAGAAGGCTTTTGAGGAGTTGAAGAATAGGTTAACCATCGCCCCAGTATTGGTCATTCCTATTAGTGGTATAGACTATGTAGTCTATAGTGATGTTTCACATCGAGGATTGGGTTGTGTGTTGATGCAGCTTGGTGGCATTATGGTTTATGGCTCTAGGAAGTTAAAGGTTTATGAGAAGAATTACCCCACTCATGACCTAGAGGTAGCCGCTGTGGTATTTGCCTTGAAGATTTGGAGGCATTACTTGTATGGAGAGAAGTTCGAACTCTTTTCTGATCATAAGAGTTTGAAGTATTTATTCTCACATAATGATTTGAACATGAGGCAAAGGAGGTGGATGGAGCTCCTTAAGGACTATGACTTCACTTTGGAGTATCACCCTGAGAAAGCAAATGTAGTGGCGGACGCATTGAGCAGGAAGCCTAAGGGTATAGTCACCTCTATCATGGTGCAGGAGTGGCTTATGTTGGAGACTGCATCAGAGTTTGATCTTCTGCCATCAGGCAAGGAGCATGGGATCTTCCTTAGAAGCACCTCTATACAACTTACCTTGGTTTCCAGAATCATTCAGGGCCAAGCACATGACGAGTTCTCATGTGCAAGGTTGGTCGGAGTTAATGGTGGACTTGTTGGATGATTGTCCTTCCGAGTGGTCGGTTGGATTTGATGGTGGATTGAGGTTTAGATTGAGATAGTGTGTTCTAGTTAGTATTGATTTCAAAGGGGAGATCCTTTGGGAGGTACATCGATCTCGTTATACGGTGCACCCAAGAAGCACCAAGATGTACAAAGATTTGCGTAGGCAGTTTTGGTGGAATGGGATGAAGAAGGATGTAGCAAAGTATGTGTCTAAGTGCCTCACTTGTCAGCATGTGAAGGCAGAGCATCAGAGGCCTGGAGGTATGTTAAAGCCATTACCTATTCCTTCTTCGAAGTGGGAGCAAATCTCTATAGACTTTGTGACTAGATTGCAAAAGTCAAAGCTTGGACACGATGCTATATGGGTGATTGTGGACCGTCTAACGAAGTTAGCACGCTTCCTTCTTGTGTCGATGATGTACACGGTGGATGCTTTGTGCAAGTTGTATGTGAAGGAAATAGTGAGACTTCATGGAGTGCCTACTTCGATTGTTTTTGATCGAGACCCCCGCTTTACTTCAAAGTTTTGAGGTGGATTTCAGAAAACCATTGGTACAACCTTAGACATGAGTACAACATTTCACCCTCAGACTGATGAGCAGATTGAGCGGGTGAATCAGGTGTTGGAGGATATGCTGAGGGCTTGTGTGATGGACTTCAAGGGAAGTTAGAAGGATCATCTCCAATTGATTGAGTTTGCCTACAACAATAGATATCACTCTAGTATCGGCATGACACCATATGAGGCACTCTATGGAAGGCCGAGTAGATCTCCTATTTGTTGGGAGGAGGTGGGTGATAGTGAGTTGTTAAGTCCTGATATTGTTCAAGAGACGACGAAGAAGATCTCTATTATCCGAGATGGGATCCGAATGGCACAAAGCAGTAAAAAGAGCTATGCCGACTTGAAAAGAAGGCAAGTAGAGTTTGATGTTGGGGATCATGTGTTCTTGAATGTCTCACCTACTAAAGGGGTGGTGAGATTTGGCAAGAAGGGGAAGTTGGCTCCAAGGTATGTAGGGCCTTTTGAGATTTTGGAGAAAGTAGGAGATTTGTCTTATCGGCTTGCCTTACCTCCTATCATGTCTGGGGTACACAATGTGTTTCATTTGTCCTTATTGAGAAAATATATTCTGGATGCGTCACATGTGATTGACTATGGTTCTATCAAGGTGAATGCGGATGCAACCTTTGTTGTTGAACCGGTTCGAATCTTAGATAGGTCAACCAAAAGGCTTTGAAGGAAGGAAGTCAATTTGGTTAAGGTGTGTTGGAGTCACCATGATGAGGGTGATGCATCTTGGGAGTTAGAGTTGGACCTGAGGGCTAAGTACCCCAAGTTGTTTTTGGGTTAGTGTTGTTGAATTTCGGGGCGAAATTCCTTTAAGGGAGGTAGATTGTAATACCCCAGATTTTCATATCAATTTTCCTTGTATTATTTTCAAATTTAATGAAGGATTATTTATGGAAATTATTATTGGTTTATGCGAAGTTGAAGTTCGAGAGTTTATTTTAAGGTACTTGTTTAAGTGGTCAAATGTTGACTTTATTTTTCGTAAGTTATTTGCGAAAACTTCCTTCATGAAAGTTGTAGAGCTTATCAATACGAGTTCGTAGACATATGACACGCATGAAATGAATGTTGTATGAGAAAGTTATGGTTAGAGGAAGTTAGTTTCCGGGTTTGAAAAGTGTATAAGTAGAAAAAATGTGTGGGAGATATTTTTGGAAACCCTATAATTGCAGCAGCCCAGTTCTCAGTCTCTCTTCTCTCTCTTAACCCTCCCACACCCTCTTTCTTCTCCAGTCGTTTTCTTCCTCATCCGGCCACCATTTTGGACACTGCCAGTTCAGTTGGATCCGCACCGACGTCCTTTCCATTTCTGGAGCAGTCACGCTCGCCGTCTTGCCGCCTGGAAGCCACCACGAAGCGGCGGAGCTGCTGATGTTTCACCGGAAAGCCGGCGATTTCGACGCCGATTCCGGCCAAGTTTAGGTGAGTCTTGCTCTCTTCTCTCTCATAAAGATGTTTATACCCCTTTGGTGACTTAGAAATCAAGTTTTAGGGCCGGTTTTGTAGGTTTGGAATTTGATTTCTGGGTTGGTTTTGTGGGGCTTTTTTCAGCCGATCCCTGCCCAATCGGTTGAAAGCTCAGGTACAAAAAGTGTTCCTTATGCTTCAATCTATAAATTTCATGTTATGAGTTTGTCTAAACTAGGAAGTTTTGGGTTGGCATGTGGGGCTCACTCGCCGCCGCCTGTGGTGGCGTGTGGCAGCGTGTCCGGCTTTGTTTTGGCCTTAGTTTTCTATGTTAGCTAGCTCTTGCTGTGGTGAGCTTGTTTAGAGTTAGAATTTCTAAGTTTGGGGCAAGGTTTTCATGTTAGAACCTTAGGTTTAAAAGTTGGAATTGGTGAGGATTGAGTTTAGATTTTGAAGACTAGAGGCAGCCTTATTAGGTTGTTGAGTTCAATGACTTGGGAGAGTTTTCATCTTTTGAGCTAAGGGTTAGTTTAAGGGTATTGTGATACCATATGGTTTTCAGTTACTAAGGTTTTTAATTGTTTAATTTTAGATGATTTGTGAAATTGTGGTTTTCCTTAGCTCTTGTGTTGCAGAAGAACGCATCAGGATTTTTAGGTGAGTAAATCTCACCAAAGGTTCACTTTTGAACCAAATTATATTATGGTCATTTGATGTTGATGTTGAATTTAATATTATGCTACTATTTGTTTTTAAAATATATGAGCTTGATCGCCAACGACTCTTAGGTAAGATAAAATAAGTTTTCCTTATATGATTATTTTGGAGGTTCATGTGATCATAATTTATTTGATTTTTAATAGGTTATTCTTGTGGAATATCTATATTGTTCATATAATTAAATCATTGTGAAAGATATAATTTTATGATGTGAATCATGTGTTGTGGATGAGGATGTGATGATATAATGTAGTGTCATTTAAATAGTCAAACCGGGATCCAAAACTTTAATTGAGTGATTGGTTACGGTTATGATGCAATGATTATTTTATGATTTTTATTGGACAGTTAAACCGGGTTCTAAGCTTTTGACCGGGTGATTGGTTGCGGTTAGGAATAGAGCTCTAGTCCGTCTGTCAGTGTAGGTCATGGGAGATACCTTATGGTATCTGGGACCTATGGGTACACCATTTGTTGTTGTAGGTCATGAGGGGTATTTATAAATATATGAGACTCATGGGTACATGTTATTTGAAAACGTGTTGGATTTATGACTTTAATTATTGATTTAATTGCTCTTGTGAGATAAATGAATGTGAGAAGTGTTGTGTTATTTTTGAGATTACTAATATGGGCTTTATAGCTTATCGGGTTTGTTATTTTACAACCCGATGCACCATTTCTTGGTATAGGGGTTAAACTTGCAGGTGAGGATTAGCAGGGTTGAGGCGGTGGTTTAGTGACAGAGTTTTTTGTTGGGTTTGCTGTACTCTGTACATTTTTATATTTGGGGTAGACTATATTATACTCATGTGAGAGTTTCTATTTTCTTGACTTTCAAGTTTATGTAAACAATGGAATGTAATATTTAACTCAGTGTTAAGTTTTGTGATATTTACATTTCCGCATTGAGTTTAATTCTTTATTAAGTTTGTGGAAAACAGGTTTGAGATTTAATATTTTTAAGATATATCATACCAAAAATTTTGAAATTTATCCTTCATATACTTCTAGACACGGCCGACCATGGGCCAAGACTAGCAAGGCCCAGATCTAGGATCTCCAATTTCAAAGGGCCCTTTTATATAATATCTGATGTAGGCATACAATATAAAGATGAACTAGTTTTATGATAAGTATTTCAACTAACTTCCAAAAGTTCATGGACTGAGTCCCACAAGTTTCAATTTTTGTTTTAGCTTCTTCTTTTTTTTTCATTTGTTTGGTCATTCATTTATTTTTACAGTTTTCATTTCAGATTTTTATTTACTATTTCTTTGTGTTTATATTAAGATTAAGTTGTTTATAGTTTTAATTCATTTCTTTTACACCTTAATTCTTTTGGGTATTTGACATCCTATTTCATTTTTAAATTTTATTTGATACAATTTTTTCCTATCACCTTAATTTAATAAGATTCAGTTTATAATTTCGATCCCTTTATTGTAACGTAGTTCATCAAACTATTTTTCACTTAGAAAAAAGTTATAACTATTTTTTTCATTATTTAATAAATATATATATATAAGAAAGTGAAATCCACATGCCCTAAATTATAATCCACACACCTACTTTTTCTTTTTAATAACTTAAATTTTTTTTTTATGTAAGAATGATTACTAAAAATGGAAAGTGAGTGTGTGGATTACAATTAAGAGTGTGTGGATTTTTGTGACAACCCGAAATTTATATATATATATATATATATATATATATATCTATTTATTTGTCTATTTATATATATTTAGTATGTATCTACTGAAAATATATGTTGTTATTTAAATTTTTTGCTTTGTTTTGTTATAATGATATTGTTAGGAATTTTGTTATTTGATTTAAGTAGTAGATTTTTTTAGCCCAAGACCATTGCCCAATACCCAGTTGAACAAAACTTTGACATAAAACAACTTTAGGAAAAGAGAAATGTTTGTTGTTCAGAATAGCAGAACGACGTCGTCCTCTTCTTCTTCATCTTTCTTTGCTTCACCGTCTTTTGCGTCTCCTCCAACTTCTGCTTCTCCTTCACCGTCTTCTTATTCTTTCTCCCGACAAAATGTTTCCCAATCCGAAACCTTGCCGTCATGAAACCCAGAAACCATCGTAGAAAAGCTTAAACAATAGAAACCGCTTTGGAGAAGTAGCATGTGTCAAGGTGGTGGAGTACAAGTTACCTATTGCGTAACTCTTCAAAGCTAGATTCCTAGTCTAGTACCTAAACAGGTAAGGTTTAGATTAAACAATTCAATTTTGCTTCCTTTGATCTTGTCTTGGATGTCAAGTTCTACCCTTTTTCAGACACTATAAATATGACCGAGTTCTGTAGATTTTTTAGGTTTTCAAAAGTCTTTCCTACTTGGAGAGAGAAATTGGTGTTGTAAGGAATTGGTAGAAGAACTCAAGAGCTTGCTTCAGGTGATCGGCAAAAGTAGGGGGATATGGGGAACCTCTACTCATTTGTATTGTGTGCTTATATGTTTGTTGATATGTTTGTTTTGGAATGATTGTGTATTTGATGGAATTACATGTTTGAAGTATATGTTATCAATCAATGCATCATTCATTAAAGTCATTTGAATGATAAGGGTGGTGAAGGGAATATGAAATCGATCTTTTGCGTAGTTGAGTCCAAACCTCAACAGGAACCATATCTCAGGTATGTTCATGGTTATTGCGCAATTAATATATGAATGATAAAGGTAATTTGGGACTAGAGAAAAGGGAATGGACAAGATGACTAGCAAAAGAGGGCAAGGGATTGATTTTGGTGAAGTTGTTTATATAGTTGAGTATGCTGAGTCACATTCTTGGTAAAATATATGGTATGAGACATTTAGGCTCAGTTTATTCTTCTATGTAGATTAACTGGAGCAGAACATCCATTTATGCATATCATGTGATCATTGTATGGTTATCTTTTGTTTGGAGAGGATTAACTTCTACTGAGCCGCATGTTAAGATCACCCTTTTAAAGTCTTACAGGTTATGAAACAGGAGAACAACGACAATTGGTGATTGAAGTAATTAAAGTTATTTGGAGTTCCTAATGTGTAATCATTATAAGGAAAAAAGTTTTCTTAGAACTTTTGAGTTGTACATATCTTGATTTTGAAATGAAAAATCGGTTTCTTTAAGGTGTCTGTTTTATTTTCTATCATTTAGCTTATTTTTATTTTAGCTCACTCCTCAGGCTTTCAGGAATGAAAAAAAAAAAAATCTAGCCCAAAATCCGGGGCGTGACAAGTTGGTATCAGAGCACAAAGATTAGAAACCCCAGGATCTGTGTAGATTAGTACGTTTAGGAATTTCGTAAAAGTATTAGTGTAGGGTAGTTGGTCTGTATTGGGTTATTACATAGAGTGTAAGATTTCAAAAGTTTTGAACAGCGAGAAGTTGCATTGGAAGTTTGAGTTTTCTTAAAAATAGAGTTGGAAAGAAAATGTCTTATATTTTATTGTCATATTTCTCTTTGATTTAAAAAAAAAATATTGCTATTCATTTTTGCCAAGATCAGATTTCTACTTGGTGTTTGATGATTTTACGAATACTATTAGAAACTCATTTTCAAAAAAAGATGTGCGATGCTCAGGTTGGATGGCATTACATGGAGAGATACAATCTACTTTGTGTTGATTGACACTATCCAAATGCAACCACTTTGGCTCAACATCCTATTGCGGGAAAAGGATGAAGGGTCGATGAAGATCTTAGCTGCACCTAAGAGCTTCAAAGATTCTTCTGTCTTTGGTGAATAATAATGCATGTTTATGTTGATTGGCATTATCCAAATGCAACCACTTTGGCACAACATCCTATTGCGGGAAAAAGATTAAGGATCGATGAAGATCTTAGCCACACCCAAGAGCTTCAAAGATTATTCTGTCCTTAGTGAATAACATTGCCTGTGCCAGAGGGAATGAAGTTATCTAAAGATAGCATATACATATTTCTGAACTTTGATAAGTTTTTTATTTCATTTTCAATCATTATCATGCATACTAGCTTTTGAATTTATTATTTGTCATTATTTTTTGAAGTGTTTTTGAAACTGCATTAGTAGGGGAAAATGTATGTTGATATGAGTTTTCCATGTCACAATATTGCTTTAAGTATGATTATCACTTCACTGTACCTTATATACACAATTTCATGTTATTTATTTAAGTTTCTTATACAGATCACATATATATTTCATAATTGATCTTTGATTGATAATGTGCATTAGATTGTCTACTTTGGTTGTTGTACATGTTTATATATTTCAGAATGTTAGTAGGAACAATTTGACTAGGGTCCGGTTCTTGGGACATTAGATTTGACACAAATTTTGACACAATTTATTAGCCATTAGATTTTAAAAAATTCAATGGTCTAGATCAATTGTAGGTATGATGTCAACCGATAAATTTTTCTATACCACCGGAGGACCATGTCAACATTGACATTTCGTCCTCCTTACCAATAATAATATGACACATAAGCTTCAACTTAATTTAATTAATATAATTTGTTTATGTATATTAGGAAAACAAATTATTAGCCCCTTTTCACCTTCAGCTCCATGGGCATGAAGAGCCTTATCCTTTCTCCTTTCTCGATAAATAGTTTTGATTTGGGGATGCTTGCTTGATCAATGTTGCAGCACACTAGATTAGATGCTGGCCTGCTGGGTATATTCGAAAAGGTCTACTGCAAATTTTCCTAATATACATAAACAAATTATATTAATTAAATTAAGTTGAAGCTTATGTGTCGCATTGTTATTGGTAAGGAGAACCATATGCCAATGTTGACATGGTCCTCCGGTGGTATAGAATTTTTTTTAGCCCATGACCATAACTCAATACCCAGTTGAACAAAACCCAAGCTCAAACCTTGACTTAAAACAACTATAGGAAAAGAGAAGTGTTTTTCGTTCAAAATAGCAGAACGACGTCGTCACTAGTAGAAAAAAAGGCTTAAGCGACTGATATTTTCATATTTTGTCGCTTAAGCAATACCTAGGCGACGAAAACTAATATAGTCGCTAAAGATACATTTTTCATCACTACAATTTTCTGGAGCGACAAAATATTTTTGTCCCCTAAACTTCATCGCCACATATCCTACTCAGGCGACAACAAAGATTTTGTCGCAAATTATTTATGTAGCGACGAAATATTAACACTTAAATGACGAATAAGTTTGTCGAATAATATCCTTAACCTAACCGACAAATTTATATTTCATCGCTTTAGTTTTAAATTAAAGCGATGAAAATCGTAGTCGCATGATATCGTGCACCTAACCGACAAATTTAATTTTCATCGTCTGAGGTTGACACTAAAACGACGGTATGTTTGACTTTAGCGACGAAATTATTAATCATTTATGCGACGAAAGTATAACTTTTCGTCGCCTAAGTACCGAAATTTTTAGCGACACCTATTCCGCAAAAAATTTCAGAAAAATTTGAATCAAATTTTTGAAAGTTTCCTTATCCTCTACCTCTTTCATTTCTCTATATTTGAACTCTATCTTCTCTCTTCTTCATACTCTCTTCTCTCTCACTCCTCTCCTCTGCCCCAGTTTCCACGCACCGAGAGACCCCTAGAGTACTCTAGCTTTCCCTCTGCCTCTCCTTCTTATTCACCACTGTCACCTCCTTCCTCATCATTGGCAGTCATTTTCCCTCTGTCTCTCCTTTTTCTTCGCCACTATCGCCTCTTCTTCTTCCCCCTGCCTCTCCTTCTTATTCGCCACCGTCGCCTCTCCTTCTTCCCTCTGCCGCTCCTTCTTCTTCCCTCTGCTTCTCTTTCTTCTTCGCCACCGTCACCTCTCCTTGGTAGCCGTTTTCATAGAAGGACTAATTTTCCTCCTCCATCGGACTCCGCACCCATCTCGCAATAGGACTCCGCGCCATCTCGCCAGCAGACTCCGCCTCCATCTCGCCAGCGTGCTCTGCGCCCATCTCGCCAGCGAACTCCGCGCCATCTCGCCAGCGGCCTCTTCCTCGCCTTCATCGATCTCGGTTGAAATTGGGTTACTTGATATTGGTTGTAAGATATTGGGGTTGATTGTAAAAAGTTGGTGTAGGAGGCAGTGAGGATCTGGTTGAAATGATTGACGATCAGACATAATTAAAAAAAATTAATTATTTTTTCAGATTAGCGACTCTGTCGTCTAGGGGAATTTTTTTTTATTATTATTAAATAATATCCGTCGCTTAAGGAAATTATTTCGTCACATCATATCTAGCTACGAAAAAAAACTTGTCGCTAAACTAAAAATTTCGTCGCTTAACACTAAAGTGACAAAATAAGATACGTCGCTTAAGGAGTTCAGCGACAACAAAAATCCATCGCTTAAGGAAATTATTTCGTCGTCTTGATCTGTGGCAACATAATCTGTACCCATTGCTTGTTCCGTTTTCTTAAGCGACATATAATACGCGTCATATGCGACGAATCTTAAACGACGCCGGTTTCGTCGCTTAAGTCGTATGGTGACAAAAATGGGCATTTAAACGACGATTTATTCCCGTCGCTTAAGCCTTTATTTCTACTAGTGTCCTCTTCTTCTTCGTCTTTTTCTGCTTCACGGCATTCTACTTCTCCTTCACCTCCTTCTTCTTCTGCCTCCTGACCAGATGTTTTCCAATTCGAAACCTTGCCGCTATGAACCTAGAAACCATCGTAGAAAAACTTAAACAATAGAAACCGTCTTAGAGAAGTAGCATGTGTCAAGGCGGTGGAGAACAAGTTACCTATTGGGTGACACCTCAAAGCTAGATTCCTAGTCTAGTACCTAAAAGGGTAAGGCTTAGATTGAACAATTTAATTTTGCTTTCTTTGATCTTGTCTTGGACGCCAAGTTCTACCCCTTTTCTAGACACTATAAATAGGACTAGTTCTGTAGATTTTTTAGGTTTTCAGAAGTCTTTCCTATTTGGAGAGAGAAATTGGTGTTGTAGGGAATTGGTAGAAGAACTCAGGAGCTTGCTTTAGGTGATCGGCAAAGGTAGGGGGATATGGGGAACCTTAACTCATTTGTATTGTGTGCTTATATGTTTGTTGATATGTTTGTTTTGGAATGATTGTGTAATTTATGGAATTACATGTTTAAAGTATATGTTATCAATTAGTGCATCATTCATTAAAGTCATTTGAAGGATAAAGGTGGTGAAGAGAATATGAAATTGATCTTTTTTGTAGTTGAGTCCAAACCTCAACAAGAACCATGATCCCTTTCGCATCCCTTTCATTCTCTTTTAATTAATGGTTATCCTCAGGGTAATTTTAAATCTAAAAGAGGCATCTGACATGGAGATCCCTTATCTCCTTATTTATTTATACTCTGTATGGAGCCGTTTATCCGATATTTTAATACTCTTTCTCTTACTGCTAAATTTCTCGTGGGTTTCATGTCTCTAATTTAGTTTTGGCGGATGATTGCTTAATCTTTGCTAAAGCCACGGGTGTCGTTGCAAAAATGTCAAGTGAATACTTGATTTTTTTTCCCTTGCGTCGAGACAACATATAAATTTTTATAAAACATTTTGTTATTCTTCTAATAACACTACTGGAAAAAGTCACTTAGGCGACGGAATAGTTGTCAAGACCCGCCCCGAATTTCACCCCGAAACCCGAGATGAGTCATGCGGGGACGACCTCCAAGGAAAATTTACCGAAGACTCGGTAAACCTCCCTCGAAAATGGACAACCCTAACTTATAAGAATTTAAGAAACACCTTTTTAGTCCAAAAATAAATCCTCCGCTACAACCCAAAAGTAGCAAGAATATAAAATACATAGAAGAATTATAACAGTATTCAGAGCTACTAAAATTAAAATAATACACAGCGAAAGCTTACAAACCCCTAGTAGATTAAACAGGTAACCTACTGGCGAAATGTAGCGGTTAGATGGCTGACTATGCCTAGACGTCTCCTGCTAGACCTCACGCGAACTCTGCAAACTGGGCATTTTTAAAAACGAAGAGCCCATGGGAAAATATTTAACACGTCAGAGTGAGTGGACAAAACGATTCCGACAACAAATAAATATTTCCCCAAAAAAATGCTTTCAAAGAAAACGCTTCATCAGCGGCAAAAACAAAAGCTCCACTGGAAAGATTCGAAACTGGGGTCTAGCCTGGCCAGACTCCCAAACTTTAAGAAATTGTCTCTCAGGCTAGGATATTATATATTTTTGTATGTATGTACACTCGCTTAACTCTTTGTACGATATCTATGAAAGACTTGAAAAATAGATACCATACAAAGCTACTACACTTGCGTCTAACGCTCACGTCACCCCACACTGGAATTGTACCTCAGGCTGGGGGAAGCGCCCGTGTGGTATATATACGTGCTTACTCCTTGTACGAAATCTATGAATGAATACGAAAATAGAAAGTCGCACAGGGCTACGACGTTTGCGTCTAACGCTCACGTCACCCCATACCGGAATTGTACCTCGGTATGGGGGGAAATCACGTATAGCTAGCTAGCATTTAATCATATACATATTATTCTCATATAAGAGTATAATCACCGAAAGTCTCAATTTCGGGAAATATCCAACAACAGAAAATCATTCAAAACGATTTTAGCATTTCGAACACATTAAATAAAACAAAGGTCCAGTCACAGGTTAGACCTAAGTCTGATGTCAATCGGAGGTCTCTTCCGCTCAAGCCTCCTCACGTCCTGTTCCAAATAAATAAAACACCGACACTTACAGCAAAAAAGGCATTAATAAATATACTTCACGCTCTCAACCAAGCCTAATGCTCCAAAATCTTAAATGCACTGCCAATCCTCAAAACTCCACAAATTTTACCAACATCCTCAAAATCACATTCCACCAAATAAAAATCTAATGGCCGGATTCTAACTTAATAATCCACCAAAAATACCAATCTTCAACAATTCTCAAACCTATCCAAAACTCCTCCAAAAATTCTAAAACTTATTCCATTAAAGTCCTCACATTTTTCCCCACCAAAAACATTTTCTCGGCAGCGGCGGCCGGCGACCAACTCCGGCGACCTCCGATGCTCACCAAAATTTGGCAGCATCTTCCTCTCAACCTCCTCTACAACATTCCTAACTATCACAAACTCCAATTCTAAGCCTAACCAAGCCAATCGAACGAAAACACACATTAAAAACCCTAGAATTTCAAATACCGATTTCTCTTTACCTAGCTAGAGATGGAGCGAGCCCTTTGGAGGGATTGAAGCAGGGGAGGAGGGCTTTCTTTTGAGCTATGGCTCGCCGTCTATGGCGGCCGGAGGAAGGAGTTCCGGCGAGAAAACTCTTCCCGGCAGTCGGACCTTTCGGCAGCCTTTTCTCCCTCACGGCGGCGCTAGAAGGGCTGCCACCGGTCTAGAATTGAAGCTGGGATGGAGACCGATCGAACGGGACCGGCGCGACGGTTTGGGGAGGCCGGACGGCGGCGAACGGCGGTCGGAAAAATTAGACAGTGAGAGGGAATCGGGAGCAGGAGCGGGAGAGACAGAGAGAGAAAAAGAAAAAGGCTTTCGGGCTTTGACCAAAAACAAAGCCCGGTCCAACTTAAACACAACCCACTCCACAACTTTAACACCCCAAAATAATACCCCAATAAAATTACCTTTTACTAGCAAAAATTACCATTTTTACCGTCATCAAAATTTATTCCTTAGAATAATCCCACAAAATAATCGTCCCCTGTACCTCTCTGGGGATCAATTATATTTTACACTTAATGACGTACACGGTAAAAATTTTATTACCACTATGCCAGTAATAAAGGTAAAAATTATGGGTCGGGGCGTGACAATAGTTTTGTCTCCTAAAAAACAAAATTCGTCTCCTAAATACTTAGGTGACGGAATCGGTCGCCTAAGTGGCGTGAGGTAGGTGTCTGGGCGACGAAAAATTGAGTTCCGTCGACTGAAATTTACTTAGGCAACGGATATTGTTTAGTGACAAAAAAAAATTATGTTTCCCCTAGACGACGAAATTATTGGATTCCATCGCTAAATTGAAAAAAAATAAATAAATTGACATGGGCGAGGAATCCGCTGGCGAGATAGGCGCGGAGTCCGCTAACGAGATAGGTGCGGAGTCCGATGAAGGAGGAAAATTAGTCCTTCCATGAAAACGGTTGTCAAGGAGAGGCAGGAGGCGAAGAAGAAGGAGAGGCAGAGGGGAGAAGGAGAGGCATAGGGAAGAAGGAGAGGCGATGGTGGTGAAGAAGAAGGAGAGGCAGAGGGAAAGCTAGAGTCTAGGGGTCTCTCGGTGCGTGGAAACTTGGGTAGAGGAGAGGAGGGAGAGAGAAGAGAGTAGTCTGAAGATTAGAGAAATGAAAAGTGAGGCAGAGCATATATATATATAAGGAAACTTTCAAAAATTTAGTTCAAATTTTTCTGAAATTTTTAGCGAAAAAGGCGCCATTAAAAATTTCTGTACTTAAGCGACGAAAAGTTATACTTTCGTCGCTTAAGAGATTAATAATTTTATTTTTTTAAAAATAATAATAATTTCATTGTCTAAGTAAATTTTTCTGTCATCTAAATGAATCTTAGACCACGGAATACATTTCCGTCGCCTAAGTGAATAAATTTTATTATTTATAAAAAATAATAATTTCGTCGCCTAAGTAATTTTTTCTGTCGTCTAAGAAAATCATAGACGACAGAATACGTTTCCGTCGCCTAAGTGAATAATTTTTTTTTTGTTTTTTTATAAAAATGATTTCGTCTCCCAAGTACATTTTTTATTTTCTAAGTTACCACCTAGGCGACGGAACAGTATTCCATCGCCTAGGTGGTAACTTAAGCTAATGAATCGTATTCCGTCGCCTAAGAGCTTTTTTCCAGTAGTGTAATGTTACTAGACTTCTTAAAGACGATAACTCTACTATTCTTGGTTTCCTCATAAGGCTCATATTGACAAATATCTTGGATCTTAAAATTTAGTTTTTTGAAAACCCCCATTAACTCATCTAGGCTGGTGCTTCAAATATAGAAGAAACTTGATGGATGGAAAGCTTCTAATTAATCTCACGGGGTCAGTTAACTTTGCTAAAAACAAATCTATGTGGTCTTCCTAATTATGTACTTTTGTGTTTTAAATGCCCTTCAAAAGTTTCAAATAGATTAGATTCAGAATGTCGCCAGTTCTCTTAGGGGCCAAACTCTAGGCAATCTCTTATTGCTTGGTTTCAAGTTTTTTCTCCTAAATTAAAGGAGGTTTTGGAGTATGACAGACAACCCATTTCAATAATGTTGCTTTTAATACATTAGCTTTGGCAATTAATTTCAGAACTTGATAACTGGTGGACCCAAATTATGAAACAAAAATACCTTTGAAAACAGTTTTTTCATAGTCCAGAAGAATTCTCGTCATTCTATAGCATGGAAAGGTATTTTAAATGCCCGTCCTCTTCTGCTACAAGGTATGAGGTGGCTTCTTGCTGATGGTACAAAAATAAACTTTTGGTTATTTAACTGATGTTTTCCCTTTCCTTTAATTAATCTTGTGGCTAATGACTTAAGGCCTCAACTTTATCTTACTTTTTTTTTAAAATCAAATAAAAGATTAGGCAATATTAGCTCCTTGTCCTTGAAGGTGGACGATTTAGGGAACTAGTCACACCCTCAAGCTCGAAGGCGAATGGTCCACCCCACTCAAGGAACCCACCCCCATCCCTTTATTTGAATTTAACATTCGATAAAGTGATTTCTAATGGTTGCTGGAATCTATCTCTTGTTCAGGAGTTTCTTAATCAGGATATTTTACTTACTATTTCCTCTATTCCACTACCTTTACATCCTTATGTTGATCAGTTTGTTTGGGGACTTACAGGTTTTGGTAAATTTACTATAAATTAAGTCGGCCTTTGAGATTCAAAATTCTTATTTGAATGATCATATTTAAGCTACTAACTTTGATGTTGAAATTATGCATTCCTCCTAAAGTCAAGTCGTTTGTTTGGTTGTTAATTTGCGAAAGATTGAAAAGTAGGCAAAGGCTACATATATTTTCATCACCGGATATTCCAAGTACTTGTGCCTTTTGTAATACTCATGATGAAACTATTGATCATCTTTTGCTTCACAGTTGTGGACTCTTTCAGGTTTACCCGTACCAAATCCTCAAGACAATTGGCGAATACTTTCGTGGTTTAATACTTTGCGTGCGAGCTCAACCACACTCAGATGCCCTTGTAGCTAACTAGTGGTTTGCCACTCCATTTGGTCTACTCGGAATGCTGTCATTTTTTAGAATCAAGCTGGAAGTCCGGGTTAAACCGTGGTCAAAGCTATACATCTAATTCAAGCTTAGCTAATAGGATAACCTCTCAGAAGCATCGTGGTCTACCGACAGTTATCAGATGACATCCACCTCTTTCTTTCAACTCTGAAATTGAATTTTGATGGCTCTGTCTTGCCTTCCCAGCGTGCAGCTGCTAGCTTTGTGGTGCGTGACAACTTTGGTAACCATATTATAGCTTTCTTCAAGAATCTTGGCGTTCTTGATGTACTTTCTGCTGAAGTCTTTGGCTTACATGAAGGCCTTCACCACCTTCTTGCTAGTACTTCTTAACCGATCATATATAGTATAAGATGATTCTAAACTTCTGATTGATGCCTTAAATCATCGCAGAAGTTACTTGCTGGACTAAGGTTTTTATCCAAAATATCAGAAACTCAGTTTCTCAGTTTGATTCAATCTCTTTTGTTCATGGTGAAGAGAAGCCAACTTCTTGACTGATGCCTTAGTTAATTTAGGCCGCTCGTTTCCTTCCTTTACTTTATGGTCGGATCAGTTACGCATCTAGGTGCTGGCTGCCTTTCACTTTGATCAAGTCGGAAGTGTGTCCTCGAGGTTTTTCATTTTAGCTTTTACATTGTACTTTTTTCTTTTGATCGAAAAAATAAAAAAGAAATGATATATTTTTTTAACAGAACTAAAAAACGGTTGCACACGCGCGGCATTCAAATATAACCACATCAGCAGTCAGCAGCTAAATAAATAACGAAAAAGTGACAAACCCCATATTCAGCTGTCTTCTCCAAAATCCCCAAATTCTGAAATCCCTAGATTCCCGAATCAACCAATCCAATTCCAATTCCAATGAGGCGATCCGTGATCTTACTTCTCCTATTCGCTCCCCTGATAAGCTCTTTCGTCTCCGCCGATGACACCTCCCTCGCCAATCCCGACTCCGGCGGCGCCGCGCTTCAGCTCTTCAGCTCTCTCCTACCTCCTGCACTGTAAGTCCTCCATTTCACTCGTTTCTCTTGTTCTTGTGGATTTTCCGATTCTGAAATCTGGTGGCAGTAGGAATAATGGAGCGCTTCTGGTCACATTGGACGGGAAGGTGGTTTCTGTGAACCCGAAGACGATGGAGATCGAATGGGCCTTGTCCTCCGGTCCCCGGATTCATTCTTCCTATCGAAACGTTTCGTATTTCGACAACTGCGGGGGTGATGATCACTTTTTTGTTGACATTGGTGAAGACTGGGCGCTGTTTCGTCACAGCAACAGCAAGGGGAAAAAGGTTAGCCAGCTCAATGTTTGATAATGTGTTTGAATTTATTTTCCGGAGCGAATTGAGTTGATAGAAAGTTAAAAGTGTATTTATTGATGTGCATTTGTATGCTAGAAACTCGCGTCAAGTATTAGAGAGTATGTGGCAAGTACTCCGGTAGTTTCGGAGGATGGAGGAGTCACGTTGGGGTCGAAGAAGACTACTGTGTTTGCTGTTAATGCGGTGACCGGAGAAGTGATTCGTAGTTTTAGGTTGGGTGATGATACTGCTTCCGCTAGTTTGGGTGTGGAACGCACGGGTGTTGAGGGCTTGGAAACATCTGGATTGGTGCTTTATCTTGAGAGAACAGATTACATGCTGCAGCATTGTACAGCCGAGGGCGATCTTTTGTGGAAATTGGAAACTGCAGAGTTTGATGCTCATTTTCGATATCCTAAAATTGAAAATGGGCTTGGTCTAGAGAACAGGCTCATTGCTAACTCAACAGTGCCTTATCTGAAGGAGAAGCCCCTTGTCATCCGGGTTCCTTATCCTAGCTCGGTGGAATCTCGTTCTGTAATTGAGGGTCTAACTGATGGGTATAATGGATGCAAACCTCTCCCTCTGGAAGGTCCTCAGGACAATCTTCTGGCTCTGGCTCTGCCTTTTGAGAAAGGTCGTGTACCTCGTCACAACATTGAAGGCAAAGAAATGCTTGCTTTGCCGCCTCTTGAACTTGTGGACTCTAGGATCTTGGCTCTCCCTGGTAGAGATGTTGGTAAACTGGACGTGAAAAGCTCAATGGTTGAATCTGTTACTAACTTCCCCATACAATCTCTTTTGGTATTATTTCTCACCCTGTTATCCATTCTGGGATACATCTTACGCTCTCTGACTGGAAAACAACGTAAATTGAAAGTGGTGGCTGAGGATACAAAAGCGCAAGCAGTGGCTCCCAAAAAGAAGAAAGCTCGAAGATTGGGAAATAATAAGAAGAATAACAGTTATGAGAAAGATGCAAGAAATTTTTCGGATGGATATGGTGAATCTAATGGACCCTCACATGAAACAAAATTGCTCTTGTCGTCTTCTGATTTTGTTGATCGCAAGACTGAGGGACGTAGGATTGGCAAGTTACTTGTTTCCAGTAACGAAATTGCTAAGGGGAGTAACGGTACCATTGTTCTTGAGGGAATCTATGATGGTCGTCCCGTAGCTGTTAAACGCCTTGTGCGAACTCACCATGATGTGGCTTTGAAAGAGATTCAGAATCTTATTGCATCTGATCAGCATCCAAATATTGTTCGTTGGTATGGCGTGGAGCATGATCAAGATTTTGTTTATCTATCCTTGGAGCGCTGCTCATGTAGCTTGAATGACTTGATTTATTATTACTCGGAATCAGTTCAAGGCCAAATTGTCAACAAGGACAAGGATCCTCACTATTTGGCCGAGTATCGCATGCAATTGCAGGTGATCATGGGAAAGAACAAGAATGTTGAATTGTGGAAGACAAATGGATACCCTTCACCCCAGATGCTAAAACTAATGAGGTTAGTTTGTTGTCTCTCAAAATTTCCTTCTGGTTTCAAATCTGTTTTGTTATTATGGGATAAAGATTGTTTTCTTTTGTCCTCTAGTAAGTATCTATAATGAGCAAGCACTACACAATCATTACAAGTTTTTTCTGTTTTCCCACTGTAACTAATTTGAGAGGTATCCCTTTGGGATTAGGATTGTTACAGTCGTCAACCACTTTTTCTATGTTTTAGAGGAGTTCTGATACTTGAGTTAGGGATTGTGGTAAAAAAGTTTATGGAAATGTTCTTATTTAATGGATCTCTTTATTTAGTGTCACTAAATTCCAGCAACTTACATTAGGAGAATCATTCAAATTGAGTTATCTAAATTGATGTTTTTAATTTAATTTCAATGTAAATGGCTCCTTATTGTTGGATTGCACTCTTTAATCTGCTCTCACTAAAGCTCATATCAAGCGTGTATTCACTAATATGTATTTTTTATTTTACTTTATTTTTATTGGTTGTTTTTATAGTTGAATAAGTTACTTGAGAATTTGACAATGTCATTATATTTGCAGTGATCTCGTTTCTGGACTTGCCCATTTGCATGAACTTGGAATTATACATCGGGATCTAAAACCTCAGAATGTTTTGATAATCAAGGGCAGATCGTTACGCGCTAAGCTTTCAGATATGGGTATCAGCAAACGCCTTCAAGGGGACAAGTCTTCCATTACCCAGCATGCTACTGGTAACATTGGGGACTATTTGAATTGTGATGTTTGTTAATTCTGATTCGTACGAGTGCTGGTTCAGTGAGTTGGTCGTTTTCTTTCTATTTGTTTTCTATTGCCGTTTGGTTTTACATGATCACAAGTAGTAAAATGTGTGTGTGTGCGCATGCTTGTGTATTTACTCTGCATATTAATATTTCTTTATTGTTGTTGATTGCAGGTTATGGGAGTTCAGGTTGGCAAGCACCCGAACAGCTTCTTCATCAGCGGCAAACACGTGCAGTAGATTTATTTAGTTTAGGTTGTCTCCTCTTTTTCTGTCTCACTGGGGGTAAACACCCTTATGGGGATAGTATCGAGCGTGATGTGAATATAGTGAATGATCGGAAAGACCTATTCTTGGTAGAGAATATACCAGAAGCAGTGGATCTTTTTACTCATCTATTGAATCCCAACCCTGACATGAGGTAAGGTTCTTTTGGGATAGATATACTATAGTTTTGTGGTTCCATCATTTCTCAATCACCTAGCGCTTCATGCAGACTGTATATCCCCTCCCTCCCTAAAAACACACATTTGAGTCGTATGTCTGAACACCTATTATTTTCAAATTGTCACTGCCATTTGTATATGTACTTGATGTCTGGAAGTTGAGTATTTAGTTTGTGATGTTGATGATGTGAATTTGATATATTGCTAGGCCAACAGCTGTGGATGTGTTGCATCATCCCTTTTTCTGGAATTCTGAGACGAGACTTTCGTTTCTGCGTGATGCTAGTGATCGAGTTGAATTGGAGGATAGGGAGACTGCATCTCAACTCTTAAGTTCATTAGAAAGTACCGCATCAGTTGCTCTAAATGGAAAGTGGGATGAAAAGATGGAGCCTGCATTCCTCAATAACATTGGTCGCTACAGGCGTTACAAGTTTGACAGCATCCGTGACTTGCTGCGTGTAATAAGGAACAAGTTAAATCACTACAGAGAACTTCCCCAGGAAATCCAGGAATTATTGGGGACAGTTCCTGAGGGCTTCGACAGTTATTTTTCAAGTCGATTTCCGAAATTATTAATCGAGGTGTATAAAGTGTTGTACAAGTACTGCATAGAGGAGGAATTTTTTCGCAAGTATATAAAAGGTAATCCGGTATAATCTGTTGCCACCACACTGCATTAACTTTATATCCATGAATTAAGTTACTTGTGTAATTGGAGATGTATTATACAAACTAGTGTAAAAGTAAATTTATAAGATTTAATAGTCGTAAAATCTATACTTTCATGGTTTCTGGTTAAATATCCTCTAATAGTTCTCTGGTTTTTGGTCATTTACGCACTATCATTTTATCAGATGCACTGATGCAGTATTTCAGATGAACAAAAGTGATTTATGATGATTGAAACGTTTACTATCATGAACTTTAGGTCTAAAATCAGTCTGATACCTCATCTTTTTTTTTAATCAGTTTCATTCTTAAACTTTTAAAATGACATCAATCTTGATCAAAATGACAAATAGTTTTGTTAATCTTTTTACTCTCTCTCTCTCTCTCCGTCAAGACCTTAATCGAAGAAGACTCGTCATCATTAACACCTCAAAAACCCTAACCCTAACCTATTCAACGTAGTTTTTTACCTGAGGCGAGAGAATAGAAAAGCAGGAAGTTCCAGGGTAGCCTTCGTGGTCGAACAACAACAGAGCTTTCGTCGCGGAGGAGGTACTCCTATTGCCGGTGCCGAAGGAGTAAGGGAAGAAGATAATCGAGAAGAGGCAGGCGAAGAAGATGAAGACGTAGAGAGCGAGACTCGGTTCCTAAACGAAGCTCTCAATCACCACCGCTATCTGATTCTAATTCCGATTTCTCGAATCAAAACCCCTAGCTTTGAGAATCTCAGTGATTGGAAGCTCAGCTTGGAGATCGGAATCTCAGTGCTTGAAGATTAGATCTTCTCCTCGAGTATCAGCCGTCGGAAGTTGAAGACTAGGGTGATCTGATCAATTCCGGCAAGAGGAGAAATGGCAGAGAAAGAGAGTAGAGGTGAAATGTTTGAAGAGGCTAGATCTGAATAAGGAGGAGGAGGAGAGGCGGGTCGTCCTGTCGCTGGCATCAGTCGACGGTCGACGGTTTCAGGTTTTGGTGGAGCGACTCGGATAGAGAGAGAGAGAGAGAGAGAGAGAGAGAGAGAGAGAGAGTAAAAAGATTAATAAGAGTTATTTTAATCATTTTGGTCGAGATTGATGTCATTTTGAAAGTTTAGGGATGAAATTGATTAAAAAAAAATTAAGTATCAGACTGATTTTAGACCTAAAGTTCAGGGTAGTAAACTGAAATTTTTCCTACAATCATAGTCATTTTGGTCGAAATTGATGTTATTTTGAAAATTTAGGAATGAAACTAATTAAAAAAAAAAGATGAGGTATCAGACTGATTTTAGACCTAAAGTTCAGGATAGTAAACTGAAATTTTTTCTATAATGATGTTACTAACAGTACCATTTCTAATTTGCCCAGGGTATGTAAACAAATTTGAACACTGTTAGTACTAAGAGAATGACAGAATTTCATTAGTAATGATTGGATCTATCTTCTTGTGTTTTTATTTTTTCTATTTTTCACCGAACAAAGCTAGTCTCGGTGTGGAACTAGTCAAAAAGCTCACACATTTGAAGAGCCTGCAACAAATATTTGCTTTCTGACTATTCCACCATCTCTTTCTGTTACCCTCGTCCCTACCACATGAACACCACTATTCACCATCCTCAATTGAAATGGCTGAGATGACCCTACTACTCTGGTATCCTTTTACTATTTCCTTCAATCAAGCAAGAGGTTCGTCCACAATATACTGGGTCAATCTTGTAATTTGTTAGAATGACCAAATGACAGACCATTTCCACTTAGAAAGTAGGAAGTGCCAAAGTGATGGATATATAGTTGTTCACCCTTTAAGGCTCAAACGCAACTTGAACTTGAGCAACCATGGCTACCACCCAGCTACTACTCCTCCTCCCTTTCATTTTGAACCCTTTGTCTAATGTAGCTGTTTCCGGGGTCGGCATTAACTACGGTACTCTCGGAAACAACCTCCCACCACCAAAAAGAGTAGCTCAGCTCCTTCAGTCCACTCTCATAGACAAGGTTAAAATTTATGACACCAACCCTGAAATCCTCCAGGCCTTCTCCAACACCGGGATCGACCTCATTGTCGCAGTGGAGAACTCCCGGGTGGCCAACATCAGCTCAGACGTGTCCTCGGCGGATGAGTGGTTCGCTACTCGTGTCCTGCCCTTCATTCCTGCCACTTCCATTACAGCCATTGCTGTAGGAAACGAGTACCTAACTTCAAACAGTGATCACCAAGTGCTTGACCCTGCTGCTCTTGTGCAAGCAATGCAGAACTTGCACTCGGTGCTCATAGCCCGAGCACTCGACCGAAAGATCAAGATCACAACTCCACATAGCATGGCCATTTTAGCCTCCTCATTCCCTCCTTCAGCTTCAACTTTTGCTACAGATCTCGTACCAACTATGACTTCCATAGTTGCATTCTTGGCTGACATTGCTTCCCCTTTTATGATCAATGCTTACCCTTATTTCGCATACAGGTATCATTTGATCCACAATCAGATACTGTGTTTCATTTCATTTTCCTAAATAATATCACATCATATATGTGTTTGCAAACGTTGTTTCTTCTTAACATTATATTTGTTGCAGGGACATGCAACCCGGATATGGTTAACCTACAATATGCATTACTAGGAAACTCAACATCAACCGGTGTGCGTGACCCAAAGGGGTACACATACAACAACATGTTGGATGCACAAATTGATGCTGTTCGGTCTGCGGTTGATGCACTGGGACTAGGACCTCACCGGACAGTGGAGATTATGGTATCCGAATCCGGATGGCCATCCAAAGGAGACACCGGTGAAATTGCTGCCACCCCGGAAAATGCCAAGACTTACAACACAAGGCTGATCGAACGTGCCCAGTTCAACAAAGGCACACCCAAGGATTAAAATCTCAGCGATATATCCGATATATCCTCCGATATCTCCCTTTTTCGAAGGACCGATATATCTTTAGGGGTCAATATCTTATCTTCCACCGTATCTACGATATTTCCCCGATATTTAGGAAATATCATCAAATATCACCGATATTTAGGAAATATCTCCGATATTTAGGAAATATCTCCGACATTTATGATATTTTCGATATATCACTGACATATTAAAAAAATATCTGTAAAAAATTGAAATGTTATCCGGAAGAGAAGTAACTAATTCCCTCGAGTTGTATCCCAATGACGAGTGGTGGTCTCGACTTGAAACTGCAAATGCCAATGGAATCAACGTACAAAGGGTATTATATGAAGAAGTTGTTGGAAACCCAAAAGATAATTTAGACAGTGATGATGCATGGGGCGGCATAGCAACTCCGGATAGTTCGGATGATGATGAAGATGGTGGAAGCGGAAAAGGTGGTGGAAATACTGGCACCGGGTTTGTACATGGACAATCTTCTACAGTTGGTGGATTGAACAATTTTTCATCTGAATAAAATTACGATCATGCCTCCCATGATCATGGCTATAGAAGTATTAGGTATGGAGCGCAAGAGGATACCATGTATGGGAGGAGGACTAGAGGTCCAAATGATGATCAAGATGTTGTTTCAGTTGCGCTAAGTTTTGATTCTATCAGTTTAGGTAGTGGGACTGGAACCTCAAATGAATCCCAAGAAGGCAACAATCAATATGGCTATAATGTTTGTGGCTATAATCAATGCACGGAAGTCAGTGATCAGTCATCCAGTTTTCATCATCCTTACTATCCACTTATAGGAGAAACAGTTGGCAGCTCCAAAGACATATATGATTATCATATTCAACACTACAATTTGTACTATATGAGTCATATGTCTTGGTCTGATTATTGTACTTTTGTGGATCAGCGTGTGTCTTATGACTCTTATCAACAACCTAGATTCTCATTCTGGATGTAGATGAAGTTGATATTTGTAATATTTATATATAAATCTAATAAATTAAATATTTCAGAAAAAAAATTCTTCCCAAAATACCGATATTTTTTTCCCGGGTTTCCCCGATGTATCCCCGATATATCCGAAATCTCCCTTTTTCAACGGACCGATATATCTACCGATACCGATATTTTAATCCTTGGGCACACCTATGAAGCCTAAAGACAAGGTTGAGGTGTTTGTGTTTGCCTTGTTTAATGAGAACAAAAAGGAAGGGGGTGCAAGTGAGAGGAACTTTGGCATTTTTAATGGTGATGGGTCGAAGGTGTATGAGGTTGATTTGAGCTGCCAGTTTTGCAGTGGTGATAGTGATGGTGGTGGTAATGGAGGGTTTGGTGAGAAACTGTCCGGTGCGGTTAGGGGACCGTCGGTTTGGTCCATTGCCAAGCCACATGCTGATGAGAAGGTGCTTCAGGCTGTGTTGGATTTTTGCTGTGGTAGTGGTGGTGTGGACTGCAGAGAGATCTATGACAATGGGGATTGCTTTGAGCCTGATAAGCTGCTTGCACATGCATCTTATGCTATGAATGCTTATTACCAGATGCACGGAAGGAACTACTGGAACTGTGACTTCAAGGGCACAGGTTTAGTAACTTTCAGTGATCCAAGTAAGCATACACACCAACTCTTTCATGCTCTATTTTGAACTCTTACATGATCTTTACCTATTTATGTGTTCGTCTATGGTACATTATGTAGACAAACTCTATCGCATGTTATACTAAATAGTAGACTAACTTTACTCAATTTAAACTAAGCTCGGAACCAGGAACTAGTCTAGCATAAATGCATCGTAGATTTTCTTTTGTCAAGATGCATAACTATATATATCATTATCAAGTCATTGCTTGTATATCTATTGATCAGTTCTAACCAGTATCTACTTCTCTGTCATCTGTTGTATCCAATATCTATCAGCTTATGGGAGATGCCGGTATCCTCAACAGTAGATCAAACAAGGAAGAATGACAGAGAGCCTAAGGTGGTTGTGACAGCTACCTATAGATATGAGATTCGTGGTAGAATTAAGAATGTAGCCTTGGTTTGTCAGTACCCAACGTAAAAGAAAGAAAAGTGTGAACGTGGTTCTCAAGAACTTTGAACTTTAGGCTGGTTTGTCTCCTAGAAAGGAGAAGTGTTTTTTTTTTTTTTTTTCTGTGGGTGCACACATGGTTAAAAGTAACATGTCTCCACAATCAAAGGCTTTCATGTTTGAAAAAAAAAAAAAGTTCTACCTCTTTTAGGATATGGAATCTTTTCTTCTGTTTCTGGTTTTCTGCCCTTAATCTTCTTCCTGATCTAAGACCCTTTCTAGGCTCTAATTAGTAGTCGCTGTCAATTTCACAGATCAAAGCAATGGAATTTAACAGATGAAAGTATAAGATGCACTATCACTTACTGTACTACTAAGCATAGAGCTATCAGGATATGAAATACATGCAGCATGACTGCAGCTACTTATTTCATGATCAAATATAGTTTCAGAGAACTTCACAAAGATGTCTATGAATTCTTGCCACACCTAATTTATTATTCACACAGTTTCCTATCTTCAATTCAACAGAAGAAGGAACACTGCACCATTGTCGACATACTGCGCATAACTTTCATACGAATAGAGCAAGATATTGAGTCAGAAGACAAGGACTTTATATAGAGAACTCAAAATAATACCACAAACACAAAAGAAAATGCTAATAGCTTTGGTGGGCTTGGATTAAATTAAAACTTAGAATGTTGATATTCCCCGCCTGGTTTTACAACCTTTAGACACTAAGACAATGCCGATTAGGCACAATAAAATTCAGGGAAATGGAAGTAAGACAATTGTTGTGAGTGTGAATTTCATGAATGATGACTGACCATGCAAAGAACAAGAAGATAGAAAACTGGTTATTTGTATTGATGTTCAAGATCAGTGTACTACTTTTTATCTCTGCGAAGCTCATCTCTACTATGGAATATGACAATCTGTAAGAGACATGTGGCACAGCTGCACATTTACGTGTTTTTTCTTTTTCTTTTTTCAGGGCCATACTCTCCCAGAACCCAACAGATCCCAAGATATCTTGTCACACTACAGTTATTCACATTACAAATGGGAAGATTAAAATGCTCAAGTACAGTGGATTTGTTGAGCTTAAACTTCATATGAAGTAGAAAAAACACAAATAAAGAACTTTAAATAGAAGAAATCACATTTATGTTTGGCATGTACATGTTATGATTATATAATTAAGTTACTATTGCTTGTATCAGTCATTACTGTTAGTTTCTTCTTCATGATTACTCCAATACTCATTATTGGTATGTCACTAAATAGGATTGGTAATTGAATTAAAGTTTAAGATGAACTAATCACTTGCTAAGCATAAGAACTGACTTGTAACACATACAGCAATGTCATAAATGCACAGTAATACTTCATGACCATGCTTTCCCAGAACCTAACAGATCTTATGAAAATGCAGTATGGAAGCTGTATGACTGAAATGAGATTTTTCATAGTCGTACTATCACAGAACCTAACAGATATCCCTACAAATGCTTGCCACACCCACGATAATCGTTACTGCTTTTGGTCTTCAATTTCAAAGGGGAGAAAGGAATCACGTATGTCATTCAAAGCTCATATACTATATTTGCAACCAAATGAATTTCTAGGAGAGGAAAGATGTTTTCTATTTGGTAAGTTAAGAGAAATTCAAAGTATAAATAGATAATCGATTCTCTAAAATTGAAATCTCCTCAGGTACTATCGTCCAATCTCCTCAGGTACTATCGTCTTTTGAATTCTATAATTCTGCACTCACTACGTAACATAACAAAAAACAAAACAAAACAAAACAAAAACATCTGCGAGGTAACAACTTAATAACAGCGAGTGAAACTGGACTCAAAGCTTGTACAAAATATGAGACAACCAAACACCAAATGAACCTCTTCTCCAAAGATAAAATAGTTAATAATGGCGGTCAATTGGTAAGGCAGAGTATATAATATATGCTTTACACTGGTAACTAGATTCCGTAAATTCCATGAATTAATATGGTTCAGCACACGTTCTTAGAATCAATGATTTAAAGTACACTAGCAGCTACTATGGTATGATTAGGTATGGTCAGATTATAACTTACCTTTAATGATACAATTGTGATGATCTACCAATTAGTTAACTGCTGGACTTGATGTTGCCCATATCAGTCATTTCTGCTTGTTTCTTCTTAGGAGTCCAACCCAACTTGCCATCCTTATCGTTGTCGGACAGTGATCTAATCACTTTCCTTTTTTTACTTCCACTATTGGACTGGTCAGCCTTCTTGTCAATTATTGATAAAAATCGCCGGAGTCGGCCAGATTGTGAGACACCAGGATTAGTTGAAACACTCTGAGGCTGGTCAGCATGACGTAGCTTGTTCATAATTTGCAAAAAATATACAAGGAGAGCAATGAAGCAAGCAATTCCACATATGAGAAAGAGGCCCCAAAAGCTTCTGAGTTGAAGCTGGTCTGATCCAATTTCATTGCTCTCAAAACTGCAAGTGCTTTGCATCAACCATTTATCATGGATTCGTTGCAGATCACCATTCTCCGATAATTGTAGAATCGCAGTTGAAATGTCAACAGCTAAAGGAGAATCTCGTGGAAATGCCTATTATGGACAAGAAGAAGAAAAAAAAGTTGAAAAGTTGTGAACTACTCATCTACATTAAGCTAACAATTTAATATCTAAAAGATCTAATGGACCTGTCTTCAGAATTATGGCTTTAAGAACATGGACTTACAAAACCCCAGCCGCTTTTGGTGAACTCTTGACCTACAACCCGAAATTTGCACTGTGTTGAGAGGAATAGCTCAACATAAGGACGTTCATCAACCACCGCAGCAACACCTCCCTTTGTAGGACCAAGCTGAAGTGCCTCAGCATAGGCTAGAGGAGATCCAAGGGCAATGAGCCTGGACTTGGATATGCCGAGCTCCTCACTCAAATAATGCTCAGCAAAGGAACCCACTTGATACCCGATTGGCTCACCACTGTTTTTCAAACTTTCAATTCCTTTGATAGGAGAAGATAGCTGCTGTACTGTGAGGATTGAGGTCAGACTGGCAGTGTAACTAGAGTTGATTATCAAAACCACAAATAGCCATATAAGTAGCACTACTCGACCAAGGGTGCTCACAGTGTTCTCTCCTGCAGATGGGGCAAAAGGACCTACTCATTTAAATAAATATGCGGAAAAAGGAACAGGCCTAGTAATACAGAATTATGATACAAAAATCTAAGTCTCACTTACTATGGGCAAAGAATAGAGTTGAGAGGCTAAACCTGCAAGGTTAAGAAACAAGATTACATATTAGAAGCCAACAATTTTTAGAATGAGGAAGATGTCATCAGTCATCATGTAGACCCAGATTCTGACAGACTTTTTCAGAATCTTACATATATATACTATGAATCATACAGACAAGTACCAAAAAAAAAAAAAAAAACAGATGAAAAAGGAAATTGATCAAGTGCGCAGGTGTTTCCATCTCTAGCACTCTAGCAGCTTGAACTATATGTTGACCTTAGCCCTCTTCAATCTTAGAAAAGATTTTTGCACACAAATCCATTTCTTTTCCAGAATTATTTTAAGATTACTATGACAGGCTTCCTCTCTTTTATGTAAATTATGTCTACCTCTGAGGAAACTCAAAGTTGACAATCTATACCATGAAAAACTTTCAAGGAAACATTCTCAAAAATGCCTCAAATACAAATTATCTTCTTCTTTTTTATTTCACTATTGTAATCCAAATTATGTTCCATATAGGATATTAGATCACAATTAACAACCAGATCCCATCTCTGAATCTTTCCCAGCAGAAAATGTCAATTAGATCTTTTGTAACGATGACAAACAATTCCTCTGATACCTAGTTACCTACACTAGCTTGACCCTACTGTCTTCATGGCATATGTAATATAGTATGAAAACAGATTCAGGAACTCAAAAATGATATATGGACACAAAACTAAGGTTTACCTTGAAGGCCGGATTTACCATTCTAAATCACTTTCTTAGTCACTTGGGATTAAGGTCAGGTGTTGATCACATTAGAATTTTAAGAAAACTATTGGTAAACAGTATGTACAAATTAGTAATGTCCTCATTGTCCTGATGAGATTTTAACTAAAGAACTTACCACAAGATGGTTATAAGTTGCTTCTTAGGTGGACCCCTGAATTCATCATTTATCCTATGCTCCAAAATCCATACAACTATACCAATAACAAGAAAGGAAGCAGCAGTGACTATCCACATGTGTGCCGTAAATGGTCGAAGGAAGGCCCAAGCACCAGAGTTCATTTTTTTTAATGGGGCCACAACAACAAGTCCAGATGCAGCATATGGCTGTGTAAAATCCACAATCCTCGTTCGATTTGTAACAATGGCAATGTCACCAATTGCAGCATCAAAGACCTGTAAAGCACAAGTGAGAAGATTAGTCAATGAATGCACACACCACACACACATCACACATGTTGACCAATCGTGCTTGCGCTTTTATATTTAAATTGTCAGTAGCGTGGTATATCGTACCCCAGTTGTGATAGAAGTCACAAGCTCTGTGTAGCTTGGATTTTTCTGACCATCTCCAAAAGGGATAAACTTGTACGGAACAGCATATGGCAACAAGTTTACAGCAGCATTGAATACATCTATGCAGAAACCCTTGAAAGTATCAGTTCCAGGAACTGGCATTACAAATTCCCGGTAACTGACCCTAATAGGCACACCAATTCTTAAGAGTTTGCCATTGTTTGGGAAAACCCAACCACGGGGCTTCGTTAATGTTTCCCCTGGCCAGATAACACTATATAACTGTTGATTTGCACTGGAACGATTAGCTGGCTTTGAATAGAGAGTCTCAGGAGGTACAGTTGATAACCCAGAATAGTTGGACCAGTAACCAATTCGTCGAAACCCAGTTCCCACCACATTAATAATATCATATGCTGGAAGACCAAGAGCCCTTTCTGAATCAAACTTGATGGGACCTGTCAAACCAACAAGGTTACTTTGCAATATGTTCTTCAACAGGAGTGGTCCATCATCAAAAATGCTCATTGCGTCAAGGTGAAGACTACCACCTTGCTCTAAAGCTTCTATCCTAGAATCATTAGAGAACGCAATAACCCCACCCTGGTTGAAAAAAGCATCAATAGCATGAGCTACCAGCCAAACAGAATCATAAGCATGAAGCCCATAAGTATGCAGTCCCAAAGAACCACCAGTTATCTTGTTCCACTTAGAAAAGAAGGCCCTCTTTCTATCTGAATCTGGTGTATGTAGCCGCAAAACAAGAACTCCTTGCAATGTATCCATAATTTCAGAAGGAAGAAGAAAAGCAGAATCTAAAACAGATGAAAGCCAATCTGTAGCTATCCATACAAAACCATCACCTGTCATTTTAAGATACTGTGCCACAGCAAGAACCATGAAACCTGAATCAGGATTCACATGAAGAACTATAACTCGAGATTCTAGTAAGGCAACCTTAATAAGCAGATCCATGATGTCACTTCGATTAGCTCCCGGTCCAGGGGGAATTGCCAACTTGTATGAAATTTTACAGCGTCTCTCAGCAAGTTTATCATCTAAAGCTGATATGCCATTACGCCCATAATCATCATCTACAAAAATAGCAATAACATCTCTCCACCCATAATGATCAACAATTTGAGCAACTGCAGTCATTTGATACAAATCACTCTGTGTTGTCCTAATAAAATATGGGAACTGAAGGGATGAGAGAGTTGGGTCTGTGGCTGCAAATGACAAGAGTGGTACTTGGAGTTCATCTGCAACATGGGATACAATATGGGCAACTACAGAAGATTGTGGGCCTATAATGGCGACGATATCAGTCTCTATGAATTGCAAAGCTGCAATGCACATAATTAATGTTATACGTAATTATCATTGGTGGACTTCCTAAAACATAATCTTGACTATGATACTCAACAAACAAAGAACCAAAATGAAGCTGAAGTGTTAGAAGCAAAAGTAAAGCACCTTCAACCATTCCAAGAAACCCACTGCAATTGGTGTTCTGCATTTTTACAACAAGTTTGGTCCCATGGAGAATGCTGAAATTGGAGTTCACATCTTTCACTGCTTCCTCAATAGCAATCTTGGCAACTTTACCAATCGTAGAGTCCATTGTGAAAAGAGCTCCAATGTTGACAACAGCTGGTCTTGAAGAAACATTCTTACTAGACCCAAATGAGAACACCCCAAGATAAAGAAACACCAAGGGACAAACCCAAATCAAATCCATCTTAAATGACAACATTTTCACTGCATCCCCAATTGAATCATAAGCATCAAGAACTGCCCATCAAAGCTCTCAGTTTGAGATGAGCACAGTACTGCATCATCTGGAAAACAACAAGACAATCTAAGAATGCTAAACCCAAAACCTTATTCTCGTAAAGTCGAAAATAACAAGGGAAACCAAACACTACACGCTCTGGTTTTTACATAAATAATGGACCCAGAACCTCATATTGCATCAATTCATTGCATTTCTTTCTTGGGTGGTTTCACATGATAGAATGCAATGCCAAACCAGAAGGCATATCTTGTACTGTTTAGAAGTTATGCAATACAAACTAAAGTAACCATCTTTGTGAATTAGAAACCAGAATCAAAACATCTATTTCAAAGAACAGCTAGAATCGATTCAAAGCATATATCTTTGATAGTCTACTGAAAAGTCTGAGGCTCATTGATGAAGCTAAGCATATATAGTTATGATAGAGTTACGTGATGCAGCAAAAGAATGGAAAGAAAGCAGAGAAAGAATGAGACCCACATGACAAACGCACCTGAAAGAAGAAACAGAAGCAGAGAGGAATCAAGGAATTTTCTTTTTGGGGAGAAAGAGTGGCTACAGCAACAACATGGGAGGTTTGGAAGATATAACACTGATTGGAACATTTTGCACGACTACATAGATGACATCTGAGAGCAGATATAAAGGAATATGAGAATTTCACTTGCTTGCTTTGCTGGGGTTAAAGTTAAACTGTAAGAATGAAGATGAACTAGTTGGTTTTTTTTTTCTTTCTTTCTTTTGGATTTCTAATTCATTTTTTTTTCGATTAAGGGATTTCTAATTCATTAAAATTTTCAAAAAGCAGTTTTTATATATTAAACTTGAGCTTCATGCTCGATACAATTTGTTGAGTAGCATAAGTCTTCTTTTCGAAAGAGCAACTGAGCAAGAGGTTTGAGCCGATTTCCAAAAACGGTCGTGCTCCAAAACGGACGATTTCCACCTACAACTTCGGTTACATTGCAGAAATGGACTGTTTCTCTTTGAAAGTTCTTATTCTAGCCACAGTAAAAAAAATGAAAATGAGTGTTTTTGACACTCCAATTTACAACTTGCACTAAAAGTGTTAAAATGTAGACAGTACAATGTATAGCGAAGTAAAATGTCTAATAAAAAAAGTGATGCAAATAATAGTTGTAAATCTTATTGTTCTTGGATTAGCAAACTCGTTTGATAAAAAAAAAAAAAAAAAAAAAAAACCTTCTGGAGCTATCTTATAGAATACTAATTGGCCGGTAGGCTTCTGTAGTTGATGCTTACTTGTTTCCTTGTCAAAATGACAATTACAAATTTATAATGTGCAACTTGATGTGGTTCATTTGTTCCAGCATATCCTCATAGCGACCCATCATTTTAAGACCTTCTCCAATAATAACAGAGGTCCCAACTTATTATTTTTGATTTCCCTTTCAGCAAGGGTATATGGTCTCATGTGCTTTGCAAGCATGGAGTTTTTGTTCCTGACCTCATTTGGTCTCTCTGCTAATATCTTAGGCTTCCACAGTTCCACTACTACTTGGAAAGACATGTCTCTTGCTGTTATTGTCAATGTATGCTGTGTGGTGTGAACAGAACAATCGAAAATGTAATAATTAGCATCTTCAATTCATTCCAGTTTATTGTGTTCAGCTTGATTGTCGATTTCATCCTATACAGTCTGCAAGCCCCTCATTCACCCCCTAATCCCGCCACTCTCGTCTCTCGTCGAATGGAGAATTTCTATGTGATGAGTTGCTAGTTGCCTAGTTCTTTAAGATCTCTAGTATGTAATATTTGAGAGGTTATGTGCTGAACTTTTTTGCCTCTGATTTTTTTAGCTTCATTGCTATGTACCCAAGTTGTTTTCTATATATTCATTTAATTAAAACAAAAAAACAAAACAAAAAAGGTTGATTATTAGTTGACATCCATCATCACATTGCCTCATCTAGTCAGTTCTTCCTATCTTCCTGCCTTTCTGCGTTACAGTTCTAAACTAATGAGACATAAGAATGTTAAAAAAATATCAAAAAAAAAAAAAATTAAAAAAAGAAAAAAAGAAGAAGAAGAGAAACTAATGGGACAGTGCCTCGTGTTTTCTTCTCAGTGCCATTATTCATTCTAAAAAGTACACTCTAATGGCATGGCAAATTCTATTCCAGGTTGTTTATTTAGTCATCAACCTCACACAATTACATCAATTCAACATGTAGGCTTCCAATCATTCTCAAAAAAAAAAAAAAAACACATGTAGGCTTTCAATGTAGCTAGCTAACAGACTTTTGAAACAATCAAATCTAAGTGATAATGGAACACAAATGTAGAAGAAACCACAAGGTACGAACCATGTAACACAACCTTTGGAAGACAAGTGTAACACCTGTAATTCACCTACGAAATGGAATTCCTCCACCTCCTAGGAATCTTTTTAGTCTGCTCTGCACCACCATCTGTCGGATGGTCTGGTCCAACGTTCTGATTCTCTACCATTGTAGTCTTAGTGAGTTTGCCGAGTTTCTTCCACCCGCTGCTCCAAGCTGATGTATGTTTCTGCTTTGAGGTCATCTTATCGAACTGTCTCTGTAAGTTTTCCATGGAATTTTGGAGATCAAGGTACTTGGCTTTTACGCTCTCCAGTTCAAACTTTACAGTGTTGATGTCCTTTTTTGCTGCTGCCCATCCTTCTTGGAAGGATTGTGGGGTCCCTTCAAGTAGTGTTTTCCGGTTTGGAACCATCGGCTGATAATTAGAGTCTCGTCCAGCTTCATTAAGGGCACTGTTAGCTAATGCATTGCTTATTTTGACTTGCTCAGAGAAAAGAACTTGCACCACCACTCTTAATGGGAGCCTTTCATTTTGTGCAGTATGCATGCAAGCATCAATGGATAGTTTTTGGCAATCCATCACCCGGCATAGCCTCTTCCTTTCGTGCTCAGAGAGTGTTGGATGGGCCTGTTATGTTGACAAAATAACACATGAATGTATAATCTTAACAGATTAAATATCAAACAAGTTACCATTTTCATTTATAATTAAGGTCAAGCTAATCATCTAAGAGCAGGCTCGCTATGCTAAGTTGCTAACTGAAGCTTGCCTAGCAGCAATGGTTCATTAAGAAGAACATAGCAATATAACATCACTAGCAATCTATATATGGTTCATATAATAAAATCAATATTATTTCTCTATGGTAAAAGCATGTGTTACAAACAAACATTCATCACATACTTGTTTTTTCTCTGGTATCTGCATTTTCCACGAGAACGATACACTTCTATAGCTATTATGAACATTTTGTATCTAGCTAGCTTCGTATTTTCTCAAAAGATATTCCCAGTGTGCATGCATACATGCTAAAACAGAAATTAACAATTGAGTATTTTTGGGAAATAAGAAGGGATTATAAGTACCTTGAGATAGGAATCGATTGCTCTATAAAGTCCATCATCACAGGTCCTTGCAGATTCAGGCAAAGCTTCTGCGAGTACCTGGAACTTTGTTAGGGAAAGGCTTCTATCACTTGACACCTCTGTAAGATAACTATCAACAAGCTTAGCTACCCTCATCTTAGCATTTGGCCCTGTACCCCTTTCATAGTGCTTTTCAATGAAAGATTGGTGGCTTGGACTTGACATTTCAGTCTGTTCTTGAACAAGAAAGTGCTCCAGAAGCCTCTGGACAAGATCCACATCATACATAGTTTCACTTTTGTTGTAAGATGGAATGAGAAGATCTGCCAATGTAGCCTGTTCAAATTGCATTCCCACCCGTTTCTCCAACTCAGTCACCAATGCAGGTGCTACTTTCAACATGTTTGCCATTCTCAGAAGCCGAAGAAGGAAGCTGCATGATACACTGTCCCTTTGTGGTGGAATAATGCTGATTAGGCTCTCGATGATCATCCGTTGATCTTTGGCCTGAACAGTTGAAGACTCATTATCTTTTGTTCTCGCCACGATCAGGTGAAGTCCACCCTTCCAACTGCTTCCACTACTATTGCTGCTGTTGCTTCCTTCATCAGGTGTTAACCCGGAGCCATGATCACTTATTATATTAGGGAGCCATTTAGATGCATAGTGCATTATTGCAGCTCCGATAAGTTCAAATCTCATCCCCTTCACTTTGATTGCAGTAATAACCCTGACATAATGATCAATCCGAAGAATTGAAGCGTCTTCAAACCACCAATCAGGAGGAACTTGCAGCTGGTTTCTACTTGGATTTGAGTCCTTCATGTCACTCCAATTTGGGCTTGAAACTTTTGTAGCTACCTTACTACCAGTATATGGCCATCGTATGCCTTTTGGATTAGCACAAGCTTTCCAAGCAATGGACTCACTGCATCTCCGAACAATTTGAAGGTTTTCAGCCCATGGAGAGAGCTTCTCACAACTTTTCAACACCACTATGGAGTCTCTCCACGAGGATAAAACCACATAGCTGAGAAAAGCTTCAGTTTTGAAAATTAGATTGCCTTCTTCCAAGTCCTCTGTCATTTCAAGGAACTCTGCAGCACATCTAAGGCCTGAAATGTTGGCTGCTGTCAGATCGACAGAAATGCCATAGCAGAACTTTGCAGCTAGCTCAAAGGCCTCAGGTCCCCCAGGAAGGTCATCCAAAACCATCTTACTTAAGTCCGGGTCTCGTAATTCATACAGTATTCTGTTCATCTTTCCACTTCTTGACAGCAAGGGATACTACTTGAAATAAGACAACAGAATGAATGAATGGAATCATCGACATTCTAACCTAATCTTATTAGTAACTCAATAAAATAAATAACTATTATTACACTAAGCTCAGTGTTGAAACATTTTTCCAGAGAATTAGTTACCTTATGCAAGTGAAAATTGACTTCTCCAACTTTAACCAACAGGTCACTTGGGATATCAGTTGCAACATACCTATTACATTCAAAACAAACAAAGCCAACAATTCCATTATTATGTTACATGCACAAAGATTAGCTAAAGCCTTAAGCAATTGAAATCCCACTTTCTTAGCTGTCCCAACAACAATAAACAGGAAACCTAGCCTTCTAGTCTAACACCAAAACTATGGGGTCTAGAAATCAAGGCAGACAGACATGTAAGGGAGCTTGATCATCCAAAAGATACAGTTTCTTTCTCAAAATTCTAGCTAGTTTTGGCAAACTCAATAAGATAGTGTCTGTAATCCCACTTTAGTCACTTAGCTACTACATCAATATACAATTATTTCTAATAAAAACAATTTAAAAATATATGCAAATAGACAACTGTATCTATTTTGTTCATATATACATACCATGAATTCCCTTTTAGCTCAAACCCATCATTCTTGACACTCTGCTTGCTTAAACTAAAATCTCCATTGCCATAGTCTCTGCCTCCGCCAACTGACTCACTCTCTGATTCCCACATGATTCTGAAGAAATTCCCAGGGGAAATTTGAGCTGAAATTTCTGAGGCAAGTGGCTACAATTAAGAGCAGGCAGAAAAATAAATGAGCAGAGAAGGTTTGGCGGTGAATACTAACTGAGATAACATATATGGGAATGAAAAGGAAGTCTCACTCACATGGGTTGCTTGGAAATGTCGGCTTGGTTTGGACGAGTGTGCTTACAGTTACAGCTGTGTAGTAATGGGCACTGTAGTTGGTACACTGTTTGTTTTCGGATCACTGTTTGAAGGAATGATCTGTATATGGCGCTCCCTTCTAGCACTAATACTCATTTGCCTTCCACGTGAGTCTTGCAAAGGGGCAGAAATGATTGGATGGAAGCGGCAAAAATGATTGGATGCAGGTGGATAAATGGGAAAACAAGCAAATTTATCTTAAATTTTTCACTTTTTTGGGTTTTGAAAAAAAAATTAAAAAATTATTGAAGGAAAAACACATTTATGGGTGTATTCGTTAAAACCACAACCAGATTTTGTAATTAGTAATCAATTAGTGTAATTACTCAATCAGTTATTAATCAGATTTTATTGTTATTATATTCGTTATAATTATCTTTGTAATATCACATCTATATAAAGAGGAGTTTCAATGAAATAAGTAAACAAATTTATATTTTACTTTTACAAAAATAACATATTTAAAGATAATTAACAACTACAATTATTTATAGAAGCATCTTTATTATCAATAGAAGTAAATATAAACATAGATAAATTTACCAATAATTTTTTTAGAGATTGTTTTCACTTCATGGAAATAGAAAAACCATGCTTCTACAAATTGATGCAAAGTATGAAGAACTTGCATCGTCCATCGGTTGTAGCTAACCACTAGGTTTGTGCGATATAACCTATACCAAGGTGTAAGGTTAAGCATGACCCAAGACCGACTCCAATTTCATTAGGACCAGGATCAAACGGCTGATATAAAACCGGGGTGGACCTGCTGTTGCTAAACACGGGCACCAGAAGGAGGTTTAACAACATTGGGCCTTCGGTCCTACTTTTCACATGTTTTTCGACATGTTTTTACTTTCCAACCTATTCAGTAATATCTCATATCAAAGCAAGTATGTAATTTTGATCAAACAAATGCAAAGCAACTAAAGGCCGCAACCCTACTATGTATAAATTCTCACATTATGTAGCAACTTTCGAGTAATAAAATTGGGAAAATTTTGACAACAGTACATGAATTATTACCCATTAAGAATTAATGTTATTTTAACTTTCAAAACTATCACATAAGTACATGAATTAGCGAGCTTGACCCACTTTTGATACACGTCGTCAGCAACTTTGTTAGTCCAATGCTCTCTGTCCTTTTCATAAGAGTAAAACCGTCTTTTCACGAATGATAAAAAAAATGTTAAATTCTCTCATTAGCTTCCAGCCTTCCATCCACCACCAATCATCGAAGAAGAAGAAGACCACTTTTTGTTTCATAAATATGCCAACAAGGTTTTCTTCAACAACATCAGCTGGATCATTCTGTTATTCCCGTCTTCAACCACTACCTTAAAAGTCAACAGGATAACTGATGCCGACGAGGTTGCGTCGTTGATGTTGTCCGCGTCATCTGACAAAATGAGCTAGAGGTGGAGGGGCGACCTCTTTTATCTCCTCTCTCTTCGTCGCTGACCTCTTTATTCAAGGTTAGAATAACAAATTCGGACTTTCAAAAAAAAAAAAAATCAGTTGTTTCACTAGAAAAATGTACGAACTTTGTAGCTGAGTTTGGTTCTGGGTTTAGTAATGGTGCTCTGGGTCTTGGAATTGAAGTCTTCATCTGTCATCGTAGCAAACTTCTAAGCTTTGCTCGTCCGGTAGTAGTCGATACCCGCTACTGCCCTACAAATTGTGAGCAATCATGGCTCGTCTCTAGTAGGCTTTTCTAAGGCTGAATGGGAGTGCCCGTCATTAGGTGTTGTACAATGTGCCTTCATGGGATGAGAAGATAGAGGTGTACAAGAGCAAGTCACAGCTTGGTGGCAGTGTTGTTAAGGCTCGGCAAAAAACGTTCATCTTATCAAATACATTCTACCTTCTTTTTTTTTGGGTAAGTGGGATAACGACTAGTTCATCGTCTTTACCCGAAAATTTATTGAAAACAAAAAAAAGTTACAAAGCAAGGGGGATTAAACCAATTATTTTATATTGGCATGGATTGTAACGGAGAAGATGACTAACTGTATGAAAATCGAGTCAGGTTAAATTGTTCATGTACTTACGTTGTAGTTACGAAAGTATAATGACCATAATTCTCAGTAAAGAAAAGTTTATGTATTGTTTTAAAAGTTTTCCCAAATAAACTAAAACTGAATTATTGATTCCAACTTCCAAGTCACATAAAATCAAGGCAGCAACTTAGCAACCTCAAATGCTTAGAAACCAATTTCTGGTTGCTGCAATTAAAGATCTCAAGTTATTCAACATCAATACATCATTAAATTAAGACTTCGATTAAAAGGTTCAACAATTGAACAGTAGGATTTTAATAAAAGCAACAATCCAACACATTTACACTAACAAAGTAATATGTAAGACTAAAACTCCAAAGTCTGAAATGAAATGCATGAAATCAACTTAATCAAGGCATCAACCTGTCATGGATTAGCTCATTTGTCATTCATCAAGTTCTCCCTACAAAAAGAAAATATGAATCTTAGTTTATTATAACACTAAAGATATATTAAACAGTGTTAAGGATAAATCAAGCTTGGACATTTATCATTTAACAATAGATTACAGGCACTCCATATTGTATTTGGAATCCATATTGAATTTAGCACGAGTTTGCAATCGTCCCACGTAGGCATTCATAACTCAAAATAATATTTGCTATTAGACCAAACATACACATCACCTATAGAGTGATATTTGCAAGAGGCCCGAGCATTAACATCCTTGAAGACCATTACTCAGGTAATAATGGTATCGGGATTCTCAGAGTTGCTTTTTCCTTTAGCAATAAGGTGTGCACTCTCAATTCCCTCGGTTCTCGAGCCGAATAAAGTTTTGCCTGAACATTCCATACGATACAACCAAGAGCACATTTTCCATATGTATTTGAATGACGTTACAATTCCTAAACATTGTATGAAGCATATGATCATTCCTCAGGCAATTGCGCAATCATCTCCTCTTGTTTATTCATCTTTTTCTTACTTCTCCACATAGCTCGCACACAAACATATGCTCTAGAAGCAAAGTCATAAAGAACAACAACAATCATAACAGTTAAAAGTCATCAACAAACATAATAGCTGTTATTGATCTATTATGGTTTGCTATCAGCTCTTTCATATACGGTTTTGAAAACATGGATCCTGAACCACTTCCATATATCTATTATCACTTTACAGATACTCAGTCCTGACAACATCATAAACAAGACCAGTACCTCCATAATATTCATAAACTAAAATAGTTATTGGAAAAAAAAAATTCCCGACCTTGTTCTCGCTCCCACTTTTTCATCTTCTTATGAAATTTTTTCTTTACCACTAGCATGCGGTGCAAGAGAGGTTCATTATCACATCCCGACTCTTAATTTTTTTACCATATTTACTAGCTTGGTATTAATAAGAGTTTTACCGTCTTCGACAATGAGTTTATAGTTTCAAAGGTCCCTAGAGGTGTTTTGAGGGACAATTATTTCGAAAAAATTATTCGTAAGAGAAATATTTGACGATGATAAAAAGGGGTAAATTTTAGTTAGTAAAAAGATAATTTTTATTAAGGTTTTATTTTTGGGGTGTTAATTTTTGGAGTTAGGTGTTTATTGGTGGGTTAGGAACCGGTTGGGAAAAATCCCAACATTTTTTTCTCTCTTCTCTCTCTTCCCTCCTGACGCTTTCTCTCTCCCTACCAGAAGTTCCCAGAGCTCGTCCACCGCCGTCCGGCCAACTCCGACTGCAACACCGGTCCCAAACGGTCGGCCATTGTCTCCTCTTTCTTCTTGGACCGGTGGGAGCCTCCCTAGCGCCGCCGTGAGAGAGGAATCGTGCCCGAGAGCTCCGATTGTCTATGGTGTTTTGTCACCAGAACTCCCTCCTCCGACCTCCATAGCCGGCGATCTTTGTCACATCTTGAAGCTCTCATCTAGGGTAGCAACCCCTTAAATGGAATCAGCTCGATTCGTGCTAGGTGAGGAGAATCGGTGAGTTGAATTTCTAGGGCTCCATTTTTTGTTTTGCTTCGATTAGCATGTTTAGGCTTGGAATTGGACTTGGTGCTAGTTAATGAAGTTGTTGAGCATATTGAGGAGATGATTATGTCAAATTTTGGGGAGCATTAGAGGTGGCCGGAGTTAGGCTGGCTATCGCCGCTGCCCGCGGAGCAGACGGCGGCGGCGCCTCTTTTGGAGAGTTTTTCCTGTTATTAACTTAGTTATATTGAGGGGAGTCTAATAGTGTGAAATTTATAATTTTTAGAGGAGTTTTGGTTAGGTTTGGGATTTTTTCAAAGATTGGTGAACTTGGCGGTTAACAGGGTAGAATTCGGTCATTGGGTTAGTGTTGATTAAACTTCATAAAGTTGTTTTAAGGATTTCGATGTTTGTGGTGAAGTTTGAGCCTTACTGGTCTAAGGATGGAGAAGTTGGGCAACAGTGAAGGATTTATAGGCTCACTTTTATTCTTGTAGTTTTATTTAAAGTATCGAGTTAGTCATGCGATTTAATTATATATTTGAAACATGACATGAGGAGGCTCGAGTAGAAGAGACATCGGATCGACGTCAGACTTAGGAGTAAAGTTGTGAGTGGACGTTTGATTTAAATTAAATGCATGCAATGACTTTATATTTAATGATGATTGAGTTTAATTTATTGAATCTTAATTTGTGGATTAAATTCTCGTATATGATTGATTTCTGCAAAGTATTTTCGGAAGTGTTTTTTCATATTTTTATTTGTTAACTTCGCTATTTGGAAAGTTACCGAAAATAGTCATATATTTATTTCTTCTTTGATAATTGCCAATTTTCATTATTTTGGAGAGTTACCGAAAATGAGATTTTCGGTGGATATGTATATGGATATTTATGAGGATAGTATGTATATAAATGCTAGTGAGCCATACGTGCTTTTCCGTCATAATGATGTAAAATTTCATTATGGCGCAACATGAGCGTTAGACGCAAGCGTCGTAGCCTTATATAAATATAAGAATTTATATAGGGAATATGCACGTATATATATACACCGTCTTTTTCACATAATGAGGTAAAATTTCATTATGGCGCAACGTGAGCGTTAGACACAAGTGTCGTAGCCTTGTATGAATTTCTATTTTTCTTATTTTTTTTTATAGAATTCGTATAAGGAATATAACAATTGTAAGTACATACATTTATAAATATATATAGTTTAGCCTGAGAGGCTCTTTATTACAAAGTATGGGAGACTAGTGAGGCTAGTCACGTTTTTAGCTAATTGTTGAGTTAAAAGCTTTTGAGCTTGTCGCTGTAGACATAAAATTTAACGACAATAATAGTCGTTGAATAATCCAAGCAAATATGTGGCTCGTGAGTAAACAAAATTGGAAAGCCGTTGGAAATAACACGTGGCAACGTGGAAATGGTCAGCCGACAACAAAACCTTAAATCCCGATTGAAATCAATTATCAAGTGTTGATTGATGACCATGTATCAATTAAATTAATCGGACATCCCCAAATTGATTGATGATGGTTCGCCAGCGGTCAGGCGAGCTAGAGAGTAGAGTTCGCGAGGCGAACTAGACTCCGCAAGGCAAACTGGATTGCGCGAGGTGAAACAGATTTCTCATAGAAATAAACAGTGACGAGGTGAAACGGACTTCGCATAGAAGTAAACAATGGCTATGTGAAATGACTTCGCGTAGAAGTAAACAAGACGAGGTAAGATGGCCCCGCACACGTAGATTTACATGAAGGCGAGGCGAGATGGCCCCGCGGAGGAAACTGCGTGAAGAAGCTAGACGACAAAGTTCGCATGCATGCGGGGATGTACGTCCAAGATAAGTCGTCCGTGAAGTGGGACCAGAAATCACCGCTTGCTTGAAAATCAAGGTTCCTCGCGAGATACCTTCTATATCCTCGAGATGGCTCGCCGCTTGCTAAGGATCTTGATCAAAACAGGACATTCAATCCAAAGCGATCTGGGCATATCTAAATCTTAAGATTTGATTAATTTGATTATGTTAAAATCGGCAAGTAAATCAATCAGTCAAGATTCATTGATTCGATTAAGGAAATATCATTGATTCAGTATCTTCATTACTTGCTAAAAGCGAAGGCATGTTAACACTATAAATACCCCCTCTCATACCAAGAGGAGGGGGCGGATAGAGGAGAAAAAAATAAAAACAAGCAGCGGGCCAGAAGAGGGCAGAGGACCAGAAGTAGAGCAGCGAACCAGAGAGAGAAATTACTCTCAAGAGTCCAGAAGTCCCCCAAAACCCTTGAAGAAACATCAAGCTGCAAAATAGCCAATTCTTCATCAACCTCAAGTCCAAAAGTCTCCCAAGCCCCCGAAGAATCATCAAGCTGTCAAATAGCCGATTCTTTCTTCATCAACCTCAAGCTTAGAAGTTGTCAAATCCGGAAGAATCATCAAGCTGTCAAATAGCTTATTCTTTCTTCATCAACCTCAAGCTTAGAAGTTGTCAAATCCCGAAGAATCAAATAGCCGATTCTTTCTTCATCAACCTTAAGCTTAGAAGTTGTCAAATCCCGAAGAATCATCAAGCTGCCAAATAGTCAGTTCTTCATCAACCTCAAGCCTAGAAGTTGTCAAATCCCGAAGAGTCATCAAGCTGTCAAATAGCCGACATCTTCACCAACTTCAAGACAAAGAATAAACCACCACGTGAAACCGCTCGTGGACCAAATCTGATCAAGAACAAGCCTCTACGGCCCTTGGTCAATCAACTTCTACAAATCGTCAACATGACAAGAAGTCCAACCTACAAACAATTCGTCTCAAGAACAAGTGTTTGTCACCCTTGAGTTAAACCTACATTCGGAGATAGTATCAGAGGAGTTCACAAAGATTGTAACCCACATTCGCATTGATAAAATTAAATATTATTCTTTATACACGTGTTGTTCTGTTATTTGTCGCAAATATTTTCGTGTTTACAGTCGCATGCAGCGTAACTTTTCCACAGAAATTAATATAGGAAAACATAAAGATTTTTATTGCTTGTTTCTTTTAAATTTACATTTGTCCACTCACTCTAACGCGTTTTCAAATATTTTCACCTGGGCCTTTCAATTTTAAAAGCCCAGTTTGCAGGTTAATATAATTGAGGTCGGGCGTACATGGAGTCGAGGCATAGTCCATTGTAGAGTTTCCGCTTATATATATATATATATATATATATATATATATATATTATATATATATATATATATATATCTTCCCTTCACTGTTAGAATTGCTCTGAACCTATTAATCGTTGACTTTTGGATTTTTGTTAGATTAGTAAATATAAATTAGGAGATGTTGTTATATGTGGGGAGCACGAAGGCTCCAGGAGTTATAATGTTGGAGTTGGAACTCTTAGAAATGTTTGCATGTGTTTTATTTAGGAAGGGTTGTCTATTTTCAAGAAAGGTTATGCCGAATTTTTTGGTAAATTTTTCTTGGAGGTGGACCTCGCAGGATTTACTTTGGGTTTCAAGGTGAAATTTGGGATGGGTCTTGACAATCATAACCGCATCCCTAACATTACTTATTATGTTACGACTTTCTTTCACGCTACCAGAATAACCAATATCTAATCTTTGAGTTTGATTATCTTTGGAAAACTTCCTAAAATTATTTCACCATTGTTGTTTTTTCCATCAGGCATTATTTTTCCATTTGCCACGATAAAAATGGCTTCCTCACCAACCATTTGTGTAATAGTTGTATTTGTCACAGCTGTAAATCCTGCATATATCAAAAATTGAATCCAAAGGTATAAAAGATTAATTAGATGGGATCATAACTTATACAACATTAAAACATCTAATGACTAGCATAAGTCAGATTTACTAAGAGGCAGGAATGGCCCTGTGTGTATAGATGCTCAAGGCGAAGAAAATCTCGAGGCCCCAAAACAAATACAAAAAAAAACACAACAATGATATATAACAACTTCAAACCGACGAATATAAATCAGTTTATGTCATTGTTACCAATCAATTTATGTGTCATTAACTGTTATCATTAATGTCATTGTTATCAATCAATTTATGTCTCTTAACTGATATAATAGTTGGTCTTTTAACTTGGTACGTATATTGGTGAGGAGACAGATCGATCGAACAAGGCTGCAAGTGGTGGTTTGAAGCTGCGTAGCTGTGCATTTTGGCTTAATCGGTGAGTTTGAATGATCATATTGAGTTTGATAGAGAAATGCATTTGTGGATTTATTAATTCTTGTTGTTTGTGTATCTATATCTGTGAATTTATGTGGTAATATGTTGTGTAAATTAGTTGTATATGTAGATGTAATTAAATTGGTTTGAATTTTTTTTTTCTAAATACAAGTGAGCCATGTATATGTGGATTCATGAACTGACAAATGTGCTTGGGAAATGCATATATATGTCGTAATGTGTTTGGGAAATTGTTTTAGTATGAAGCTGTTTATGTATGTACCTATAAATAATTTTAATATATATAGCTAATAATTTATTTAGAGATTGATATAGTTTTTAGGATATAAATATATATATATATATATAATTGTATTGAATTAATTTGTTAATGATGTAGGTTCAAAAAGGTCAGCTTGATTACAAATTGGTCGTTGACATGATGGAAAACATTGTAGTTTTTGGACGTATAGTTCATGGAGACCTTGATCCCAACAAGAAAACAATCCATGGTGTTCCTTTAGGAGCTAAAAATGTTCGAGTCTCTATTATTGTTCTAATCATTAGTCATCATTTGCTGCCATATCTCATAAAAGATGAGATAATGACTGTGAATGATGCCCTTGGATAGATTGTTGTTTGGCCGATGAATCTCATTATTGAGGCTGCAGTTGATGTCTATGTAGTCCTACACTACTTCTAGTTTTTTATGTTAATATTATAAATATGGTTTAAAAGTGATAATATCATACTTGTTGCTTAATAAAATACAATAACAAATATGTAGAACAACCCAAAACCAAAGACTATAGTTACTACGAGGAGGCGGAAGAGACAACAAGCATCGCCAAAGGATCTTGATGATGAAGATTTGGAACACGTGCCACCAAATCTCCCACGACAATTATTGATGTTGTGCGCTTGGGCAAATGAAGAATTACGTAATAGAGAGCCACCATCCTAACAACTTTTCTTGCGAAAATATTTAGTCATCTAACGAAGGCAGTTATCTTCAGAAAGGACATTCACGCCATGACATACATGACATAACTAACATCTAGCTCTATCATATTTTACATTAGGTAATTAATGTAACACATTACGAAATAGCTGCTAAAATTTTAACTTGATTCTTATTTGTTATTTCTAAGTCTGCTTTCATATTGTGAATATATGTCTATGTAGCACCTCAATGAGGTTTTGAAGAAGTCCCAGATGATTGACATGGTTGGCTTCGTCGACCCCAATCACACGGGTGCACTTGCATGTGGAACTCCAACTGAATGCTCTAAGAATTTAATGAATCGTTTCAAATTGGGGACCAGCGAGCAGATTTATTTGGTGCCTCATAACTCAGGGTATGTATTAGATGTTTAATGGAAAAATATATACATGATAAGTGCGTTTTTACGCCATGATCTTAATGGATTTTCACCCCCATTTACACTTTGTTTGTGCCTTAGTATGTTTGTTTTTACTTATTTTAGAGTCAAGAGGGTTTTTCTGTAGAGTTGTGGCTACTAGCCGTTTTTATACAGAAAATTGCACTTAAATGATGAAAACCGTTTTTGGACTATCACTTGGACATTTTATTATGATTCGTTATTTTGTTACCTTGTCAGTTTTGATGTATTTTGTTTAAATGTGCAGAAGACAGGTAAATACGCTTAACATATCGAGAATCATGATGAACGGACTCATGAATGACAACAAGTGAGGCCACGGAAAAGAGGAAACACTTTTGGACATTGTTTTGCTCTCGGACAGAATCTGCCAGAAAACGTACATCAACTTCAAAAATTCATATCTGGAGTTCCAGGAGGATTTAGAAGGCGTGCCACATATGGAATCAAAGCTGTGTGTGTCTACTTTTCAACTCCATTTGGATCGCAGCAATCGGAGTTGAGACGAAGGAGTTATGAGCAAAACAGTAGACAGAGGTCAGGCTGCAAAACTGGGCAGAAACTGCCTAAGTTGTCTAACGAGTTTTGGGAGATGATTCTTCAACAAAAGGCTTCCCAAATTTGTCAAGAGATGTATCAAGACCTTAATGAAGTGTTAGGAAGCTGGAAAAAAGAAGAAAATACGAAGAAGCATCAAGGCAGCCATATTTTGGTTAAGTGTAAGGTTTCCCGGTCAAATCTGGAAAGCTGACCTTGCCGGACCTATCACTGGTTTTGGCTGCCATCAAAACCCAAGATTTCGTACATGAGGCCTACATGGATCCATAAACATGTAGGAAGGTCCAAGGAATCAGAAGATGGAGTCCAAATTCGGATACACAAGCTGCATTGAAGAAGGAATCATTGAGCAAATAGGAAAGAGAGTTGGAATATGACTGCTTTTCCTTTGCCGATGCAGCTAGGGTTTCTCTATAGGTTTTCTGTATAAATAGGGCTGTTGTATGTATAGTTTAAGAGTCCTTCAATTGTTTTAAGTTCTAGCAAGCCTAAACTCTACCTAAAAACCCTCCCTTACACAGCAAACACAAGCACAGCCGAACCATTCCTTGCCGCACAGCCATCTTTGCCGACTGCCTCCACTGCCATCTTCCACCAATTTTCCTTTCAACCTTGCCGAACCTTATTGGTAGGGTAAGGATGAAGACATCCATGGTTTGTGTTTGTATTTACTGTGTAAGAACTTTGAGTTTATTGATAAATATTTTCTGGTTTTTTTGGTTTTATATGATATGTGTGATTGTATGATCTTCTTTGTGACTTGATTATGATTGTACATGTTGTGTAACGGTTTAGTATGCATGTTAGGATTATTAAAGAAGTAAATAATCTGTGTTTATGTGTTTAGTAATTGTTAGGTTAATTAATCCTCACCTGATCACGTAATCGAACCCTAGGTTAATTCAAAGTACACGAGTTAGCTATTAGGGGGGAGTTTAATATGCCGTGGTATTCTAGGTCGAGTTGAGCGCAAAGACAACTCGGTTCTAGGTACTGCATAGGGTTGTTAGGGTGAGTGATTTGCATGGGTTCGAGGATGGGTGACGCCATTGCTAACGAGCATGTCTCCAACGACTCGTGGACGGTAAGTGTTGCTTGATTAGATTGAGCGCAAAGACAATTTAGTTAAGTAGTCACATAGTTTTTGGTTGAGCGCAAAGACAACCTTAAACACATGAGAAGTCTTAAGGGTTGGAATTAACTTGCAATTGTAAAAACATAGATAAGATAATTTAACCTTTCATAAAAATACTTGCATGCTAATCGGAGTTTATTTGTGAAGTGCTTACAACGTTAAAGTGACCAAACTTTGTAATTATTTGCTTTTGTTTTATTTTCTTTATTTTCTGCCGATTTCAATCCCCCATTTTATTCTTTATGTTTATATTGTGTGAATATTTCTAATGACTTTGTTTTGTAGAATAAATTCTTCCCTAGTGTCCCCGGCTAGAACGATACCCTACTTACATGTACTACAACTATAGGGTTTTAAATTGCACTAACGTCATCTTTTGACAGGTCAATACATGTATAAACTACTTTATGAGATTGATACATTCTGTTTTGTTTATGGCATATATACAGTACTCATTGGACCTTATCAGTTGTGAATCCGCACCTAAAGAAGGTTTACTAGTTGGATCCGTTAAAGAGGCGACTATCAACTACTAGTGAATGACATGATGTTATGAACAAGTAAGTTTCACCCTATAAAAATCCCTTTTGATTTTGGGTGAATTGATGTTGTGGACAATATATACCTTATAACTTAGTAACTAGTGAGAGACATAGTATAGAAATACCAGAAAGGAGAATCAAGTTTTTCATTGTCTGTGATATGATGCTCTGTGTAATTACTAAAGTAGATTGTATATTGTGACTAACGAAAGCCTTTAGGCTCTCATATTTTCTCTATCTTATAAATTATGAAATAAAGTTTCTTTGGTCTATGCAATAATACGTATGGTTTTCTAGTCTTACATATCCAAGGCAAAATTGACTTATCAGTTTACATATGTTTTATGTTCTGTTGTTGATTTTGAACCGGCATCAAGTTCTATTATATATGGACAAAAGACAAATAAACCTTCAAGAGTATCAGTTGAATGAATCCCCCTTCTTGTAAGTGTTATACCATGTTCTATATGATTCTCAATCAAGCTTTACACACTAACTGATATTTATGATGATTATGTTTTGCAAGGCATTTTAGAGCAAAAGAATGATAAGACTTGTGCATATTTGGTCATGCGTTACATGAAGGATATTATTGCGGACAAGGATTTGGCGTATGCAACTACTATATGTGTTTTTTTATGCTAAAGTGTATATATATTAGACTTCATTTACATGTTTGACATGAAGTTTTTCGTACCATAAACTTAGTGGTTACTTTTTATTTGCAGTGGAAAACTAAGCAGGGTTTGTGTTACACACTAGAGCAAATTGATAAAGTTCGGGAATGAGCGAGACAAGTTCTGATGTTTAAGGTTTAGGGTACGTAGAACACTGCTAAGAGCGTGCGAGTTGATTTTGTGCAAGTTGAACTCCTTATATATATATCACATCCCAACTTTTAATTTTTATCATATTTACTAGCTTGGTATTAATAATAGTTTTACCCTCTTCGTAAATGAGTTTATAGTTTTAAAGGTCTCTAGAGGGGTTTTGAAGGATGATTATTTCGGAGGAATTATTCGTATGAGAAATATTTTAAGACAGTAAAAATGGTAAATTTTTAGCTAGTAAAAATGTAAGTTTTATTAGGGTATTATTTTTGGGGTGTTAATTTTTGGTATTGGGTTTTATTTGGTGGTGTTGGACCGGTTTGAAAAGAGAAGCCCAAAACATTTCTCTCTCTCTCTCTCTTCTCTCTCCTCCCTCTCAACTCTCTCACTCTCTCTCTCCCTGGACGTCTTTCGCGCTCGTCCGGCCACAACTGACCGCCGCACCGGTCCCAATTGGTCGGTCTTCGACCCAGCCTTCTCCCTAGATCGGTGGCAGCCTCTCTAGCGCTGCCGTGAGAGAGAAAACGCAGCTGAATGCCCCGACTGCCCGTGGTGTTTCGTTGCCAGAACTCCCTGCTCCGGCCGCCATAGCCGGAGCCGCTTGACTCATTTAAAAACCCTCCTCCCGTGTAGAAATCTCTCCAAATGATTCACTCCCTTTTGAGTTAGGTAAGGAGAATCGATGAGTTGAAATTCTAGAGCTCAATTTTATGTTTTGGTTCGATTACCCTAACTAGGCTTGAAACTGGTGTTTGTGCTAGTTAGGAAAGTTGTAGAGTGGGTTGAGAGGAAGATGCTATTAAAATTTGATAGGCATTAGAGGTCGCTGGAGTCGGCCGCCGGCCGCCGCTGTTAGGGGGATTTTAATGGTTTTAAATATGTTTTATTAAGGGGAGTTTATTGATGTGAAGTTTGGAATTTTTGGAGGAGTTTTAGATATGTATGAGATTTTTCAAAAATTGGTGAAAATTGATGATTAATGAGTTAGAATACTGCAGTTGGATTAATTATTGTTAGGACTGTAGAAGGTATTGATAAGGATGCCAATAATTATGGTGGAGTATGGATAGAAGCGATTTAAGAATAACAAAGTAAGCAAGGATGAGCGTGTAAAGCTCATATTTAATTTTGTCTATTTTTTTTATATAAGCGTTGATTTATAGTTGGGGGATTTAATTATGTTTTTAGAACTAGACGTGATGATGCTTGAGCAGAAGAGGCCTTGGACCAACATCAGGCTTAGGCCTAATTAATTAGTGAGTGGATTTTTGTTTTAAATAATATGCATGCAATTGTTTATTGTTGAGCAATTTATTTTGTTGCAGCATTTGACGTCATTTTTATTTAAAGATTTATTTATTTTGGAGAGTTACCGAAAATGAGATTTTCGGTAAATTATAAATATATTTATGAGGAGAATATGTATATAAATGCTAGCTAGTCATATGTGTCTGTCCACCTTAATGATGTAATATATAACTGTATTATGGTGTGACGTGAGCGTTAGACATAAGCGTTAGACGCAAGCGTAGTAGCCCTATATGAGTGTTTAATTCATATAAGGGGTATGAAAATATATTTATACACCCGTCTGTCTATCTTAATAGCGTAGTGTATCACCGTATTAAGGCGTGACGCGAGCGTTAGACGCGAGCGTAGTAACCTTATATAAATTATTTTAAATCTATTAATTTATATAGGGAGTATGGGCGTGTGTAAATACATACATATATTAGTATATATTTTTGAGCTAAAGAGGCTCGATAATTATAAGGTAAAAGATTTATCACTTGAGGCAGCATTCGATTTCTTTGAAAATTAAATTGGGAAAACATAAATATTGTTAATTATTATTTTTATTTATTCTTTTTATTTTTGTCAACTTACTCTAACATTTGCAAATATTTTTCCCTGGGCCATTCGTTTTAAAAAATGCCCAGTCTACAGAGTTCGAGTTGACACTAGTAGGAGGCGAGGCATACTTACCCATTTCTCAGTCATTTTTCACCAGTAGGTTACATGTTTAACCTACTAGGGTGTTTTCTTGTTTTCTCTAGTTTTTAGTAGCTCTGATTACTCTTGGAGTTATTGTATAATATTTTGGCAGTGTGCTAAGTCTGATGATATATTTTCAAATGTTCGAATGATGAAGTTGGTTTTATTAGTTGGATATTTATGTGATGAATTCGAGGATGGTTGAGTCATTTTAAGAGGGTATTCTAAATTTTTTCGGGTTAGGGTTGTCCATTTTCAATGGAAGTTTACCGATTTTTTTAGTGAACTTTCCTTAAAGGTGGACCCCGCAAGACTTCGGGTTTCAGAGTGAAATTCAGGATAAGTCTTGACAATATATGCATGCATATATTGTCAAGACTTATATAAAGGCTGCAAGTTAAGTAGGCAGTTTTCAACTAACAATATATAAATGGCTTTTGGTTTTATTAATCGATCATTTTAGTACTCTAGCTGGATAACATACATGTTAGTTCTTAAGACTGTTTTAGCTTGTTGTTGAATTTGTTACCAGTATGATATTATATATATATATGTGGCTTTTGTTGGTTTCCAGGTTTTCATGTATGTTTTTTTGTGCTTATGAATAGGTTTATATAAATATCAAATTTGTTGTCGTCTCACACAACAAGAGTCAACAACATCAGACGACATAATATTATCGTTCATAACAATTCAAACGATAGACAAAAATAACTTATTACACAATTAATCGACATATAATTGTCTACTGATACTGATACAAACGATAGACTAGTAAACACATTTGTCGTATTGATGTATACAAAAAAGAGCTATCTGTTATCTGAATCGTAAAATCACACAAACTAAATATTTATACAACGGAAATGTGACTTCTGACCTGATCTCAAATGAGAGACATATGCACAGTTTTGAGGTTTTAAACTATTGCAATGATAGAAAAACATAGTAATACTAGAATACAAACGACGAATAAATTAAGAGGAGAGATAAAAAAATCATTCAGACATCAAACGAGTAACGTTAGAATAAGTTTGAGACGAGGGACGAATGAAATCATTTGCAAATTCATTCTTCTTTCAACGACAACGACAGAGAACTGTCGTTGTAACGTTTTCTAACAACATATTCGATTTTTGTGCTATGAACCTGGATTCATACATACGACATATTGTATGTTGTATAACCTTCCTCAAACGACAAATTATGCATGTCGACTAAATGCTTATAAGATAACAGCTTAATAGACGACACACAAAAAAGTAATCAGACGACGTAGCGATTCTAACAAATTCAACAATTAAATCCTAAACATTATCATATATACAAAGCATCAAACATAAACATATAGCATATCAAATTCAATAGATGTAAAATCTTTTATATTCACCCAAAACACATTAGACTGAAATCATTTATACGAGAAAGGCAATACTAGAATCAACACATTAACCACATGACAATTACAGTAGAATTAGAATCAAATATATAGATCAACAGAAGTAAAACAACAAAAACATGAATGGTGCAAGAAAACATGAATGATGCAAGAAAAGTACAGTAAAGTATATTGAACTTCTGCACATGAAATAAGACAATCCCATAACAATGAAAACCATAAAAACCTCTCCCCATATAATCTCTGAAATAGTAAATTTCTTGAAATCTTGAACGACATGCCCAGCGGATTCTTGGAGATCGACTGGAAAGTTTCTGAAATTTTGACTTATGAGAGACTGATCTTGAGACTGGAAAGAGTGAGAGGGAGAGAGAGCCAGAGAGACTTAAAAACTTTTGAGCGAATGTGGAGGGATTAAGTAGTGAAATAAATATTTTTGAGTTCCAAGATATTGATTGGCATCGTCGAACGCTTCGATTCTTGAGTTAGGACGGCTGAAAATTTGGAAATTTTTTATGACGGTCTTAATTGCGTGTGAGATTCTCTCTCTACATATGTGTATATTAAATAAATAAAAATTGGGTCCCCTAAATTTTGGTGCCTGAGGCACTTGCCTTTTGGGCTTCATATCAGGTCTGGGCCTGTAAATAATCATAACCACTAAGACCTACTTACTAAACAATCATTATCAAAGTTCTCGAGTTTGTCATTGATGCAAAAAAACGAAGCTGCAACATCTTTTATGCACCAGATGTATCAAGCATGACCACCACAAATCCGACAAGTTGCCAATAAAAATAAGTGCCGACACCTAACATAATAGCATATAGCTAGGCTGATGTTTGGTTCTCACCGAGATATGAAGAACATATAAACTAAAGAATTCAAAGTATTGAAACAAACAAAGAGAAAAAACCATGTAAAAATAAAATAAAAACAATGATGGCCCACGGATAAAGAGCCTTAAATCTGGATTCAGTCAATAGAAGTTAAGACCCAAAAGGTGAGCCTCTACGACGCCCTAGCCATACCCAAATTAAGGCCTAAGCTGTTCTGTTCTCTTGCTACAAAACAAGGAATTAGCCATTTTTTCTCCCATAAATATTTTGATATGGAGTATGACTCAATCCCCATGAATTTAGTTGAAGCTCAATCCAAATTCGATCCCCGTTTTCGACAATGTTGTCTCGTAATTTAAAAATTCTTTTGCGACAATTCATATGTGGAGGCTATAACGTCAGTCCTTCGAGGACGAGGTTGTAGGAAAACCTACAACACAGATGGTGTATGATGACCCTATGTGCATGTTTGTTTCATTGGACACAATGAGACTGTGTTAAATAAGAAGTTTAGTTTAGTTAATATTATGTTTGGTGTTACTGGGTACTAAAATAAATGAGATTATGTAATACCTTGTTTTCATTTTGGCTTCCTTAGATGATATTATTATGGGTACTCTAATATGTCATCCTTAAATAACACCATCATTTTAAACTAAAAACCAAGCAAACTACCCTCTAATCTCATGCAATGCCAAACATGGGTTAACATTAGTACAACTTAAGACACCCCACATAAGTACATGACAGCCTTAAAAAATAAGTTTTCCTTTTACATCGGATAAACGTGCACTGTCTCTAAGTTTTCCTTTTTGATTAGATAAACCAAGTTATTGTGGATACTCAAATATGTCATCTTTAAATAACATCATCATTCTAAACCACAAACCAAGCAAACGACCATCTAATCTCATGCAGCACCAAACATGGTTAACATTAATACAACTTAAGACACCCCACATAAGTACATGACATTAGTACAACTTAAGACACCCCACATAAGTACATGACAGTCTTGAAAAAATATCTTTTTTTATTGGATAAATGTGCACTATATCTCTAAGTTTTCTTTTTTAATTAGATAAACAATTCAGATGCTACAAATAGTTTACCATGAGTTGAACCATAACTTCTCACTGTACTGATTGACCAAATGGTATCGACCTCTCTACGTTTTTTAACACAAAAAAATTGTGATTAAATCTATAATCACCTACAGATCAAAAAAAAACGACGTCACTTTGCCCGCTTAGGATAAATATACAAGCGAGTCTTAAACACTAAGAAAATTAGAATTGGGCAGAGAGCTCTACAGAAACCACCATCACAACGCAAAGGAAGAACTCCAAGATCTGAAGCAGAATCCGGTGAGCTATTGCCATCTCTTTCTCTCTCTTTCTCTCTTGCTATTTTAGTGATTCGTTTACATGTTATGGGCAAAACTTTCATTCCGATTTCTTTTCGTCTGTAATGCGTTTGCTTAATTTGATGCAAAACCGCCTTGAACGCAATTTTGTTAGTTTTAGTGTCTGATATGAGAGTAATGCCGTTTGATTTCGTCAGTAACATCGTGTTCTAGTTCCGTGGTGGTTGAATCTGTTGGATCTGGTGTTGAATTTCCGTTAGAGTTGTAGAGATTTAGATTTTCGGAATGAGATTAGGATTTTCTAGATTTAGTAATCACTGAATCGCGTGCAACTTAATTGGATTTGAGCGTTTTGTGATGCGAGTGTAGGACACAGTTTAGGTTCGTTTGAGAAATTGTGTAATCTTACTACGGATCGTTGTTCTTTCCAAATGTTGAGGTGGTTCTTTTGATTTTGATTACTGTTGTTTGTGGATTTTTTATCTTGATTTTTCAATGTTGATGAGATTTTGTGTTTCTCAGGTGCTCAGTGCAATACCAATAAACTTTCGGTGATTCAGGATGGTAAATTTCTGTTGTTTACATTCTTGATTTCCATTTTATATGTAGGAACAATTACAATAGTTGATCTGAGTGATTTGTGTGTATTTCTACATTTTGAAAAACAAGGGAAAGTATTTTGGATTCAAGTTCCGTTAAAATACTTGATTTAATTTCTGCGCCTCTGTTTGAATTGACTTTAGAACTGGTAATTGATGCATTTATTTGCAATCAGAAAAGTTTTCTCCATTCCTCTTCAGTGGTTAGAATGCATGTATATCTTAAAAATTGAAATGTAGTTCTTGAAATATTACTCCTTATTGTATCTTTTATGTGTGATGTAGGTTGTTCTTGCGGCTTCTGTTATAAACAAGTCTGGAAAAGGTGAGTTCCGTGCCTCTTTTCTTTTGCTTCAGGGATTATCTGCCAGTTTGAAAGAAAACTTTCTTGCATTTTTCATTTTCTTTTTCCAATGTTCCCTTTTGGGTAATTTTGGAATAGTCGGTTGAGGAATATGAAATGAACAGACATTGAAATAGGAAATTGAAGCATCAATTTGAAAAGTAATTTGCTTAGTAACAACAATGTGGTGGACAATATTGGTGTAAGATTCAATTTGAAATAGGGAGATGTGTTGATGAGGACATCACAGTCAAACCTTTTAAGGTTTATGAGCTAAAGAAATGGAAAGAGTGAGCAGCTAATCATTCCTTTCCATATGGCTTGATTAATTTATCTCATTTAAATCTCGCAGCTTGGAGGGAAAGCTGATTCAGATTCTAGAAGTATCTAAGCTTCGTGTTCTTTCAAATTTCTGCCTTGTGTCTTTTCATATTTCAATTTCAGTTTAGAAGTTTTAAGATTTTCTTTATTAGGTCTTTTATGCTTCAGTTGTGGAAATCCAAGTTGAAAGAGTAGTTGGCCTAGCGGTCAGACACTAGGTTTGCTCCCAAGTGATCTGGGGTTCGACCTCTCCCATGGTACCCACCTAGCAGTTGCTAGAGTTTTCAGTTTCCCAAATGTTGTGGGGTCAGGCTTGAAGCTTAGGGATTAGTCGGGTCAAAGATCCGGGTACCCTAGTTTCAAAAAAAAAAAAAAAAAAAATTGGAAAATGCCTAGATGCATTCATATGTTTTTCAACTGGTGTGTACATGCATTGATGAACATAATTTACTGAGGAGTTCAAATAAGTGGTACTCCAGGATTAGAACACACCCAAAATACGATTCAATTCCTACCATGTTATTTCTCTTGCTGTATGACCTGGAATTTATGTCATGTTTTTGTTATATTATGTATTAGGAGATGATATACATACATATTTAGATATTCGTTGCATTCGCAAAAACAAATTATTGTTTTACTACTTGGCACTGTGATTGTGGACTAAAAATTCACACATGATTTGAGTTGACATATTTTCCTGATTGAGAGTTTAGCAACATTGAATCAATGAGACTCTCAGGTAAATGCATTACTCAAAGTATTAGGCTATATACAATTTATTGTCTAATAATCTTATTTTAGCTTAAATTCACACATGATTTGACTCGACAAATTTTCCTGATTGAGAGTTGGACAACATTAAAGAAAATGAGACTCTTTCGTAAATGCATTACTCAAAATATTAGGCTATTTACAATTTATTCTGTCTAATAGTCTTATTGTAGCTTAAATTCACACATGATTTGACTTGAGGAATTTTTCTGATTGAGAGTTGGACAACATTAAAGCAAATGAGACTCTTTCGTAAATGCATTACTAAAAATATTAGGCTATATACAATTTATTCTGTCTAATAATCTTATTTTAGCTTAAATACACCTTTCTCTGTTGTTCCTCTTATTTGAACAAACTTCATAGCCTCTTATGCTTTCAACGTGGTTCAAATTTATATCTCATAAAAGTGGTTTGGGAAATGTTTACGGGCAACACTTACCCTGTATAGTGTCTTTATCATATACTTTATGCATATATGACAACTAGTCCTGTCTTGGTAAATTTGAATCTTACACTTGATGGTCAAATGTTGAGAAAATAAATTTTAACTATCCTCATTCCCAGCCTGGGTACCCCACAACATACAAGTGTCTTAAGATATCTGCCTATCCAACACAGACACTTATTTGTTGTGGGGTGCTTCCAGTAGGTCTGAAACTCCTTCCCAACCTGGTTCACTAGGTTTGTATCCAGAAAATGGATATGGAAACGTATACTTAAACATTAGATGAGTGAAACTCTGGTAGTCATGAGATATATAAGGCAAAGCTTATCAAGTAATAGGAGTTTCATCAAGCTTTTGTAGTCAGTAAATCCTACTTAGTGAATAGAAGATGTATTCGCATTTATATGTGCTCATCTGTTACGATATATTATTGATTCCATCACTTTTTGTTTCATTTTTACATGTCCTAAATTTTGAAGGCTGCATAACTTCGTAGTTGCTTAGATTGATGTTAATGTTTGTTTTCTGTTTTGCAGTGCTTGTTTCCAGGCAGTTTATGGATATGTCCCGTATAAGGATCGAGGGTCTTCTTGCTGCTTTCCCTAAGTTGGTAGGCACTGGCAAACAACATACATATGTTGAGACGGAAAATGTGCGCTATGTTTACCAGCCAATAGAAGCTTTGTATCTGCTTCTAGTTACAAACAAGCAGAGCAATATCTTGGAGGATTTGGAGACTTTGAGGCTGCTCTCTAAGCTTGTATCCTTTTCCTCTGTCCTTTGATTACTTGCATGGCTTTTTCGATGACTGACTTCTTTGATCCATCAATCCACCAATTATTGCAGTTTTGTAGAATCATCACAAATGTTGTTAGAATTGTGATGACTGGTTTGGTGGATCTGGGTCCTTTTCAGTTTCATTTTGTTTTGTTCTCATGTATGGTACATATTATAATTTGTGGTAATTGGCTATCTTTCTCTAAATGGGTAGTCCAAAACCTACAATGATAGAAGGGGAATACATGGGAGAAAATTGCGTAAAGAAACTTGAAAACAAGGTATTTACATGCTGGCGATTAGGGGGGTGTTTGTGAATACTGTTGTTGAATCATTATACCCTTTGGTTGTATACTTTTGTGCATGGATGTACTTGTTTTTAAGATTAGCATGACAATGTCAACTGCACTGCAAAATAGTTTACTCCGAACTTAACATTTACTGGCAATACGGGATTTGTAGCGAACTGTGAACTACTTATTCTCTGGCCCATTAGTTGTCTATTCTAGATATGTGTCAAGATGTCAGACAAAACCATTGTGTTGATTCCTTAACTGTTCTTAGGTACCTGAATATGCATTGTCCCTAGATGAAGATGGTATATGCAGGACAGCTTTTGAGTTGATTTTTGCTTTTGATGAAGTAATCTCTCTTGGGCACAAGGAGAACGTGACTGTTGCACAGGTGAAGCAGTACTGTGAGATGGAGAGTCATGAAGAGAAGCTTCACAAGCTTGTAATGCAGAGCAAGATAAATGAAACCAAGGATGTTATGAAGCGCAAGGCCAGTGAGATTGACAAAAGCAAGGTACTTACTTAGGCACTGTTATGCCTCATGTACTAATATGTATCTTGCTAAATTTCCTTGTGTTATGGGTCTTCCTTTGTACAATCATGTGATTTTTTCTTCTTCTGCAGATTGATAGGAGCAGAGGTGAAAAGGGAGGATTTGGGCCTTTGCAGTCGATCGGTTCTGGAAGAATTGAGAGTGGCTTTAATGATATAAGCATATCCAGTAGTGGAAGTGGTTATGGAAGTGGTTCTGGTTTGGGAGTGACCCCTGATTTTGAATCATTTTCTTCCAAGGCCAAAGGTTTGTGCTTACTTTTTTGCATGAATTTTGTGGTTCCTTCTCATATATCAGTGATTGTGCTGTAGGTTACATGATTATCAAATTCTTGCTCAGCTAGTTACTTATTAGTAATCTAATAGTCTGTATCTCATGCTACATTTGTCAAGCGGATCCCATATGGCCTCGTTAAGAAAATATATTGAGAATATAATGTACAAGGTTTTTGTTACCATCATCCGCTTCGCATCTATCTTCTTATTGTATGACAAGTTTTTCTGTGAAAAGACCACTTGATTTGACCATGTACACTTCCATCCTCAGGTCGTCCACCTTCATCTGCCACAGCTCCTCCAAAGGGTTCAGGCATGCAGCTTGGAAAATCACAAAGGACTAACCAATTTATAGAGTCCTTAAAAGCAGAGGGAGAGGTGATTCCTGAAGACGTTCAGCCAAAAGCAGGCCTGTCCAAATCTGCTGCCCCACCTTTAACTGATCCCGTCACTTTGAATGTTGAAGAGAAACTCAATGTGACACTCAAACGGGATGGTGGAGTCAGTAACTTTGATGTTCAAGGAACATTATCCCTGCAAATTCTTAACCAAGAAGATGGGCATATCCAAGTCCAGGTACTGTGAATCTATGCATATATATATATATAATATTTTAGTGGGCATAATGAGTATTCTATTCAAATATTTCAATGGTCACGGTGATGTGGTGTTACACATCTTGCAGCTGACTTGGTTGAATATTAGGTTTGTCTGAATTAAATAGAAGATTACTAGTTGTTCTTGCTGTGGGAGATTTCTGGAGATTTATTTATGTTGATTGTTGACTGTTTAAGCTTGCTTTGATTGTGGATCTGAACATGCTTGCAGTAGTAGGTAACGTGCTTCTCTTATTGTAATCTAGTTTGATCTTCTTTGCAGATTGAAACGGGTGGAAATCCTGGCATCCTTTTCAAAACGCACCCTAACATGAACAAAGAACTATTTTCTAATGAAAATATTCTAGGCCTGAAAGATCCTAACAGGCCTTTCCCCACTGGTCAAAGTGGTGATGCAGGAGGTGTTGGTCTTTTGAAGTGGAGAATGCAGAGTCAAGATGAATCGATGGTGCCTCTACAAAGTGGGTTCAAGTCGTTTTATTATTTTGTGTACAATTTATCTTGTATTTTCCTTTTTGTTTTGGTCAACAATTATCATGTATTCTCCGATAATTAAATATTAATTTGTCTATGTTTCAGTCAACTGTTGGCCCTCTGTTTCTGGAAATGAAACTTATGTCAACATTGAGTATGATGCTTCATCAATGTTCGATCTGCGGAATGTTGTCATCTCAGTACCTCTTCCAGCTCTCAGAGAGGCTCCAGTGGTGAAGGAGATTCATGGTGAATGGAGGTGAGATATTTAAACTTTTGTTCTACTTTTTTGTTTTGTTTGTTTTCTCTTAGAAGTTATGCTTTTGAATTTGGAAAGAAGTTTGGTTTAGAATTTAGGTTACTTTCATGACGGCAAGTGTGAATGTCTGTCTATCATTATGGGTTCACAAAGTCATAAATTTCTGATATCTTTACTTTCAAGTGATTCTTTGGAAAAAATTTGTCTGCTTCAAAACCAACTCTTCGATATATCTATGTTTTTTGGAACTTACATTGCTCAAACTTGATATCAAATATTTTATTGCAGATATGATGCAAGGAATTCAGTATTGGAGTGGTCAATACTTCTTATTGATAACTCAAACCGCAGGTATGCAAATACTGGCTGGACTGAATCCGTTGGATTGTGAAATACTCCTTATGTACTAGTGTTAATCTTGATGGTTATCATATATAAATTTTCTTTTATCAAACTGTTGGCAGTGGATCAATGGAGTTTGTTGTTCCCCCAGCAGACTCGAATGTATTCTTTCCCATTTCTGTGCGCTTCTCTGCCACTAGTACATTCAGTGACCTAAAGGTATGTTTCGGGCAACTGCTTGAATGCTGCTTGATGAAAATCCTTGCGCTATTTTGACTTGCTAGTTTTGAGCTTGGATAACCCATAGCATGCTTCTAGCCATAACTAGGCACCATGACTGATAATAGGCACTTCAGGAGTTTTGGAACTGCTATGTTGCCTTAACTTTGGTCAAGGCATTAAGGAGTTCTTATTAACTGCTGATTAACTCTATTAGCACTTCCAACTTCATTGAAGCCTCAAACATGCATGTGAATTATGGTTGCATGCATTGGTTAATACTCCATAGGAGTCGTTAGTAGTTTAGTACATGTTGATCTTGTGACCTAGGTCTGACAATACTTAAGAATTTATGTAGAACACAGTTTTTTAAATCTTTTCTTGAATGGCCCTCTGAACGTGATCTTAATCCACCCACCTGCATTGAACTTCTTTTTAGTAGATTTACATTAGCGGAGATACAAGATTGTGCCATTTAAAACGTTTTCTGTTGTTTTCTTGCACAACCAAGCTGTAAGTTCAATGCAGTTGCTCTGAGTAAGTTCATCACGAATTCCTCTTTTGTAGGTTGTTAATATATTACCTCTGAAAGGTGGTGCTCCTCCCAAGTTTGCTCAGAGAACACAGTTGCTCACAGAGAACTACCAAGTTGTGTAATTGGTCTGCAGGCGTTCGTTTGCAACTAGATTTTCAGTTTCTGCAACTTTTTGGATGTGGATTGGATCCTATTACAACAATTTATTCGGTAGTATGCCATTTTCTTACTGCATTTGAGATGGAGGATGTGAATTTTTATCAAGTTGAACGTAATTGTTCCCTGGATGCTTATATACAGTAAACAGTATTTCAGTGAATCTGACTGTCCGAGTTCTTTTGTGCTACATCAACATAACATTAAATTCTGTTCATTTCTCTCCGATCATACTAGCTTTTTGAAGAACAGAGCGACTTTATCATAGAATAGAGCCACTTCAAGTTTACAATAGTTTTTTTCAGAAATAAAAAAAAGAAGGAAAGAGGAGACGAAAATGTATGTTTATTTAATTTTCTAATTACAATGCACTTCCTTATAGTTTGTGGCAATAGGGGTGGGGGGCACCGTCATACAGAAGAAGCCGGACAGTTCATCTGAAGAGGGTGATCTGCAGCTTGGTTGGCGTCAGTTCTATTATGGGTAGCGCGCGAACAAATCTCAGAAGCACTAGGGAGTGGTGAGAGGAGATAGCTTGAATTAGAGGAATATGTAATCTGATTCAGCTATGATGGGAGCGTACAGCAGGTTTGCTGAGAGAGAACAACAGTCAAGGGTGAGTGCTAACGCTCAGCCACTGTAAACAAAAGCCGTCTGAGAGGATGCCGGATAGCTAACGAACCAAAGCTATAAGGCCAAAGCTGAGGTTGGATAGATGTGAATGTGATGATGAGTCGGTATTATTCTTGAAGCAATTAGTAGCTTTGTGGAGATGTCTGTGCTTCGTTGTGGAGCGAAGAAAAACAGTGTGAGACCGCAGGGCCTTGTCTATAACTTCTGCAGGCGAAGGAGACAAATGTTGCAAGACACAGGCAACAAAGCATAAAGGATGCTGGAGAACATTTCATTACTATTTGTTCCTTGTGTGTGGGTGGCCAACTACAGGAGAAGAGGATGATGATGGCTCAATGGTCTCGTGTGCGGAGTGAGACAAAGGTAAACTTTGATCTGCGGAAAAGGTATTAGCATGCTATATCCGTTTCCAAATTGTGGTCACAAAGATCTTGAGGAGAGGATGACATACATCACTGATGCATAGAAATGCATTTTTCAGGTTGAGGGGATCGATAGAGCAAAGCAAAATAAATTGAAAAAAAAAAAAATGCAAAAACCACCAATTTGTACAATGTTGGTTATGATGCAAAATAAAACTACATTCTACATAGGGCGTGCATTACCTGCAATATTATTACATTCTACATGAGAGAGACAGCTTATTATTCAGGGCTAATATTAGTATCTATTAGTATTTACAACTCGATGTTAGTATCTACTTCTAAAAATTGAGGATCAAGACTCATGTACACCAGTGAGGTCAAAGTAGGGAAAAGAACAAAAGTTCAATAAGCAAAAGTAGTGTTGTAACAAGGGAAACGATCCATTGGTTCAACTAAAAGATCAATCGGTTTGGATATAAAATGAAAATTTACAATTGCAAACGATAGTTTTTTAACTGTTTACGATTTGTGTTCCTAAACCATCGATCATAATAACAGCAAAATAAACAGTAAATATGTGAAATTTTTATCTTCCCCGCAAGCCCTTTGAGAAAGATTCAGGCATATGCAAGAACATACAAAAAGGTTTCACAAATGCAAAATGAAGATTCTCCTTTTCCCGTGTGTTGTTTGGGATGGAGGGGTATGTTCCTCCTCATTTGAGTGAGAGAAGGAAACTTTTTGAATGCTAACCTTGGTGATACTCCTTCATACTAATGGAGGAGCATTATGCAAAGTAGACCTCTGTTAGCAGCTGGAATGGAACGGAGAGTGGGGGCATGGCTATTGTTTTGGGCGGCTTTTGCATGGCTATTGTTTTGGGCGGCTTTTGCATGGCTCACAGAATTTCAAAAAGCTCGTTTTTATCCTACTGTGCATCTGTTAAGAAGAACCAACAGTGGAGACTGACTGTAGTTCCTAAATTGAATGTAGATGCAGCTTTTGGAATCAATGCATTGAAGGGGTGGCATACTTAGAGACCCACATGACAGGTTCATAGCTGCATTTGCGCAATCAGTATCTCATACCACCTCGGCTCAGCACGCTGAGCTTGCAGCTCTATGGAAGGGACTAAATTTTCCTGATCAGAAGGGTATAAAGCAAGCAGAAGTTGAAACAGACTGTCTATTAGCAGCGCATGCTATTCATAGTCCATAGGATCTTTCAGAGCTCAGCAACTTAGGTACTGGATATCAAAACTAAACTTAACTTCATACTTCTAACATTTCTCTGGAAAGAACCAAGGCAAACATATATCAATAAACTTAAGATTAACGAAACAGTGCAATCACCTGACAGTAGAGTCACTTCTCAGCCAGTGGGAGAACTTACATTTACCCTCTTTCAATGACCATCTGGAAACCATAAATTCAATATAAAACACAAAACCATGCTCAACAACTATAAAGCTTGCCCAAAATAAAGTCAAGCCATCAAGAAATTTGCATTAAGACTTAGATTACCCTGAGATTACAGTATTGGTAAGAGAACAAAACTTTAAGAACCTAAAGAGACGACACAGATGCAAGACTTTATTGTTACCAATTGACTGTCCTTCCTCCCCTTCGTGCCATTTACCTTAAAATCATTTTGATCCACCCGCACCAACCAAGCTACCAGAGAAATATGCACTCACTGCATTTAAAAACAGGGTGGAAAAACTAATTTAAATTTTCATTGCTTGGAACGTATTCAGATAATGTAACTCATTTTCAATCTACTTTCAAGGCATCAATATTATACCTGGTCTGGTAAGTGGTTGTTCATCAGAGATTCTTTGTCTAGATGGTCCTTAATCTGCTGAATTACCGTGTCCACAATGCCAGTCAGTTTGAACCCATTCTTCTTCAGGCAGAGCTTAAGTTGCTCCGCTTCTAGTTTCTTAATCTATTTGTCTGCCACCAAAAAATCAAAGAATTTTCATCAGTACACCATTGAGACCAATCATGACCATTTTTTCTAATATTTTGCTGTTACTAATGGTATATCTCTTCATGAAATTGCTCAAAAGGGTCAATGCATTGTTTAAAAAAGTAAACATCTCAAAGCCTCACCTTGAATCATCTTCTGGACATGTTCATTCTGATAGAGCTCAGGCATAATCATCTACTCCCCATCAATGTCTTTGTCAAGATCAATAACCTTCACAATACTACAAACGCATATATACCCACTTAAATTTCAACTCTTAAATCACAGATTATTATCCTTAAGATTCATAAATCAAAGAACCCATTAACAAAAAGATAAAAGGATGTCTAACATGACTCATCGGGCCTTGGATGTACTATTGATACAGAGCTATAAGAACAGCAGATTGTCGGATCATTAACTCAATCATCGGAATCGGGGTCGGATTTTCTGCTTTCCGAGCAAGACCGTGATCAAAATATTTGCATCCATCAATATCTTGACACCTCTAACCCTCGACCAACTTATCGAACAAAATGATTCAGAGGCTCTGTTGACGACAAATCGGAGGGGAAAAAAAAAAAAAAACCAAAACCGCCAGTCGAAATCAGCAGCAGCCGAAATGTCCAATCAATCAAAGGATAACGAAGAAGATAAACAAGAAAATTGGTCTGGATGAAAGCTGTCTTCAGAACCCGTCGATGTGGGTCTCTCTAGGCTACAGCTGAGGTTTAAAGGTGACAAAGCGCCAGGGCAACTATGGAGACAAAAGTTGAAGGACAGAGCTCTAATATCCTCCTTTGTAACTAAGAAGGAGGGAAAGAATAGCTACTCCTCTGGGATGTAACTAAGAAAAACAAGCAAGAACATATAGCACTCTATTTTGTAAAATCATAAAGTTTACTTTTTATAAAACTAGTCTCTAGCCTACTGCACTTCCATTTTACCCAAAACATTGGGTGCTAATAACTTCAATGACATAGGAAAGGGAATCATGCTTGGGAATGATCTGCTTTTATGGACCATTGTTTGCAAACTAACAGAAATGTTGTCAACAATGATTTGCAAGAAAAATTTGTGCTGTTATTAAGGACGATTTCATCATCTAAACAACATCCAATTCTACAAAACCTTAGGAGTTAGGACTATATAGTTTCTCAGCAATCAGCAAACATTAACGAAAATGCAAGCTGACAAGTCTTCGATTTGAACACAAAACTGAAAAGAATCTGACCTGCAAAAGCTGAGCCTTTCACTCACGAGCAAGCACCACCAATAGCAATACAATTCAGAACTTATAATGATGCATTAAGAAACCAAACAGCACATGTTTCTCAGTTATTAGTCCAACTCCTCAATCAAAAGAAGGCTCTTTGACCAGGAGATTGATTTTTTCTTGAAGAAATTTCAACACATCTTCTCTTCCTTCTTTTATAAGCAACTGTCTTAATTTTGCAAAGAGCTAAAATCAGTTTACCCCCTGTGGTTTAGAGTTAAAATCATGTTAGTCCCTAAACTTTCAATTTTATCAAATTACCCCCTGAAGTTTTATTTTTTTGTCTGCCGTCTCATTCCGTCTCATTAAGACGTTAAATCCTAACATACTGTTTGAAATTTGATGACGTGTGTGGGGTTGAGAAGCTAAATTACCAGCTTAACCTTGTTGGTTGTTTTCCCTCCTTTTTTATTCTTTGTTTCCCTCTCGGTTAACCCTAAAAGTTTTGCACAGTTCCCCATTTCAGATCTAAACGACTAAAAACCCACCCTCTACCTAGAACCCACCCGACCACCTTTTATTCAAAACCCATCTTCTAACCAAAACACCAAAATTTTGAACCCAAGCACTGAACTAAGACACTTAAACCCAGAACTGAGATACCTCGATGGAGGATGATGATTGGATACCGCGAGAGGAAGACGCAGGAGAAGAGCTTCCAAATTACGGTGAGTTTTGGGGATTTTATATGGGTATAAAGTTTCAATTGGAGGTTCTATTTTAGAGATTATGATTTCTAACTGAGGTTTTGGTTTATGGGATTAGGGTTTCTCCTCTCGCTAGAGGACCGATTGGAGATTTCAACCGTACATAATGGCTTAGACTCGTGTTTATGAACTGAAATAGGGGTTGGGTTTTCATAATTTATTGATTTCTTGTCTGTTTGTGTTTATGATGATGAATAAAGTATTGAAGATATTGAAGAAAGTTGTTGGGTATTAAGTTTAGAGATTTAAATATGGTTGTAGAGATCGTGCATTATTTTGGGTTTTGAGTAAACAACCATCTAAAGAGTTCTAGTTGTTTGTTTATTGTTTTGCTTGAAAAGATCTTTCGTGCTAGCTATTCATGCATTAAACATTACATTTGATTGGACTTTGAGTTTGTGATATGCAGGTCTACCAGATTATTTTACAGTCCAAATGAATCATGGAGGTTATATTAAGGACAACCAGTATGTAGGTGGGAAGATAAACTATTACGATTATGTTGACAAGGATAGGATGTCATTGGTTGAAGTTGACTCAATGGTAAGGGGATTGAACCAAAATTATGGCGGGATGAGAATAAACTATTGGTATAAGATATGTGACAATGGTTTAACGAAGCTTGAGACTGACTTGGATGCAGTTAGAATGTGTCGTTGTGTTCCACAGGATAGGCTTGTCACCATATACCTCGACCACTTACAGCTTGATCCTGAATATGTGGAGTTAAGTGATGATGATGATGATGAACTGTTTATGGAAGATGAATTCCATGAGTTTGCGTTTAGTCAGGCTGGGTCTAGTGCAGTTGTTATTGAGGAGCTACCAGATTCTCCAAAGAGGCAGCCAAGTGTAGCAACCAATGATGTACCTGACTTACCAAAGAAGGATACCCTAAAGAAGCAGCCAAAGAAAGCATTTGGAATAGTCATAAGAGAGCCAGAATGGCATGATGTAGTTCCCACTCAAGTAAGTATAGCTCTAGTGCATGACCCGAAGGACAAAGGAAAGAACAAAGTTGATGAAGTTATTGCTGCTACTAAGTTCTATGACCAACAAAATCTTATGGATGTGCCCGGCTATGATGAACCAAGGAACTCAAGATCAAGAAGTTTACTCCCAAACGATTATGAAGAGGGCCTATGGTTTGAGAACAGTTCCGAAGATGAAGACTATGCTCCTGAGTTTGACAAGGATGACTATAATGATTATGGTGTTGATGATGACTGGCTGAGTGGTATGGAGATTGAGTTTAATGAGACAGGAAAGTGGATTGGAGGAGGTGGCCAAGGATCTAAGGGTGGATTAGATGGCCACGGGTCAAGTGCTAGTATGGATCATGATAAAGATATGCTTTTTAAGGACAATGAGCAACTTTATGGAGCTATTGATTCTGATGAAGAATGTATTGGGTATGAAGTCAATTCTGATGGAGAGGAAGAAGGAGATGGGTACCCTGAGTTCAACCCGAAGACTGATATGTTTAATCCCCAATTCTGCAATGGTATGAAGTTTGCAACTACAAAGATTTTAAGAGCTGCTGTTAGAGAGAGAGCAATTCAGAAAGGGTGGGAACCTTCTTTTTACAAAACTGACAGCTGGCGAGTTGATGTGATCTGCAAAGCTCAAAATTGTCCATTTGAGCTATATGCCTCTAAGATGCAGCATGAAAGCACGTTGCAAATCAAGAGATACAACTGGAAACACACATGTGCAAGAGTGAATGTAAACAATAGTGTTAGGGTACCTTACCTAATAGAGAAGTTCAACGAGCAAATTAAGCTAAACCCAGGTTGGGACACAGGTACAACGTTATGCCGTACGCGTTAACTTAATCTGATTCTGATGAAGAATGTACTGCATCCATTGAATGAGTTAAACCATTTTTGTTTTGCAGAAGCACTCCGACAACAAATGCAGAGGGAAGTGAAGGCAAAAGTGTCTTACCAGCAGGCATACCGTACTAAGAAGGCGGCATTGGAGCTTCTAGAAGCTTCAATCAAAGAGCAATATGCAAGACTCAGGGACTACGGAGCTGAGCTTGTAAGAGCTGATCCAAACACTACCGTTGATATCAAGTGTGACTTCCCTCATGGAGATAGATTACCTGTTTTCAAGAGAATGTATGTATGTTTAGGTGCTCTTAAGATGGGATTCAGAGTTGGATGTAGGCCCATACTTGGCCTAGATGGTTGTCATTTGAAGAGTGTTTATGGTGGGCAGCTATTAACAGCTGTGGGTTTAGATGCAAACAACTCAACATGGGTGTTGGCCTACGCAATGGTAGAGATGGAGAGTAAGGACAGTTGGTTGTGGTTTCTAGACCTCCTAGCCAAAGATCTTATCATAAAGGATGAAGGAGCTGGATGGACATTCATAAGTGATAAACAAAAGGGGTTGATACCTGCTTGTGCTAAAATGTTGCCTCTTGCAGATCACCGATTTTGCGTCAGACACTTATGGACAAATTTTAACAACTTATTTCCTGGGAAGGTGATGAAAGACCAACTTTGGGCATGTGCAAAGGCAACCACAGAGAACTACTTCCTCAAGGAAATGAATATAATGAATACACTAGATCCTATCGCCTATGATTGGCTCACAAGTAAGTAAATTTGGTTCCAAGTGGTGTTAAATTGTGCTATATTCATGTGTTTTTAGAGTTAGCTAACAATGACTTTATTTGCAGGTCCGGAAAGGCCTCCAAAGCATTGGTCAAGGGAACATTTTCAAACTCACTTGAAGTGTGACATCCTCTTGAACAACTTGTGTGAGAGCTTCAATGCTTTCATTGTACCATGTAGATCAAAGCCTATAGTGACCTGCTTTGAAGAAATTAGAGTAAAGCTGATGAGGAGGATCCAAGTTAGAAAAGATAAGATGCTCAAGATTGAGGATAGAATCTGCCCCAAACCTAGGGAGATATTAGAGAAAAATAAAGTCAAAGCTGCAACTGATTGTATTCCTACTGGTTCAGGTGGACCACAAATTGAAGTTGTAGGTTCACATGGTGACAAGTACGTGGTGAACCTTCAAGCACGAACTTGTGCATGCAGGAGATGGGATTTAACTGGTATCCCATGTAAGCATGCAATTTTTGCTGCAAACTGGATGAGACATGCCCCTGAGGACTATGTGGATGGTTGTTATATGAAGGACACTTACATGGCTATTTATAACAATACCATCAAACCTGTTAATGGTATGGAATTGTGGTCAAGAATTGATGAACCCCCAATCGTACCCCCACAGTACACAAGGCAGCCAGGAAGGCCAAAGAAAAAGAGGACCAAGAATGAAGCTGAGCGGGATGCAACTGGTGGTATAAATCTTCCTCGGAATCAAAGATCTCTAAAGTGTGGTCATTGTGGTGTAGTTGGTCACAATCAAAAAACTTGTCATCGACATTTACCACCCAAAGAAAAAACCTCAAACCAAAATAGGAAGAGGAAGCTAGATGCATCAACATCAGTAACCCAGGTATCACCTTTAAACTACAATTTTCTTTTGTTGGACTTGTATTAAGTTCTTGGATCCTAAGTTATTTAAATTATAATTGTTCATGATCACAAATTAGACTTTCTATAATGACATTAGAGTTGAGACATTCAGATCTATTAGGGTTTTGATTTTATGTGTATGCAGACCAATACTAAGAGGAGTGGACCATTAACCAAGAATGAGAAGAGGAAGAAAGTTGAGCTAAAGGCACAAAATTTGAAGGTAAAGATAGATGTTTGTTCTTATTCCTAATTCTGTTTTCGGTGTGCATGTTGGCATGTGTTTGGAATTTCTTAAAGTTTAGAATTATGCTGTGTTGTTGCATGTTATTGTAGGAAAAGAGAGATGCAAAGAAGGAAGCAGCTGCTAGAGGATCACAAGCTAGACCTGCAAGGGCTTCAACAAGTGTTGCTGCTCCTGCGAAGGCTAGACCTGCAAAGGCTTCAACAAGTTCTTCTCCAGCTCCACCAAAGACAATTCCATCATCGTCGAAGCAAGCAGCTCCGAGTAAGTCATCCAACAGAATCAGAGAAAATGCTAGGGGAAGGGGGAAATAGAAAACTGTATGTCTTACTAGCATACACGTATTGACATTATCAGATCTATGTTTATGTTGCAAGCTTTTGTGCAACCTCTAGCTATCATAGCTTTGGTTGCTAGCTCTAATTTTTTGTCAAGATGATTAGAGCTAGAACTTATTTGCAACTTTGCTTTTGTTTTGGATCCTTTGGTTTCAATTTATGGATGTAAGGTAATATGCGTATTATTATGTTCATGCTAAAGAATCATTTGCTTAATTTTATGAATGAAGACACTATGCTTTTGTCCAAGCAGATTTGTTCTTACCTTTTTTTGCAACAGATTTATGCTCCAAACTTATGTTGGGGGCATGCTCCAAATTTTTCAAACATGCATGTGTAGTTTGAAAAACTTGAAATTTTCGAATTTTGGAGCCAACTTGTGTAAAAATACCATATTAGCATTCTTTAGTTGGATTTAACATCTCAATGAGACGGAATGAGACGGCAGACAGAAAAATAAAACTTCGGGGGGTAATCTGATAAAATTGAAAGTTTAGGGACTAACATGATTTTAGCTCTAAACCACAGGAGGGTAAACTGAATTTAATTCTTTTCCAAACGTCACACCTGATGGCCGAATCCCCTTCTCTACCATCTCTTCCAGTAAGACACAAGCCTTTGAAGCATTACTGTTTTCACACAATCCATTTATAAGGACTGAATATGTATGCATACTGGGGATAAATTGTTTCAACTTCATGTACTTCCACACTTTGCTTGCCATCTCTAATTGATTTCTCTCGCAGAACATTTTTATCATCATTGTATATGTATCTGCATCTGGATCACATATTTTGATCATTTTACGAAAGACACTAAATGCCTCATCAGTTTCTCCACGGTCAATCAAGCTATTTAAGATGATATTGCATGTCCTTGAATTGGGTGTAACAGCTTTAGATTTCATATCACTTAAGACCCTGTACACGTTTTTAAACTTGTTAACTTTACAAAAAGCACCAATCAAGGCATTATAGACGGCTACATCAGCCTTGATTCCATTCCTTTCCATCTCCAAGAATGCTTCAACAGCATCTTCAATCCTATCCTCCACCCCATATGCATGCACCAAAACACTATAAATAAAAGATGTAGGCATACAACCACTAGCAACCATGCCCCGAACAATCTCAATGCCTTCATCCACCCTCCCTGCTTTGCACAGAACATCAACCATGATACCATAAGTCACTATATCAGGAATGCAGCCTGCGTCAACCATTTCTCTATAGACCTCCCTTGCCTTGGGCAAATTCGGATCCTTTCCCCATCCATCAATTAATATACTATACGTCTTTGAGCCTGGCTCAAAGTGGTCCTTCATTTTATCAAAAATCTCCTGAGCCTTCCTCACATTCTTGGATTTGCATAAGGCACTAAGCAGGCCATTGAATGCCGCCAAGTTCGGAGCACAATGATATTTTTCCATAACATTAAACGTATAAAGCGCTTCCTCGACCTTCTGGGCCCTTGCATACTTCCTCATAATGATACTAAATGTCTCCATATTCTGCATCCTTTGGGTCCTCATTGAGTTCACAAGCTCCCACATGATCTGGTACTGCCTTATCTTGGCCAAAGAATCGATCATAGCATGGTACGCCTTAACACTGTGCGTGTAGTTCCTCTGCTTCCCTGCCCATTCAAAGAAACGATACGCGACCATCCCAGCATTCTTGAATCTCACGAGAACATCCTCTACTATTTCCGGCGAAATTCTGACCCCATTTAGATCAAGTGCAGTATCAAGTGCGAGTGTGGGGCAAGACATCATGATTTTGCATATTCTTTTGGTTGGATCATCAGTAATGTGCCCTGTTGCTTCACCAGAAGAGTAATTTCGAGAGAGCACGATCCATGGAAAACCCAATTTTTCTCCAAGGCTCTTTATCTTGATAATCATATTCATTGTAATGTAACCCAATAGACACTAAAATCACCTGAAGGTATTGAACTGAAACGAGGGACAAATGGAAGTCTCGCTTGAGGAGTTCAAGGGCTGTGGCGGGGTTGGGATGGGTAATGGAGGCTGAGCTGCTGGTTTGAGGAAGGGATGTGTTGGGTTTAAGTTTCACTTGAGTGTCAGGGTCCACGGGGTCATCAACAATCATCATGGTGCCGAGTTTTAAGGCAGGTGGGAGTTCCACAAGATAGGGCCCCTCCTTCTAGCGCCAATTGTTTCTACCTGTTACGTCCCGAGCCGGAAAGTGGTCGCGGGGCGGAACGAAGTAGAATTCCTGAGGGGCTTTCACTCGGTACCTTCACAAATAACAGCGTCACGGGGTCGGGACTGGGGTGGCTCAGTCTTCGACTCTCCTATGTTTAAGTGAGCTGCGTGCACTTGTACGGGTAGATGAATGAATGTAAGGGAGAGAGTATGAATCTGAGATGTAAGTGTGTAGATGTGTATACCTTGAGTTTGTTTTATAGCTAGGCTAAGCTTGTGTACCTTGAGCTTGTTTCCAATGTGAGACTATTTGCCCTCCTTTGGAGTGTCTCCTCTTTTGGGGGTGTTTTACCGCTAGAGTGACTTTGGCAAGTGGTTTGTTACTAGTATGATGTAATGTTCTTTCTTATTTAAATAAAAGTATGGAAAATACTTACGTTCATACTAGTATGTACGTGTGCGTCTGAACTCTCTCTCTTATTTACGTACTTTTTGTCAATATAAATCATAATCTTAACCGTTCAAAAGCTAGATTAATCAATAAAAATCACCTCGCAACAAATCAATATAAACAAAAATTGTTTGCTCGGTCGTGAGACTGTTAACTTTCACTAGAATTGTCTATTTGTTTAATTCAATCAGCTGAGTCAACGAATTTTGTTTACACTGATTTTTTACATAGACGATATTTAATGGTTCATCCGGTTTTTAAATAGTTAATATTATGATTTACATTGATTAAAGTACGTAAATAAGAGAAAGTCCGAAAGCAGACGTACATACTAGTCTGGACCTATGTTGCACGGGTTTCGGTTTCCGATACGATCCGATACGCAGAAACGTCAAATTAAAATATAGTCTGATACGAAACATTTAGGAAACCTACAATTTTTTAAAATAAATATTATTTATATTACATATAAATATAATTAAAAAAAAGATAATTAAATGACTAAATATTTAAAATAATAGTTAAATATTTAGTTTAACAGGAGGTTAGTTCCTGTTATTGGTTGAAGAAGGAAGAAGCCTTCTCTCCTTTCTCTCCCCCACGTGTGTAGTTTGCCCATCACAATCAATCAAACTCACCCACGTTGCACCAAAGTGTCAAACCTCTTGTATCTTCCATCTTCTTCTTTCGTTCTTCTGCCACTAACCCAGATCTTTCAGACTACTTCCAGTCCCAGAATCCCCAGAATCCAAATCCTCCACCCAAATCCAAAACTATGCAATTGCAATCAATACCCATCTAAGCAAACAGCAAAACATCCAATACCCAATTCTCAAAATACATTCTTTCGTTGATTCATTCAAGCAATCAAGCACATAAATAATCAAATAACAGAGAAATATGGTAAGAAAGCTGACACCTTTATCATTAGCTTACACGAAACCTAGAAATTTTGTCCCTTCCTTCCCAGTTAGCAATCTATTCAACGAGAATCAGAAAGTTGTTCCCGGCAGCTTTCAATCTGGAGAAGCTTCCTTCGTCTCTGTGTAACGAGATATCTCAGTCTCATCTCTTTGTCTAAATCTTTCTCAAGCTCGACCAACGGCAGGAACAAACGTTTCCATTTAAGAGGAAACGCGTTTCCCTCGCGTTTCATAAATCACCTTTTATGGAAACGCGTTTCGGATACGTTTTGAATCGGAAACGTTTCTGAAACGCGAAACAGCTGTTTTTCGGCATTTCCGTGCAACATCGGCATGCAAGTATGTTCCTAAAAGTATTATTGAATTCTAAAAAAACAAAAGGGGCCTAACGCCCATGATAAAAAAAAAAAAAAATGTTATGCATGTAGAGGTTATTTTTTACCGAATACTCACTCTTTTGCCAAACAAACGCATAAATAAAACAATATATTTATGTATTTTTCATACATAAAAAGTATATTAAAATATGAAATAAGCTTATTATATTATTAAATTCAATCTTTTTTTAAAATTTTTTATCATAATTTAATCCATTGCAAAAGTATATTGAAATAACATTAAAAAGAATCATGATCAAATGTAAGTAATTAAAGATAATCAAATGGGCATATATAAATTATAAAAAATATTAGGAATATATATATATATATCATAATCATTTTTAAACCGTTTTAAACATTTCATAATCCATCTAAACCTTTTTCTTTTTTTAATATATATATATATATATATTAAGAATTGATGACATGTTGTGTCGATTAACATGTCGGAAAAGTCAACAATTTCCAACAAACCATGTGTCGGAAGAGTGTCGCCATGTTGGACACTCCAACACTCCAGGGGTGTGAAGAGTCCGTGCAACATAGCTCATTTGACATATTTTTTCTTCATTAACGCTGATATCAGAAAGACTGTTCACTACAACACATTGTTTCTACCACACAGTTTGCAGAATAAAATAGTATCTCAACTTTTATAAATTACAAAATAATCGTTTCTACTCTGACCTAATAATAGTACATGTAACCGTTACTTCCGTTAAAGCAATTAATGATACTTTCGTCCTTTTAATATTTTAACATTTTTTCCCCCGTTTTCCTACTCTCTATTTTTTTATCTTTTTTTTTTAAGGAGACTGTCTCTCTCCATTGAAGCCCAGCCCCTGAATTCTCTCTCTCGACCCTCACTCAACAATTATAATTCATCACAAACTCCACTTCCCAATCATCCATTTCTTTCTTCACTCAAACATACCCCAAAACCAATAACCAACCTATTCCCTAAACCCGACGTCGCCGACGACCACAAATATTTTGCGCGACTCAACTCTTTGATAATTACATCTGGGTTGTTTTCAGAGATGCATGAGCATTGGGTTTTCGCCGGATGAGTTCATATTAGGCAGTGTTCTTTGTGGGTGTGTGGGTTTAAGAGGATTGAATGTTGGGTGTCAGGTTTATGTTTATGTGATGAAATGTGGGTTTTGAGATCAATTTGGTTGTTGGGAACATAAACGCAGCACAATTCCTTACCCCCCATCCCCCATCCTAGTTTTGAAGGGCAAGTGATTAAGTAATGAACCCAAATGCATATTCTCCAATACGTGGATGCCATATGATGGCCACTTCCTTGAAATCTTTCATGTTTTGATCTGGGGATATGGCCGGCAGAACTTATCTGCTTGGAGGTGTTATAGATATGGCGGATGAATAATGGTATTATTATTTTTGATAAATCACTCACCAAGACTTTCTAAAAAAAATAAATCAAAACAGTCAATTAAAGGGTAAATAAGATATTTTATGATAATAATGGTTCTGCCGTCAATTGTTTTAACGGAATTAACGGTTACGGGTATCATTCTTCGGTCAGAGTAGAAACGTAGGATACCGTTTTAACGGGATACCGTTAGATTCTCTATTTCCTAATGTTGAGCAAAAATTGTAAATAAATATATACCCAACATAACTTCACCATTATCTTATTAATTAAGATAGAGCTTTTAATTATGTCTGGTTCGACCTATTCAGAATAAAGTAAATTCCTTAATTACAACCCTTATTTCCAAGGGAAGACCCTTTGATTCTAATTACAAAGTAACAAACGGAGCATGTGTGTCTTTGGAGGGGAATTTGGCTTGGAAAGAACCAATGATTTGATTTTAGGTGCGGTTGTATCCAGATTTAAATCTAGACTGCCTACATACCCTGTAAAGGGATCAAACCATTGTAGTTTTAACATTTGAGATTTAAATGAGTAGGTGACCCATTTATTCTGAATTTGTGTTTGAGATATTTGTGAGGGTTTAAAGCCCGTGAATTTGGTTTTAAGAATTTGACTAGAGTCATTTGGACTGGCCGAATTTGACTGTTGGTATCAAGGATTTTGTTTAGAATTTTGGTTGCATCTAGTGAGTCGCTAGATTGCCTACGTACCCCCTTGAGGGATCAAACTGACCGTAGTTTATTGGGGTTTATAGGCTTTGTGGCTTAGTGCCAACTTTAGGTTTGACATATGTATTTTTGAATCCGTCAACTGTAATTCTTGTGGACACCCAATTTGGTAGAGTGTCCGTTGATTTGAGTTGTGCATCCGAAATGGGTGACGCATCAGTGTGACCAAAAGGCTTGAATTGTCTTAGCCATAGTTCTTGATAGTGCGTAGGTGATCTGTAAATCCAATTTCCGCGTGTAAGCGGACTCCGTGCGTATGCTTTTGAGCGGACTCCACGTGTATGCTTGTCAGCGGACTCCACGTGGATGCTTGTCAACGGACTCCGCGTGGATGCTTGTGAGCGGACTCCGCGACTTGATTCCTTTTTTGCATGGAGGGATCTCGCCTCGTCTGTGACGTCATCTCATCTCGCCTGGACTTCTAATTTTTTGAAGCCATCACACCTCGCTTGGACTTCAATCTCGCCACCCGGACTTCCAATTTTGTGCGAGGCCATTTTTTTCTGGATTTCTGCTCTGACGCGGGATCACCTCACCTTGCCTTAGGGCTTCTGTTTTGATGTGAAAGTCATCTCGCCTTAGGGCTTTGACGTGAAAGTCATCTCGCCACTACTCAGGGCCTCTGCTTCATGCCTTAGGGGGCTTCAGCCTCCGCGCGAGGTCATCTCGCCTTTGATTCAGGGCTTCAGCCTCCACGCGAGGTTTTCTTTACGCGCGAACTCTGCTTGGCAGAACCTTGTTGTCTTTTCCTTGATGAGGTTAATGAGATCGTATGAACCACATAACTCCAGACGTCTTTTCTAATTCTTGTTAGCTTGATACCACTTCGATGATTATTATCTTGAGTGTTATGGGATAATTAGAATATTATTGTTCCTGTAAAGTAGATATTTACTCAGTCAGATGTTTATCTAGTCAGTTGTTGACTTAGTCAGTATTGTTATGGTTTGTGGTGGCATGTACCACAAAATAAGGAGAGATTCATGTAATCTTGTTATCTGTAATCTCCTATAAAAGGAGCTTACTCATTCTGATGAAATATACAGTTTTTTCTAAAACACGTTATCAGCACGAAGCTCTAACGTGAGTATTTTTTTTCCAACAAAAAAAAAAAACCTTGGTGCTCCGGAGCCACCCTCAACAGCACCCCAGCGTGCCCCCAACAGCACCCTAGCATGCCCCCTACAGCACCCCAGCATGCCCCCTACAGCACCCCGGCGTGCCCCCCCCGCACCCCAGCGTGCCCCCTATAGCACCCCAGCGTGCCCTCAACAGCACCCCGGCATGCCCCTCGCCCTGCACCCCAGCATGCCCGCCCTGCATCACCGATCAGTTCTGCAATTTAAAGTTGAAAAGTAAGTTTTATTATTAAAGTTGGTGCTTTCTGCAATTTAAATTAAAATAACATACTCTTTTACTCCTTTTTACCCGGGAAATTTGGAGATTCCTTCCCCCTTCTACCATTATGAGAATTATGAAACTATGTTCCTAAATGGACAACGAAGTCCATGTGAATCAAGAGAATTCACTATCGATTCAGACAAAATAGTTCGTAAATGCATCGATAAAAACGAACCAAGTGAGTTCGTAGACCATATATATGCAAAGGTCTAATTCAGATATTAATCTTGGAAAATTTATAGTTGTCATGGATGTCTTTAGACTACGAAACTAATACATCTTCTGTTTTATTTCAGGATGTCTAAAACCAAGCTCGATTTTGGGAAATTGGACCCACAAGGCATTGAGTATCACCGATGGGTGACAGATGTGGAAAACGCATTGACTGCTAAGGCTATCATCACCACTATCCAACCACTCAATGAATACCTTATTAATCGACCAACAATGAAATAGAAGATGGAGATGTAGCTGATACTAATCTCAACATAACAGACTTCAAAATAGGCAGAGACTCGATTGATGAGACACCGGATTTTGATTAGAGTTTTCTTTAAATTTCCAAGAATAAAAGGCGTTTGTGTCTAATGTTTGACAATGTTTAGCCAATTTCATTCTGGATTATCAACTTTGTTATATTTCGCTGGTATTATCATTAAAGGCATTTGTTTGTAAACAAAAACTTGATTATATTCTGTCTACAGTAATTGATTTGTAGTATTTATGAATCTATTGTCTACTAGGGCTCACCTTAGTAGCTCATAATGTCTAGAAAAGGAGACTTTCGATAACAGTGTACTTGAGTGGGTTATGCCCCACCTACATCGATTTCTCCTAGCCTAGTTATGAGTGAAAAGAGCTACCCAAACGATTATAGATGAAATAACTACTAGCAAAGTCATTCATATACTGCTTCGGGATCAACTAAAGTGTTTGAATCTTTGAAAATCATCACAAAACGCAGTAAGTACAAAACCAGAATTTAACTGTGTAAATCAGTCAACTTTGACAGAGTACTGGCAACAGACCAGAACGAACCAGATTATGAATTTTATATGGTTGGAAAGCTACAGATGTCTAGTTTCCAGAACTATATCCAGTTTATCAATATCTATTTTATAGACAAAGTTATGCTTGTTTGAATACACAAAGGTCAGAAAACGATTTTCTGAAACAAAGTTTTTTTTTTAGGTATGTTTCCCGGAGAACTTGAATGTCTCATTGACAGTGGAACCACACACACTATGCTTCGCCATAGACAACTCTTTATTGACTTTATGCCTTGTCGAATATCTTTAATCACAATGATGGGAGGATCTACGAAATTGATCCAAGGGCGTGGTAAAGCCCAATTTATGTTGCCAAATGGCACTATCCTCACCATTAAGGACGCTCTCTATGCTCCTAGGGCCCTAAGAACCCTTTTGAGTAGTAGAGACATCCGAGCCAACAGACTCCATACAAATACGCATTGTGAGAATGGAATTGAATACTTATGTATTACCTCTAATGATTCTGGAAGAAACCGAATATTAGAGAAACTAATGTGTCAGCCAAATGGGCTATGTATAACAACCATTCGAGTTGTTGAATCTAATCATGTCATGAGAAATGACTTATGGGATTCAGACACATATAGGCTTTGGCACGACAGACTAGGACATCCAGGTCATGATATGATGATCCGTATTTTGAAAAACTCAAACGGACATCCCTTCTTCAGAGTGAAAGGAAGCAAGTATCGTCAGTTAGATGTTGATGCCGCTACAAACTCCCAGCGGAAAAGAAATAACACCAACAATGGCGCTTTAGTTCCATATCATGCTTCTCAAGTCAATGATGACTTTGAGCTTGAACCAACATCCTCATTGGTCATATCAGATGCTCATCGTTCATTCTGCAAAGCCTGTTCTTTAGCCAAAGTGGGATCGAGACCGTCCTATGCTAAAGACACTAAAGAGAACATTCTATTCTTACAACGTATCCAAGGTGATATTTGTGGACCTATCCACCCATCATGCGGGCCATTCAGATATTTCATGGTACTGGTGGATGCTTCGACACGATGGTCACATGTCGCACTTTAGTCCACAAGAAATGCTGCATATTCTAAACTCCTGGCACAAATTATTCTCTTGAGGGCTCACCACCCAGATCATCCTATTAAGTTAATACGTCTTGACAATGCTGGGGAGTTTACGTCGCAAATATTTGATGATTATTGCATGTCCATTGGGATTGATGTTGAGCATTCAGTTCCCCATGTACATACCCAAAACGGTCTCGCAGAAGCCGCCATTAAAAGACTTCAAATGGTTGGACGAGCTTTGGTCATGCACACCAATCTACCTACTTCTGCTTGGGCTTATGCGATATTACATGCAGCCATGCTTATTCATTTCAGACCCGCTGCTAGACAACCATTTTCTGCGTACCAGTTGGTTACTGGATATGAGCCGAATATTTCACATCTATGCATTTTTGGTTGTGCAGTTTATGTGCCTATCGCACCACCATTACGCCAAAAAATGGGTCCTCAGAGACGAATAGGTGTATATGTTGGATATGTGTCACCAACTATAATCCGCTATATAGAACCCTTGACAAGCGATCTATTTACCGCACGATTTACAGATTGTCACTTTGATGAGACAACCTTCCTATCGTTAGGGGGAGGAAGGAACAACAATGTTCCATAAAAACGACAGGAATTGTTGTGGTCTGTTCCCACTCTGTCTCATCTTGATCCCCGCTCTGCACTAGCAGATATTGAAGTTCAGAGAATTAGAGAGCTTGGAAACGTAGCAGATTCGATGCCTGATGCGTTTACTGACCTTGCCAAAGTGACAAGATCACATATACCTGCTGCAAATGTGCCTGCAAGGATAGACATCCCACAAGGAGGATGTGAGGCCGCTGCTCCCAATATAGGAGGCGGTACCACCACCACACTTAGTGGACGTGTGGTGGCTGAGGTCGCGGCTCCCCAAAGGAAAAGGGGGAGACCTGCAGGTTCGATGGATACTCGCCCTAGAAAGAGGGGGAGTTTGGCACAACTTAATCCATTGATCATCAACACTCAAAATCCAACTCATGAAATTATTCCTGACTATAGCTATGTCCGTGAGAAGACCAATTTGGAGGAAATTCCAACGGTTGATCCAAGTACAGCGAATAAAGAGATCTCAATGAATTATGCTAGCGTACATGAGATACTGGATAGAGAATCTGTGATCCTTGATGATGCATTTGCATTCTCAGTTGCACAGGAAATCATAGAACATGATGATATCGAACCTCGCTTTGTTGAAGAATGTCAACAGAGAGCAGATTGGCCCAAATGGAAAAAGCAATCCAGATTGAATTAGATTCACTAACAAAGAGACAGGTATTTGGCCCGGTAGTGCTAACCCCGCCAAATGTAAAGCCTGTAGGACATAAATGGGTTTTTGTTAGAAAGCGAAATGAGAAAAATGAGGTATTAAGATATAAAGCCCGCCTTGTGGCACAAGGTTTCTCACAACGCCCTGGAATTGACTACGAGGAGACATACTCTCCTATAATGGACGTTATAACTTTCCGCTACCTTGTCAGTTTAGTAGTTTCTGAAAAACTTGACATGCAACTTATGGATGTGGTTACTGCATATCTCTATGGGGATCTGGATTCAGAGATATATATAAAAGTTCCTAGTGGACTTCCATTACCCAAATCAAGTAGCTCTAAACCACGGAGCGCATTCTCAATAAGGTTGAGACGTTCACTATATGGATTAAAGCAATCTAGATGTATGTGGTATAATCATCTAAGTGAATACTTGATTGGGAAGGGATATGCGAATAATGAATTATGCCCATGTGTGTTTATTAAGAAAACAAGTTCCAGATTTGCAATTGTCGCTGTCTATGTTGATGACATGAACATTATTGGGACTCTTGATGAGTTAAAGGACACTACAAAGTATTTGAAATCCGAATTCGAGATGAAAGATCTTAGGAAGACACTGTTTTGCCTAGGACTAGAGCTAGAGCACCATAGTAGTGGAATATTAGTCCACCAGTCAGCTTATGTCCACAAAATGTTAAGAAGATTTAACATGGACAAAAGTTCATTCTGTTAGCACTCCCATGATCGTCCGCAGCCTAGATCCAAAAAAGGATCCATTTCATCCAAAGGATGAGGACGAAGAAGTCTTGGGGGCTGAAGTGCCTTACCTAAGTGCAGTAGGTGCATCACTGTATTTAGCTTAATGCACAAGACCAGACATCTCATTTGCTGTAAACTTGTTAGCTAGATTTAGCTCAGCGCCCACGCAACGCCATTGGACTGGCATAAAGACAATCTTCTGGTACTTAAAGGGTACGATAGATATGGGCTTGTTCTATCCCTACAGAGAGGCAAGAAGAAAGGCTTTCATTGCAGGAAGCAAGGCCTCCACCAGTGAGGGTGCCGCCACTTGTTCCTTCACCCCTTACACCAACAATCCATGTGATGTGTTGGTTGGTTTTGCTGATGCTGTGTATCTTTCTGACCCGCACAAAGGTCGTTCCCAGACCGGTTATGTCTTTACCATGGGAAACACCGTGATATCTTGGAGGTCTACAAAACAGACTCTCGTTGCTACATCTTCGAATCATGCTAAGATTATTGCTCTACATGAAACTGTTAAGGAATGCATATGGTTGAGAGCCATAATTGCACATATTCGAAGATCAAGTGGTCTAGAATCAACCACATATGAACCTACATGCATTTATGAGGATAATGCTGCATGCATTGAGCAGATGAAGCTAGGTTACATCAAAGGCGACAACACCAAGCATATTTCGCCCAAATTTTTCTATAATCAGCAACAACAACAGTTTCTCAAGATCCAAGTGAATCAAGTTCGATCTGAGAACAATGTGGCAGACTTATTTACTAAGTCACTAGCCAAAATCCACATTTGAGAAGCATGTGAAAAGTATAGGATTGCTCAGCTTATCTAAGCTAATCTGATTGCTAGAATCAGAGGGAGATGTAGACTTCAGGGGGAGTTTGACATACACATGAAAGTTTCTAAATGTGAATGACACGTTGTACTCTTTTTTTTCCTTGACCAAGGTTGTTTTTATCCCAAAGGGTTTTTATTACTTGGTAAGGTTTTTTAACGAGGCAACCTAGATAAGTGTCATATTATCGTCTACAACGATCTGCGCTCTTTTACTTGTTCGAGGTCATTTTTTTTCTCTATTGCCATGGTTTTAACTTGACAAGGATTCTAAGGAGGTATTACAGAAGCATCAAAAAAGCAACATCTACTCTATACGGAACAAGGGGGAGTGTTATGGGATAATTAGAATATTATTGTTCTTGTAAAGTAGATATTTACTCAGTCAGATGTTTATCTAGTCAGTTGTTAACTTAGTCAGTATTGTTATGGTTTGTGGTGGCATGTACCACAAAATAAGGAGAGATTCATGTAATCTTGTTATCTGTAATATCCTATAAAAGGAGCTCACTCATTCTGATGAAATATACAGTTTTTTCTAAAACATTGAGGACACAATCATTTTTGCAGATGAAAATCGAATATGGTTGGGAGTTGGACTTGAGGAAATTGGTCCTTTATAAATTGAGATATGTCGCCCCCTTTGTTTCAATTTGCCCAAGGATTCTCCAAGTCGTCAAGGGTAAGTTCCTGTTTTTTAGATTCGCGTTACTTGTTTGTTTCATTCCCCTTGTATGACTTGTTATGCGAGATGCAAGACCATATATTTGTTGTAACAAGAGGAGGGGGCGAGGTCATCTCGCCATATGCGAGGTCGTCTCGCCTCCCTAGGGCTTTTGCTTCCAACCGAAGTCATCTACCCACGTCTTAGGGGTTCTGCTTGAAGTTCTCCTGTCGTGCCTTAGGGCTTCCTTTTCTATGCAAGGTGGAGGGTCATATTTTTGTTATGACAAGAGAAGGGGGCGAGGTCATCTGGCCTTATGCGAGGTCGTCTCGCCACCGCTCAGGGTTTCTGCTTCGCACCTTAGGGCTTTGAGGTTTGAACTGTATTGGGGCTCCGCCGAAAACAAAGGATGAGACAGAAAGATAAAGTCGCTGCAAAAAAAGAAAAGAAATAGAGTTAGAATGAGAGCTCCACCTTCTTGTTGTTGGTTCGCCGATCTTCTTCTGCTTTCTGCTTCGTCTGTTCTCTTATGCTTTTGCTTCGCTCCCTCTTTTTTTTTTTTCGTTGGAGGTTTTGGTCTCTTTATATAGAGCGTTTGGCTGATTTGCAATTGGACCTTGATACATGAATTGTATTCCTATCCAGACACTTTTATTTACAAGAGTTACAATTGAACTCAAAAACCTTGTGCATGTAGTATAAGAAAAAAAATTATTATTCTTTTTTGTTTTTATTATTATTATTATTATTATTATTTTGGTATCAACACCTAAAAAACCAACAAAACAAAGAGAAATGGGGAACCAATGGGAAGACCTAAATTAGAGGCACTGCTGCGTCCTGCCATCCTCAATCATTTCTCTCGGTACTCTCAATCATTACCCACTTCCCCAGATCACACTTCAAAAATGCACACCCACTCCCCTCCAATAGCAACCCACCACGTCTACTCTGAGAATCCAAAGGCCCACCCCTCCCGCTCCTCTGTCTATTATATCGAACCCCAACCTCTCAGAACCCAACGCCACCCACGTGTCGGTATCCTCCTCTCTCGTACTCTCACGTACAGCTAACCGGATCACCTGGAACCGCCGGTGGCCAACCAAAAAAGCTAAATGATTCTCTTCCTCAGACACACAACACCTTCAATCAATTACCCCTTTCTAGGGTTTCCACTGATCACCATTATTTCACCACCAGAAAAAAAGAAATCCCAATATTACATTTTTCATTTCAATTCAAGGAGGTTTGATTTGTACTGTGTGGATTCTTAATTTGATTCCTCGAAAAGGAATTGGATTCGGATATTTTGGATTTGTTGTAGATCTGAAGCAAATTTGATTTCAACGAGTTCTGGTTTCGGTGATATGCGAGTGAAGATGGCTGCTAGTATGGATTTTTCGCCTCCGACTACCATATTTGAAGGTGTTTGCTACAATGACAACATGTCAGCGTTGGATGATCATGATGAGAATATCCACAGTTTGAAGCATATTCCGAACGGAAAGCCTCCGAGGGTAATGAGGCACAGTTTGAGCTCCATGAGGTTGCTCTCCCCTGAGGATTTGGTAATCTCATGTCTTTTATGTGATTAGATGCTTTGTAATTAGCAGGATATGTGGTTTACATCTTAAATTTTCGACGAAAATGTCTTCGGTAGATTAGTTTGTTGGAGAATGCATATGTAGCTGCTCTATTGGTTTGGATTGTTATCTGCATTTAGCCAGGAAGGCAGTTAAAACTTCATATTTACACTTTGTATTGCTTTGCATTGTACTTTGCACCGAATTTTGGGGATTGCGCGTTGTACTTACTCCTTTGTTTGGCTTTTTTCCAGTTGGAAGTTGGGGTTGTAGCCAGTAACTCACCGTCGAATGAAAGTACAAACTTTCTCCCAGTGTTCCGATCAGGAAGCTGTGCTGAAAGAGGACCGAAACAGTACATGGAGGATGAACATGTTTGTGTCAATAATCTTGTTGAACATCTAGGTGAAACTTCTGATTTCCCTTCGCCTGGTGCTTTCTATGGGGTATGTTGTCACCTTCGTACCTTTTACTTGTTATTACCTATTGTTAAGCAGGAGAATTTTATGGAGCTGTTACAGCTGAAAAAATTGGATGATAAAGTATTAGTATTTCTCTGCTCTTTTATCTTGTGGCTCCTGGAGGCATGGTGGTTACTTGTTACTTTGTTAGATATAATTACTCCTTCGGTGAAGTTGCACTAACTATCCGATATGCTTTGGTAGGATTTCCTGGTTTTGTATGATCTAATTAAACTTTGAGCTCCTGTAATATCACTGTCCTACAGCAACACAGGGTTGATTTTATCTCCCTTCTACAGTATATTTCCAAATGTCTTTACTAAATCTAATTAACTAGCTGAAAAGATAACTTTTAGAAGAGGCATTTAGCTATTCTATTCTAAACCAAAATCACCGATTAACTTTTATCTCATCATATATGTTTTATTTGTTATGTACTTGTCTTGTTATTTGATCTTAGGAAGTAAAGGCTCATCTTAATTTACGCAGATTTCTTAATATAGATACATTTGAACAGGTATTTGACGGCCATGGAGGTACAGATGCAGCATCGTTTATCCGAAACAATATTCTTAGATTCATAGTTGAGGATTCTCATTTTCCAACTTGTTTAGAGAGGGCTATTAAGAGTGCCTATGTGAAAGCTGATCATGCATTTGCAGATGCAAGTTCTCTTGATATCTCCTCTGGCACCACTGCTCTGACTGCCCTTATTTCGGGAAGGTAATTAGCTCCTTCACTGCCCTTGTTTTGCATCAGATGATGCTGGTGATCTGTACTATTTGCTAAAGTTCTTCTGACAGGCGGTCCCCATGTTATGGGATATCTCTTGAAAATACTGATTTATCTAGATACTGCATTGTAACATTTATAGTACCTTACACTTGTGACAGCGGTCTAAGGAAATGATGAAAGAAGGAAGAAATATAACAAATGAGCAACGAGTTATCTTACTATTGATTTTATTTTGTTTTTCAAACCTAGAATTTAGGAGTCAGGATATTGTTGCAGATGTTACATTCTTTTCCTCTTTACAGGACCCTAATAATTGCTAATGCTGGGGACTGTCGAGCTGTGATGGGAAAAAGGGGTAGAGCAATAGAGATGTCAAAAGACCACAAACCAAATTGTGCATCTGAAAAGCTAAGAATTGAGAAGCTTGGTGGTGTGATTTATGACGGGTACCTCAATGGACAATTATCTGTGGCTCGTGCTCTAGGAGATTGGCACATGAAAGGACCTAAAGGCTCTGCATGCCCTCTAAGTGCAGAGCCTGAGTTGCAGGAGACATGCCTGACCGAGGAAGATGAGTTTTTGATAATGGGGTGTGACGGTTTGTGGGATGTAATGAGTAGCCAATGTGCTGTGACGATGGCGAGGAAAGAACTGATGATCCATAATGATCCTGAAAGATGCTCAAGAGAACTGGTCAGAGAGGCACTCAAGCGTCATACATGTGATAATTTAACTGTTATTGTGGTTTGTTTTTCCCCAGATGCACCCCCTCGGATAGAGGTTCCTCAAAGCCGAGTCCGAAGGAGCATTTCTGCAGAAGGGCTTAATTTGCTGAAGGGTGTACTGGACTGCAACTCGTGAGATAAAAAGGAACAGGACCATCGAGTTATATACAGAATTCCGAGGATTAAAATTGGTGAGGGGGTAACATTGTACCCCAAGTAGTTGCTGTTGTTCGTGTAGCAGTTATTTGAGTTCAGCCTCAGTCAGCCTCATTGAAGGGAACATTATTTATGCATAGGGTTATTTATCATGTTGTATATACTGTACATCTAACAAGCCCTGTAGACTACTGTTGTACCATTGGAAGTATTCATATTCATTATTTGATTTACACTTAATTATGCGAGTTGTACAGTGTGAAGTAATTTATCCAAAAGCGGATGTTCTTGAAGGGATTGTACCCTTCCTATTGGGAGAGGGGACTTTTAAGTTGACAGTCAGATGATTGGAAGTGGAAACATTCAAATTCTGGGCAATGCAAATGTGAAATTTCTCAAGAAAGTTACAGCAAGAAGGCTGTTTACAAGTTCATATAGGTTCTTGCGATGCATTTGCCTAGAAGAAAGAAAGTTAGAAACACCTGCTTGAGTTTTATGAAAATTTCTCCTGGTATTAGTTTAACGGGAGGGGTTCTAATGAGGACCACTAAGTTAAGGACTAGTTGAGGACTTTCTCATTAATCGTTTATTACACCCACTTTTCAATTACATTTTTCCATCTCAATCGTTCAAATTTTAGGTCTATATAAGTAGATCACTTCTACAAATTTTCAGCAAAATTGGTGATCATTAAGGGATCGAACTAAATCAAATCAATGGACAATCCAAATATGTCAAACAAGAGCCGTTCAAGTTTATAATTGGTAAATCATATTTATGATTGCCTTAACGATTTTCAATTTGGATGAAAATTTGTAGAGATGATCACTCATATATATATCTACAAACTAGACGGTCGAGATGTGAATATGCGATCAAAAAATGGGTGAAACGAAAAAGTCCTTAACTAGTCTTTAACTTAGTGGTCCTCATTAGAACTACTCCCTTAGTTTAACAACATATTGGCATAAGTATAGAAGCAAAATTTGTTCGTATAAGAATGATCATCACTCATGCATTACACTTTTAAGGCAATGCCAACTAAGCCGACCAAACTTTCAATAGAATAGCAGTGAATTCAGGCAAGTCAGAGTTCTCCATCAGATCCACCATTAGATCCATTTTCCTCATCTGATGCACTGCAGAAACAGAAACCAGAAATAATATCAGGGAATTATACAAAGGAGACCCTTGGCTGTAAAGCAAGAACCATGAAGTTTCAACCAACAGACAAGTGGGTGGTTTCAAAACTAGGTTTAGGTTGCCACAATAAAAACTTTAATTTACACAGCCCATGATAAAAAGATTGTTGTTAAGTGATGACTTCCTTGGTCTTTAAATGAAGGCTGGTGCCCTGGGAAGGGAGCACTAGAAACTAAGGACTCATTTTTCTTCGTGTTTGTCAAGGTATGATGAATTGCAATCAAACTTTTACCTTGTTTTGCTGCAGTGTTTGCTCAGATCCTGACATAGAACCTTGCTTACATCTCCTACTCCTAAAGATCCTTTCTTTATCAATTCTGCAATCTGCAAAATTTATTGAGTGAGCCATTAAAATCATTACGGTGTAGTGCAGACAACCGTTTTGTATATTTCAAAGATATCAAGAATATTAAGTCACCTCATCTTCTGTTTCCTCAAGTAACCTGTTACAAATAAATATACTGGTTAGCCTTATGAATCATATGAAGCTTGACTAGTTTAGAAAATCCACATTTTTCAAATGACAAAGACAATCAGTTTAACGTTGGTAACTAAACTCTCATGAGAAAGAAGAAAGGTTCTCACCTTCCACAATAAGTTGATATATCCTTTGAATATGCTCTAGCTTCTTGTTTATCTAAAAATGTACCACCAAGAAAAATGAGGCAAATCAATCTGTATAATCTTACAGCTTTCATAACATCTCAATATATGAAACTAATCAGTTTGTGCGATAGACAAACAACTGGAAAGAATAACTTCATTTTTATTTAAGTCTTCTCCAATTCTAGGAACTTACCAAACAAATAGCGTTGACTTAAATGAAACAAGCATATGAATCTGTTGCTTAATGACTATGAGCTGACAGATAAATACAATGGTTCTATTCATAATGCTTGAATCTATCATGTAGAAATACATACCTATGGTAAGGTTATCCCAATCACGCACTTTGATCCAAACTGGTCTGTCTGAATCTATCTGCAAATGAAAACCAGAATCGGTTAGTCCAGCAAACTAGGTAAATTCTATAAACGAAACTAATTTTTAAAATCCGAAGTAAATTACCTTGCTAAGAGTGTAATCCTGCATCTTGTCACAAAGTCCATCGAGGAGTTCAACAACTCTGAGCTCACTGACTCTAAACAAAACAATCGCAAAAGAAAGTCACCAGCCATTTGTAAAACAAAGTAGACTATCAGATCATAGTCTTCCATCTATCCCACCTATCTGTTAAACGGCTACACGATTTCACATCTGTCCAGTTGAGTAATGCTCTTAGGTTCAGGGTTTTAGAGTTTTGCAATGTGCGAGATTTGGATCACAATTATGGATACAGATGCAACTCAGATAATACCTGTAGTCGATTAATTTTCCTCGCCGTTGACCTTGGGAGTCCAACCGGTGTCTCATATCCAAGTGGTTTCTGGGCTTTTCCTGCAAAAAATGATTACACATTGCGAATCAAAATCAATGTCTTGCAAGGTGAGCTAGTTAGAATTGAGAATGATATTTCTGACCTTGGAAATTCCCCATTGTAGCTCTTCCTGCAAGAGAATCAGAGATGAGTTGTCAATTCACGAGATCCACGGGAATTTGAAATTGAAGACGAGAGGAGAGGAGGGAGGGAGAGAGGTTTATACCGCGACGGCATTGCAGGCGGCGCATTTGTCGTCGATGGAAGAAACGACGGTGAAGAAGATGGTGAATATCAGAATCACAGTGGCGACCTTTGACCCTTCCATCTTCTCTCTCTCTCTCTCTGAGTCGCAATGACTTTGGGAGCGTCCAGTGTTTGATTTCAGTTACTCTCCCGGGTCTGGACCACCCGGCCGACTTCCAATGCCCCGAAAATCAAACAACTCGAGTCATGTATTGATGGTCATGTTAAAAAAAAAAAGACGTATGTTTTGGCAGTTGAAATATAATTCAAAAGTGATGCTATATGGACAAGAGTATCTTTAGTACACGGCGTATATCTTCACATACATACATAGATGGTTAGGATTAGAAGAAATAATATAGAAACATGGTGGTCAAACATATGAATTGTTATAAACGGTTAAGATTGTGTCGTGTAAATACACGTCGTGCATACAAGAATTTCCACCATATGTACTCAGCAAAACAATTTTATTTAAAAATATGATTTTAAACTCATACAAAATGACATTAATGGTATGATGATATGTAAGATAATAATGAAGCATACCATGAAATATGACTCTTAAACCTAGCAGTCAAAAATTCATTGAATTATTGTTTCGCATCAAAAATGAATTTTCTTTCTCTATTCAAAGCTTCAACTGAGGAAGCAAAGCAAATCAATAGACCCATCATCAAAGTTAAACATAAGTTATATAACCCATCATCAAAATTAAATACACCCTGTGTGTTTACACATAAACCCATCATCATTTGTACGCCATCTAGATTCTCAGTACTACATTTCAGGTTTTTACGTTTTTTTTGCTAGAGCATTTGGTTTGAACCAGGTCGGGGAGGTGATAATAAGAAGAAAGGAAGGGTTGAATTGAGTAGGAGCGAGCGAGTTGGGAGAGTCCGGGAGAGCGAGTTCCAATTTGAATAATGAGAAGAAGATCAATTATGCCATTGAGTTTCCGGTTGAGTAATTTGTAGAGGTATGTCGAGGTCGAGCAAGTTGCCGCCAGCTGGCCCGCTTGGCTTAACGTCATCATCGATACTTTTGAGAAATTAGAGAAGGTAGAAATTGCATTTTGAATTTTGTAAATTTCATTGGATTTGTTTTCTGTATTGATGAATAAGATTCTAGCTTTTATTGAAAAATGATGAAGAACTTCCTGAAGCTTATTCTTCCTTGTTCTTCAGTTAAGAAAGAAATTGAGTTTAGCTAGGTGTGAGACTGTGAGTTTCGGGCGTGAGTTTTGTTGGGTTTAACAAAGAAATAGCATTATTGGAAAGTCGTTGGGTATACTTAGAGATTCTATAATTTTGCTGGGTGTAAATAATTTGCTGTCTACTTAGAAATTTGCTGGGTGCATTTATAAGCACCCTAATTCATTTGGTCAGTTGTTAACTAAGAATTATGACCAATGTCACGCCCCAATTTTCGAAGGATAAATTTCAAAATTTTTGACATGATATATCTTAAAAATATTAAATCTCAAACATGTTTCAACAAACTTTATGAAGAATTAAACTCAATGCGGAAATGTAAGCATCACAAAACTCAACACTGAGTTAAATATTACATTCCCTTGTTTACATAAACTTGAAAGTCAAGAAAACGGAAACTCTCACATGAGTTTAATACAGTATACCTCAAACATAAAAATATACAGAGTACGGCAACCCAACAAAAAAACCTGACACTAAACCTCTGTCTTAACCCCATTGATCCATACTTGCAAATTTAACCCGTATACCAAGAAATGGTGCACCGAGCTGTAAAATAACAAACCTGGTAAGCTATAAAGCCCGTATGAGTAATTTCAAAAATAACACAACACTTCTCACATTTATTTCTCTCACAAGAGCAATTAAATCAATAATTAAAGCCACAAATCCAACATATTTTTAAATAACATGTACCAATGAGTCCCAGATATTAATAAATACCCCTCATGACATACAACAATAAATGGTGTACCCATATGGGTCCCAGATACCATAAGTTATCTCTCATGATCTATACTGACAGATGGACTAGAGCTTTATTCCTAACCGCAACCAATCACTTGGCCAAAGGCTTGGAACTCGGTTTGACTGTCTAATAAAAATCACAAAATAATCATTTCGTCATAACCGTAATCAATCACCCGATTAAAGGCTTGGAACCCGGTTTGATTATTTAAACAACAATTCACCATATAACATCATCATCATTAACAATACAAGATCCCACCATAAAATTATATCATTTGCATAGATATATTTATATGATATCTATGCAGAGTATAGATCATTTTCTGATCGATCACTTTTTTTTTGTCCTCTTCATTCCCAGAGATGGGCACGGAGTCCACTGGAGGATCACTATTTTTTTGTTAAACTCTCTCTCACTCTCACTAGATTTGTATGGACAAACTCTCTCTAGATTTTTCTATTTCTCCGCCCAAGAGAAGGGCGCGGAGTCCGCTGACAGATAGTTTTTTTTTGGACTAACTGTCTCTCATCGCCCTAGGGAAGGGCGCGGACTCCGCTAGCAGATCGTTTTTTTTTGCGAACTCTCTCTCAATGTCTCTAGATTTTTCTCATTTTCTTTGCCGTTGTCTCTCTAGATTCCTCTCGCTTTCTCTACCGCCCAAAATTACTATATATATAGAAAAGCTCTTCTCATATTCTGTCGCCCAAGATTTCTCTTTGTTCTCTCGCTTCTAATCCATTGATCTAGCTCGCAAGTCTATACTCAGTAACCGAATCCAAATATTTTCCAGATTTGATCTCAGTACCTTTCTCCACTGTTCAAAACCGCCAATTATAATCTTTTCTCTTGACAACAATCAGGTGAGTTGTGAACTTGGTATACTGTTCACAAGCACTGTTCATAAGCTTATGAACAGTGATTTTGTGTGTTATAAGCGACTGTTTGCAGGAAAGTGAACAGTGATTTGTGTTCTCTCCAGTGAACAGTGCGGAGTAAAAATCCGACAGCGGACTCAGAGCCCATCTCGCAGGCGGACTCCGCGCACTTCTCTTGGGCGAAGAGAGAGAGTTCGCAAAAAAAAAAAACGAACTCCCAGCGGACTCCACGTCCATCTTTGGGAATGAAGAGGAAAAAACCGTCATTTTACTTTCATTAGTGAACAGTAACTGCCCTTATCTCTCTAGATTTTTCTATTTCCCCGCCCCAGAGAAGGGCGTTGAGTCCGATTATTCTTTTTGTTTTGTTTTGTTTTTTTTTCTGTCCTCTTCATTCCCATATATAGGCGCGGAGTCCGCTGGTAGATTTTTTTTGTGGACGAACTATTTCTGTCTCCCAAGAGACAGGCGCGGAGTCCGATAACTTTTTTTTTCTGTCCTCTTCATTCCCAGAGATGGGCACGGAGTCCGTTGGGGGATTACTATTTTTTTTAAACTCTCTCTCACTCTCACTATATTTGTATGGACAAACTCTCTCTAGAATTTTCTATTTCTCCGCCCAAGAGAAGGGCGCGGAGTCCAGTCAGTTTTTTTTTACAAACTCTCTCACTCTCATTCCCAGAGATGGGCGCGGAGTCCGCTGGGGGTTCAATTTTTCGAACTCTCTATGTCTCTCTAGATTTTTCTATTTCTCCGCCCCAGAGAAAGGCGATGATTCCGCTGGCAAATAGTTTTTTTTTGGACTAACTGTCTCTCATCGCCCTAGAGAAGGGCGCGGACTCCGCTCGCGAGATGGGCGCGGAATCCGCTGGCAGATCGCTTTTTCTTTTGACGAACTCTCTCTGTCTCTCTAGATTTTTCTATTTCTCCGCCCAAGAGAAGGGTGCAGAGTCCGATCATTCTTTTTTTTTCTTTTTCTTTTTTCTGTCCTCTTTATTCCTAGAGATGGACGCGGAGTCCGTTGGGGGATCACTATTAGTCTCTAGATTTTTCTATTTCTCCACCCAAGAGAAGGGCGCGGTGTCCGCTGACAGATCGTTTTTTTTTGGGCGAACTCTCTCTAAATTTTTCTCGCTTTTTTTGCCACTGTCTCTCTAGACCCCTCTCGCTTTCTCTACCACCCAAGATTTCTCTATATATAGAAAAGCTCTTCTCATATTTTGTCGCCCAGATTTCTCTATGTTCTCTCGCTCCTAATATATTGATCTAGCTCGCAAGTCTATACTCAGTAACTGAATCTAAATCTTTTCCAGATTTGATCTCAATACCTTCCTCCACTGTTCAAAACCGCCAACTATAATCTTAGCTCTTGACAACAATCAGGTGGGTTGTGAATTTTTTTTGATCTATTAACTTACACTCCTCCATCTACACTGATGCGTGTACTTTGGATGTTTGGGCTAAAACTTCATCCATGATTTTTTAAATTTGATACATTTTTTCTTTTTCCTGCAATAGATATTAGATTACAGAGAACAATTGTTGAATAATTTTTCTAATCTTTACCCATCCTTTGTTTTTGCAATCAAGTTGTAATCTTGAGCAGATTTATAGCTATCAGACGTGCAAATCATTTTTTGGTAAGTTGAAGCTTACACTCCCAGTAACATATATTTTTCAAAATTAAAAATTATTAAATAGCTGTAATCTATTACTGTATATTACTGTCATCATATTGTTTTGGTAACATATATAGAATCAAATATAGGCTCAATTAATTCAGTTAGAGTGGTAAGCTTTCATGCTTGGTTCATCTTTTCACCATCTGGCATAACAATTCTAATATATAATTTCAAGTACAGTGTCTTCCTGATCAACATCTGAAGAAAAAAAAGGAGGATATTAATTAATTTATAACTATGGTTATTTCTTTTTTTTACTTTATGTTTATAATGTTGGATATGATACATAGCAAACTCTCACATGTTTTTCTTTTTTTATGTCTTATGCAGTCCACAATATTTTTTCTTTTTAGCTTGCAATATAACATGAGCTGAAATAAACAAATTTCTCTACAATAAATATTTCAAACACCCGCAGCAAAGTGCTGGCCTAATTTCTTGAATATGATATTGGAGATATTAGCTAATCCCGCTGCCACTTTACCCCTTGCTCAGCGTCGTAACTATACAAATACTTTCCATGCACTGTATACACCGCGCCAAGGCACGGGTATCTTCCTAGTTCTAAAAGATATAGAAGATCATAATATACAAGTTTCTTTGATTTCATGGTCCAAAAGTTTTGATGGGGGATAATATCCAATCATGATGATCGGATTTTTTTTTTTTTAAAGAATGTTTTGTTAACTGAACAAAGTAAAAAGAAAATTTTCAGATTTTATTTTAAATTTTAAATTTATGCATTTAGGGTCAATGGACGGAAAAGGTATGTTCTGCCCTCATTTTACAACTTGTGCCTCACACGTAGTCAACAATGAGGTGAATAAATGGAAATTAACTCCAGCTATGATGGATATACGAAAACTTAAGTCTAGGTATTCCTTTTCATAATTTTGTAAGTTCAGATATTATATTGTTAGTCAATCAAGTGTTCAGGCACTGTTGGTGTAAAAAATCATTATCTAAAACACTAAAGTATTTATCAATTGAATTAGGACTCTCATCAAGTTGACGACCTGTTCAATATCTAGTAAATGATAAGCCTTAAGTCTCCTATCAAAATAAACCTTAAGTCGATCACAAGACGAACAGGAGAAAGTCCCTGATGAACACATCACGAGTTAATGAGCATTTAGTACAGCCCCATTACTGAACTTTTGTGTTGTGTTTCAGAAGACTATTTCCTTACTAATAGTTTATGTTCATTGTTGCAACAGCTCTTCAAGATGTAAATGGTTTAACTCGGGATCTTTAGTTACTGCTCTGAATGATCAGTGTATTATTTATCTCTTTAGGAACACATATATGTTTAGTGATTGATGTTCATGTTTCTTTACGTTGTTATGAATCCTTCTTGATGAGCTGAGATGGATCATTGGTGATGGTACCTCTGTTTTATTTTGGAAATTTAATTGGTTACTGCATTTTCCTTTACATTTACTTATTCCTACTGATCAACAACACATTATAGATCGAGACATTACAATAAGTCATTTCACAGTTCCTCTTCCTTTGCAGTCTAAGCTAGATCAATTTATTTAGGGCCCGTCTAGCTCATGTTCTTTTATTGCCTAGGCATATTAGTTTTGCTGGTTGGCTTCAACAAAAGTCATTGCCATAACATTCTAATACTAGTCTTTTAGCCAAACTTTGGAAATTGGCTCTACTTCCTAAAGTAAAAATTTGTGTTTGGTTACTTTTTAGAAACAAATTAAAAACTCAAGATACGCTAGCTCCTTATAATCCTAATATACCTCCTTATTGTTCTTTTTGCCGGACTCATATGGTTTTATTTGTATAATGAGATTTCTCCGAATGTTACTTGTTTTTTTTTTCTTGATCAAAAGGTCATTCAATTTAAATCAAAGCAAACAGTACAAAGACGACGTACCTTTGTAGGGTCGTCAGAAAACATCGTTAGAAAACATCGTCTTGCGTAATTGTAAGTCCTATACTAGATAAAACATAAGTTTTGAAATCCTATGCACATCCACCTTATAACGATTAAGCACAATTATTTTACAGGTGAAACTAGGTTTCAGAAAAAACTATCAAGACTATACGAAAATCACTAGTTACATGGATCAAAACTCATTCTAAATAAGAGGCCTAAACCCAAATTCATCCGTCAAAGCCCAATTAGATGAAGCCCTAGTTGATCCATCCCAAATCCAATCAAGCCCAACTCTAGAGAAGCCTTGAGGGAAACCCTATTAGCCTTCATCTCTTCCCCGCCGTCGTCACCATTAGATAGTAGCGGCGCCGTCGGAGCTAAATCCGGAATCAGATTCAGATTCCCAAGATCGAAAATATGGTGAAAACCTGGTGCATGGCCTCTTGCTGAGATCTGAAACGTTCCATCCCGAGCCACAATTCGATCAGCTTGTATTGCTTCCTCCCTCGTATCAAACCCTAAGGCAAGAACAAAAAGAGAAAACCAAGACCTTTGTTTAGGAGATTCTGATGAACAAAGCCGCCATCACCATCACATGTTAGACTCAACATCCACCACCACCCATAGAAGGCACAATAGAGCCATCCATCACTGTCTTTGATTGGAGAAGAAGAGACTGTGGAAAAGATCTCCTTCCTCGTCAAAAGAGAATCATCGTTACCGGTCAGTTTGGGAGTTTTGTCGGCAGCTGCTGCCACCGAGTAAAACACTAGCAAAGCTAGGGAGAGAGACATCTTACTATGTATGCTCCTATAGCTAGTTTATAATGTTACTTGTTCTCTTATTTGAATTATTTCTTGTTAAAATTCTTGTTTGACCATATTGACAAATCACATTTACAATTGACAATTATGCTTTTTTTTTTGTTTTTTGTTTTTTTGAGAACTCAATTGGCCATTATGCTTGTTTTGTCTATTTGGCATATCAAGAACAAACTCATTTTTAGGCAAGTAATGGCAAATGCTAGTCAATGTTACTTTTATGATGTTACTTCTTTAATTACTTATCAGTTAATACCTCTTATCATAAACCAAAAACATAGGGATGGCATTTAAACCCATTGGATAATACCCATGGGTTTATACCCACCCAAGAAAAATTCACGGGTAATACTCACTGAGTAATACCCATTTACAAAATGTTGGGTTTGAGTAATTACCCACCCATTTTAAATGGGTAAAACCCATACCCACACTCATTACCCATTTCTATTAAGGGGGCTGTTATTTAAGTTGTATGTTTCAACCAATTCAAGTATAGAAAATGGAAATATTAAGGCAGCATCACCATTTTTCACCGATCCCATCCCCATCAGTTTCGGTATGAGATATGGGGTAGCTAAATTGGCATCAACACCTACATTCTTGACCATTTTCAGCCCTGACTGCAGCTGCTCTAGCAATGCCAAAACTGACAACTTCTCCACCGAGATGATTCCATGATTTCCATTCTTACACCCAATGAACTGAGCGAATGCTTCTATTAGATTCAATACCTAACTATAGAAAATACTTGACATAATGAAAATCTCATACATAATAAACAGAGAAGACAGAGCAATAGAAATGGAAGAAATGACAGCCTATTTCAATAAATAGTCGCAGGAGATAACAGAGCTTGCATTCCAAAGTACAACGATGACTAAATACAAAATTCTGCAATCAATTGGGAGCTGGAGACGTACAAGAAAAAACATCTCGACAATTAAAATTTCAGAAAATAACCCAAGAGATTCTGCCTACTGTAAAGGTGCTGACATCTTATTCAACCACAGCTAACAATTCACTCTCTTTGCAGAAGCAGTGTCTACCCTCAGTTCCCAAATCCACCTGAGATACCAAAATTCATTGAGAGCATAAACCATATGGACCAATGTGCAAAACCAATAGCACAAACTTCAATCCATACAAGAGAATCTGTATGCTTATTATTTCATTTCATAGGAGTAAACACAGGAGGGTGTGGCAATTCGAGATCATCTGCTAGGATCAATGCTGCCGCTTCCTTCAAATAAAAACAAACGGCTCAAGAAATGACATGCTACAATAGTGTATGCTCTTTAGCCATCGTTCTCTCCATAAATTTCATATCTAATATTATACTATCCCTACCAAAAACAATATTACAACAAGCTCAAGCAGAGCTTACTTTATCCTTCTCCACCTCCACCTCCACCGCCACGGCCACCTCCAGCACCGCCACCCAAAAGCCAAAACCCATATTCCCTTAATCTCCAACTATCTATCTATAAATCTAGAAACCAAAAAATAGTACATTTTTTTTTTCAAATATGATTTGAATCTAATCCAAAGCATTAGGCCCAGCACAGGCCTTGAGCTCAGGGCTCCAAATCCACTGCAGCAAGAACTTCCTCCCTTTCCTCCCATTCACATTGAACGTCCTCCCTTCTCTATCCTTCATCACCTGCCCAATGTACCCTCCAAAAGCAAACGTAAAATGCTTAACCCAATATCTCAAGCAACATTCAAAGCACCCAGAAACAGATCACAGATCAAAAACCGAAACAAACCCAGATCACATTTCGATCCAACTAAGCCAAAGCCACAAGCTTTAGAGCAATCACAAAGCCAAAACAGAATTGAGGAAAACAGAGCATTAGTAGTGTGAGGGGGGCATACAAATTTTGACTTGAACGATCAAGATCGAAGACCCAGACGGAAGAGAAGTTGAGGAGTTTGGGAACTAGAAAGCAGAAGAAGAGAACAGAGAAGATAGATTTTAGGGTTTTTGGGTGTAATCTGGGTACCCACGGGTATTACCTGTACCCAGTTCATCAAACCCATGGGTTTTTTTTTTTAAATATCCTACCCACCCACGGTTGAAAATGGGTATACCCATTACCCATAATTTAAACCTAATACATATTTTACCCATAGTTACCCATACCCATGGGTTTTAATACCATCTCTACAAAAACATATGGTATTCCAATGATTAAGTGACACCCGACTTCCTGATCCTAATTTTGTTAAAATTAACTTTGATGCTTGTGCAATATAATAAAGCTGCTATTGAGTTTGTTATACGTGATTCAAATGACACTCCTATCACAATTAGTGCTAAATATATTGGAGATACTAGTGTGCTAATGGCTGAAACTACGGCTTTGAAAGAAAGTCTTCATATAGTGTGGCTTCAACATATTCAATCAGTGGTTATCGAGGGCAAGGAGTAAAATTTCGGTGATTGTGAAAATATCGACCCTCAAAAAAATATAAATTTTATTGGAAATTTCGGAGAAATATCGATAGCAATAAAAAATTGAGAAAATTGATGGAAATTTGAAGAAGAACAAGGAAATTTTCAATAAAACTTTTAGAGATGTTTGTTTTGTCAATTATCTACTATATTTGAAAAGAAAACCTTGATTAAACATTAATCTATAATGTGTTATAGTAATTTAAGGTGAATAAGTAAATGCTGAATCGTTGATAAATCTTAAAAATTTACTTTAATTTTATAATCTAATTTATTTTTAGAGAAATTTTATTAACACATCTCTAATTACTAGATACACATACCATACTTAATACATCACCTATTAACTTTATTGTTTTAACATTTTACGGGATACACATATCCAAATTTTTTACAATACCCTCAATTTAAATACACAACTCATTCGCTAAATACACATATTTTATAGATCTAAAAGAAAATTCACATTAGTGAGATCTCTTGCGTCACGAGAGCACGATTTTGCTTGAGATCTCTCTCATTGAGTTAGATCATTGGCAACCAAACTATATATATATATATATATATATATATGCACCATCCCAAGTTCTAATTTGGTGTTCAAACGTAAATGCTTTTTTGAACGACCTAGCATGTGTGAACCGTAAAAAATAAATTTTCCAACTTCAATTTGTACTATCTAATCAAACAACAAACCCTAAAATCTAAATTTTGCAATAGATCAGTTTTAATCAAAGTTAGAGAAGTCATACCTCGCTTAGGGTTGAGAAATACCACTAAAATTCATTACGTTGTCTTTAGTTTTTGCTTGAAACTATAGTTGTCGCTAGCTATTTGTAATTAGGACTTGGTATCTTCACATACATTGTTCTTATATAGGTTTCTTTACTTTTGATATAAATGTCTCTTTTAGAAAGTCTTATCTAATTTGTATAAAAAAGTGATGTATATCTAATATTTATGAATGTATTAATACAATTTCTCTTATTTTTATGGCTTGAAACCAAAAAAAAAACTAGACCATCATACCTTATATATGTATATGATACATGCATTGCATATGGAAAGTGTAGGAAAAAAAAAAATAAGGAATAGCAAGTCGGTTACATCAAAGTTTTCAGATTCAAAAGCAATATATATTATAAAGAAGCATAAAAACATCTTAAGCTCGCTTAGCACTGTTGGCTAAGTTGTTTGGGAGCAAATTAGCCTCACGAGGTTCGAAACTCGCTGCACCCAATTTATGGGATCAATCACTTTGAAGATATATCGTGACATGAGAAAAACAAAAATCTTGCCGAAATATCGGTGAAATTATTGATTTCTTCTTCCTTGATCGAGGGAGACTCCGGTCCTTAATTCCTTATCGATTGTCTTAACGGTAGGGTTTTTACTCCATGGTGTATTAGTTCAGTAATTTTAGATATATTTTGGCTGGCTTCACATCTTCAATCTTGTTACTCTCGACATGTTCACAAATAAACAAACTTTGTAGCTGATAGAATAGCCTCATTAGGCCTTGACCGTTAATCGTGTAGTATGGTTTTACGGTCTACCCCTATCTATATCTCTATCGTTCTATTTGGATCAGCTGAAAACGTTTAACTTTTAGAGGTTTTGTTTTATAGTTTTGCACTTTTTTTTTACGTAATCGGAAAAAATTGCTAGAATCTATCAAAAGTTTTTTCTTTACACAGTATGAAATCAAATTCTCTTTGGTAATCAACAAAAATAAGAAAATAGCATAAAAAAACAAAAATAAGAAAAGAATATATAAAAAAACACTATTCATACTTGAACAAAAATGGAGTGATTAAGAGGATTGTGATAGCTGAGACCACCACTAGTCGGAGCACAGCCACGACCAACCACCTCTCGAAATAGCTAGACCCATTTATATAAATATAAATCTCTTACCTTCTTTTTGGGCCACTTGCTTTATTTATTTAACAATCTCTTCTTTCCATTAAAAATTTCCAAAATCTCATTCCCATCTAAAGAATCTATCTTTCTCACATTCATTGATAGCTTCTTTATCTCTTTCTCTCTTTCCCATTATCGCCCAGATCGCTCTTCTCTCTCTCTGGCCAATGCCCCTATTTCCTTTGTAAGTTTTGCTCTTCCTTCTTTTCAGCTTTTCATTTGAATCCAACTTCATCTACTTGATTTCTCTGCAACATCTACAGAGCTCTGCATATGTTTCTGTGAAAAAGAATGGTGCTAAATCTCATTAAGGGTATTGATTTCATTAAGCTGCAACCTTTATTAGGCAACCCAATTAATAAAGTTTGGTTCTTTTGTTTCAGTTGGATTTATGTGTTGTTATTGGAGGATTAGGTATAAGCAGAGATTATTGATTGTGTCATGCATTTCGTCTTGTTCATGTTGGAGCTGTTCGCTTTTCTTTTTGGTTTTGTATTGTTGTGTAGTTTTGTTTGGAAAATTAGTAATCTTTTGCTCTCCGTTTGGTTGCTGAGAAACCTGAGAAGGATCAAAGTAATGCACTTCTCATTGTGGTTTCATTTATTTTCTTTCCTTCTGTGAAGGTATCTAATTCTTTGAATGCTGTAAATGCCAAGGTTTCAAATTTCTGGGCTTTGTGATTGAATTGGAAGCTCTTATAGAGCCCATTTGTCCCCAACTCAGTTTTTTTAGATGTAATGTACCGAAAGGGGAAATGTATCGGCTTATTTTGTTTGTTCCACCTTTTTTGACGATATTGTTTGACTTTCCCCAAAACATGATTTATGTTGAGTATGTGGTGCATGCTTTCATTGCTTATATTACGAGTAAGATGCGGAAAATTGTAGGTATGTGTTTTTACTTTCCTCAATTGGGAATGTATTCTTGATGAGTATCTTATGCATATGTTTTCCATTCCACCAGGGTTCATGACTTCTGCATGACTGTGTATGCTTTAGTTTACCTATCAATGACTAAAGAGCAGAATGTATTCGGGGAGACTATCTGATGAAGAATCTCTTCGTCAAGATTTTGCAGCTTTGAGGGTGTCAAGGTGTCTGATGAGAAGTGTTAGCCAGAAAGTGAAGAAGAAGGGTCTGAAATCTGGAGAAGAGGAGGATGTCTTGAAGGGGATATCGTTGAGATGTCTTACCTTGTATGGTAGGGGTGGGGGGTGCAAAGTAGGTGCTGACACAGGTGATGAGTTTGGGGATCCAAGTACGAGGAGGAGGTCTAGTGCCAGTGATGAAGGAAAGGGATACAGACCTATATGTGGCACTGAGGAATCTGGACTGGATTGCTTCTCATATGGGGTGAGGGAGCGATTTTGGAAGAAACATTACAGAAAGGAATTTGAGCTTGAAGAATCAATAAGACATAGCAGAATGCACATATTTCTTCCAGATGATATCCTGGAACTGTGCTTGGTGAGGCTCCCACTAACCAGTCTCATGACCGCCCGCCTTGTGTGTAAGAAATGGAAACGCTTGACTACTACTCCTCGATTTCTTCATATGAGACAGGAAGGTTCACATCGAAATCCGTGGTTGTTTCTGTTTGGTGCTGTCAAAAATGGTTATTGCTCTGGTGTGATACATGCGTTGGATGGGTCTTCAAACCAATGGCACGGGATAGATGCTGATATTCTAAAGGGAAGGTTCATGTTTTCTGTCGCTAGCATCCAGGATGATATTTATATTGTTGGAGGCTGTTCTAGCTTGAACAATTCTGGGAGGCTGGATAGGAGCTCATTTAAGACACACAAAGGGGTAATGATGTTTAGTCCCTTAACTAAGTCTTGGCGTAAAGTTGCATCTATGAAGCATGCAAGATCAACACCTGTATTAGGAGTTTCTGAGATCAGTCTTGATTTTTCAATCATTCAAAGCCACCACAATCGACAAGATAGGCGAATCCCCAGGTCACGGGTTGGTGGGGTGTCAGATGTTTATGAAGATCCTCACAGGTTGTCCCTGCGGCGTCAAAGCAGATATGCAGTTGACGGAAATGAATCTTCAATCTTGACCAGTAGAAGGTCATACAAGTTTATCAAACATAAAAATGATCACTCAGGCATGAAGGGTTATAGAAGATTTGTGCTCATTGCTGTAGGTGGTCTTGGACAATGGGATGAGCCTTTGGATTCTGGAGAGATATATGATTCTGTATCAAATAAATGGACAGAAATTCAAAGGTTGCCTTTGGACTTTGGGGTCATTGCTTCTGGGGTTGTTTGTAATGGCATGTTTTATGTCTATTCTGAAACTGACAAACTTGCAGGATATGACATTGAACGGGATTTCTGGTTTGGGATCCAAACCAGTCCGTTCCCACCCCGTGTTCATGAATATTACCCAAAACTGGTATCTTGTAATGGCCGGCTGTTCATGCTCTCTGTCTTGTGGTGTGAAGGGGATGGTCAAATAGGCCGGAGAAACAAGGCTGTTAGAAAATTATGGGAGCTAGATCTCATGTATCTTAACTGGTATGAGGTCTCTGTGCATCCTGATGCTCCAATGGACTGGAATGCTGGGTTCATTGCAGATGGAAATCTGATATTTGGCATTGAGATGTTCAAAATATTTGGTCAAGTATTGGATTTTTTCACTGTCTGTGATGTGTCTGACATGGGGATGAAATGGAGTCATATCTCAAGGAACCATGTTACTCGTGAACTGGATGCTTCTTCCTGCATGACAAAATCGATGGCTGTGCTGCATCTGTAAATTACAGATGACTGTATCCTCTGTATGTTCTAACTCACAGAAACAGGAAATTACACTCATGAATGATGATCATGACCTCTCCCGCAAGACCATTTTGGGGTGTACCTGCTGGCAAATCCAAGAGCCCACCATTTTTGGGGCGTACCTTAGTGTATCCTTTATTCTTTGGGTACAGTTGATGTGTATCTTGGTGATAGATTTCAGTGTTGTTCAGAAAACATTGAAGACCGTGATCTGTTATGCATATGCCCATCCTCATGTGCTCTTGGATGTAATTTCTTCTCCAACATGCAAATATTGATTCTGTAATTTAAGTCCGGCCCCTTTGTTAATTTTCCACCTCTTTGAAACCAAATTGAATTTGTGTGCTCTTGTTGTTGTATTGAATTTTTATTGGTGACTTTCTTGCAATAAAAGTATCAATATTTTCAGGCACTTGCCTTTTCACTGTAGGATCTTGGTATCTGGTACAAGATCGGTTGATTCTAAAGAGAAACAGTGTTAATTTCAATTGGGAATTATATGTTGTACCTTTTTTGACATCCGATGCAATTGTTAGAAGGGATATTTGTAATTGTATTTTTCCAATATAAGGCACATTGCGACCTCTGCTGAGTGTCATGTGTTTGCATCATGATGAATGAATTGAACACGCCCTTCTGACTTTTCCTTGGACTGTAAGTGCTTGGTTAGCTCATCCTTATAAAGGCCCTCTCCAGAGCATTACTTCTTTTTACAGTTACAGAAATAGACTGATTTTGCGACACATGTATCTTTCTTTCTTTGGTGACGTTCGAAACATAATGCGATCGTGTATCAGGATTGCTTTGTCTTCTTGTCATGCAGCAAATGAGTATATTGCAGCAAGCAAGCCTGGTATTCCCATTCCAAGACAATTGCAACATCATACTTGCCTCTGAAGATGGATTGCACCACCTCTGAATGCCATTCGAATAAATACTGATGCATCATGGTTCAAAGACTCTTTCATGTGGAATATCAGCAATTCCTCGTGATTCAAATGGTACGTTGGTTGGTGGCAGTCTAGCAGAGCAATAAAGATGATGGCCCCTTCTGCACTGGCTGCAAAAGCTTTGGCTATTAGAGTTAGAGAAGCTGTGTATCTTGCCAACACTTTCTGATTGCAGATTTGCAGCACATTTTCATTTCTTCTGATTCTCAAGATATTATCAACTCTCTTAGACGAAACCCCCCTGGATTGAAAGTCAGTCATCTCCTTTCAACCTGGCATCTCAACTGGTCGTGGATCAGTAGAAAGGCATATAAAGTGGCACATTGTTGCTTCGCTAGTCTGCAGTGGGAGGTATCCACCTAACTGGGATCAGCACCCCCTTCTCCTTTGCTGAAGTTCTTGTGCTTGATGATGGTACCTGGACCTCCTCTCTTGTAGAGGCTGTTGCTTGTGTTTGTTGTTCTTTCAAGGGTTGTTTTTCCCCTTGTGGTTTAATATTAACCCCCACTTCCCAATAAAAGAAACGCAGAACAAAATCATATTAACCTAGAATCCCTAGATCTAATTAAAGACACCTCTCTAGGATACATGGAGGTGAAATGACAGTCCACCAGTGGGATCGATCCCCACCGGTGGGGATACGGCATGTCCTATGTAGTATGTATGCCATATTTTCATCTGCGGTTCTTGTTTTTGGTCACAAGCAAAAAGAATCAAGCATGCATTAGTGACATGGGGAGGAGAAGAACAGAGTTCAAAACATGGTATGGCAATAATATTCAACCTACTAAAAGAAATTATCTCAAAACTTACAAAACTAAACAAATAAGAGATGAATACCCCCCAAATTCCCCAATGCTACACAAGATGCAGTTCATGAACAAAACCAAAGTTAATGGTCATTTCCTCCTTACGAACAAATGAACAACTTTGAAAACAAATCTGTATACAGCAATATATACCCTCCCATTTGCAGCTTTGCAAACAACAACAAACCACTAGAAGCTTGCTATCCTACATTTGGAAACACTCCAGAGAAGTTTGGTAACCTATCAACATGCTTCAGAGCACGTTCGGCAATCTGTCGGGTTCGATAGTCACCATGCTGGAATGCATCAACAAGTGCAGTACTCACATTTGGATCTCCAGATACTTCATAGGCTATCTCATCACTCCGCAACAGTCTTTCAACTACCCATACTGCTCTCCTCCTCAGATTCTCTGTCCGTTTCTCTAATAATACATCCAGAATGGGTCTGACTCCCTCTGCTTCACACAACACTAAAACCCCTTGTTCGAGATCAACACCATCATCCAACAAAGTAGACAATGCTGCAAGGGCTGCTTCGACCACCTTCTCATTTGTGTGGTCAAGAAGAGCTACCAGTTTGTCCACAGCCTGTCCTTCCAAGAGACAAAAACTTTCTCTAAGCGAGCACATCCCACGGTGAAGCCGGCATAGTCCGTTTATGGTAGGTTGCTTACCAAAGCATGGGAAAATTGAGCCACAAACACCAGGGATAGGCAACTCGGGAAACCTTGTCAAATTTTTGGATTCTTCTGATAAGTTCTCCAATGCTGCAGCAGAACTCATCTGTACATTATCCAGTCCATTGGATTGAAGAAGTTCAATGAAAAGGGCAGCAACATTAAGCTCACGGCAGAGTGCAACTGCAGCTTGCTCATCAGCCAAAACAAGCGTAACCCTTGCTAGAACCCGTACAAGGCCTTCTAAAAATGGTGTGACAAAGCGGCCCCCCTTAGCCCCTCCTTGTCGGATCTTAACTACTCTGGAAAACACCAGCTGGAAGGCACCTTCATCTAGCATTTGTCGTGCAAGTCCCAGATCCCTCTCTGGAAGTTCAGCTAAGAGGCCAATGGCTGCTGCTTGCTCGTCAGTGATTGAAATATTTTCTGATATCACTTTAATCAGGCTGCCAAGTTGGCCCACTGTGCCACGTAGAGCATCAGCTAGTTCCTGACCCAAGTTTGGGGAGAGGTTCTGGAGAAGTTTAATGGAAGCCACACGCAACTCCTTTTGTGGAGCTTCAATAAACTGCACCAAACTAATAATGGCGCCAGAGCTTTTAATGGCGGAAACAACACTCAGAACTGTAGAGGGAGAGCTAGTGAGTCCAACAAGAACCTGAAGAAGCTTGCATGAGATTGCTGGTCCTGTGTTGCTAATTAGATGTAGCAGGTTATGGACTATGTCTTCTGAGACTAGTGTTTGGTCATCAGGTCCAACTAATATGGAATCAAAGTCACAGTCTGAGATAACAATATTAGCAAGAATTGTTGCAGCAACCTCTTTAAGTCGCATAGGAAGTTGATGAGGGCCAACAGTAAAGAGGTCTTTGACTAGAGACGGAAGTATCCCTGCCTCTATCAGTACTTTGGCACTTGCCTCACAAGATGAAATTTGGTTAAGAGCTTTCAAGGCAGCTTCCCTTGACTGCATATTGCCACTTCTCATAATATTGATCAAAGATGAACCCAGACTTTTAGCCACCAGGACCTTTATATCATTATCCAAAACTAAGTCGCCAAGGAAATTAGACATTGATAACTTAGTTTCTGGAGGGCCTGCAATCACAATTAATGAAACAAGTTGATGCTTCACATTTCAACGACAGAAACATAGTATGAGGAAGATAAAACAGGAGTATCCTGGTTTAAATTACCAAAAAAAAAAAAAAGAATGAACAAGTACAGCCCAAACTTAAAGCATTAGTCTGACGAATTTTCAAATAATTCCTCAATAAATATAACACCGCAGTACTTAGTCAGATATGGCAGAGATGTAACAATTTGCACAGGAGGTAGCCCAAGAAGTTAGGAAATGGACAACTACAGAACTATCACGGTAAAAACTAATGAAAAGTTTTCCCATAATAAGAATGCTATTCAAAATCAAGAGGACTTTCTAATTTTCTTCTGAATGCAAGGGGAGATGCTATCTACCCTATTTACAGCTATGGCCTGTTTACTGTGAGAGAAGTTAGCCAAGGAGTATTTTGCCTCCTTGTTGTCCTGCATTTAGAAACACATTGAGAAAAAAACATCAAGTATAAGAGAAGTGCAAGTACCTTCAAGAATTTGTGTCAGAAGAGGCTGCAGTCTACCATTTTCTGCCATCTGTAGCACATTGTTCTCACATTTCTCCAGATTCTCTAGTGTTTTACCAGCTTTCTCAACAGTCAAAATGTTATCTGACTTGCTGCTTGTCATTCCAACCAACATAAGAATTGCTCCGGGAATTGAACCAATCTTCTCACATAGGGCTTCGGATTTGGATAGTTCATATAGCAACGAGACAGCTTCCTCCCTCTCCTTAGATTGCTCACGAGACAAGAACTTCACTATAGAGCGTACAGTGTCCCCATCTGCCAATATTTCCTATGATCAAAGAAAATTTAATAAGAGGCTCTATTATAGCAAATATACAAGGAAACCAGAAAATTTTATTTGGAAAAAGGAAAAGTAAAACGTACAGAACTACCTTACCTTATTTTCAGAATCATCCTCCACAACAATTCGTAGGGTGTCCAAAGATTTACACCTAACTCTACGACTGGTGCTCTTCATCATGTCAATGATCATGGGTAACAGTCCGGCATTTCGTGCAATGTGCTTATTTGATCTGCTTTTCTTGCAGATTTGCTGGACATACTCCAAGGCCAAAAGCATATCACCTTCTGAACTGCTCAAATTTAGTGATTTACGAGCCATATCAAGCTGAGCGGCTTCATTCCTAGCACTCCACTCTTCAATGGTGTTTCGCAAAGCTATGCTAGGCTTCAAATCAGTGCTTTTTAGATCTTTTAGTGTGAGTGGACACTGTAAGCTCCTTCCACTCTCCCTGCACTCCCTGAACCAATTTTCAATTGCTTCGCGTTCAAAAGTTTGCCCATTTTCTAAAGTAACGGGGTCGCGCATAACTTGCTTGGTTAAAGGGCAAAAGAATGAATCATAAATAGGCTCAATGTGCAGTCTCTCAAATCTATAGCTGTCATCTGACTGGCTGCCGGTGTCATAATTCCCATGCCAGCTTTCAGCCATCTCAGCTAATCACCAACTACAACATAACAATATAGCACACATATAAACCCAATTGCCAGTAATTGTAAATCACTCAACTAAATCAATTAGAAACTAATAGACAATCATAAGAAATAGTGAGAAGTGATCTAAGTTTGCTGTACTTACATGAACATTACAGATAAAAACAATAAAGGGATGCAACTTAAAGAGGTAATGTGTCAAGCAATACCCTATTAGAGAGTTTAGACCCATGAATTTGAAGGCATAATATATAATTTCATATCCTAATGTCTGGCAGACCATCAAAATGTAATTGGGTAAATAATCAATCAACCACTTGATGTCATGTCCTAGGAAATAATAAAATGATTCCCACTGAATAACAAGAAGCATCGATAAAACAAACAATGGAATGAGTAATAAGATGAAGCACAACAACAGCGCAAATCTAAATCTTATAACAAAGAGTGGATACAGATTGGTCAAAGTAGTCTGTCTTTGTTTCAGGTAATCTAATTACAATATAACACATGGTTCAATCAAGTAGAGCTACAATCAAAGAAGAAGCATACCTTTGTTTACAGAGACTTGTAGTCAAAGTTGGTGTTGGCCCAATTGAATCCCAATTCAGGTCATCAGAGTATAAGTGCAGAGATACGAGCAGAGGAGCATAGAAAGCTCATCTTGTTCCATGGACATTAGGGTCGTGTTTGGTTTGTGACGGTAAATGGTGGGGAGAAGTTGGGTTGAGATTTGAGGGGAAACCCAAAAGGAAGGGGGGAGAGGAGGCCTTGCTGGCAACAAAGAGAGAGCAACAACAAGGAAGCGAGGAAGGAGAGAAGAAAAAGAAGAAATCATTTGTGGGTTGTTGTTTGCTTCTGTGTGTAAATGTAATTGTAGAGAGAGAAACTTGGTTGACTGAGAGAATAATCTTGTCTCTCTCTCTCTCTCTCTCTCTCCCTACAAAACACAGTGAAGCAACTCCTTCAGTTTCACCAGCCGCCAACCCCACTTACCCGCAAGGGTAACAACTGTTTTTTAACTTCCACGGTTAAACGAAAAAAAAAAAAAAAACTCGAAACGACGTCGCTCCTGTTACCACTTTTTTTTTTTTTTTTGCCCTTTTTCTCTTTCCTTTGCCCTTCCCACTGGAGCACTAGACATTTCCCATAACGTCTCGGTTGTCTAAAGCGAAAGGAAAAGAAAAGTTTACATCAATTAATACTGGGTGCTTTAAACACAAAAATATCTACAACAAATAGCAGAACAACACGTGTCCAAAGAATAATTTAATTTAATCAATACGAATGCGAGTTACAATCTTTGTGATTTCCTCTGATTCTATCTCCGAATGTAGGTTTAACTCAAGAGTGACAAGCACTTGTTCTTGAGGGTTACGCGGGTTGATCACGTAACGAATATCTAGGATTTGGATTTGGATTTGGTGAAGAACTGGATACGAGCTTGATAGTTCTTCAAAGATTTTAGATTTGATGAAGAACTGGCTATGAGCTTGTTAGTTCTTCAAGGATTTTGGGGGAGACTTCTGAGCTCGCATGAGAGATTTTTTTTTCTCTCTCTCTAGTCCGCTGCTTCTGTTTTCTGCTTCTCTATTTTCGCCTTTTAGTCTCCCCCCTTGATATGAGAAGGGGCATTTATAAAGTTAACATGCCTCCACTTAAGGCAAGTAATGAAGATTCTGAATCAATAATATTTCCTTAATCGAATCAATGAATCTTGACTGATTGATTTACTTGCTGATTTTAACATAATCAAATCAATCAAATCTTAAGATTTAGATATGCCCAGATCGCTTTGGATTGAATGTCATGTTTTGATCAAGATCTTCAGTAAAGGGCGAGCCATCTCGCGGATAAGGAAGGTATCCCACGAGGAACCTTGATTTCCAAGCAAGCAGTGATTTCTGGTCCCACTTCGCGGACTTATCTCGGACTTACATCCAGGCATGCATGCGAACTATGTCGTCTAGCTTCTTCGCGAAGTGCCTTCCGTGGGCCATCTCGCCTATCCTTCATGTAAATCTACTCGCGCGGGGCCATCTCGCCTCGTCTTTATGTAAATCTACTCGCGCGGAGCCATCTAGCATTGCATTCATGTAATTCTACGCGCGCAAAGTCATTTCGCCTCACCACTGTTTACTTCTATGCGAAGTCGCTTCACCTCGCCACTGTTTACTTCTATGCGAAGTCATTTCACCTCGCCACTGTTTACTTTTATGCGAAGTCATTTCGCCTAGCGAAATGCGTTTCGCTTTGCGAAGTCTAGTTCGCCTTGCGAAATGTGTTTCGCCTCACAAAGTGCTTTTCGCCTCGCGAACTCTACTTTGTCCGCTGGCGAACCATCACCAATCAATTTGGGGATGTCCAATTAATTTAATTAATACATGGTAATCAATCAACACTTGATAATTGATTTCAATCAGGATTTAAGGTTTTGTTGTCGGCTAACCATTTTCACGTTGCCACGTGTTATTTCCGATGGCTTTCCAATTTTGTTGACTCACGAGCCACGTATTTGCTTGGATTACTCAACGACTATTATTATCGTGAAATTTTATATGTCTACAAAATGCCCCCACTTCAAGGTGCGTCGTAGCCATGCTGTCGTCATGTGCCAGAGGCGCGTCTTGAAGTCTATGTCAATGGGTTAATTTTGCTGGGGTTCCCGAATTGATAGGGATTCCTAATTTTGTAAGGATTCCCTATTTTCTTGTAGAGATTCCTTGAATTTATAGGATATCCAAATTTTGTAAGGATTCCTTAATTCGCAAGGATTCCTACCCAAATTTGATTTGGTAAAGTTCCCAAGTAGTGGGCGGAACTCTTTGACGTATTTCTTTCTTGATTCGCTGGATTCTCCATACCTTTCCAGTTTCAATGAGGAAAGACTGCACTACTATAAATTAGAGCTTCCGGTTGAACATTATTCATCACAAAGTTACTACCATCTCGCTGCAAGATCAACAGTATACTCTCTCTCCTTTTGATTCGATTGCTATGACGCGGAGTTATATAATTCGCTGACCCCTCTTTTTTTTTTTAATCTTGTATGTGTAGGTTGCGAGATATTTCTGAGTTGTCTACCTTCAATAACAGGAGAAACCTTACTCGGCGAGGCGCTACAGAATTTTAAGGCAGCGAGGCGCAGCAAAAGTTTAGGGCAGCGAGGCGCAGCAGAAAGTTCAAGGCCGCGAGGTGTAGCAGAAAGTTCAAGGCCGCGGGGCGCAGTAGTTCTTTCAACAAATCAATTCTCTACGTGGACGTGTAAACGTACGTTGCTCTGCATGGCTTTTTTCAAGAGTTTCAAGAAAGGCACAATCACTATCCTTGAAGATGCCGGGGCCGTAGTAGTTCTTTCAACAAATCAATTCTCTACGTGGATGTGTAAACATACGTTGCTCTGCATGGCTTTTTTCAAGAGTTTCAAGAAATGCACAATCGCTATCCTTTAAGATGCCGGGGCGCAGTAGTTCTTTCGACAAATCAATTCTCTACGTGGACGTGTAAAAGTACGTTGCTCTGCATGGCTTTTTCGAGAGTTTCAATAAAGTCACAATCGCTATCCTTGAAGATGCCGGGGCGCAGTAGTTCTTTCAACTAATCAAATCTCTACGTGGACGTGTAAACGTACGTTGCTCTGCATGGCTTTTTCAAGAGTTTCAAGAAAGGCACAATCACTATCCTTGAAGATGCCAATGACGACCAAGGCGATGGCACCACTTTATATACTTATCATTCATTGACTGGACCGTGCGCCCTTTAGTCTCCCTCTTATGATGGTTCAGGTCATATACCTCGGTGGACCTTCCAACAATCACTTTAGCTGGCCACCTTTCAATCAACCAAATCCGCCAGCGAGAAGCAAAGCGTAGATGTATGGATGTTGAAGTCTGCCCATCATGATCATAATGTTCCTCGAACTCCGTTCGTGCTTCTCAACGACCGTACATGCAATGGTTCAGTGCAATGGAGTGGGTTTCGTGCCAACGGAACCTTCTCCTACACAGAACGTTACTGGGAAGACAAGATTGCCCGCATGGTACTAACCCGCCAGAAAGTGGTTTCCCGTGAGATTCCATTTCGTCAGGTAGTGGTTCCCCGCGAGATACCATTTCGACAGGAAGTGGTTCGACACGAGATGCCGTTTTGCCAGGGAGTTGTTACCCGCGAGATGCCATCTCGCCAGACGTTGATTTCCTCGCGAGATTGAACTTGGCAATAACCCTCATGCATCTTTTATCAAGGCGTTGCCCCCAAATAGCAAGTCTCCGGATGGACCGCACCAAAGGCTCTGAAAGATTCGTATTCAGGCCGCTACTCTAATTTGTGAACAAATTGAAGATGTCATCACGAAGCACTCATCAAGAATCATTCTTTCTAAAAATAAAGATCTTGACGAGATGGTGGCCGAACTTCAGTGTTATGGATTTGATCTTTAGCTAGTAAAAGACAAGGTAGAAAGCTTGATGACATATGCTACTTAATACAACACGGCAAGGCTTGTATGCACGCATAAAGCTACTCCAGGCACATGTGATCAATGTTTGCCACATATGGAGGCCGAAATTGTAAAGTTGATCGAACTTCGTCGAACAGATCTTGGTCAACGTCAAGTTTTGATTGAGTCTTTGGAGAACTTGAAGGAGAAGCAGCAGAGGTTGGAGCAGGAGATAGCCTCCCTAGATGCGAGCCTTCTACTTCATGACAAAAGGCTTGCCGATTTAGAGAAGCCGAAAGTCCAAATCAAGGAGGCTCCAGAGTTGACTGTTGAAGAACTTGAGAAAGTAAAGAGGTTCCGAGATGATTTTGAAAAGCAACGCAACAGCTTCAAATGCCTATCTTGTACGTGAAGGGCCCATCATTGTTTAGCAACTTATGATTTATTCTTCTTTTTTTTTGCGCATGTAATAAGTCATTTTGACAATAGAACTCATTATGCAATAAAAAGAGATTGTTTTTTTTTGATGTGACTGAACTCAAGAATATAATTCTCAAGCTGCCTACGTATCCTTCCAAAAAAAGAATCAAGTCATTACCTAGTTCAGGGATGAGGATTTAGAACCTTTTTTTTTTTGTTTAAGTGCCTTGTGCAGTTTAGGCTCATGCACGCTAGGAGTTTTTGTGTGTGTGTCATTTGCAGTTTAAGCTCGTGTAGACAAGGAGCAGTCTTCACTTGTTTCAAGCATAGTATTTTTTCAAGAACTTGCCGTTGATTGGGCCAATTCTCAAATCGTCTTCGGCCACAATTTTGTAGGCGCCATTAGTGTAGACTTCGCTGACAACATAAGGGCCATCCCATTTTGATTTGAACTTGGTACCGGTCTTGTGTGTCATGATGATGGGTATGCGTACAGCAAGGACCAAATCGCCAATTTGAAAGGATCGAGGCCGAACTCCTTTGTTGAATGCACGTGACATCCGGGCTTGGTAGCATTCTAGATGTTGTTACGCATTAAGCCTCTTCTCGTCTAAAGCTTCCAACTCTTAAAGTCATAACTTGATATTTTCTTCATTTGTGAGGCGTTCTTGCAAAGCAATCCTCAATGAGGAAATTTGCTTCTCTAATGGAAAGACGGCTTCAACACCATACACTAGAGAATAAGGTGTGGCATTTGTGGCAGTTCGATATGTCGTTCTATATGCCCATAATGCTTCGCCCATCTTCTCATACCAGTCTCTTTGTGACTTGCTGACGGTCTTCTTCAAGATGTTGCAGAGCGTCTTGTTAAATGCTTCCGCCAAACCATTAGCTGGTGCGTTATACATCGAAGAAAAGTGTAGCTTGAAATGATATTTCTCGCTAAGCTTTTGCACAACACTATTTGAGAAGTACTTGGCGTTATCCATGATGATGCAACGTGGCACACCATATCGCTGGATGATGCATATCTTGATAAAGTCCACGACGGTTTCTTTCTTTATTTCTTTAAGCGGTACCGTCTCTGACCATTTTGAGAAGGAATCCGTGCCCGCCAAAATGTATATGTGGCCTCCAGAAGATTTCGGATTATGGGTCCCACAACATCTATCCCCCAGACATCAAACAGGTGAGAAGCGATCGTAGGATGCAATAGCTCAAGCGGTTGATGGATAAAGTTTGCGTGGAATTGACAAGCTTGACATTTTTGTGCATACTCCATGCAATCCTTGACCATCGTGGGCCAATAGTAACCCATTCACCTTACTTGAAAATGCAACTTATGGCCTGATTGATGAGCTCCACATATTCCAGAATGAACCTCTTCCATGGCTTTGGACGCCTCTTCTTTTCCCAAACACCGAAGGAGTAATCCGTCAAATGATCGTCGATAAAGAATCTCCTTTTAGTAGAAAAAGCGTGGGGCTCTTCGTTTAACATCTGATCGCCGTTTTAGATTGTCAGGTAGCTTGTTGTGCTCAATGTAGTCGATCAGAGGATGCCTTTAATCTTCGACATCAATAACATAGACTGAGACTACATTGGAATTTTTGCACAATGGGACAATTCCTGGTGAGACAACACATCGTTGTCAAATTGAAAGGTCCACAATTTCATCATTTGATAATGCCAAAGCTGCTGCTAGGTTGGCCAAGGCATCCGCCATTTGTTTTTCTTTCCTTGGCACATGTTCTAGTGTAACAACATCGAAACCTGTCAAGAGTTGTGTTGCGAAACAGAAACAAGGAACCAAATCCTCTTTCTTGACTTCGTAATTTGTTAGTAGCTGATCAATTACTAACTTCGAGTCCTCGTACACTTCTAGATTTGCAATTTGCATTTCTAAGGCTGTTTGCAACACCATGATGAGAGATTGGTATTCCACAACATTGTTGGAACACAATTCACCGAGAGTGAAGGCATATGGCAATATCTGCTTTTGGGGGGTGACAAAGACAACGCCTGCTCCTGCTCCATCTGTTCTTGAAGATCCATCGAAGAACATCTTCCAAGTGGGGAGAATTTCTGCAAGAAAGACTTCTTCATCTGGCAAGTCGTCTAAAATTTCTCAATCCGCAGGGATTGGGTGATCCGCTAGAAAGTCAGCCACAACTTGGCCTTTAACCGCCTTGGCAGGTACATAAACGATGTCATGTTGATTGAGGAGCAGAGCCCATTTCACCATTCGTCCGGATAGGACTGGTTTAGACATGACAAACTTGACTGGGTCAGCTCGGGCTACTAAATGCACCGTGTAAGCTTGCATGTAATGCCTCAACTTTTGGATGGAAAAGATGAGAGCGAGACATGTCTTCTCTATTGGAGAATAATTTAATTATGCTCCTGTGAGAGTTCGACTTAAATAGTACAAGTCCATCTCCCTTCTTTCCTCGTTTTCTTGGGCTAGAAGTGCTCCAAGCGATCTTTCTTGAGCTGCGATGTAAAGGGTAAGAGGTTTTCCAAGAATGGGTGCACCCAACACCGGAACATTAGCCAAGTACTTTTTAATGCTTTTGAAAGCATTGTGACATGCTTCATCCCACACGAAAGGCACGTTCTTCTTCATGAGTCGACTAAAAGGTTGACATCGACCTGCAAGGTTGGAGATGAACCGCCTGATACACGCGAGTTTTCCTTGGAGGCTTCTCAATTCTTTTAAGTTCGTTGGCTCCGGCATTTCTTGAATGGCCTTAATCTTTGATTGATCTACTTCAATACCCCGGTGCTTCACAATGAAACCAAGAAATTTGCCTAAACTTACACCAAAAGCGCACTTCAATGGGTTCATTTTGAGTTGGTACTCATGTAACATATCGAACACTTTTCGTAAGTCTTGCAAGTGATCACTCCTTTTTCTTGACTTGACAACCAAATCATCAACATAGCACTCGACGTACTTGTGAAACATGTCGCCAAAGATTTTCTAAATGGCATGTTGGTATGTTGCACCAGCATTCTTTAATCCAAATGGCATGACTTTGTCACAGTAAATGCCTTTGGGAGTGCGAAATGCAGTTAGCTCCTCGTCTTTTAGGGCCATTTTGATTTGATTGTAGCCAGACGATCCATCAATGAAAGACAAAGCTTCATGACCTATGGTTGCATCCACCATGAGTTCGATGATAGGCAAAGGGAAGTCATATTTCGGACATGCATCATTCAAGTCGCGAAAGTCTACGCACACACGCATTTGCCCATTCTTCTTTTCAACCGGGACAATGTTTGCCATCCACTTGGGATATTGGGCCTCTCTGATGAAGCCTGCAGCGATCAACTTGTCAACCTCTTCTTCAATTTGAGTTTGGACCTCCGTTCAAAAACGTCGTGTCAGCTGTTTGATGGGTCGAGCCTCCGGTTTAACAGCTAATCGATGAACTGCTACTTTTGGATAAAGACATCCTTGCATTTTCGTATAAGTCCAAGCGAAGACATCCTTGTATTCAAGCCACAAATCACGGTACTCCTTCTCCTCTTGAGAGCTTAGCGACGCACTCACAAATATCGGTCTTGGGTCTTCTTCTGTCCCCAGATTGAGTTTCTTAAGTTCATCGACCGTAGACTTCATCCCATCTTCAAGCTCCGGAGGGGCTGCCTCTACCTCATATTCGAAGCCTTCATGATCATCCTCTTCATAAGCTTCCACCTCTGCTACTGTGATGTGATAAACACATTGAATAACAACATCTTCATCGCTGCTAGCATCATCACCTTCTTTATCTTGACTAGTGAGTATGAAGGTATGTTGCCTCACTTTAAGTTGGTCAGTCGAATTCACCTCTAGCACACAACGTCTTTTCATGCGTGATGGGATGAGACTTTGGATTTCTTTATTTTTCGATTGGCCAACTTCTTCTTTTCTTTTTCTATTTTGTTGTTCTTTAGGAGCTTGTATCCTTTCAAGTGCCGACTTTCAAGGAATTGACTTTATCTGTTTATTTTCTTCATTTGATGATGACAACCTTTTGAACACAGAAGTTCGTGTAGTTGTAGCACCAAGACGATTGAAGATGGAGCTTCGACTTGTTGACTTATCAACACGCTCAAACACCGAAACTCTGCCTGTTGATTTAGTAGAAGTATTTTGAGAACTTGGGCAGATGCGATCGAATGCTGAAGTACGAGAAACAGATTGGATTTGTGGAATCTCATCCTCTACCTCTTCGACGCTTATGTACTGCATGCTTGCCTTCTCCGCTTTTCTTCTGCCTACGATTTTGATTAGCTTGTTTGGGACAAAACCAAGACCCGCCTTAACCGAATCACTTGTTTTTCCCTGTTCTCTCAACTTCTTTTGAGACTCATTGAGCTCATGTGCTTTCTTGCTGACAACTTGACCATCCTCTTTACTAGACGAACCAAAGTCGAATCCAGCCTTTGCCAACAACTTGTAAGCATTGGGGTCAAACCCTTTATTTGTTCTTTTCTTGGGCAAAGGCCCATGCTCTATGCTTCCTTGGACTGGTTTGACAAATCCTTCCAATGGTTGCTTGGTTGGAGTTTGGTCATTTAACTTTGTCAAGGGCAATATTGATGCTTCCTTTAATAATTTTATGTCTTCTTTGTTCAACCTCTGAGGACTCACTTGACGTTTTGCTTCCACAAACGGAAATTCTCCTTCCTTGCGCTTGGACTTTGGCACATATCGAAGAATTGGGACAACTGGATTGGACTTGTCCTTTGTAGTTGATGTCACGGTTTCTGACGGAGACTTATGTGACCCTTCATTTTTCTTGCCTTTTGTCTCAACTTCTTTCCTTGTCACGATTGTAGCCTTCCCTGTTGAGGGCACTTCAATCGGAAGTATTTCTTGAATGACCGACTCTTCATCCGAATAGAGCTTGGAATCTGCGAAGTAAGACTCAGCTTCGGTGAATGACTTGGCATCACCTACCACTGTTTTCACTCCTCCACCATAGAACTTGAAGCATTGATGCAGAGTTGAAGGTACGACACCATTTTCATGAATCCATGGTCGCCCTAACAATATGTTGTATGAAGTCTTTGCATCGATCACGTGGAACAAAGTGTTTGACTTTAATTCGCCAATAACCATGTCTAGCAGAATCATGTTATCGCTCTTTGCCCTCCTTGGTTAAAACCCTGGATCATGAGACGACTTTTAGATAACTCATCAATGTTAATGCCAAGTCGAGACATTGTTGATTTTGGCATAATGTTTATAGCAGACCCTCCATCCACAAGCATGCGGTTTAATTTTTGCTCTCGCATGTAACCTGTCACAAACAGGGGTCGATTGTGCGGTTTTGAACCCAATTGTAAATCTTCATCTGTGAAGTGAATGGTGTCACAACATGCTACACATGCCGCACACTTATTGGTGTTTGAAGAATACTGGCCCTCATCAAGCAACAACTGGACTGACGCACGTCTCACCGATTTGGAAAGCTGTGATAGGTTAGAGAGGCTAAAGTTTAGAGGCAAGTCTTCCAATTGTCTCAGCAGTTTAGTTTCTTCAACCTTCTCGGCATCTTTGGAATCACCTTCAAAACTGGTTGTCATTGAATTAGCTCTCAAACTCATTCGCATCTTAGGCATGCACCTTGCCGGCGGATTTTGATTGAGGGACTTTTGTACACAATGAGCGAATTTCTCCATTATACACCTTGTCTCATTCTTCGCGAGGCATTGACGACTCCCATGTGGTTGTTTGTGATCTAGCTGCGAGAGTGGTGGACTTGACAACACACCTTTGCGCGCTTTTCGTCGAGTGACAAGTATTCATCCCTCGCCATCATCGCATAGGGCAACTTTAGGAGCGAGGTTTATTTGCTGAATTGGCTTCGCTTCTTCTAACTTTCTATCATTGCTCGTTTCTTTTGAGAAATGGCATGGCGCCTTCATTGGCATGGAAGGTACTTGAACCGGCTTAAAAGACCCAAATGAAATGGTAGTGCAATTGACCGTAGCAACCTCGTCGACATCCAGTTCGATCCTTCCCTGCCTGGCAAGTTTCATGATCAAATCCTTCAAAACAAAGCACTTCTCGACTGGGTGACTGATAAGGCGGTGAAACTTGCAATATTTCAGATCGTTGACCCGATGCATTTCTTCTGGACGTTTGCACTCTGGAAGTTCTATCACTTTGTTCTCAAGCAAATCCTCTAACATGTCTGCCACGTCATAATCTGGGAATGGGTAAGTCTTTTGCTCCCACTCAGTCAACGGGCGCTTCTTCCTCTCGTAGGTTTGACTTGGTTCTGCTTTATTACCTCCCTTTTGTCTCGTGGGGAGATTTTGATTAGAGCAACGTTCCCAGTCATCGACTCCTTTGTAGGCCTTTTCATACCCTTGTCAACCTTGCCGCTGAAAACTTTATCTTTTCATTGATCATTGACAAACTCCTTCTTACCCTTGTGGCTAGCTATGCTCAACTCTATATCATGTGCTCGCGTAGCTAGTTCTTCAAAGGATCGAGGCTTGATACCTTGGAGAATGTATAACAAATCGAAATGCATGCCTTGGATGCACATTTCTACCGCAGACGTCTCCGACAAGCAGTCTTTACAATCAAGACTGAGTGAGTACCACCTGTTGGTGAAGTCAATCGCTGGTTCATCTCTCCATTGCTTTGTGTTGGTGAGTTCCATCATGCCCACAGTTCGCCTTGTACTGTAGTAGCGGTTTAAGAATTCACGTTCCATTTGGTCCCAACTATCGATGGACTCGGGCTCTAAATCCGTGTACCATTCAAAGGCATTGCCTTTCAAAGAACGAACGAATTGCTTGACAAGGTGGTCACCCTCCGTCCCGGTGTTATTGCAGGTTTCGATGAAGTGAGCAACATACTGCTTTGGATTACCCTTCCCTTCGAATTGCTGGAATTTTGGCGGCTGGTATCCCAACGACATCCTTAGTCCATTGATTCTTTTGGTGTAGGGCTTGGAGTAGGTGAGAGAATCACGAGAAGTGCCTCCATATTGAGCTCTGATGGAGTTGGTGATGATGTCTTGCAATTGCTGGAAGGACATGGAGCCAAGCGAGCCATCATCGTCCTTGCCATCGTTCTTGGAGTTCTCGCCTTCCTTTTCCCTCTTTTCTTCCTCTTGATTTTCGAGCCTGCTATAGAGCTCGACAATTTGCATGTCTTTTTCCTCCACTGTCCTAGTGAGTTTCTCAACGGCTCCCGTTAGGTTGGCTATTTGCTCTTCAATGGTGGACACGCCTGTCACCAAGACTTGCATGGGGATAGATTTTGATGAATGATCCGCTGGCATGCCATACGTGTGGCCTTCATCATTATTTGGACTCCCATGATATGAAGCCGTGCTTGATTCATCATCTAAGGCAGGTGAGAACGATCGCTCCCTTGATTTGTTTGGAGTTTCCTTCTCTTCACTTCGCGAGGCGCGCTTGCCTTCACTTCGCAAGGCATGCTTGTCCGCGAGATTCGCCAAGGTGATGATTGGTTCACGAGGTCGGGAAGGCAGAGCCACGAATGTTATGGGTTGATTCCTTGCCATGCTGCGAGTGACATGACCAGAGGATTCGCTGCTTGACCTTGAGGTTGTTGGTTTAGATTTCTTCGTCGAGATGGCTTGGGTGCTCTTGGAGGCATTATGTCGAACGAATTTGAACTTGCTTACGGAAAAGGAGATGAGAGGCAAAGTTGTCCCACTGGGCGTGCCAATTTTGTAAACACGAATATATCTGCAACAAATAACAGAACAACACGTGTACAAAGAATAATTTAATTTAATCAATGCGAATGCGGGTTACAATCTTTGTGATTTCCTCTGATTTTATCTCCCAATGTAGGTTTAACTCAAGGGTGACAATCACTTGTTCTTGAGGGTAACGCAGGTTGATCACGTAACGAATATCTAGGATTTGGATTTGGATTTGGTGAAGAACTAACTATGAGCTTGATAGTTCTTCAAGGATTTTGGATTTGATGAAGAATTGGCTATGAGCTTGTTAGTTCTTCAAGGATTTTGGGGGAGATTTCTGAGCTCGCGGGAGAGATTTTTCTCTCGCTCTCTAGTCCGCTGCTTCTGCTTTCTGCTTCTCTGTTTTCGCCTTTTAGTCTCCCCCCTTGATATGAGAGGGGGTATTTATAATGTTAGCATGCCTCCACTTAAGGCAAGTAATGAAGATTCTGAATCAATAATATTTTCTTAATCGAATCAATGAATCTTGACTAATTGATTTACTTGCTAATTTTAACATAATCAAATCAATCAAATATTAAGATTTAGATATGCCCAGATCGCTTTGGATTGAATGTCCTGTTTTGATCAAGATCTTCAGTAAGGGGCAAGCCATCTCGCGGATAAGGAAGGTATCTCGCGAGGAACCTTGATTTCCAAGCAAGCAGTGATTTCTGGTCCCACTTCGCGGACTTATCTCGGACGTACATCTAGGCATGCATGCAAACTCTGTCGTTTAGCTTCTTCGCAAAGTGCCTTCCGCGGGCCATCTCGCCTCTCCTTCATGTAAATCTTTTCGTGCGGGGCCATCTCGCCTACCTTTATGTAAATCTACTCGCGCGGAGCCATCTTGCCTCGCCTTTATGTAAATCTACTCGCGCGGAGCCATTTATCCTCGCCTTCATGTAATTCTACGCACGCGAAGTCATTTCGCCTCGCCACTGTTTACTTCTATGTGAAGTCACTTCACCTTGCCACTGTTTACTTCTATGCGAAGTCATTTCACCTCGCCACTGTTTACTTTTATGCGAAGTGCGTTTCGCCTAACGAAGTGCGTTTCGCCTCGCGAAGTCCAGTTCGCCTCGCGAAGTCTGTTTTGCCTCGCGAAGTGCTTTTCGCCTCTCGAAGTCCGTTTCGCCTCGCGAAGTGCTTTTCGCCTCGCGAACTCTACTATGTCCGCTGGCGAACCATCACCAATCAATTTGGGGATGTCCAATTAATTTAATTAATACATGGTCATCAATCAACACTTGATAATTGATTTCAATCGGGATTTAAGGTTTTGTTGTCGGCTGACCATTTCCACGTTGCCATGTGTTATTTCCGACGGCTTTCCAATTTTGTTAACTCACGAGCCACGTATTTGCTTGGATTATTCAATGATTATTATTATCGTTAAATTTTCTATGTCTACATGTGCGTCTATTATCACCCTACAAATCATTTTGCTCACTCTATATTCTTTTCACACCCCACTTATATAATATAATTTTATTAGAAGTCTACTTTGTTCACCCATTAACAATATCTAAAATACATTTTTCTCAATTATACTTTGTTCATCTTACATTCTATTCTCACCCTACATATATTTTGTCAAATTTATATTTGCTCAAGGTAAATAAAATCATCAATTAAACAAAAAAAATTCACATTAAAATATAAATCTCAGTTAAAGAACAAGAAAAAACTCTAAAATTTAACAACTCAATGGTATCAGTCGATATCATGATGCACAATGTCTGTAAATGCATCTCTAGTAGAAATGTTTTCCATACTTTTGAGTTCTTGAACTGATCTATGTGTTGTTCATAAATACGGTATAATAGTTATCCATGAGAATTTAAATACAAAGTCGACATGAATAAGTAAATGGATAGACAAATCACCAACAAAGAAAAAAAGAAAAGAAAAGAAAAAAGAAATACAAACAGTTTACCTCATCTTCAGCTTAAATGCTAGTGTCTTCAGATTCACGATCGATGATAAATCAGGGTTACAGTTTATGAAGTTTGTGTTCATCTAAAACAAAAAGATAAAAAAGATAAAAAAATTGTAATTTGTAACAACTTATTGTCTCTTGTTGTAATACATCATGATATTTTAGTATTTTAATAAATCAACATTTGGAGTGAGCAAATTGATTTATAGGGTGGCAATAGACGCACCCTTAATATTTAATTTGAATTTTCGGATGTTATGTTGTTCGATAAACGTTACACATTGTTCTGATAACTCAAAAAAAAAAAATTGCTTTTTGAAACACTTGAGACTCACCGGTGCAGTGGTGCTCCCTCTAGAAGCATTCTCATCATCGTTTTCTCGATCTCGTGCGTTCTCATCACTGACAGTACGCATAGTAGTCTGATTTGAGTCTCCTCCGAGCATGTCATGAAGATCCACAACTATTGAGAGTGAATGATGCATCGCCTAACATAGAAAATCCGGCTAGTGAAAAAGAATTTGTTTTCGATTGATTGATTTCTCTCAAATTTAGTACTCTTATATAACTTATGCAAGAACGTTTCTATCACAAAAAGATGATCAATGGTGAGTTGTTGGAAATCTAGAAATTACCATGAAATTTGATCACATCCATTATCACAAGTACTATTAAACACATGCAGGACTCATGTAGCTAAGATTGGGTAAGAAACAAGATGTTCCTGTCTATTTCCGAGTCTAATAGTTGAATCCTATTCTCTAATAAGAACAAGATCTTGCAGAAGTAAAAGCTAAATTCAGAAAACCTAAAACCGTGTACTCTGGACGGCAGGACCAGAAGGTCAAATCAAACAGCTTTGGAGCTTTTGGCCTTGAGTATAAGTAATAGTACAGCACGAATTTCATTGAATGGAAAGCTCTATTGGTCAAAGTGACCGGGACTCGATGAAGAAAGGAAAAGTATCAAATTTTCCTTCTCACTTGAGTGAACACAAGAAGATTAACTCCTTGCATTCTGCGCGATCAAATCGTTTGCATTGAAATTACTGGTAAATTTGACTTTTCAAGATTGCTCGTCTTCGTCTTGTGCACTTCTAGGGACGAATGTTGCTAGCACCATTGGAATTGTCACTTTCTCAGCACCAGAATACAAGAATCCAACTGTCACTCCTTTCCTCATCGCTTTTTGAAACCTAGAGGTTCCTGCTTTCAAAATGGTTCCCATTTCCAGAGCTAGGAAAATTCGCAGCTCATTTAACAAAAAAAAGGATCAACAAATTTCTTCAGCAAATATGATATCAAAGATGAACTGAACTGCAAGGAAGAAAAAGAAAGGCTTATCAGTCAAGAGCATTAGTTCAGTATTTACTAAATGTTATAGCTGATCAGCAATTTGAAGACTAAACAGCTTTTCTTACCTTCCTCCTTGGGGATGTTGGGCTGATCAATCAAGATTTGCTGGAGGGAACCCAGATCGCTGGCACTGAAAAGGTGATGATCAAAGATAAGTATACAAACAGTATGATATAAGAAACCATAAACATCAAAATCTAAAAAAAAAAAAAAAAGGAACAAAAAAGAGAGAAAGGATGATATAGCCATGCTACAAAATGACATACACATCTGCAGAGACTATGCCACTGGAAGTCCAATAAGGAGAATTAGGAAAGGGGGAATAAAACAAATGGTGGGCTGTTTTGAGGGGAAGGGGAAGGGGGTGGGGGTATTGTTGGTTGTGTTAACATGTTAAGACATAAATGACAGTAAGCTATATGGAGAATATATCCCGATCACTGATCTAATGTACCAGATACTGCCCTCATATTTGAGAGACTAACGGTCCTCAACGAAATCATAAGGTAAACAGCTATTCTTATAAAGAGTAAGGACTTCGGACTTCACACACCTGGGTTTCAATGTAAGTTCTGATAGTGCTGAAACCAGTGATGACTTTAAAAGGTACCTGATAAGGGGAATAAAGATAAATTAGTGACCAACTACGTCAAAGGCATTTTGATCCATATATGACCAGAAGATAAAAAGCTCATTTAGTTAGAGTGTGTGCGTGTGAGAGCATGAAGAAGATGTGTGTTGTGTGCTTATGAAAGCCTCAGATATATATTGTTTTCTTGGGTTAAAGGGGCACTCAAGGTCAAAACCAAGACAAACTAACATACTATTCTGGGCATTAAAAGGCAATCGTTATCATCCAGAAGATCGCCCTAAAATACTTTCTGCAGATCTCACTCACATATGCCATCCCCAAGACAAGAGAGTAGCTCAAGTGCGCGGACCCATCACCTAAGATGGAGATTGAAGCATTTGTGAAATGCCTTTAGTCACAATCTTCTACAGACCAGAGTAGCACATTTAAGGGCGGGATTCCTCTCATTGACCCTTGATCAAACTTGCAACAAGGAGGGAATCATATTTGACAATTAAATAAATAATCAATTTTGATGTTCGAGTCATCAGAACTATTTCAAATCAAGCCACACCGGCTCCAATACCTATAGTCTATTTGTTCTACACCCTAAACCCACAGGGAGATGGCACTGATCGTTGCAGATTCTTCAGGTAGGAAGAGAAAGCAAATAATTTTAAAAACACAATGACATCCAATATTAGTAATAGTCTTGGCCACCCAATTTCAATAAAAATCTCAATAACTGATCCAGGGGAGTAAGTAGTTTCAAACTGTTTTCCAAAACCTCATGGGTGAAAGGGGATCTTCAGGCCAAAACCAAAACAAAGTACTTGGAACATAAAAGGCCATCTTTATCATCCTGAAATTTTCCTAAAACACAATTTGCAGGTCTCTCTCGCAGGTGCCAATTCAAGACAAGAGAGTGCCTCAAGTGAGCTGACCCATCACCTAAGATACTACATTTGCAACAAGCGTGGTTGATGAAGATTGGAGCATTTCCAAATGACTTTAGTCACAATCTTCTACAGTTCTGAGCAGCAAATGTAAGGGTGGGGTTCATTCCATTGACCTTTGATCATATTCCACAATTAAATGATCAATGTTGAGGTTCCAGTCAGCACAACTACTTCAAATCAAGCCACCGCTAGCTCCAATACCTCCATTCAAATTGGCTCTTAAACCCACAGGGACATAGGCATCAACTTTTACAGTTTTTTCAGGTAGGAAGAAACCAAGCAAATAAATTGATAAAACTCAACGACATCCAATATTGGTAACTGTATTGGCCTTTAACAAGTTTTACTAAAACACTGTCACTGATCTGGGGGAGTAAGGAGTTTTGGAACTGTTTCCAATGAACTCTGCTGACCAACAAGACAACAGAAAAGATAAATTTTCAAGTGATAGAATTGGAAACCTCAAAACCAGATTTCAATTTGCCGCTGGTACAAGTTGGAAGAGAAGGATATTCAAATTTTGACAGAGATAGTAATACAACTCAATGCCAACTTTGCTCAATAAAAATAAAAAAATTAAAAATGGTGGAGAGTTTCACAAAGAGAGTAGATAGGACATGAGGGATGGCAGTCAAGTTTCTTCTAGCCCTCTTGTCTTTTTAAGAACTTTTCCTTGGGATAAAAGCCAGCGAAAAGTGTATCTTAGGACGGTCTCTAAGTCTATATCTCCTTGCTTCATTCCTCAACCCAACTTTTTCTCTTATATGAGGAATGAAAATGCTGTCACAGATTTGCCCACCTACACTAACGCGGTTAGAGCTCAGCAAGGAACTCATGGGAGGCCTCAACCTCCAACTTGCTAACAATGATAATCTTTAAGACCACTGTTCCGAGTACTACAAAGAGCTAAAGTCTCATTTCCAACACAGAACAAACTGATGTTCGCAAAAGTGACCTAAACTATCCACCCTCACTAAAGTCTATTCTCCAGTAAACTATCAATGCAAAATTTAAAAAAAAAAAATAAAAAACTGACATACTCAGAGCAATGCATGTCCTGAAGAAGCATGAGCCCATCTACGCAATCTGCGAGACTCGGTTTCACACCAACTCGCTGCTGCAGTTGTTTGAAACTCAGCTGACTAGACCCACCTTTTATCATCTGCCTACCGTCACGATGAATCCTCCCAAGAGACAACACAATACCATGAAACTGGTCCCTGATATATTCATAAACATAAGTTTAAATAAAATTCTTAAATATACATTTATAATGAACATAAATTATATAACACAGTAAAAAAATGTCAAATTGCATCAAAGAATTTAAGAAAGAAGAAATGGATAGTTACAAGTTATTGTTCATAGAAAGCAAGAGCTTTTGCAAAGACTCCATCTGCTTCAGCAGCACGGCTTCTTGAAGATGGGCAACTCCACGCAAGCCCTCACCATAGTTGTTTGAATCTTGAAGCACCTGATCACACCCCGACAATTAATCCGAAAATTAAGAGATTGAAGACTAAAGAAAGAAGAGAGGAGAAAGATTGAGAGACCTGCAACCTCTGGATGATGGAGGAGGCGTTTCTGAACTGTGAAGTCAAGAGAGATTGAAGCTCGGCCCAGGTCTCCATCTCGTCCCTAACCTTCCTGAACCTCTGCTGGTATTTCTTCACCATCGCCTCCATAGCCGAAGCGACTCGTCAACTGCTCAAAGCCTAACGTTATACTTATACAGTTATGTATACTGCACATAGTTTTTTTTTTTGTTTATGTCGCAGTTAACGCACTCATTTTTGTTATTAAGACACTTTATTTATTGTTTTATCCATATATTTTTTTTATTAATTTGATTAATGATTGATTCTCACTATATAAAATATGTGTTAATAGTAAAAATTAGTGCGTTAATAACACCACCCTTTTTTATTCGTATCAAACGCTAAAGAGGACCGAAACGGCGACGTATAGCCGGAATGAGAGCATTGTTGATTTTCGCCTCTCACTCTCTCTAAATTGAGAGAGGAAAAATGAAAATCAAATACGAATCCATAATCCGGAAACGGGTTTGGGTTAGGGGAGGACCAATCCGGGTTGGGTTTTGGGAGAGAGTGAAAGAAGAGCACCAATGGTATGGTGGATCTCTGGAAGAGAGCGTCTGCATGTTTGGTAAAATCTAGGACTAATTCCTCCAGGACTTTTTATGCTTGGCTTATGCTATGCTAATGTCTGGCCCATGTTTGGTGCAGCTCAGGACTAAAGAGCAGAATAGTCCTAACAATGATATCTCATGTTTGATGATGTCTGAGACTAAATTTTATAGACTCAATTATAACCTTTTTCCATAACACAAACCAAGTACGCAGAAAATTCCGGAGAGATATTTCAAGCTACACAAGAGCAAAAACTTAAAACTCATTAAGAAACAAAAATTTGAAAAGAAACCATTAGACACTTCTCAGACTAAACAACCATAGAGTATGTCATAAAACTCCAATATGAAGATGAATATCCATCTCTACCTTCCATACTGTCAAGGTAAGATTTTCCCAATTCCATTAACCTGGAAATTTCAATTTCACTAAAAAGTCAAACGAGAATCAATAGCTGCTCTTAACAAACCCACTGAAGAAAATCAACCCTTCTATCAACATATTCTTGCATCCCAAAAAGACATGATTTTGAAAATCTCAATATGTACTATGATCTGAGGTATTTAGCCTATACTTAGACAACCAAATCATGATTCTTACCACAGCTTATTGTCAGAACTAGAAATACAAACAGGAGAATATAATCCCTCATAAATCCCCTCTCACAATCGTCTCTCTACCAATTATTCAAATTACACACAGACCCAAGCAATCAAAAGCTCAAAACTTATAAGCACACTACACAGAAATAATAAAATCAAAACTTTTAGCAATCGATCTGTGGGCGTATAAAATTTCGGCTTGGGCCCCCACTTAATGAATTAGGCCTGATGGTTGAAGCCAATATTGACCAACAAGTAGATAAGAAGAAAAGAACGTGAATCATGATGAGATTATGAAGAACGTGAAAACACTACTCCCACTACAACGTGAAGTGAGGACCAAGAAATCAAAAGTCTATAAATTCACACACTTATGGAGAAGAAGAGGGAAGGATGATGAGAGGGACAATCATGGGTAACAACGGTAACAAGTATCAAACTGATTTCTTTTATTGTACCTGCTTAAATCAAAATTGACTTAGGCGTCGGAGTGTGTTTTTGTTTTATAGGTACCTCTTCCCCCTTCATTGATCGTCGTATGGATGCGTCCAAGGCTTCTCAAGAATTAAAGGAGTGAGACTTTTGTTGGGAAATCTCTTTCTCGAATTTTTTTGCACCAACAGTTGGCACCATCTGCAGGAAATTGAACAAAAGCCATGAGATCACAGTAGAGGAGCCATGGACGCATGCATCAAAACTAGGGCAAGAGTGTTGACGTTCTGCACGGGACATCGCTTACTAGTGTACGAAAATGGATGAAAGAACATCGACACATATATCAAGCTAGAATGGGGGCAGGACAAATTCCTTGCTAATGATTAGAAAAACCATTCACCTCTATTGACTTATTTGAATTTCCTCTGTATCAAGTTTTTTAGATTTTAATTACGATTGATGATTGATTCTAATGTTGAAAACAGGTTAACAATAAGAAAAACCATTCACCTCTATTGACTGGTTTGAATTTCCTCTGTATCAAGTTTTTTAGATTTTAATTACGATTGATGATTGATTTTTATGTTGAAAGCAGGTATTGACGTTCCGTCCGGGAGGAGGCTTGATAACGTAGAAAAGGAATGTAAGCGGAACCATGGACGCAATTATCATAACGGGGGAAAGCTTTAGACCTTTACTAGAAATGCAACCAAGGTCAAATGGTCGTCCAAATGAGCAGGATATTGTATAGCCGGGTTTCAACTGCTAGCTTCTAAATTGTTGTTGATAAAGCTACAAAGGCCTAGATTGAGGTAAAAGTGATCTCAACGATGTCATAGCCAAACTCAAAGCAAAGCCATTAAAGGGGAGTATTGTTTATTTAAGAATAAGAGTGTTATCACATTTGTCATAATTATATTTCCATTTGCATATGACATGATATTCAATTTGTAAACGTTAAAAAATACGCAATCCACGAGACAGTAAATGATTTAAAATTCATGAGACATTCGTCCCCAGACGTTAAATGATTCGAAATTCAAAAAACATTAAATGATATTCTAATCATTTTCCAAGAGTTAGTAAAAGCATGTAGTAGTTCCTATTTATCCTCATATACTAATGATTGGTTTTTATGTGTTTTTCCTTCCCGCACTTGGAGCTCGTATGGCAAGAAAAAAGGGGGCATTGTGGGGGTATAAAATTTCGGCTTGGGCCCCCACTTAATGAATTAGGTCTGATGGTTGAAGCTCATATTGACCAACAAATAGATAAGAAGAAAAGAATGTGAAACACGATGAGATTATGAAGAACGTGAAAACACTACTCCCAATACGACGTGAAGTGAGGACCAAGAAATTAAATGTCTATAAATTCACACGCTTATGGAGAAGAAGAGGGGAGGATGATGAGGGGGACAATCATGGGTAACAACGGTAACAAGTATCAAACTAATTTCTTTTATTGTACCTGCTTAAAGTGAAATTGACTTGGGCGTCGAAGTGTGTTTTTGTTTTGCAAGTACCTCTTCCCCCTTCATCGATCATCGTATGGATACTTTCAAAGTTTTTCAAGAATTAAGGGAGTGAGATTTTTGTTGGGAAATCTCTCTCCCGAATTTTTTTGCACGAACACGATCATTACATCAACTCAGATAACTAACTAATAACAATTCTTCCTCAAATATCCAAAGCAAATTAAATTGTAAAGGAATCAAAGGTACGGTATGTAGAGCACGAAACTCAAATTTATCTCACATGCGTGATCGAAAGCGGCATGTTTCATAGGCTCGATGGCCAAGTCGTAGGTCTTCAAGATTGGGTTGCCGGAGTTAAGGGCCTAGGCCCAATGTTCTAAAAGGCGCTAGGCGCTAGGCGGGCGGTAACCCATAGCCTAGAGCCTGGACAGCCTAGACGAGGATTAGGCGGGAACTAGGCGATTTGTATTTTTTAAGATTTATTAATTAAAAATATATATTTTATGCAGTTTAATATTTGAAAACGGTCAAATATAGATAAATTATTTAACATAATCTAGTCATACTCATTCATAAAATAAATTATAACTAAAATTTAGCATAACTTCCTGTAAAAATGAGCAACAACAGCAATAAACATATACACTTCTAATTTTAAACACACAATTAACTCTTATACTCTCATACTCCCCACAATATAACAATCCCACCACAAAAAGAAAACAAAAATAGCCGTAGAGCTTAGCAGCCTAGGCGGGCAAGGCGGCATCTAGGCAGGCTAGGCGGCATCTAGGCGAGCTAGGCGGCCGCCTAATCGCCCACAGCCTGGCACAAAGGCCTGGAAGAAAAGCGAGGCGGCTTGTTGCAGCCTAGAGCCTAGGCGGGGACTAGGCGGTCCTAGGCGGGGCCTTTTAGAAGCTTGCCTAGGCCTGGCAGGGGTGTCGACCCAAATCGAATTGAAGCAAAGTAAGAGACGAGGAGAAAAGAGGGGTTGAAGATGAGAGATTGAAAGAAAGAGAAAGTAAGAGAATTGGCGAGAAATCTCAACAGAAGTTGGCGAATTGAAGCACAGCAAAAGTGAGAGAGACAAGGAGCAACTGAAGAAGAGAACGAGAATAGAGTATCATTGTTACTGAAGGAGATAGCAGCGTTTTTGCCGTCGTTTAAGTCGAGCTTATGTAAATCCCCAAAAATTGGGGTATTTATGTAGCACGGTGTGGAGAGGACAAAGGACTATACAAACTCATTTAAGGGTGTGTATATTACCACCCCACAAACCATTTTATTCACCCCACGTTCTCTTCACACCCAACTTATATATTTTTAATTGCAAGTCTACTTTGTTCGCCTATTTACAGTACTTGAAATACCTTTTTCTCATATTTGCTTTGTTCACCTTATTTTTTTTTCATCCTACGTATATTTTTTTTTCAATTTCAGATTTGCTTTGTTCACCCTACATTTGATCTCTTCTCACCCCGCCTATATGTTTTTTAATTTTAAATTTATTTTATTCACCGATTTGCAATACACCCAATATCAGCCTCTTCCGATAGCCATTGAACTCCAAAAACAAAATGAAATTGAAGAAAATCATAAGATTAATACCATTTGGTAAGTGGAATCACAAACTGAACAATTAAAATCACATTAAAGTATAAATCTCAATTAATTAACAAGAAAAAACTCTCAAACTTAACAACTCATTGATATCCGTCGATATCAAGATGCACAATGTTTGTAAACTCTACTTGCAAAAAACTCTGACGCCGATGAAAAAAAAAACAAATCGAATATATATCAGTGAGCGACTAGACATGAAAATTTACATATAAAATTGATATGAGAAATAATGAGTAAAGGGATAGACGAAACATACCAAAAAAAAACAGAGAAGAACAAAAATATATAAACAGTTCACCTCATCTTCAATTGAATGTTAATGTATTCTTCAGACTTCACTACCAGGACAAGTACTTTAGCCGACGAAAAATTTTCATCGGCCTGTTAAAAAAATTCGTCGGCTAAGATCTTAGCCGACGAACCTTCGTCGGCTATAGTGTCGTCGGGAAAGGGTCGTTTGTGATGATTTTATCTGACGACACACGTAGAAGTCGTCGGCTATAGTCCAGAGTTTAACCGACGAAATAATGTCGTCTGCTATAGTCCAGACTTTAGCCGACGACATTATTTCGTCGGCTATAGTCCATACTTTAGCCGACGAAATTTTTTGTCGGCTATAGTCCATACTTTAGCCGACGACATTTTTTGTCGGCTATCTTCCAAACTTTAGCCGACGAATAATTTAAAATATTCGTCGGCTAAAGTTTTTCATAAAAAATAATAAAAAACATCTATGGCCGACGAAATATAGTATATTTCGTCAGCTTTATAGGGATTTAGCCGATGAATTAAAGCATATTTCGTCGGCTAAAACTTATTTAAAAAAAAAAAAAACTTTAGCTGACGAATTAAGGTTTTTTTCGTCGGCTATAAGTCCATTCCAGTAAAAAAAAAAACCCCCGAAATTTCTGAATTACCATTCCAAGCAAGCTGCAAAATACACCAAAACAATTCCATATAACCAACAACAAGCACATAAAAGTATATAATTCATCAACTACAGAAAATCTATATCGTCTAAATTAATATCCGCTTCTGGGGGCTGCTACGGAGGTTGCGGCGGAGGTTGCGGCGGCTGGGGTAGCGGCATGAGCGGAGGCGGAAGTCCCTAAAGCTGGGCAACTGTAAAGTCCTGCATGTACTGGAACATCTGCTGCTGCTGCTGGGCCTGCTGGATGGCATGTATCTCGGCAACATAGGCTGCCTGCGCGGCATTATAGGCTGCCTGCGAGGCATTATAGGCAGCCTGAGCAGCTTGCTGTTCTCGTAGTCTCTGAACTTCCGACTCTAGCTGAGTCGTCCTGGTGATCGTGGACGTGGTCCTGCTACTGGTCGAGGCTGCCTTTCGTTGAAATCCTGGAGTGGTCTTCAGGACCCCCTTGCCTTTCTTTCCTAGACCCCGGCAGTAGAAGTTGTTTGCTCTCGGTGGGAAGGCTGTGCCCATGATCCTCGCCCTAATCGTCGGATCCAAAGTGTCGATCCGGGACATGGCTTCGGACATCTCTTCCTCCTGCGTGTCCGGTCATGTCTCCCTCACTATAGAACTCATCACCTCGTCACTAGCCTCCCTCACCTTCGCCTATATGGATAGGAAAAAAATTATTAATTAACATTTTTACATATATAAATTTAAAAATTTAAAAACGTAAGATGACTTACAATATCCTCTTGGGAGTCAGGATATGCCCTCTCGTAGGTATAGACGTACTGGTTGACCTTTGGATGTTCCCTGGCCGCCTCGTCCATGAAGACAGTGAACGGTCTAGAACCGGCATGATGGTTCCTTGTGTTGCGTTGCCGGTTCTGAGCGTTCACCCGGGAAACCGCCTTAAAAGAAAAAAGTAAACTATTAGTAAAATATTTTAAAACGCACGTACTTAATGATAAATTAACTAACTAATTTATTTAAATACCTGTTTACGAGGGTTGTTGAATTCTGATGTCAGAAGCCAACGCCACTCGTACTCCCTGTACTGGAACTCAGCAGGGGTACCAGAACGTGCGTTCTTGTGCGTAGTCCAATGGGTCTGCAACTCGTTCTTCCACTCCTTGTACCTACAGATACAACAAAAATATTAGAAATATTATTAATATCACATACAATTTTGTTTTTCATTAACTTCCCAACGTACCTTCCCCCATGCACAACGTCGGCCCAGCTGTCCCTCAGGTGCACGGGAACCTCAAACCACACCTGCATTTAACCGTTTATTAGTTTAGTTTTTCGAGAAATCAACAATGTAATACATAATATTATTTTGTAAACTCATCGACTTCGCGTTGTGGATCATGTCCTTAACCTCCTGCGCGACCTCGCCCCAGTCTAACCACAACATAGGGACTCTATCCCTAATGAGCGCTCCCACGCAGCCGGAGTACGTCCTCGACTTCCCGCCCGATACTATGTGGCCATCCCCGTCAGTATTGATGACGATCCTCCCCACGGTACCCACGATCTTCTTGAGAGCCTTCCCTGTGACGGGGCCTCTCTTCTTCTTTGTCGGCTTCGCTCCGACGGTGCCTATCACATGATAAACCAAATTGATTATTAAAATCGGAGACCCTTTAAAAATAATCATGCATCACTGATTACCTGAGGCGCTCGCGGCGGACGCGACGGATTCCCTCTCTGTCGCCGATGATGATACCTTCGCAAAAATAAGAGGCGTATCAAAAGACACGAACCGGTACGCCACTGATGGAGCCACTGGCGGGGGCAGTGGATAAATCGGCGTCCCTGAGCCATCGACTACAGGTAAGGCCGGTATCATCCGCGAAAGGAACAGATGAGGCGGCGGCATCTGTACCCCAGATGACCCACTATCCGAAAAAGTAGGACCCGAAGTGGGCGCCCGGTGTATCTCAGGCATACGGGGTGCAGACACCTCCGTCTGGGTCTGAGGCCACAGCTGCCTCGAGGAACGAGGGACGGCCGCCTGCCTCGATGAAAGGGGTACCTCCAGCGCCGTCTCCAGAAGGCTCGCACGTCTGGCTGTCATCTGACCCTGAAACGTCGTTTGGGGGTTGCTAGAGGTTCCCTCAAACGATTCGGACCTTTGGCCCTTCGAACTCTTCTTCGATCGAAAAAAGCCGCTCATCCTATTTAAAATATTAATTTGAATCAAGGCTGAGGCAACATTGAAAATTAGGAAAAATTCAAGCTTATCCTTCTCAAATCTAAGGCTTTAGATTTTTTTGTCTTTATTGTATAAAAAATATTTTTGAAACCATATTTTTTCATTATGTTCATGCTTAAATTTAAACACTTAATATAATGTGAAATATATATATGTTTAAAATTATACTTATTCAAAAATATGAATTCGATAATATATATATATATATATATATATATATATATATATATTTAAAACATATATATGTTTAAAATTATATTATTCAATAAACGATAATTTATCTCCTAAACATAAATTAGGCAAATTAAAGAGTACATAAAACATAGCCTAAAAATAAATTCGAAATCAAAAGTAAAAAAGAAGAAAAACGCTAACCTTGAAGACCGGGAGAGCGAGGGAGGAGGGAGGAGGTGGAGACCGGGAGAGGGAGGGAGGGAGGAGGCGGAGACGGGAGAGGGAGGGAGGAGGGAGGAGAGCGGGAGGGAGGGAGGGAGGAGGGAGGAGGGAGGAGACCGAGAGGGAGGAGGGAGGAGGGAGGAGACCGGGAGGGAGGGAGGAGGGAGGAGGCTAGGGTTTCACAGTTAAACCCGAAAACTTTAGCCGACGAAATAATTATTTCGTCGGCTAAAGATACCAATTTCGTCGGCTATACACCAATTCGTCGGCTAAACCTTTGAAACTCGTCGGCTAAAACTTTGAAATTCGTCAGCTAAACTTTATAAATTCGTCGGCTAAACCTTTGAAACTCGTCGGCTAAACTTTATAAATTCGTCGGCTAAACCTTTGAAATTCGTCGGCTAAACCTTTGAAATTCGTCGGCTAAACCTTTATACATTTGGCATGTTGTGATTGTGATGATCAAACTTGAGAAACAGAAATCTGGCCGTCAGATCTGACCATCATGATAAAATACATGTATGGGAAAAAATTCAACTTGATCCGAAAAGAATAAGGGCTCGATCCGGACGGTCAATCTCGTAAGTCAAACCCCTAAACGCACGAAAAAGGTCGTTCGACCGTCTAAATTTTCAAATCGATGAGACACAATAAGTTGTATAAAAATTTTACGCAAAATAACCACCGAAGATAGGGCTACCCATAGGGAGAAAGAATGGAAAATTGCATTGACCGCAACTATCAGCACCGAGACATGACCGGAATACCGTGATTTTTCAACCGTAGACGTATTTCACCATTATGGTCATGTCTTATTTCACGACTTTTTTACGTTTGAAGGTTCTAAGTATAATTTGTTTTTGAAATGGAACATTTACTTAACACTTCGTAAACAAGTTATACAACATTAGTACGCATGTTGTGATTGTGATGATCAAACTTGAGAAAAGGAAATCCGACGGTCAGATCTGACCATCATGATAAAATACATGTATGAGAAAAAATTCAACTTGATCTGACAAGGTTAAGTGCTCGATCCGGACGGTCAATCTCGTAAGTCAAACCCCTAAACGCACAGAAAAGGTCGTTCGACCGTCTAAATTACGTATTTTGGCCGGACCTCCAACTGAAATAGTTTTAAAACGATGACACGCAATAAGTCGTATAAAAATTTTACGCAAAATAACCACCGAATATAGGGTTACTCATAAGGGGGAAAAATGAAAAATTGCATTGACCGCAACTATCGACACCGAATATTTACCGGAATAGTGTGATTTTTCAACCGTGGATGTATTTCAACATTCTCGTCATATCTTATTTCATGACTTTTTGGCTTTTGAAGGTTTTACGTATAGTTTGTTTTTGAAAAGGAACATTTACATAACACAAGGTAAACAAGTTATACAACATTAGTATGCATGTTGTGATTGTGATGATCAAACTTGAGAAACAGAAATCCGACCGTCAGATCTGACCATCATGATAAAATACATGTATGGGAAAAAATTCAACTTGATCCAAAAAGAATAAGGGCTCGATCCGGACGGTCAATCTCGTAAGTCAAACCCCTAAACGCACGGAAAAGGTCGTTCGACCGTCTAAATTACTTATTTTGGCCGGACCTCCAACTGAAAATAGTTTTAAACCGATGACACGCAACAAGTCGTATAAAAAATTTTACGCAAAATAACCACCGAACATAGGGCTATAGTAGGTAATAGAAAAATTTTAGGGTTTAGCCGACGAATACCCTAACGTATTCGTCGGTTATAGTATGTAATTAAAAAATTAAAAAATAACTATAGCCGACGAAATATTAGGTTATTCGTCGGCAAAAACCATCTTAGCCGACGAATTATAGTGTATTTCGTTGGCTAAAGTGTGTAATAAAAAAAATAAAAAACATCTATGGCCGACTAAATTAAGGCTTTTTTTGTCGGCTAAAACTTATTTTAAAAAAAATAAAAAACTTTAGCCGACGAATTAAGTTTTTTTTCGTCGGCTATAGTATGTAATTAAAAAATTAAAAATACAGGAATAGCCGACGAAATATTAGGTTATTCGTCGGCAAAAACCATCTTAGCCGACGAATTATAGTGTATTTCGTCGGCTAAAGGAAAAAAATACATTAAAACAACAGAAGATATTAGTAAACCAAACTAACTTCCTGTTCATCATGTATCACCAAAATTCATATAAAATAACTGAAATATGAATTCAACATGTGTAAACTATAAAGGAAAATGTCTTTGAAAAATTATACAAATTAATGGATTTCGTCCTCTAAATTAAAACTAAGGCTTGTAATCGGAATCATCCGATGAGTCTTCTTCGGTGTCAGAATTAATTTCTGGTAATATATTTCTTTCCTCATCGTCAGAGTCTTCGTCTGTTTCTTGATTTGGATCAACATCAATAAGACTTGGCTCTTCATCACGAATTCGCACCGAACGACCCGCTTTAAAATTATTAAGGCGAACGGTAGAGAAGTTAGGAATACCTATTGCGTTGGGCTCTTGATACACAACATCCTCTTCCTCGTCTTCGGCCTCTCCAAGTGTAAATGTTTCGAGGGTGCACAAGGTTGACTACTTTCCACGCGTCACCCTTAGCAAGGTCATCATGATAAAACATTTGTTTTACCGATGTGGCAAAAACGAACGGGTCATCTTCGTAAGAACTTGTAGCAGTGTTCACCGATAATATTCCGTACTGATCGGTCTTCATGCTCTGCGGCCTAGTATTAAACCATCTACACTTGAAGAGGTGCTCTGTCATGCCTTGCCCATAAACGAGTTCCACCACTGAATGGAGAACACCGTAATAGTCAACTCCATTCCGCCCACCATGTGCCATGACCCCAGAATTCTGTGTTCTCCTTCTGTTGTCTTTTTGTTCGCATATAAATTGCACGTCATTCACCTTGCACATCGGATAAACTCTTGACATTATCGGCTTCATCGCTAGAAGTCTTAGTTCGTGCGACCAATTTGGGTGACCATCAAATTGAATATGGTTCATCTGCAACCAACCATCTCAACTGTAAATATGGATAATTATGCAATAAACATAAACCCGTACAGAAAAATTAAATTACGTACCCAGCCGCCAAAATAATCTGCGAACTCCCTGTTGTGGTACTCGAGATCACCTTGAATGTCTGGACAATATATATGGATGTCTTTCCAGTATTCAACTTTTGGACAGTTAATCAATACCCACCAGTGGGCAATGACTAGCTCATGTGGTTACAACTTGTAGGAGTCTGGCAAAATTCCATACACTTCAACATCACTAGAGACTATGGAAAGATTGAACTTCGGTACATCTACCGGCATGGTTTGCGGAGTTTCCTTCAACGCTCCTAAATACAACTTCATGTAGGTGACGCACTCGTGCGCAATATATGCTTCAGTTATACATCCTTCAGGAGCGGATTTATTAGCCACATAATCTTTGTAGTCTCCAAGTTGCCTGTAAATCAAGTTGCAAAATGTTATGATTATTGAACATGTATATATATTGAGGAATTCAGGTGTAAAAAACATACATTTCCATGGGATACATCCAAGTGTAGTGTACTGGACCGGTAAGCAACAATTGCTCGGGAAGATGGATCATCAGGTGAGGCATGATGTCAAAAAAATTTGGAGGAAATATCCTCTCAAATTTACACATGATATAAATGATGTCCTCTTTCATTTCCCGGAGATTAGATTTTTTCACTTCCCGTGTGCATAACTTCTGGAAAAATCTTGCCAACGCAACTAACGGCTCCACCACCTGACGGGGAAGGAACGGTCGAATGAAAACAGGGAAGAGACGTTGTAGCAGGATATGACAGTCATGACTCTTCAACCCGTACATCTTATTGTCCTGGAATTTCACACACCGGGCTATATTTCCTGCATAGCCTGAAGGATATTTCACACAACTCATCCACCTGAAAATTAGGTTCTTCTGGTCAGGCTTCACGGTGTAAGGAGCTTAAGGCATTTTTTTCTTCCCTTCTTTCAACCACAAATGTCTTCTTAGTATGCATTTTTTTAGATCAATGTGTGCCTTAGGACCGTCTTTCGTCTTCCCCTCCAAGTTCAGCACTGTGCCCACCACACTGTCGCAAACATTCTTTTCGATGTGCATCACATCTAGGTAGTGTCTGATCAACAACTTATTTCAGTATGAGAGTTCCCAGAATATGCTCTTATGTGTCCAGAATTTGTACATTTCGGGTCTTTCAGGTATTGCCGCCACAATGTTGGGATGATTGTTGAGCTGCCCAAAATCGTACTCATTAAGCACTGCTAAAATTTCTTCCCCCGTCCATCTTCTGAGCTGCCCACGTGTTCTACGGTCCCATCAAATGCCTTGTCATCGAACCGCCATTCGTGATTATATGGAAGGAAAGCACGGTGACCCAATCTGCATATCTTGTTGCAATGACTGCTGCTCCCCTCATCGCTAAGGCACTCTGGACAAGCCTTCTATCCCCTAACAACGTTGCCCGACAACATCCCACGGGTAGGAAAATCACTGATGGTACCAACAACCATGACATGCAACTGGAACATCTCGTGCGTGTACTTGTCATAAGTGGGATGACCAACGTCCCAGAAAAATTTAAGCTCTTCAATCAAAGGTCTCAAATACACATCGAGACACTTCCCCGGATAACCGGGCCCCGGAATCAACAAACTCAACATATTGTATTCCTTCTTCATGCACATCCATGGGGGAAGGTTGTACGGTACCAAAATCACCGGCCATACACTGTATTGAAGACTCATGTTGCCAAAAGGGTTGAACCCGTCGGATAAGAGCCCGAGCCTCACATTTCGGACCTCTGACGCAAAATGAGGAAACTCCCTGTCTATATGCTTCCAAGCCTCCCCGTCAGCAGGGTGTATAAGGGTATCTTCGTCATGCAATTCCCTATCAGCGTGCCATCTCATAGCTTCGGCCGTGTGTGAAGACATGTACAACAGCTCCAACCTATCCCTCAAAGGGAAATACTGAAGTACCTTTACAGGTTTTCTGTTGCCTGCAGAAGTCAGCTTATATCTGTCAGTGTGACATACCGGACATGCTTCAAGGCCACCAAGGTCATTCCCTTCTGGATCTTTACCCCAAAAGAGAACCCAATCATATCTGCATGCATGGATCTTGATGTAGGAAAGCCCAAGATCTTTCAGGATACATCGGACCTTATGATGAGTGGAAGGAAGATAATGACCGTGAGGCAGCATCGAAGCAGTGTACTGTAGATAATCATTAACTGCTTTCACAGTCGATTTAGTCTCAACTTTAATCTTCATTACGTCCATCACACTTTCAAGAACGGTCTTCTGACAACCGGGATACACAGGTGTCTGTTGGAAAGCAAGCAGTTTGTTATACTTGTCAATATCAGCAGTGTTGACAGCTCTAGGGAAGGGCTGCACCGGGTCAAGCATATACTGTCTTTGAGCGCATACACCGCTCTCATAAGGAAACATGTCGTTGATGAAGACCGTTGTTGAATCGTTGGATGTACTGCCAGTCTCAGAAAATTGGCCATGATCATGCGGACCCCCAGATGATGTTTCACCGTGATATAACCAACATGTGTACTTCTCCCAAAACCCGTTACTCTTCAGGTGCTGCCATACTTTGTCAATCGCAAATCGATGCATATCGTTGCGACACTGACATTTCGTGCACGGGCAATAGAAAATTGTATTCCCGTTAGCATTAGCCAGCGCATATTTCAGAAAACTCATAATTCCTTTACCATATCTTTTGTCCCATTTTGGAAGCGAAATCCAACTCTTATCCATATCCTGAAAATATAACAAAATATATATGTATAACGCTAGCTAATTATTAATTAAAGGGAAAAAGCCCTAATGTACAAAATAGAAAAAGTCAAACCCCATTTCAATGATAATCTTTTTTCTTAGTCTATATGAATACAAGGTACTTATTTTAAGCCTAAATACACAAATCTTTATTAAAATATAATAAATTGATATTTTAAAAGACTTTTTTACCCTTAACCTTTATTTAAAGAGAAAAAATGAAAAAGAAGTAGGGAAGACTTTCTCGAAAGCACACCGGACACCGGCGCCGGTCACCGGATTCCGGTCGCCGAACACCGGTTGCAGGATTCCTGTCACCGGACACTGGCCGCCGGATTCCAGTCACGGAAAATTGATGGTGATCGGAAAATCGCCGGAGATGCCGGAGTCTCATTGGATTTTTTTGAAAAAAAATGTCACCGGAACCCACTGGATCTTGCCAGAAGCATACCGGCAAAAAAAATGAAGATTACTACCCCTAGCAAACTTTTACTGGGGGTAGTAAACTTGCAAAACAGCAGCTCCAATGTCATAATTCACATTAAAAAAAAAAATCAACTTAGATGCGAAAAAATGAAGATTACTACCCCTAGTAAACTTTTACTGGGGGTAGTAAACTTGCAAAACAGCAGCTCCAATGCCATAATTCACATTGAAAAGGAGAAAAATCAACCTAGATGCGAAAAAATGAAGATTACTACCCCTAGTAAACTTTTACTGGGGGTAGTAAACTTGCAAAACAGCAGCTCTAATGCCATAATTCACATTGAAAATGAGAAAAATCAACTTAGATGCGAAAAAATGAAGATTACTACCCCTAATAAACTTTTACTGGGGGTAGTAAACTTGCAAAACAGCAGCTCTAATGTCATAATTCACATTGAAAAGGAGAAAAATCAACTTAGATGCGAAAAAATGAAGATTACTACCCCTAGTAAACTTTTTACTGGGGGTAGTAAACTTGCAAAACAGTAGCTCCAATGCCATAATTCACATTGAAAAGGAGAAAAATCAACTTAGATGCGAAAAAATGAAGATTACTACCCCTAGTAAACTTTTACTGGGGGTAGTAAACTTGCAATCTATTATCTCCAGAGAAAAATCAACACACAAGAAATAATAGAAAATTACTACCCCTAGTAATTTTTATATTTTTGCCGGCATCCGGTGGCCGGAATTTTCTGGAAATCCCACTGGATTTTTTTAAATGAAATCTCACTGGAATTTTCCGGAATCTCACTGGAAATCTCTGATTCTAAAAAACCAAAAAAAATATTCGAAATTAGAATCAGAATCTCCAGTTCTAAAAAAAAAAATCAAATGGACAAATGGACTCGACGACGTTGCAGGTGGAGGAGATCGGGTGCGGTCGAGTCCGGCTATGTGGCCGACGAAGATGAACGGCGGAGCTTTTTGGAGAGAGAGAGAGTAGAGAGAGAATTGAGAGAGGAGAAAAGAGAGAGAATGGGTGGTTGAAAAGAGAGAGAGATGAGATCGAGCAGAGAGAGAACTGAGAGAGGAGATAAGACAGAGGATGGGTGGTTGAAATTATATGATGGGTACAAAAGTCTTTCCACTCAAAATAATTGAGATGAGCATTAGAAAAATATTTTCATTGATTTGAGCAATAAGATCTTTAAATTAGTATTAAAGTGACATTTGCTCTTAATTAAATTCTATACCATATATAAAATTTTAATTCTTTATATATATTCTACGTACGTATTACAACTAATTGATAACAAATTAATTAACACACATATATATATATAGTTAATTAATAATTACATAACAATATTATATATATCAACATCATCACAAAATCATCATCAACAACTTCATACCATCAACAACATATTATAAATTAATTAACATATATATATATATATATATATTAGCTACTTATAATTAACAACAACTTCATATATATATATTATCAAACCATCAACCAAATCGATCAACACACACATATATATATATATATATACACACATCAAACGTACTCAAAATCTATCAATTCAATCACACTCAAAATCGATCAATAACTCAAATAAAATTCAAAATCAACATATATACACATGTACGTACCTATATATAGCTCCACTTCTTAATTATGGACAGATTTCAACAACACCCAAACTTTTTATCCCGTTTTTTCTTCTCCCGTTTTTTTTCTCAGATGAGCTGATGCTCAGATCTGCGAATATAAAGAACTTTAGCCGACGAAATTATATTTTCGTTGGCTATAGTCATCTTTAGCCGACGAACTTTTAATTTCGTCGGCTAAAGAAAGTTTAAAGTCGTCGGCTAAAGTCACAAACTTTAGCCGACGAAAATAAATTCTTTAGCCGACGAAATTTTAATTTTGTCGGCTAAAGATGACTATAGCCGACGAAGGAAAATTTCGTCAGCTAAAGTCTACTTTAGCCGACGAAAAATTGATTCGTCAGCCTGGTTTTTTTTTTCGTCGGCTAAAGCCTTTCTTCTTGTAGTGCTTCATAGAAAGATCGAATATGATAAATTATGGGTTAAAGTTTATGAAGTACGTGTTTATCTAAAACAAAAAATTTGTAATTTGTAATAACTTATTATCCCTTGCTGTAAATTTACATTAGGGTATATTAGTTATTCAATAAATCAACAACGTGTGGGGTGATTAAATTGGTTTGTGGGGTGACAATAGACGCACCCCTCATTTAATTGAGTCCCAGTCTCCACCAAACATAGGACATGGCTTAATTTTTAAGCTAAGATAGTCCAAACATGTTATGTGGTGTGGGTACTGGGTTAGAGGGATGAAATTGTGGCAGTATTGGATCTGTGGGATTTACTCATTAAAGATCTAACTGTCCAGATCGATTCATCCCATTTTGTCCCGTAATTTTCATCCTGCATGTGAGCAACTCTTCCCTTTCTTTTGATTAAGGTAATACCATCTTCCCCGATAAAGTTATACTTTTTAGCTACTGTAAATTTAATTTGGGTCTAGTTACACCTTTAAATTTGCTATCTATACTTTCGTCTTTTTTTTTTACTTTTATTATATGATGTTTGGCTCTTGAATTTTAATTAGTTGGTTAATGAAAATTTTCATGAAAATTAACTTTTAACTTTTACATCTAGGGCCTCGACTAGCATAGGGTTAGCCGTCAGTTTTAGTCTATATAGTTCACCTGGTCAGTTACTGAACAAGTGATTCATGATCAATCACCCTTGGATACAAATCTAATCTCAACCCTTAGATGTAAATCTAATGGTGATTGACCATGAATCACTTAGTCAGTAATTGACCAGGTGAACATGATTATTAGTCTACATTATATCAATCAATCTGGATAAAACTTTTGTGTATAAAAAAAGAAAGTACAGAGGTATAGAATCACCATGCCGCAAGCCTCAACACAACACCAGTTTTCCCCTTGCCTCGTTATTTAGGCCTCTTTTGGTTCGCGGAAAGGAAGGTAATTCCTTTGTCTTTCCGACACGAAGGGAAAGAGAAGGGAAATGAAACTTTCCGATGACTTTCTGTTCCGATGTTTAGTAACACAATGAAAATCATTCGGAAAGTTTTTTCATTTAAAAAATATAATAATATATTGTGAGTAATAAATATAAGAAAATGAGATGACAACTTTCTCTTACATTTTCCCAACTTTCAGAAAAATATTTCTTTTCCTTTAGCATTCCCAAACGTAGAAAATGAACAACTTTTTTTATCTGATAGTTACTTTTTGCGAACCAAACGAGGCCTTAGAACAAAAGAGTATGTCACTAACATAATGCAACACATTATCTAGTGAATCCATCTAGAGCAGAATCTGAAACCAGTCATCACCTCCTCCAAAAACCTCTACTTTACACGGTCATATGTCTTATTCAAGTCCAATTTCATAGCTCCAAAACCATTATGTCCTCGTGTTCGCCTTTTAAGAAAGTGGGAAATCTCAAATGCAACTAGCGAATTATCAAAGATAAGCCTCCAGAGGATAAAAAGCACTCTCATTGAAAAAACTTATCAATCATAGTTGGCTCATGTACTCCAAAATCTCCACCTTAGGAATAAGAGTAGCATTTGTGTGATTCACCTCCCTATTCAAAGCTTCTGAACCAATAAAACTCGTCACCGCGGCGATCACATCTGATCTAACCAAGCTCCAAAAATGTTGGTTAAAACATGGAGAGAATCCATAAGAATCTGGAGCCTTCAATGGATACATTTGTTTAAAGGCTTGGTAAACCTCTTCCATCGACACTTCCTTTGTAAGCTTTTCATTCATCTCCTAACTTACTAATTGTGGAATGACTCCCCTAACCCTTTCATAGTCGTCTGGAGCAGAAGATGTTGATTATTTCCCAAAGTAATACATAATCACATGTTCTAGTTCATCGTCCTCTGTCACCCTTTTTTTTTGTCATCAAAACGGCCCTTAATCTCATTCTTGTTGTAGAGTATGAGAATATGAGAGAAAAAGGTCTACTCATTCATTGATAGATTGAATTTCATATATGCATTACATAGAGAATCCCTGTAAATCAGGGATAAATATTTAAAAGATATTCTAGTCTAATAAAGAGAAGATTCAGTCAAGACACATCATCAAAGATAGGAATGTAAATTCCTTCAACACTCCCCCTTATGTCGCATACCAGAATCACATGACGCATGAATGTTGTCTCGGTAAAAACCTTGCCAAGTAAAACAAAAACCTCTTGGGTAAATAACAAAAGACTTGGTCGAAGGGAAAACGAGCACAACGCCCCAACTACAACTTGAATGTAAAACATGTGACGTAGACTCCCCCTGATGTCTACACAATCAACTCCCCCTGATAATTAAATCAATTATGGAGTTCAAATAAGCGACGCATATCAATACTTTGCATATGCTTCTCAAGAGTAGATTATGGTAGAGACTTGGTGAACAAATATGCTACATTATCCTCGGAACTCACTTGGTTTACTTGGATATTCAAAAGTTGTTCTTGTTGCTGATTGTAGAAGAACTTAGGCGAGATATGCTTAGTATTATCACCCTTGATGAATCCCAACTTCATTTGTTCAATGCATGCCGCATTATCTTCATAGATACAAGTTGGTGCATCAATGGTAGATGTCAACCCACTTGACTCTCGAATATGAGATACCACAGAGCGAAGCCAAACACTTTCTTTGACTGCTTCATGTAGTGCAGTAATATCTGAATGATTCGAGGAAGTAGCAACAAGGGTTTGCTTGGTAGATCTCCAAAAAATCGCCGTAGTCCTAATGGTGAACACATAAACAGTTTGGGAACATTCTTTGTGTGGATCAGAAAGATACCCAGCATCAGCAAATCCGACGTACACATTATTTGGTATTCTGGAATAGGAGACAATACTGCATTGTGTCAATTTTGAGCTAGAAGGGGATTCGAAAACTTGATTTTAGTTGGGGAACAAAATCTGTTCGTTTTTGGCATTGGAAGGTCTTGAGGACACGCAACGGAGTGTCAGGGGCGAGGTAGGGGCTCGGCTGCTGCGCTGCAGCATTGGCAAGAGCGCTCAGGGGCGCGCTGAAGCGCGGTAGGCTCAGCAGGGGCGCGCTGCATGCTACCGGCCAAGGCAGGTTAAGATAGGGCCGCGCTGGGGGCGCGCCGTGCACTGCCTAGTGTTGCCAAGGTACTGCTAGGCACAGTAGGGGCCCTTAGGGGCTCAGCCAATGTGCCAGCAGTGTTGCCATTAATAGAGACATCGACATTCATGTCTTCCACTTCAGTTTTGTACGGGAAAAACAAGGCCAAATCAATTGAACCCTTCAAGTACCTAAAGATGTGTTTAACACCGGTCCAATGACGTTGCGTAGACGCAGAGCTAAACCTAGCTACAAGTTTACTAATAATGCAATGTCTGGTCTAGTGCATTGAGCCAAGTATAATAGAGCTCTGATAGCGCTTAGGTACAAAATTTCTGCTCCAAGAACTTCCTCATCGTCCTCTTTAGGACGGAATGGGTCATTTTTGATATCTAGACTTCGTGTGACCATGGGAGTACCAAGAGGGTGAGCTTTGTCCATATTAAATTGCCTGAGCATCTTTTAGACATAAGCTGACTGATGAATTAATATTCTAGTTTCTCGATGCTCTAGCTCTAGGCCTAGGCAAAATCGAGTTTTCCCAAGATCTTTCATCTCAAACTCGGATTTCAAGTAGGTCACGGTCTCATCAATTTATTTGAGATTACCGATTTCATGTCATTCACATAGACGACTACTATAGCAAATCTGGTACTTGTTCTTTTAATGAATACACATGGGCAAAGATTGTCATTCTTATATCACTTCCCAGTTAAGTAGTCACTTAGACGATTATACCGCATTCATTCGGATTGTTTCAATCCATATAGTGAACGCATCAATTTAATTTCAAAGCCACTCTGTGGCTTAGAGTCATTTGACTTGGGTAGTGAAAGTCCATCATGCACTTTCATATATATCTCTGAATCAAGATCCCCATAGAGATATGCAGTAACCACATCCATAAGTTGCATGCTCAGTTTTTCGGACACTACGAAACTGACTAAGTAATGAAAGGTAATGACGTTCATAACAGGAGAATATGTCTTCTCGTAGTCATTTCCAAGGCGTTGAGAAAAACATTGCACAACGAGTCGCGCTTTATAGCACATGACTTCATGTTTCTCGTTTCGCTTTCGAACAAAAACTCATTTATGTCCAACAAGCTTAACATTCGGTGAGCATGACACTACCAGACCGAAAACTTGCCTTTTTGCTAGAGAGTCTAGTTCAGCCTGGATTGCATCCTTCCATTTCGGCCAATCTGCTCGATGTTGGCATTCTACAACAGAGCGCGGTTCAATCTCATCATCGTCGATAATATCTTGAGCGATAGAATAAGCAAAAAACATCATCAATAGTCGCGGAAGTTCTTTCCATCATACCGTGCACATCGGTATACTTTAGGGAGATTTCTTTGTTCTCCAACATCAACATTGGATCTTAGGCGTCCCCCAAATACGCTAACATTGATTCTTGGACATAACTATAGCCAGAGACAATCTCATGTGAAGGATTCACAGTGTTGATGATGAGTGGATCATTTAGTGCCTTACTGTCACGCTTTTTTCTAGGCACAATATATGTTAAACTAACAGGTCTCCCTCTTTTCCTGATGGGAATAGAGGCCGCGGCCACATCTCCACCGTGGGCATCTAGCGCGTCAATGACGGCATTGCCGAGCCCGAGTGCGGCCGGAAATGTCCCTTTACTAGGGACATCTAACCTTATAGGAACATTTGCAGCATGTATAATTGATCTCGTCACTTTCGTGATATCGGTAAAAAAGTCAAGCATTGAATCTGCAACTCTTCCACGATCGAGAATATGTTGAACTTCTAAATCATTGTCAGAAGTTCAGGGATCACAATGAGACATAGTGGGGTCAGACCACGTTAATTCTCGACGTTTAATTGGAACAGAAACGGTCATGTCTCCCTCTAACGACGAGAAGAATGTCTCCTCAAAGCGACAAGCTGCGAATCTCACAGTAAAGAGATCTCCTGTCAAAGGTTCTAAATAGCGGGCAATCGTAAGATGTTGATAGCCAACATAAATACCTAATCGTCTTTGAGGACCCATCGTAGTACGTAGTGGAGGCGTAATAGGCACATAAACCGCGCAACCAAATTTGCGTAAGTGTGAAATATCAGGCTCATATCCAGTTACCAACTGGTACACATTAAATGGTTGGGGGTTGCAGTGCATCTAAAACAAATAAGTGCAGTTGTATACAAAATTGCATAACCCCAAGCAGGAACAAGCAAGTTGGTGCACATCACTAAGACCCGTGCAATCAATTGTAAACGCTTAATTGCAACTTCTACAAGACCGTTTTGTGAATGCACATGGGGTACAGGATATTCTACTTCAATCCTGATAGACATGCAATAGTCGTCAAAAGACTTAGACGTACACTCTCCAGCATTGTCCAATCAAATAGACTTGATTGGATGATCAAGGTGGTGAGCCCGGAGCTTAATAATTTGAGCTAGGAGTTTAGCAAATGCAGCGTTTCTTATAGATAACAAAGCAACGTGTGACCAACGCGTTGATGCATCAACCAAAACCATAAAATATCGAAATGGTTAGCCCTCTGGTTTGATAAGTCCACAAATATCACCTTAGATTCTTTGTAGGAATGAAATGTTTAGTTTATAATCACTAGCAAAAGATGGTCTTGCATTCAATTTGGCTAGTGAACAAGCTTTGCAAAATGAGAGGTGAGCATTAAAGATAGCCTTTGGCAGGTGCATCATGCACAGCCGCATCACCTATTTTGGTGGAAGGAGGAGCTCCAACATGCTTCAGTGCTCGGAAAAATGGATGTCCATGTGAATTCTTGAGAATTAGGATCATCATGTCACGTCCGGGATGTCCCAAACGATCATGCCAAAGCTTGTATGAGTCAAAGTCATAGAAGTTGTCAGAAACTGCATAGGATTCGATGATCCTGATGGTTGTAAGATACAAACCGGTAGTTTGACTCATGAGCTTTTCTAAGATGCGTTTACGGTCGCAGTCATTAAAGGTGATAAACAAAAACTCTTGTCCATTCTCATTGAACGTTTCCAGGTGAAATCATGAATGTCCCTAAATGATAGCAAGGTTCGATTAGCCTTAGGCGCGTAAAGGGTGTGAGTGACATGTATCATTGTGTCATTTGGCAATAAGAACTACATATAGCCTCTGCCTTGAATTACAGGCGAGGAACCAATCATGGTTGTCACTGAGGATTTGTGAGGCACAAAGTCCATAAATAATAGCCTATTCCATAGAATAGTGTGGGTAGTCCCACTGTCAGCTAGACACTCAATTTCGCCACGAGACATCTATATAAAGATGTGAAAATAATTAGTCTTGGATCAAGAAGAGGCGAACACTCTAATGAAACATAGAAGGGTTAATTGGGAATTGAGCCAAGTTGGAATCCTGAATGAGTTCAATTACACGGCATGAAAATTAATTTCATGAAGTTACAGCAATTTGGCTGACCAAGAGGCTCGGCAGTAGCATAAAAAAAAAGGGCGCTGGAAGTGCGCTTACAGCGCTGGCAGAAGGTAGAAGCCTGCTAGGGGCTCACAGGGGCTTGACAGCGCGCAGAGACACACAAGGGCGCGATCAGGGGAGCGAGAGTGCAAGGCGGCGAGTAAGGGCGTGGCAGGGGCTCAGCGACGCGCAACAGCACCCAGCAACACGCAAGGGCGTGGTCAGGGTGCGGCAGGCTGTGGCAAGGGCCCTCTAGGGGCACAGGCAGCCGTCCAGCGTGCACAGCACGCGGAAGAGAGGCTCAAGGGCGCTGTGACAGTGCAAAAACACGACAGTTTGCTGCCTTAGTGTTTTTTTCGCCGTTTTTTTCGCAATTTTTACATATGTTTTGCCATTCTTTATGCCATAACCAATTGTAAGACCACGAAAACATGTGGATTTAGTATATTTACCATGTAATTTAGCACTAGTCAAAACATTGTAAAAAAATGAGTTTTTTAGACCATAAACCGAAAAGTGTTGTAAATATTATAATATATATAGATGTCTTTGTAAATACTCATTAGTTATGTCCTTACGATGTAAATCATACTCTTATTACGATGTAAATCATACTCTTATATAAGAGAGCCTAATGAGAATGAAATGGACACTTCTTCCTCCTCATACATTTTGTTCTTCTCTTTTCTCTCTATCTCATTCTTGGTTTATAACAAAAAGTCTTCAATTTTCCTTATTTTGAAACAATGAGGTTCAAAACAAAAAGGGTTGGAAAACTACTTGAAAGTCGATCATATTCTGCACTTTTGAATAGAGTCTAGATTCACAACAAACAAATAGAAGACCAAATTGAACTTATATATAGTAGATCAGTTCAAAAGTTTCAAATGGTTCTTGTGACGAGTACGTCTTAGGTTAGTATAGACCGATTTCAATATTTCACTGTATACTAAGTTACTAACAATCATAGCCATGGTCAATCTTCACAAATTGGAAAAAAAAAAAAAAAAAAAAGATCTCGTTATATAGAGTATAATTCAATGCAAAACGAATAGTCATCAAACATCAATACTAGAGCTAACATAGTTACACAAAGATATCTCACCTCAAACATATGGTAGCCTAACTTGTTGGAAAGTACATCTTGTAGCTTTGAATAGAGATTATCTTGATATGCAAGAATATTGCATTAAGTAATGTGATTCCATAGGATAGTATGACAAAATATCCTCCTTGTCACTACATATCCTACAATCGGTATTCTTCTGCATTTCGTAGTTATATTGTTAATGTTAGTCGGGATGAGGAACCGACCTCTTATGAAATTACTGCAGCTGATCCGCAATGGCAGGAGGCTATGGATTCTAAGCTTCATGCTCTTGTTGATAATCAGACATGGAGTCTGGTTCCTTTACCTCCTGGAAAGAGGCCTATTAGTTGTAAATGGGTGTATCGAATCAAGCGCAAGGCTGATGGTTCAGTGGAGCGCTGTAAGGCCAGGCTTGTTGCTCGGGGCTTCACTCAGACTGCATGTATCGATTATCACGATACTTTTTTTCCTACTACAAAAATGATCACTGTCCAATGTCTTCTTGTTGTTGTTGCTAGTCTGAACTGGTCTTTACATCAATTAGATGCTAATAATGCTTTCCTAAATGGTGATTTACTAGAGGAAATTTACATGTCCCCTCCTCCTGGTCTTCGACGACAGGGGGAGAATCTAGTGTGTCGCTTTCACAAGTCGTTGTACGGATTGAAACAGGCCTCTCGACAATAGTTTTCCAAGTTCACAGAGGCTATTCTTGTTGTTGGTTTCTCTCAGTCCAAAGCCAACTATTCTTTGTTTGTCCGCAAGCATGGTACATCTCTCACTGTTTTGTTAATCTATGTGGATGACATTCTGATAACAGGAAACAATATGGAGTCTATTAATGCTCTGAAGCAATTCCTCCATACTCGTTTTCGCATCAAGGATCTTAGTGATCTGAAATTCTTCCTTGGCATTGAAGTAGCTCGTTCCAAGAAAGTGATTTACATATCTCAATGCAAATATACCTTGGAAATTATCAAAGATAGTGGCTACTTGGGTGCTAAGCCGGTTGAGTTTCCCATGGAAGAATCCAAGCTTTCAAATAAAAGAGAATTACTCAAAGACCCTGCTGCATATCGGCGCCTGGTTGGTCGGTTGATTTATTTGACCATTACTAGACCCGACATCACATACTCAGTACATATTCTTAGCCGGTTTATGCATGAATCTTGCTTACAACATATGACTGCTGCTCTTCGAGTTGTTCATGACCTGAAGTCTTTTCCTGGTCAAGGTTTACTTCTCCATGCCAATAACTCTTTAATCTGAAGACTTTTTGAGATTCTAATTGGGCGAGTTGCCCTATTACCTGCCGCTCTACTACTGGCTATTGTGTATATCTGGGAAATTCTTTAATTCAATGGAGGACATTTGCTGAGTATAGAGCAATGGTAGGTACTTGTTGTGAGCTTACTTGGCTACGTTATTTATTTACATATTTGCATATGCCTGTTACAAGTCATGTTGTTTTACATTGTGATAATCAAGCTGCTTTGCACATTGCTAAAAATCTTGTGTTCGACATATTGAAATGGACTGTCATTTTATTCAGGACAAAATTGTTAAGGTGAAGTTATTACTCGATTTGTGGTTTCTTCACAACAATTGGCAAATGTTTTGACAAAAGCTTTGCATTGGGCAAGGAAAAGTTTAGACGGCTCATGTGCAAGTTGAGAGTTATTAATATACACTCTCCAACTTGAGAGAGTGTTAGAAAGAATATCTTGTAGATTTGAATAGAGATTATCTTGATATGTAAGAATATTGTATTAAGTAATATGATTCTGTACGATAGTATGAATCAAACTTTTGATTCAGTTGTAATTCTGATAGATATCTTGCCTTACTGGTATCCTAACTTGTAGGAAGAACCAATGTACATTAGGTGCTTTGTATATATATCTCATAGTTGAATACAATTTATTCATTCAGCCAAAACATCTTTCCTAACTGGCTCTCGTCTGCATCCATACAGACCTAATTTATAACATGGAGAATACTAGTTCTGTAAGTGCCTATTTTCGTTCCTGGGAAGTAAGAGCTATACAGATGAAATACAACACTACAAATTGAAACCTCTTGGATTTGGATAGTTATGTTTGAAATACCATTCCAATTATGTGAAGTACTTGGGATTAGTTTTTGAAACTCCATCCTCCAGGAAGAAATTAGAAATACCATTCCAATTATGTGAAGAACTTAGGAATTAGTTTTCGGTATTCATGATTAGTCATGAATTCATGAGATTACTGGGAGTGATTGCTTGCACCCTCAATTTCACATTACAGATTTTGAAAACCAAAACAAGGCCTCGATCACAACCATATATACTTGTACTTAGTTAAGCAAAACAAACAACGTATATATATCAATATAGGAAGAAAACAACAGAACTATACACCAAACACAAATATACATTAGGAGAATGATACCTGAACCAAACCATTTGCTGTATGTTCCCTCTGACCTCAACAACAGCAGCTCTTTCATAATACCTGAACACCAATCTTTATTTGTCACATAATGGTGAGGAGAACATGATGTATAGCTAAACACACCATGACAATATATTCTCCAATGCTTAAAGGCCACATTGCTCATGAGCTGCAGAGAAGTATTGTACAAATATGAATTGGTAAGAAGACCTAATATCAACATTCAACAACTGCAATAGATGGACCAAATTGCTGTAACTTCAAGATTATATGCACAAGGTCCAACGATATGTTTGTAAACTCAGACATCAATAGTGTGTTAATGAAAGTGCAGCTTTAGACACAAAGAAAACTTCGTTACTGAAACACACGGAAGACCCATCACCTGAGAAGTTAAAAAATTGATTACAAGGAATCATCTACATAATATGTAAACACAATCCATAAACAATAAAGACTTTAGAGTTTGATAAACTAACCATATATCAACTCTTTTATGTTGCCCTAAGTACACAACACGCAGAGTTCCTTCACTTATCTACCCTCGGAGATATATTGGCCTGCAATGGATTCTTCATGACCACAGTAAACTCCTGCTTCTCCGACAAGTCCACATTGTCTCCATCCACAGCTTTCCATTCAAATCTCCAAACCAGATTGGCCACAAAATACTCAAGATGAAGCATAGCTAAACCAGAAGCTGGACAAATTCTCCTCCCTGCCCCAAAAGGCATCATCTTAATTTCTCTATTTCCTGTTATATCAACCCCTTCTCCTGCACCACCACTCAAGAATCTCTCCGGCTTGAAAGCCATAGGGTCTTCCCACACTTTTGAGTCCCACCCTATATCAGCCACTGTGAAATTGACAGTAGCATTTTTGGGCACCACAACCATCCAAAACGATGTCTTGGGTGACCTTGTGTGGCAACACAAAGTGGCCAGGTGGGTGACGCCTTAGACCCTCCAGGATCACAGCTTTCAAATAAGGCATCTTCTGCAAGTCCTCCTCTTTCACTTCCTCCGCTGTTTCTTCCACAACCCCTTTAATCTCTGTGAATAGCCGCTCTTGGACTAGTGGATACTTGACAATGTTGGCCATGATCCACTGCAATGCAGTGGATGTAGTATCAGTGCCGGCACTCAGAAACTCAGAACAAAGACTAACCATTTCTCCCTCCTCAAGCTTTCTCTTCTCTTCAGGGAGCTCAAGATCCCACAACGTATCAACATACGACAACACAAATTCATCACTTTGCTCCACCTTGGTCTTTGCCTTGCTTCTTGCTCGTATAAGAGGAATCAGCACGTCTTCTTGTTCTTTCCGGATCTTCAAGAACTCCTTCCACTGTTTTTTAAACAGGAACTTAGTGATGCTAGGCTTCACCCCAAGCAACCTGAACCGCCACAATCCCAACAACAACTGACGCTGAACACGCTCCACTTCTTTGATCTGCTTCTCGTCAAGCTTGTATCCAAAACACATCAAAACCAACAAGCAAAACATAGCATACTGAAAATGGTCTACTACTACCACACCTTTGGATTCAGACTCCACTTGAAGACGAGTGGTGAGGATGTCCAGAACGCACTTGCGCGCCGCGCCATAAGACTTGACAAGCGGAGGGTTAAGTATCTCGGAGGTCAGGTTGCGACGGAGGAGCCGCCATGTGAGTCCATATCCGGCAGAGCTGATGTTATGTTGGTTACTAGTTATGATCTTGTCAGTAGCCAAAGCCGGTGGCCTGTCTGAAAATATAGCTCCGTTCTGGACTAAGGCCTGGTGAGCCAGGGATCGACTGGCAATGAATATTTTAGGGTTGAGGCCGAGGTGGAGGTTGAAGATGGGTCCGTATTGGCCATGGAATTTTCGGAGGGCGAGCTCCATCTCATAGGGAGTCTGGCGGAGCCATAACAAGCTGCTGATTATGGGAATGATAAAAGGTCCAGGAGGGAGTTTGTTGGTTGAGATAAAACTGAGAATGGTTTTGACAAGGAAAGAGATGAAGAGGGTAGTTACTATGAGGAAGAACCAGGTCGCCATGGTTTCAGTGAATCGTTAACAAACTTGATAGTTGATAAGTTTCGATCTATGTGTGTGTATAGAAGAGTTGTAGTTGACTAGTGCGGTACTTGCTGACAATTTACTTGTGTTGGAAGTTGCTTCGAACGTTGGATACAAGACCAACAACAGTGATATGAAGCATTTCCAAATTCCAACCACTCAAATATCAATCCACAAACGAAAGTGAGCTAAGTGGCTAGAAACAAAGAAGACTAGTCCAGGTTTCAAGAAATGTAAGAAACAGAGCACCGCGAAGTCAAAAGCAGTAAAAAGTTGAAGGTAAAATTACCTCCTCCTTGAGTCCAGTCAGTGAATTTTTCGCTCCAGATCATTCCCAATCCTTCATTTGGTGCAATCGCCTCAGCTCGGAGCTAGAGCCTAGAGGAACTGTTTCAAGATTAGAAACCACGTCAGTCAGGGCAGACATGGAAGTACGCTGCTTTAAAATTTGAAGGCAAACTTCTTTGTTGTTTGTGCTAAGAGCTTGCAATCCTCAATAAGCACAAAATATTGAACTTGTTATTGGAAGGAAAAGTACAGAAGAAAAAAAATCAACTCTACTCGTTTCATCTTTGTATACATCAAATTATACACTGTAATCAATTCAATACAACAAGGCCATACAAACAACAACATATATGCTCACATATTGTCACTAAGCTATACAACACACAAAAAATTGGCTACAATGCACAACCCTTGAACAAAATGGGGAAAAAGATGAGAAAAAAAATGTGGGGATTTGTGAGGTACAATAATAGTGGATTGCCGGCTAGAAAGCATTCCAATTATCAGAACCCTTTGCATTTTGGCTCTCTGTTGAGACCTTGAAGGGGCCAGAAGAGCCAAATGGATCTGAGTCATCGAAAGAGTATGTACCCTGGCCAAAATCTTTTGTGCTGTTTATGGAGTCAAACCTTGTGAGGCCATGACTTTGGCCAAAGTCTCTGCTGCTGCTTATGGAATCAAACCTTGAGTGGCCAAAATCTCTAGTGCTATTTATGGAATCGAACCTTGAGAACTTCTCAGGTTGAGAAGAAAAACCACTGTCTTGCCTGCTACTGAATGAATCGAACCTTGAGAAACCACTGTCAAAGTACTGATCCCCAGCCTCACTGTATCTTGGCGAGTTGGCAAACCTCGAGGCTGGTGTGCTAGGAACAGACTCCTCAAAGAAAATGCTATTTTTCTGAAAGGCGGTATCTGCATTCGGGAATCCAGTTCTTACTGGGTTGACACCGAAGTCATCAGATCCAAAGAAATCTCGGTGCTTCTCAGAATCTGAGTCCTGCAGGTTGACATCAAATATGGGAAACATCAATGCATTAGCACATGTCTTATAATCACTAGCTAGAGCAGTACTTCAGATGTTAGTCTCACCTTGCCCTTGTCAGCATTGAAACCCCAAACAGAGTCAATATCATCATTATTGTCAAAGGCACCCCAGGTTGATTCATCAAAACTTCTGCGACCAGAAAATGTAGTATCAGTCAGCAGTAGCAAAAAAATTAGCATGGAGAGAATTATATGAACACCTACCCATGTGTTTCTCCATCTGCTTCGGAATTTTTACCATAGTGGATATCTGAGAAGTCTCGAGACGGGCTGTCTACAGCAGTCCTTCCAGCTAGACTGCCATTGGGACTTCTTACATGTTCATCTTCACTGTGGGTGAAAACAGAATCACTTTCATGTGCATGATCACCATTGTTGGAAGAAATTCCAGACTTTCCATTAGCAACCAATGATGAATCAGGAGTTGAACTACGATCTGGGGAAGCCTTTTCTCTCTGGACAGATCCAGAGTCAGGTTTTGTTGAGGAATCAATTTTGAGATCATTGCCAAATCCTGAAAAGTTATTGGCACTCCTATTAATATGAATGAACAAGTATTTTCACATTTTGCTTTGCTGATTATCAAATAGGAAAAGGAAAATGAACAATCATGAGGTATACAAACAACAAACTTTGGGCTAGGAAAATCAGGACGAACCTTCGTCTTCGAACTTGTCCCATTCTTCATCCCAAACAGCTGCTCCGTCTTGAATTCCAGGTTGCCAGCCTTAAACCATCAGATGAAAAATGTCATGGAATAAAAATAAAATTTGAAGGCAGATTGTCCAGTGTGGGTCCTTGCTTAATTGAAACAGCACAGAACAGGATCTGAAAAAGATACGAGGCCTTGCATACCAGTTGGAAGCTTGATTATTGCAGCTGACTTCATCTCTATCCCATGTTTCTTGCAACGTTCAGTAAGAGCCTTTATTAGTTCCTCAAGATCATACTGTATACGATCAGCACGGACCTGGAGCAGAAATAATCCATCAGCAGTGAACAAATTAACATATAGTAATAAGCTCATATAAGCGGCACAGAATTATACCTGAAGGATACCATCAGCACTACCTCCTTGCTCCATTTTAACAATTGCTTGATGCAATTCAGTCTTCCTCTCCTGAGATGAATTAACAGAAATCGATATAATGAAATACATTCTCATGAATAATGCAGTAGGTCATTTAAAGAAGATACATATCTAGAAAGTCACAGAAGAAAAGATTGAATGGAACTACTGATCTAAGGATGTCCTAATTTGTACTGCCTTTACCCATTTGGAAAAAGAAAAAAGAAAAAAAGAAAAAACACAGATAGATGGAAAAGGACAGACATGTCCATGTGGGAGACAAATGACATGGGTCTGAGCTCAGAAAATGTGTAGTTACGAGTTATTTGAAACAAAAAAATAATGCTATTACCTGAACTTCGCGAAACGTGGCCTCTTCAATGGTCAACTTAGATGCTATTTCTGCCACTTGTTTATATTTCTCTTCATATTTCTTAGCCAGTAGTTCAGCCTGCAATACCACTTGTTAGGACAAACTAATCATATCTTGCTAAGACCATTGTGATTCTGTGTGTATTAGCAAATACCTCACGCTTATCAGCCAGTGCCCTTTCCGTGATCTCATTTAATCTGTTATCACATCTGCTCTTATACAGCACCTGTAAGCAAAAATGACAAATAGATGAAGCACAGGTGAGCCAGCCCTGACCAGAATTCTACTGTTTAAGAAAAGAAGACAGCATATGATATTTTAAATGAAATATATATATATATATACACATACACAGAGCTTCTCAGCTACGAACGTCCGCATTTATTCTTACGGTGCGGATTTCCACCCACTTTACACTCATTTTTCAATCGAATTTTCACATCTCTACCGTCTATATATATATACACACAGTTCCCTTCCAGAGCAAACACCGCTTTGAAATTAAAGTGTGGTGCTCTTCATTTTGCTCACTTTTAGGTCATTTTCACCGTTCAGGGTCTAGAACATAGTGTGTAGATCATTCCTGAAAAATTTCATCCAATTTGGAGATCATTTGAGCTTCCGTAATTGTGATTTACACGAACGGTTCCGTTTGTACATATTTTGTTCAGTTGATTCATTTAATTTAATTCAGTACCCAAATGATCTCCAAATTGGATGAAACTTTTCAGGAATAATCTACACACTATGTTCTAGACACTGGACGGTGGAGATGTGAAAATGTGACCTAAAAGTGAGCAAAATGAGGAGCACCACACTTTAATTTTAAAGCGCCGTGCCGCTCTGGAAGGGAACTATATATATATATATATCAGTTCCTATCCAGAGCGAAACTTCATTTTGAAATTAAAGTGTGAAGTTCCTTGTTTGACTCACTTTTCGGTCATATTTCCACATCTCTGCCGTTCAGTTTGTAAAACATAATGCATAGATCACTTCTACCAAGTTTCATTGAATTTGATGATCGTTTGGGTTTTCATAATTGTTATTTACACAAACAGTTATGAATAGACAGATTTATGGTCCGTTCGTTGATTTAATCTAATTCGGTACCTTAACGATTACCAATTTGGATGAAACTTGACAAGAGTGATCTATGTATTATGTTCTACAAACTGAACTGTGGAGATGTGGAAATATGACCGAAAAGTTAGTCAAATAAGAAACTTCACACAGTAATTTCAAAGTGAAGCTTCGCTCTGGATAGGAACTATATATATATATATATACAGCTTTTCTCAGCTACAAACATCCGCACCAATAGTTTTGGTGCGGATTTTCATTTTTGCACCACTTTTTGATCGAATTTCCTCATCTCCACCGTCTAGTATCTAGATAATAGTGTAGATCATCTCTGCAAAATTTCAGCCAATTTGGTAATCGTTAAGGCCCTCAAACTCGAAAAACAAATGGACAGACTGAATTCTGTCAAACATGAACCGTTCATGTTTATAACAGAAAGACGCAATTTTGAGGGCCTTAATGATTACTAAATTGGCTGAAATTTGCAGAGATGATCTACACTATTATCTAGATACTAGACGGTGGAGATAAGGAAATTCGATCGAAAAGTGGTGCAAAAATGAAAATCCGCACCAAAACCATTGGTGCGGACGTTTGTAGCCAAGAAGCCCTGTGTGTATATATATATATATATATATATATATATATATATATATAACCAAAGGAAACGAAATACTGTACTTCTACCTCATAACTTAAAAGATTTTCAAACTAAGTCATTTTATGAGATAATTCAAGCATCGGCTCAGTGAATAGGTAAACCCTACCCACAAAAAAAGATTACCAAGAGGTTTGCAATTACCAAAATCATATTGTATTAGGAACCCTAGCCGTAAACCAACATTACATAATCACTAGAATGATATACTCTGAAGTGTTTACCAACATGCATTTTAACTACTAGATTCTTTGATACCCAGAAATCCTCAACCCCGCTTCACAGACCAAGGCTCGAAACTAGGGCCAAACCATACAATATTTAGGATGCAGAAAAATCTAGCAAATAGCTAGGCAGGTATTGTGAGGGGTTCAAAACCCCACGCATGGGAGCAAACCATTGCATTCCAACAACCTCATAAGCAAGGCCTGAATTATTCTTGTGTAAATAAGCATATATATTAATATATATCTGAAACTTTGTACAAAGAAAATATTAAACAGCATGCCACTAATGACAAGAAGGCCAGGAAAAATTGAAAGCCAGAAGTTACTTACAAGTTCCTGCATTTTTGTGCGATAGAACTCAATCTTCTCTCTTGAGTCCAGAATCACATTCTCAGTTTCTTCAACCTATCAAATCCAGTATTATACAAGTATGAATGATTTTGGAAGCAAGTGATCAAAAGGCACATACATAACTCATGGAGGAAAAAAATAGAAGGAATGGGGAGAAAAACAATTTAGTGAGTCAGCTTATATATCGAGAATTTTTGGAAGCCAACTCCCAAGTCAAGCCTAACCACAAGGCTGGCCCAGTTTGATAAAAATAATAGATTTAAAGATTGAGAATGAGAAAAGGTCATCCTTGTGTCAATACACAAGTGAAAGCCATAACCACAAGACGAATCCAGCGCCAAGTGCAAGCAAACACCTGGGCAAAGCCAATACCAGGGCCAAATAGCCAATATAACGCCAAGAGCAAGGCAAATCTGATGCTAGGGCAAGGCCACAGAAAACACCACGGGCAAGCATTGACCAATTAAACGAAACAGTGCCACTCTTCAATAACATGATAAAACATAACACATAATTAATGAGCAATTTTCAGGACTGTTGCATTTCATCTACACTTTCAACCAATATCTTCAATAATAATTGATATAGACGGCATAGCAGGTGACTAAACTCAATGACTTTCCTGTTATATCTATTTAGTGGGATTATGTAGGTATTAGTTAAGTCCAATCTGTCTACATAAAAAGTCCAAGGCCCACAGAACCTTGGGCTTTGAATCTCCGAGGTACTGACTTTCTTATTTGAAAAAAAGATACTGTTTTATTCTGTAGGGGAGCAAAAGGAAGAGCAAGGTAGTTTGTTCAGTATGACAACATGGCCTAGAATAACTCATTAGTTTATACCAAACCTGACTAAGGACTATTATTAATATAATAACATCTTTATCCCCATCCTATCTCCCAAAGGAGATTGCAGAAACTTGAAAGAACTGAACGAACAGAGGAACTTGCCTTTTTCTCTGCCTCGCTAGGGTCTTGAGGTTTTGAGTTCGCTGAATCCTGCTTCCCATTGTCAAGCTGGTTTGGAGCCACCATTCCTGGCACTCTCAAATTTTGCTGATTTGGTTGCATTGCACGATCACCCTGAGGGGCATTTCCCTGAATTGGTGGCTTCAAACCAGTAACAGGTGGCATCATCTGGGAACCTTGCATTCCTTGATGTTGTCCAAAGCCTAAATGCAAGGGAAAGAAATATCTCACCCATAAAAATCTAAGGAGCAAAATCAAAGATATTGGAAAAGAAACCCAAAATGTTACCTGGGTGGGGACTCCAAGCTGCATTTCCATAACCCACTTTCGGTTGACCTGTCATCGATATCAGTGTCTCATCCAACATAACATTGCTTGGAAGTGTAGCTGGAAGAGGCCGACCTTCCCGGTAACGCTCCATCAAATAGAGAGAAAAGCAGAACTCTCTTAAGGAAAGCATGCTGTCATTGTCCTGATCAGATAAGTCCCACACCTGCTTTAGAACCTCTGAGAAAGACCCGAATGGATATTATTAAGCATTTGCAGAACCAAACAAAGTCTACTGAAAGATTCTCCAAATTCAAGTAAGAATACATTAATTCCAACTTTATTAAGGGTGTCATATATCATAGACAAAGTTCAAAGTACCAAAATTAAATAGATGTTCTTAAGGTGTCCAGTAGTAATTATATTAGATCATGAAAAACTTAGGATGATACCCAATTCAATACATACATATTTGGGGTCCCATCTATCCAAAAAAAAATAAAAGAATACATACATACATATATGATCATCATTATCTTCCCGATGGAAATGAATGGTAAACAAAACTAAAGCAGCCAAATTGAAGTACTATCTTTCAGAAATGTTTACCAAGAATTTCCAGTTATGATAATAAAACATGAAGAAAGCACAGGAGATCACTCTACAACTCAACCAAAAATATACCATTTAAGTCAACCCTTCACGAGGTGCACTTAACCAATTTGATCGAAACCAAGAAACTCAAACAAAGACCATATAAGTGCAGAACGATGGACTGAATGCTAGATTAGTAACTAAGTTTTCAAGATCACCAATCAAAGAGCATCGGACCTAGTACATTGTCTATGATTACTGTCTTAAGATTAATTGGAAAACCTTACCTCTTGGCAACCTCCAACTGAGAAATAAATTTCGTGCCTGCTCTCCAGTGACTTTACCATCTCTGTCACTGTCTACTTCCATGAAGACTTTTGTGTATTTCTGAACATCAGATGGCTTCATCTTTGGCCAAGGAAGCTGTGAATTCTCAGAATTAGAGTTTCCAACTCCAACTGAAATTGACGGTGATGAAAAAGAGGTAGTAACCGCAGCTGAAACTTGCTGGCTTGGGTTTGATGGTGCCTGGGGCCGCTGAAACTGACCACCAGAAGGTTGCATTGTGAATGCACTCAGTGAATCAAGTACACTGAGCTTACTAGAAGATTGGGACCCACTTGAAACTGGAACAATGGCTGATGGAATAGGTGCACTACTAGCAGAATATGTTGACCCAGAAGCTCCTGGCTTTGATTGAGGGGTTGCCGAAAATGCACCACCTGAGAAACCCGAATTTGAAGCAAACCCATTTCCAGAAGGAACTAATGATCTACTGTCATTAACAGTAGGCAGGGAAGACGATGACACCGGAGGTTGTGGTTGTGTTGTAGATGAGGAAATGGAGGAACTGATTCCTCTGGGACCAGGAGGAGGTGCACCAGTGCTTCCACTAAGCCAATTATTTGAATTCATTACATTGGGACCCCTCACACCACCTCCAAATCCCTGTTGTGGTCGGGAATGGATAGTATTAGGCATCTCAGGGGGCATGCCTTGAGGAGGTCTCATGGACTGGTTTTGCCGTGACTGGAAATAATTCTGGTTCATACCTGCATTGGGAGCTCCTGGCCCTCTAAACCCGAAACTTTGAGACGTTGGTGGTGTCCCCATACCCATCTGTGGAGCAGGTGCACCAGCCATGGGATTTGCTTGAGGTGCAGCTAGGGCTGAAAGATTAATTTGTGGGGGAGGAATCTTTGCAGCAGCTGGCCCGTATAATGCCGCCTTGACAATATCCGGCGTTAAATTTCTCTTGCTTTGAGCCACAGTCACAAGTCTAAGAGCATTATAAAATTCTGGCCGACCAAGGAAACCAGTTTTGTTCTGATCCGCATGCATCCATATCTGCAAGTCATAAAACAAACAACACTTGATCAGCTAACAGTTCCATGCTAAATCAAAGTCTATATTTCAAACACAAAGAAATAATCATTCAGAAGGTAAATGGATTGAAACAATTTTAAGGGTTTGTATATATCAAAGTGTTTCTGAGCATGCTAATCTATTACTCGTAATAAATCCCTGTAAATGTGGCTACTTGTCATGGCAAGCTTATAGGTGAGAGGAAGCATAGGAGTTGGAAACATAGAGAAAATATATCAATTGAAAAATGCCTTGAGAGGTTAAGTTTGGAAAGGGATCATCTTTGGTATGGTCATCAACAGCAAAAATGTGGCCCATCAAAAATGGTTGGGTTCTTAATGGTAAGTAGGTTGGATGATTTCTTTATGGAAAAACAGATTTGTTTTTCTTGCCACTTACCCATGGTAAGATATCTTTAGGGCGTAAAACTTCTTTGTACAGTTTTTGAGTGGGGAGACGTAAGGGTGAGATCCACACATGAGTCTGGAAATCAGTGTATCTTCTTTGTTTCCTTCTTTATAGTATATGCCAACCATAAATCCATTACTGGCTGGTATTTGAATCATTCCTCTGCTGCTTTATCGTGAGATTAAGTGAATGAGCTAATTGAGTTACTGAAAAGTTGTGCCTGTCCCATCCAAGCAGCAGAACGTTTTTTTTCCTTGCAAGATCCTATTACAGAAGCTAATGGTTGGCTTCTCTTCTCTTTTGGTCCCTCTCAAGCAACCTGGAAGGCTAAAGTACCACCTAAGATAAAAGAGAAAAGTCTTCTGTTGTACCTCTCTTAAGTCCTAAGTAGTGGGTACAATGTGAAATTAATGCTGAAAATTTCAATGGTATAATGGAGTCCACTTATTTTCTCCTTGTGGATAAAGTTCTTTGGGAATGCTGGCTTGGGTTGGTGATCCCGGCTTCTTGCGAGGATTTACAAATAAAAAATAAATTAAAAAAAAGAGTTATCTGGAGTAAGGGCCTTGTGATTGATGGATATGCTGTTTCCTGAACACTTGGGGATGCTCGTCTCAAGAGGAACACTAAAATTCATGAGAGCGGCAGATGAAGTAGAGCAATTATGGGACAGTGCTCAATATTGGACACCTTTTTATGCAGTCCTTCTATTCAGAATTCTACTCTAAAGTACCCTACTCATTCTCATGTCAGTTTCCTTCCCTATCTCTTTTTCACTTCCACAAGAACATAAATCAAGAGAAACAATGAACCGAGCAGCAACACCTCCAACAAGCACAAACACACGCAGCATCAAGATTCCTCCAACTCTTTTAAGTCGTTACGACGGCACTGTAGCCCAAATCAAGCATCTATTTCGATTTAGCATCCATTTCCATTTCTCCAAGTCAGTGAATGTGAATCTTCTCCACCCCAATCCTCTCACCTCCTACTCCACCACTTCGAAACCGACACACAGAATTCTAACTAACTCTCCCTACTCACTATCAAATAACCACAATTCGATATCCAAGCTCAAAAATCCACAATATCAAATGCAGAGAAAACAAATCAAAATGAAATAGGAAAGCGAAGCGCTGACGAACCTGAGCAAGCACTGGCTTGGGCAAATTGGCGCCCTGAAAGAAAGCGACGGCCTCAGCACCGCTGATCCTGCCGTCTCCGTCCAAATCCGCTCGCCTGAAGTAAGCTTCGAGCTGATCCGTGTACGCGCCGGCAGCCATTAAGCTCCGATTTCGCACAGATCACATCCACAAAATCCGAAATCAAATCTTGCTTGAATCTCAGGCGGCAATGGCGAATCGAATTGTGGCTGCGTGGAATCGATGGATTGGTGGGTGCTGGATCGATGAGAGAGAGAGAGAGATTGGGGTTTTCAGACCAGAAAAGTAAGCTTTGTCATTGAAATTACACAGTTGGGGGAAACTTGGACTCAATTTTTTTTTTATGTAATAAATAATAACAGTTGCCAGACAAAAAAAAAGTATATTATGAAATTGACCCCTTGTTTCCTATCTATTGTTATTTTCTTCCCTAATTTTAAGTGCAACTTACTAAATTGGATAGGTTTTCAGGCCTGGCAACGGGCCGGGTTCATGCGGGTCACGGGGTGAGTTTTTAACGAGCCGGGCTCGGTCCGGTTTGACCTGTTAGTTGGGTTTACGGGTTTTCGTTGAAACTCGCTAAGCTCGTGATTTTTTTTCTAAACCTCTTAAATCTGTGAAGATTTTTTTTTAAATGAGATAAAATAATTTACACCCCAAAATTTATCAATCAAATTGCTCACATTCTGCAACACCATAATATCAATTCTCTCAAACAAAATACTAGCTTCTTCAAAATGCAAATACATCAGTATGAACAAAAATTCAAACCCTTAAGAGATAAAATGATAATTCAACAAATATTCATTAAACAAAATACATAATTTAAATTTTTCTTCTTAAGAGAAGCTTTCTTATTCCTCCGATGCATCATGATGGTCAAACAATGTCATATGGAAAATATACTCAGTAAGATCATCCACGCTAACACTCACCTCTAAAAGAATAAAAAAGTTCTTATTAATATTATGATGAAACAAAACTAAATTGATATTTATTTTACCTTTCTTGCCGAAAATCCAATCACGAGTACACAACAAAGCTTGAACAATATCAGGTAATAACGAACTCCGATACTGGTCCAGAACTCGACCGCCAATGCTGAAAGCCGACTCAGATGCAACAGTAGAGATAGGGATAGTGAGTACATCACGAGCCATATGGAAAAGGATAGGGTATCGATGTTGCTCCATCTTCCACCAAGCAAGTATATCCAACTCCATCGATCTATCCAGCCTTGCATAGTCCAGATATTTGCTCAATTCACTCCTCAAGCTTGAACTAGGACCACCTCTATAACGAACATCAAAATCCTGCAAATATAGAAATAGCTTAAGAGTATGCAAACAAGTACACAACAACATACTACAAGACAAATATATAACACTTTCGATAACTATCTCCATCAATCTGAAATATCATACTAGACATAATCCAAGCATGAAACTAAAGAAGAATACATCTCTGGTCAAAACAAAATTTGCAAATGGGTACTCACAGTCGGACACTTGACAAGAAAGTAAAAGCAGTTTTTAATTTGTATTAGCGCCAAACAACAACACAAACCAAATTCCAGTTTCTAATCTCGATTTTAACCAAATACCCAACTCGAATTCACAGAAAAAAGTAGAATCAAAGAAGAGAGCGGTTTTACCTTATCAGAGTCGAAGTAATCCAAAACCCAACAGTCTTCTCTCTCTCTCTCTCTCTCTCTCTCTCTTCTTCTTCTTCTTCTTCTTCTTCTTCTTCTTCTTCTTCTTCTTCTTCTTCTTCTTCTTCTTCTTCTTCGTCTTCTCTCACTCACAGAACAAAGATTGGAAACCCAAAACCCAAATCACAGAAAGACCCAATATTTAAGAAAGAACAGTGTGATCTGTGATGGATTTCTGAGAACTTTTTTTGGTCTGGGTTTTCTGAGAGTCTTAGACTCTTAGAGAAGCAGAAAGAGTGAAAGACCCCATAGCCAGATGCTAAAACATGGAGGAAAATCTGGCTTTCGTGAAAACGCTAAGTCCTTAGCTAGACAAGTAAGATCTTAAAAAGTCATTCAAATTTTTTTAGTTTATTAGTTAACGGGCTCCAGCGGGTTCCGTTGGGTAAGCACGGCACGGCCCGTTACTTACCGTACTTTTTCCTTGCCGGGTTTTCTCAACCTGTTTATTAAACGGGTGGGTTCGTGCGGGCCCTTAGTGGGTGGTTATCATGCGGGTTCATGGCTCTCGGGTTAAATTGCCAGGCCTACGGTTTTCTATGTGGGTGCTGCTAAATGTATCCAGCAAAAACCTAAGTAGACCCAGCAACATAGTTTTTGTTCATGACCTTCCAATTCTACCCCTTTTGTACACCCAGCAACATAAGAAAAAAAACGTAAAAAATAGAAAGAAGAACAAAATATTCACAGATCGTCATTCCATGATTTCCTCCCTAGAACTTCTCATTGGCTCACCTCTAGGTAAAACTCATACTCCACTTTTTTATTTACATAACCTTTTTTAATCTTCTCAAAGATGGGTTGGGTTTCTTATCAGGGTGGAGGTGATCAACTGCCTCTTAATAAAAGCTTATATATGTCTTGTATTGATTGGAACTTGTTCTTTGTTTTAGGTACAGTAAACCTCTGAACTTACAAGAATCATCTTACTGATTAGTTGGACTATATATATGAATTGTTATCATTTAGAAGAATTAATCAATATGTTATATATGAAAGTAGAACTGATCCAGATGAAGGTGAAGGGTTAGGAATTGAAGTTGACTTGTTTGCTCCAGAAATTTTGTTGTTTTCTTTCTTTCATCTTCATAGTCTCCATCTTAAAAGAAACGAAGTTGAGAGGATAGATAAGATAATGATGAAGAAGACATGTTGAATTGATGATGGAAGAGGAAGAAGATGTGCAGAAGCACTATGTGTTGCAGTTACCTTCTTAATTGTTTTTTTTTCTGTAATTAAAATAGGATTTAAAATACTAAATGATGATTGTTTGAGGGGTAATATTGGAAATAAAAGCCAAAAATTATGTTGTTGGGCCTACTTAGAAATTTGCTAGGTATATTTAGCAACACTCGTACTGTGTTTATGGGTCCTCTAGTAAGTTAAAAGGCACAACTTAACACTTTGAAAGTCAAATAATAGATACATGGCCTTTTGTGTTTGGGTGTTGCTAAATGTACCCAGAAAATTACTAAATAGACCCTACAACGTCTTTTTAGTTCATAATATTCTGATTATATATGTCCCTTATTTTAAATGAATTAAGAGAAGAAAAAAATAGAAAAAAAAGCCCCCTTATTGTTCCGTCCACCCCAGATTTTCTGGTTGCCTCACCTCTTTTCGATTCGATCACTTGGGCAGAGGAGGAAACGATTCTCTGACAAATATTGCATGGAAGCTTCTGAATTTAACTATTCCCTTATCAATAAATTAGTTGGTCATATATAAAAGTTATATAATTGATTAACGTGAGAAGTATTCGTCATTATGTTTATGCTAATATATGAAATCATAGCTTTCTCACACCTTACTGCTCTAGCGTGTTCTTTATCTAGGGTTCATACAATATTTGGTTCATCATAGAATATTGGTCCTGGCTCGATTTCATTGCTTTAATTTCTGTTTTGCTTCTGCTTTGTAAAGAAAAAACAAATATATTTGCAACAATTCAAGTTGAGTTGCTGACTCTGAAAATTGATTGTCTTGGTGATCTCCATCACCTCAAAGATTACAGAAAGAAACAAAACTAGAGAAAATATGGAGAAAGAGAAGAAGACTGACAAGGGAATAGGCAGCGTTCTCGACTTTAAGAACATTGCAGTTATTTTCTTTTTATTTTCTAATAAAATAAGAGAAAAATTATAGATATTTAAGGGTAATAATGGAAAAACTTTATGAAAAGTTTGTTGCTGGGTTTATTTAGAAATTTGCTAGGTAAATTTAGAAGCACCCTTTTTGTTTTTCTGTTTAGGCTTTTTTTGGCCTCGTTTGTAACCGAAAAAAAAAGAGAGTCAAATAATAGATTGAGGTGCACAAACTTGACATGTTGAACCTAACACTCGGGACAGAAAAGAACACGAATCGAAAGAAAGACAGAAAATCATTTGAAAGAAAGGGAAAGAGTGAAAACTAGGCCTGGGACGGTTCGGATTGGGTAAAAAAAATAGTAAAACCGCATAGTAAATTTGTTTAATGTAAACGGTTCGGTTTTTAAATTTTTTTACTTAAGAACCGCACCCAAACCGAACCGTTTGGAACCGGTTCGGTTTTTGCGATTCTGCGGTTCCTGTGCAGCATGATCAGTGTGCAAAATTTTCTGATTTTTGTCCAGTACAACATGAAAGTCTCAAAACATGAATGCACTCAATGCAACAATGTTTCAAAGTTCAAACCAACATAGTGAACATACCAAATTACCAATTGTCAAATGTCAAATAGAAAGAAATGCAGCAAAAGCAAAGTAGCAAACAATAAAACACAACTCCAAGTCTCCAAGTTCCAAACATCAACAAAAGCAAAGTAGCAAACATGACACAATTCCAAACTTCCAATTCCAAATAACAACAAGATAAATATTAAATAGATAGGAGGGGGAGGGGCTGGAGGACAGAGGGCTTCAAAGTTGATCAGCAGCATCAGCTAGCACTTGGCAAGTTGGCAGCAGCATCAGCTAGCACTCCAGCAAAACCTATTGCAATAGTAACATTAGTACATAATGTACATTACTTCCTCTCTAACATAACTTACACAAGACACAAGTATATAAAAACTCAAAACTGAACTGCTGAACATAAACAATTAAACATAATGCAAACCTGTGATCATTTGTTTCTTTTTCCAAACTTTGAACTTTTTGAAAGTTTGGAAGCTTTTGAAGGTTTCGAAGTTTTTGAAGCATCACTGCTTTTTGAAGGTTTGGAAACCTTTGCAGCCTTTCGGCTTTGCTGAGTGGCTAGCTCCTCTTCTTGAATTGCCAACTGAAGCTTCTCTAATCTTATTCTCTCTTCTTCTGCTTGTTCTGCATATAATATAAGCTCATGTTAGTTGCATATTTGAATCTAAAACGCTGAACAATAAAATGAAAACAGCTGCAAGTTAGATACCTTTTTCAACATCTTCAAACCACCCCATTTCCTCAATACTTGGAATATATTGTAACCCCATAATTGCATCAGACTTGAGCCAATTTTGGAGGCAGATTAAGGCCTCAACAGTCCTAGGAGTTAATGAACTCCTATGTGGATCAATCACTCTCTTTCCAGTACTGAATGAACTCTCACTAGCCACTGTTGACACTTGGATTGCTAAAACATCTCTTGCAACAGCTTGCAAGTTGGGATATTTTGAACCATTACACCTCCACCAATCCAAAATACTCCACTTCTCCCTATCTTTAGGGTTCTCTATAGGATCAAGCAAGTATCTATCAACCTCTCCTCCAACAATTACTGCTTCAGCTTCAAGTTGCTTGTTCCACGCCTTAAGCATAGCTGCCCTCTTCCCTAATACCCCTTCTGGCTGCACACTTGGTGTTGGTGTGTTGCTGCTGCCCTCTCCCACACTTCTTTTCCTCTTTGCTGCACTGGATTGGCTAGATTCAGCCTTTTCACCTTCTGTTGTTGCATATAGATCACACAACTCTAGCAAAAGCTGCTTCACTTCATCACTTTTTCTCCTTATTGCATCACTGCTCATGTTAAGCATTGTATGACACACATGTTCAACATTCTTCAATTTGTACCTCGGATCCAAGACAAGTGCAATAAAAAAAAGCTGATTGATGTCATCTACGGATCCAAAGTATTTTCTAAACTTGGCCCTCATTTTGTTGGTCATACCATGCAACACCTTATCAGTCTCACTTGCATCACTAGATAATGGCTTATTGAACATCTCATCTAACTCTGCTTTGACTATGGCTATGTCCACAAAAGCTTTATGTGTCGTAGGCTTCAGTTGCGCGCTCACATCCACTGTTGTGTCTAAGTAAACTTTCAGATACTTGACCAAAACACTTGCTTTCTCCCAATCAGATACAACTGGAGGCCCTACCCTCTTCTTTTGCTGTTATGTTGCAACAACTACTTGAGATTCTGCCTCTTCTCCTTCATCATTCAACTCTTCATCTTCATCAAAATAACTCCTATATCTTCCATCTTCTTCATCTGCCATTCTGTTGAAAGCCTTCTTTAACTGTAAAGCCGTATCTAGCATCATGTAGGTTGAATTCCACCTTGTTGGCACATCTAACACACAAATCTTTTTACAAGGTATCTTCTCTTTTTCAACACATGCTTTAAATGCTTCAAGCCTTTGTCCACTACTCCTCACATACCTAACAGCATTTCTAATGCTAGCCACTGACTTGTTCATTATATGGAGACCAGACTTCACAATTAGGTTCAGAATATGAGCCAAGCATCTCACATGCATATATTTTCCTCCAAAAATGGGCTGCCTAGGCCATCCACTCATTTTCTCTATAAGGTACTATATTGCTACCTTATTTGCTGATGCATTATCTACTGATATAGTCAGTACCTTATCTAAATTCCACTCCATCATGCAAGTTTCTAATATTTTTCCTATGCTATTCCCACTGTGGTTAGGTATCACACAAAAATTAAGGACTCTTTTGTGCATATTCCAGCCACCATCAATGAAGTGCGCCGTGATCACCATATAATTGATGTTTTGGCATGAGGTCCATGTGTCTGTAGTCAAACAAACAGAATGTGACCTCAGTTCTTTCCTTAACTCCTCCTTTTTGGTATCATACATGCGCAAAAAATTCTTCACTACAACTTTCCTACAAGGTGGAATCCAATTTGGTACTGCTACTCTACAGAAATGTTTAAACCCCGGCCTTTCAATTGAACTAAAAGGCAATTCATCCAACACAATCATAACACAAGCAGCATCTAGACATGCATCTTCTGACCATTTTCTAACAACTACATTCCCATTTGGGTCCAACACATCAGCATTCATTGTATGTTGAGTCTCTAAATCGACTTTACCAGGATAACCTTTGCAAACAGTCTAAGTATGTTTTGCAAGTGAACTAGTACCATTTGCTCTAGAATCACATTTCAGAGTAGTGGGGCAGTACTTACATTGCGCTCTCTTTTCAATGCCAATTTGCTGCTCTTTTCCATCTACAATCCCCATTATTGGTTCGTCATATCTGGTGTAATGCGCCCACACTCTTGACCTCTCTTTAGCAGCAGCCCTCAGCCTCCTTCCCCTCGTGTTTCTAGCAGGCTTGAACTTATCATTATCTTTTGATGAAGGAGGAGCTCTAGTTACTGTTTCTAAGCTTGGTTGAACCACTTCTACCTCATCTCCACTTCCTTCAGTTTCTGTTGCAGAATCGCAGTCTGAAGAATACTCTTCAGACGACATTGCCAAGTGCCAACCTGTTAATTCAAAGAAAATGAATCAAACGAAACAGTACAACGAAACAGTACTACAATCTGAACATGAAAACGAACACGAACTATAAACACGAGGGGAAGACGAGAATCAACGAAAACGAAGCAAAAACTACAATCCAACATGCTTACAGTTTATATGAAGTGAAATTGAATCACATAAACAAAATTACTTACAGTTGAGAACTGAAAATGGTGAAGAGGAAGCAAATCTGCAGACTGCAGAAAAGAGAGACTGCGAGAGAGTGGGAGAGAGGAAGAGATGAGGCAGAGCAGACTGCAGAAAAGAGAGACTGCGAGAAGTGGGAGAGAGTGATAAGTTTTTAGGGGTTTTTGTTACTTCGATATGACGGTGGAGATTAAAGGTATTAAGATCCAACGGTTCCTACGGTTTTTTTTTTACAGTACCGGAACCGAACCGAGTTAGTTAGACCGGTTCGGTTCAAGCAAAACAAACTGTAATTTCTTGTAGAAACCGCGCCGAACCGTTGGTTTTGGTCTGGTTCGGGCCGGTTTTGCGGTTTACGGGTCCAAAAGTCCCAGGCCTAGTGAAAACTACATAAATAAAGTATACAAGTACTACGGGGTTTGAATTTATGAAAGTGAAATCACAAAATTAAAAAATTCACATATAAATTCAGATTTTGAAATCAAATGATAAGAAGTTGTCCAGTATTATTTGGTCTAGTGACATAATCAGTTGTTTGTTTGATAAAAAAAATGATAAAAATCTAAGAATGATGGAAGCATTGATTTAATTTACATCACCAAAAACGATCAAGTCAAGTTAAATTCCCTGAATTCGTCTTCCATGGTGACTACATCACATTCAGTCACCGTAACACTTATTATTCAAACTTAAGTCTTCCCCCTCGGTCTCAAAACTCCTAGGGTCTCTCTCTCTCTCTGTTGGTTTGAGAGTCTCCTAATTGGCCTCACCTTTGTGGTGATTCTTCACTCCTAGTAGTGAATCTTCACCCCTGTAGTGATTCTCCTGAGTTAATCTCAAATTTCATGCTTTCTTTTTCATTTTTCTTAGTCAACTTCAGCCTGAATCCTTGTCCATTTTCTTCCCCCAAAATCAAATGTTCTATCCATCTTCTCTCCCAATTCCCTCCCTCCATATTTCTGGTCTTAGATATGCTATCGTCTGAGCTTCTTCGATGCCACAACTCGGCATTTGCAACAGCTACTCCTAAACATGATTGGTTGCATATCAAGTGGAAGGTTTGTAGAACTTTGACTCGGGTGCATGCATCACCTCCTTTGTCTTGGTTTCTCTTTGGTCTTGATGTTATGGGTTGTTTTGACTCTTTGTTTCATGAGTGGTGGTTGCAAATCAAAAGTGGTGGTGTTGAATTGCTGGGTAGAGATGATAGATCCATGGTTGGATTGTTGGATTGCTTCAACTTTTTCAGGTTTCTTGGTTTTGGGATTGCTTGGCTCGGATTCTTGTTGTCGAGTCTCTTCATGAGCTGTCATTTTGAACCGAGACAAAGTGCAACGACAACTTAGGTCGTCGTTGGTGGCGACTCTCTCTTGTCGGCGGCTGTGGAGGTTGTTAATGCTAGGATTTTTAAGTTTGTAGTTATGTACTTGGGCTTTTTCATGAAGGCTTGTAATTTATACTTTAATGGACCTAACAAGTTAGGATTTAGTGGGGAGGTGGAGATGGGCTTTGAACTTTTTAATTTATGAAAAAGATGAAAGCAAATTTCTATTCCATATATCTTAACCTATTAGATATTTTATTGTAATCCTTACTGATTAATGAAAATCTCAATTGTCCAAAAAAACACTTATTATTCAAACCCAATAGGACTTCTATAATGTTTTTCTTATCTAGTGGTATAGAAGGAGTAAGATTGTCGTGAAGAATGTAATGCCTATTAAGTAGGGAAGTTATGTAGTTATGCAGTATTGTCGTTATGCAGTTATAAAAGGGTGCTAAAATCTACACACCCTTGTTTACAAACCACACACCCCTCTCATTTTTTATTAATATTTTTTCTCACTTCTTCTTGCACTTGCTAGAATACCCTCAGCCGTGTTTTTTTTTTTTTTTTGTCTTTTTCTTTTTCCCTCTTTCTCCTCTAATCACGACAGAAGTCTAAACCTTCAGTTCCAATACCTCCGATACCACCGCAATCACAAATCAAACCTCACCTCTGTTGGGATCTCTCTCTCATGATCTTGATCGCTTCGGGAGAGAAGTGCAAGAAATTTACACTTAGGAGTTGTTGAGGACCGGATGGTATTCTATTGGAGATGGAATCATACCTCCACTGGGTCCCTACGACTCCGCCAACTACACCCTTGTCGTTGCCTTTGTCGCGCCGCCGTCCAAGCACGCCAGATGGGTCGCCTGGGCCTTTGAGACATCAGCCCCACCGGCAGCGGCATGGAGGGCGCGTGAATGGTCGTCGCCTACAAGACCTCCTCCGGGTCATGGCCGTTAGGACTTTCAACATCAGCGGTTACACCGGCACCTCGATCGTCCCCAGAAAACTCTCCTTTGAGGTATGGGACACGGCCGCAGAGGCCTCCGGTAACGCGTTCCGGATGTTTGCGAAGCTGAAAGTGAAGATTGGGACGGTGAACCACGTCTGGCTGGTTGGGCCGTCGGTATCGATGGGGCTTGTATTAGATGGAGTGAGTATCTTGCATTCTTGCTAAAGCATGTCCTGGTTATCTATGAGGCAAAGATGGAGCATTTTCGTCCTCAAAACTTAGCTGATCTTGCTCAGTCACAGGAAGCAATGTTATTTGGGCAAAGACCTCTCATATGTGTGAACTTCAGCCTTTAGTAGAACATTTACAACATGGCAAAGAATCTTAGGAGGCAAATTGTATTTTGGCATGGTCGAATTAGCGTCTGTGTCTGGATATGCCTCACAACCTGTTCAATGTGGCCTCAAGAGAAGTAGAAGACTTTGTCTCCAGGACGTGGGACGTAGATATTTGACCGGGACGCATGAATGCTATAATTGGGTGTCCAGATCATCTTGTCCACCACAAAGATTTGCAGATTATTAACTCGTCCTTCAGACAAGCATAAGCCACTACCCAGATAGAAAGGGTTCTGTGTGGTTTGCAGAATAAAGAGAAGAGAAATTTAAAAAAAAACACTGCTGAGGGTATTCTAGGAAGTGTAAGAAGAAGTGAGAAAAAAGTATTAATAAAAAATGAAAGGGGTGTGTGGTTTGTAAATAAAGGTGTGTAGATTTCAGCACCCTTATAACATCCTATTATAACTTCTGTCGTGCCAGCTATTATGAATATGCATAAACTTTTAATTATTTCTTTTGTTCTTTCTTCCTTTTTTTTCAATTTCAATTTGTCTTATCTGCTTAGTACCATTTGGTCTAGTGACATAGTCTCTTCTTTAGTAAGTGAGAGGTTGTGAGTTAACTCACGCAGTTGTAATTTACCCAATCAAAAAAAAGTGTGTGCCTTATCTAGTACATTTGTCGTCTTAGAGACTATAATGCACATTTTCTTAACACAATTGTTCTTAATATGAGCTTCAATTTTTGGGTTTCTCGAATAAGAATCAGGTATGAATGTGCATGTCATCGTTTCAATGTCTTTGCGCGTAAAGAAATGTTAAAGACACAACCCTGCACTCAGTGGCGTAGCCACATGAGAGTGAGAGGGTTCAAATGACCCTTCTCACTTTTGAATTCTATCCATCATTGGTTGATGCAATTACCACTTTCATGCTTATATTACAAATTAGTTTAAAATTTGACCCTCACACTAATTATGTTACATATTACTTCTATACGATCTAAGAAAATGTCTCACAATATAAGCAATTGTCGTTGATATAATATATATTTTTATTCAAACGGGTAAGGCTTTAGGCAATAGTGCGATACTAGCTTCTCTAATGCAAAAAAGAATGAACAATTATGTGCCCCCAAGTACAAGGGAGAAAAATAAAAGAAGATTAAAAAATTTATTTTTGTTTAGTATAATTGATGTTAAATTCTGACCCTCCTAGTTTATTTTTCTGGCTACGTCACTGCCTGCACTATAAGAATTATAAGAATGTTATACAGACACAACCCTACACTATAAGAATGTTATACAAACACAACCCTGCCCTATGTTGGCCATGATCCAGCCATTATAATGCAGTGGATGGTAAGCTAAATAAATGTAAGGCTTACCTGATCCCATGCATGAACTAATAAATGTAAGGGTTACCTGATCCCATGCATGAACTAATATGCATGTTATCGTTATTGTCCAACAAGTACATGCATGAAGAAGGAAACTACGCCCTTGTTCAATAGTTTAATTTGGTTCAGTACGTTAACCATCATTTCATGCTAGTAAAGAAGAATCAACCAATTACGCATATATACTAAGGAAATCGGGATCGACTCGTAACTACTCTTTTGAATTCTACAATCTGGATTAAGAGTCATGATGTTAAGTCTCACTTTTTTATCAAATAAACAATTTAAATGGTAGTAGGACTAGTAGTAATCCTTCGTGACTCAATCTAGATACATATTGCGTCTCTTAATTATATTCCCTTGGTATAGGAAAACACCATTTGATTTTATTTATGAAAAAACCAAAATATGGATGAGATGTGGTTATTTGTTTTTGCGGCTACACCTGGATGAATGGGTTACCTACGTACCTTAGCTGGGAGAGGGATAAAGCTACTCGTAGTTCAAGAACTCTAACAAGTGAATGACTCATTGGAGGACTTTGATTTTTGAATGAGAGTAGTGTTTAGGACAAATTTGGTGTAAGTGAACCAGAGATTTGATTTTGTGTTTTGGACATGGTTGTGTTTAGATGAATTTGTTTTTAGATCGCCTACATACCCTTCGCGGGATCAAACCACATAGAGTTCCAGCATTTGGGATTTAAATGGGTAGATGACCCATTTATTTTGAATGTGTTTGAGGTAGGATTTAAAGCCCTAGAATTTGGCATAGACTTTATTTGTATCATTTGGGGATGAATTTGATTTTCTCGTGTTGAGAGAATTTGACTGGAAGATCACGATATATATCAAGAAAAGTAAGACCTGAAATGTGCAAGACCCGTTCAACACACGTCTTGAGTACGGACTTAGGGGGACTGGGACCGGGTACCCGTTGATAAATGAATGGTCTATGGGCTTATTTTAGCAAGTCCCCACTCAAGATGTGTCTTGAACGGGAACTTGGGGGGACTTGTAGTCGGTAGTTGGAAACTACCTTCCCCGCTCATAGACCAGTCAGAAAACTTGTAGATACGATGTATATCCTACCTCACCATAGTGAAATATCATCTGTACCACATCGGGAAGGTACTTCTTCAAACTCCACAAGAAGGCATCATGATAAGATATATGTATAGTTAGTCCCACATCAGAAACATGTAATAAGAGGGAACCTTCCTTAGCTATAAAAGGAAAGCTTCCCATATGTAGAAAGACCTCTCTAACACTCTGGGAATGATAACTCGCTCCATCCCGGAGGACTCTTGCAACACCAAAGGCTTATTGGCCATGATATTGGATTTTTAAGTGGATGTAACCATGTCACCCGATGACATGGTGAACCACTATATGTCATTGTCTCTCGCCCATGATGTTTATTGTTCGTGTTCGTGTTCCACCGTGATTCTGTATAGCCTACAGGAGTATGCATAAACACTTGAGTAGCCACCATATCTTTCATTGCACTTCTTTTTACTAATCAACCATAATTTCTTGAAATGTACAATTGTTGATGTGCCTTTGATCATTTTGTCTTATTCATCAGATGCACCACCGCTTCATTTAAACAAGAGACAAGAGATTGTATCTTTGTTGATGAGACATTCAGACCACTGCTTCAGAGACCTATTTAATTGGTTTAAAGTCTTCTGTCTCATGTGTAAATGCATGTTGAATTTAAATAAGCCATAGTTACAGCTCCTAGAATCTTCGACATGAGATTGATCAAGCATCTCCCATGTTTTGTGCCAACATACTGGAGTAATCCGTTTGAGGCAGGTTGTGAGCAATGATCGACCTCTGCTACCTCTGTCGCTTGGTGATGATAACAATTGCATCTTCATTTGTGGCTTTTAGGTTGTGACCAAAGGTGAGCCGAGTCGAACGTCTCTTTGTAGACAACTCATTGCTACATGCTTGCATCGGATTTGTTGATCACTGCCTATGCTTGGTTTTTATTAGTGACCACGTTGCTTTTTTTTTTTTTTTTTATAATGTTTTTTTTTTCTAAATTTTTTTATTAATAATAACTCACACACCCTACATATGTCGTGAGGTTTGAACCCATGACTTCAAAGTTGTCAGTTAAACACCTTAACTAACCAAGCCACAGCTCACTGACCACGTTGCTTGACGTCGCATTAATACTTCGGTGACAGTCGGGTGACGAGCTATACTTCCGACCCTAATGCGTTGGATGTCACTGCGCATAGGTATCAGAAGCAAGCTAAAGAGGTTTTGACTGCGAATCGAAAGACGAGTTATACTTCTGCTCCCTAATACGTTGGACGACACCATGCATAGACATTGGAAGTAAGCCTGAGAGGTGGGCAGCAGATTGACTCCTTCATGGTTGTTGACGAGGTAGTTGTCTTGGTCATCAGCTGGATAATGCGAGCGAGAGCAACGATGGAGACTCGAGAGAGAGACTTTGTAGTTTTTCATGGATTGTACTTGTAACGACGTTAGAGAAACGTCTGTGTCTTAAAAATGGAGCTCCGTTATTTCATATGATATTACTACAATTGTATATACTTGTGACGATGATGTTCTTCGTTTGCCTTCTCTTGCAAAACTTTAATGGAGTGTAGTAGAACTTGCTCTTTGTTTCTACCTCCTACCGAGTTCTCAGAGATCGAATCCTTAGTTTCTGCTCCTGTGGCTGCATAAGTAACAACGCGTCAGAAGTTGAGACTAGGGTGGCCCAGTCTTCGATTCTCCGAAGTTCAAGTCAGCGTTTGGTCGCTACTTGTATAGTATGAGGGTATGAGAAGGGAATAGTGAACTTACCTCTTTTAGGAATTCGTGCATGCTTTAAAGGCTATTGGGAGTTCTACCGTTAGCTTCCGATGTGGGACTTTTTTTCATATTGTTATTCAGCCTCTCCCTTTTCGGGGATGTTTAGCAGTTATGAAGTGGTTCCAGCAAGTATATTATTGCTGGGCCTTCACTCCTTGGGTGCTTGTGAAGGTCTTGTCGGTGTTGTGTTGCTCGGAATGGTCTCCGGCGATTGGGTGATCGTGTCACATTCTCGGCATTGCCAAGTGTTCTTGGTTATGTATTAACAAGTCCCCAGTCCAAGAGAGCTCTTAAGTGGGGAGTTATTCTCAAGTTGTGCCGAGAATGTGTCTTACCTGGGAGTTGGAGGCATGGTGTCGAGTCCCTAAGTCCTCATGCGAGGGTCGCGAGGTGGCTGGGGTTGCGTTCCGAGAGTTTGATACAATCCTTTCGTCATATCTCACGTGTGTCATAAACGGTCAGTTTATGAGGGATACGTGGTCATTTATGACGTCATTAAGGCTGTAACGGCTCATGCATTTAACGCGCGTATGTGAGATCGTGGGGCGCATTGTAACGCACGTTTTGATCGTGGTTGACATGGCTTCTCCCTGACCGTCGAGGTGGGGAAGATCTGGACGGTTGTGGTTGATTTGAGTGTCTATAAATAGACCTAGAGAAAATAGAGGAGGGAGTTCGTATATTGAAAAGAGGGGTTAGGGCTTAAAAGGGTAGTTTTCAAGCGTTTTGAAAGGCGCTTCGAGGAACTGTGAAAATTGAACCTGAGGAACGTCCAATTTCATCCTTGATGAGTTGGGTGCGAGTGCTTTGCTGTTTGCAACCAGCGTCACTGCCACTACGCTTACCCGCATTTTCAAGGTATGAACTTTTCGACTCCTATTCTTGGTTATGTTTTCATTTTGTTTTTGGATTGGTAGGGTTTTTGGTATAATCCACGCATGGCTTGTGGTTTTTTTTATTTTTTGATTATGGGGTAAGGAATTGGGTGGTGTCTATCGGGCTAGTTAGGGTTAAAGTAGCCAGAGTCTAACTCGTGAGGATGTAGGGTATGACAGATCCGATGTGGGTGTCCAGCGAGGAGATTGTGATTGTCTCTAGCTCGCCTGATCCTATTTCGGACACCTTGCACCGGTGGGAGAAGGAGTTGGATAATCTTATGGAAAAGGTTGCACTTGACTTAGGGGAGGACAATCTTGTTACGGATGCTGGGTCTCATGTGTCCTCGTCTGACCCTCTATTGCAGGAGGTAGAAGAATTTAGTATAGTGAGATCTCGGGAGGTTGACGACTCGTTTTGGAATCCTCCTGGCGAGAGTATGACCTCGTCAGAGTTGGTAGCTCTTAGGGAAAATTGGGGGATTCCTGACGAGGTGCTATTATGCCCCCTTTCCAAGAATGTGAAGTTTTGGGCTCCTCCAGATGGTTTTACCTTAGTATACGAGTACCAGCTGAGGTATGGGTTGATGTTCTCGTTGCCTCACTACGTTTAGTATACGTTGGCGTGTCTACATATTGCCCCGGGACATGTGACCCCTAACATGCTGAGGCAGATATTGGGGACATGGGTGTTATTCCATTTATTGTGACAAGAATTCCCCAATTTTGAGGAGTTCAACGCCTGTTGGCATATGGCGTATTGTGCGAAGAAGGGTGCGTGGCCCTAAAGTCTAGAGGGAAGTTTAAGATCTTGGTGGAAGATTTGCCCACCTCTACCAACGAGAGTTGGCAACGGAAGTGCTTCCTCATCGGGGGGTAGTGGTAAGAATGGCACGGGCATCATTTCCGAGTTCCCGGGACCTTCCAAAAAAATAGGTACCGTGTTTTGCGTCTCGTGTTTTCTTTATGTTTGTACTGTACTATTCTTGCTGACGTCTGACTTTGTGTAGTGCCCCAAGAGTATAAGCTAACCGAGCTGATGAAGCGTCTTATACGCCGGGTGTTATGGGCATTTGAATCTAGGAGCTCGTACCGGATATGCCGCCTTGGCATATATAGTCATTTTGGTTATGCCCGGGTCCCAGGTCTGTATTTTTGTTTAGAATGTTTTCCCATTTTACGTTTTCTTGTATGTGCTTGACCCTTATTTTTTGTGTGATGCAGTGACGATGCCTCGGGACGGTGGATCATGGAAGAAGGAAGGTCCCTATGACAAGGTCTTTGATGAGGATGTACTGGATGGGTTGCATGCCGAGGCTGATCATGTCAAATGGTATGACATCGACTTGGAGACTGGCGAGGGGAAAGAAGTTGAGTTTGAGGAAGGGGAAGATGATTTTGTGAGATTTAAGTTGGCGGATGAGGACTATGTCTATTTGCCTCCCTTGGTGGCAAAAGCAATGGGCTTTGGTGACCAAGAAGTGGATGACGAGGTCACTGAGACCAAGGGTGGCGATTATGTGGACTTCAGGAGCAGGTTTCTGTGGACGAAGAGCTAGTCTCGTAGCCAGTGGGAGTGGAAGATATGTCTTTGGGGAATGTGGGTGAGCCCCAGACTGGTGGCAAGGATTTTGTGGTTGAATAGGCGGAACCCATTGTGCAAGGGTCAGAAGAGGTTGTTGTGACGAGGACTCGGAAGAGGAAAGAGAGGGTCGAGTCGTCACGTGAGGGTCAACCAAAGAGGTCCCGCAAGGAAGGGCGTTCCGGGAGCTCTGGAAGCCTAGTTGAGATTACCCAGGCACTCGAGGGGACAAGGGAGGTGTAACCTTACTTGGCACAGATGGCGCATGACATGCGTCACCATTCTCGCGATATCCATGCTCTGGAGGAGGTTGATCCCTTGGCTAGCTTGGCTCTCGCCAAGGAGAAGCTAACTTGGGTGAGTGTGCGTGATGTTCAATTTGCTCATCTTCATTCCATGTCTCTTTGTTTATGTTTTGGTGCCGTCTGCAGGCGACGTTGCTGATGTATGTTGCAAGTGAGAGGACTGTTACTCACTTGCAGGAGTATGCTGAGGCCAAATACCAGCAGTTGAAGGAGGCGGAAGAGAACAACCGTGCCCTCTCGCAGCGTTTTGAGCAGCTAGAGCAGGATGTTGTTGTCTTTCGAGACTAGGCTGCGACATCCAGGAGGGAGGTTGTTGAATTGAAAGAGGCTGTGCAAGAGAAGGACAAGCAAGTGGAAGCTGGGGAGGTGGCCTCTGCCAAGGTGGTGTCTCTAGAAGCTGAGGTGACGAGGTTAACGCAGGCCTTGGAGGAGCAAGAAAGGGTTTGGAAGCTGAAGTGTGCAAGAGCTACCAGGGCTGGGGAAAGGGTGTTCCGAGAGAGCGACGTGTATAAGTAGCAGCTGAGGAGCGCTTATAACTGGGGACAGGATGAGCTGAGCAAGACTGGTTGTCAAGCTGGCTGGATAAATGAAGCCGCCATAAGTGGTATGCCGAGAGGGATGCTGCGAAGAAGGCTTGGGAGCAGTTGACGCCAAAGCAGAGAAAGCAAGTCGAGATCTCGTGATCGCTGGCTAAGTAACACAAGGCCTGTCATGCTACATCCACTGCCACGCCAAAGGAGGTTCCTACTGTGGGCACGCCTCAGCCACTCGCGGTGGTTGCTGCTTCTCCACTAAAGGCTCCGCGTCTTGAGGGATCCCCATCTACTCAAGTGGTGGTGTCGCAGGTCACATCTTCTGTTGTTCCGTCCGCTGACCCTAGAGCACCTGGGCTCTTGGCGCCCCCACGTTCTAAAGTGCAAAAGATTCCAGCCAGCAAGTCCCCCATTACTGAAGTGCGGTAAGTGAGTTCGCTTGTACGCCCTAATGTGTCTGTGAGGCCTCCCCATGCATCTCTTGAGCGATCCAAACACATGTATTGTCAAAGGGTGTCGGTGACCATAAGCCAAAGTCGCAGACGTGGCAGCGGCTCAAGGAGTGGCGGGAGTGTGAACAAATCTAATGGCGCGTCCTCTGGAGAGAAATGATGATTTTGACTTTGTGATATGTTGTTTTGTTAGTTTTCATTTTTTGTTTGCTTGTGAAACAATGTTGGTGGCGTGATTAGCCATTTGAACAATTTGTAGTTTTATGAATTGCCTGGGTGTCCAGGCTGGTATTTGGTATTTTGCTTTGTCATTTTAAGTGAATGTGTTCATTTGTGGTTCATCTCTGCTTTGTTTTGTTCCATGTACTTGATATGGTATGTTAGAAAATTTTGGAAAGAAAATATAGCATCTTCATTTAGGATAGGACTCTAATGGGCAACGTGCACATTTGATTTGAGCCGCTAGCGAGTTGAAGTACACAAAATGATGAAGTGCTAGCTACTGTGCCAAGTTGCGGGACTAATAAATTAAATGGGGGTAAAGGTGGAGATGTCGAGCATTCTAGGGGCGGGGTAGTACTCGGCCAGCAGTGTGTCAGAGATAGAATGTAGTTGGTCTCGGGGCATTAACTATCTCCATTAGGCCTTCCCACTTTTCCTTGAGTCCATGGGGTGGGGAATGACTTCCTTCATGACCCAATCACCTACCTTCAAGGGGCGGGGGCGCTCTTCCAGGAGGTCCATGTTAAGGCGTAATCTCGTGAAGTTTGTCTCGGGATCGTATGCCGTGACACGTTCACTCGGGACCTCCATTTCTACAGGAATCACTGCCTCAATGCCATAGGTCAAGAGGTATGGAGATTCACCTATGGATGTTGTTGGGGTGGTACGAACTATCCAGAGGACTTCCGGGAGCTTGGCAGCCCACAACCCTTTGGCGTCCTCCAGGCGTTTCTTCAAGATTTGCTTGATGAGTTTGTTTATGGCTTCCATCTGGTCATTTGTTTGAGGGTGTGTTGGGGAGGCATAGAAGATTGTGGTTCCTTGTTTGGACAAGAATTCTCTGAAGGTGTTGTTGTCAAATTGTGTCCCGTTATTTGTGATGATGGCATGTGGTACCCCAAACCGGCAGTATAGATTACGCCATAGAAAGTTTATCACCTTTTCAGTTGTGATTGTGGCAAGGGATTCTGCTTCTATCCACTTCGTGTTGTAGTCTACAATGACTATTGCGAATTTGAGTTGTCCTGGGGTTGTGGGTGACCGCCCCACGAAATCAAGTTCCCACTAGCTGAAAGGGATTGGGGAGATGATAACAGATAATGACACTGGTGGGTGATGAGTAAAATTGGCAAATTTGTGGCATTGGAGGCATGCGTGGACAACTGCCTTTGCATCCTGCTCTAATGTTAACCAATAATACCCAGCTCTGAGTGCCTTAAACATGAGGTTTCGAGCTCCCGCATGGTTTCCACAGACGCCTCTATGAAGTGACTTCAACACCTTGTGTCCTTCCTCTGTAGGCAAGCACTTCAAGACGGGACATGACTGACCACGACGGAATAGCTTGTTGTATTTAAGTAGGTAGAGTAAAGCCTTGTGGCATAACCGTTGTGCTTCTTTTTTGTCCTGAGGCAGGGTTCCATTAGAGAGGAAGTCAACATATGGGCCCATCCATGAGGGCTGATTAGTTGTCTCGAGGGCAAAGATTTCTGAATAAGCTTTCGAGATACTAGGCTTGTCCAAGATTTCTATGTGCACATCTGGTGGCGTGGACTCGGGAGGGGCTGTGGCGAGTCTCATGAGGGCATCTGCCTTGGAATTTTTGGCTCTTGGGATTTGTGTGAGTTTGTAAGATGTGAAGTGTTGCAGGAGGGCACCTGTTAGACTTTTGTAGGATCCCAAGTTATTCTGGTTAGCCTTCAAGTCTCCTAACACTTGATTGACTACAAGCTGAGAGTCACTGAATATGTGAATATGCAGGGCTCCGAGTTCTCGACAGAGTTGGATGCCTGCTATCAGTGCCTCATATTTTGCTATGTTGTTGGATGCTTTGAACTCAAACCGGAGAGCATACTCGTATGAATGTCTCTCTGGGTCTGTGATGATTATTTATGCCCCACTTAGCATGTTGTTTGAGGATCCATCAACATGGAGTTCCCATATAGCGTCCTGGGGGGGGCTTCTGGGTTTGGATTGTCGTAATCCAGAGGGATGAACACAACAATGAAATCTGCAGCTACCTGTTCTTTTATTGTTGTTCTTGGTTTGAAATGTAGGTTAAATTCACCCAGCTCGATTGCCCATTTTACCATGCGTCCTGAAGTTTTAGGTTTTTGGAGTATTTGCCGCAAAGGGTGATTGGTAAGGACATGGATTGTGTGAGCTTGGAAATATTGTCGGACCTTACGTGCTGCAGTGACAAGGGCTAGAGCCAGCTTCTCGATGTCAAGGTAGCGGGTCTCGGGATCTGCAAAACCTCTGCACAGTAATATACTGGGAGCTCATTGTCGTGCTCATGGCGTGTGAGAGCAGCCCTGATGGCTGTAGTGGAAACAGCCAAATATAGGTATAATACTTCTCCCGAGACAGGCTTTGATCAGAGAGGAACTGCTGCGAGGTAAGGTTTGATGTTATTGAAGGCGTCATCATGTTCCGATCCCCATGTGGCAGCTTCTTTATACTTGGGTTTTTAATAATTAGAAGAATGGGTTGCACTTGTCTATGAGGCGGGAGATGAATCGAGCCTGAGGGACCAAGCGTCCTGTGAGGCACTGGACTTCGTTCCGGGTACTCGAAACAGTCATATCGAGTGTGTCTTGTATCTTTTCTGGGTTAGCTTCAATCATTCTTTTACTGACCATGAAACCTAAAAAATTTCCTCCGCCAATAGCCAAAATACACTTTCGTGGGTTAAGACTCATCCCATGGGCCAGGAGTCATGTACGTTGTTGAAGCGTTGCTTCAAGACATCCCATAGATCTTTGGGGTCTTCTCTTTTCAGGTATTGTTTCTTCAGAGTTGGTTGATTGTGGCCCCTCAGAAACATAAGGGCTCGTGCCTTGGCCTCAGCACTTGCTTGAGGGTCATTTGGCGGCGGAAAGATGGTGGTTGTCAACCGCTTGCCGATGAACGTATTCGTCACATCAGACACCCATCTGTGATATTTCTTTCCTCGGTTATCGAGGATCTCGAACTCGGGCCTGGATAGCTCAATCATCTATATAAGACAAGGGGATTGAAATTAGTAAACCAATGATGTGGTCATAAAATCAATGCAAATGAACACATGTGACACATAATCGCTGTCACAATCGATTTTTCCCTTATAGGCGACGCTCACAGCTATCGCAACAATGCGTAATCGCAGTCATATATTATGGTGACGTGTATGTCACAATCACAAAAGTAAGCAGGATGAGGGGTCCTAATCCCCCCCCCCCCCAAAACTCAATCTCGTCACAGAGAGGGGATAGAAGGATGAAGGCTTCTAAGCACGAAAAATTTAAATTTTGAAAGCAGGAACTTTAATTTAAATTTACCTATGATGAGTTGAGGTCGGTTGTGGGCGTCGGCCGAGGAGTAGGAGCCCTTCTGGACTTGCTTGGAAGACGAGCAATCTTGGAATTTTCAGATTCTAGAGACTACCGAGAAGAGAAAAAAACTTTTCACCTACTTCTGCTTCAAGTTTGGGGCTGAAAATTTTACAGGAGGAGCAGCTATGGATGGGGAAGCTTTTGTTAAAAATTCAGGTTGATCGAAACATGGGAAGAATGTGAACCGGTTGTCGGTAGCGGCGGCGGTCTGTAATCTTCTGGCAGCCGGTTCGGAGACTTTACGACCAGTTCTCGGGGTGAGGCCTGCGGTGTTGGATCCGGGACGGGGGGAGCTTTCTGGGGATATAAAATTCCGGCCAAGGGCAGTCGGAATTTTGGTTGAAAATCAGGAAAAACAAAGCTGCCTGATTTTAGGGTTTTTAGGTTCCCCTCCCCCCGGATGGAGGGGCTATAATTAGCAAAGCTTGGTAAGAGCACTAGTCAGATAACGTGTTTAAGAGTGTATGTGAATACGAGAATAAAAGTATACTCATTCATTGATAGATTGGTCTTTATATAGGCATTACATAGAAAATCTCTGTAAATCAGGGAGAGATATCTAACAGATATTCTAGTCTAATAATTAGAAGATTCGGGCAAGACACATCATCAATGATAGGAATGTAAATTCTTTCAACAGATCGAACATTTTCTCGAGTGTGTTATTCAAATTTGCTACTGTTTTGGACATCTTGTTCCAACATTTGCTCAAAGTTCTTCTGCCCGACAAATTGTCAGCGTTGGTGCTTCACTAGAATATCAAATTTGTTTGAAAAATTGGTCACAGTGCAGCAGAATGCTCTCATATGCATCGTTATGTTTTCCAACCGGCTATCTAATGAAGTAATCTATGGTTCTCAGTCATAGTCAATGTCCTATTTTTCCCAAGCTATTTTCCGGTTTCCAATTGGCTCTGGCTAACAGAATATCATTCTTATTATTAAATGGATCCACCTACTGTCCTTAATCTGATGCTCAGTGGAGGGGATAGTTTTCATTCATCCCTTCTTCAGCTACGTTCTGATTGCAGATTGCAGCTACAAACTCGATCATATTTCGACACATTTGAAGAGAGAAAAAAGAAGTTAGAAGTTACAACAAAGAATGCAACCGATACCAAAATGGCAATGGCAGCATAAACCCATACAAGGTTTTACTAGCTGCTAAGAATACTGCTGAAACACATGCCTACCATTTCATACATAAAATACTAAAACAAATGCTGGGAGATAAAAGTAGATAGATTGCTGTAAACTCATCACATCAAACGAACACTTATTAACTAGTAGCATAGCCTGAGACAAAGTCCAATAATGAAAGATGCCAAAAGACTGAAAAAGGATGCAACACCAGCATCCTTGATGGATTCACAATCGTTATACTGTCTTATCACTTTGACAATATCTAATAAAAGTTTGACTCAAACCAATGAAAGAACCAAAAAATACCTATGTTATTATAAGAGACGACTACTGTAACCCAATAAAAGAACTTGAACTTCAATCAAGTCCAGCCTCCGCAGATGTTAAAGAACTACTATCAAACACCTGATGCAAAGATTTTGTTTGAGTTGTCATAAGTCTCATAACAAATTTCACAACTGCAAGGGTCCACTGAGAAGGGGAGGGTTCTGTAAATCCTATGATGCTAAAATTCACTGCCATACTTGGGGGAAAAGCTTCTAACTAAAGGTTTGGTCAGCATAGAAGTGGGAGGGCTGAACCGAAAACTTGTTTTCTATAACATTTTCAGACTTTTTCCTAAAGGACCACAATTTTTCGATACAAACAAGCATATAACTTTCCCACAATTACACAACATGACCCACCATAGCCATAATAATAAAGTTCGAATCACATTCATGTGTGAAAGCCATCATATCATTAATCAATTAAACCTTGCAACTAGCAAATCAAGATCTCATGTATCATGCAAGGTGATTTAAGACTACGTCTCTTATCTGTAAAAAATTCGGGCAAAACCTCAGCAGCAAAAGAGCTAACCAAAGTTAACAAACAAGAGGTGACAAAAGCAGAGGATCAACAGGAACTAGAATTCATATATCAAATCACTGCATTATCATAAGAATGTAAATCAAACAGTCTAGCTGCTCTACAGAAGAGAAAATTCACTTAGCTAAGTCACTAGGCTTCAGAAAATACAGATAGAAGTAAATCTCCCTTCTACAACTATTAATTTAGAAGACAACAGATAATTAGATAGAGGGAGGTGAAATACATTTTCCATAAAGGAAAGAAGGTGAAAAGAAAAGTAACATTGAATAATCAAACCATGGCATGGAATGATCAAACAGTCACAAGCTAGATCCCTATGTTATCCTTGTGCCATTTGTTCTACTCGTCATCATCCTCCTGAAAATTACAAGAAAAGATTATCAAAAAAACTCTACTCTGATAAAGTAAATAATCACAAAAGAATGAGCAGAAACAAACCTCATCGCTCCCTTCTTCATCTCCATCCTCATCATCATTCACCTCAGATCCTTCTTCCTCTGCTGCGGTGTTGCCTTCAGCCTAATAATCAATCATGAACAAATCAGTATTACAACCGCTTAACCAAAAAAGAATGCAGCTACAAACATTGAGTTACAAAGGAATTACCTGTTTCATGTTATAAGCCTTCATTAATTTCTCGTACTCAACCTTCCTCTTGTCTGACTTGGCCACATAAGGTGCCTTCTCCTGAAAAACAAAAAATAAAATATAAAAAAACTAAGTACAAGCAACCCATACAAACCAAAATCACAATGAAACACCACGGGTCCAATGATTTTCAAGTGATACTTACAGCATCAGACATTGACTTCCATTTCGCACCGGCAGCCTTGCCCACCTGAAATTTAAAATTTAAACCTTTCAGATTTGCCGAATAGTCCAAGAAAGCACTGTAATGACTTACAATTCTTCAAAAGTTCAAAGTAAAAACAGCTCAATATACTCGTTGACTCGCAAAATACATGTGAATCAGTTAAGTAAAACACTTACAGCAGAAACTGCTTTGTTGTTGGGGTTTTCCTTATTGAACTGCTTCCTGAACTCTTCCCTGGAACGTCACCAAATCAATAAATCAAACCAAAATTAAAAAAAATATTGACCGCAATATATAGACAAAATCTAGCAAATCTAACTGCGAACGCGCAAAAGCTCGAAAGCATATTCAACTGAGCAGATCAGAAATCGAGATTGGAGAAAAAAAATTCACAGTCAGAGTTGCTTACATGAAAACGAAGAAGGCACTGGCAGGCCTCTTAGGCTTGTTTGGATCCTTGGCGGCCTTCTTGCTCGCTCTAGTAGCCTTAGCAGGCTTCTTATTCACAGCCAACCTACCACACCACACGAAAATCCACATCACAAACACAAGAAATTCATCACCAGAAACAAAACAAAATAAAATCCAAATCGAATACTCTCAGATCTAAACCACGAGCTCCATGCGGACATGATTTCCGATCCTGAGCAGCAAAATTGAACTGAAATTGAGGGGAGACTTACTTGGAGTCGGCTTTCTTGGCGTTGGATTTGCCTCCTTTCATGGCGATTCCTGCAAGTTTGAAGATCGGATCAGCTGAAATTGAAGCGAGGAGCGGAGAGGAAATAATGGAGTGGGAGGGGGCCTACCTGGTGTGGTTCGTGTAGGGTTAGGGTTTGAAGGAGGAGAGAGAGAGAGAGAGAGAGAGAGAGAGAGAGAGAGAGAGAGAGAGAGAGAGAGAGAGGCAATGGGAAGGGACTGTGTGTGAGAGACCCAAAGGCGGGGTGGGAGATATCTGCTATTAATAAAGCCAGAAGGAAAGTTTGACTTTGTCAAAGGTTAAATTTTTGAACTCCCCAAAAAACCCAAGTTTTATTAATCTACAGCTATGTGTAAAAATCATTGCAAGGATACATTTGTAACTTTGTAAAACAGAGCTGGAAGAGAACAATACGGGAAGATAGGAAGAGAGAAAAAAGGAGAGAGGATATGCGGAAGAGAGGAAGGAGAGAGAAAAAAAAAAGGAAGAGAGGAAGAAAGAAAGAGGGAGTATTCTACGGAGAGGAGGAGAGAAAAAAGGAAGAAGAAAAAAACAAGAAGCAGACGGACCAATGCATTCGCTCCGTCTCCCAACTTGAAAAGAACTGCCAGCAAAATTACCACGCCACGATCTCCACATCGACGGAAACCGCCACAACAACGCTGGGTACAAATATATTTGAACTACCTATAATACCCTTGATTGATTAAAACTTTAACATATGTCTTATAACAGATGAAAGACAAATTAGTAATTACAAATGTTAGAAACAAGAAAAAAAAACAGAAAGAAAGAAGCTTAAAACGTGGGAGGTGGGAGAGAAAAGTGGGAGGGAAATCAGATTTTTTATTTTATTTTTTTGAAAATGGGAGGGAAATCAGATTTTAAGCATAACTGTAATAGTAAAAAAAATTCACACACGCACGTAGTGCGGGTCAAGATGCTAGTTATTATTAAGAGAAAGAGAGATGTGAGGGAAATTGAAATTCAATTGCGCACGAAATGAAAAAGTAGGGGTTTAGGCGGGATTTTAAAATTCATGCCACCTCACTCATCCACGACCTCTCTTCCTATTGGACTTCCCCTGCGTTGGACCTAAGCTTAGCCTTTGGTCTCCGCTTTAGGCGTTTTTTTCCTTATTTCCCTTTGTTTTTGGAAATTAACTAACAACTCACAAGATATTTCGGCATCGACCTCTGGACTGAACATAAAACCGACAGTATGGTTTTTGTTCGAGTTCAGAGGCGACAATGCTCTCGTGTTTTGAGCTTGGACTATGAAGAGATCATATGTCTTTTAGTGAATCAAGAATGATCTTCTCAATGTGTTTTTTATAGGAAAAGGAAAAAATTAGATTGAGGTGCCTGTTAATATTGATGTCTCAATGTTTCTTTGTTACAAAATATGATGGCTAAGTTTGCTTCTTCTTTTTTATAACTGAAAATTTTAACAAGAGAAAAGTTTCCAATTTCTTGGCCGAAAAGATATGCGGCTATCCAAAAGATGGAGTGGCGGTTTTGGTTTTTCATAAAGTCATCTTTTTCTCAACAATGACTTTGAGCTACTTAGGTATGGCCCCTCCTAAAAATATGTTTTTCCACAAATTGGGGTTTGAACCGGAGACTTCTTATTACCAGAAGAACCTCTGCAATGTCCAACCTAGCATTCTTCCAATATACCAACATCATTACGGTAAGGTAATTTCTTAATTTATCTTTACAAGAGCATCTTAATCAAGTCATACATATTTTATCAACAAAATTGTATTGTATGTGACTATTAGAAGAGAGATCTTTTCATAACATGTTTTCTTAATATATGAGTATTGTTCTAGAGCTAACCGCTTATGTCTATAATACGAAACTAACTAGTGTAGTCAGTTGTGTGTGAAACAACCACTCTAGCCCGTAAACCTGCAGGCATTCCACCACAACCGTGGCTGATTTAAGGATCTCGCCCATAAGCTGGATGGGCCGGGTTAATCATGGTCGTAACACTGGGCTCAGAATGATTGCAGACACGAGAGAAATCCACCTTCAAACTTGACATGGAATCCCACATCGGTTTCCTGGGAAATGGAGCATCGGTTGGGCTATAAATGCGGCTCAACCACCAGCTTGTCATGTACATTTACTATCTCTATTAATTACTCTTTGACCCATCAGAAACTAACTTAACCATCGGAGGAGGAAAAGACCGGAGGCTCCCGGTCGTCCTTTCACCTACAAGGTACCAGGAAAGGAGGTCACAGCCCATCAGACCCACCATCAGCTTCGGCATACCCCTTTCGGGATTGTGCAGAAACATTTGGCACCGTCTGTGGGAACTCGTGCTAAAAACTGACATGACTCAATGGCTGAATCAAGTGACCACCTAGAGCGGGAGGCAGGAAGAGAAGAACGAAGAGAACCGATAGTTGCAAGAACCCCAGAATCAAGAGGAAGCTTGCAAGGGGCAGGACGAGGTATCCGGGAGGAAACATCGGAGGGAGAGCCGCGAGACTTAAAAGCTCAAGATATAGCGGAGGCAATGGAAGGGATGAGGGCACAGATTGCTCAACTGGAACAATAAAGGGTGAGAGAACAGGAAGAAGCTTCCTGGAGGGAGCGCATGCTAGAAAAAGAAAACGCCACGTTATTGAGCACCCTGTCCCGAGTAATAGGTTAACTGGAAGCGTTGGATAGGGCAGCGGATCGCAGGACCGTGCATATAAGGACGAACTTGTTCCCGGATGAAATGAGAAATGATGGATCCCTTCCCGTGCCCTAGCCGATCCCGAATCGCCACGCTGGAAGATCGGGAGAAATGGAAGAAACCCTGAGGGCAATCAGGGACAGTGTTGCTAGTTTAGCCGAAAGGGTCACGGACACTGAGAGAAAGGGAGTGTGTAATCCAACTAGCGTAAGTTTTGAGGAAAGAGGGGGGTCGTTCAAGAGAGCGATCACCCAGTCGACCCGATCAAGCACAGCTAAACCATTGAAACTAAACTACAATAGGGATCGGGACCCTCATCTTTTTCTGGATAGTTTCAAGTCTCACACCAACGCCAAAGGGTACTCGGACGCGATATATTGTAACATGTTCCAAGAAACCTTGTCGGGGGAGGCGCTAAGTTGGTTCTATGAGCTCCTGTCGGACTCGATTGATTGCTTCCGGCAATTAGCTGATAGGTTCGTCAACATATTCATCCTGCGAACGGACGGACAGAGCACCGCCCAACTATTGAAGGTTAAGCAAGATAGGGGCGAGGGGCTAAAACCCTTTGTGAACCGTTAGCAAGGAGCCACCGCCAGGGTCAGGAATTTTGATAAAAGGGTTGCAAAGGAGGCGTTTGTCCAAGGACTGCTTCCCGGAAAATTCATGTATGTTGTAAGGATCAAAAATCCACAAGGCTACGACGAGCTTATGAAAATGGCGATCAGGCATGCCCAGGCGGATCACGATACCTACGGGGAAAGCTCGATCTGGAAAAGAAAGAGTGAGGTGAGTGAAGGATCGCCAGTGCAAGTAATCCAGGAAGTTCGGGCTTGGAAGGGAGAGCAAGAGCCGAGTTCCTACTCGGGAAAAAGACACAAGGAAAAGGGCGGCAGGAAGGTAGGGAGGCAATATGATTCGCAAACAAAGGCGAAGGGCACCTACAAGGACACAGGGTACGTGAGAGCGGCACCGGCGAACAAAGAGCATTTCTCGATGCCCAATGCCACTTACGAGGCAATTTGGAATGAAAATAAATCTGTCATTCCGCCACCCCCAGCAAGGAAGTTCCCCACATCGCAGCTCACTAAGGAAGAGACGGGGAAATTTTACGGGTATCACATGGAGGCAAGTCATCATATAAACAACTGCATAGAGTTGAAAATGGCAGTGGAAAATCGGCTGAAATAAGGGAAATTGCAGCAATACATGCCCGAGCAGAGGCATGTAGGGGCTATAGAGGTGTACGGGATGATACACAATATACACAGCGGCTCCCGAATATATCACATGAGCAACGGAGCCAAGAAGCAGTGTACAGGAAAAAGGGATGGTCAGGAAGTCTTCGCCTATGGAAGTAGCAACAATCAACAGGTGGCTACCGGTTGGAAATCCGTGACCTTCCTAGAAGAGGAAGATGAGGGTATTAGGCCGCACGCGAACTCGTTCTTAATAACATTACAACTCGACCACTACATAACGAAAAAGATCCTGGTTGACACGGGGGCTTCGGTCAACGTGTTATTCCGAAGTGCTTTGGATGGACTACATCAAGGGCGTAACAAATTAATACAAGACCATGAGCCTTTAATCAGTTTCACAGGCGACGTCGTTCAGCCTCTCGGATCCGATAGCCTTGAGGTGAGCATGGAAGGGTGAGAGGGTGTCGCTCACGCGATGGTTGAATTCATCGTGGTTAATTGTGAATCATCCTACAACGGGATCTTGGAAAGGCCAACCTTATGAAACCTGAAGTCGTTTGTTGCCGACCACATGTTGATGATAAAGGTCCCGACCCCAATTGGAGTCATTATGGTTTGAGGGGATCATGCGGCGGCGAGAAATTGCTACGCGGTTGACAACGGGAGGAGAAGGTCAGAGGTCCTCACTGCAGGCCAGGTCAGAGGTCCTCACCCCAGGTATATATTTGTATGTCCTCACTGAAGGTCAGAGGTCTCTAACTCTGACACATATGCAAATTCCCTGGACGTCGCGGAGTCTAGCACAGAGCGTCCCGGCGTGGTAGGAGAGATATAAATGGTGTCAGTGTCAGAAGAATTCCCAAGTCGGCAAGTGATTATAGGGAAGTGCAGTACGAGAGGCTCTAGTTGCGTTCCTGAGGAGGAATAGTAGGGCTTTCGCTTGGACATACAAATATATACCTGGGATATCGAGCGGCATCGTGACCCATAAACTTGGCATCGAGAAGGGATTCCCTCCCGTAAGACAAAAGCGAAGGATGTTTAAGCTAGAGAAATACGAAGCGATGAGGGGAGAAGTAAGGAAGTTGATGGAAATCAAGTTCATCCGAGAGGTTCGATACCCCCAATGGCTGGCCAATGTGGTTATGGTCCCGAAGAAGTCAACAGGACAATGGAGAATGTGCGTGGACTACTCAAATCTCAACAAGGCATTCCCCAAGGACAGTTTCTTGCTTCCCCATATAGACCAGCTAGTGGACTCCACGTCTAGGTTTGAATTATAGAGCTTCATAGACGCTTACGCTGGTTATAATCAGATACAAATGCACGCGGGGGATGAGGAGCACACAGCTTTCACGACCAACAAGGAGTTGTACTGCTACAAGGTCATGACCTTTGGACTAAAGAATGCGGGGGCCACCTACCAGTGGTTGATGAATGCCATGTTCGCCGAGTACCTTGGGAAAATAATGGAAGTATATGTCGACGACATATTGGTCAAAAGTCTAACGGCCGAAGAGCATATGGGGCATCTAGAGAAGATCTTCGAGGTGATACTAAGGTACAGGATGAGACTGAACCCCTATAAGTGCATATTTGGGGTGGTGAAAGGGAAGTTCCTTGTCCACATAGTGAGCGGGAGAGGAATAGAAGCCAACACGGAAAAGATCAGAGCCATCCTAGACATGGAAAGGCCCAAGGAGAGGAATGAAGTGCAGACGTTGGCCGGGAAGATCGTCGCCCTAGCGAGGTTCGTGTCACGAATCACAGATAAGTGTGCCCCCTTCTTTCGGTTTTTGCGAGACCAGCATTGTAAGAAGATAATCTAGGGACCCAAGCAGGAGGAAGCTTTCACGCAAATAAAGGCAAATCTCACGTTCGCGCTAGTCTTATCAAAGCCATCATCGGGCGAGATGCTCTACCTGTATATCGCAGCATCGAAAATGGCAGTCAACACAGTATTGATAAGAAAAGAGTCTGATATCGAGCACGCGTTGTTTTTACGCCGAGAAAGGATTCATTCCCACTAAGAGCAGGTACTTGGACTTTGAGAAACTTGCCCTGGCACTTATCGTGACAGTAAGAAGGCTCAGACATTATTTCCAGGCACATTCGATTACACTCTACACCAATCACCCCCTCAGGCAGATCATGCAAAAGCTAGAGGTCAGCGGGAGACTGGTGAAATGGGCAATATAGCTTGGAGAGTTCGATATTCATTACCAGTCGTGAGTAGCCATCAAGGGGCAAGCGGCAGCTGACTTTATATCTGAACTCACGCCCATGAAGGCGGTGGATGATCCGACAGAGCTCCAATAACTAGCAGGCGCAGGGGAGCTTTCCTCCAAACCGGGCATGGTTATGATAGTCTGCCATCACCACATTGGAAAATTTTCGTGGATGGCTCGGTGAAGAGACACAAAAGCGGTGCGGGAATGATATTGGAAACTCCATATGGGTTCAAGCATGAGTACGCCTTGGAATTCCAATTTAAGACCTCCAACAGCGCTGCGGAGTATGAAGCATTGATTGGCGGGTTGCAGCTCGCCCGTGATATCGGCGTGGAAAGTGTCAACGTGTATAACGATTCCCAGCTGGTCGTAAATCAGGTCAACAAGAGTTTCGATGCCAAGGAGCCGCAGTTGAGCTCCTATCAAGCCATGTCGAAAGCCTTCATGCAACGCTTCAAGTCAACTTCTCTGACGCACATCCTGCGGAAAGAAAATAGCAATGCAAATGCTCTTACTCGGCTTGCTACCGAAGGGCTCGGGAAGGGGCGAAAGAAGGCAAGGGTTAAGGTATTAGGAAAGCCGAGTATAAGTAAAACTATCTCGGAAATATTCACGATTGACGCGGGACCCGGAGAGCCTACTTGGATGGATTCCATAGTAGAGTTCATGAAGGAGGAGGTGCGCCTGGACGACAGGCAGCAAGCACGAAATCTCCAATCAAGGTGCGTCAGATACACGCTCATGAACGGGAAGTTATACCGCAGATGTTACAGTTTTCCCAACTTGAAGTGTGTGACAGAGGAGGAAGGACAAGTAATCATGGAGGAGATACACGAGGGAGTATGCGGGAACCATTCGAGATCTCGGACATTGGCACACAAAGCGGTATGCGCAGGATTTCCCTTTCCCAACATGGGTGTCATGGCAGACAAGATGTCAGCTCGGTCCCGCAAGTGCCATTTGCACGCCAACGAGACGCATTCCCCTTCTATTGCTTTATCGATCTTGCTATCGCCATTTCCTTTCACTCAATGGGGGCTGGACCTCATCGGGATCCTGCCCACGGCCCCCGGGCAATTCAAGTATGTGATAGTGGTTGTTGACTACTACACAAAATGGGTGGAGGCAGAGCTTCTTGGGAAAGTAACCACCGAGTGCATGAAGAACTTCCTAATGAAAAATATATATTGCAGATTCGGGGTCCCAGAGACAATTGTGACGGACAACAGAACTCAATTCAATAACAGCGCCTGATCAAGTTCACCAAGGATATGGGCACCAATATGGTTTTCGCGTCCGTAGCGCACCCGCAGACCAATGGTCAAGTAGAGGCAGTCAACAAGATCATCAAAAAGCTTTTAAAAAAGAAGCTAGATGATGTCAAGGGCCTATGGGCACAGAAGTTGTCGGAGCATGGAGTTGTATTTAGTACCTCTAAGAAATATGGTATTATGGACAATCAGAACCATAACAACAGAAGCAACGGGAGAGACACCCTTCTGTATGGCCTTCGAAACAGAAGTTGTCTTGCCGATCGAGACCTACATACCTTCGGGCAGGGTCGAGAACTTTGATTCCGCAACCAACGAGCAAGGCCTCCGAATGTCGACCTCATTGAAGAAAGGCGGAAAATGGCAGATTTGCATAATCAGGTGTACAAGCAACGAGTTGCGCGTCATTACAATAATAAAGTCAGTACCCGGACGTTGGGACTGGGGGACTGGGTGATGAGGAAAATCACGACCAAGATGGCCACCCTGGATCCAACATGGGAAGGGCCATTCGAGATAGTCGAGGAGGTTGGCCCAGCCACATTCTTTCTTCAGGACCAGGATGGGATAGTCACCAGACACCCCTGGAATATATAACACCTCATATTCTACCCAGTTTAAAGGGATGAACGAGACCCATTGTAATTTTTGTAAGTGTAACAGGAAAGGATGATAACATGTCCCGGCGGGTGCTTCCCCCACCCCCCCCCAAACAAAGGTCTAAGAAAACACAATACACGAATGTTGATTAATTCCAAAATACATGCATAAGTCTATTAATATCCCATGTTGTATCGACCGGGATGACATTCCACAGGCATAAGTAATTTAATATCCCGAGTAATATCGACTGGGATAGCAAATAATATCCCGTGCAGAATCAACCGGGATGACATTCCACAGGCATAAGTCAACTTATAACCCGAGTAAGGTCAACCGGGATGTAAGTCGATCCATTAGAATCTTGAGTGTAATCGAGGGAACACACCAGGCGTTGTAAGTAACGCATAAAGTAGACATAATATATCACAACCCGGTCTCTCGGTGTATACCACCAATTGGTCTTTGCAAAATGCCCGGGACATTAAGTCACCAGGATCAAGTACATGGTTTGCAAAAAAAAGAGCCTATCTACACCCTACATTAAGTCACCAGGATCAAGTACATGGTCCTTGCCCTCGGACGACTCGGCCAGGTCATCATCACCATCACCATCACTACCGACTCCCTGTCGGCATAAGATTTGGACTTTGACTCCCTCTCGGCAGAAGCTTTGGGCTTCGACTCCCTCTCTTTGGCCTCTCGGGCCGCGATCAGGTCTGTTGTCATTTTTGCCTTGTCCAAGTAGCTAAGGCGGCTCCATTCGCCAAACAAGTTTGCGCCTTCATCGCCATTAGTCATGAAAAATCCTAACCCAGCCTTTACCTCCTTGCCTCAAACCTCGTCTATTGATGAGGTTACGAGGTCGTTTGCCGCCTCACTTGTCCTAGCTATAATAAAAAGTAGTCGGTCTCTCAGGTCGCATCTTAAGACCTTGAAGACATGCGCAATAATCTTTCTTGATCGCTAAGCCGCCCAAGGCATAAGGGGCGTGATGACTTAACGTCATCCTCACCTTCCTTCGGCTTATTTATTCAATTTTTTTTTTGAGAACAAATTTCCAAACTCTGAACCACCAACCTTATAGGACATGAAACACATTGTAACAAGGTGTGGGTGATTGATAAGAAGTTTCAAATATGGTAACGCCCCATCAACCTCTTTATCATAGGCTTCGATCTCATAAAGGACATAAACAAGGTCCTACGTGGTGGCCCTTGGTGGTACTAGCAAGCACTAGTCGTCATCCAACCCTATGACGGGGTCAGATCTTTGAAGAACATTGTTCTAGACTCACTGTATTTCTCGGTATGTATCCAAAACATTCCTCATTGTTATGACCTTCCCGATAATTTCCCAAATATAGTGTCTATGGCAGGACACTATATTGAATATGATGAAAAGCTATAACTAATGTCGAAGAGGGTTAGGGTTCATGTTGAAAGGAAATTATTAGCCCCTATTTTTGCTTCTCATACCATTAAATTGGCCAAGAATGTTAATGAGGAAATTAGTTTCTTCTTTGAAAATTATGTTGTTACTTGCCCTGCTTGTGACCTTGTGTTTCGTGAGAATGGGAGATGCTTAGCTTCGCAGTGTCTAGGATGGTAGCAATAGCTCTAACCCTACTCTAGTGCAAATCTTCGCAGCCAATGTAATTTTTCATTGTCCCTTCAGATTCCAGGGTTCGACCACAACTATGCCTGCGTTTGGAGGCTCCTTGTATGACCAAAAGAGCACAATAAAACCTAGATGTCTTGTTGTTATCCGGCAACAGACTAGGAACCCTAATGCAAACGACTTGGCTATCGTTCATGTTTTTCAAATGCAAGGTAGCCTAACCCTAATCCTTCACCCACATCGGAAAACAGTACGTGAGAACTCAAATAAAGGTGCTGCATCAGAGGTAATAGTGAGGCATGATGCTGGTCATAAGAGAGCTCATCCTCTCTCCCTTGAAAATTCTCCAAAGAAGCTCAAGTTTTGTGATGCAGCATTCCAAAGTCAGGGAAGTCTCACCTATGCAAAAAAGCTCAAACAACCAAGCTTTCTTGCAGCCCTAACTACTAAGTCTCTTGGTCTCACAGCTGAGTAGAGTGCCATTGTCCCGGTCCACGACGAAAAAAAATCTGGGGCTGCAAAGAATAAGTGAGGACGTCCTATTGGTTCACGCAATAAGAAAAATAAGAAGAAAGTTCAGTTGGAGAAGCATGCTCCTACTGTCACCCGAGGTCCAAAACCTCCTAGCCCTAGTTAAAAAGGCAAAGAGGTTATTTTCATTTCTGCTTTTACTTTCAAAGACATTTTGCTATGATCTTTATTTTGGATCATAGAGTTTGTTTTTTTGTTATTTCTTATTTTCATTTTACAGTTAATGTGTCTATTGTCAATTTGATATGTGTTGTCTCAACTCTAACATTTATGTTTCTTAAACGAGCGGATTTGTGTAATGAAAGTACACTACATGAGTCACTCGATCTTATATGTCATTTGTATACAAGACAATATACTGATTCATGTTGTAACCTCTAAAATTAAATCATACATAAACTAGATTAAATATCACAAATTAACCACGAAATAAGATTAAATTTGATGAGAAAATCCAATGAAACAAATCAAAGAAAAAAAGCTGCATAGTGAAAAAGTTGAAGAGCACAAAATTTTCAGTTGCGTTTGTCACGTTATGTGTGATTCTGTGAACAAAAAAATCTGAACTCACCTCGAGGAGAACAATTCCAGTTTCACCAAAAAGCACAAACACGCGTCAGACCCTCCCCACCTCACGCGAATCCCCCCGCGCGTCCTTTCCACGCACCAATCCCTGCCCGAGCCTTCCCCCATAGAAAACAACCAAAAGGGATAATAATAATAAAAAGAAAAAAAATCAAAAAGAAAAAATAACCAGGGATTTTTAGAGAGAAAGAAAACAAATTGGGAGAGAAGAGAGAGAGAGAACTGTAGAGAGAGAAGGAGAGAAGGAGAGAGAGAATGGGGGAGGCATCAGAAACGACGATGACGATGACGATGAACAATCCTCCTCCTAAAAAGAAGAAGGGCCGTCCTTCGCTTCTCGATCTCCAGAAGCGTTTCGTCCAGCAGCAGCAAAACCCCCATTTCCTCAACCCTACCTCCGCCCGCGTCCCTGCCACGCGCCGCGCCAACCCTAACCCTAGCGACGACGACGACGACGAGCGTGCCAAGAAGAAGCACAAGCTCCTCCTCGGAATTAACCACAACAATTCCCGCAAACAGACATTGCCGCCGTTCAATTTGGCCGCCGCTGGCTCCGATTCCAATGCGGACGACGACGATCCGGACAAGATCAGCGCCGCCCGCCGCCGATCCAATCTCACGGTGATTCTCCGATTGATTTTTTTTTTTAATTTGTTCTTCTCTGAAAACAAAAGCGAATTTTTTTTTTCTGGGAACAAATTGAGGTTTGGGTTTTAAAGAAAGAGAATTTCAGAGGCTTTTGGGGATTTTCGCGCGAAAACTACGAGCTGGGGAATTATTGGATCAAAAAGGGTTTGACTTGTCAAGGTTTTTGGACATTCTTTAATTATTAATTTTATTTTAAATTCAAATTCTGGGTTTCGGTTTTCCTCTTGTTTCCTAATTTAATTCCTTATTTTTGGTCATACCAAGTTTGATTCTTGGTGTGTATTTATGTGGATTATCAGACTGAGCTTTATGTACTATAACAGGACGGAAAAAGCTTGAGTTTGTCTTTTCTTAGGTTTATATATATTTTTTCGCTTTAGTTTTTCAATGATTGCAAGAATTTTATTTATATTGCTGCTGGGTTGGTATTAGTTTTGAGCACTGACAATGGCCTCTCTATTGATCTGGTGTTGCAGAGCCAAAGCATATTGAAAGCGACTGACAGTAGCAGTATTCATGGTATCAAATTCTTGTTGTTGTTATCAAAATCCCAATTTCTTGCTCAAAAGGGGTATCTTTCTCTGTGTATGTATATTTATATTCTGGTAGTTAAAATCTTAATGAATTTCTCCAACCCTTTTTGTGGACAGGGACGCAGGTGGAGTTTGGTCCCACTACACCTTTGCCAGACAAAAAGTTGTTGGTGTTCATCCTTGATAGGCTTCAAAAGTAAGTCCTCAGTTGCAAAGTTTGCATCTTTTCCCCCATTTGACTAGTTTTTGAAATGGGTCTTCACTGGTTTGCATCCCTACTTTTCCTGTGCAGGAAGGACACTCGGGGAGTGTTTTCAGAGCCTGTGGATCCTGAAGAGGTGCGTGTTTTGTTGTTGAAAGAGCTTCATATGACTTTGATGATTGTTTTTGCTTGTCTTTTTGAGTACCCGTTTGCTGATTTTGATGTAATTGTGGTGTTGTTGGTTCAGCTGCCTGATTATCATGAGATCATTGAAAACCCGATGGATTTTGGGACTGTGAGAAAGAAACTTGATCAGGGAGCCTATGGCAACTTGGAACAGTTTGAGGTTTGTATTATAATCTCGTCTTGCTTAATGTTGGACGGTTTGGTGTTTATGGAATGAGTGCTGATGAGCTGTGGGTTCTGAATGATTGATAACTACAACAAAGAATGTTAGCTGGGGAGAGTGCTCTTATAGTATTGCGAAGGAACTTAATATGTCCGGGTAAATAGGAAACAATTAACTTTCTGATTCAAAATCGAAGATGCAAATAATGAAGGACTAGAATTAGGGACTTGATGACAACTTCTATTTAGGAGACAATTTTCATTATTTGGCACTTGAATTGTGATATATTGATTGCGGTCAAATTTGAGAGATTCTACTCTGATTGCATCAAGCAGCTATGATATCTTGGTGTGTACAATGAAGCTACATTTCTCCACTTCTGGTTGTATCTATTAATAAGATTGATAGATGTTCATGAGAATTGAGTTTAAAACCTACTTTTTAATTTTTGCAGAAAGATGTGTTCTTGATATCTTCAAATGCAATGCAGTATAATGCACCAGACACGATTTATTTCCGACAGGTTTGGCGTTGTCAACTTACAGTTCTTACCATTTAGGAAATTTGGACTTTTCGGTTCACATAATTACTTTTTCATTAGGCACGGTCTATCCAAGAACTTGCGAAAAAAGACTTTGAAAATTTGAGGCAAGACAACACCGGGGATGGTGGTGAGGTCAAACCGAAAGTTGCCAGGAGAGGCAGGCCACCTGGCAGCAAGACCATGAAAAAGTCGATTGACATGGCTCCAGTTGAACGTCTTGGTTCTCAATATTTCTCAGAAACCCCTGGTGGAGAGACTTCGAGCATGTCTGATAGTTACAATTTGAGAAAAGCACCTGCTTCATACAAGTTTAGGACTGCTGAGGCATTAAACAGAGCCCCACATGAATCTCTTGGTGGTGATACTTCTGCTAACTGGTTGTCTGAATTGGAGAATGAATTTCCGGGTATGTGATTTAAAGTAGCTCTTTTTTATTTTGATTATCGAGCTTATTTAATAAGCACGGAGCCTAATCTTTTATTTTCTTGTGTTGCAGCTTCAGTGTTGAGGAGTGTGCTAAGGTATGGAAAGAAACAGTTTCCAGCAGATGAGAACAGGCGCGAAACCTATAGGCAGTCTCTAGCTCCAGAACATGAACCATCTGTTCTCTCTGGTCTAGAAGGAGAGTGGAACCAACTTATGGCGGTACATAATTTTAAGAATTTTCATGTATTGCGCTCTAAATGTGGAAATTGGACTGCTAATTTGCTAGATGATGGTACAAGGGTCGCTATGGGAATGAAAATAAGATAATGGCCTTCAGTAAAATTGCAGTGTGGTCTTTGCTTGGATCTACTTTCGTATCTCAATAAATGTCTTTTTCAAGTGGCAAACATTCTATGGCAACCATTATGGCCTTAAGTGACTCGGATATTTTTATTTTTATTTTTTTTATCGGATCTATAACATGATTTCTTGTTATTGTACCATCCCTTTATTTAAATCAGGTAAGTGTTGCTGCGGAGGAGCATGGTTATGCTAGATGTCTTGCTCGATTTGCTGCAAATCTTGGACCTGTTGCTTGGAAGATTGCTTCTAAGCGGATAGGAAGTGTTTTGCCTTTAGGAGTTGAGTTTGGCCCTGGATGGGTAGGAGAAAATGACTCATCAAGGTTGCAGCAATTTTCTTTCCCTGAAGGAGAGGATAAGGTTCAGTGCAACCCTGCATCTGATGACCATAAAGACAGACTTCAATGCCAAAGTACATCGAGCTTAAATTCTGTTGCAGATAGATATTCACTGCAAAACAGTGTTAACATGGAAAACCGTAGAGAATTTAATTCCCAAAACAGGTTGGCGTCGCTCAACAGTGGTGTTAGTGGGTTACGACCTGTGCCTCCTTTCCAGAATTCGATGATTCACTCTGGTAATCTTGGTTTGAACAGTAGGTTTTTGTCTAGTGTTTTACCTCAACCTGAGAATGTTAATTTGCCTGCTACATTAACAGGGATTTCAAGTTTGAGCAACACTTCAGTGCTTTCTCATCATCAAATGGACGGCATGTTTTCAGAAAGAAATATGAACACAGTCAATGCCTACAGGTGATATTGATTCAAATGAAGCCAAATCAGAAATTTCTAGTAGATCAAGGAATCCTTTAGCCCAGGCACAACCTCAATTGGCGTATGGTGGGGAAACTTCTTGGCAGGGTATATCGATGAACAATAAACAGGTTTCTTATTCGTTACCCCCAGACCTGAATGTTGAATTCGGTGCACCAGGCTCACCCAGTTCTCTTATTCAAATTGGCATGCCACAACAACCAGATTTAGCTTTGCAACTCTGATTACATGGTTGGTTTTTTTTTTGTTTTTTCTTTTGATAAATTGAAATTATAGCGAAGGTGGACTCTGAATGCAGCAGAATCATTACAAATTTACAGTAGCTGAGAAAAGTTTTGTACAGTTAGTAATTTTTTTGTTTAAATGTTGAAATGTATTGTTTCAGCAATAATCCATTGTGGGTGTACTGTCAACATATTATTCAATCAATCAAATGAATGCAAAAAAATAGTTGGGGTTGATGGTTTTTTGAGTTTGGCCTTTTCATTCAGTACTGATTGATTAGGTGTGATTGGGAAGGATACTTAGATACAAAGCTCAGTATTTTCAACCAACATTGCCAGAGCAGATGTATGTTGCCTAGTGAGCACTTTATCATCCTTTTCTTTTTTGGGTCATCTTTCATAGCTGTATATTTTAGAGTGATGACTTGTTTTTTACATCTACTTATACTGCAGATTAAGCCATCAGATTCGTAGAAGCTACATTTCGTGATTTTCGCCTACCAGAATTAATGAGTCATTTATCATTTTTAAGGGATTATTTATTCGAACCCATGATAAGGAGAAATGAGTGAATTGGCATATTAGTGACTAGTGATCACATCGAGAGTTTAGTTAGCCTGAGCGACTAGATCATAACAAGTGAGCAATTTTGAGCAACATATTTATGCTTTGATCACATAAGTAGGTAGCACAGTCATTCTCCAAAACTCCCGTTTGAATATGCATGATGAACTCACGTGAGAATTGTATAGAAAACAGTAAAGGCTCTTAAGATTTTGTGGAAGGCTGGAAAAAGTCGAAACAAGCTGAGCACCAAATGAGATGATATGCTTGTGTTTACAGAGGGTTTTTGATTAGGGAAAGTATAAATATTCAAGGGTTCACCACCACTTCCATCTCCTAAACAACCAAAAGCGCACAGGTCCAAACAATGGGAACTTGAAGGAGCCCTTGGCAATCCCATACCGATCTATCTGAGATAGAGAGCAGCTCTGCACATGGTCCTGAGAATATCAATGCGTCAAGCAGAAAAGATTTCTTTCTGCTTTAGTGAGGGCTGCATAGAATGAAGTTTTCCTTGGCTAAGCCTCCCCTCTAAATAATTGGGGAAAGATGTTCAAATTCTGATGGACTTTAACAGTTGATCACCAGCATGGTTTTAGCAGAAATAATTGTAAGACTGATAATATTGTCTAACTGAAACATTTGGCAGATCATTAGCATGATTACTTTACATGTTTGCTCATGTGAAACTACACATTAATAATACACTCAGAATACAAAATATACATAATAATCCTAACTACAACCTATGCAGAGACTTTGAATATATGGGACTCTATAAAAGAGGGACTTCAGTACTGAATTCTCATTCACTCATGACACTAATTAATGTTACTGGCATTGAATTTGCCTCCTTTCTTGCTCCTGTGGACCTGTTCACTATATCATTCCACCTGACTCATCTAGCTTGTGGTCATTTAGGTGTACTCAACACTCAACAACACTAATTGTCACACCCCGATCCATAATTTTTACATTTATTACTGGTATAGTGGTAATAAGAATTTTACCGTGTTCGTCATTAAGTGTAAAATATAATTGATCCCCAGAGAGGTGTACGGAAAGATTATTTTATGGGATTATTCTAAGGAAGAAATTTTGACGACGGTAAAAATGGTAATTTTTGCTAGTAAAAGGTAATTGGAGTATTATTTTAGGGTGTTAAATTTTGGATTTCAGTTTATTAGAGGACTTGGACCCGGATCGGGCCAAGCCCAATTTTTTTTTCTTCTTCTTTTCTTTCCGCGCGCCCCGCTTCCTCTCTCTTCCTCGACCCGTTTCTGCCTGGAAATTGCCCGAGCCCGACAGCTGCCGTTCGGCTGCCCCAGACCGTCGCACCGGTCCCAATCGATCAGTCTCCGTCCCAGCTTCCATTCTAGACCGGTGGCAGCCCCTCTAGTGCCGTCAATCGGGAGAAAAGCTTGCCGGAAGCTCCTGTTCGCGGGTTCCTTTCGTCGGAACTCCTTCCTCCGACCGCCATAGCCGACGAGTCGTAGCTCAAAAGAAAGTCCTCCTCCCATGCTTCAATCCCTCCAAAGGGCACGCTCCATCTCGAGATAGGTAAGGAGAAATCGGTATTTGAAATTCTAGGGCTTTTATGTGTGTTTTCGTTTGATTGACTTGGTTAGGCTCAGAATTGGAGTTTGTGATAGTTAGGAATCTTGTAGAGGAGGTTGAGAGGAAGATGTTGTCGAATTTTGGTGAGCATCGGAGGTCGACGGAGTTGGTCACCGGCCGCCACTGCCGGCGGAGCCGCCACCGGCGCCGCCGCTAAGAAAATGTTTTTGGTGGGGAAAAATGTGAGGAGTTTAATGGAATAAGTTTTAGAATTTTTGGAGGAGTTTTGGATAGGTTTGAGAATTGTTAAAGTTTGGTATTTTTTACGGATTATTAAGTTAGAATCCGACCATTAGATTTTATTTGGTGGAATGTGATTTTGAGAATGTCGGTAATTTTTTTGGAGTTTTGAGGTTGGCAGTGGATTCAAGATTTTGGTGTATTAGGCTTGGTTGAGCGCGCGAAGCATATTTATTTATGCTTGTTTTGTTGTAAGCGTCAGTGTTTTATTTAAGGTTTTATTTATTTGGAACATGACGTGAGGAGGCTCGAGCGGAAGAGACATCCGACCGACATCAGGCTTAAGCCTAATCTGTGAGTGGACCTTTGTTTTATTTATTGTGTTCAAAATGCTTTATCGTTTTGAATGATTTTCTGTTGTTGGATATTTCCCGAAATTGAGAATTTCGGTGATTATACTCTTATATGAGAATAATATGTATATGATTAAATGCTAGCTAGCTATACGTGATTTCCCTCATACCGAGGTACAATTCCTGTACGGGGTGACGTGAGCGTTAGACGCGAGCGTCGTAGCCCTGTGCGACTTTCTATTTTTGTATTTATTCATAGATTTCGTACAAGGAGTAAGCACGTATATATACCACTCGGGCGCTTCCCCTAGCCTGAGGTACAATTCCAGTATGAGGTGACGTGAGCGTTAGACGCAAGCGTAGTAGCTTTGTATGGTATCTATTTTTCAAGTTGTTCATAGATATCGTACAAAGAGTTAGGCGAGTGTACATACATACAAAAATATATAATATCCTAGCCTGAGAGGCAATTTCTTAAAGTTTGGGAGTATAGCCAGACTGGACCCCAGTTCAGAATCTTTCCAGTGTAGCTTTTGTTTTTGCCCTGATTTAGCGTTTTCTTTGAAAGCATTTTTGGGGAAATATTTATTTGTTGTCGGAATCGCTTTGCCAACTCACTTTGACGTGTTGAATATTTTCCCCTGGGCTCTTTGTTTTTAAAAATGTCCAGTCTGCAGAGTTCGCGTGAGGTCTAGCAGGAAATGTCGAGGCATAGTCACCCATCAATCCACTACATTTCGCCAATAGGTTACCTGTTTAATCTACTAGGGGTTTGTTAGCTTTCACTGTGTATTATTTTAGCTCTGAATACTGTTGGAATTCTCGTGTATTATATTCTGGCTACTTTTGGGTTGTAGCGGAGGATTTATTTTGGAGTAAAAAGGTGGTTCTTAAATTCTTATAAGTTAGGGTGTCCATTTTCGAGGGAGGTTTGTCGAGTCTTCGTTAAATTTTCCTTGGAGGTGGTCCCCGCAAGACTCATTTAAGGTTTCGGGGTGAAATTCAGGGCGGGTCCTGACAGTTGGTATCAGAGCTCTTGGTTTCATTTTCTGTCTCCTATTCACTATCGTATTTGCCTAAGTAGTTGTAGTGTCTATAGAGTGATGATCCGACCGCGGTAGATTCATCAGCAATTTTCTGCTTTTGATACAATGTGTTATTGGGTATGTGTGGTAGTTCTGTTAGTTTTGTTTATAGACTACTAAATATCTTCCTCTTCTGGTACTATGCCTCCTAGACGCCAACCCCGTGTGGCTACCTCGACCAACGCCAATGAGGGTGAGGAAGTGAGAGGTTTAGCGGATTCTACTGGGGCTATGTTGAGATGTGTTCTAGATAGGGTTCAGCCCATTCGATCGGTGAAGAAGAGAGATGTTGCTGATGCAGGGGAAGTAGAGTTCAAGGGTGCCAAGGGACCCCTTGATGCTTACTCTTGGGTGGACAAGATGGAGATGGCTTTTGAGAGCACAGAACTACCAGAAGAAAAAAAAAATTGAAGATGGCAGTTTCTTTTCTGGATGATTCAGCTCATCATTAGGGGACTCTCGCCAGGAGAAATAATGATGGTGCTCAGACTGTGACTTGAGAGCAGTTTAAGGCGCTCTTCTTGGGTTAGTATTTCAACCACTCTCATGGTAGTATGATCCAGTCAGACTTTCTGAATATGAAGAAGAGAAACGATGAGGGAGTCATTGAGTTTGAGCAGAGGTTCACTACTTTGAGCTACCATGTGCCCCATTTGATTCCTGATGAGAGGACCAGGATTGGTATGTTTGTTGATGCACTTGGATGAGTGTTTGCAGACAAGATGGTCGGTGTTGTCTATCTGACATTCCTTGATGCAGTTGGGGCAGCTATGGCCGTCGAGACCAAGGGGACTTATAGTGCTCGGCCTCGAGATTTCAGTGGTCTCAGTCAAGGACCATCTAAGAAGGCTGTTTCATCGTCCGCTTCTGGATCTTCAGCGGGCAGTGGCAGTAGTGGGGGATCGGGTTATGGTCCTCGGAGCAGGAATATAGAGCATTTCAGGAGACCCTCGAGGAGCCAGTTTGGTAGGCAGCAGGCCGGTTAGTTTAGTGCTGGTGGTAGTTCCCAGGGGGGATCATCTGGTGGTCAGACTTTTTCTTTTGGTCAGCAGCAATCATCTGGATGCTTTAAATATGGTGGAGTTTGACGTGATCTTGGGGATGGACTTTTTAGAGTCTTATAGAGCTATGGTAGATTGTTTCCGAAAGGAAGTAGTGCTTCGAAGTCTGGATGGTTTTGAAGTTGTTTTTCACGGGGAAAGAGATGTGATTTCAAGTTGTCTGATATCAGCTGTGGCCTCTAGGAAATTTTTAAATAAAGGTTGTCAGGCATTCTTAGCTCATGTTGTGGATTCAAGTATAGGAGTGTTGGTAGATAAGAGTTTTATTCGGCCTAGCATGTCTCCATAGGGTGCACCGGTGTTGTTTGTTAAGAAGAAAGACGGCACCATGAGACTATACATTGATTATAGGAAGCTGAATCAAGTCACAATGAAGAATAAGTACATGTTTCCTCGCATTGATGATTTGTTTGATCAGTTGAGAGGTGTCTCAGTGTTCTCAAAGATTGATTTGAGATCTGGTTATCATCAGTTGCGGATTCAGGATAGTGACACAGGCAAGACTGCCTTTCGATCACGCTATGGTCATTATGAGTTTGTGGTGATACCTTTTAGACTTACTAATGCATCTGTGGCATTCATGGATCTCATGAATATGGTGTTTAGTCCATATCTTGACCGCTTCGTGATCGTGTTCATAGATGATATTTTGGTGTACTTGAAAAGTGAGAAGGAGCATGTCAAACATCTAAGATTGATATTGCGGACTTTGAGGAATGCTCAGTTGTTTGCCAAGTTCAGCAAGTGTGAGTTTTGGTTGGATAAAGTGGGATTTCTGGGTTGTATAGTTTCAGCTGAAGGTGTTAGTGTGGATCCCCAGAAGGTGAAAGTGGTGTCCAATTGGAAAATACCCACAACTGTGACTGAGATTCGTAGTTTCTTGGGGTTAACGGATTATTATCGGCGTTTTGTGCAAGACTTTTCAAAGATTGCAGCTCCACTATCTGGATTGACCAAGAAGGGAGTGAAGTTTGAGTGGTCAGATCAGTGTGAGCAAAGATTTTAAGAATTAAAGAACTGCTTGACTAGTGCTAGGGTGTTGGCACTTCCAGATGATAGCAGGGAGTATGTGGTGTTTTGTGATGCTTCTAGACGAGGTCTAGGTGGGGTTTTGATGCAGCATGATTGAGTGATTGCTTACGCTTCTAGGCAATTGAAGCCGCATGAGTGATAGGAGCACAAAGTGTGACGTTTTTAATATGTTTATACCCTTTATTTACCCTTTGTTAACTCCTATTTAGTTGTTTTAGCTTTATATTTGTGTTTAGTGTAGAATAATTGCTTAATTTAGAAATATGTAGTTTTTAGTATTAGATACATAGTAATTTCGGAATTGAAGAATTTGGTGTTGAAATTGTGCTAAGTGTGGAAACCCTTGTTTACTCAGGATTCCTGTCTGATCAAGATTCAATCTTTCCTTGAAGCCTAGTCCATGAAGGAGAGGTCCAAACCAAGTCCAATATGGAGAAGAAGATCAAAATTCGAGAATATCCAAGCCTTGCAAATCCGGATGAAATCAGGAGAATTCCTGTGCACGTCTGTCAACTTCAACGGACTATCCAGGACAGCTCACAATGAATCAGAAAACGTGCCAGATATGGATAGAAAGCTACGGGAGTCTAGTTTCCAAATCAATTGGAATAACCTCAATACCTATTTTCTAGAGGAAGTTATGACGAAATAATCAGACGGAGGTCATTCTGCCGAAATTGAGAAGAACTAGGAATCCTAAACTAACTTGGTTTAGGCTTTGTGGCCGACTCTTCTAGGGTCTTTCCTCTATATAAAGCACGACTCCAAGGACAGAAGAACATCATCAACCCATGCAAATAACACCAAAGCCTTTGCCGAAACTCCATCAACATCCAAACACTACAATCCGATCCCACCTTCAGCACTAGTCCAAAGCACGTAGCCTAGGACTCCGCACACTCAAAGAATAGAACACGTAGGGACATTTTGAGAGTGTATTCCATCTTCTATTTTCGGATTAGTATGTGTTTGTTCTTGTTTAATGTTGTTTTAGGTTTTTGCTTAAGTATGTTTCGATTCTTGTCTATGAGATAGAAACAACTTTTGAACCATGTTTTGAATTTAAGTTTTCAGTTTTTAATCTATGATTTTAGGTTTTATGCCGTGAGTATTATGTTCATTATACTTTAAGATTTTCGGTGCATTCTTATATTATCATGTGTAGTTGATACAAGTAGTTGATATTGCATGTGTTAATCATCCAAAGTTCGACTTTGATACACGTAGTTGATAAGTTGCATTGTCTTTGTTTTTCACCGATTATCTGCCTATGTTTGATTTAGGACTAGTACTTAAACACATCGATTTTTTATGTGATACGTAATTGCATGATTAGTTTATGTGTGTGACCTATAAGTAGAGCACGTAGCCGAGCTTGTTGTGTCGCGATGTTGAATGAAACCCGTAGTCTAATTCTAAGTTGGTCTATGTCATAGGAACCCCGTAGGAACTTATGTGCATATCAAATTTAGGTTGTATATTTGCTCACGGTGTAGACTTAAATGAGATTAGGAATTGTCTTCTTTATTCTTACATGGTTGTTTGGTTAAGTTTGCATGACTGTTGGTTGATCACATGTATATATGTATAGAAGTAATTTAGGATTTATTTTCATTGTCTATTCCAAAATCATTAAAACTTTTAAACTTATGTGCTTATTTTGACATTTACTTTAGATTAGATGGATCTACCCTGTAGTTGGATCCCCGGTTTAGAACGATCCCTGCTTGCTTTATACTATAACTGATTTGTTGACAAGGTTAATTGATGCGTGTGCAAATACGTCTTATCAATGAGGTGAATTATCCCAATCATGATTTAGAGCTTGCAGCTGTGGTTTTTACTCTCAAGTTGTGGAGACACTATTTTTATGAAGCCAAGTGTCAGATTTTTACCGATCACAAGAGTCTTTGTTTTGTGTTCACACAAAGGAAGTTGAATATGAGGAAAGAAAAGTGGATGGAGTTGATCGGTGATTATGATTGCACTGTAGAGTATCATCCAGTAAAGGCTAATGTGGTAGCTGATGCTCTTAGTCGCAATCCCTCCGTGTCTTTGTTTCACTTAAGGATGGTTCGAGTTCCACTTCTTTATGAGCTGCGAGCTACAGGGGTGGATTTAACGGTGGGTGAAGTGGGTGCCTTTGTAGCTAGTTTCCATGTGAGGCCAGTTTTGGTTGATAAAGTGCGAGAGGCACAATATAATGATCCTTCTATATTCGGTTGATACAAAGAGCAGCGAATGGAGCTGCCGTAAATTTTTTGGTAAGAAGAGATAGGTCGTTGTTGTTCAAAAGTAGACTTTGTGTGCCAAAGAGGAACGAAGAGTTAAAGATTGAGTTAATTAAGCAAGCTCATAGTTCCACTTATGCTACTCACCCGGGGAGTACAAAGATGTATTTGACTCTGAAGGATTATTATTGGTGGCCAAACATGAAGAGGGAAATTGCAGCTTTTGTGAGTAGGTATCTGATTTGTCAGCAGGTGAAAGTTGAAAGGCAGAAACCTCCAGGGTTGCTTGAGCCGTTGTCTATTCTAGTGTAGAAGTGGGACCACATCACCATGGATTTTGTTTTCAGTTTACCTTGTACCTGTGAAGGGCATGACGGTATTTGGGTGATCGTGGATAAACTCACTAGATCTGCTCATTTCTTGCCAGTGGGAAAGAAGTATTCGCTGGATAAATTGGCCGAGCTGTATGTGAATGAAATTGTCAGACTTCATGGCATACCTGAATCCTCAGTGTCAGATAGGGATCCTAGATTTGCTTCTAAATTTTGGGGAGCTCTTCAGGCAGCTTTAGGTACCTAACTACACTAAAGCACTGCTTTTCATCTTTAGATTGATAGGAAATCAGAGAGGACTATCCAAACTTTGGAGGATATGCTGAGAGCTTGTGCCTTGCAGTTTAGGGGGAGTTGGGATAAGAACCTTTCTTTGATGGAGTTTGCCTATAACAACAGCTTCCATTCGAGTATCGGTATGGCTCCCTTTGAGGCACTTTATGGGAAGCAGTGTCGTACGCCCTTATGTTGGAATGAAATCGGAGAAAAGGGAGCTTTGTGGTCCTGAGATTATCCATGATGCAAATGAGAAGATCAAGGTGGTCAGAGATAGACTCAAGGCCGCTCAAAGTAGGCAAAAGAGTTATGCAGATGTCCGCAGAATGGACCTTGAGTTTCAAGTAGGTGATTAGGTGTTCCTGAAACTATCTCCTTGGAAAAGGGTAGTACGTTTTGGTAAGCGTGGGAAGCTTAGTCTGAGGTATATTGGGCCTTATGAGATAATAGAGTGAGTTGGTTCTCTTGCCTATCGGTTAGCTTTGCCTCCAGAGTTGTCCAAGATACATAATGTGTTCCATGTATCCATGCTTCGCAAGTATATTGCTGATCCTTCTCATGTACTGGAAGAGCAGCCAATTAGTTTGCAGAAAGATTTGTCCTATGAAGAGGAGCCGGTACAGATTCTAGACCAAAAGGAGCAAGTGCTTAGGAACAAGTCAATTCCGCTCGTCAAAATGCTTTGGAGAAGCCACCAAGTAAAGGAAGCTACTTGGGAGTCAGAGGAGCAAATGAGGCAGCAATATCCTTATCTCTTTGAGTAGCGAGTTTGTAAATTTCGAGGACGAAATTTTTATGAGGGGAGAATTGTCACGCCCCGACCCATAATTTTTACCTTTATTACTGGCATAGTGGTAATAAGAATTTTACCGTGTTCGTCATTAAGTGTAAAATATAATTGATCCCTAGAGAGGTGTAGGGGACGATTATTTTGTGGGATTATTCAAGATTTTGGAGTGTTAGGCTTGGTTGAGCGCGCGAAGCATATTTATTTATGTCTGTTTTGCTGTAAGCGTCGGTGTTTTATTTAATGTTTTATTTATTTGGAACAGGACGTGAGGAGGCTCGAGCGGAAGAGACCTCCGACCGACATCAGGCTTAGGCCTAATCTGTGAGTGGACCTTTGTTTTATTTAATGTGTTCGAAATGTTTGATCGTTTTGAATGATTTTCTGTTGTTGGATATTTCCCGAAATTGAGAATTTCGGTGATTATACTCTTATATGAGAATAGTATGTAAATGATTAAATACTAGCTAGCTATACGTGATTTCCCCCATACCGAGGTACAATTTCGGTATGGGGTGACGTGAGCGTTAGACGCGAGCGTCGTAGCCCTGTGCGACTTTCTATTTTTGTATTTATTCATAGATTTCGTACAAGGAGTAAGCACGTATATATACCACTCGGGCGCTTCCCCCAGCCTGAGGTACAATTCCAGTATGTGATGACGTGAGCGTTAGACGCAAGCATTTTTGATTTGTTTGCGTTTTTGATTTGCAGTTGCATATGAATATAGTTTGGAATTTGATGCTACTGTGGTTTGGCGCTTGTAGTGTTGTTCATTCAGTTGGAAGTAAAGTAAGCAACATTAGCAATGAAAGCAATTTTGTTGCATAGTAGCCGTAATATGAACAATAATAGTAGCAGTGATGTAAACATAAAGTGAATTGAATGAGAGTGCAAATGTAGTAAGTAGTAGTAGGTCTGGACTTGTAATGGTGTTGTAGCAGGTCTGCACAAGTAATAAAGTAGTAGCAGGTCTGTACGAGTAATTGTGCAGCCATATATAAAACTACATGCATGACTAATCTTATTAGCAGCCATAATATCGACATGGAAAAACATATATAGAAAGGGATTTGCTAGATCACATGCTTATGCACGTATATATAGTTGAGCTTCAATTTGTTTTGAAATTTCAAGACATGAAGTTTGTCTGCCCAACGACTCATGGAGAGGCCTTCCACATGAGAGAAGAATTGTTATGTAAATTAATTTAAAACTGAGTCATTGAAACCTGATACTATGTTTAAGTATTGGAACCCTGTTGTTTATGTTACTACTTTGACTAGAAATAGTTGTTACTACACTAGTTGAACCACTAAACAGTTGTTATTGTATTTTCTAAAAATTGTTGTTACTACACTACCTGAGTCACTAAGAGCTTGCTACTACCCTACTGGTAATACCTTGTTACTGCATTTCTAGAAATAGTTGCTACTACACTAGTTGAGCCACTAAAAACATGCTACTGCGTTTTTTGCAAATAGATGCTACTACACTAGCTGAGTCACTAAAAGTCTGCTACTACATTTACTAAAAATAGCTTTGCATTTACTGGAAGTAGTTGCTAATACATTTATTAGAAATTGTTGCTGCTGCATTTATTGGAAGTAACTGCTACTATACTAGCTGAACCACTAAAAACATGTTATTACTGTATGTACTAAAAATAGCTGCTACTATATTTGTTGAGACACTGAAAATCTGATACTGCACTTATTGAAGCTGCTACTACGTTAGCTGAACCACTAAAACTTTGCTACTACATCTGTTGGAAGTGTTGTTTTCCAGCAAAACATGCTACTACATTAGCTGAGCCACTAAAAACCTGCTACTGCTTCTAGTGAGATGCTAACCCCTGCTATTACTTCGATCTACTCAAATTAACTGCTACTACATTAGCTGAGCCACTGAAAACCTGCTACTACTTCTAGTGGGATGATAACCCCTGCTACTACTTTATACTAGAATGTTAACCCCTACTACTACTTCGATCCACTGAAATTAACCGCTACTACATAAGTTAACTTCTGCTACTACTTATACTAGAATGTTACCTCTACTACTACTTCTTCTGGAATTAACTGTTGTTGCTACTACTACTACTAAGATGTTAACCCATGCTACTACTTCTACTGAAACGTTAACATCTGCTATTACTTCTACTGGAATGTTAACCCCTGCTACTACTTCTATTGGAATGTTAACCCATGCTACTACACTAAAATTAACTGTTACTGCACTAAGTTATTGAAAACATGCTACTGTATTTCATTTACTAAAAAATATCAAAATCAGAGATTTTTCTCTTCTAAAAGCATATTTAATTAATGTAGGGTTAGTTTGGTAAATTAAACCATGACACATGACACATGACATGTCCTCAATTGTTAAAAATTGTCCTTATTTGTTTAACAACACAAGTTGATTTATTTGTGTTTCAAATCTTTTTAAAAGATATATATGTGATTTGCTATAATTTTTTTTTGTAAGTGTATGTATCAAAAATTTTATTGCCTTCTTCTTCATCAAAAGGAACAAAACACACATCTTTTGTTTTACCATTCTTGTAAGTAAGTGTGCCGTTGAAATAAGAGCTCCCACTGACAGGATGGAGTTTGTGATCCCAGCTGGAGACTCCGAAATCCTTCAAATCCACAAAATTTATAACAATTTTTTTTTAAAAAAAAAGTGATCCTTTTGATGAAGCACTGTGAATACAAACGAATCCTAATCGAAAGTAATTACATAGCTAGAGAATTAACAAAAAGACTTGGTCCATACCAATTTGCATTTGTGTCTCCAAGCTGTTTCTTATTTACAATTTTGCATACAATTGTCAATCTAAAATTCCATGATTAACTGTTTAAAAATCAAATTAGTGTAAATCATTTACTATTGGACCAAACAAACAGATGGTTGATTACCAGAAACTGTTGATTTGCTTGATGCAATCAAATGGTTAGATGAACGTAACAGTAATCATATACAGATATAGAAAATTATACAAAATAAAAAAACTGAATGTTGACAAAAACAAATAAAAACTAATGGTGAGATAATGGGAGGCACACGGCACTCTGGGGCATCTCCTCTGGTGTTTCCGTGACTAAAACAACCGCCGGTGAAGCTTCCAGAGCCGGCACAGATTCCGGCGAAATTTGGGTCTTGTTGTCGGTTTTCTCAAGCTTCTCTTCCGGCACAACTCTTTTGTTGCGGTTGATGGATTTGGGGCGAGATAATTTCGTCATGGTGGGCGTTGTGGCTGCTCTGTTGGGTCACTAGGTTTTAAGAGAAGCCGGAAGCTGAGAATTTTTGGAATAAAATCTTTTGATAGGATGGGAAAAAATTTTAACAATAGTACATGACAAATAAGTCACTCTAAATTTTGATATATTAACTTTCAGAAATATCAAAATAGTGCATGAGTTTCAAATCTCAACCCAAGTTTAATACATGATGACAATAACACCGTTAAACTCATGTAATTATTTATTTTTCGAAGGGTATTTTTGTATTTTAGCTATTCCTATAGATATATGATCTTCATCTTGTTATTTTTTTTCTTTAAACTCGAAATCTACTAAAATCTGATTTTCTACGAGCATTCTTGTGATATCAACAAAGCAAACAGTAAACCCAGTAATCACCTTGAATCACGAATATACATTTGTCTAAATCATGCATAGATAAAACAATATTAACCGAAAATGCACACTTCTGGAACTCATTTGCTCAAGTCCTCAACTATCTCCAACTCCTCCATTGAAGTCTCAACTTAAGGTACCTCGCATGACCTACTAGAGCTCTATTCCTAACCGTAACCAATCACCCAACCAAAGGCTTGGAACCCAGTTTGACTGTCCAATATCAAATCACAAAATAATAATTGCATCATAACCGTAACTATTCACTCGATTAAAGACTTGGAACCCGGTTTGATTATCTAAACAACAAATCACAATAGAGTAGAATCATCATAATCGTAACTAATCATTCGATTAAAGGTTTGGAACTAGATTTGACTATCTAAACAACGAATCACAATATAATAATCACATAATAGGAAAACTTATTTTATCTTACCTATGAGCTGTTGGTGATCAAGCTCATATATATCAAAAGAAATAATAGCATATTCTTTAATTCAACATCATCATCAAAATGACCATAATAATTCGGTCCACATGTGAACCTTGGTGAGATTTACTCACCTAAATATTTCCGGTGCGTCTTCACAAAAAACTCAAGAGCCAAACTCAAAACAATTCAACAAGCTACCTATTTAACACAATTGTTAACCTTTAGTAACCATTCAAACTAAAAGTAACATTTGCCCTCTTAACCCAAAACTTAAATCGAGGGTGACCTACTAAGATAACATCACCAAAAACAGCTCATACATTTGAAATCACAAGCTCAACAACCTCACACCAAATCGAAATAGCTCCAACAAATAAGCATTACATGATCTCAACCTAGTCTTATAATATAACAACATGCTCACAACAACATGAACTAGCTAACCCTTACCACGCATCACCACAGGCAACATAGAGTGGGCCCCACGCACCACCCCAAAATTTTAGAATTTGAACAAACTTCCAACAACAAACTTGTAGATCATATACCTGAAACTAAGCTAGATTCAGCCTTGAACTGCCCCAAACAACCACCACAAGCTTGAGCTTCAAACTAAAAATCAAGGTCTCCAAAACTCAAAAATTCAGTTGTATGACTAGCACAATCACACTTAGAAGGAAGAGAGCTTCACAGTGTACCTCTTAATGCCTATCGTCGTCACCGGAATTGGCGACTTCTGGCCAAGACTGATTTGCTTGCCTCCTGCTGTTTTAGTTCAAGATGAGGCCACCTACTTGCCTAGGAAGCTTCGCACGGAGGATTCGAGCCTAACTAGGCTGGTTGCATCGTCGATGGTCGCCGGGTTAGGGTTCCGGTTAGAGGGCGATGACGGCAGTGGCTTTTGGGCCTCGCTGCGCCTTGTACATCGGTCAACGGCGCCGAAGGTTGGCAGGGTTAGGTAGGCAAGGACGAGACGAAGATATTGATATGTGGCTTGTGGCTGGGGGTTCTCGGACAGCAGACTTCCGATCGGGAGAAGGCAAGGCTTGCGGGCGTGGCTCGGGGAGGAAGGAGAGAGAAACTGATTTAAGAAATTCTAGGGTTCTAAAAAATAACCCAACATTTTTTTATTTAACCCTTTCAAAAAACAACTCTAAATTTTGAATGATCATAAGTTCTTTATACTTCATCCGATTTACACGTGTCATGTGTCTACGAACTCGTATCGCCAAACTCTACAACTTTCATGAATGAAGTTTTTGAAATATCTTACGGATAATTAAGTCAACTTTTGGCAACTTAAAAGTCAAAACACTCTAATAAAATTGACTCCCGAAACTTCAACTTGCACACATAAGAATAAGAATTTCCCACAAATAATCCTTCATTAATTTCAGAAATAATACAAGTAAATTGATATGAAAATCAGGGGTATTACACGGGCAGCGGCTTAAACAAGAGACAACTAAGATCTGGTTTCAAGTCTCCAATCGGTTACGGAGTGTACTTTCTGAGTATCTACTTGACGAAGGTGCCCTCGATTAAAGAAGATCGGATTGGAGTGTCGTTGTAACGCCTCGTACCTAATTCTATCTATTTATTGGGTATTCTAAGAGTTACTAAGGAATTTAACTATGCTCGATAACTTAGTAAGTTAACGTTCAAGTGTATTTTCAAGTTTTTCTTGAAATGTCAAATTATTCTTTTAAGGTCTCAATGTTGTAGTTCGTGTTGGCACAAGTTTACCGATGTCTTCGGATTATTTTTTGGAGATTCGAGTTAATTTCTACGATTTATCGAAGTTTGATAAAAAGAAATTAATTTTATGAAATAAGAATGTAACTTTTAATCTGGGTCGTCAGATCAATTAGGGTTTCGATCTTGACCGTTGGTTCGGGTATAAAGGGAAAAGAGATGGGTTGACTTTGTAAAAGCCCAAACTCTGGCGTTGACCCAAGCTCCGGCCTCTCCCTCCTCTTTCTCTTTCCTTTGTCGTCTCTGCGCCGTCCGGCCACCCTTGGCAACGAGACTGCCACCAAATTGATCTTTTCCTCCTTCTCGACTTAGCTCAGTTCTTGAATCCGGGGAGCATCCATTCTCGATGGAGATCGAAAGAGGAGGACGACGAATGTCCTCAACAAATTCCGACGAGTCCCGATGACGAATCGACAGACCAAGGTCGTATTCTTATACATCTACCTCTCCTTTTCCTTTCGGGGTTTGTTTCATCTCGAATCGAGCTCTAACTTTGAAACCCTAATTTCTGCCTAATTTGGGATTTCCAGCGAGCCACCGTCGTTGACGCTGTCGAGGTTTCTCAACGTCTCTCCTCTCCTTCCCAATGTTGCATTGACCTCCTGGAGACCAAGACGAACGTGTGCGAAGACTCGAGGTGTTGGCGAGCTCAAGTGGTGTTGGTTGTAGTTGCAGCTGCAGTTTGGGCTTGAAAGGAGCTCAACTTTCGACAAGACTACTTGGGGCAAAGAAGAACTCTTCCTGGATCAAGTCTTGTAGGAAACAGAAGGTAAAAACATCAACCTTAGTTACTTTGTTGGGTTGTTTAGCAGATTGATGATCTGGGTGTTTTGGTTGCATGAATGTCGAGAACTTGGTGCTTTGAAGAATACAGGGATGCTATGGCCATTTTCCGGCAAGTGACCGAAATCCGGCAGAATGTTCCGGAAAGTCGTCGAAATCCGGCGAAGGCAATTATTCTGGCAGAAGCGGTGGAGGGAGTGATAAATGATTCCTTGGTATTTTATGTCACTTCAGAAATAGGAAAGTCTGGGTTGTAATAAAAAAAATTACCAAGTTAGAAAAGTTTATATTTTGGGAAACTTTATATTTTTGGAAACCCTTTTGAGTGCCTTTAGTAATTTGGTGATTTTACAGATTAAGGTGGTTATATGTTTTTGAGTTAACGAAATTACATTAGTTTGATTCATTAAAAATCAAGATTTACCAAAACAAATTATTAAGCGATGCCTAAGTGTCTAACGGTTAGTAAGATGTATAGTGAAAATTGGATCGAATTGTTAAGTCAAAGGTTGAATTGGAAAATGTTGAGCATCGTTAGTTGGTCAATCCTGGTCAACCTAGGAAACCCTAATCAAACTAGGAAAGAAGACAAGACAATGATTATTTTAAAGTTCGGTCTGACCGATTTGTTCTACAACTTATGGTCAGGCGTGGGATTGACTCAAGGACATGGATATTTAGTGGCAGTGCTCGAAGAGTGTCCCGAGCAATGGAAAGCTTAAGCCTAATACTGTGAGTGGACATTTTGTTTTTAAATGAATAAGCATGCATGGTTTCTTTTGAAAATTATCGTTCTATTTTCCGAGCTTATATTATAAATTTCAGTTTATGAAATGATTCTGGAATTTATTTGAGTTTAATGCATGGATTAATCTTTGTCATGATTTATGGATTTGAGCTCGGGTGATTAATTTAGTATTTGAGTTTTGTTATTCTTGATGATTCCAGATAAAATTATTATTGTTTTAATTGTTGACTTTGAGATTTTAGCGAGTATTTTGGGTTGAGATATTAATTACAATTTATGTTTGATAATTAAATTTTGATGTTAAATATGGATTTGAGAATATTTTGACGTGTGAGACACGTCATTGAGTTTTATTTTAATTTCTTATGATAATTTCCAAGTACGGTTGGTAACCGTACCATTCACATGATCTTGGGAAAGCTTTATAGATTGAAATGATTTTGTATGTTTTTTGTCATCATACTAGGGTCGCTCTTATTCATTACTAGCTAGCCTTAATTAGCGGTCCTCACCATAGGTGAGTCGACCGCTTAGCGTGACACGCTACTATAGCCTAGGAGACACCGATCGGTTATTATTCATTGGTCCTCATCATAGGTGAGTCAAACGCTCAGTGTGGGACGCTACTAGAGCCTAGGAGGCTCTGACTCGAGCCTGTGAGGCTCCTCTTCCATGGTGATATATCTTCCTCTTATTTTATTTTCTCAGTTTTCTAATTGATTAACCAGCGGGGTTAGTTTATCTCTTCTTACGAGATTTCAGTATTTGATTACCAGCGGAGTTGGTTTTTCTATTCTTATGTGATTTCGGATTTAAAGTTCTATGGATGATAAAAGTTGCGTGCAACTGAGTTTTTAAAGTTTAAACGTGGGAAAATATTTAAATTACTTTTTGTTAAATTATTTAATTTATGTTTGTCCACTCACTCTAACGTTTTAAATTACTTTTTCCTAGGCCTTTTAGTTTCAAATACCCAGTTTGCAGACTATATTTAATTGAGGTCGAGCATACATGGAATCGAGGCATAGTCAGAGGCTGCTTCCACTTATTCTTTATTCATTGTTTTTCCTTCATTATAATTAGATATTCTCTGATAATCCAGATAGTAAATTATTGAATGTTTTTGTTGTTGGTTGTGAGATTCTTTTAAATTAGTATTGATATTTTGAGAGATGTGATGAACTTGGGAGAGGCGGAAAACTCCAGGAGTACAAGGTTGAAATATGATTTTAGAAGTGTGTTTGCAGGTGGCGTTAGGAAAAGTTGTCCATTTTCAAGGGAGGTTACGCCGAAATTCAGATATCATCTCTTTTATAGGTGGTCATCGCATTTCATTCCGGATTTCAGGGTGAAACCCAGGGTGGGTCCTAACAGCCGTGATTGAAATCAACACAACCTAGGAGGAGGTTTTAGCACTTGGTGCTTAGCAGCGGCGACAAGCAACGTAATCTTTGGGGGTCCCAAGGCCGAAAAGCCACTGGACTAAATCGGTGGTAGGTGTCCCTGCCGGGAAGTTTGTCGTCGGACTGAACTGAAAGAGAGGGGATAAGATTGGTTGAGCTTGTCTCATTGGTCGAGTGAGCATCGTCATGTAATATGAGTTTGTCTTTGGATATTCTCCTAGCCTAGTAAGGTCGTATGATTGAAAGCAGAGAAACTCGACTCAATTTTCTCCTCAAAAAAATTACGAAAAGTGTACTTCCACATATGATTTATTGTTAATTAATATCGACACATATAACCTAGCAAGGAAGATTAAAATATCCACATTTGACTTATGTGGCTTGGTGCATAATTTCTCAAATTCCTTCTTAGCTGCCAAATGAAAAAGATTCTACATAGTTGAGAACTTGCATTGACATATATGTGAAGAAAAGAAAGAAAAAAAATATGTAGATAGGAAGAAAGAACAAATGAAAAATAGAAACCGTTTAGAAAAAAAGAAACCATCTAGGATATGGAAATCCTATTGGCCCATGGAAATGCTATTAGCCACCAAGTCATTATTTTCTATAAATTGGACCATCTGAAACCTTTTCCTATCCGAACCCTAAGTCGCTGGTTTCTATAAACCGATCGACTCCTATCTTCTTTAATTTGTAGCAAAACTCATCTTACGCCCTAGCCCTAACTTTCTTTAAACCGATTCATCAAAACCCTAGCCTACTCGATCGTCTTCTTTCCCGAAATTATTCTATCCATCAAAACCTAGCTACTCATCTTCGTTCCACAGACAAATCTTTCTGCGAGAAACCAAGAAAAGCGAAAGAAACAATTATCATGGAGGAGAGCAGAGGCAACCAACTTCCTGGCCAGAGGTTCTGCCCCATGGACGATGAACTAGTTCTCTTGTACCTCAAGCCCATGTTGAGTGGGGAGAACGTGCCTGGTAGAAATCGCGTGGTGTTCGACTGCGACCTTTACGGTAAGCAAGAACCTTGGGAGATATGGGAAGACTTCAAGACCAGACGACCACACGACTTGAGGCTCAACAAGGACATCTATTTCTTCACTCAACACAAGACGATAAGTTCCACAGACAAGCGCATACGCCGGAATGTTGGAAGTGGAACTTGGAGGAGCGACGATTTCGGCAAGCCTGTAGTATCTGTTGAGACTGGTCGTGTTGTTGGCTTGAAGAAAAGATTGACTTACAAAAATGTAGACTCGGTGCAGAACGGTTGTTGGATCTTGTATGAGTTCTTTCTTGATCGGTCACTCAGAGACAAGAAACAAAAGCTGAAAGACTACGTTCTTTGTCTACTGCGAAAGAATGGTGAACCCAAAACCAAGATCGCAAAGAAGAGAAAGCAACGTGAAGAGGAAGAGGGTCTTGAAGATAACGGTGCATGTGATGATACGGAGATCTCGACTGGGGAGCAAGAAGAGTTGCTTGAACCCCAAGCCAAGAAACAACGAACTGCACCATCCACTGATAACGCAGCACCAACAGTGCCATCACAAGATGATGTTGATGCATTCGCAGCTGAACTAGAAGAGACATTGGAATGCAATGAAGAAGACAATGCTCCATCATTAGAAGCTGAAGCAATTTGCTTTCGAGGTCAGGAGAATGTTGTTGGTCAGCAACCATTAGCAGCCAATCATGGAACCTTTAATCAACTGCCGGAGGAAGATCGGTTTGGGGAATTCCTAGATAGATTGAGTACTGAAGAAATGGATGAAATGGCGGAAATACTTTTTTATGGTATGAGTAGTAATATAGACGTGGCTGAACAAAACGTGGTAAACAGCAGCACCCTTCATGATGCTCCCATATCATCCATGTCTGCGGCATATGATTGTGGCACTGCTATGCCCTGTTTATCCTCGGAAAATGGTTGCATTGATACATCTGGAAGCAATGATGTTGGTGGAGGAGTGATGGGGTATGAGGATGGTGTGTGCATGCCTGAGCCTTTGGTGGAGGTCGCAGCTGATGAGGAACAAAATACAGCTGATGACGATCTTTCAGACTATTTGGGGTCAATCGATTTTAGTCCTGAGGCAAACAACTTCTTTTGCAGCGAACCGCAATTGTGTTCTTAGCTTAGCTGACATTGATATGCAGAGAGCTTGATATTGTCACAATGTCACTCTAGCTAAGAGTTATTTCACACATGATATTTAATTATTTATGTAAGACGAGTTGTACTGATAAATCTGAAGAAGTTTAGATAAGGTTCCTACATGGTGAACGCATGTATTTATGTTTGTTGAATTGATATGAATGAGAAAACAACGACTTCGCACAGTTTTCGTGACATAGATCGAAGCCCATTTTCCATTATCGATCTAGTTATTTCCTCCACTGAACTGGTAATTTGATTATCAAGAAAAAGAGGAGGAATCAACGAAGAATTTACAGAGTTTCAGAGCAATGTTTTAAAGGAAGAGCATGAAGAAGCAGTGAGGCATTTAGTTGATGATCGATACCATGATGAAACAAAGAGGAATCTTACTCGGCTTATAAATTTCTACTACTGTATAGTTTAGTAAATTCATTAGATTGCCTAAGCATCATGCTTAGTTAATGTTGCTCCACACTGGCTAGAACAGATAATTCCCAGTTATATATAGTTGCATTCTTCAATACGGACAGTTGCATACACTGCTCATATATTGGAACCAAAACTAACTTCCCAACCTATTTTCTGAGACTAACTTCCTAACAATGCAATGTGGGGGTAAACGAATCCAACTAACGCTGTCACAACTCATAATCTCTTAATTACTTAACTACAAGCCTCAACATTTGGTCTGCAGTCACCCTGGTCCAAAGCAAAAGTGCCAAAATCAATTAGTTATACAGCAACATAATAAGAACGGAACTATAAAAACGAGGGGAGAGGAATTGTGCATTAAAAAGAAACACTGGACACTGATCATCATTTAGTGCGGTCACCACGGGTTTTTAATGCAATAAACCATGGCTAGTGTGCTGGTACTATTTTCTGTCGGAAATCTACAGTTCTATACGTCTTAGTGTTAGTATTATTGATTCTCATTCTCGTTATATTCATCGGCTTATTACTGATATCACTTCAAATATTGCATGGTCTACAACCTCTACTCATGATTTTCCCTAGAAACATAAATAACATAGGTAATCTTCTCTTTTCCAACAATCTAAAATTGCTGTTGTTTTACTGTTAAAGATGTATACAGCTGCCTGTCAATTGAACATTAGCATCACCACAACAGAGGCACAGTTTATAGTGCTACGAATAAATTGCACACCCAACCACCCTGGCGTGGAGTTTACCTGTGTTTCAAAAAGGGGAAAAAACAGTGTGAGAAGTCAGTCAGCCATTCACATAAAACTTCATGTGTATCAGGGAAAAAAAAAATACTAGTCAAAATAGGCAAAACTTCATCAAATTGACCACATATCAGAAGTTATGGAAAAATATTCATAGGTTGTTAAGCAGATACTATGTTCATCATCACCTTAACGTTATTTACGCGGCTGTCATTACAAAAGTTCATTTTCATATATGCCCAATATGAGCACTATAAACAGACTTCAAGTATAGCTGGATATCAAATTTATTAAACATTCAACAGAGACTCAACATTTACCTTGAAATTTTCTAAAGAATGGATTGTAGATCAATGCATTCCATGTTAGCATCTTCATCCATTCATGCCAATTCCTTAACTCCAAAATCACCTGGAAAGTTCAGTTTTGCCATTCTTGACTTCAGAAATCAATTTCTATCCACAGCAATCAAAATTCTTTGGAGCTCCAACGTGTCACTCTTGTAAATATTTTACTGTACCGGTAGGAGGAATTGTTTTTTCTTCTGCTACTATATTCATAATCTTCCCAGTGTTTCCTGCGTTAAGGTTAAGCGCTTGGTTACCACCCAGTAAGTAATACCCTTCATTCAACTGAAAAAATAAATAAATAAATAAATAATAGTTAGAGGTGCAGCTATCTTTGACATTATCAACAAGGGATTTTCAATTTTTATTTTGACCTGTCAACGCAGGCTTACTGTTTAAAAAAATTCTTTGGCCAACTTTGATATATACTGATTTCTCTCCCATAATGTTCATCTGCTTGCAACAATTAATTCGGTTATGAGAAAACATGAAATGTGGAAAGGCAGTCATGATAAACAAAAGATTCTAATTTTTATACACAACCAGATAAAGTAAAAAAAGTAATTATATTTCCATGTGAGAAACTTGCAAAGACAAGTTGCTGGTATAAAAAGTACCTATGGTTTAAGATACAAGATCTTACCGGATCAGATGACAGCTCCATTATCAAGCCAGTCTTTGATACAATGTCCTACAAAAGTAAAAAGCCAGTTAACACAAAATTGCATACCTAGAGAGTGAGGTATACCTGCATGCAGTATAGCTTATGTGCAATACAAGACTAACACAGTGCTTGATATAGTTGATTGCTAAAAATAAGAACTTTTATGTGTCAAGCATTATTCAAAACTTTAAGAGTGTCACACATACACTTACTGAAAACCACTCTTCTAAGGGGTAAGTCCATAACTTGCTGTAGGAAGGAAAGGAAGAACATATCTTGCCAACAGTGAGATGACAGTTCAAAAATGCCATCCCCTAGCACGCTCAATTCTCTGTGCCTTGTCAGCACGGCGAGCAGCTTTAATCTTCAAATATAACTTATAAGCCCTCTCTAACTTATTTGAAGCAAGAAGTTTGTTACTTAGTTTGCTGTAGGTAAGCCTGCTTGGGCAAAAACCTTTTCGCAGAGACTCTTCCATGACAAGTACAGCATTTTCAAGCTGCCCTATGTTGCAAAGTCCACTGATTACAAGCTCATAAACTTCAATATCAGAAGCATAACCACATTCCTGCATCTCATCCCAAATGTTTAGCAACATTCCACATTTACCAAATCTAGAAAGGCACATTAGCAATAGCTTATAAGCAGCCAACGATACTCTACATCCAACCTTTCTTGCTTTCTGGTAGATCATCACAGCAGCATATGGTGGACCATAGCTACATAATGGTTCGATAAAAGTGGTTATAGTCCCCATAGTAGGAACTAATCCTCGACTTAACATCTCATCAAACATCTCCAGTACATCTGCCACTTTTCGGGCTTTAAGCAAACCAGCAATCAATTTGGTATAAGTATCAATATTTGGATCACAGCCATTACTCGACATTCTTTTGAAGTACTTAATACATTCTTCAATATTCCCAACAGAGATAAAATTAGAGATCATTGCATTGTATGCATTGGTGTCTGGCACACAACCTTTCCTCTTCATGCTCTCAAAAATCTCAACTGCATCATCAATCCGATCAGCTCTTCCTAAACCCTCAAGAATGTGACAGAAAGTTGCACTATCAGGAATAAACCCATCTGCTACCATTGCTTCCAAAGTCCTCTCCATCTCACCAACTCTACCATATCTCGACCACCCACCAATAACTATGTTATACGTCGCAGCATTAAGCTCCACCTTCCCCTTCACTGAATTAAGAAACGAACTTGCAGCCACTACATGAGACCGCTGACACAGACACTGCAGAAGGACATTCAGACACTCAGTACGGCAATCCAACCCGAACTCTTCCAAGTCCCAAAAAAATCGGATTGCTTTCGATACATGTCCAGCCCTCACAAAACTATCCATCACTATCGACACAGTCTCCAAATCGATACATACATCTAGGCTTCTCATGTCACTTATAACTTGCATCATATACTTAAAGAACTTTCTTCTACCCAATGCTTTGATGATTACATGATACATATGAGCATCTTTAGCTACATTCGGCTTCTGAATCGCCCAATTGAAAAACACAAGCATTGCTTCACCTCCTAAACTACCTCTATTCACTACTTGAGCAACAACATCAACACTCAAATCAACACCAGCACTGTCCAGAGAATGCTCAATTACAGCTATACCCTTCAATTTCTGAAGAAACACCCCACGCAATTTCTCCTCCGGCAACAAAAACCCATCCACAGCCTTAACATTTTCTACCTGCTTATTCGAATTAGAAGGTTCAAATTCTTTTGGAGGTGAAATTTGGTGGGGAATTGGTAAGAGGTTCGAAAGCTCGTGAAGAACAGAGCGTTCGTCAAGAGAAGACTGGTTCGGATTGAATTTGCTGTATTCATGTTGGGATTGAGCAGTAACAGTTGAAAACAGAAACGACGAGATTGGAGAATGAAGATGAAGCAGAGGATAGTACCTAAAAGACGGCAGCGATGATAAGAGACGGCGTGAAGCGCTGCCACGAAACAGCATCATTGGGGCGGAGAGAGCTGGCAGGCAGAAATAAGTAACAGAGTGAGAGAACGGTGTGTTGTCTTAGAGCCAAAGGGCCTTCCTTGTATCAGATTAAGAGATCCTAGGCCCGACTCCCGGTGGAATAGCTAGGGCAGTAGTCAGATTAAGGCCATCTTGCTACACCAAATAACCATGCATTTTTTTACAAGGACAAGAATTTAAACAAAAAAGTGAAGGAACACACGTCGGCAAACGTGTTGGTTTATGCGGAAGAATAAACTGTAGAATGAAATCAGAAATTAACAACCATAAATGTAAAATGCAGCGGAAATAAAATGATAAAGAACACCGGGAATAACGTGGTTCGGTAAAGTGCCTACGTCCACAGGGCAACAACAACAAAGAACCTCCACTATACGAATAAAGGTTACATGGAGAGAAACACTACTTCAAGACTCACTCTTGAAAGGATACACTCTCACACACACTTTGTTTGGTTACACACACAAACTCTCAACTTGGAGTTTTTTCTCTATCTCACACTCTTGTATAGCACAAGGTAAACTCACCGGTACTTCAATTTCCTCATTGCTCATGCCTTTATATAGGCAAACTTCTTCATGCATTTCCCATGCAAATCCTTCACGTCCATGCACAAGGAAGAGAATTCAAACTTCTTCCTTGATTCAAGCTTCAATGTTTGTGTGCACCATCAATGCATCTCCATTATTTTGTCAAACATTTCAGCCACCCACAAGCCTATACATATAGGCTCTCTCTTGCATTTCAACATATACACACCACCAACTTTGTTATTCATCTAGCATCTTGCCTTTTGGTTAATTGAATGGGTCTTGAGGTTTCACCAAAAGGTTTTTCACATGTAGTGAACTACATGACATCCTCCTCCAAATAAGGAGGGAAATTTGACCCATCAAAAGGAATCCCCACCTGGAAATGGTCTCTTGGTTCTTCTTGAGGAGCGAAGGCAGAAGTAGCTGAGTGGGTTTCGATTTCTCCAAGCTTTTGACGGAGGGAGAGATTAGTGTGTCACATGACCTCTTCTAATAACGCAACTCAAATTTGCCTAGTCTTTTTCGTTTGATTACATGCTACTTGGTTAGTCGGCAAAAGCTGCGCCATGCGGGTGCTTGACAGATTCGTTAACGGAAGGGCACTTCTGTAATTTCAAGTCGTCACGGTAACTAATTCAATGTACTGCTGGATTGGAGGACAGAACAGAGATTCAACCTACTCCACTATTTCGAATGGATTCCAAGTTCGAGTCTGGATCTGGAATCCAGTAAGGCAAAGAGATTACATGCATGCGTAGCTCGTTGCCGATAGAGAAGAAAAGGAGAGAAGTTGAAGGCTTGTCTTGGGAGCAAGGTGTGTGAGGTGTCTCATTCTTTATCATCTTTGTTTGATCATTGAGCTGTTAGTTTTCCATTGAATTGTTCATTGCAACTATTTGCTTTCTTTCCATTGATATCAATTTCAACTCTAAGATAGCGTGGCTGGCTGTACCGCCTGTACGTAATTTGTTGTTTAGTTGGATTCCAAATCCTTATTACTTTGGTCCAAATTTCTGTTAGTGAAATTTTATTTCTTTTTTGGTCATGATTTCATTGCCTACAAATCTAGAATTTACGGGTATTTTGACTAGTATAAAATCTTTACATTATTTGCATAATTTGATTGAGAATAAGGAAGTTATTGTTTTGTGAAGTTGAACTTGTTTGGTTCTCTGCTATAACAATCCAGATGCCTACTTATTTCTTCACAATGTAATCAAATGCAGGGTCGAGAAGAAAATCGTGAGGCCATTCCCCAATTGATTCCCTTGATTTCTACTCTAAAAGGTACTAAACAAGTCTCTTATGGCCATTAAAAAAAAAAAAAAAACAAGTCTCTTATGGAAGAAGGAAAATGCAAGAAATTCAGGTTCTCTTTTGACTTCATTGGCTCTGAAGACTTCTGATTTGTCTGATTTTTGTTTGTTGTAATTGTGTTGCAGTTAGATGCTATTTGGTTGGAGCGCAACCACTCTTTAGCTGGTAATTTTTCTTCATCTAAATTGTTTGTGTCGATCCCAGTCTGACCTATTATCAAGCTTGCAAGACTGTGAGTCTTTGGCATGTAAAATTTAATTCAATACACGGACTGTAAGCCTCAACTATGAGGCTTGCAAGTAGATTTTAACCAAATTTATTACATCAAGATAGTATCGTCAACGTTATCTCACGGATATTACAAATGTGTTTGTCTTGCTACCATAACAAGGGTTTGCTTGATGCCACTGACAGTACTTGGTTTCTTACCGGCCGCGGCCACTTCTGGTGGATTCAAGCTGTCTTTGTGCTTAAACTATCTGAGGAGTGTAGGGCACACAAAATAGAATTTTTTTAGCTGGTGAATTCTCTTTATTTCGCTATCGAGGTTATTTTTGGCCTATGCGATTTTGGTAAATGAACAAAACCCATCACATCCACTTCTGACAAGTGTTTGATTCTGTTCTAAATTAGCAATCTCTGGTAGGAAGGATATAGTAGGTACAATGAAGATAGTTTCGACTTTTAATTAAGTTTTCTTTAAGGTCTTAGTTGTGCTCTTAAGTTATGCCATTCAATTTCCCAAAGTGACCTAATATATGTCAAACATGCATAGTAGGTAAATATTACTTACCTTCTTTTCCCTAGAAAGCTGAAGTGGAGTTGTGCACGGTAACTTGATGAACAACCTGATTTCAGAACTATTATTTTCTTTCATTAGGCCAAATTTTCTTAAATCGTATTGAAGTATATATTATCTACATTTGGTATATGTAAGGTTTGAGAATGTCAGATACCTCATCTGGCTTTTAAAGCTTGAATTTTTGTTGACACGGTGGTTGGAATCAAAGTAGATTCTGCCTTTAGATGGTTTTGTTCTTCTCATCTCTGACTTATAGTAGTACCCTTTTCATTTCTTTTTGGATAATCTTTGTGTGTGGCATGATATTGAATGGTTGAATCATGCTGTGTACGGATATTGAGTAGTTATGTTTTTTTTGCTGCAGTGGCTAGTGAAGCTATCACGTAACAGAATGGTTGTATCATGCTGCTAGGATGAACTCCCCATGTATTATGCAGACACGATTAAAGCAGTCCTTTTTAATTTTGAAGATTGGAGCACTAAATTTTTGTCTACAATTGACAGCAGGCTCTATCACCAGATCAAGTATTATAGTTTTTGTAATAGCTCCAATTACATTGTGTAATATATATGGAAACTACAATAAGTAGAGCATGTACCGAATTCTTTCAGTACGTTTGTTCACAAAAAGAAGTACTGTAGCTAAGCGCGGGTGCGATCTCTAGTGATGTTCAGTGCAGGTATATTGTTTCACTGTTACATGGGGTTTTTATGGAATTGCTTGTATTTTGGTTCTTGGTTTTAGTTAAGGGCTAGTTTGCTTATAATGGGATAGTAACCACCATGGTTCTTTTTTTCTGCTGCTTTTTATGTTTTTGCTTTGTGTTTGATCAAAATCATGGGTGATGGGTAAAAGTGAGAAGCCAGTTGGTATAGGAGTTGTATTTGGTTCGGAACTTCCCTGTTTTGATGTGAAAAGGATATGTGCCAGTGGTGAATCCTCCAGTATAGCTGAATGTGAGAGCGCATTCAAGTTGACCTTTCATGGCAATTCAGTTATTTTGTAGTTTTCTAGCACACAAAGCCAGACTCCTAGAAGGCTTCTTAGAAACAGGTTAAGATGTATAATCAGTTTAAGATGATATTTACCCCAGTCAAAAAATTTGGGCTCCAAGCGCGCCAAGGTCAGAAAAAAAAAGAACGCAATATTGAAAATTTTTGGGCATGGCAACCCATTTTTCGTTCAAAAACGTCATGATTAGTAGTGACATTTAACAGCGTTTGAAAACGTCATTAAAGATTGTCTTCCAAATAGTCATAGAATTCAATGACGTTTTACAAACGCTACAAACAAAAAACACTTATTTGGTTACCAAAAATTAATGATGTTTTACAAAAAAAATGCCATCAAATATACTTTTGATTTGATGTTGTTTACATAAAAATGTTATTGTCGAAGTGTCATTAATAGTTATATTTGTAGCAGTAGGGGATGAGGAAAACATCTCTCGCCAACTTAATCTATAATCATGATAAAATCAAATCTTAGTTTGACAAGAGCATGCATATGTGTATGGTGTCTCAGACCCTTTTGAAGAGATCAATATAGCTAAAGTTATTTCCGAAGTTTTTTTTTTTTTTTTTAAGAGATCAAACATAAAAGAAAGGGGAAGCGTTCCTTGATCACCTAATTACACATAGTTGAAAACTCCTTGATTCTAACCCCAGAAAAGAAAAGAAAATGAATATATATACACCCATAAAGAGATCAACAAGAATTGAAGTTGCATTAACGAATCCTATGATAGCTTCACTATGATCTGTACCTTTTTCAACTTCTAATTTATGCCTAATTGGCTTCATGTTTTTACCAGATTGGTATTTACCCGCTTTGTATTCTCTCATTTCAAGATTTACATCAATCTACGCCGTTTACCTGTTCTATGGCAACCAAGAATTCAACTTTGCCACACCATTTTACTACTAGGAGAACCAAACCATTTCTTCGTCAACATTGTTAACCTCTCATCCCTAACCTCACAAAACATGTCCTCCCACCCACTCGGCTTCACCGGCTTAAACCCTAGCCCGGGAGCTCTATCCTTGGATGCCGGATTAACCGTCTCAGTCCAATCCACCACGTAAGCGGACACCCTTCTACGAAACTTGGTCTGAAACTCGGGCCAAGCTTGGTACTTGTAATGGTTCACTATAGCTTCCTCCATGCTGAGTTGCCATGACCTAAACTCCTTCTTTATCTGAAAATGGTGTATCATGTTGAGCAGCGAGTGCTCAACCGCCTCGAGCAGCACAATCGACTTGTGCCGCTGCTGCAACCGCCCCAACCGCCTCCGGCATGTGTACCCCTGCGTGACACCTTCCAATGGGTGCGTTTTCTGGTTCGAGGGGCCAAACTCGTTGCATAGGATCGAAACTTGCCCGATATCCGGCTCCTTCGGTATCAGAGACTTGAGCATGTGCCTCTCCGGCGCCGGAGCCTGGCTCCATGCATTCGGGGCGAAAACAAACTCGTCGACGTCAATGTACATCATCCATTTGCACAACGACTTGCCGAACACGGCAGCGTGGGAGAACCCAGCTTCTTGTGTCTTAGGCCATATCCAAAATGTCGTCGTAATGTTGAACCCTTCCCGGTTTAGCTGCGGCACCACGTGTCCCAAGTCGTCGTCGCTGTCGTTGTCGTAAAGAAAAAACCGGTCGACTCCGAGACGAGAATGGTATGTCACCCACTCCCTCAGGACCTTCGCCACGTTGTACACCATCGTGCACGCGCACAGCTCGTGACTCGGTTGCGTGTTCCCCGCGATAAGATCGCTGCCGTTAATAATCTGACGTCGTTTGGGGGAGGTGTGGTAAGCCACGGAGGGGACAACCTGATTCTTCTCGACGATTTCCAGTGAGATAGTCGTGGCGTTGACGGCGTCGTTTAACGCCGTCAGGTCCGGGTGCTGGCAGCGGAAGACTTCTTGAGAAGAGCTCGTTACGGCGGTTCTGACCGCGTTATCACCGAACACGCACCGGAACTCGCTCGGAGGGCGGTTGACGCCGGGGCGGTTGTTGAGGCCTTTGGCGAAGAGAACGACGTCGTCTACGGTGGAGAAGGACTCGTAGACGAGAAACGTCCACCGGAAAAGCTCCGGCGAATGTTTGTTGGTATTGATGTGATGCAACCTCGTGGACAAGGCCGGCTGGAGAAACGGCCGGAGGCGCTTGACTCCCCTCGGCATGAGGCAGTAGAACGCCGTCCGGTTCCTCGATGGCAGAATCCCGGCGAGTTTAGCATCGGAGGTGGAGTTGTTCTGGAACACGCAGACATAACTGTGGTGGCCGGCGGAGAGCGGAGTCTCAGGCGAGACAATAACGAGGATCTCCCAGTCAGGTAGAAGCACGGCGACGGTGGAGATGGGGTCGACGTTGACGTGGATGGACGGAGGAGACTGGAGCTCGCGGATGAGATCGGAGGTGGGGCTGGGGATGGGGTAGCGGGTGACGAGGTCGGAGCGGGAGATGGAGGAGCGGGAGAGGTGGAGCGAGATGGAGGCGAAGAGGAAGAGGACGGTGAGGGAGATAAGGAGGGCAGCGGAGAGCCTGCGGCGCATGATGGAGAGGGTTTGAAAGGAGAAGGAGAAGAAGAAGAGGGTTTGGGTTTGTTGTGGTGGCTTATTTTGGGTGGACTTCATTTCTGGTGGGAATGAAAATCGGGAATCGGAGAGAAATATAAGGGAGGGGGGAGAGAGGGCTATTGTAATTAATGGACTCAGTTGCTTTATTAATTATGAGATGATAAACTGAATTTTGTTTTGATTATGTGGAGTATAGGAGTTAGGAAAAGACGTGGGAAACAAATCCTCCTCCGTTGCAATCCTGTTTCGACAAGGAGATTGGTGGCTTTTTGTGTGTGTATCACGATGCCATAGAAATGAGCACACACTTGTAGTGCTAAAATGGTTGCGAGGACCGACCTCTATGCAAATGAGTTGTTTTAGGTGTTGATATTTCATCCAATCATGCTTATGGAATTTGATTATGTACTAGCTTGTGTTGGTTTGATCTTTGATGCATGAGAATTTCCAATATATGTTACTTCACTTACTTGTACTAGCTAATAGGAATTGAATTATAGCTGAATTTGAAGACGCTCATGCGTAGTAAGTTTGAGTTACTGATATCATTTTTTGAAATTTTCATATTTCAATTCAAGGTGATAACGGAACTTTACGGAACACAAAAATGGAGTTCTTATGTTTCCAATTCTAACAACCTCGCAATGGAAGTTAGCTATTAGAGGATAGTTCAATGTATCTCTTGATAAAAAAGAGAAGACAAAGAGAAGCTAGAAGCGGATGGCGCTTTACAGCGAGGAGTGAACTAGTAAGCATAAAGGTTTCTGCTTCGAGTGCACACAAAGTTCGTTCCTTAAGTATATGCCACATTCTCTTAACTAAAGTTGAAGATAGATTTAATTGCTCCAATAGTTAGCTCGATCACATTTACTTGTATCCATTCTTTTAGTTTTTTGTTGTTGGATATATAAATTACAATAAGAACTCGACGATCTCAATTACCTGAAGTAATAAATTAAGTTCGAGAAGGTGACGTCTATATATATATATATACATATATATATATATATAAAGGTAAGTAAACTAAATATTAGACTGTACTGGTATTATTATTTGATTCATACAACTTATCTTGTTATTCACATACTCTATATATCTATGATAAAACCAATTATTAAATATATTCTAATGGATAATTTGTAAATAAAATAAAAATAAACTATACTAATAGAAAAACAGATAGGATGTGTGAATAACATCATCCAAATATTATTGTAGTTAATTCAATATAAGCATTGTTTTTATCAAATTGGAGACATTTTTTCTGTACATTTTCCACAAATGTATTGAGTACGTTAAAGAACATTGTGTTACTATAAGAAAATATCTGAAAGATAATGCCATTGGATAACTTTAAAGTTTAAAGATTCTGTATAATGGATTCTGTATAATGGATAGTGAACCCACATGCCAAAGCATTTGGATATCATGCTAAGATTTGACAAGGACATCAAACCTTATTAGTGATGCTTTTACAAATAGGATTAGATGGAAGCTCAGTTAGTAAAAATATAAGAGAGGCTCTTTCATACTTAAGATTTGGCATGCAGATCAATTTCAACTGTTCGATCTTATTGATATATATAGTGTGTATAACATGCAGTTATGTAACGTATAATATTTTGTATCTATTAAAATTATGTACTAGTTTCAAGTTTCAAGATATTTTTGATGAAAGACTAATTCTCTATCCTTCTGTTTCTAAAAAAGAAAAAAAATGTCACATGCAAGATATTTATCTAAGGAGTAAATACTTGTGACACCCTGTAGTTTACACCTAAAATTAGTTTTGTCCCTCACTTTTTTTTTAAAAATGGTATACTCCTATACTTTGAATTCTCGACTGATTTACCCTTTTGTCAGCTGATTATGACTGTGCCATGCTCATTAACAATCTAAATAACTTTTCACTCTTATCTCTTCTAGCATAGTAATAGGGGGCTTAGACCTTGCTCTCAAAACCCAACTATTGAAGCTCTCACAAGCATTGTTAATAAGCATGTCACAGTCATAACCAGCTGAGAAAATGGTAAATCAGTCGAGAATTCAAAGTATAAGGGTATACCAGTTTTAAAAAAAAAATGAGGGACAAAACTGATTTTAGGTGTAAACTACAGGGTGTCACAAGCATTTACTCCTTTATCTAATCACCACCACACCAAGTCACTAACAGTGGCAAGAACTATGACACTACTAGTCCACTAGTACTGATGGCTCTCTCCACAAAGCTAAATATCAGTGAATAATGTCGGCTAAGAAATTAAACGATGATAAAAACATGTGTGTCTATAAGAGCCTCATCGATCAGTTGGTCCTCCGTTTCGATATGCACAACTTAAATAATTAGGGGTTTATTAAGAACCTTTAGTTTAATTAATCCATGCAATTGACTAATACACAATACATATACCATGTCACACGTACAACAACCATATGAATTTTTTATATAATTGAAGCTTGAAGATAGCATTTGGTTTGCTGGTGTTCAATAATACGATCGCGACTTATATATAATTGGCGGATCATGCTAATAATTTAAGTTGTTAACAAAGAAAAACGACCGCCGAGTGCTGCTGCTCGGTTGGTTTTATGATCAATTTTGATTATTAATAATTAAAGATGGATATCTCTCAAGGGGAATTTGTTTCAATCAAAGGCGCGCTTACGTGCTGGACACTGCAAAATCACATCGTAAAACTGAGCACATATACATGAACGCGATCTCAAGCAAAGCATACATACTAATATTCTAAAAATCAAATTCTCTGCCACAAAAGATCTGTACGTGGACAATCATATATTATCATCTATTGATGATTTGATGTTCATTATTTGTTTTAACAGATATTTGCTACATTATGAATCTACACAACTAGCTATTTGGGCAAAGTGGGACGAAACCATTGCCTTTAAGAGAGACTTAATTATGGCAGAACTTCTTGTGACTAATTTTGTTCATGTAAACAAGAATTTTCCATCGTCTTTTCGTATTAAGAAAAAAACACGAATTTTCCATTATAGCTACTCTCTTTCTCTCAATTTGATGACAAGTATATCATTGGGTCTTAGGTCTTATTCGATTGGAAGCTGAGTTGTTTTTAAGGATCGGAAGGTTATTTTGTTTTCTAGTTTATTAATTTTTTTATGTAGTTTTGAGGTTATTATTTCTTTTCGTAGACGTAGTTTTATTTTTCGTTGCTATGGACATGTATGGTCTTCGGACCTTATTTGACCTTGTGGTCGTTTTAATTGTTGATCAATGAAATTTTCCTACCTTAAAAAAAATGTTTAGGGACTTCGATCGGCTGAAATGCAGAGGCTACGTACGTTATAAGGAGTTGCATACATATGTGTTCATGGTGGTCGCTGGAAAGAAGTGTGTGAGACGTGTGACTTGAATTAGCTAGCTTACCCAGATCGATAAGTTGATTAAGTGGGAGCCTTCAGTTTTCATGGTTTTCTGTAAATGATTTTTCAGTTTGAGATTCCGGCTTGTGGTACTCTTTCTTTGCACGAGATATATATCCTGAGTTTCAACCTATATATGCAATGAGTGCGATTATGAGAAATACATGCAAATTAACCCAGCTGAAGGCTTCGTGTTGCAAAATTTTCAGGTAAAACAGTTTCTGCATGCATGCTGGTCTATTCCTGTAAAGGTTGTCATCGATCACAGAAAATAACAAATGTTCGTTTCAGTTCTGGATGGACTACGTACAACATTCAATAAAATGGAGCGCCACTTCCTGCTTGTTTCTATAAACTAGTGGACACTGAACAATTCATGCATCGCTTAAATGCAAACATGTTCTATACATGCAATGCGCAATGCATAATACTGATAATAGTACACAACAGCGCGCCAGATCGAATGCGGTTAAAGGCTTGCCATAAAATTGTAATGGTATTGCAGCAAGTGATTAATTGGTCGACCTCATTGTTTAATTTCTGTTATACGGCTAGCTTTTGGCTGGTGAGTTAGAAGAGCTTGTGTTACAGAGTTGCACCTGCATGCATTTGGTAGCTAGATATACATGCTACGACTTAATTATGAAACATACTCATGATGTACCTGGGAATATATATAGGATCAGTATGCTTGTAGTATAACTTCATTCAAGCTTGTACTCGTAACAAAGAGATGCTACTCCTGAGTTAACTTCAATGTATGATTAGAGGAAGAAAACAGTACGTCGCCTCAAATGATTTTACATGCATTACGGAAATTTCATTATAATGGAGTCCCGGAACAAAGTGTATTTGATCTCCAGTGCTCGACCACGTTCGCCTCAGGAGCCAGCTGAGAACCAGTGCATGGTTGTATTGATAAAAGGAGGCATTTGATTTGTAGCAAGCTTTTGATGATCTACGTACTGCTCGATCATAAATATAGAGGCCAGGAGGATATATATAGACCAATGCTTCTGCATGAAAAAGTTTATCCACTGCAATGTGCAGTCATCACTGAAAATCCTCCACAAGCTCCCAAAGCATATATTAATGTTCACCTTTGACCCTGGAATTTCAGCATAATCAAAAACATTTGTGGTTCATCGATTAGGTATCAGATAAGAAATGTGGATTAGATACATTTCCAGATACAATTAGGACCTTCTAATATTTGATTGTAATTCAGTTTCCATGTTGGATTGGTATTAAACGTATTATTATTATAAATTGATCGATGAAGACAATGCCCGGCCCTAGCTAGTTCCCAAAGAGGCAGAAAGGAAAACATAAGTGGTAGGCTCAGGAGGCTTTTTAAAGGCACTGGAACCTGCAGAAGGATTGAAATGGTCGATCCTCGATAGATAAACTGACAGAAAGTTAAAACAAAACACAACAAATTTTGATGCTGTATATATAGAAACCTTAAATAAGAAGAAAAAGCACATCGGGGCACAAACCTAGAAAATTGAGCTTCACTAGACAAATTTGAATAGGGTTTACAAACCACGATTGTAACCAACAACTATTACAAATTCTCAATGATCTAGTTCTTCAATCTTCTCTTCGATCTTTAAGGAACTAACTGCGTCCTTGAGACTTCTCAATCACTCTCTACTGGCCGCGAGAGAATGATGAACGTATGAAACAAAAATTCACTTTAACAAAGAGCAAGTGAACTTCGACCTCTCACAATACTTTTGTAGCATATGAACTCTCTCTCTCTCTCTCTCTCAATAGTTGCGCGTGCAAAAAGGTTGGTCCTCTAAACAAGTTGCTGCCTCTCCTTTTATAAGAGTAGAAATACGTCTACTCTCTTTCACGTCCAAACCCTAGCCTTGTGCAAGACATCTTCTTGCAATTAACTTCACAAACCTAATTGACATCCTATTAGGAATATTAGAATAGAATTATTCCATAAAGGACGCAAGAGATAAATATTAAAATCATAATCAAATAATAAAGGAAAAAATATCCTAACCAACTTAGGACTGATTTTCTTACGCAAATCTATTCCAATCAAATCTGTTAATCAAATGACATAAAACCTAAATGATTTTAGATCTCCTGCCTTTTTCACGTAATCTTTATTTTGTATAGGAATGACAACAAATATATACTAATACTTTTGTCTTGAAACTCAACGAGAGAGAATCCTCGAAACTATTTTGATTGATTTCTGATCTAAAACAAAACAGTTATGGGTTTAGATCCTAGCCTCTCGATGGGTGTCCTTGTTACTATCCTATCAAGGTTATCAGAGGGTAGTCAGATGCTGCTCGGGTTCACAGCTTATTTCAGTCTTTGTGGCGCATGCCTTCACATCATCACATCATCAGAGCACTTGTCGCGAAATTGAATATTATAGGAGTATTGAGGAACTCCACCAAAACTGGCTCCGTAGAGATGCTCATTATTCTGAGGTGCTCCGTCGACTAACTCGACTCAAGCAAGACAATCTTCAAAGAACTGAAGCCATCGACAAGATGATTCAAGATGAATGAATCTCTTTGATGATTCATCTACGCCCCCATCTCTTTTTTAACATCCATCCCAATTTCATTCATTCTTTTATTTACTTGATTTATTTCCGTAGACCGCAGAAGATAGGGTTTTGTTCTGTATCATGCGTATCCAAGCTTGAAAATAAATTTCAATTTTTTATTTTGTTTAACAAATGTGACTGGCTAGGAGAATTAATGATGTAGTGTCTGATAAAAGAGTAAGACGGAGAGCAGAGTCGGAGAAGTTGTATAGTATGGATGAGGAAGCTATTTTGAAGGACCGGTCAGGGTTGGATCGGCTTCAAGCCAAAACAGTGTGGATGATTTTCTAGAGTCCTCATTCTTTGGTTAATTTGCTGCTCCGAGCAAAGTACTTCCTTGGTTCGAGTTTCCTAAAATTGGGTCTTGTCCATCTGATATTTGGAAAGGGATGATGTGGGGGTAAATAAATGCTTGATGTCGGCACTAGGTGGTGGCGGTCGGTTATGGGAAGATCATCAAAGTTAGGTTGATCCTTGGATGCCTTGTCCTAGGACTTTTAAGGTTATGTCGCCTCTAAGGGTTCCAAGGCAAATGAGGGAGGTAAATGAGGGTGGACAAATTGATTGTGGCAGATGGGAGGTGGAATGTATCTTTGATTCAGAATCTGTTTCTTCCTCATGAAGCTGAACAAATACTTGCTATCGATCAGTACTGCTATGCCTTTGTGAGTTCGAACAAGAGAAAGATAGGTTAGTGTGGCATTACAAAAAGAGAAAAATACATCGCCGGTACCCCAACTTTTGTGGTACGGTCAAAGTGGTACTCATACTTTAAAAACTATTAATGTTGTACCCAAACTTCTATTTCGTTACCAAGAAAATGCTTGAGGCCAATTTCTGTAACTGTATCGTTAGTTTGCTGACGTGGCCAGCATGGGCCCACTAAAAATATATGCAAAGACAAAAATAACCTTCTAATTCTCTAGAACCGTTTTCCTTCCAAAATCTTTAAAATTGAATCTTGGGTTTTCATCTTGGGTATCACATTGATCAGTTCAGTAAGGTTTAGGCACTGCTGTTGTGTTTACAGTAAATATTATGCAATAGTTGAAAATGCAACATAGAAATTCAAACATAGAACCAAAAATAGTTGTCAATATAACTGAATTAAAACCATTAAAACCAACATCAGTTCAACATGAGATACATACTATGCATTAGAATTCAAGCTTAATTAGTTTCCAAAAACTCATGGAACCAAATTGTTTTTGACTTTATGATATGGTGTTGAGACATATGATTCATGGTCCATGTGAACCTTTAAACCAACAGTCTTCATATATGAAAAATGGGGAATGCAATAAAAATTATCCAAAACAGTTTACACAGTACACCGTGCAAGGGAACGATCCATATCCTATTTATCAAAGACGGGCAAGTCGATTACCGGTCCCACTATGTAGACGAGGGGACACGATGGTGGACAACATATGAGTTGTTCCTTATAATCCATGGTTGTTGTTACGGTATGATTGTCATATCAATGTTGAAGTATGTGGAAGCATAAAGAGTGTCAAATACTTATACAAGTATGTATACAAAGGCCCTGATAGAGTAGCAATGCAAGTGCAATCTGACCTGGATAACGATGAAATAAGACAATTTGTTGATGCAAGGTGGGTTTGTGCACCAGAGGCATTATGGAAGATATTTAAATTTGTAAAAACCAAAATATATCCATCAATTGAGAGACTACAATACATCTTCCTGATATCCAACGAATAAGATTCGATGCAACTGAAACAATAGAAGACATTCTAGCAAATGAATATTCACAGAGGACTATGCTTGCTGAATTTTTCAACAAGAACCATACAGATTCAGAGGCAAGGAGACATTTGTATTGCGAATTCGCTCAATATTATAGGCGGGATAGTAAGTACAAAAAGTGGGAAAAAAGGAGGAACAACATTAAGGTAATTAGGAGAATTTATAGTGTTTCACCATTCGAAGGAGAAATTTTTTACCTCTATGTCCTTCTCAATCATGTGAGAGGACCAAAATCATTCGGTGATTTGCTTACTGTGAGTAGAGTTTTGCAACAAACATTTAAGGAAGCAGCTGAGAAAAGAGGTTTGTTGGAAAATGACAACAGCATTTGACAATGTTTACTTGAAGCCTCTACAATTCGAATGCCATCAGCTTTGAGGAGATTATTTGTCACAATTTTGGTGTATAGTCAACCAACTGGTGTCCGTTGATTGTGGGACAAATTTCATCCTTTCATGGCCAAAGACTACTCTAATTCGAGTAGGACGGTCGACAATTATGTCAGAAACAGACTACTTCTAGATCTAAATAGAATGGTAGAACAATTTGATAAGAGTGTTAGAGACTTTGATCTGCCTGAAATGACAAATGAGCAAGAAAATGGTCTAGGAGTGCTGAGGTGTATTGAAGATGAACTTTCTGTTAATGTCCCTCAAGAAGATATTGATGCAATTGGTCGGCTCAACAATGACCAAATGATCGCATTTAACACCATACTGGATGCGGTCGTGAGAAAAGAAACTGCATTATTTTTTGTTGATGGTCCTAGAGGAACTGGGAAGACGTACCTATACCGTGCATTGTTGGCAAAGTTAAGAAGCATGAATCATATAGTCCTAGCAACTGCATCATCCATAATAGCAGCAACTATCTTGCCCGGCGGGAGAACAACTGACTCTAGATTCAAGATCCCACTTGATGTAAAAGATCCGACATCCATGTGTTCCATAGAAAAACAGTCTGCACTGACACAATTGGTACGAGATTCCACTACAATCATTTAGGATGAGGCATCTATGACAAATAGACATACTTTTGAAGCACTTGATAGAACTTTCTGTGACATTATGGGCGTAGAAATTCCGTTCGGTGGAAAAATAATGATTTTTGGGGGAGATTTTCGTCAAGTCCTTCCTGTTGTTCATAAAGGAACGAGGTCTCAACTGAATGGAGCCTCCATTGTGAAATCAGTTTTGGGCACAAGTAAGGATATTGAGATTGAGACAGAATATGAGATCCATAAATGACCACCAATTTGCAGAGTTTCTACTTCGTGTTGGTGATGGGAGTGAACAAGTCATCAATGACGAAATGATAAGATTACCGGAATGCATGGTGATTCCTTGGGAAAGCGAACAATCTATCAACAAAATAATTGATGATGATTTCCCCAATTTAGGTGACCATGTCAACGATGCAAGATACATGGTGGACAGAGCATTGATTACTCCTTTAAACAATGATGTGGACATGTTAAATGAGAAAATTATCAGAATGTTTCCAGGTGAAGAAATTACACTATACTCATTCGAATATGTAGAAGATGACACAAGAAATTTGTACCAACCCGAGTTTTTGAATTAGATCAATGCCGGTGGGTTGCCGCCCCATAGATTAACTTTGAAAACAGGTGCTCCAATCATGCTTCTAAGAAATATTGACCCAAAATTGGGATTATGTAATGGCATAAGATTATTGTGTCGTAGTTCGTACCAAAACCTAGTACATGTTGAGATACTGACCGAACAATTTGCTGGGACTCGAGTTTATATACCTAGGATTCGTTTGAAAAGTCAAGAAAGTGTTGCGCTACCGTTTCAACTAACAAGAAAGCAATTTCCAGTCAAATTGAGTTTCTCTCTGACCATAAACAAATCTCAGGGTCAGACTATCCCACAAGTAGGTGTTTACCTCCCATATCATGTTTTCAGTCATGGACAATTGTATGTGACATTGTCTAGAGGAGTATCGGAGTCAACCACAAAGATTCTGGTTAAAAAAAGGCTCTGAGGTTGGTGAAGATGGTGTGTTTACTAAGAACGTCATATTTAAAGAAGTTTTGCTTCATTCGAACGCAAATGATATGTCGTCTTCATAGGTACCTCAATGATTAACTGTGATTACAAAGTGCATTATTTGAATGAATGTTTTTTTATTACCATCGTTAAGTTTATATAGTTCTTTCTATTTGTAGGAATGTACAAGGACATGGAGCTGAACATATGAAAAGGTTTCGAAAGACATGAGAATATGAAGATCAAGGACCAAAGTTAGATGACGATTTGTAGTTTGAGCGATGACGGTTGGCAAATAGATGGTTCAGACGTAGTTGATTAGAGCATGTGAACATTGTACGTATATTTGTATAGATACATGTTTAATAGCCTCTTTCAAGACAATATGTTTTTTTTTCATGGTAGTACCGATAATAATTAGTCTTATTAAACATGTCTAGCCTCTATACGTTCATACCATAAAAATTATATATATTTTAGTAGACCGATGGATGTTTTTGTATAAGTAATATGTTTTTTTTTTCAAGTCCAGCATATGGTTGTAGGCATATGTAAAATTGTAATATATTTGCATGTTATAATAGTTTGTGAACGTGTAACATTCTTATTTCCCGTATGACACAGAACGAGTTAAAAATAAATGACTGAATATACATATGCAAAACGTATTTTATGATAAAAAAACATACGCACGCGCAAGGACGGCTCTTCCGCACGCTCATCGCGGGTGTAGGAAGGCTAATAATGTATCAACGACATTACCTTTGTAACAGTGAGACCTTATCTACCATCATGGACCACGCCACAGCTAAGATTAAATTCCCCGGTTGCTTTTCTTTAACAATATCTCTAAATTACACTTTAACAAATTAATTGACCCTATTAACTCACAGGTCCCACCATAAACAATAACTCCCGCGTCTACCCCACGCGCTGGAATGCGATCCGCCACACCACTGACGCATCGGAATCCAAGGCCGGTCGGAAAAACGCGAGTCAGTTCAAATCCAAACGCACTCTCCTCTCTGTCAGTGCCACCCACCGTAAAAGCTACAAACTCCCAAGGGCATTTCCGTAATGTCACCCAAACGGCCAGCCGGAACGTTTAAATTGGAAAAAAAGACCCGCAGAGAAAGAAACCATTAAATGATTCACTGGCCAAAAATTAAAATAATTTATTGCTGGGGGAGGGGCACCGATTTTTCTCTGAATCTAGCGCAGTATTGTCAATTATTTTCCCCTTTTTGCCCTCGATTGGCTTCCAGATTTCCCATAATTTGATGGGGGTAGATTTATTTAATCTTATTTATTGTTGGTTCTATTAATGGTGTGCATATTAATCCAAATCCAAATCCAAAAAATATCCCCCAATTGGGTTTTTATAATTTTTTGGGGGAATTTTTGGGGGTGAGCCGGGTACCTGGCAAAAGGTTCGCCTTCAAAATCTCTCCGGCTGCTGCGGAGAGAGTGAGGAAGACTGAAGCTTATCTAGGGATTTAGGGTTTTTAGGGTTTGGGTTTTTGTTTGCTTGGTTTGGATTTCGAAGTGGAATACATGAGTACATGTAAGTTTGAGTTATGAGTTGCTTCGGGTGCTTCAGTTCTCGCCGGAAAGATGTTAGCAAGGTCGAAATTGATAATGGTACTACTCGATCCTCAGGTCTGTTTGTGTTTTTTTTTTGTGTTTGAGTTTTGGTTGTTTGACACAGTTCGGATTTGTTGGATTTTGCTGAATGTGATGTAATTGCAGGTAGTGGAAGAGGAAGGGGACACTTTGATGATGCTGGTAAGTTCATGTTTTTTTCGATTCTATAGTTTTGCTGAATTTTAGCTGCGAATTTTAGTGGAACTTGAAAAATCAGCTGCTTATCACACTGATATTGTGAATTTGTGCACACATTTTATGAAATTTGTATCTTTAATTTTTGATGAGAAGTTAGGATTCCAGGTGTTTGAGTTATGTTATTAATGTGCAGAGAGTGGGAAGGGAAAAGGGAAGGGAGGCAACAGTGCACAGAAGAGTGTGGCAAGAAGTTTCACATTTCGTGAACTTGCAGCCGCCACTAAGGGATTTAGGGAAGTGAATTTGATTGGGGAAGGGGGCTTTGGAAGGGTTTACAAAGGTCGGCTTGAAGCAGGCCAGGTAAGTTGCAGGGTTTTCCCTATATCTTATGACCATTTATTCCTTAATTGTGGATTTTATTTTGTGAAAGTGATGTATTCTGCTGGTTATTATTGAAAGTTGGAAATTTTTTAAATAAACCGGAATTGAATTCTTTTTCCTTTTGAGATAAATGGTGTCAAAACTTTATTGAAAGAAGAAAGAACTAATGGTTACAAAGTTCATGATTAGTAATATCATGAAGAAAAGAAGGAACAGAAGAATAGAATAAAGAGTGGCCTGTGAAAGACGCCTGCGCAGCCATCAGATGAGCTGCCTTATTTGCATCTCTTCTGGTATGCACCATTAGGATATTAGGAATTGTAGACAACGGATCTCCTAGGTCCTCATATATGTGTCCCAGTCTAGAAAGGTTATCTCCAAAGCTTGAGAGCTGTTGCTTGATAATCAAAGAATCTGTCTCCACAATGACTGTTCAATAATAAACTCAATCGCCTCCTTGCATGCTCAGCATGCTTAGTCAATATCAAGCCAAAAACCGGTCTGCCTTTACCGACAAGAAATTGTCCTGCGCTATCCCTCATCACCAATCCAATGGCTCCTGCTCCAGATGCACTCAAAAAGGCCTCATTGCCAACGGATTTACTTTAACCCAACCAGACGGAGGACATTGCCAACGTACCTCTACCACCACCAAGATTGCATGAGTTATGATAAATGAACTCTTGCACTCTTGAAGTTGAGAGTAAGACAACATCACTTACACTATTGGCTTTACCTTCCCAACTCCTATTATTCCTTTCTTTCCACACACCCCCCAAAAGGAATATTAAAAGATCAAACTGAGCTGAAGCCAATCTACACAAACAAAATAGAATCCAATCCAAAATACCCATATCATTTGTGTCAGCAGTAAAGCATTCCTGAGTAAGTTGAGAATTCGAATGTAAGACTTCCCAAGTAAAAGGACAATCCCTGCACAAATGCAATGTGGACTCAAGTCTCCCAATACAAAGAACACAAAGTTGTGATTCAAGAGGAACTTGTTTGGTTTTCCACATATTCACCTTAGCAGTACATGGGATTTGAGCTTGCCAATTTTTCTTCCAGAATTGAGAACTGGTATTAGCCAAAATTGCTGGTCTCTCCCCATTAACAGAAAAGGCATGTCTATAAGCTGTCTTCACTGAGAAACACCCTTTTTCTCTAATTTGCATGCAATTCTATCATACACAACACGTCTAGACAGAGGTGTTGCCAAGATAGCTTCTGCTTCTGCTCCATTAAACAAGGACTGAATTTTAGATTCATCCCACATGCTTGGTGCACTAATCAACTCCAAAACTGTCATATTTTCATCACTAAAATTCCGACTAGAGGTAGGAACCAAGCTTGGTAACCCTGGCACCCATGCATCCTTATGGATGAAAACTTGATTCACTAGAGATTGCTAAAGTAACAAACTTTATTTGGATTATGTTGTATTCAATGTTTATGTGGTGCAGCTTTTGATTTCTCTGAGCAGGTTGTTGCGATCAAACAACTTAATCATGACGGTCTTCAAGGATTTCAGGAATTCATTGTGGAAGTTCTCATGTTAAGCCTACTACACCATACTAATCTTGTCACCTTGATAGGCTACTGTACTGATGGAGATCAAAGACTCTTAGTGTATGAGTACTTGCCGAGGGGTAGCTTGGAAGACCATCTTTTTGGTAATTTTTCTGATCAATAACTAAAGTACATCCATTTTACATCGTCTAATTGATTGATTTAGTTATCTTACAATCCTTATTCTAAGTAATGAGTAACTATATATATATATATATATATATATATATATATACAGGCCCGTTCTGAAGCGCACGTGCGCACTTTCCTTAAAGTGCGCACGTCCCTCTGTTCGCCACCGTCCGGCGCCGACGACGGCGCGCCTCCACCCCAGAAGACTCCAGCAGCGTCCCCGACCACTTTCCTTCCCCGGCGAGTCTGTTCTTTTCCAGTTTTCAAGCGAGATCACCCAAGATTGACTTTATTTGAAGTTTTGGGTGATCTCACCAGAAAACTGGAAAAGAACTGACTCGCTAGGGAGGGAAAGTGGTCGGGGACGCTGCTGGAGTCCGCTGGGGTGAAGGCGCGCCCTCGCCGGCGCCATACGGTGGCGAACGGAGAGACGTGCGCACTTTAAGGAAAGTGCGCACATGCGCTTCAGAACGTTTCTCTATATATATATATATATATATATATAGGTTGGGTATATATTAGCGTTGTGCACCAAGACATTTGGTTGAGAGGAGTAGGGGAGGAGGTTGAATTGAATTTATTGAAATTGTGCATTACATTAGTATCTTAGTATGTTATTGTATTTCTATTGAGCATGTCATGAGGAAATATTGGATACCATAAACATTTAAACTTTTTATAGTCACTTCTTTTTTGTTTTGTTTTCTGTACTGTTATACTTCCATTGTATATGACCTAACATCTGTGGTACTATTGTCAGATCTGAATCCTGATCAAGAGCCACTTAATTGGGATACTCGAATTAAGATAGCTGTTGGTGCAGCACGGGGCCTTGAATATCTTCACTGCAAAGCTAACCCACCTGTTATCTACCGTGACTTGAAATCAGCAAATATATTGTTGGATGATCATTTCAATCCGAAGCTTTCAGACTTTGGACTTGCTAAACTTGGGCCTGTGGGAGATAACACCCATGTTTCAACCAGAGTTATGGGAACCTATGGATACTGTGCACCAGAATATGCTATGAGTGGCAAGTTGACTCTTAAATCTGATATTTATAGCTTTGGTGTGGTTATGTTGGAGTTAATAACTGGCAAGAAGGCTATTGACAGCACTAAGAAGCAAGGAGAACAGAACCTAGTAGCTTGGGTTAGTATCCTTTCTATATCAGTTTTCTGTATACTTACGACAATTTAATATGAATCTCACATTCTTTCTGGAATCTTCTTCTCCCACTTGGGATGCTATAGTAACTTATATTATTTCAGTTTATGTCTCCCCAAATTTGAGTGGACATATGTAAGGTTTTTGCATCACCCTAAAAAGAACATTTCAAAAATAAAAAATAAAAAATTAACAAAAGAGTGATTCAAATTATACTGTTTTGTTGTGGTTATTGTGAAGTTCCTGCATCTCCTAGGGCTTGGGAGATGAATACATCCTATTAAGATGTGTGATATGGAACCGTTACTGAAGTCTCTCTTATCAGCTCAACTCCTTTCTACTACTTTCATCATAATAACTTCTCCTTTTCATTTGTTATAAACTCTTTTCACACCTTTGTTTTTGTAATTGCAGTCTCGTCCATTCTTGAAAGACCGAAGGAAGTTTGTCCAGTTAGTCGATCCTTTATTGCAAGGAAGATTCCCGGTTCGTTGTTTGCATCATGCAGTTGCTATTACTGCCATGTGTCTTCAAGAGCAACCAACTTTCCGCCCTCTTATCAGTGATATTGTTGTAGCACTTGAATACTTGGTTTCACAGAACAACAAACCGGGCAAAGCTGAGGTTCATAGTCCCATTTCTTCATCACCGTCGCAGAAGTACAGGGATACCTTTTCTCGGGAATCAGATTGCAGAATGAGTTCAACTTCTAGCTAGAAGTTCTTGGGTGCAACCTGCTAAAACAGTCCGATTGATGTAAGGCACAAGATCACATGTCTAGCAATCTGCCATAATTTTGTCATCCATCGTTTACAGAGATAGAGAATCAACATATTCATTATGTTATTACTTTGAAAACCATATACAGCGGGGAAGAAAAAATAGCATATATGATGGCTTGTATGCATTACAAATGAAATTCTCAAGAGCTTTTATAGAAAATAAGAAGGCAATACGTTGTTAGGTGTGCAATATGGAACATACATGGTGTCAATTATTTTTCCCATTTCCTCATCATGACAATCATTTCTAAAGTTTGCTTGCATACGGAATGACTAATAACCTATTGAAGATGGAAGGAAATGTGAGTATTGCTCTTGTTCTCTACGTTATGTTAGTAGTCACTATGTTATCCAAAATTTTCTCAGTTCACTTGATTCTGTTGTTATGCCAAAATAAAGAGCATGATAGTGTCTTATGAACCACAATTTTAGTGAATCAGTTCAGTTATTCTAACAAGCATGGGTGAGAAATAAGGTGCTTATGGATAAGGGACCAAGCCTGTCTAATGTTATATGTTGGAGATTCATCAGTTGTAGACTTGTAGGCGATAGTGTGTCAATGGCAGTATACAAATGATTGCCGATGTGCTATATGTAGTAATTCTAGAAATTCTGTTTACTTGTGATTTTCAAACTTTTTACTTGATTCTTAATTGAAGTAGATTGTTTGACAATTTAAAAGCAATGAAGATGATTACATTCATCAATGTACTAGCATGTTTATGTTTTGTACTGCACTTAGACACAAATGTATCTGCAACATCTGTAATGAAATTTATTCATCGTTTTCTTTTCTGGTTTTGTTCTTGTCATCTCGTTTTCAGTTGTAATTAGACTACTGCTCTTATTCTAGTCTGCATATGAATGATTAATTACCCGAGCTAATCTCTGCATAGTAACTTAGAAGCTCTGAATGTTTGATTTGCAGGTGGCTAGCCTTGTGACTCAGAAGGAAAGAAACACCTGATAAGTTCCAGATACCAAATGTACACATATGAAGAGTTGGTATGTAAATGGACATCTATGTATATATGTACACTTGGGTTTGGATATGTGGCTTTTTGATAAATTTAAATTCGTGTTCATGTGGCTGTTTGAGTTAGAAAGCATCTTCTATTGTTGCTACACCTATGTCATCAAAAGTACTGAAAAATGAGATTTTTGTTTTCCATAGAGTATTTGGAAATGGGGATCAGTGGTTTTTGAATCCATGTTGTGTTAGATTACCAATGGTAATAATTTTGTTTTGGTGAGTTAAGCTCTTAGCTATACAAGGATATGATTGATCAGCAAAATTGATCTGAAGGAGAAGAATACTGAGTTTTGATTGACTAAAGACAGTAGTCAACCAAAAAAAAAAAGACAGTAGTCAACCAGAAAATACAAAAGTTTGGTTGCTTTTATGGGTTTTGACTTTTGAAGCTTAAGAGTTAAGATACTTTGTTTTTTGTTTTTTTTTGTTTTTCCTGCTGTTTATTAGTTTGAGGTATCTTTGTTTTGCTGTTCTTTGTTTCTCCTGGTTTGGGTTTTTCCATGAGCTTTTATTTTCTTGGTGAGAATGTCAAGGTTGTAGGACAGCACTAATTAAAGGTAGTTGTTCTCCACCAACATTAGTGAAATGCATAGTACCTGGGTTATTGCGTTTTATCTGTAGATTAAGAAACAGAAGTTCATTCTCATCCAAAGGAATTGAGTTGATTAAATTAAGGAATTAAGCTTAATGTTATTCTACCCAGCTGATAATCGACTTTTCAAAACAAGAAAAACCCTCATCATCAATTCATCATGCATGATACATCTTACATCGTCTGACTGACTATTGTAGCATTGCATGCTTTCAAGAATTTCTTCTAGTCTTGGATATTAGTCGTTAAAATGGGACCCTAAATCCTAATCAACATCATCACCATTAAGAAAACAAGAAGCAGAAGAAACATATATCTTTCACCATCGTAACGAGAAGGAAGCTTAGCTTGGTCAAGGTGCAATCTCTCTGGATCCAGCTGCAAAATTTATCCATTTGTATAACAATGGCACTTTTGATCCTTTCTCAGTTTGACTGCAAATATGTTCTAGAAATCAAGCTATAGTTGGCTGGTTTCTAGGGTTTCTATCTTTAACGTTTGTTTATGAATTGAAGAGGGTTTAAATTTATTTAATTTTTTTGTTTTGAAGAGGTTTTACTTTATTCCTAGAATCTGTCCTAATATAAGTAAACCCAAGAAAAACAAAAGTAGAGAACATTATGGTCAACAACGCCATTTGGCTGCTACCTTTTACCCCACATTATAGTAAATCGGTTCATACTTGGGAACTTTTTTGACCGGCACAAATGCCTTTGATCCGGGCGTCACGTACGCTATTAATCTAGTATAACATTTTTACCCCACATAATAGTAAATTGGTTCATACTTGGGAACTTTTTTGACCGGCACAAATGCTTTTGATCGGAGCGTCACGTACACTATTTATCTAGTATAACATTCTTTTAGTGAGAAAATACCTAATACATTTTTTTTTTTACCCATTTAGATTTTGACACATGACATCTATTTTTATTTTATTTTACAAACTTAACAATATAATTACAAAAATATAAGTAAATTTGTTCAAAACACGTAAATTTGGCTCAGATTTTGTAATTACAACATATAGACATTTATTATAAAAGTTTCAACCAAATGTTCTTATCTTTGTAAAAACGTTGTGAAAAATGTAATATTTTCTCAATACAAAAAACAACACCCGTTTACAATTTCGACAACACATTCGTCTTCAATTTTGTAAAACGGGTCATAAATTTGTAAATTTGGTTCATACCTTGTAATTACAACATATGAGCATTTATAACAAAAGTTTCACTCAAATGTCTTTATGTTTGTAAAAGCGTTGTGAAAAATGTTATTATTTTCAAAATATATCACTCAATTACAAAACCGAAAACCATATTACATGAACGAGGACAAATGATCTACTTAATCCAAATCGGAAAATTTACAATTCGACAACATATTCGTCCTCAATTTTGTAAAAAGAGTCATAAATATGTAAATTTGGTTCACACTTCGTACTTACAACATATGGACATTTCTCTAACATATAAATTCTGCCTGATTCGAGAGAGTGGCTTTGGTTTCTGCTAGGGTTTCCCTAACGGCGGCCAAATGACCGAGACAGAGACTAGGATCTTGACAGGGGACGCCGATCCCTATTTCTACATGTGCGGATGACTGATCGGTATGAACAAGCCGGTGGTGACTCCTATCCTTTCCTCGGTTCTCTCCAGGTCATGGAATCTGAAAGAGAAGCTATTGGTCCGCGAAGGGAATCATGTTGCTTTGTTTTTCAGTTCAAGTCAAAAGCAGAGAGAGACCGGATCGTTGGAGGAGGGTCATGGTCTTTCAACGGTGGCATGCTTATCTTGGCAAAGTATGACGAGCTTAGCCCAGTGGAGGCTGTTTCTCTGAATCACTTGGAGGTGTGGGTTTCGATTGCCAGACTTCATTTTTCCATGAGAAACAACAAGGTTCTTAGCTGTGTTGCGAATGCTTTGGGAGTCCTTTTGAGAGCAAATCCGGGTCCGATTCAGAGGAAGGAGAAGATTCAGCGAGTTAGGGTTATTTTGGAGTTCGAAACCGGATTCCGGCCAAACGCATTTTTGACTACTCGCCGGAGTTAGCTGTCAAGCTGGAGTTTAAGGTTGAAAGAGCTCATGGGATTTGCAAGGATTGTGGGTTTTTTGGGCATGGAGGAGGTACCTGCGACAAGGGCTTGATTTGTGGGTTACCGGTGGTTGATGTAGTCAGCGCCGTCGACGGTGAGGTCGAGCTTTTGGCAAGCCAGTCGATGGAAGCTGTTGGTTTGGTGAAGGAGCCGGTTCTGTAGGTGGAGAACGATGCGTTAATGGGGCTGTAGGATGGATTGAGTGGCAGCAAGGAGGCGGCTGCACTGGTTGTCACGCCCCGACCCATAATTTTTACCTTTATTACTGGTATAGTGGTACTAAGAATTTTACCGTGTTCGTCATTAAGTGTAAAATATAATTGATCCCCTGATAGGTGTAGGGGACGATTATTTTGTGGGATTATTCTAAGGAAGAAGTTTTGACGACGGTAAAAAATGGTAATTTTTGCTAGTAAAAGGTAATTTTATTGGGGTATTATTTTTGGGGTGTTGAATTTTTGGATTGGGTTTATTAGGGGTTTTGGACTCGGGTTAGGCTAAAGCCCAGCTTCAGTTTTTTTTCTTCTTTCTCTCTCTTCCTCCCGGTTTCTCCCCTGAGCCCGTTTCTGCCTAGAAATTTCCTGGTCGGCTTTCGTCGCCGTCCGGCTGCCCCAGCCCGCCGCACCGGTCCCGTTCGGTCGGTCTCCAAGCCAGCAGCAGTTCTAGACCGGAGGCAGCCTCCCTAGCGCCGCTGTGAAGGAGGAATCGACGCCGAGAGCCCCTACTGCCGAAATCATTTTTTCGCCAGAACTCCTTCCTCCGGCCGCCATAGCCGGCGAGCCTTGGCTCAAAAGGAAGCCCTCCTCCCGTGCTTCAATCCCTCCAAAGGGATCGCTCCGTCTTGAGCTAGGTAAGGAGAAATCGAAATTTGAATTTTCTAGGGTTTTATTATGTGTTTATGTCCGATTGGCTTGGTTAGGCTTAGAATTGGAGTTTGTGGTAGTTAGAAATGTTGTAGTGGAGGTTGAGAGGAAGATGCTGCCAAATTTTGGTGATCATCGGAGGTCACCGGAGTTGGTCGCCGGCGCCACCGCCGAGAAAATGTTTTTGGTGGAGAAAAAAATGTTTTTGGTGGAGAAAAATGTGAGGAGTTTAATGGAATAAGTTTTAGAATTTTTGGAGGAGTTTTGGATAGGTTTGAGAATTGTTGAAGTTTGATATTTTTGGCAGATTATTAATTTATAATCCGATCATTTGATTTTATTTGGTGGAAGATGATTTTGAGGATGCCGGTAAAATTTGTGGAGTTTTGAGGTTGGCAGTGGAATTAATATTTTGGGGTGTTAGGTTTGGTTGAGCGCGAAACATATTTAATTTATACATGTTTTACGTTAAGCGTCGGTGTTTTATTTAAGGTTTTATTTATATGGAACAGGACGTGAGGAGGCTCAAGCGGAAGAGACCTCCGACCGACATCAGGCTTAGGCCTAACCTGTGAGTGGACCTTTGTTTTTAAATATTGTGTTCGAAATGCTTTATCATTTGAATGATTTTCTGTTGTTGGATATTTCCCGAAATTGAGAATTTCGGTGATTATACTCGAGGTACAATTCTGAGAATAGTATGTATATGATTAAATGCTAGCTAGCTATACGTGATTTCCTCCATACGCGAGGCACAATTTCGGTATGGGTGACATGAGCGTTAGACGCGAGTGTCGTAGCCTTGTGCGACTTTCTAATTTTGCATTTATTTATTCAAAGATTTATTTTGGAATAAAAAGGTGGTTCTTAAATTTTTAAGTTAGGGTTGTCCATTTTCGAGGGAGGTTCCCGCTGGACTCATCTCGGGTTTCGGGGTGAAATTCAGGGCGGGTCTTGACAGTTGGTATCAGAGCTCTAGGTTTCATCTTCTGTTTCCTATTCACTATCGTATTTGCATAAGTAGTCATAGTGTCTATAGAGTGATGATCCGACCGCAGCGGATTCATCGGCAGTTTTCTGCTTTTGATACTATGTGTTATTGGGTATATGTGGTAGTTTCTGTTAGTCTTGTTTATAGACTACTAAATGTTTTCCTCCTCAGGTACTATGCCTCCTAGACGTCGACCCCGTGTGGCTTCCTCGACCAACGCCAATGAGGGTGTGGAAGTGAGAGGTTTAGCGGATTCGATTGGGGCTATGTTGAGAGGTGTTCTGGATAGGGTGCAGCCCTCTCGATCTGTGAAGAAGAGAGATGTTGCTGATGCAGGGGCAGTAGAGTTCAAGGGTGCCAAGGGACCCCTTGATGCTTATTCTTGGGTGGACAAGATAGAGATGGCTTTCGAGAGCACAGAGCTGCCAGAAGAAAAGAAAGTGAAGATGACAGTTTCTTTTCTGGACGATTCAGCTCATCATTGGTGGACTCTCACCCGGAGAAATAATGATGGTGCTCAGGCTATGACTTGGGAGCAATTTAAGGCGCTCTTCTTGGGTCAGTATTTCAACCTATCTCATCGTAGTAGGATCTAGTCAGACATTCTAAATATGAAAAAGAGAGACGATGAAGCAGTCATTGAGTTTGAGCAGAGGTTCACCACTTTGAGTTATCATGTGCCCCATTTGATTCCTGAAGAGAGGACCAGGATTGGTATGTTTGTTGATGCGCTTGGAGGAGTGTTTGCAGACAAGATGGTTGGTGTTGTCTATCTAACCTTCCTTGATGCAGTTGGTGCAGCTATGGCCATCGAGACCAGGGGGACTTATAGAGCTCGGCCTTGAGATTTCAGTGGTCTCAGTCAAGGTCCATCTAAGAAAGCTGCTTCATCGTCCGCTTCTGGATCTTCTGCGGGCAGTGGTAGTAGTGGAGGATCGGGTTATGGTCCTCGGGGCAAAAATAGAGGGCATGTCAGGAGACCCTCCAGGAGCCAATTGGATAGACAGCAGGTCGGTCAGTTTAGTGCTGGTGGTAGTTCCCAAGGAGGATCTTCAGGTGGTCAGACTTTCTCTTTTGGTCAGCAGCAGTCTTCTGGATGCTTTGAGTATGGTGGTATGGATCATTTCAGGAGAGATTGTCCTTTGTTGGCACAGAGGACCGCCCTTTCTCAGCAAGGCAGTCAGTTTTCAGCTAGAGGCTCTAGTGGTAATTCTCGTGGTGGTTCAGCAGCCAGGGGTGGTTCTCAGCAGGGGAGTGGTCAGCGTGGACGTCCCATGACTCACGCTAGACTACATGCTATGACCCAGCATGAGGGTCGTACTTCTCCAGATGTCATCATTGGTACGTTGTTAATTTTTGGTCAGCCAGCTTTTATTTTAATTGATCCCGGAGCCACGCATTCATTTATGTCTAGTAGATTCGCCCTCCATGCCAATGTGCCATCATCGCCTCTTCTAGGCGAGTGGCATGTTTCTCTACCCTTTGGTGAAGTGATGAGGATATATTGGGTGTTTAGTGGTTGTGAAGTGCTAGTAGAGGGATTTGATTTCAAGGCCGATTTGATTCCTCTAAATATGGTGGAGTTTAATGTGATCTTGGGGATGGACTTCTTAGAGTCTTATAGAGCTGTGGTAGATTGTTTTCGAAAGGAAGTAGTGCTTCGAAGTCTGGATGGTGTTGATGTTGTTTTTCAGGGGGAAAGAGATGTGATTTCGAGTTGCCTGATTTCAGCTGTGGCTGCCAAGAGATTGTTAAATAAAGGCTGTCAGACATTCTTAGCTCATGTTGTGGATGCAAGTATAGGAGTGTTGGAATTGGGGGATATTCCTGTAGTAAGAGAGTTCTCAGACGTGTTTCACGAGGATTTGCCTGGTTTGCCTCCTGTAAGGGAGCTAGACTTTTCTATCGAGTTGCTTCCTGAAACTATGCCAATCTCTCAGGCACCTTACATAATGGCTCCAGCGGAATTGAAAGAGTTGAAGACTCAATTGCAAGAGTTGGTAGATAAAGGTTTTATTCGGCCTAGCATATCTCCATGGGGTGCTCCGGTGTTGTTTGTTAAGAAGAAGGACGACACCATGAGACTATGCATTAATTATAGGAAGCTGAATCAAGTCACAGTGAAGAATAAGTACCCGTTGCCACGCATTGATGATTTGTTTGATCAGTTGAGAGGTGCCTCGGTGTTCTCAAAGATTGATTTGAGATCTGGTTATCATCAGTTGCGGATTCGGGATAGTGACGTAGGTAAGACTGCCTTTTGATCACGCTATGGTCATTATGAGTTTTTGGTGATGCCTTTTGGACTTACTAATGCACCCGCGGCATTCATGGATCTCATGAATAGGGTGTTTAGTCCATATCTTGACCGTTTCGTGATCGTGTTCATAGATGATATTTTGGTGTTCTCGAAAAGTGAGAAGGAGCATGCCAAACATCTAAGATTAATATTGCGGACTTTGAGGAATGCTCAGTTGTTTGCCAAGTTCAGCAAGTGTGAGTTTTGGCTGGATAATGTGGGTTTTCTGGGTCATGTAGTTTCAGCTGAAGGTGTTAGTGTGAATCACCAGAAGGTGGAAGCGGTATCCAATTGGGAAAGACCCACAACTGTGACTGAGATTCATAGTTTCTTGGGGCTAGTAGGTTATTATCGGAGTTTTGTGCAAGACTTTTCAAAGATTGTAGCTCCACTATCGGGATTGACCAAGAAATGAGTGAAGTTTGAGTGGTCAGATCAGTGTGAGCAAAGTTTTCAAGAATTAAAGAACAGCTTGACTAGTGCTCCGGTGTTGGCACTTCCGGATGATAGCGGGGAGTATGTGGTGTTTTGTAATACTTCTAGAGGAGGTCTAGGTGGAGTTTTGATGCAGCATGATCGAGTGATTGCTTACGCTTCTAGGCAATTGAAGCCGTATGAGGTGAATTATCCCACTCATGATTTAGAGCTTGCAGCTGTGGTTTTTACTCTCAAGTTGTGGAGACACTATCTTTATGGAGCCAAGTGTCAGATTTTTACCGATCACAAGAGTCTTCGGTATGTGTTCACACAAAGGGAGTTGAATATGAGGCAAAGAAGGTGGATGGAGTTGATCATTGATTATGATTGCACTATAGAGTATCATCCAGGAAAGGCTAATGTGGTAGCTGATGCTCTTAGTCGCAATCCCTCCGTGTTTTTGTTTCACTTAAGGATGGTTCGAGTTCCACTTCTTTGTGAGCTGCGAGCTACATGGGTGGATTTAGCGGTGGATGAAGTGGGTGCTTTGGTAGCCAGTTTCCATATGAGGCCAGTTTTGGTTGATAAAGTGCGGGAGGCACAATATAATGATCCTTCCATAGTTCGGTTGATAGAAAGAGCAGCGAATGGAGCTGCCGTAAATTTTTCGGTAAGAAGAGATGAGTCGTTGTTGTTCAAAAGTAGGCTTTGTGTGCCAAAGAGAAACGAAAAGTTAAAGATTGAGTTAATGGAGGAATCTCATAGTTCTGCTTATGCTGCTCACCCGGGGAGTATAAAGATGTATCGGACTCTGAAGGATTATTATTGGTGGCCAAACATGAAGAGGGAAATTACAGCTTTTGTGAGTAGGTGTCTGATTTGTCAACAAGTGAAAGATGAAAGGCAGAAACCTTCAGGGTTGCTTGAGCCGTTGCCTATTCCAGTGTGGAAGTGGGATCACATCACCATGGATTTTGTCTTTAGTTTACCTTGTACCCGTGAAGGGCATGAAGGTATTTGGGTGATAGTGGATAGACTCACTAAATCTGCTCATTTCTTGCCGGTGGGAAAGAAGTTTTTGCTGGATAAATTGTCTGTGCTGTATGCAAATGAGAAGATCAAGGTGGTCAGGGATAGACTCAAGGCTGCTCAGAGTAGGCAAAAGAGTTATGCAGATGTCCGCATGAAGGACCTTGAGTTTCAAGTAGGTGATTGGGTGTTCCTGAAACTATCTCTTTGAAAAGGGGTAGCACGTTTTGGCAAGCGTAGGAAGCTTAGTCCGAGGTATATTGGGCCTTATGAGATAATAGAGCGAGTTGGCTCTCTTGCCTATCGGTTAGCTTTGCCTTCAGAGTTGTCCAGGATACATAATGTGTTTCATGTATCCATGCCTCGTAAGTATATTGCCGATCATTCTCATGTGCTGGAAGAGCAGCCGATTAGTTTGCAGAAAGATTTGTCCTATGAAGAGGAGCCGGTTCAGATTCTATATCGGAAGGAGCAAGTGCTTAGGAGCAAGTCAATTCCGCTAGTCAAAGTGCTTTGGAGAAGCCACCCTGTAGAGGAAGCTACTTGGGAGTCAGAGGAGCAGATGAGGCAGCAGTATCCTTATCTCTTTGAGTAGCGAGTTTGTAAATTTCGAGGACGATATTTTTATAAGGAGGGGAGAATTGTCACGCCCCGACCCATAATTTTTACCTTTATTACTGGCATAGTGGTAATAAGAATTTTACCTTGATCGTCATTAAGTGTAAAATATAATTGATCCCCAGATAGGTGTAGGGGACGATTATTTTGTGGGATTATTCTAAGGAAGAAATTTTGACGACGGTAAAAAATGGTAATTTTTGCTAGTAAAATGTAATTTTATTGGGGTATTATTTTTGGGGTGTTGAATTTTTGGATTGGGTTTATTAGGGGTTTTGGACCCGGGTTGGGCTAAAGCCCAGCTTCAGTTTTTTTTTTCTTCTTTCTCTCTTTTCCTCTCGGTTTCTCCCTCGAGCCCGTTTCTGCCCAGAAATTTCCCTGCCACCGTTCGCCGCTGTCTGGCCGCCCCAGCCCGCCGCACCGGTCCTGTTCGGTCGGTCTCCAAGCCAGCAGCATTTCTAGACCGGTGGCAGCCTCCCTAGCGCCGCCGTGAAGGAGGAATCGACGCCAAGAGCCCCGACTGCCGAAATCATTTTTTCGCCAGAACTCCTTCCTCCGGCCGCCATAGCCGGCGAGCCTTGGCTCAAAAGGAAGCCTCCTCCCGTGCTTCAATCCCACCAAAAGGCTCGCTCCGTCTTGAGCTAGGTAAGGAGAAATCGGAATTTGAATTTTCTAGGGCTTTATTGTGTGTTTGTGTCTGATTGGCTTTGTTAGGCTTAGAATTGGAGTTTGTGGTAGTTAGGAATGTTGTAGTGGAGGTTGAGAGGAAGATGCTGCCAAATTTTGGTGACCATTGGAGGTCGCCGAAGTTGGTTGCCGGCCGCCGCTGCCGGCGGAGCCGCCGAGAAAATGTTTTTGGTGGAGAAAAATGTGAGGAGTTTAATGGAATAAGTTTTTGGAGGAGTTTTGGATAGGTTTGAGAATTGTTGATGTATGATATTTTTGGCGGATTATTAATTTATAATCCGGCCATTGGATTTTATTTGGTCGAAGGTGATTTTGAGGATGTCGGTAAAATTTGTGGAGTTTTGAGATTGGCAGTGGAATTAAGATTTTGGAGTGTTAGACTTGGTTGAGCGCGAAGCAAATTTAATTTGTGGTCGACTTGCTGTTGAAGAAGCCAAAGTTGAGCTTTCCCTCTGCCGAGCTCGTAGAGGTTCCAATGCGGCTTGCAAGGATTCCTCGGAAAAAGCCTCCCAAGAAGAGAGGTCACCCGCGTGGCAGTCGTAACAAGAAGAGGACAACGAATGGAGATCCGGAGTTGTCGGATTCTATGGCTCCTAGTTCGGAGGGCACCGATGCAGAAACATGCCTCGAGTTTGGGGCTAAGGAGGAGTAGGTCCTGGTGCATCTAGGAAAGACCCCTTTTGATCACTAATTGCTACTCTCTTTCTCTTAATTCGAAGGTAGGTACACCATTGGGTCTTAGGTCTTATTCGATTGGAAGCTGAGTTGTTATTAGGGATTAGGAGGTTATTTTACTTTCTAATTTTCATGTCCACCTTTTTTTATGGAGTTTGAGGTTGTTATTTCTTTTCGTAAATGTAGTTTTATTTTTCGTTGCTATCTGCATTTATGGTCTTCGAATTATCCTTGTTTGACTTTATGGTCGTTTGATCGTTGATCAATGAAATTTCTTACCTTAAAAAAAACATATGAACATTTATTACAAAAGTTTTAATCAAATGCCCTTATGTTTGTAAAAAAAAAATTTCAAAAAAAACCACGATATAGAAAACTGGTAAGTACTCTAGTATTTTCCTAAGTTAGTTTGTAAGTCATGAGGCTATGCTATGCAAAGAAATGGCACATTTCACATGCCGATCACATACTTCTAAAACACACTACAAGAGAAAACCCTTTTAGTGACAAACTTGTTTTGTCACCTATTCACAAAAATTGTCACCCATTGGTATGGGTGACAAAATCATTTCATCACTAATTTCGTCTCTAATAATTTGTGACAGATTCTCATTGGTGACAGACCATAAATTTTGTCACTCAAAAGAATTATAGACGAAAACTTGTTTGTCTCGAAGTCCCACTATCTATGTGACCAATACCGTCTAACATTCCCAGAAATTCACCATATGGCGGGAAGCCTGTGCTAAATCTGATTTTTTTTTTTCCAGTTTTTATTTTTTTATAGACCTTAATATCACAATCAATAACCAATTACGAACCAAAAAAAAAAAATCAGATCCAAAGAGTAGAATTGAACTACTTTCATTGATAAAAATTTTAAGAATTTACATTGTATCCATCATGATAAAAACAACATTCAACTAGTAACAACACAATTCTAAACAAACTTCATCTCCCTCTTTTCCCACACATGGACAACAAACTCATTTTTCCATCAAGGCACTACCAGGACAAGTACTTTAGCCGACGAAAAATTTTCGTCGGCCTGTTAAAAAAATTCGTCAGCGAAGATCTTAGCAGACGAACATTCGTCGGCTATAGTGTCGTCAGGAAGGGGTCGTCTGTGATGACTTTAGCCGACGACACAAAAAATTTCGTCGGCTAAAGTATGGACTATAGCCGACGAAATAATGTCGTCTGCTATAGTCCAGACTTTAGCCGACGACATTATTTCGTCGGCTATAGTCCATACTTTAGCCGATGAATTTTTTGTCGGCTATAGTCCATACCATAGCCGACGACATTTTGTGTCATCGGTTATCTTCTAAACTTTAGCCGACGAATAATTTAAAATATTCGTCGGCTAAAGGTTGTAATAAAAAAATATAAAACACCTATGGCCGACGAAATATAGTATATTTCGTCGGCTTTATAGGGATTTAGCCGACGAAATATGCTTTAATTCGTCGGCAAAAACTTATTTTAAAAAAAAAACTTTAGCCGACGAATTAAGGCTTTTTTCGTCGGCTATAAGTCCATTCCAGTAAAAAAAAATACATTCCAAGCAAGCTGCAAAATACACCAAAATTTCTGAATTACCATTCCAAGCAAGCTGCAAAATACACCAAAACAATTCTATATAACCAACAACAAACACATAAAAGTATATATCAACTACATAAAAGTATCAATTACATAAAAGTATCAAACACATAAAAGTATGTATCAACTACATAAATTCTATATCGTGTAAATTAATATCCTCTTCTGGGGGCTGCTACGGAGGTTGCGGCGGAGGTTGCGGCGGCTGGGGTAGCGGCATGGGCGGAGGCGGAAGTCTGTGAATCTGGGCAGCTGTAAACTCCTGCAAGTACTGAAACATCTGCTGCTGCTGGGCCTGCTGGATGGCATGTATCTCGGCAACATAGGCTGCCTGCGCGACATTAAAGGCTGCCTACGAGGCAGCCTGAGCAGCTTGCTGTTCTCGTAGTCTCTGAACTTCCGACTCTAACTTAGTCGTCCTGTTGATCGTGGACGTGGTCTTGCTGCTGGTCGAGGCTTCCTTTCGTTGAAATCTTGGAGTGGTCTTCAGGACCCCCTCGCCTCTCTTTCCTAGACCCCGGCAGTAGAAGTTGTTTGCTCTCGGTGGGAAGGCAGTGCCCATGATCCTCACCCCAATCGTCAGATCCGAAGTGTCGATCCGGGACATGGCTTCAAACATCTCTTCCTCCTGCATGTCCGGCCATGTCTCCCTCACTACGGCACTCATGACCTCGTCACTAGCCTCCCTCACCCTCGCCTATATGGATAGGAAAAAAATTATTAATTAAAATTTTTACATAAATTTAAAAATTTAAAAACGTAAGGTGACTTACAATATCCTCCTGGGAGTCAGGATATGCCTTCTCGTACGTATAGACGTACGGGTTGACTTCTGAATGTTTCCTGGCCGCCTCGTCCATGAAGACAGCGAACGGTCTAGAACCGGCATGATGGTTCCTTGTGTTGCGTTGCCGGTTCTGAGCGTTCACCCGGGAAACCGCATTCAAAGAAAAAAGTAAACTATTAGTAAAATATTTTAAAACGCACGTACTTAATTTTAAATTAACTAACTAATTTATTTAAATACCTGTTTACGAGGGTTGTTGAATTCTGATGTCAGAAGCCATCGCCACTCGTACTCCCTGTACTGGAACTCAGCAGGGGTACCAGAACGTGTGTTCCCATGCGTAGTCCAATGGGTCCGCAACTCGTTCTTCCACTCCTTGTACCTACAGATACAACAAAAATATTAGAAATATTATTAATATCACATACAATTTTGTTTTTCATTAACTTCCCAACATACCTTCCTCCATGCACAACGTCGGCCCAGCTGTCCCTCAGGTGCTCGGGAACCTCAAACCACACCTGCATTTAACCGTTTATTAGTTTAGCTTCGAGAAATCAACAATTTAATACATAATATTATTTTATAAACCCACCGACATCGTATTGTGGACCATGTCCTTAACCTCCTGCGGGACCTCGCCCCAGTCGGACCACAACACAGGGACTCTATCCCTAATGAGAGCTCCCACGCGGCCGAAGTACGTCCTCGACTGGCCATCCCCGTCAGTATCGATGACGATCCTCCCCATCTTCTCGAGGGTCTTCCCTGTGACGGGGCCTCTCTTCTTCTTTGTGCCTATCACATGATTCGGCCAAATTGATTATTAAAATAAATATGACCCTTTAAAAATAATCATGCATCACTGATTACCTGAGGAGCTCGCGACGGATTCTGGCTCTGTCGCCGATGATGATACCCTCGCAGAAATAAGAGGCGTATCAAAAGACACGAACCGGTATGCCGCCTCAGGAGCCACTGGCGGGGACAGTGGATAAATCGGCGTCCCTGAGCCATCGACTATAGGTAACGCCGGTATCATCCGCGGAAGGAACAGATGAGGCGGCGGCATCTGTACCCCAGATGACCCACTATCCGAAGAAGTAGGACCCGGAGTGGGCGCCCGGTGTATCTCGGGCATGCGAGGTGCAGACACCTCCGTCTGGGTCTGAGGCCACAATGGCCTCGAGGAACGAGGGACAGCCGCCTGCCTCGATGAAAGGGGCACATCCGGCGCCGTCTCCAGAAGACTCGCACGCCTGGCTGTCATCTGGCCCTGAAACGTCGTTTGAGGGTTGCTAGAGGTTCCCTCAGACGATTCGGACCTTTGGCCCTTCGAACTCTTCTTTGATCGAAAAAAGCCGCTCATCCTATTTAAAATATTAATCTAAGGCTTTAGATTATTTTGTCTTTATTGTATAAAAAATTATACATGTTTAAAATTATACTTATTCAATAAATAGATATACATAATTAATAATTACATAACAATATATATAGATATACTTAATTAACATAGCATAAAAGTAAATTCGAAATCAAAAATAACTTCATACCAATATATATATATATAGATATATTAATTAATAATTACATAACAATATTATATATATCAACATCATCATAAATTAACTAACATATCATAAAACTAAATTCGAAATCAAAAATAAATTAACACATATATTCAAAAATAAACACATAAACTAACATAATTAAATTAACACATAATTAAATTAACACAAATTAAATGAACAAAAATTAAATTAACAAAAATTTAATTAACACAAATTAAAGTAACAAAAATTAAATTAACACAAATTAAATTAACAAAAATTAAATTAACATAAATTAAATTAACACAAATTAAACCTTGGAGACCGGGAGAGGGTGGGAGGGAGGGAGGAGGGAGGAGGCGGAGACGGGGGAGATCGGAGGGAGGAGGGAGGGAGGGAGGGAGGGAGGAGGCGGCAACGGAGGTGGCGGAGACCGAGAGGGAGGGAGGAGGGCGGGAGGCAGGGAGGAGGGAGGAGGCGGCGACGGGAGAGGGAGGGAGGAGGGAGGAGACCGGCCGGCCGGGAGAGGGAGAGGGAGGAGGGAGGAGACCGGGAGGGAGGAGGGAGGAGGGAAAAAATTCCAGAAATGAGGGAGGCGGCTAGGTTTCGCAGTTAAACCCGAAAACTTTAGCCGACGAAATAATTTGTTCGTCGGCTAAAGAGACAAATTTCGTCGGCTATACACCAATTCGTCGGCTAAACCTTCTAAACACTTCAGCTAAAACTTTGAAATTCGTCGACTAAACTTTATAAATTCGTCGGCTAAACCTTTGAAACTCGTCGGCTAAACCTTTGAAATTCGTCGGCTAAACCTTTATACATTTGGCATGTTGTGATTGTGATGATCAAACTTGAGAAACACAAATCCGGCCGTCAGATCTGACCATCATGATAAAATACATGTATGGGAAAAAATTCAACTTGATCCGAAAAGAATAAGGGCTCGATCCGGACGGTCAATCTTGTAAGTCAAACCCCTAAACGCAAGGAAAAGGTCGTTCGACCGTCTAAATTACGTATTTTGGCCGGACCTCCAAATGAAATAGTTTTAAACCGATGACACGCAACAAATCGTATAAAAATTTTATGCAAAATAACCACCGAACATAGGACTACCCATAGGGAGAAAGAATTGAAAATTGCATTGACTGCAACTATCGGCACCGAGACATGACCGGAATACCGTGATTTTTCAACCGTAGACGTATTTCACCATTATGGTCATGTCTTATTTCACGACTTTTTTACGTTTGAAGGTTCTACGTATAGTTTGTTTTTGAAACGGAACATTTACATAACACTTGGTAAACAAGTTATACAACATTAGTACGCATGTTGTGATTGTGATGATCAAACTTGAGAAACACAAATCTGGCCGTCAGATCTGACCATCATGATAAAATACATGTATGGGAAAAAATTCAACTTGATCCGAAAGGAATAAGGGCTCGATCCGGACGGTCAATCTCGTAAGTCAAACCCCTAAACGCACGGAAAAGGTCGTTCGACCGTCTAAATTACGTATTTTGGCCGGACCTCCAACTGAAAATTGTTTTAAACCAATGACACGCAACAAGTCGTATACAAATTTTACGCAAAATAACCACCGAACATAGGGCTATAGTAGGTAATAGAAAAATTTTAGGGTTCAGCCGACGAATACCCTAACATATTCGTCGGCTATAGTATGTAATTAAAAAATTAAAAAATAACTATAGCCGACGAAATATTAGGTTATTCGTCGGCAAAAAAATATCTTAGCTGACGAATTATAGTGTATTTCGTCTGCTAAAGTGTGTAATAAAAAAATAAAAAACATCTATGGCCGACTAAATTAAAGCTTTTTTCGTCGGCTAAAACTTATTTTAAAAAAAAAAAAACTTTAGCCGACGAATTAAGGTTTTTTTCGTCGGCTATAGTATGTAATTAAAAATTAAAAATACCGGAATAGCCGACGAAATATTAGGAAATTCGTCGGCAAAAACCATCTTAGCCGACGAATTATAGTGTATTTCGTCAGCTAAAATAAAAAAATACATTAAAAAAAACAGACGATATTAGTAAACCATACAATAAAAAAAAACCTGTTCGTCATGTATCACCAAAATTCATATAAAATAACTGAAATATGAATTCAACATGTGTAAATTATAAAGGAAAAGGTCTTTGAAAAATTATACAAATTAATGGATTTCGTCCTCTAAATTAAAACTAAGGCTCGTAATCGGAATCATCCGATGAGTTTTCTTCGGTGTTAGAATTAATTTCTGGTAATATATGTCTTTCCTCATCGCCAGAGTCTTCATCTGTTTCTTGATTTGGATCAACATTAACAAGCCTTGGCTCTTCATCACGAATTCGCACCGAACGACCCGCTTTAAAATTATTAAGGCGAACGGTAGAGGAGTTAGGAATACCTATTGCGTTGGGCTCTTGATACGCAACATCCTCTTCCTCGTCTTCGGCCTCTCTAAGTGTAGCCGCCCGGTAAATGTTTCGAGGGTGCACAAGGTTGACTACTTTCCACGCGTCACCCTTAGCAAGGTCATCAAGATAAAACACTTGTTTTACCGATGTGGCAAAAACGAACGGGTCATCTTCGTAAGAACTTGTAGCAGTGTTCATCGATAATATTCCGTACTGATCGGTCTTCATGCTCTGCGGCCTAGTATCAAACCATCTACACTTGAAGAGGTGCACTGTGATGTCTTGCCCATAAACGAGTTCCACCACTGAATGGAGAACACCGTAATAGTCAACTCCATTTCGCCCACCATGTGCCATGACCCCAGAATTATGTGTTCTCCTTCTGCTGTCTCTTTGTTCCATATAAATTGCACGTCATTCATCTTGCACATCGGATAAACTCTTGAGACTATCGGCTTTATCGCTAGAAGTCTTAGTTCGTGCGACCAATTTGGGTGACCATCAAATTGAATATGGTTCATCTGCAACCAACCATCTCAACTGTAAATATGGATAATTATGCAATAAACATAAACCCGTACAGAAAAATAAAATTACGTACCCAACCGCCAAAATAATCTGCGAACTCCCTGTTGTGGTACTCGAGATCACCTTGAATGTCTGGACAATATAGATGGATGTATTTTCAGTATTCAACTTCTAGACAGTTAATCAATACCCACCAGTGGGCAATGACTAGCTCATGTGGTTGCAACTTGTAGGAGTCTGGTAAAATTCCATACACTTCAACATCACTAGAGACTATGGAAAGATTGAACTTCGGTACATCTACCGGTATGGTTTGCGGAGTTTCCTTCAACGCTCCTAAATACAACTTCATGTAGATGACGCACTCGTGCGCAATATATGCTTCAGCTATACATCCTTCAGGAGCGGATTTATTAGCCACATAATCTTTGTAGTCTTCAAGTTGCCTGTAAATCAAGTTGCAAAATGTTATGATTATTGAACATGTATATATATTCAAGAATTCAGGTGTAAAAAACGTACCTTTCCATGTGATACATCCAAGTGTAGTGTACTGGACCGGTAAGCAACAATTACTCGGGAAGATGGATCATCAGGTGAGGCATGATGTCAAAAAAATTTGGAGGAAATATCCTCTCAAATTTACACATGATATAAATGATGTCCTCTTGCATTTCCCGGAGGTTAGATTTTTTCACTTCCCGTGTGCATAACTTCTGGAAAAATCTTGCCAACGCTACTAACTGCTCCACCACCTGATGGGGAAGGAACGGTCGAATGAAAATAGGGAAGAGACGTTGTAGCAGGATATGACAGTCATGACTCTTCAACCCGTACATCTTATTGTCCCGGAAGTTCACACACCGGGCTATATTTCCTGCATAGCCTGAATGATACTTCACACAACTCATCCACTTGAAAATTAGGTTCTTCTGGTCAGGCTTCACGGTGTAAGGAGCTTGAGGCATTTTTTTCTTCCCTTCTTTCAACCACAAATGTCTTCTTAGTACGCATTTTTTTAGATCAATGCGTGCCTTAGGACCGTCTTTCGTCTTCCCCTCCAAGTTCAGCACTGTGCCCACCACACTGTCGTACACATTCTTTTCTGTGTGCATCACATCTAGGTAGTGCCTGATCAATAACTTACTCCAGTATGGGAGTTCCCAGAATATGCTCTTATGTGTCCAGAATTTGTACCTGTCGGGTCTTTCAGGTATTGCCGCCACAATGTTGGGGTGATTGCTGAGCTGCCCAAAATCGTACTCATTAAGCACTGCTAAAATTTCTTCCCCCGTCCATCTTCTGGGAGGCACACCGTGTTCTACGGTCCCATCAAATGCCTTGTCATCGAACCGCCATTCGTGATCATATGGAAGGAAAGCACGGTGATCCAATCTGCATATCTTGTTGCAATGACTGCTACTCCCTTCATCGTTAAGGCACTCTGGACAAGCCTTGTATCCCCTAACAACGTTGCCCGACAACATCCCACGGGCAGAAAAATCACTGATGGTACCAACAACCATGACATGCATCTGGAACATCTCGTGCGTGTACTTGTCATAAGTGTGATGACAAACGTCCCACAAAAATTTAAGCTCTTCAATCAAAGGTCTCAAATACACATCGAGACACTTCCCCAGATAACCGGGCCCCGGAATCAACAAACTCAACATATTGTATTCCTTCTTCATGCACATCCATGGGGGAAGGTTGTACGGTACCAAAATCACCGGCCATATACTATATTAAAGACTCATGTTGCCAAAAGGGTTGAACCCGTCGGATGAGAGCCCAAGCCTCACATTTTGGACCTCTGACACAAAATGAGGAAACTCCCTGTCTGTATGCTTCCAAGCCTCCCCGTCAGAAGGGTGTATAAGGGTATCTTCGTCATGCAATTCCCTATCAGGGTGCCATCTCATAGCTTCGGCCGTGTGTGAAGACATGTACAACCGCTCCAACCTATCCCTCAAAAGGAAATACCGAAGTACCTTTACAGGTTTCCTGTTGCCTGTAGGAGTCAGCTTATATCTGTCAGTGTGACATACCAGACATGCGTCAAGGCCACCAAGGTCATTCCCTTCTGGATCTTTACCCCAAAAGAGAACGTAGTCATATCTGCATGCATGGATCTTGATGTAGGAAAGCCCAAGATCTTTCAGGATACATCGGACCTTACAATGAGTGGTAGGAAGACGATGACAGTTGGGCAGCATCGAAGCAGTGTACTGTAGATACTCATCAACAGCCCTCACGGTCGATTTTGTCTCAACTTTAATCTTCATTACGTCCATCACACTTTCAAGAACAGTCTTCTGACAACCGGGGAACACAGGGGTCTGTTGAAAAGCAAGCAGTTTGTTGTACTTTTCAATACCAGCAGTGTTCACAACTCTAGGGAAGGGCTGCACGGGGTCAAGCATTAACTGTCCTTGAGCGCATACACCGCTCTCATAAGGAAACATGTCGTTGATGAATGCCGTTGTTGTATCGTTGGATGTACTAGTACTGCCCGTCTCAGAAAATTGGCTATGATCATGCGGACCCCCTGATGATGTTTCACCGTGATATAACCAACATCTGTACTTCTCCCAAAACCTATTACTCCTCAGGTGCTGCCATACTTTGTCAATGGAAAATTGATGCATATCGCTGCGACACTGACATTTCGTGCACGGGTAATAGAAAATTGTATTCCCGTTAGCATTAGCCAGCGCATATTCTGTAAAACTCATAACTCCTGCACCGTATCTTTTGTCCCATTTTGGAAGCGAAATCCAACTCTTATCCATATCCTGAAAATATAACAAAATATATATATATTTATAACGCTGCTAGCTAATTATTAATGAAATTTCATGTCATATATAAAATCTCAATTCATTTAGTATATATTCTACGTACTACAACTAATTAATAACAAATTACTTAACATATATATATATATATATATATATCTACTACTTAATTATAAACAACTTCATATATATTATATCAAATCATCAACCAAATCGATCAACATATATGTATATATATATGCATCCAACATACGTACTCAAAATCAATTAAATCGATCACAATCAAAATCATATATCAACATCATCACAAAATCATCATGAACTCATATATATCATCAACAACTTCATACCATATCAACACAATAATATTATAAATTAATTAACATATATATATATATATATATCTACTATTTATTAACAACAAATTAATTCATATATATTATCAATTCAAATCATCAACCAATTATCGATCAACATATATATATATATATATATATATATATATATATCCAACGTACTCAAAATTAATCAACTCAATCACAATCAAAATCAAATAACTCAATTAATCACACTTAAAATCGATCAACTCAAATAAAACTCAATTAATCAACATATATATACATATACGTACCTATATATGGCTCCACAAACTGATTATGGTCAGATTTCGACAACACCCAAACTTTTTCTCCCCTTTTTTCTTCTCCCGTTTTTTTTTCAGATGAGCTGCTGCTGCCCAGATCCGCAAATATAAAGCACTTTAGCCGACGACTATTAATTTCGTCGGCTAAACTTTTAAATATTTCGTCGGCCATAGTTTGTGAACTTTAGCCGACGAAATAAATTCTTTAGCCGACGTTTCGTCGGCTAAAGTTTACCATAGCCGACGAAAATTTAACATAGCCGACGAAAAAATGCTTCGTCGGCCTAGTTTTTTTTTTTGTTGGCTAAAGCCTTTCTTCTGGTAGTGAGGATATTGTTGTGTCTCAACAACATTTGCAAGTGTTCCCCTATCATTCACCCCTCTTTTCAAGTAACTGCAAAGAAATCAAAAGTATCATTAAAAAAAACACTATGTTCAAAACAATTGCGAGGAATAACAAGTTCTTTATAGCTATAAGACAAGCTATAAACCCTGTTCATTAAAATGTAAACCATGATTTGATATGCACAAGTTCAATAACAGGTTCTTTATAGCTATAAAATAAGAACTTATATTTCATTTGTTTCCTACAATTGCTTTAGCAAGCAAGCAGAAGAACATGCAAAAGCCATAAATTAAACAATTAATTACCAGTGCACTACCACTGCTAACGTAGTGGTCACATTGTTTTTTAACTTCTTCACACCCTTAATAGAAAGAAGTAAACAAACCAAAAACTGAAACAAAGAAGCACAAACTGAATTTTTGAAGAAAGCACCGCACCTAGCTCGCCTTGTCCACATAACTTCTGTTGAGAATCAAGGCAATTTTTCATGATGGAAGCTTGTTGCTTAGAGGCCTCCCAATAAGATCAAGTCTTCCAAAATCTGCTAAAACAAAATCATTTTTTTAACATGAAATGCGAGCTATATCTATGATCACTCCAATAATATTTCCAATACTTGTGCGGCTCATTTGATTGAGCCTCTATTTAATCCATTCAAATCCAGTGCTTCACTTAAAATAATAAACCTTAGACAACACCTACTAAACTAGAATAGAAGTAAACAAAGTGAACATGAACAAAGTGAACACTTACCTGCAAATTGGCTCTCTCTAGTTTGAGTGAGCAATGACGGTTGTACCGATGGTAGAGCATGAAGGCATGATATGGAACGTGTTGGTGGATGGTACGCACGCCTTTTGTTTTCCTTAGTGTTTCTCAGTGTTGCTTTAAATATCCTTAACATGATCATTTAAGAAGAAAACTTGTCATTTAACCAAAAAAAAGAAGAGAAGATGTCAATTATTAATAATATATATTTATATACATACACACTGACATTAGTATCGCAGAGATTTAATTAAAGGCATATTGCATAGTCTAATAATTTTGATACAGATAGCAGCAAAGAATTATAACAATGGTTTATGTCCTTGCCTCTTGATTGATATTAGCAACATAATCATTCTTCCAATTTAATTAACACTTTATATATCCAAAATCATATAATACTCTTTTCTATTATGTTATATACATGTGTCTTACTGCTACCATCATGTTTCAAGTCTGGTCCTATACCCCATAAACCATGAAAAAAATAAAATAAAAATAGAGTAGACTACCTGGAAAGTTAGAGCATACATGGATACTTTTTGTGTATTTACTAAAGCAATTTTTAGATTGAAGTGAGCTCAGCAAAACCTAAAAATAAATCAAAACAAAAGCAAGAACAAACTGAAAATTAGAACTCAGCTAGCTAACAAAACTAAGAACAAGAACAAATTGCAGCTATTCCCATTCAAGTAAACCAACATTACTACAGATGCTCCTCAGCCATTAGACCATTTTAACATCAAGTTTCAAGCTTTTAAGTATCTAGAAATACCAAGCATCACTCTTTGAATAAAATACCAGTCATGTCCAAGACCAACATAGTTATTGACAAAATCAAAACAAAGAAGAATAGATAACATGAAAAGTTAAATTAACACCCAACACGTATATGTCTAATGAACTAATTAAGTGTTAGTACATAACCAAAATACTTGGCTGAGCCAAAAATAAGGTACAATTACCCGGTCACCGAAGGTCATTCCAGACAAGATAGCCCTGGTAAGCCCTTCACGGATATCCAAGGAGTGAAGGGCCGGTAACAAACCGCTTGCCAAAATCACTCTAGCGGCAAAACACCCCCAAAAGGGGAGACACCACAAAGACTAACAAGTAGTCCCACATTGGAGACTAAGGCCAAAGTGGCCAACCTTGGCCTATAAAACAGGCACAAGCTACCATAAAAGGTACACACATCTCTCTTCCACACTCCCCTACATTGCAAGTGCCTAAAGCTAACTTAAGCATCGGAGAGTCGAATACTGGGCCACCCCAGTCCCGGCTTCTTGACGCTGTCACTTGTGCAGGTTCCGAGTGCAGGACTAAAGGATTCTACCTCGCTCCGACTCGCTACCCCTTCCCGCCTCGGGACGAAGCATGTAGAAACAATTGGCGCTAGAAGGAGGGCCCCTATCTTGTGGAACTCTCATTTGACTCGACACCATGGTGGGAATCATTGATGACCCTACGGATCCTGGCACTCAAGCAGAGGAGGAACTTTTCCAACCCGGGGACACATCCCTTCTCCAAACCACCGATGCAACCCCCATTAGCCATCCTGACCCCGCCACAGCTCTAGAAATCCTCAAGCGGGATTTCCATTCATTCCGCGAGCAACCGGTGAAAGAGAAGATAGAAGCGGAAGCGTACCGGGTATGCATCGCCGAGTTGAAGAAAGAACAATTCTTGCTCCGCGCCATGTTAGAGCATCGTAACGTGTGCAACGACAGCTTGGACAGTGCGGCCTGAGTTGGCGGAACCCCGGACGCCCTTCCTAATCAACGCCGAACTGGTTCCATGCTCCCGAGAGGGCCTAGCCAGATCATATACGTATCTCATCCCCTTACCCACCCCTCATTCCCACTACCAGCCCCCCAACCATCTCCAATCCCCAATGACTCCCCTCGGCCACATCAGCCTAATCCATCTGCTCAACTTATCTCCACTATAACCACTGCCAACCCCCTTAACCCCCCTTTTGACATGCCAACCCGCCAGACAATCACACAATTGGCTTCGCGGACTGAAAGCGTTGCGGCTCGAGGGGTCCAGCGACCCTTGTTCCCTAGCTGTGGACATCGCCCACGTCCCTTCACACCTCGAGTGCAGAGGGACAAGCGGCCTCTACAAACCAAACCATCCAAGATGGAGGTGTATAAAGACACAAGAGACCCTCATCTCCACCTCGAAACATTCTTCTCGCCATGTAGCTACACTAGCCACAACGACATTATGGTCCAGCATGGGCAACTCCAATATTGTGCTCCCACTACTGGCGCCAACGCCTTTACAATACATGGCCAGATTCTAACCCTACATGGTGGAGCCCCACGGTTCCCCCCACGCCAGCCTTCTGTAAAAAGGCAATGCACGACACCCTCAGAAATCCTAAACATCCAACGCGGTGTCACGATCACCCCATCAGCGTGTGATCAAGTGACATTCCGCAGAGGTGAGGATACCATAAATTGCCACCACTATGAGCCATTCATAATCAATGTGCAGGTGGATCATTACAGGTGCCACAAAGCATTAGTAGACACGGGGCCGCCGTAAGCATCATGTTCTCTGATTCTTACAAAGGACTCCGGCGAGACCGAAATAAACCGTACAATAACCACGATCCCCTGATCAGCTTCTCTGGCGAGATAGTGCAACCGTTAGGCTCAGACCGCCTAACCATGTCGGTGGGAACAACCTTTTACCGCTCTTCTATTACGGCCCGCTTCTTCATTGTCGATTGCCCCTCGTCCTATAATCTCATCTTAGGCCGGGACATCCTCTGGGGGCTGCAATGCTTCATAGTCGGTCACATCCTCCTCATGAAAGTTCCTACCCCAGGTGGCACCCTGACCATTCAAGGGGACCGAGCAGCCATTGAGCACTGCCATCTTAACGTCATCCAGCAGGAGCGCGGAGCCTATGAGATGTTGCCTCTCAGCCCCTCGGAGCCTATAGATGACCAGCGGGATGACCTAGAGGGGAGTGGGAAAAAGAGAGCCCCGCGGCCTAATCCAGTGGAAGACATAGAATGGGTGTCCCTGTCACCCACCGCCCCGGAAAGGAAAGTCCGCATTGGCTCAAGTCTCGGCCCGGAACTTCGTCACAAGCTCATTGCCTTCCTCCAAGAGAAACAAGCAGTCTTCGCTTAGTCCTATGCCGACATGCCTGAGATCTCCCCTGACATCATCACCCACAAACTCAACATCCTCTAAGACCACCCCCATGTCAAACAAAAGAGACGCGCCTTCCACCTAGACAAGTATCGAGCTATCCAAGCTGAGATCTAGCGGCTCAAGGAAATCAAGTTCATCCGCGAGGTCTCTTACCCGACATGGGTCTCCAACGTCGTCATGGTCCCCAAACCTAACGGCAAGTGGCACATGTGTGTTGACTACACGAACCTTAACAAGGCTTGCCCCATGGACAACTTCCCCTTGCCACGAGTCGACCAGTTGGTTGATTCCACAGCTGGCTTCAAAATGCTCAGCTTCCTCGATGACTACTCGGGCTACAACCAAATCAAAATGCACCCCGCCGACCAAGCTCACACAACCTTTGTCACCGACAAGGGACTGTATTGTTACGAGGTCATGCCCTTTGGCCTCAAGAACGCGGGGGCGACCTATCAACGGCTAGTTAACGCCCTCTTTGAAGAGGAAATTGGCGAGATCATGGAAATGTATGTCGACGACATGTTGGTCAAGAGCAAGACAGAGGACAACCACATTGCCAACCTCAACAGAGTATTCACTAAACTCCTAGAACACGGGATGCGTCTCAACCCTCAGAAGTGCATCCTTGCCATGGGAGGCGACAAATTCCTTGGCTTCATGGTTAGTGAAAGAGGCATTGAAGGCAATCCGGAAAAAGTCCAAGCCATCCTAGACATGACTACCCCGACCTCCCGAAGCAAGGTCTAGTGCCTTACAGGATGCCTGGTAGCCCTGACACGTTTTATTTCCCGCCTCACAGACAGGTGCAATCCATTCTTCCAATTGCTAAAAAAGAAATCACTTGGGGTCTGGAGCATGATGACGCCTTTAACAACATAAGGGCATACCTTGCCACTGTCCCTCTCCTATCGAAGCCAATCCCCGGCGAGGTGCTTTACATGTATTTGGCTGTTTCTGCCACTGCCGTCAGTGCGGCACTCACACGCCATACCCATGATAACGAACTCCCAGTCTAATATTGTGGTAGAGGATTTGCGGATCCAGAAACTCGCTATCCAGACATAGAGAAACTTGCTCTCGCCCTCATTACTGCCGCCAGGAAACTCAGGCCATATTTCCAAGCCCACACAATCCATGTGCTCACCAATCAACCTTTACGGCAAATATTGCAGAAACCTGAAACCTCAGGCCGCATGGTAAAATGGTGGTTGAGCTGGGAGAATTTGACTTGCACTACAAGCAGCGAGTGGCCATCAAAGGGCAGGTAGCGGCAGATTTTATTGCTGAATTTATCCCCTTGGCCGATAGTAACCCCCACCCAGACACCCCCACTGGGGACGCTATCTGGGAACTCCAAGTTGATGGATCGTCTAACAACAGACTCAGCGGAGCAGGAATCATAATCACAGACCCAGAGGGTCACTCGTATGAGTACGCCCTCCGGTTTGAATTCAAAGCCTCCAACAACATCGCCGAATATGTTGCTCTTATCGCAGGCATTCAACTCTGTCGAGAGCTCGAAGCCTGACACCTTTCACATCCTCAGTGATTCTCAACTCGTAGTCAGTCAAGTGGCAAGGGACTTCAAGGCCAACCAACACAACTTGGGATCCTATAAAAGTCTCGCGGGGGCTCTCCTACAAAACTTCACCTCATATAAACTCACCCAAATCCCGCGAGCAAAAAATTCCAAGGCCGACGCCCTCGCGAGACTCACCACGGCTCCTCCCGAGTCCACGCCACCTAATGTGCACATCGAAACACTCGACAAGCCTAGCATCTCAAGAGCTTATTCAGAAATTTTTGCCCTCAAGCCTATGGAGCAACCCTCATGGATGGACCCTTTCATCACTTTCCTTTCGAATGACACCCTGCCCCAGGACAAGCATGAAGCACAGCGGCTACGCCGCAAAAGTCTCTCTTTACTTACTCAGAAGTGGAAAGCTGTATCGCCGGGGCCAGTCATGTCCCCTATTACGATGCCTACCCACGGCAGAAGGGCACAAAGTGCTGAAATCACTCCACAGCGGCATTTGTGGGAACCACGCGGGGGTCCGGAACCTCATGTTCAAAACAGTTCGCGCGAGGTATTATTGGCCTACCCTAGAACGTGATGCCAAGGCGGTCGTTCAAACATGCCTTCAATGCCACAAATTTGCAAATTTTACATGTCACCCCCCAATGCCCCTCTCTGTCATTATCTCGCCTGTCCCTTTCAGCCAGTGGGGATTCGATTTCATAGGACAGCTCCCCACAGCCCCGGGACAGTTCAAATACGCCATTGTCATTGTGGATTACAACACAAAGTGGATTGAGGCAGAGCCCCTCGACACAATCACCATTGAAAAAGTAATCAACTTCCTTTGGCGAAATTTGTACTGTCGCTTTGGAATACCCTAGGCCGTGGTTACTGACAACGGATCCCAGTTTGACAATAACACATTCCGGGGATTCCTATCCGCTCAAGGCACAACAATCTTTTATGCCTCCCCAACACATCCCCAGACCAATGGCCAGGCAGAAGCTATAAACAAGCTCATCAAGCAAAACCTAAAGAAACACCTGGAAGAGGCCAAGGGTTTGTGGGCAGCAAAGCTCCCAGACGTTCTCTGGACACTCCGCACCACCCCCACAATGGCCATAGGGGAATCCCCATACCTCTTGGCTTACGGTACCGAGGCAGTGGTACCGATGGAAATAGAAGTCCCGAGTAAACGTATCACAGCCTATGACCCCGAGACAAATGCAGCAGGGATACGACTTAACATGGACCTCCTAGAGGAACGCCGAGACAAGGCATACCTCTGGACCATCAATAACAAATAGAAAATAGCTCAATACTACAACAAAAAAGTCGTCCCCCGCCCCCTGAAGGTAGGTGATTGGGTCATGAAAGAGGTCATTCCCCACCCTACTGGTCTCAAAGCAAAATGGGAGGGCCCACTCGAAATAGTTGACGCTCCTGGGCCCGCCACATTCTATCTCCGCGATTATGATGGTCGCGTGCTGCCCCACCCCTAGAACGCTCGCCACCTCCATCTCTATCCCAGTTAACCAATTTTAAACTCGGTGTCGTAGCCGTTACTTCATTGTTTGTGCTTTAGCCCAGTAACGGCTCCAACAATGTACACTTCGCCCACTAGCGGCTAAATATAAATGCAATGAAGTACTTTGTCATTCCAACATGCTACACTTCATTCCTGCAATGCAGGGCCACAAACCCATTCGCCCCATAGCGGCCCGCCACGCCATAAGCGCGGTTCATCTCACCCACTAGCGCGACCTGCCCCGCTACTTTAATCCTAACCAGCCCGACAACAAACCTCTCACCCTAGAATTCCTACCAACATCACAAACATGTGAACAATCCCACCACCACATACAAATCCAATGACAAAGAAAGCGACAAATTCATACCTTGAAACAGCGGATCCGCGTGGTGGCAGTGAAGCTGGTTGCAAACAGCCGAGCGCTCGCACCCACTCGATCGAGGATGAAATTAGACGTTTCCTAGTCTAAAGATTGTAGAATTGCCGAAACCCTAAAATGCAAATTGTAGCTCGCCCAATTTTCAGTTTCGAAAGCACGAACTCTCCCCTCCAACTATCTCCAACCCTATACATAGGCATTGTGTAGGCCCGCCACGCCACGAGAGTCTTGCCAACTAACGCGGAGTTACTCGCCCAGCAGCGGCCCGCCCAGCGAGAGTCTTGCCAACTAGCGCGGACTTACTCGCCCATTAACTGCCCGCCACGCCGCGAGAGTCTCGCCATCTAGTACGGACTGACTCGCCCATTAGCGGCCTGCCCCCTGAGAGTCTCGCCAACTAGCGCGGACTGACTCGCCCATTAGCGGCCCGTCCCTAGAGAGTCTCGCCAACTAGCACGGACTTACTCGCCCAACAGCAGCCCGCCCCCCGAAAGTCTCGCCAACTAGCGCGGACTGACTCGCCTATCAACCGCCCGCCACGCCGTGAGAGTCTCGTCAACTAGAGCGGACTTACTCGCCCAGCAGCGGCCCGCCAGCCGAGAGTCTCGCCAACTAATGCGGACTGAATTGCCCAGCAGTGGCCCGCCATCCCGCCAACTAGCGCGGACTTACTCGCCCAGCAGCGGCCCGCCCCCCGAGAATCTCACCAACTAGAGCGGACTGACTCGTCCATTAGCATCCCGCCCCCCCCCCGAGAGTCTAGCCAACTAGCGCGGACTTACTCGCCCATTAGCGGCCCGCCGCCCGAGAGTCTCGCCAACTAGCGCGGACTGTCTCGCTCATCAGCGGCCCGCCACACCGCAAGAGTCTCGCCAACTAGCGCTGACTTACTCACCCAGCAGCGGCCCGCCACCCGAGAGTCTCGCCAACTAGCGCGGACTGACTCGCCCATTAACGGCCCGCCACGCCATGAGAGTCTCAGCATCTAGCGCGGACTTACTCGCCCAGCAGCGGCCCGCCACCCGAGAGTCTCACCAACTAGAGCGGACTTACTCGCCCATCAGCGGCCCATCATCTCGACACTTAGCACGAACTTGCTCGAATGCCATTAGCGCGTTTCCTCGCCACTTAGCGCAAACTGCGTCGCCCCGTAGCGGCACGCAAAGCCATTAGCGCGTTTCCTCTCACCAGCCTAACTCGGAACTTCACCCCCATGCCCTCACGACCCTCATGTGGGGACTTAGGGACACTACCAGGACAAGTACTTTAGCCGACAAAAAATTTTCGTCGGCCTGTTATCATAATTCGTCAGCTAAGACCTTAGCCGACGAGCGTTCGTCAGCTATAGTGTCGTCGGGAAAGGGTCATCGGTGATGGCTTTAGCTGACAACTCCAAAGACCGTCGTCGGCTATTGTCTGACTTTAGCCGACAAACTATTTTTTGTCGGCTATTGTTCCAGACTTTAGCCGACGAACTATTTTTTGTCGGCTATTGTTCCAGACTTTAGCCGACGACGTCCTGTGTCGTCGTCTATACTCTCAGACTTAAGCCGACGAACAGAATATTCGTCGGCTTTACTCACAGACTTTAGCTAACGGAACAGAGATATTCGTCGGCTTAAGTATATAATTAAAATATTTAAAAATAACTATAGCCGACGACATAGAGTCTGTTTCGTCGGCTTTAGTAGTGTTTAGCTGATGAAACATGCCATAATTCGTTGGCTAAACCCTTTGGAAAAAAAAATTATAGCCGACGAAATTCCAATAAAAAAAATACACGAAATTCTTAAATTACCATTCCAAGCAAGCTGCAAAATACACCAAAATAATTTCATATATATAACCAACAAGAAGCACATAAAACTATATAAGGTATCAACTACACAAAATCTAGATGGTCTAAATCAATATCCGAATCTCGGGCCTGTTGGTGAGGAGATTGTATGGGCGGCAGAGGTAACTCCATAGGCGCAGGCATGGACGGAGGTGGAAGTCCCTGTTGCTGGGCAGCTGTAAAATCCTGGAAGTACTGGAACATCTGGTGCTGCTAGGCCTGATGGGCCGCATGTAGGGCTCTAGTAAAGGCTCTATATTCGGCGATCTGGGCGGCATGAACGGCAGCCTGAGCAGCATGAGCGGCAGCCTGAGCGGCTTGCTGTTCTCGTAATCTCTCAACTTTTGACTCTAGCTGAGTCATCCTGCTGTTGGCGGAGGCTGCCTTTCGTTGAAATCTTGTAGTGGTCTTCAGGACCCCCTGGCCCTTCTTTCCTAGACCCCGGCAGTAGAAGTTGTTTTCTCACGGTGGGAAGACTGTGCCCATGATCCTCGCCCCAACCCTCGGATCTGAAGTGTCGATCCAGGAAATGGCTTCGGACATCTCTTCCTCCTGCGTGTCCGGCCATGTCTCCCTCACCATAGCACTCATCACCTCGTCACTAGCCTCCCTCACCTTTGCCTAATTGGATAGGAAAAAAATTATTAATTAACATTTTGACATATATATAAGTAAAATTAAAAATTTAGTAAAAATGAAAGAGTACTTGCTATATCCTCCTAGGAGTCAGGATATGCTCTCTCGTACGTATAGACGTACTGGTTGACCTCTGGATGTTCCCTGACCGCCTCGTCCATGAAGGCAGCGAACGGTCTAGAACCGGCATGATGGTTCCTTGTGTTGCGTTGCCGGTTCTGAGCGTTCACCCGGGAAACCGCCTTCAAAGAAAAAAGTAAACTATTAGTAAAATATTTTAAAATGCACGTACTTAATGATAAATTAACTAACTAATTTATTTAAATACCTGTTTACGAGGGTTGTTGAATTCTGATGTCAGAAGTCAACGCCACTCATACTCTCTGTACTGGAACTCAGCAGGGGTAGCAGAACGTACGTTCCCGTGCGTAGTCCAATGGGTCTGCAACTCGTTCTTCCACTCCTTGTACCTACAAATACAACAAAAATATTAGAAATATTATTAATATGACATACAGTTTTGTTTTTTCATTAATTTCCCAACGTACCTTCCCCCATGCACAAAGTCCGCCCAGCTGCTCTTCAAGGGCTCGGGAACCCACGCCTGCATTTAACCGTTTATTAGTTTAGTTTTTCCAGAAATCTACAATGTAATACATAATATTATTCAGGCATTTTATAAACTGACCAGCATCGCGTTGTGGACTATGTCCTTAACCTCCTGCGGGACCTCGCCCCAATGATGATACCCTCGTGGAAATAAGAGGCGTATCAAAAGGCACGAACCGGTACGCCGTTGATGGAGCCACTGGCGGGGGCAGTGGATAAATCGGCGTCCCTGAGTCATCGACTACAGGTATGGCCGGTATCATCCGCGGAAGGAATAGGTGAGGCGGCAGCATCTGTACCCCAGATGACCCACTATCCGAAGAAGTAGGAGCTGGAGTGGGCGCTCGGTGTATCTCAGGCATACGGGGTGCAGACACCTCCGTCTGAGGCTGAGCAAATAACTGCCTTGAGGAATGAGGGAAGCCCCGCTGCCTCGATGAAAGGGGCACCTCCGGCTGCCTCTGCGCCGTCTGCAGAAGGCTCGCATGTCTAGCTGTCATGAGACCCTGAAACGACGTCTGAGGGTTGCTAGAGGTTCCCTCAGACGATACGGACCTTTGGCCCTTCGAACCCTTCGTCGATCTAATATTACCGCTCATCCTATTTAAAATATTAATTTGAATCAAGGCCACAAAATCAAAAAATGCAAACTCATTTAAAAAATGTAAAAAATATATACACTTCCTAAATACTAATTTTCACTTCCTAAATTTTACACATATACACTTCCTAAATATACACTTCATAAATAAAAATATACACTTCAAAATACAAAACAAATATATACATTTCCTAAATACTAAATACAAATATACACTTATTAAATAACAATATACACTTCCTAAATACAAATATACACTTCCTAACAACACCACAACATTGCAATTAACCGGAAAATAAAAGCAAACACAAAATAAAATTACTAAAGCTCAAAAACGTACTCAAGGAGGAGGATGGAGGACAGGAGCAGCAGCAGGAGGAGGCCAAAGCAACAGGAGGAGGAGGCCGAAGTAGGAGGAGGAGGAGGCCGAGACCGGGAGAGGGAGAGGGAGAGGCCGGGCGGAGAGGGAGAGGTAGCGGAGGCGGGGAGGGAGAGGGAGCGGAGGAGGAGGAGGAGGCCGGGCGGAGAGGGAGAGGGAGTGGAGGCCGAGACCGGCAGAGTGAGCGGAGGCGGAGGAGGGGAAATTCGGAGAGGGAGAGGAAAAGGAGGCTAGGGTTTACAACCAGTCGAGCGGGGTTATACCCGAACACTTTAGCCGATGAAAAAATTATTTCGTCGGCTAAAGGTAATAATTTCGTCGGCTAACATAACACTTTAGCCGACGAAATAATTATTTCGTCGGCTATAACCTTTTAAATTCGTCGGCTTTATAACTTTTTATACATTCGTCAAACTGTGACTGCTGTTCGTGATGATCAAACTTTAGAACGAAAATCCGACCGTCATATCTGACCATCATGATAAAATACATGTATGAGAAAAAATTCAACTTGATCCGACAAGGTTAAGGGCTCGATCCGGATGGTCAATCCATTAAGTCAAACCCCTAAACGCACGGAAAATGTCGTTGGACCGTCTAAATTTCGTATTTTGGCCGGACCTTCAACTGAAAATATTTTCAAATCGATGAGACACAATAAATCGTATAAAAAATTTACGCAAAATAACCACCGAAGATAGGGCTACCCATAGGGAGAAAGAATGGAAAATTGCATTGACCGCAACTATCGGCACCGAGACATGACCGGAATACGGTGATTTTTCAACTGTAGACGTATTTCACCATTCTGGTCATGTCTTATTTAACGACTTTTTTACGTTTGAAGGTTCTACGTATAATTTGTTTTTGAAACGGAACATTTACTTAACACTTGGTAAACAAGTTATACAACATTAGTACGCATGTTGTGATTGTGATGATCAAACTTGAGAAAAGGAAATCCGACGGTCAGATCTGACCATCATGATAAATTAAATAAATGTATGGGAAAAAATTCAACTTGATCTGACAAGGTTAAGTGCTCGATCCGGACGGTCAATCCCGTAAGTCAAACCCCTAAACGCACGGAAAAGGTCGTTGGACCGTCTAAATTTCGTATTTTGGCCGGACCTTCAACTGAAAATATTTTCAAATCGATGAGACACAATAAGTCGTATAAAAATTTTACGCAAAATAATCACCGAAGATAAGGCTATAGTATGTAACAGAAAAAGTTTTCGGTTTAGCCGACGAAATACCCTAATATTTCGTCGGCTATAAGTTCTTTTAGCCGACGACGTCTAGTATTTTTCGTTGGCTATAGTATGTAATAAAAAAATTAATAAAGCCAACGAAATATTAGGGTATTTCGTCGGCTATAAGTATGTTCTTTTAGCCGACGACTTTTAGTATTTTTCGTTGGCTAAGATTGGTTTAGCCGACGACTTTTAATATAATTCGTCGGCTAAGATGGTTTAGGTCGACGAAATACAACAACGAATTATGTTGTATTTCGTCGGCTTAAGTAAAAAAATACAAACCCTAAAACAGAAGGTTTAAACCATACTAATTTCCTGTTCATATATCACCAAAATTCATATAAAATAACAGAAATATTAATTTGTTTAGCCGACGACATATTAATTTTGTCGGCTAAACTTTTAAATATTTCGTCGGCCATAGTTTGTAAACTTTAGCCGACGAAATAAATTTTTTAGCCGACGAAAATTAATTATTGTTGGCTAAAGTTTACCATAGCCGACGAAAGAAAATTTCGTCGGCTAAAGCCTTTCTTCTGGTAGTGGAACTCGACACCATGCCTCCAGCACTCGGGTAAAACCTATTCTCGGCATCTATAGAATAACTCCCCACCCAAGAGCTCTCTCGGACTAGGGACTTAGAGACTTGTTAGTACATAGCCAAAATACTTGGCTGAGCTGAGAATAAGGTGCAATTACCCGGTCACCGAAGGTCATTCCAGACAAGATATCCCTGGTAAGCCCTTCATGGATTTCCAAGGAGTGAAGGGCCGGTAACAAACCGCTTACCAAAATCACTTTAGCGGCAAAACACTCCCAAATGGGGAGACACCACAAAGACTAACAAGTAGTCCCACATTGGAGACTAAGGCCAAAGTGGCCAACCTTGGCGTATAAAACAGGCACAAACTACCATAAAAGATACACACATCTCTCTTCCACACTCCCTTACATTGCAAGTGCCTAAAACTAACTTAAGCATCGGAGAGTCGGAGACTGGGCCACCCCAGTCCCGGCTCCTAACGCTCAAACGTACTATTTTATTCTCAACACATAATACCTCTATAGAAATATGCGTGAGCTTCACGGTTGAATGAGCCCGTCAACGGGGCAAACAGCTTCAAGAAAATGCTAGGTAATATATAGTGATTGGTCTGCACTTGTGCTATTGACCTAAACCCTCTCATATTAATTATATTCCCATTCCACCATACCTCTTCTTTCGTCATTATTTTGTCCATGATTCGCTAACAGGAGCTTTCGATTCACTGCTCATACCTCTTCTTTCTTCATAATTAATTAACACAAACATTGGGTGGGAAATAGTTGCAATAAGGAGAAAGAAGATCGAGCGAGTAAACGACACAATCTAGGAAGAAAAATTAGACGAGAGGAAAAAGTCTTAAGCCAAAAAGGTCCCATTTTCCCATATATTAGATGGAAAGGCTAAGCTAGAGTCCTATAATTAGCTTATATCTCCTGCTTGGCTATTTCTGGGTTCTTGCTCCTCCCTTTCCAGGAACCTCAGCTCAGTGAATCGCATCATATAACATCTGCTTCTATCTGAATATGCCTAACTAGTTAGACTTTCAGAAACTACAAAATAGAGATCGATCGACTAGTGCTAGCTGTGATCGATATCATCGCCATGGGAAACTGTTTTGGAGCTCGTGTGAAACATTATAATAGCCAACCAGTCAGTAAGCAGCCTAGCCCAGCTGGTATGTACTCGATCACTTTGTAAATTTGTTCATATTTCTCGAGACCTTCTTCGATACATATGCAATTATGCATGGTCGATCGTTTAAAGTTTTGACTGATTGCTTGTGTGTTAATTAACTATACGCAGAAACAATGAGAGACATCAAAGGCATCAAACCAGATGGATTAGAAGCTGGAAGAAAAGGAATGATGTACTCCAAGAAAGAGAGTGGAATAGTGATGCCGACAAAACCCTCAAAACCGGCAACTCATAAGCTTCCATGTCCGGACCCAAGTACTATCGGAAGGATCGTGAAGCCTAACTTGAAAGAGTTTACGTTCGTGACGTTGAAGAAGGCAACCCGAGACTTCAAACCGGATACGATTCTCGGGGAGGGAGGTTTTGGGAGAGTTTTCAAGGGGTGGGTGGACGAGAAGACGTACGCGCCGTCTAGGGCAGGCATCGGCATGGCCGTCGCCGTCAAGAAGTCCAGCGCGGATAGTTATCAAGGCAAGCAAGAATGGGAGGTAGTTGAGTTTAAATATAAATAATCAATTCTCATGTCATTTCATGTACAACATCTTCTGGGTAGTTAGGCTTTTGCCGTCCAAAAGCATCAACTTCAAAATATAAATAATAAGATATGATGATCATGATCGTATATTTTTCAAACAATAACGTAGTAGTTAGTTCACAATTGTTGCAAGGAACTTATAGCTGTATACAGAAGTCTCCGGCCATTCCCGGCGTCTAGTAGTGATTTTGAGTACTGAGTTAGTTCGAAGTAACTAATAATTTGATAAAACTCTTGGTAAGAGTTAATTTGTGCAGGCTGAGGTGAATTTCTTAGGGAAGTATTTGCATCCAAACCTTGTTAAATTGCTGGGCTATTGCTGCGAGGAGGATCAGTTTCTTCTCGTGTATGAGTACATGCAGAAAGGAAGCTTGGAAAACCACCTCTTTAGAAGTAAGATACAAAGCAACTTAGCTACTACGTATATTAACTAAACTTGTACATGTTAATTAATGGAATGGATTAATTACATGGAATATATACATGCACAGATGAAAGTTTCCATTAACTTTTTGTGTTGTATTTCACTTAATGAAGAAGGTCAAGAACCACTTTCATGGAATATAAGGCTTAAAATAGCAATCGGAGCTGCGCGAGGTCTTGCATTCTTGCACACTTCAGAAAAAGTGATTTACCGCGACTTCAAGGCCTCCAATATTTTGTTGGATCCGGTATGTACCGTCTCAAACTTAAGGCAATGTTGAGAGAGATCTATCCTTACGTATACTCATCGATCTGTTATTTTCTAGGACTACAATGCAAAACTTTCAGATTTCGGGTTGGCAAAGCTCGGACCATCAAATGGAAACTCGCACGTAACAACTCGTATTATCGGTACTTATGGCTACGCAGCTCCGGAATATGTTGCAACCGGTAATACTGTAATTTCAATACATATACATGCATCTCTTAGTTCTTGTATCATTAGGCATGCCTATAGAAGATTATGTTTTCGGGCAATAAATTGAGGTACTTGCATGCATATCCGTTTTGTAACCTAACAAAATTAACAAATCATACACAACTGTCATGAAATTTATAAGCCGGAACTAGTTTTATAGTTCTTAAGGTTATAAAGGAGGTCTATGATAGTCTCTTTATTTTTGTGAATCAACTAAATTATAGTTCCTTCATATTAGGCTATTCTCCATTTCTTCCTTCGATTCTGTTTGCTTTGCTCTATCGGCTACTGTTTATAATGGGATCATTTCAGTGATAGAAGAAAATAGATTTGGATTCTTTGTTTGCAAATCATGCACCATTAGACTAGGGAAAGATATGCATAAGATATACACTACACTTAACCTAAAATCTTATATATACATAATGGATATATATATATATATATATATATATATATATATATATATATATATAGTTGCCCTAGGCTCCTTTGGTTTCCCCCTCAATCCACTGATCCAAAAATGACGTTTATAAACCCTGTCTATCCTATGCAATTGATTATTCTATGAAATTAAACACCATTTTCATAGGAAATTGTTAGATATTTGAAATTGTTGAAACTATCAAGGACCTTTTTCTTTATTCATTTCGCTAAGTCGAGCAATTTGACCTTTTCTTTGTATCAAGCACTTAATAAGTAGGTTCGAACTTTTAGCAAACGTATCTAGTAGTTTGAACTGAGTGAAGAGAACAATGGACAACACATATATTCTTTGAATTTTTGGAACCTTTGATATTATATATATAGAGATAGAAGAAATCCTTTGAATTTTTTTTATTACTTTTATTTGCATAATGAATTCCTTTGATAGTGAAGTCGACTAGCAACCACACCAACCAGACTTCTCTGCAGTACCACAATTAATTAACGGAACTTAATTAGAACTCAATCAGACTTCTTTTGTTTTTTTTGTGAACTCAAGAGAGACTAGACTAAATTATTTATGCATTTGTCAAGAAGAACAAAAAAAATATCAGTATCATGATTGTAGACACTCCAAGAAGGCTTGGTCAATACTGGACTAAATATGTTTTTTGGTCAATATATAGCTAGTATGGACTTCACACACGATCGAAGAAGTAATCAAATACGATCTTGTGGACTTGGTGATCATAACAAAGTCTTGTTTGCATTTATGCGAAAACCATTCTTGCATTCTCATGACGTGATCTTCAATTCTAGATTTCTACTAGTCTTAGTACATGTAGATGTCAAGAAATTGTCCAAATTAACATTGACTTATTAGCCTCATAACTTTTCTTAATGCAGGGCATTTGTACGTGAAGAGCGATGTGTACGGTTTCGGCGTGGTGTTACTAGAGATGCTGACAGGACGGCGAGCCCTCGACACTAACAGACCGGCCCGCGAGCACAGTTTGGTGGACTGGGCGAGACCTTCTCTTCTTAAGAAGAAAGAGGTGAAGAAGATGATGGATCCAAAGCTTGGAGAACAGTACAATATAAAAGGTGCATACCAAGCAGCTGAGCTTATTTACCAGTGCCTGGAATCTGATCCAAAAGACAGGCCATCCATGGAAGAAGTTCTGGTAGTTCTGGAGAGGATCAATGTCTTTCAGGACAATCCCAAAGGTGCAAAACTTAATAACAGAAGGCAAGAAGAAAGTTCAGCACGCCAAAAATATTATAACTATAACAAGTCTCCAGTTCACCAAAAGAATGGAGTAACTTATCAAGCTCGGCCACACTAGTAATTCATCATATTAGGGCACTAGAAATAGACATTGTAGTTTTGGGCAAGTGTCAATATATTTTCATCTATCAGGTGTAGATAAGTTTTGAATCAATAATACCTCTGCATGAGGTGAAGATATAGATTCTCGCAATTTCTGTCCAAAATTTGTTGCCAGCTGCAGCACTCTTTATATGGTATTGCTGTGTATTGTATTGTTGTTCAACTTGGAGAGAGTTTCTATACTTTGTTATATAGCCTTCATATATTGTGCTTTTATTAAGATGATATAAAAATCGTACTTCTCAACTGGATTTTCTAATCAAGAAATCTTAGATTGGTAGTGATGGGGGATTGATATATGCTCCCTCGGTTTAATTATGGTAAAAGTTCAAGGTGATATGCCTGAAGTTTCTATCTCTGATAATAATCATAACAATAAAGCCTTACATTTTGTGAAGCTTTGGACTGAGATATTGGGACATGAATATTATTAGATCCTTATTTAACATCTGGTTTATATTTAGACTGCTCCAAATTAAACTACGTCACACTCGACTAGCTAAAATTCATACGGTTGGTTTGTGGCTTTAGACTTTAGAGTTTAGAGGTCTATAAGATATCTGAATTTTAGTAATGTTCTAAAAAACGCTATGCGTTAGTGGACGGACAGCCGGCGCCTAATGCATAAAGGATTAATCAGGCGCCTAAGCAGTTATTTATTTTCTATATTTTTTTATTTTTTTAATAACAAATAAATATATAAATAAATTTATAGAAAACATTATAATATTCCAAAATAGCAAAAAATACTTTAAAAATAGATAAAATATTCGACAACAATGTACTTAAAAGTGTTGACAAGAGGAAAGTACCATTGTAATTTCAGTTACAGCTCTCAGCAATCTAAACGTGCGTACGGTTGCAGGTGCTGAAAATCACACTCATGTTTGTAAAGTTTGATGAATAGGAAAAATAAAGCTTCACACAAGAAACGAAAAGCACAGAGCAAAAAATGCAGAAAGGCAAAGTAAAATGAAGAATGAAGGTGAAAGAAAACAGCTTGTATTGATAGTAGAGGTAATTGTACAGCAAAAGATGATGATTGATTCTCCCAGAATTGCAGTACACCAAAATATATAAAGGACAAAAAACTGCAGACTTGTTCTCCAAGTTGATTATGAATTGGGCATGTAGATATGGACTGGGCCTGCTGCACTGGGCCAACTAGGATATGAACTATATTATTCTTATCATCCCCCCTCAAACTTGTGCTTGGGGAGCCAAGGACAAGTTTGCAGCAGAGACTCCTTTCAAAATAATCTATCAACCAGGAGGAATGAGAGGACTAGATTGCCATAAATTCGTAGACGCACAAGCTTGCCGACAACTCATTAGATATCTGTTAATAGCCGGCATCCCATCATGATCCCACACAGCTTGAATTGCTCCCAGTTCTAGTGAAACCTTCATTGGAGTGATAACTTGTGTTGGAGAAAAAATTGTTATCTGGCAAGGCAAGACAAGAACTTAATTGACTAGCAATGGAGGGTGGCACAGGTTGTGTAAAGATGGAAGCAGACAAAGCCTTAGGTATTGGTATGGAAGTTATTGGTCTTGTCTCTAGACCTGCTTCATATGTTTTGAGTGACCTGACTCCTCCCTTGTGAAATTTCCCAGATTCTGCAACAGATATACTATCTCGAAGCTTTATACGATCTATTTGAGCCTCTGTTAGCAAGAGTGAAGGCTTGTCCATATATGATGGATCTGTCAGTACTGGATTAATAACACAAGGCTCAGCAGCATGACCGGAGTATTCCTTGAGATCATCCATTTCATCAGTCAGACAGCGAGCAAAATAATCATCACATTCAGTATCAGAAGGAGGTTGAGAAGCATTGTCACCGTTTTGTGCACCAAAACCGGCATTGTAATTCTGAAAGTAGGTCTGCAACTGTTTTGAACCATTAAACAGAATAGCCCCTGAAGTAAATATTGGCTGAAAACTAGGAGAAGAAGGGACACCCATAAATCTTCCATTTTGTGGAACAATATCTGATGAAGTTGGTGAGGAAGCTGATGTGGGTGGTGTAGCAAAACCAGTGCTTGCATTCATAGTGTTATGTGGTGAAACAAAACCATATTGTGTGGTTGCAGGGGAAGTATTATATTGATGCACATTAGTCAAACCAGAAGAGGCAAATAGATTTATCCCATTTTGAGTGACACCATGATTACCAACAGAAGAAAGCATATTAGACTGAACAAAACTGTAGCCACCATTTTCTGACCTGCCATTTTGATTCATAGATTTGCTAATCTGAGGTGCATAACTATAAGCTCGAGCATTTGAAAAGTAATTTCCACTCCCAAGATTGTTGTTGTTCAGCAAAACACCAGAAGGACTACACATGCTTTGACTTTGAGCAGCAACATATATAGGCAGGCAAAATGACACAGGATTCCCATTCATATAGCCACAATTATACAGACCTTGAATTTGAGGAATATTACTAGGCATGCTAAACTGAACATTTTGAGATGCAGGACAAACTGAACCACATTGAGCTATCATTGTAGATAAAGAGGATAAATAAGCCTTGTTTTTCAACTCAATCTCATATTCAGCAGAGAGTAATAAAGATCTAACTTCATCCATGGCTATATCATGTTTTCCTCTGATGATTTGTCGAGTGTGACCATACTCAACAGGAAGACCAGCAAGAATAAAAAATTTAGCATCTTGATCATTCATCTCAACTCCTGCCACAGCTAATCGATCTCTCATGTATTTAAAACGCAGCAAGTACTTGTCTATTGAGTCATAACCTTTTCGAATATTGTGTAATGCAGCCTTTAATTGCATAATATGCGATTCAGAAACAAAAGCATATCTTTGCTTGAGAGTAAGCCATACCTCCATAGATGTTTGACAACCGATTACCAGAGATAAAGCATCTGTAGAAAGTGTGGTTGTAATCATGAAGATAACTAAACTATCTTGTTCCATCCATTTTTCTCGAGCAGCTGAGTTGTTGATGAGAGAGCCATCATCACCAACAAGAAACAGGGGTGGGCAGAGATGAGACCCATCCATAAACTTCAGAAATCCATGACCACGAAGGTAATGTTGCATCTGATAAGCCCAAGTAGGGTAGTTAGTCTCATCCAAATTGACCGAGATGGTGTTGCAGGTTTGAGTCGAATACGCCATGTCGAAAGTTTGTTGAAGTGGTAATTATACAACTTGATTCTCTGAATTGGAAACTGCACGAATCATGATATTTCTAGGGTTTTGGTCATAAAATTGGGGGTTTTTGATATGCTGAAGTAACATTTAGAGATGATTGCAGCGGAAGAAAGGTATCAATTAGAAGAGGATTGCAGCGGAAGAAAGGTAGTCAAACGCAGGTCAGGCCGCCATCGCTCTGATACCATGCTGAAAATCACACTCATGTTTGTAAAGTTTGATGAATAGGAAAAATAAAGCTTCACACAAGAAACGAAAAGCACAGAGCAAAAAATGCAGAAAGGCAAAGTAAAATGAAGAATGAAGGTGAAAGAAAACAGCTTGTATTGATAGTAGAGGTAATTGTACAGCAAAAGATGATGATTGATTCTCCCAGAATTGCAGTACACCAAAATATATAAAGGACAAAAAACTGCAGACTTGTTCTCCAAGTTGATTATGAATTGGGCATGTAGATATGGACTGGGCCTGCTGCACTGGGCCAACTAGGATATGAACTATATTATTCTTATCAGCAGGTTATGCACGGACAATTGATGTAGCAGCAGCCATGCACCATTCCTGTCTGGAAACACAAAAATGTTCCATGCACACCTAGTTTTTGAACACAACATCTTGGCAAATGGGCCATGATTATAGGATTTATAAGAAAATAATATTCCTAAGATTCACAGAAGAAACTATCATTCAAGTTCGGGAGAGTAATGCTACTATTGTTCATTACTTCATTGACCTAAATCCTCTCATTACTTCTTTCTTCATTCTCATATAAATCCTCTCATTACTTCTTTCTTCATTATTTTGTCCAAGATTCGCTAAGATTTCCCTATATTAACCAAAACAAAGAAGAGGAACAAAGAACAGAACATTCACTAAAGAAAGAAGTATAAGAAACCCAGTCCGCATGGCAGCGACCACTTAGCGTTAGAGAAGCAACACGGTCGGGAGCATTGTTCACGACCAGCTGTTTTGCCGGGTTGACGAGATGAGGTAACGGGCTTTGGAGAAAAGGTTCCCATTCTATAGTCTATACCATGAACTTCTTTCTTCATTATTCTGTCCAAGATATTCGATAACATGAGCTTTCACCACTAATATTCTAATGCTAGCTCCCAGCTTCCTCCTCCTCAATAATCAAACATTGGGTCGGAATTGTAGTTGCAATATATAAGAGAAGGTCTCGAGTGAACGACAGAATTGGAAGAGAAATTAGACAAGAGGAGGAAAACGTCTAAGCCAATTAAAGGTCCAATTTTCCCATATTGGTCTATACCCTTGGTTAATTAGCTTATATATATATATATGTTGATCGGAAAAAAATATACATAAATAAAAGAAAAAGAAAAATATTTAAAAATATATATATACATAAATACTTTTCTTGTGCTACAAGCACAATGCTTCAGAGTTCAACCGTAACTCTTGCAAACAACTGGACAACAAAGTCCAATACAAACTCAATCTTCTAAACCGTGCACTCTATATAAAAAGACACAGAGAAGAAGAAAAAAAGGACAGACACACACACGGACGGAGAGACACGGACACAGCGCAAGGGACAAAGAAGGCGAAACCAGAGAGAGAAACAGAGAGAAAGAAGGCGAAGCGCAGAGGAAGAAAGCAAAGTAGAAGAAAAGCGGTGTGCCAGACCAAAAGTGGATCCCCCATTCTAACCTTCTTTTCTTTTTTGCAGCTGCCTTTATCTTTCTGTATCACTCCGCCGGAAGTCCGAAAGCAACGCCATCTCCCCTCGCGTGATGACCCCGCGAGGCAGTCACCAAGTCTAAGGCGAGACGACCTTCCCTTTGTTACAACAAACATATGGCCTTGTAGCTCGCATAACAAGCCATGCAAGGGGAAGGAAACAAACAAGCAACGCGAGTTCGAAGAGCAGGAACTCACCCTTGACGACTCGATGAATCCTTGACCAGATCAAAAAGAAGGAGACGGCATCTCAATTTATAGAAGAGCAGTTTCCTCAAGTCCAACTCCCAAACAGACAGGGATAGACGTCTGGAGTTATGTGGTTTGCTCAATCTCATCAACTTCATTAAAGAAAAGACAACTCAATCAAGGAAAAGATGACAGAGTCCTGCGAAGCGGAGTTCGTGTGACCTCTCGAGATGGTTTAAAGCCCTAAAGCAAAGGTGAACTTACAGCCGTGCCAAAGCAGAAGCAGGTTACTTAACCCTAAGGGGTGGCGACGTGACTTTTACCCTAAGGGATGACGAGGTTACTTAACCCTAAGGGGTGGTGACGTGACTTTACCCTAAGGGGTGGCGAGGTTACTTAACACTACAAGAAGAAAGACTTTAGCCGACGAAAAAAAAAAAAACCAAGCCGACGAATCAATTTTTCGTCAGCTAAAGTAGACTTTAGCCGAAGAAATTTTTCTTCGTCGGCTAAATTATATTTTCGTCGGCTATAGTCATCTTTAGCCGACGAAATCGGCTAAAAAATTTATTTTCGTCAGCTAAAGTCTGTGACTTTAGCCGACGACTTTAAACTTTCTTTAGCCGACGAAATTTTAATTTTGTCGGCTAAAGATGACTATAGCCGACGAAAATATAATTTCGTCGGCTAAAGTTCTTTATATTCGCAGATCTGGACAACAGCTCATCTGAGAAGAAAAAATGGGAGAAAAAGTTTGGGTGTTGTTGAAATCTGTCCATAATTAAGAAGTGGAGCTAGTCATTGCCCACTGGTGGGTATTGATTAACTGTCCAGAAGTTGAATACTAGAAAGACATCCATCTATATTGTCCAGACATTCAAGGTGATCTCGAGTACCACAACAGGGAGTTCGCAGATTATTTTGGCGGCTGGGTACGTAATTTAATTTTTCTGTACGTGTTTATGTTTATTGCATAATTATCCATATTTATAATTGAATGGTTGGTTGCAGATGAACCATATTCAATTTGATGGTCACTCAAATTGGTCGCACGAACTAAGACTTCTAACGATGAAGCCGATAATGTCAAGAGTTTATCCGATGTGCAAGGTGAATGGCGTGCAATTTATATGCGAACAAAGAGACAGCAGAAGGAGAACACAGAATTCTGGGGTCATGACACATGGTGGGCGGAATGGAGTTGACTATTACGGTGTTCTCCATTCAGTGGTGGAACTCGTTTATGGGCAAGGCATGACAGTGCACCTCTTCAAGTGTAGATGGTTTGATACTAGGCCGCAGAGCATGAAGACCGATCAGTACGGAATATTATCGGTGAACACTGCTACAAGTTCTTATGAAGATGACCCGTTCATTTTTGCCACATCGGTAAAACAAGTGTTTTATCTTGATGACCTTGCTAAGGGTGACGCGTGGAAAGTAGTCAACCTTGTGCACCCTCGAAACATTTACCGGGCGGCTACACTTGGAGAGGCCGAAGACGAGGAAGAGGATGTTGCGTATCAAGAGCCCAACGCAATAGGTATTCCTAACTCCTCTACCGTTCGCCTTAATAATTTTAAAACGGGTCGTTCGGTGCGAATTCGTGATGAAGAGCCAAGGCTTATTGATGTTGATCCAAATCAAGAAACAGACGAAGACTCTGGCGATGAGGAAAGACATATATTACCAGAAATTAATTATGACACCGAAGAAGACTCATCGGATGATTCCGATTACGAGCCTTAGTTTTAATTTAGAGGACGAAATCCATTAATTTGTATATATAACTAATTAAAGATCTTTTCCTTTATAGTTTACACATGTTGAATTCATATTTCAGTTATTTTATATGAATTTTGGTGATACATGATGAACAGGAAGTTAGTATGGTTTACTAATATCGTCTGTTTTTTTTTTTGTATTTTTTCCTTTAGCCGACGAAATACACTATAATTCGTCGGCTAAGATGGGTTTTGCCGACGAATAACCTAATATTTCGTCTTCTATAGTTATTTTTTAATTTTTGAATTACATACTATAGCCGACGAAAAAAGCCTTAATTTGTCGGCTAAAGTTTTTTATTTTTTAAAAAAAATAAGTTTTAGCCGACGAAATATGCTTTAATTCGGCGGCTAAATCCCTATAAAGCCAACGAAATATACTATAGCCGACGAATTAAGGCTTTTTTAGTCGGCTATTACAAACTTTTTTCGTCGGCTATACATAGATGTTTTTTATTTTTTTTATTACAAACTTTAGCCGACGAATATTTTAAATTATTCGTCGGCTAAAGTTTGGAAAATAACCGATGACAAAAAATGTCGTCGGCTAAAGTATGGACTATAGCCGACAAAAAATGTTTTACTAATATCGTCTGTTTTTTTAATGTATTTTTTTATTTAGCCGACAAAATACACTATAATTCGTCGGCTAAGATGGTTTTTGCCGACGAATAACCTAATATTTTGTCGGCTATAGTTATTTTTTAATTTTTTTAATTACATACGATAGCCGACGAATACGTTAGGGTATTCATCGGCTAAACCCTGATTGACTATTGTGATACATTTCCGGAAGCGTAGCGGCGCTACGAGTCAAACTCATCGGTTTGCCATGACGTATATGCTTTTTTGGCCATCCGAGTCCGTTTAGGGCTTCAAAATGCAGTTTTCTTATTTTTTATTAGAGTTGACCGTTTCGATCGAGCCCTTAACTTTGTCGAATGCAGTTGCATTTTTTATCATACACATCTTTCATCATAATGATCATATCTGACGGTCAAATTTTGGTTTGTGAATTTTAGTCATCGGAATCACAACGTGTCTACTATTTTCTGTTATTCGGGTTTATTGGGAGCCCTATCGTCGGATGGTAAATGTCTCAAAATTTTTATATGGGCAATTGCGTCTCATCTACGTGAGAGTTTTTTGTGTGGAAGGTTTGACCAAACTATGTAATATAGAGGGAGATATGAGCGTTTTCGTGTGATAAGTGACGATGGATTATGGTCGACCGTTTCGATCGAGCCCTTAACGTTGTCGGACCCAGTTGAATTTTTTACCATAGACATATTTCATCATAATGATCATATCTGACGGTCGAATTTTGGTTTGTGAATTTTAGTCATCGAAATCACAACGTGTCTACTAATGTTGTATAACTTGTTTAGTAGGTTATACAACTTTGTGAACCAACTCTAGATAGGAAGCAAAATTATTAAAAATCTCATGAAATAAGATGTGTTCAGAATGGTGAAATATGGCTATGGTTCAAAAATCACGTAAATCGGGTAAAGTCTCGGAGCCGATAGTGGCGGTCAACCCTATTTACCGTTATTATTTCTTATGGGGAGCCCTATCGTCGGAAGGTAAATGTTTTAAAATTTTTATATAGGTGGTTGCGTCTCATCTACGTGAGAGTTTTTTGTGTGGAAGATTTGACCAAACTACGTAATATAGGGGAAATATGAGTGTTTTCGTGAATTTATAGACTTTAGCTGACGAATAACCTAATATTTCGTCGGCTATAGTTATTTTTTAATTTTTTAATTACATACTGTAGCCGACGAATACGTTAGGGTATTCGTCGGCTAAACCCTAAATTTTTTGGCAGTCAACCAAAATTTTCAAAGGACTTTAGCCGACGAAAATATATGAAAAGTCATCGGCTAAAGTCGAAAAAATTTCAAAATTTTAAACCAAAATTTTTTGGCGGTCAACCAAAATTTTCAAAAGAGTTTAGCCGACGAATATAAGCGAAGATGACAGGAAGAGTTTGGCCCCCTGCCGAGCCCTGCCAAGAGCCCCCTGTCGAGCCCCCTGCCGAGCCCTGCCGAGACCCCTGCCGAGCCCTGCCGAGAGCCCCCTGCCGAGCCTTGCCGAGACCCCTGCCGAGCCCTGCCGAGAGCCCCTGCCGAGCCCTGCCGAGAGCCCCTGCCGAGCCCTGCCGAGAGCCCCTGCCGAGCCCTGCCGAGAGCCCCCTGCCGAGCCCTGCCGAGCCTTGCCGAGACCCCTGTCGAGCCATGCCGAGCCCTGCCTAGAGCCCCCTGCCGAGCCCTGCCGAGCCCCCTGTCGAGCCTTCCGAGCCCTGCCGAGATCCCTGCCGAGAGCCCCCTGCCGAGCCCTGCCGAGACCCCTGTCGAGCCCTGCCGAGCCCTGCCGAGAGCCCCCTGCCGAGCCCTGCCGAGCCCCCTGCCGAGCCCCCTGTCGAGCCCTGCTGAGCCCCCTGTCAAGCCCTGCCGAGCCCTGCCGTGCGCCCTGCTAAAAAAATAAAAAATTACTTTAGCCGACGATATTCAAACACTATATTCGTCGGCTATAGTGTTTTTTATTTTTTTTTAAATAAGGTTTAGCCGACGAATAACCTAATGTTTCGTCGGCTATAGTAATTTTTTAATTTTTTTATATTGTTTTGCCGACGAATAACCTAATATTTCGTCGGCTATAGTAATTTTTTAATTTTTTTATATTGTTTAGCCGACGAATAACCTAATATTTCATCGGCTATAGTAATTTTTTAATTTTTTTATAAGGTTTAGCCGACGAAATATAAAATATTTCGTCGGCTATAGTTATTTTTTTATTATTTATTACGCACTTTAGCCGACGAATACTTCGTCGGCTAAAGCCTGGGACTATTGCCGATGACATTTTTTTCGTCGGCTAAAGTGGGACTATAGCCGACGAAAAAAATTTGTCGGCTAAAGTCATCACAGACGGCCTTTTCCCGACGACACTATAGCCGACGAAGGCTCGTCGGCTAAGGTGTTAGCAGACGAATTTTTTTAACAGGCCGACGAAATTTTTTTGTCGGCTAAAGTGCTTGTTCTGGTAGTGTAACCCTAAGGGGTGGCGAGGTTACTTAACCCTAAGGGGTGTCAACGTGACTTTTACCCTAAGGGGTGGCGAGCCAACATTCGCGCCAAGGCAGGAACCCTAAGGGGTGGCGAGCCAACATTCGCGCCAAGGCAGGGATCCTAAGGGGTCGCGAGCCAACATTCAAGCCAAGATAGGAACCCTAAGGGGTGATGAGGTGATTTTACATTGAAGTAGAAGCATAAGGGGTGACGAGCTAATATTCAGAAGCTCTAAGCCCAGGTGAGGCGAGATGATGTCACAGGCGAGGCGAAGTCCATTCATGCAGAAGATGAAGCAAGTCGCGGAGTCCGCCTACAAATAAACACGCGGAGTCCGCTCATAAGTATACACGCGGAGTCCGCTCACAGACATTCACGTGGAGTCCGCTCACAAGCTTAAACGCGAAGCCCGCTCACAAGCTTAAACGCGGAGCCCACTCACAGACATACACGTGAAGTTCGCTCACAGGCATACACGCGGAGCCTGCTCACCGACATACGCGCGGAGTCCGCATGAAGAGGCAGTCCACCTACACTCGCAGATCACCTACGCCACTATCAAGGATTGTGGCTAAAGCCATTCAAGCTTTCTGTCACACTGTTGCATCACCTGTTCCGGGTGCCTAAATCAAATCAACAGACACTCTACCAAATTGGGTATCCACAAGAAACACAGTTAATGGACTTAAAATACGTATGTTAAACCAAAAGCCAGCATTATGCCATAAAGCCTACAAACCTCTTTTGAACTACGGTCGGTTTGATCCCACAAAGGGGTACGTAAGCAGTCTAGCAACCCACTAGATGCAACCAAAATTCCAAACAGAATCTCTGACACCACCAGTCAAATTCTTCCAATCCAAATTAGCATTCCTCTCCAGGCCAAACACCCTCGAACATACACATTTCTCATTGGTACTTTGTAATTGAATCAAAGGGTTTTCTCCTTAAAAACAGGGGTTGTAATTAAGGAATTTAATTTATTTTATTCTGAATAGGTCGAACCAGACATAAATTAAAACTCTATCTTAGTTAATAAGATAGGGAGAAGTTATGTTAGGTATATATATTTTTATAATTTTTGCTCAACATAGTTTTTGGCGACTCTGCTGGGGACCCATTTTCCTTTTCATCTCTTTTATAAAGTTACTAAACTTGTTGTGTGTGTTTCAAGAAAAACAAAACAATGACACCACAAGTAACTGTTTTCTTCCACAAGCTCCCAGCAAATGCTGCTCGTCCAAATCGAACTAGTCATCGCATGACATTCGTGATCGGCCACGTTCCTATCACTTGTGTGAAACCAAAGCTTGAAGAAAAACAAGACAAGATAGGCATGAGTAGCGGGAAGACTCAGACTTTCAAAGCTACCTCCAAGAATGCTTTGAGAAATCAGAGGAAACGAGTAGCAAGAGCTCAGAGGAAGAGAAATGCCCAAGCTAACGCAGTAGAAGCCATCCTGGCAAAAATTGCTCAATCAAAATCTGATACGAAGGAAGTAAAGACCCTCCTACAAAGCTATATTATGGTAGGCACCATGCGGGTTAATCTTCCAAATGTGGAGACCGTGATGGTGACCTCCACCAAGGGAGGGGATGAACATGAGCCTCGACTTCCCCTCCAAGGCTCACAAAGCTCCACAACGTCCTCACAGTCAACAATAGCTAGTCAAGAACTTGACCCAAAGAAGCTGGAGGAGGAAATTGCAAAGGCTCTTGATGCACCAGCAGGACCAACAAGGCCAAGGAAGTCCAAGGTAAAAGAGTACCCTGTTTATGGAGATGATTCCTACACAGGACCAATTACCCGCGAAAGAGGATGCTCGACTCATCATCAGCAAGTGCTACACCAGAAAGAGGGTATTCGTCTCTAAAAGATTATCCTTCATTTGTCTCATGGACGGGTAATCCCTTATATGAGACTTCGGCCCCAACTGAAGGTCCTTTACACGCATCAGTCGCCAGGTCTAGCAAGAGCTGTGACTCCGATTCCGACAATGTTCAAGTTCTCATGGCAAGCTCATCAAGCCCAGAAGAGCAGATGAAGCAGCACATGGAGGAGCTGACAAAGAATTAGCTCAGCTTGAACGTGATGTTCTACAAAGGCAAGTGGAAAGAGAGATGGAAACCAAGAGGATAGCGGATATCGAAAGCGAGTCGAGAAGGAGAATGGCTGAAAAGATGCCGAGGTTGCTGAGCTTGTAGCAAAATGTGCTGCACTCATGGAAAATAGGCGTCCTGAACCTTCATTCGTCAAGGATAACAAAAATTCACTCTCGCTCGAAGGGATTAGGAACATGATCGTTGAAGGAATCAGAGACTTCCAATTGTTTCTATCTACACCTGTCCTTGGGTACCGCAAACCGTATCCAGATCACTATGACGCGATACCTTTCCCCAAGGGATATCAAAGGCCAACCTTCGACAAGTTTGATGGAATAAATAGATCCCCTCGAGAGCATTTAGCCCACTTCTATTCACCTTGTGGTGAGACTTCACAAGTCGACGCCTTCTTGGTCAGACAGTTTGTGCAATCCCTCAAAGGTGCTGCATTTACATGGTACACTCAACTAGAGCCGGCTTCCATTCAGACATGAGATGATATGCAAAGGGCGTTTTTAGCACAATTCATCAGCTCTAAGAAGAAAGTCTCCATTATTGATTTGGCATACACAAGACAAAGAGTTGGAGAAAGTTCCACTGAATTCATCACAAGGTGGAGAAGTCTCAATCTCCAATGTCCTGACAAGTTATCCGAGACCTCCGTTGTTCAAATGTGTGCTAATAACCTCCTCTCAGATATCGCGACGTATGTTGGCACAGCAGAGCCTCAAACTTTTGATTCTTTGGTCTCAAAGGCAAGCAATGTGGAAAGGCAAGTTGCTCGCCAAAAGTCATTGCAAAAATTCAAGTTGCAGATAAAAAGAACGATTCCAAGAAGACGGTCGTCAAGAAAGAAGAGACAATGGCGACATTCGTCATGAATGAAAGGAAAAACGACACTGTCCAAAATAACCAAAGGAAAAATGACGGTGTCAAAAACAAAAATGACAACAACAGGGTGCAGAGTGATCGACCTCGCAAGCTCACAATTAATGAAAGGAAAAATGTCACTTATTCATTTGATGATGAGGATGTTGAGGCGATTTTCGATGAACTCATTGCATCAGAGAGTATTAAGTTCCCTAAATCAAAACGACCCGCCAAAATGAACAAGACCAACGATCCAAAATACTGTCGGTACCACCGCCTAGTCGGTCATACATTGAAGGATTGCTACGTTCTAAAGGACAAAATTCAAGATATGATCAACAAAAATGAGATCGTGACAACAACCACAAATGTAACAACCACTGGTTCATCTAGACCATATGGTACTATATCGGTTGCCTTCAAGGTCGATGACGAGGTCACAATTGTCGAGGCACATCCAGACATGCCTCGCCCTGGAAACCCTAACATTCCATCCTTATACGAGCTCATGACAGCACCAAGCTTCGATATATGGGAGGATTCTGACGGGTTGGAAAGTTCAGATGAAGAAGGGAGCATAGTAAAGAGCAATACAAGGCAACGTTGCCCCTCTACTGATGAGGCACATCCAGACATGCCTCGCTCTGGAAACCCTAATATTCCATCCTTATACGAGCTCATGTCAGCACCAAGCTTCGATGTATGGGAGGATTCTGACGGGTTGGAAGATTCAGATAAAGAATGGAGCATAGTAGAGAACAAGACAAGGTGACTTCGCCCCTCTACTGTGAACACCCCTCCGTCTTCCTCAAACAAATACCAGCGAAGGACATTCTTAAAGAATAAGAAGAAAGGGAGAGCTGCAAGGAAAATTTAAGACCAAGACATGGAGGAATACAAGCAGCCGCCAAGAACTCCAATTACCCTTGCAGAATTTTTACCCAAGAAATTCTTTCAAAAAGGCGCGGACTCCGTACTCACGCGCAGCCCGCACACAGGCAGAGTCCGCACTCATGAAAGCAAGGAAGCGAGGGACACGCTTCAATGTTGTATGGTAACCATTAATACCATCTCGCCTCCCAACTCAAATACAGAGGTTGAAAGTGTACAAGAAGTCCAGATACGCTCTAGCTTGGTACTTCCACCACCAACTCAAAAGAAGGACGAATCACAGCCCATGAAGTATATGGTGAAAGACGACACAAAGAAGGTCACTGACAAGACAAAAACTGCATCAAAAGAGCCTCCTCAAAAGAGCAAATGTGATGTGTTGTCACACCTGAAACGTATCCCCTCATCTTCAAGTGTGTATGACGTCCTGTGTATGTCAAGGGAGTTAAGAGAAGCATTGATTGAGGCATTGCTAAGCCCATAGTTGTATAAAGAAGACGTCGCCAAAGTCAATACAGCTACTACAAGAGTCTGTCCTCATTGCAGAAATTGCATCTCGTTCTTGGAAAAGGATTTGCTGCTAAAAGGAGTACACCATAACAGACCTCTCTACGTCACAGGACTTGTGGGTAATATGACGATCAACAGAATATTACTCGACTGTGGCTCGGCTGTGAATTTGTTACCTCTCAAAATGCTACATATCATGGGAATGAACGCTAAGCAGCTCACCTCGTCCATGCTCACCATCCAAGGTTTCAACCAAGCTAGTCAAAAAGCAAGGGGCACAATTATCCTACAAATGGAGGTCGGAGAGCTGCTCTCAACGACCCTATTTCACGTGATTGATGCTCCTACCTCTTACAATGTATTGTTAGGGCGCCCATGGCTCAATAATTATGGTATCGTCCCTTCCACACTACACCAATGCTTTAAGTGGTTAGAAAATTGAGAGGTCAAAACGGTCATAGCAGACACAAATCCTTTCAAAGACGAAGAGGTAAATTACTCTGATGCTAAATTCTACAAGCCATCGGATGGCCCTAGCGTAAAAGAAGCTCCTAAACCCGTGCTAGAAGCAAGGAAGCAGGAAGTGCCGAGGCCATGAAAGCCCTGAGTTAAAGTAGCTCCCAAACATTGTCCTTAAATGAAAAGGCTCCAAGCCCAGAAGTTTCGAAGCCAAAGATGGTCTTCAGGTATGTGAAAAAAGACCAGCGAGAACCCGGGCAAAAGGCAATGACGCCTATCAAGGACATAATGGAGACACTCATGACGAGCTATGCGCGACCGCTTCGTAAAATTGATCAGTCTATCCCAAAGAGCAGTATTGTGATCTCTACAACACATGATAATGGGCATAATAGGCATAAACGGTTTGTTTCTTTTAAAAGCAGAAAGCAGAAAGCAGAAGCAAGCATCGGTCCCTCTACAGATCAACCTCGGGAGTAGAATGGCGGCTCCAAAAGCCATTCCCCTAAAGGTCACGGTTAAGCAGGAAAACGACATGCTTAAGATAGAAGTTCCTGAGACTGATCCCTCTGACACAGGTGTCTTTACAGATCTTGAGAAAACTATGTTCCGTGATGAAGACATGACACAAGAAAGTCGGCCTCGTCTGTCTGTTTTTCAACGCCTTATAAAAGAGCCCCAACCTCGAGTTTATGTGTTTCAACGATTGGGCGAAATTCATCCCAAATCACAAAAGAATAGAAAGTGGAAGCTCAAACGACAAAGGGCGCTCATGGCTAAACAAGTGGACGAGGGCGAAGAAGGATTTACATCAACATATTGTACTTCCACCGAAGATTTAGATGAAGACGAAGAATACAAATTCATCGATAGTGCGCAACCTGCCCCGCCCCAGATAGAAGATAGAGGACAAGCGACAGTTGATGAAATCCAAGAGATAAATTTAGGCACCAATGAAGACCCAAAACCTATATTTGTAAGCGCTCTTTTGACTCCAGAAGAATTTCAAGACTACAAGAATCTTCTAGAAGAATACAAAGACGTGTTTGCATGGGCCTATCAAGACATGCCTGGCTTGGACCCCATTTTGGCTGTCCACAAGCTTGCCGTTTCAAAGGGAAAACCATAGGTGAAACAAGCTCCCCGATGTTTCCGCTCAAAGCTTGCTGTTCAAATTGAATCTGAAGTCGACAAACTCATCGATGTCGGTTTCATTCGAGAAGTTAAATACCCCACATGGCTCGCCAGCATCGTGCCCGTTAAGAAAAAGAACGGGCAAATACATATCTATGTTGACTACAGGGACCTCAATGATGCTTGTCCAAAAGATGAGTTCCCCTTTCCAATCACGGAGTTATTGGTGGACGCCACAACAGGATACGACGCTTTGTCCTTCATGGACGGTTTCTTAGGTTACAATCAAATTAAGATGGCATGCAAGGACGAGGAGCTTATAGTCTTTCGTACACCAAAAGGATTATACTGCTACACAGTAATGCCATTCGGCTTGAAAAATGCAGGTGCAACTTATCAGAGAACCATGACTCACGTCTTCAACGATATGCTACACAACACCACTATGTCGATGACTTGGTGGTCAAAACAAGAGAAAGGCAACACCATCTAGCTGACCTGAGGAGAGTCTTTGAAAGGCTTCGAAAATATCAGCTGAAGATGAACCCTTTAAAATGTGCCTTTAGGGTCACGTCTGGAAAATTCCTCAGTTTTGTTGTTAGATCCAAGGAATCGAGATCGACCCTACTAAAATCACGGCAATAATGGAAATGCCAGCACCAAAAAATCTTCGAGAGTTAAGAGGATTGCAAGGAAGACTCGCCTACATAAGAATGTTTATATCAAATCTTTCTGGAAAGTGCCAGCCATTTTCAAGACTGATGAAGAAAGACGTACCCTTTGTCTGGGATCAAGCATGTCAAAATGCATTTGATAGCATCAAGGAATATCTGCTCAACCCACCGATCTTAATGGCGCCTATAAAAGGGAAACCTTTAATCCTCTACATAGTGGCTCTTGATCACTCCTTGGGGGCATTACTGGCACAAAATAATGATGAGGGGAAAGAAAACGCTCTCTACTATCTAAGTCGGACACTGGTAGGAGCTGAACACAATTATACGCCAATAGAGAAGATATGCTTAGCTTTAGTCTTCGCCGTTCAAAAATTACGGCATTACATGCTCGCTCATAGTGTCACCTTGATATCTAGAGCCAATCCTTTGAAGTATTTGATGACAAAGCCCATGCCTTCGGGAAGACTTGCTAAATGGTCTTTGATCCTCTCAGAGTTCGAAATAAAGTATGTACCCCAAAAAGCAATAAAGGGGCAAGCACTTGCAGATTTCTTGGCGGCACACCCAGTGCCAGATAATCATGAGTTACCCGAAGACTTGCCTGATGAAAATGTCTTCTCAGCCGAGACTCCCTCATGGCAGTTGTACTTCGACAGTGTAACTAGAAAACAAGGAGCTGGAGCTGGCATCGTGTTCATCACGCCTTTTGGTGGTATAATCCCCTACTCATTCTTTCTAATGGCTTTATGTTCAAATAATGTTGCAGAATATGAAGCACTTATGATTGGCCTCGAGATCGCCTTGGAGATGAAGATTGACTCCTTACAAGTGTTCGGTGACTCCCAATTAATCGTCAGACAAGTGAATGATGAATATGCGGTCAAGAATGAGAACCTGGTCCCATACCACCAACGGGTCAAGTACCTTATGGGACAATTTCAAAACATAAATGTTAGCCACATTCCCAGATTAGAGAATGACAAAGCAGATGCATTGGCTAACCTGGCAGCTTCTTTAATCCAACCTGACGAAAGAGACATCCAGATTACGATTGGGGAACGACGATTGCTACCTACACTACTTGAGCGAATGAAGGGCGTCAACAAAGTACATGTGGTCTCCGTGTTCAAAGTTGAAGAATCTGATTGGCGAATGGACATGATCAAGTATTGTCAGTCAGACATGTTACCTATGGATCGAAAGAAAAGAGTCTACGTCAGGCGGACTGCACCCCAATACACATACCTTGGTGACACTTTGTACAAGATGTCCTTCGATGGGATACTCTTGAGGTGTCTCTCAAAAGAAGAGGGAGTGGAAGCTCTTAAAGAAGCCCATACTGGAATATGTGGAGCCCACCAGGCTGGTCCAAAATTAGCAGTCCAGCTAAAGAGAATAGGCTATTAATGGCCATCGATGGTACAAGACTCAGTAAATTACGCATGGTCATGCAAGGCCTGCCAGCTACATGGGGATTTTATACACCGGCCTCCATTACCTCTTCATCTCACGTCTCTCTCATACCCCTTCGAAACATGGGGGTTGGACGTTGTAGGGATCATAGCTCATAAGTCCTCACGCTTGCATCAATACATATTGGCTGCAACAAACTACTTTTCTAAATGGAACGAGGCGATTCCTCTCAAAGCGGTAAAAGTAGAGGATGTGGCAAAATTCATCAAGATTCACATCATCTATCGCTTCGGAGTTCCCTCCAAAATAATATCTGACAATGTCATATACTTCAAGTGCAGAACTATAGTTACAATGTGTGAAAAGTATAAAATTCAACATGCATTTTCATCCAGCTATAACCCGACAACTAATGGCCAGGCAGAGGCCTTCAATAAGGTACTTTGCAACATCCTATAGAAGATGGTCTCAACAAACAAGAGAAACTGGCATGATCGCCTCCCCGAGGCATTGTGGGCATACCGGACCACTGTTCGCACAGCAACCGGTTGTACTCCATTCAACCTAGTTTACGGCTCTGAAGCAATACTGCCATTAGAAGTCCAACTGCCTTCTTTAAGGATAGCTACAAGGTTGACAAATCCAGATGAAAACACGCAAATCAGGCTTGCAGAGCTTGAAGCCCTCGATGAGAAAAGACTTGCAGTGCAACAAAGACTCGAGATCTACCAAGCTTAAATTGCAGGGGCTTTCAATAAGAGAGTTAAGTTCAGGTCATTCAAAACAGGCGACTTGGTCTTAACAATCCGAAGGCCCATCATCGTTACCAAGAAGTCAAAGGGAAAGTTTGAGCCCAAATGGGAAGGTCATATGTAGTAACCAAAGTCTTCACCAAAGGCGCATACGAACTTTCAAATGAAGACGGAGACTGCATCTACCCTTGTGTTAACGGGAAGTTCGTGAAAAAATTCTACGCCTTCTAAAGCTCGCTGGACTGATAAGCCGGGAGGGCGGTCCAGGAAAAAGTTAGAGCACAAAACCTCTCGAACTACGACGGCTTGATCCCCCGAAAGGGGGTACGTAGGCAGTCTAGTCCCAAAATGCTAGATGCAGCCACCTCACAAAAAAAATCATCCTGAATCAATCAGGCGAACTACGTGTAGTTTGATCCCTTCATAAGGTACGTAGGCAATCTAGTTTTAAAACTGGGTCCAGCTGCGAAATTTTTTTTTCAAAAACATCTTTGCCCAAAATCAAGTGGGTGAACTACGTTTGACTTGATTCATTCACAAGATACGTAGGCAATCTGGTGACAAACTAGATCCAGCCATATTTTCAAACTAACCATTTTCTCTCTTGTGATTGTAAACAGGTAAAAGAGGATAGTTTGACAAATCCATTATCATTGAATAATGGTATCATAAGTTGAGCATACACCAAGTACAAGTCCGCAAGACAAAAAGAATATTGGCAGCATGACACGCGGGCTCAAATATCCTGCCCCGCCAAGACATATTCATTGTAGACGAGTACACATGATAATAAAAGTTGATGCTTAAAACAAATTCTTTTACATCGTACCAAATTTTCCAAGCGAAGTAACAAAGAAATAACAAAGCAAGACAGGAAGGAAAAAATAACACATGAAGGCAAAATTACTTCGCGATAGCCATGCAAAGGGAAGACAGCGAGGAAAGACACGCAGTCCGCACATGGCCTCATGCTTACGCCTCGCCAAAGGTCCTTAAAGAATTGACTAGTCGTTTGAACTCCTCTTCCTGAGCTTCATGCGAACTTTTGAGGAGCTCAAATTCTACAAGCTGGTCTTCCTTGGCTTCCATCCTTGCCTGGCGAAGTTCTTTACCCCGCCTGTTTTGTTGAGTAGCAGAGTCTTTCAAGAAGGCAATTCTCTCTTCAAGATGTTCCCTTGCGAGCTCATAATTTTGTCGCAATTGTTGTGCTTGATGCTCCGCCTTTATGACATCCTCTTCGCTGGCCCTCAAAACCTCAAATTCTTGGTTAAGACCCAACAATTCCGAGTCTAACATGGCCTTGGTACGATGACATTATTCATGGCTACGTATCAAATCACGGAGGTGTTCGACATCTATTTTGGAACACTCCTCAACAACACGCGAGCTTTTGGAGATCATATCCACCAATTCAAAGGTTTTGCTTACATTTTCAACAAACCTTTCAAATCTATCTTGGCCGGATCCATAGGACCTAATCACTGGTCCCAACATCTCAAGTGACTTCTGGACCTCGCCGCGACAATCAGTAATGAGTTCCAGTGGTTGAGACAAGCTTATCTTATGCAAAATGTCTTCCACCTCTGAGATAATAAAATCACCCCAACGCTCATTCCGGCCCGAGTTGAAGATCATATGTAAGATAGATGAAGTTTCATTTGGCTGACAAATATCTTCATCTCCAGGCTAGCACGCATCAGGATTCACTGGTTCTGTACTACCACTTTTAGAGTCAGAATGATCTCTTGGTGATGTGCTAAAACTCTCTGCTTCCAGTCCTGACTCCCTCAACTAAGTTGGTTCTTTCCATGTTAGCAAGAGTAATCCTGGCTTTATTCCAATCAATGACGGCTCCACATCATGCTGAGTCTTCTCACATATTGGTTCCGAGCTTTTAGGTTCAGGGGATGGTGGCCTCATTACCAAATCCTTCATAAATGGCTCTGGTACGTTTTGAGGAAACCCCAAAGGATGCCCCTGCGAAGTAGACTGGTCCCGATTTTCCTGCGAAATGGACTGGCACGCACTCCACTGCGAGGTGGACTCGAGCGAATTCTCCTGCAGGGTGGACTTGCGTGAATTTTCCTGCGAAGTAGACCCGCGCGGATTCTCCCATGAAGTGGACTAGCGCGGATTCTCCCGCGAAGTGGACTCGCGCAGATTCTCCTGAACACGTGACTTGCATCCCGCATCCTTACACTCGGTCTCTGCTTGCTTCGATGCGGACGTCAGCTTCTGTAAGTCCTTTAAACTTGGTTCAAGACTTCGCGACCTCGAAATCAGATCATGTTGACCCCGCGACTTTGAAGTCAGGTCATGTACTACCACTGATTTCAACTTCGAAATCGCAGTTTTATCACCATTACGCGAGGCATGATTAGTCGGCGGTGATCCTATTGCATCTACGAGATCATCATACCGATCTCTCTTGTTAGCCCGATCTTCCTCATCAAGTTTTGTCCTACGAGTTTTCTTGCTCATGAAAGAAGAAGCACTCCCGGAATAAACAGTTGGATCTCTTTCCTCAAAGTCAGGAAAAAATATTTTTCCTGGTCCGCCAGCGGATACACCTTTAAGGGATTCTGGCGGGAAAATACTATTCTGCTTGGCAAGAGCACGCTTCTTCAAGGTCAAGTAAACAAAAGACACGGACCGACCAAGATAAGGGGCACATGCCGACATCCACCACCTACAATAAGTCCAGGTACACATCCCCTCATAAGAAGAACGGGGAATATAAAAACGGGAACCGGTATCAGTTCTAAGGAGTTTAAATTGCACTTTTGCTAAATCTTCAACGCCACATTTGCTCCTCTGCTCAATTTTGAATTGAAGTTTGTTGGCCGGAATCCCTTGATCAAAGCCAAATTGACGAGCGACTCTATTGGGATAGTATCGCTCTAACCAGAGCTCATCACCAATTCGTATAGGAAGTAATAAAGAACGTATACAAATCAGCCAGTCAAAGTGTTCTTCAGTCAAGTTCACATCATCAATCAAAAAGTAACCCTTTGATTCAATAAAGGGACAATGACGATACTCTACAGAGTCTTTGATCCTAAAAACAAGTCGAGCTCTTGTGATACTGAAATATTGAGCTTTAATTCCTGCATATCTCTTCAGCTGGGGATAGTTCTCAGGAAACTCGCTGTCGACATGACGTCTATATAAACAGTTGAAGTGCTCTCCCAACCAACCAATCACATAATGAACAGGGAAGCAACTTCGCGACTCTCCAAGCCCTCGTGGATCGAGCACGACTTTCCCAAGACTATGATAAATATGGCCCAACACTGCTGGTGCAAGAGACATTCTAATTCCCCGAGCCATTAAACATGCCATGTGAAAGGTTTCAGGTCTAATTATATATTATACGAAGGAAAAACAAACCTGCTGAGCCAATAAGCTAAGAACGCAGCCAACTCCCCTTCCTTTGAAATTATCAAAGTAGGCCGAAAACCCATGAATTTTTCACGTTGCGAATGGTTTATGCACTAAGTGTCTTCTCTGTAACCTGAATATAGCAGTTGCCCTCTATAAAAATGTCTAACCCAATCTCCCCAACGGACAAATTTCTGCTTACTCAAGACACATAGTCGGGAATATATGCACAAAAGCTCAGAAAGCGTGGCAGAGTATAGACCGTCTCACTAAAGCCTTTTATTTTCAGGAATAAATTCTTCATAGGGAATCCTTGAAATCGGCAAGCCTCCAAGCATCTTCAGATCCCATAATGATATACTCATTTCTCCATTCCCATGATGTAAAGTGTTCATCACAGAACTCCATAATTCCAGGAATGTTTTCCATACGTTGGGACAATAATGATAAGGATACTAAGAGACGCCGACGGCACCATATATTCCAGCTTGATTCAAGACATCTTCAAAATTGGCTAGAACGAATTTCGTCCACTCCATGATGCCCATCTCAAATGTAGCACAACCTCGGAAACAAAGGCTCGATGACCAATCCTCTTTGGTACTTAGCAGCTTGTAAAGTACCGGATAGAAGTTCTCTTCAAAAACGAAAGGGACTTCATCATGTCGATTGTTCACCTTCTCCAAAGAATGCCCTTTAAATACAGGGGAAAAATTACTAGTTGTTCTTATCACTTGATCCTCCAGATCCTGACGAAATGTAAGGGAGCCTGAGTTCATCTCAACTTCTGTTACCAAGGTAATGGTATCTCTAGAAGCGTCATCAACACGGATGGAATTCAAAGGCCTTGAGCGCATGTATTCTATGCTTTTTTCTGCCACCTAGCCATATTTGTCCAAAGCTGCTTCGTAGGCGATACGACCATATGCATCCATTACCTGAATTCACGACATCAGAAGAATGTTAAAAAGCAATTTCAGGTCAAGTTTGCGCACGGAAAAGCAGGTTCCACACACAAAACTTGAGGGGGGCATTGTTGATGGCAAAAAATATACATAAATAAAAAGGAAAAGAAAAGCATTTAAAAAATATATATACATAAATACTTTTTTTGTGCTACATGCACAATGCTTCAGAGTTCAACTGTAACTCTTGCAAACAACTGGACAACAAAGTTCAATACAAACTCAATCTTCCAAACCGTGCACTCTATATAAAGAGACACAGAGAAGAAGAAAAAAAGGACAGACACACACACAGACGAAGAGACACAGACACGACGCAAGGGACAAAGAATGCGAAACCAGAGAGAGAAACAGAGAGAAAGAAGGCAAAGCGTAGAGGAAGAAAGCAAAGCAGAAGAAAAGCGGCGGGATAGACCAAAGGTGGAGTCCCCATTCTAACCTTCTTTTCTTTTTTGCAGCTGCCTTTATCTTTCTGTATCACTCCGCCAGAAGCCCGAAAGCAACGCCATCTCCCCTCGCGTGATGACCCCGCGAGGCAGTCACCAAGTCTAAGGCGAGACGACCTTCCCTTTGTTACAACAAACATATGGTCTTGCAGCTCGCATAACAAGCCATGCAAGGGGAAGGAAACAAACAAGCAACGCGGGTCTTGACGACTTGACGAATCCTTGACCAGATCAAAAAGAAGGAGGCGACATCTCAATTTATAGAAGAGCAGTTTCCTCAAGTCCAACTCCCAAACAGACAGGGATAGACGTCTGGAGTTATGTGGTTTGCGCAATCTCATCAACTTCATCAAGGAAAAGACGACTCAATCAAGAAAAAGATGACAGAGTCCTATGAAGCGGAGTTCGTGTGACCTCGCGAGATGGTTTAAAGCCCTAAAGCAAAGGTGAACTTAGAGCCGCGCCAAAGCAGAAGCAGGTTACTTAACCCTAAGGGGTGGCGACGTGACTTTTACCCTAAGGGGTGGTGAGGTTACTTAACCCTAAGGGGTGGCGACGTGACTTTACCCTAAGGGGTGGCGAGGTTACTTAACCCTAAGGGGTGGCGACGTGACTTTTACCCTAAGGGGTGGCGAGCCAACATTCGCGCCAAGACAGGAACCCTAAGGGGTGGCGAGCCAACATTCAAGCCAAGGCAGGAACCCTAAGGGGTGGCGAGCCAACATTCGCGCCAAGGCAGGGATCTTAAGGGGTGGCGAGCCAACATTCAAGCCAAGACAGGAACCCTAAGGGGTGGCGAGGTGATTTTACATTGAAGTAGAAACATAAGGGGTGACAAGCTAATATTCAGAAGCTCTAAGCCCAGGCAAGGCGAGATGATGTCACAGGCGAGAGAAGTCTATTCATCCAGAAGATGAAGCAAGTCGCGGAGTCCGCCTACAGATAAACATGCGGAGTCCGCTCACAAGTATACACACGGGTACGTAGGCAGTCTAGCAACCCACTAGATGCAACCAAAATTCCAAACAGAATCCCTAACACCACCAGTCAAATTCTTCCAGTCCAAATTCACATTTCTCTCCAAGCCAAACACCCTCGAACATACACATTTCTCGTTGGTACTTTGTAATCGAATCAAAGGGTTTTCTTCTGAAAAACAGGGGTTGTAATTAAGGAATTTAATTTACTTTATTCTGAATGGGTCGAACCAGACATAAATTAAAACTTTATCTTAGTTAATAAGATATGGTGTAGTTATGTTGGGTATATATTTTTACAATTTTTACCCAACAATATATATATATATATATATATATCCTGCTTGCTATTTCTGGGTTTCCTTCTCCTCCCTTTCCAGGAGCCTCGCTCAGTGAATCACATATCATATAGTATCTGCATGCTGAATATGCCTAACTAGTTAGACTTCAGAAACTACATAATAGACGTCGGCCGACTAGTGCTAGCTGTGATCGATATCATCGCGATGGGAAACTGTTTCGGAGCTCGTGTGAAACATTACAACAGCCAACCAGTTAGTAAGCAGCCTAGCCCAGCTGGTACGTACTCGATCTCTTCGATGCATGGATGGTTTAAAATTTTGACTGATTTCTTGGGTGCTAAATAACTATACACAGAGACAATGAGAGACATTAAGGGCATCAAAGTAGATGGATCAGAAGCTGGACGTAAACGAATGATGGACTCCAAGAAAGAGAGCAGTGGAATAGTGATGCCGACAAATACTAGAGATCATATGCTTCCATGTCCGAATCAAAAACCCTCAGAACCGGCAACTCACCATAAGCTACCATGTCCGAATCCAAGAACTATGGGGAGGATCGTGAAGCCCAACTTGAAAGAGTTTACGTTTGCGGCGTTGAAAAAGGCAACCCGAGACTTCAAAACGGATACGATTCTCGGGGAGGGAGGTTTCTGGAGGGTTTTCAAAGGGTGGGTGGACGAGAACACGTATGGGCCGTCCAGGGCAGGCATCGGCATGGCAGTCGCCGTCAAGAAGTCTAAGGCGGACAGCTATCAAGGCAGGCAAGAATGGGAGGTAATTAATTGAGTTTAGGTTTAAATAATTCATATACTCTCTCATTTCATGTGCAACATTTTCAAACGATCGTATATTTTCAAACAATAATGTAGTATAGACGTATAGTTAGTTGACTTAGTTCACAAGGATCTTATAGCTGTTTGTAGAAGTCTCCGGCCGTTCCCGGTGTCGAGTGACTTTGAGTACGTACTGAATTAGTTGGAAGCTAGTAACTGATATAATTTTCTGAAAATTAATTTGTGCAGGCCGAGGTGAATTTTTTAGGGGAGTATTTGCATCCAAACCTTGTTAAATTGATGGGCTATTGCTGCGAGGAGGATCAGTTTCTTCTCGTGTATGAGTACATGCAGAAAGGAAGCTTGGAAAACCACCTCTTTAGAAGTAAGATTACTAAGAGATTTATTTATCAACAAAATAATTTAAGAATGGATAACATGGATATTACATGCACAAATGAAAGTTTTATTAACTTTTTGTGTGTTTTTTTTTACTTAATGCAGAAGGTCAAAAACCACTTTCATGGCGTATAAGGCTTAAAATAGCAATCGGAGCTGCGAGAGGTCTTGCATTCTTGCACACTTCAGAAAGAGTGATTTACCGCGACTTCAAGGCCTCCAATATTTTGTTGGATCCGGTATATGTACCATCTCAAATTAACTTAATTAATCTTTTATTTAACAATGTTGAGGAGAGAAATATATTGATCCTTACACTCATCATCTGTTGTTTTCTAGGATTACAATGCAAAACTTTCAGATTTTGGGTTGGCAAAGCTTGGACCATCAAATGAAAACTCGCATGTAACAACACGTATTATTGGTACATATGGTTACGCAGCTCAGGAATATGTTGCAGGTAATACTGCAATTTCATTCTGCATATATATATATATATATTGATCTTATGCTCTCTATAAAAGATGAATTTTGAAGATATAACACATGCACCAATGCCAAAATCGAGCTGTATATATATAGTCATGCATGTGTCCACTACGTACGCACTAATCCAACCATAGGCTTTGTATAACAATATATAAATCAATGGTATGGTATAACCAAACTAAAATAGAACTTTGGAACTTCAAAAGTTGTTATAAGAAAAAAGGTGATGGGTAACTATAATCAAGAAGAAGAACTATATATAAAGCAATTTGACCTTTTCTTTGCCATCAAGCACTCAATTCTTCAATTCAATTCTAGTAGTCTCAGACATGTAAATGTCAAGAAATTTGTCCAAACATTGACTTGTTAGCCTCATATGCAGGGCATTTGTACTTAAAGAGCGATGTGTACGGTTTCGGCGTTGTGTTACTGGAGATGTTGACCGGACGGCGAGCCCTCGACACTACCACCGGCCGGTGAGCACAATTTGGTGGACTGGGCGAGGCCTTCTCTTCTTTAGAAGAAAGAGGTAAAGAAGATGATGGATCCAAAGCTTGAAGATCAGTATAATATAAAAGGTGCATACCAAGCAGCTGGGCTTATTCACCAGTGCCTGTAATCTGATCCAAAAGACAGACCATCCATGGAAGAAGTTCTGGTAGTTCTGGAGAGGATCAATGCCATTCAGGACAAACCTAAAGGAACAAAACTAAACGACAAAAGACAAAGAAAGTTCAGCACGCCAAAAATATTATAACTATAACAAGTCTCCAATTCACCAAAGGAATGTTGGCAATGGAGTAACTTATCAAGCCCGGCCACAGTAGCTAGTAATTCATTGTATTAGGGCTCTAGAAATAGACATTGTAGTTTTGGGCAAGTGTCAATGTTCATCGAGCAATACCTCTGCATGCGGTGAAGATAGATTCTCGCAGTTTCTGTCCAAAATTTGTTGCTAGCTGCAGCACTGTATAGTATTGCTTTGGATTGTATTGTTGTTCAACATGGAGATCGATGCTGTAATTTGTTATAGAGCCTTCATTGTGATTATATTAAGATAACACGTATAAAACTCGTACTTCTCAACCGGATCTTCTAACCAAGAAATCTCAGATTGGTGGTGGTGGGGATTGACGGTGCCTCGGTTTGATGTTAGAAGTTTTAGCTGATGCTCGGAAGTTTCTGATAATATTCATAACAATAAAACCTTAATTATAGTTTGTGAAGCGTGGACTACGATATTGGGACATGATATTATTAGATCCTTATTTGATTAACATCTGGTTCATGTTTAGAGGCGCTTTTCTATATGGAAGAAACTGATCTGTTGCAGATCTTATGCTACAAGTTGTAAGGAGTTTGGACACAGACAGAGTGATAGAGGGGGTGCTGATTCTCTGGATAAACTGAGGCTTAATTCTCATGATATCCTGGGTTACATGTACGGTCAGTTCTAGCGATCTTTCTTCCTAGCTTTAGACGAAAAGAAAGAGGCTAAGACTTCTAACTCGCGTCGATTCAACTATGTACCTTTCGAGGACATTAGTATTTATCATCAAGAGTACTCATCATGTTCTAGAAATGCTCCACTAGCTTTGAACACTATGGTCAGCTCCAAGCCTCCAACAATGATATGGTTGTAATTGCCATCTCTTATAAATTTAAAAGGAAGCCAGAAGTAGCAAACCCAGTGTATTTGATAAGTGTCGACAAGAAGAAAGTACCGTTGTAGTTTCAGATAAGGGCTGTCAGCAATCTCAACGGTTTCAGATTATGCATGCAGGGACAATTGATGTAGCATCAGCCACCATTCCTGTCTGGAAAAATAAAATTAAAAAAAATTGTTCACCAAGTTTTTGAACATGAACATAACATCTTGGCAAACGGACATTGATTACAGGACTTAAATAAGAAAATAAAATATCCTAAGTTTTCACAGAAGAAACTATCATTCAAGTTCATTGGGGTAATGCTACTATCGGGAAAGTAATGCTACTATTGTTCATTACTTCATTGCAGTAGTACCCAGAATTATTAGCTTAGAGAACTATTGATGATGAAAGAACTTTTACTATTGAGAATTTTTGAGGACTTCCTCCAAATTGGGACTACTATACTAAATGGGAAGAGATCTTGAAAGCACGAGCATGTTGGCTTTCGTATGAGAATAAACTCTTTGAATCTCAACAATTTTCCTGCATTTACAGCATCAATAATTCTCAAAAGAAAAGTCCTCTCCACTTAACAAAATGATGAAATTCAAATACCTCAATTAATGGAGGGCAATCACCATCATCTTCAGATTGCTTAAGGACTTACAAGAATGCAAAGCTGAACATTTCTGAAAAAAAGAAATAAATAATCATAAATAGTCAAGTACTTGAAGGTATATGGCATATTTTCATTGATTTTTAACATTAAAACAAAACTGCAATATAATAGGAACCAACAGGTGCACACACTACACCATAATAATAGCTTATGTTTGTAGGAAAAGAATAATATGTTTCAATCATCAAAAAAATATCTTGAACCCATCAGGAATTCGTGATCAGCAATTGCTCAGCTGAAGCTCTGTTTCAAGGACAGGGCTGAAAAATTGCCAACTTGAATCATGAAAAGCACCAAAATAATCATCTGAAACTGTCTCAATATTGAACTCATTTATAAATCTTCGAGCAGCCAGGATATACTTGGTGGAGTGAATAATAGCCGAGTTCTTGAACTCTAACAGATGATGCTCATATGTCTGAAAGCTATTCCCAAACAAAACTATACAATTCAACTGCTGCACTCTCCAATTTGTTTGTAAAAGATTATCATATAATTCAGCCTCACAATGTGGCATGAAAAACATTGTTGCTTTTTGAGCCTCACGCCGACCTTGTTCATTAATAGATAACACAGAGCAACCAAGAGCTTCCAGAACACAAGATTCTGTGGAAGAAAGAATAGGATCAAACACCTCTATATCTCCAATCCAATTGAACCTTCTCTTCAGCAAGATGGCAAGGCTCAACTGCAACCGAGGGGATTCGTAAGATTCAATGCTGCCTATGCCGTATATTACCATCTTCATCTTTAACTCAGAACTTAAAACCCTATGGAAGAAATTCATCATCTCTGGAGTTTGCATTTGATCCAGAAGCTTAAGAAAGAATTGAGAAAGCTCCAATTTCTTCAGACAGATCTGTATCTTCTGCATCAGTTTTGACTCTCGAACAGAATTGATTTCAACATCAGTTGGAGCCCAAGTTTGTTGTTGTTGCTGTTTCTCTACAAGACTTTTCAGTATGGGAGGATTTCTTCTTTGTCTTCCCCGACGAGATGAAACAACTGTCCAGTCTCCATTTAATGTACCTTCAGCAATGTGAGTCTTTGCAGAAGCTGCCATTGCAATACAATAATTCTTCTAACAATTATTTGCAGAGCCCTAAACAATTTGTCCAGGAAATACAAAGAGCTGTCACAATTTGGAGAAAGAAACCACATAAGGGCTGATGCAAAGACCAAGTTCAGATTACAATATATACGTGCATTCAAGTGTTAAGCACCACATAAAAAGCATACAAAATAGTATTCCACCTCCTATGGTCCTAACAAGGTAGTCTTCCTAATTTGGTTCCAGTATTTTGTCAAATAATTAATATTACAGCTACATTACCAAATATGCAATACAAATAAAAAAAATTCTAATATCAAACAAACTGACAGCGCAAAAGAAATGTATCATGTGTATGCTCACCTTCAAATCTGTTACATATGGCAGCTCCAATTCAACTCCACATCATGCAAGTCCTGGAACAACATGCAGCAAAATTATTGTATGCAACAAGAGGCTTTCAATGTCCACATCAACTCTTCCTAACTACATCATCCAAGTCCTGGAACAACATGCCGCAACATTATTGTATGCACCAAAAGGCTTTCAATGTCCACATCAACTCTTCCTAACTACATCCTGTCCCTCTGACCAATCTATGTCTGATTCAAAAGTTGAAACAACTCTGTACGTTTAACATATGTGATATAGCCAAGTCGCCCTCCCAAATAAAAATGCTCTGGGCCGAAGTAATGAGAAAGCAAATGTTTGAATGTTATGTTGTAGTTATCTATAAGAATTACTAACTCAAAAGGAAGAATTTACCATGTAGATACATTAGAAATTAGATAGTGAAGATTATTTTGGAAGGTTTATTCTAGTTGGGTGAGTGAAACTCCACACACACCATGATCATAGTAATGTAGAAAGAAAAACAAAGTAGAACAGCCACAACATCAGCAACAAACAATAGAAATTCAAAGAAGAATCACCAGTCTCAACCAGCAAAGAAGCATTCTATAAATCATTTACAGAGTCAAAACCATCTGAGTTTCCTATTATCGTTTGTAAAACAAATCAAATAAAATAATCAAGTGTGCAACCGCCCAAGTAACTGTTTAAATTTCTTCATTTTTTGAAGATTTTGAGAGGAGGTAACCTGCTTGATGTGGCAACAGCGTTGATGGTGTTGCTTTACTGAGATGTCTGAGAGGGAGAAAGCTCAGCTTTCATAGAATTCGGAAGGAGGTCGAAAGTGGCTAAAGAGAGAGAGCATGATGATTGATAAGAAACTAAGATTGTTGTGGCAATGGCGGTGAGGTTGTTGCTTCACTAAGATGTCTGAGAGGGAGAGAGTTTGGCTCCCAGAGAGCTTTGGAAGGAGGTTGAGAGTGGCTAAAGAGAGAGGGTGATAATTGATAAGAAACTAAGAATTGTAAGAAAAACTTCACTTTGTTTTGCTTTACATTCCTCTAAGTCTCCAACCTAAAGTATGCTCGTATCAGAGCTCATTGACAAAGGCTTTTTTGATTTTGGTCGAAACTCCAGAAAGCACATCAGAATAACAAATAAAAAGACAGACAAGTATTTTATTTTATTTTTCGCTTGGTTTTTTGCAGGGTTTTCAACTAATTTGTTATTAAAAGAATCATATTGAGGAATGAAAGGTATTGGTGTGGAACAACAAAGTAGATACGAGACATTTCTATCGTTGCAGTCTCTTAGAATCAGTGAATGCACATGCTAAACGCTCTATCAACAGAACATAAACAAATCTTTCAAACTATTTTAGGTACATTTACAATTAAGGTTCTACAGTCCCTACAATGCCAGAGTGTAATCATTTAAAACCTCTGGACTGATACATCTTAACATCCTCTAGCGATGATTAGTCAACCGCCCAAAAGAAACCGCGGGTTTATTACAGTACTATCCCAGCCATCATTACAGGACTCACCTACCAACATTATCAGATCCCATTCATGTCAAGCAAACAACTATTTTCTATAAAAATAAAACACTTCCACACAGGTTCCAAACTACAAGACTACAAAATGGACCCGGGTTCAAGTACATTTGATAAATAACACAAACAATGTTATTTATACATATAACAAACAATGTTTGAGTTGAGCAATCAAGGAAGTCATCCAATTTTGTTTGAGTTGAATTCAGACCCAGAAAGCAGTTTTTGAGTAATATATACATATAAAATCAAATGTTTAAGATGTGTGATTAGTCCAATTACATAGTACAAAATCAACAATTACATACAGATAAGAGGCACAAAAATCAAGAAATTTTAGAGCAAACTCATGCATTACAGATAATGAAAATGAATTAAACATATACAGAGAAACATATTAGACCCTAAAAGTTAAAACAGAAAGAGGAAGAAGAAGGGTACCTGGAAAACCTCTGCACTGTGAAGTAATCGAAAAGGCAGACTGACGAGATGATGGGCTTTATCACCGCCACCGTCTTCTAGCTTCAGATGGCTTACCTTGTCCGCCGGCGCCGGAGATGGGAGTCGCTTACTTCTGTCTTCTGCTATTCCTTCTCTGGACTTGGCTGATACATCTTCTTCTTAATTATGTATGGAATGGGCTCTCATTGGGCCTCTGCCTCTTTCTTTCTAATAAAATCCCATCATTATCCAAAAAAATAAAATAAAAATTTGAACTAACTAATAAAAAGATATAAAAAAAAACTTGAAGAGATAAGCAAAGCAGGAATTTTCATCTTCTTCATCGAACTAAAGAATGGATTTTCTGAAAGGCACTGTCTTTACATGTACCCATTTTGCATGTTGGATATATAAACAGTTGTGTGCATTGCGTTGGATATTAATATGGGCATCGATCTGATAGAGATTCTTCTGATCCAAGGAATCCCATATTCCTCCCCCGATCATAAAAAATAAATTGGGATTTAATTTCAATTAACATCGGTTGAGATTCAAACATGGGTATGAGGTTCCTCACTTAGGTTTTTACCAACTCGACTACATGTGATGGTTGTATCAATCGGCATTTGATAGAGCTGATTTTTCTGGTTCCTCTTTTGATTCTCTATCGTTACTAAAGATGAGCACGTTTAGAGAGAATACACGATGGAAATGCATAACAGAATAGAAATGAGAGTAGAGTCTTTCTTGAAAGAAATGCCATCATTTTTTGTTAACAAAAAAAAAAGAGTGAGAAATGATGGAACGACAATAAAGGTAATCAATGTCACCGAATATTTTAAATGAAAACAAATCAGTTCATATAAGTTTGTACAAAAACATTACTTGCTAAAATCAGATCTAGCTATTCGATCCTGCCCGATTAGTGGCAAAAACTTAAGTTTACAATTGATCTGGTCTTTTTGATTCATTACATTTTTCTAGTGTTGGCTGCATTTTAGATAAATATAAAAATGTAATAACATATCGTACTGTAAGAAAGAGCAACCACATTTTGCTCCAATTTTGTGATATCTGGAGTCTGGATCTTAATCTGATGTTAGTTGCCGTAATTTGTTGTCTGTAGGAATCAAATGTAGAGACCGGCAACATGCCAGCAGTTGCTTCTTCTTGCCGGTGCATACCTACCATTAATTCACTTGGTTTCCTCTGGTGATCGTTTTGGTCTCGTCTTCTTCAGTTTTGAGATTAACACCCGCCTGCTTTATGTACTAATTGATCTCAGTAGCAACTGCTATATGAGGCTAAACCTATTCACACTCCATGTGTTTGGAAAGTTTCTAAACAAGGAAACACCCTATGGGTGCCCTCAGTGGTTTTTATGTTTCAAATGTTTTCGGATTATATCAAAGATTAATGCCGAAATTGAATTGTGTCAGACAAGTCGACGTGAGAATTTGGATGCTTGGAAGCAACGAGTCTGAGCATTGATAAGGTTGGGCATAATTGTTGGAGAGGAGAGATCCCACGTTAGAAAAGTGACAAATAAAATATAACTTATAAGTGGGTGGATCATTCCTAATTGTACCGAGACCTTTTGTGATTAAAACTCAACACCTTAAAGGTGGTTAAGTTGGGACAATATCGGTACAAGGATGATCTACGAGCCACGCTTGTCGCTGTTTGACATGGTATCAGAGCGGGTCCCTCTCCAGTTGCTTCTCCATAAGCCCGGGTTGGTTCTTTCAGGGGTCATGGCCCTGGTTTGGTTCTTTCGAGTTTGGAGTTAATTCAGCCTAGTTTGGTTCCTTCAGTTGTCACTGGAAGTCTGGGAGTTTGGGGTTCTTTCGGTTATCATGGGGCCCGGGTTTAGTTTGTTAATCAGTTTCACGTGCAGACTTAAAAAGTTAGGTTGCACGTGAGGGGGAGTGTTGGAGAGAAGAGATAATATCGGTACAAGGATGATCCACGAGCCATGTTTGTCGCTGTTTAACAATAATATTGTGAGTGGACATTTTCATTTTAAATGAATATACATGCATAATTTCTTTTTGAAATTTACGAGGTGGTGAGACCTTGGAGAGCAGGATGACTTTAGGAGTATATGGATGAATTTTATAAAGAAGTGTACTTATGTTTTCTTTAGGTCGGGTGGTTCACATTCAGGGGTTACTTTAACGAAATTTTAAGTGAAGTTATTCCTAATGTGGTTTGTCATTTCGGATTTCAAGTTAAAATCCAGGACATGTACTCAGTGGCGGATCCAGGAATTGAAGTAGGGTGGGACTTGACTTTCCACCGTAAAAAAAAATTGACGGTGCAAAAGCAATTTTATAGATTAAAAATAATGATACACCTAGACAGGGGGGGGGACGTAGTGAGCCTTACCGCTCGAATGCAAGTTCATGCAAAACAAGATTCATAAACATCTCTAGATGTAACACAAAACAAGCTAGATAAATAGAAAATATATAGATATAAAACCTATCTCAACTAACTAAATCTAACCCTACGAGTACCTGAAACTTCAAATTTGTTTATAACAAAATCATTACTAATAGAATCAGCATACTCCTTCTCAATGTGGAGGACCATAAAATCACCTAGAAATTCTCCTTCTATCTTATTTCTAAGTTTGTTCTTGATGATGTTCATGGCTGAAAATGCTCTTTTAGTTGTTGCTATGGATACCGGAAGAGTCAAAACTAGACAAATCAATCTATAAAGCATAGGAAAAAATTCTGACTTTCTTGTTTGAACCAACAATGGACACAACTCACAAATAGATGTCAAATTCTGAAATTTAGCATCATCATGCATGTCTTTTTCATAATATGCACACTCTAACTCAAGAGAAAGCATCTCACCATCATCAAAATCTTCAGAATAAAACTTTCTTGCAAGATCAAGAACATGTTCAGTTTTAAACTTACTGAAATTAGAGTGAGGATCCAATGTTGAAGCAAGGGTAAGAAGTTCTGAAGCTTGCTCTGAGAATCTTCCATCTAACTCACTTAGCTGAAAATCAATCACAGCATTGAATATGTCAACATGGTAATGATGCTCATTAGTGATAGAAGACCGACGAGATGTACTAGCATGCATATCAGGCATATTAATCTCATGTTTCTCACAGAATGATTCTACATCTTTTAAGAAATCAGCCCATCCATCTTTCCTTAAGTCTCCAAGAAATGTTTTCGTATGCCTCACAAAATGCATAGCTTGAACAAAATCAAGAGTCTTTTGCTGCAATGTCTGAGAAAGACTTTCAGTAATTCTCATTACCTTGTTCATCAGAAGCAAACAGACCACAAAAACAAACTTTTGCATAGCTTTGAGAACATCTGCAGCTTCTTCTTGAAGATATGATGGCCCCTGCTCACTCATATAAATAAGAGTTGTTTTAGCTGCACTATACAACTCAATTAAACCCTTAATGGAACGATAATGTGAACCCCAACGAGTAGCACCAGCTCGTTGCATAGAAAAAATCTGATTGGCCCCTGTACCAGTTTCAAGCTCACCACATGCTACCAAGTTTGCAATTTCTTCTTTTCTAGCAGCTTTCAATGCCGAATGACACTTGCCAGAAGAGTTTACAAAGTTCACAATCAAACTTAAGATGGAAAAGAATTTCCAAATTTCATGTACCCCTTTAGCAGTAGCATTTAGTGTTAGCTGCAAACGATGAGCAAAACAGTGCACATAATATGCATAAGGACACTCTTCAAGAAATAATGCTTGTAAACCTTTATAAATACCACTCATGTTGCTAGCACCATCATAGCCTTGACCACGTATATTTCTAACTTGGAGATTACACATAGTAAGAACCTTAGAAATCTCGTTTTTAAGAGTTTGTGAGGTTGTGTTAGGAACACTCACAATCTTAAAAAAACGTTCTCGGACCTTACCTACAGAATCAACAAATCTCAAAATAATAGTCATTTGTTCCATACTAGAAACATTTATAGCCTCATCAACAAGAAGACAATATTTGGCATCCCCAACTTCTTCACGTATCATACTCCTCACTTGGTTACCAAGAATATTAAGAATCTCCTTTTGAATAGATGGACTAATATATTTGGCATTTCCGGGAGCATTTCCTAATGTAACTCTTTTGATCTCGGCATTAACTCTTCCAAATGATTTGATAAGTTGCCTAAAAGGTCCTTGGTTCAATGAATCTTCAGACTCATCATGGCCTCTAAAGGAAATTCCTTGGTTAGCTAGGTATCTAACACCCTCTATAGAAGCTATGAGTCTTAATTGGTTATCCTCCACATCCTTTGCTGATTTTGAACTAAAAATTGTCTCAATTTGGCTAGATGGGTTTCGTAATGAATCCCACTTTTGCATTGCACCATTATGTGGTGATGTAATGCCTCTTACATGATTCAAAAAAGCGTTATCACTAGGCACATTCCTCTTCCAATTTTTAAACCCCTCAACAATGAATGCTTTGTTCTGAGAAGTTTCAGTATCAAAAAGAAAACAGGGGAAACAATATGCCCTATTCTTAGCCTCTGAATACTCAAGCCATGGATTATATTTAAACCAAGAAAACTGAAACTTACGTTGTTGATCACCATATTGAGAGAAGGGAAACTCACATTCAGGTTGCATTGGACCCAACAGACTATATGCTCTTCTGATCGAATCACGTTCATTAACTGGATATTTCCATATAGGACAGTGTTTTCCCGGGTCACGTTCAATAGCATTGGTATTATTCAATGAATCAATACCACTGCTTTGAATCTCAGTAGGAATCAATGGAGAGCTTGGGGTTGGGGCATCACTAGCAGTAGCATCACCACGATTAGGCTTTGTAAAGTATGAACTGATCAAGTTTGTCTTCCTCTTTTTTGGTTGTTCGTTCGACATCTATAAATTAAGACATTATAGTTTTAGGAATATACGTAATTAAGTTAGTTATTGCACAAAGTATCGACAATTCTAAAAAACAAAAAAAAAAATCGAACTTGGTTGTTAGGCACAATAATGAATCGCCAAACAAACACTTATGTTTCCCTTGACTGAGTTGACGTACTCCTTGAGACTTTGAGATCAACAACCTAGATATTCAACAAAATTACAATGGTAAAAAGACAAGAACATTAATGGTTTAACAATAACATAGAAAGACAATAACTTATTCTTTTATTGTAATTTGTCAACTAACTATGGAGTATGAACCCTAACTTTTGCCCAAATTCCCAAATCCCAATTTCAATTTAGTTAATTAAATAAGGTTCAATACTTACAACTTTACAAGATAAAGAATGGAAGAGTAATTCAACTCTTGAAAGAGATGGCTTGATCACTTGATTGGGTGGAGAAATCAACTTTTGGTGATCGACTTTAGTGATCGCTGCTTGTTGGGTCGCCCTGCTTGACTGCTTCTGCTTGGCTGCTTCTAACTATAGAGAAAAGTTTCCGATAGCTTTTGGTGAATAAAGTTATAGAGAGAGAAGGATAGACACTTGATCTAATTGTGTTAAAAACTAGAAAGTAAAAAAAACTAAAGTGGGCTGTGGGCACTTTTAGATGACCATTATACATAAGCTCATTGATTGGAACTTGGGCAGCCCAAAATAAGAGTTTTTTCTAGTCCAAGAGTGTGAGACTTGCAACACAAAATATCACTATATATAATAGTATAGCTGAACTACATGTAGGAATTTTTTTTGCCCCAAAATTTTGGGTGGGACTTGAGTCCCACTCTTTCATGCTCTATATCCGCCCCTGTGTACTATCAGTTCAGTATACCCAAAGTTAGAAGGTCGATAATTACATGTAATCAAAATTCTTTCTACACACATTATCAAAGACCCAAATAGCAATAGTTTTGGACCTCACTTTCCAAGACTAGTATACCCAACTCTAAGATATGTGTGTCCAATTCCAATACCAACTTTGATTCTTTCTTTGTATGGTCGAATACCAACATTGATGAATTCAAAAATAGAGCTAGGGGATTCATGCTATATATACAAATTCGTGGTGGTAAATTAACCAGCTTTTCATGTATCTAAGCTTACAGTTTTCTTAAAAGAGGTTGTCATTTGATGGACGAGAATTTTTCTACGTACTAAGGTGTAAGTGAACCAAGCAACTAATAAACTAATATGCAATATTTTGATTCAGTTATCCACGTTGCATTATCATGCATGTATTCTAATACCGTTAACAAAATTAAAAGTTCTAAAACCCAAAAAAATAGCATTAAGTGCGTGTTTCCAACATAGGAGATGATGATGACCTGAGGTCGAATAAAAGGTACTTTTATTATGGGCACTTAATTTGATCGGATCAAAAATGAAAATGAAAGAAAAGAAGTTAGGGTCTCTAGTCTTTATTAAATTTTCACATATGAGAATTTAAAGACTTACACATTAATACATTAATGGTGCAAGAATCCGTTCCCGTGGAAGTTTATTGTTTCTAACAGTGACGTTTATATTAGTGAAACTTAAGTATGTGACATTTGAGTTGGCCGGCGCGCGCTTTTTAGCACGTTTGGCTGTCCATGATGGAATGCTGAGGAAGGGTGTATGGAATTTAATTAAATATCCCCATGGTGGTCGTCATGTGTAACTTTGATTATTAACAATATTGTCATCTTTGCATGAAATAAAATTGAAATAAAACAAAGGCTTGACTAAAGAACATGTATGATTCGAGAACCTGCACGCTGTATGCCGATGACCATGCTTTCGGGGGTGTGCTCCTTTTCTATGACACCATATATGATGCCCTCCTTCATTAATCTAGCTATAGCTAAGTTTGATCATAAATCTATGGGTACCTGCAGTATCATATTGGAAGAAAATGATGGACCCTCAAGTTCTCAACTGTGAAAGCTTGGCGCCGCCTGGTCTTTCAAATGAATCATTATATCATGATGATGATCGATTCTGAAATTTTGAATGCGTTTATGGGATTTAATTAGCATATTCTCCATTGGGTTCTAGCTCTTGTGGGTTCAAACTTGGGGAGGGTCTAGTTCCACCACACATGAATTATGAATACGACCTTCCACAAAATATGAATGATTAATTGCTAAAGACATGTTTTAGTCAAGATCGAGTAGTATAGTAGTCCAAGCATAAGCTCACAATTGTGACTTTATGCCAAATAAGAGTAGCTAGCACAGAGTTGGGATCACGAAGTTGATAGGATAGCATCGTGGTGTGATAGCTGCATGATAGCGAAGGCGCTGCAGCGAGGCCATTGCATTATTTTTCTGATCGATCGAAGCGCAAGATCCCAGTACATACTTGGACCACTCTCACTTTTTTCTCTTTTTTTCAATTTTATGGCAAAATATATATATATATATATATATATATATATATGGACCACTCTGTACGTACTCCGACCCTGCTGGACAGGGTCACTCCAGTTTCGTGCTCGATCACATTCTCTCCCGTTCTCTCATTATAACAGAAATATGTGGCTAGATAACTGATTAGACCATCCCGGCTTAATTAATATAATCAGTAAATTAATGAAGACTCATTTAATTATATATCTTAATTAGGATGTTCTCTCGCTATGCTTTGTAATATTGTGTGGGTCTATATATATATATATATATATATATTATGTTTCCCATCTCAATTATTCAGATTTATCAATTAATGTTTAAGGTCAGCTATACCGACCTTACTTCAAAAGAAGATAATAGAAAAAGATGATAATGTTTAGATGATAATTTTTATAGCAGGTGTAATTGTGTTGAGACCGGCGAATTACAAAACAGGCAGATCAATGTTATGCAAAAGAACAAATTAACAACTCACATAAAATATATCCGAGGAAAACTTGAGAGCAGCGTTGTTAGTACTTAGTTGTCAAGGTGGTGTGTTAGAGGAATGATAGATGTGAGTCGTGAGTTTCTCCTTGTACTCGGTCTAGCAGCTTATTGTTGTTTTTGATGATTAGGAATATTGTGTTGGCCGGTCTAATATCGATCATGTCTCTCATGTAGTGATCTATAGTTCCATACCAATCTCAGAATGGAGTAGATCGAGTACCTTTTGACTCATGCCCACCGTCCGTCCATCTTATATACAGTAAATATTTAAGGACGAAGGTTCATGCTTGTTTTGAAATTTGATCTATTGATTGACATATATGTTTGTTGGCTCAAAAACAATGAGACATGAATTGAGGACGATCTAGAGCAGTAAGCCTAATTAAGAAGGAATGTGCTTAATCATAGTTGTCAAACTCGAAAGGCCTTGCTGTTGTATAAACTAATGCGTCTAATCAAATGCAAATTAGCTAAGATGTGGCAATTGTGCACCATCTATGATCATCATGATCGAGCTGAGGCATGCCGGCAAGGGGGGTTCGTAATGATGATGATGGCATCCAATGAGTACCACCAGCAATGATGACCTTGAATGTGAATGAGAATAATCACACAACGTAACACACATTTCTGGCTCTCTGTCTTTTTCACTCTGAATCTCTGAGCAGATCAGATCGAGGCTCATAGCTTAAAAGCAGCAGGCCATATATAGCCATTCCTTCCTGGGGTCCCTGCCTGAGCAGCTCCCTGCGCGGCGGGGCTCTCTCTCTCTCTCTCTCATCCAGTACTGTGCTGCGCTGACTGAAGGAGACTAGCTTGTTCCGTGCATGGGTCCCCAGCCGCGACGACGTACATGTTTAATGGAATATATAAATCTCTGGCCATCATTTGCCCCACTATCGATCTAACCAGTTTAATAGCCCTAGCTAGCTCTTCAATTATTTGCCCTAGCTAGCCTTTGTCGAATCGTCGACCCTCCTCCTCCTCCTCCTCCTATTGAAGTATAGAACACTCTGACTGAGCTCGATCTCAGTTAATTAGGACGATCTATTTTACTATGCTAGCTACCTGCGCGCGCATCCCATGCCAACACTAATTACATCAATTAAGCACACAATGATTTGATGATTGGTATATACCAATTAATCGTGTTTAGAAGGGGAAACAATTAGGCATTTGTTAAAGGATACAAGACCCCGGCCCCTTATACATATCAATTCAATTACAAGAATACACATAGGTAGCTAGGATGGTAGGGTTTAGACATTCTCTCCACTCCTGCCCTGTATGCAGAGGAATACTTCATTGTAGTGCCTTAGCATGCTTGACCGACTAGTTTAATTTCCTACGTACACCAGAAAATGTATGAGTTTTCTTATTCTTCGTTTATAATAGATTAACTAGGGTTAAGTACGTACTTGTCCTCCCTTTACTGATCGAGCTAGGATCAAGGTTCTAAAACTCGCTACTCGGTAGTCGGTCGGCCGGCCGGTGAGTAGCGAGTAGAGGAGTACTCGGCCGAGTACTCGAGGAGTACTCGGATTCTAATTTCTGGATTTTTTTTATTATTTTTAAAACATATAATCTAATATATAATGTCTAAAATAATAAAAATAGTCCATAAAATATTACAATATTTAAGAGATAATGATGTCTAAAAAATAAAAACAACTATTAGTCCATTACAATAACAGAAGTAATAAAAGCAAACCAAATTCAATTCTTGCAAACAATCCCAAGCGTATGTAACTCTGCCTCAAATTTTTCTTCTCCATATCCATCTTGTACTCCCTCCGAATCCGACTCAAAATCAAAACTCAAGTCATCTATTTCCTCTTCATCATCGGATATAAAATCATCTTCATCAAGTTCCCTAATTTCTTGGATTCTAGGACCTCTCCTAAGCTCTAAGCCACCATCCACTCCCAATTCCTCTCCAACCCTTTCACTAGGAAGATCCGAAACAACATCATCATCACCACCATCAACAATCCATCCTTGTGCCATATTAGCTTCACTAGCAATTAGTACATCCACATTCTTCTCTTTCTCTCTTCTCTTCTTGTTAAGAATTCTTGCATTGAATTGGACATAGACCAAATTATTTAACCTTGTTGTATCTAGTCTATTCCTTTTCTTTGTATGGATCTACATAATGCACAAAAAGAAAAAGAAAAAAAGAAGATTAGTATGAATCTTAATTTTATTTAGTACTACATTACTACTAAATACTAACTACTATTTAACTAGTTTGTAACCTTATAGTCTTATACATACAATTGCAAAATCAACAAGCTAAATAAATACTTACACCCTCAAAAACACTCCAATTTCTTTCACATCCCGATGAACTTGTGGTCAATGCAAGGATCCTTTTTGCCATTTTTTGCAAGGTTGGCACATTGTTTCCATAAAGGTTCCACCATCCAACTAAGCACATAAACAAAATAACATGTAAATTAATCAAACAATATAGCCCAAGAAAACAAACAAATCAATATTTTAGAAAGTATTTCATACTGGGATCGTATGCGTCATCATTTTGCTTGCATCCCTCCTTGGCTACATTCCTTCCAAATAGACCCTCTTTCTTCAAATACTTATGCAACTCTATATTTATCACCAAATTTTGAGTTTGGATGTCGGGAAATAATTTCTCAACACAAGTAAAAAATCCATCCATGACCACCTCATCATTTTCAAGGCTTGGATCGGCAAATGTGTAGTAAGGATTTAAGAGGTAGGCCGCTACATGCAATGGACTATCAAGTCGATCACGGGCTTTCGCATCAACAATGTCAAGAATTGGCCGATAATGAGCTTCTTGATCTTTGAATACCTTTTTAATCTCTTCTTTAGCTCTAATTAGCTCTCCATAAACAAAGCTCATTGATGGCTTTCTATCCCCATCAACAATACGCAACACCTTGACTAAAGGAGCAAAAAAATTTAAAGAAAGACTTACCCCATTCCAAAAAGAACCACTCAAAGCAATATTCATGGCCACCTTCCCCTTTACACTCTTTGCATGCTTGGTTTCACTCCATTCACTACTAGTAATCATAGCTCTCAACTCATTCTTCTTCTCCATCAAGCTTTGTAAAGTGAGGAAAGCGGTTGCAAATCTTGTAACTCCCGGCCTCACTATGTCTCTTTTCTTCGTATACTTTCTCATCAATGCCAAAGTCTTGTGATGTGCATAAATGTAGATGGTGAAGCTCTTTGCCTTCTCAATGACTCCTTTGAATCTAGGAAGGTTGCCAATTCCTTGAAGCATAAGATTCAATGTATGAGTTGCACATGAGGTCCAAAATATGCTTGGCCTCTTCACCTTCATCAACTCTCCCGCCGCCATATTATTTGAAGCATTGTCTGTCACCACTTGAACCACATTTTGTGGCCCAACTACTTCAATGCACTTGTCCACATATTCAAAAATGTACGCCCCGGTGTGTGACTCATTTGATGCCTCCTTAGAAGAGAGAAAAGTTGTGCCTTCCTTGCAATTGACACACAAATTCATAATACTTCTTCTTTTCCGGTCACTCCAAGCATCGGTCATAATAGAGCAACCATTTGAAGCCCACTCTTGTTCTTGGGTCTTCAACAAACTTTTAGTTCTATCTACATCTTCCTTCAATAACGGCTCCCTTAATAAATATTGGCTTGGAGGTCGGTAACCCGGACCAAATTGACCAACTGCTTCTACAAACCTCTTGAAGCTATCATTATCAATAGCATGAAAAGGAATTCCAACTTCATACACCCATCTTGCCAAAAATTGATGCACACTATGTGTTCGTTCCTTGAAAAGTGTGTCATGGATATTTTGTTGTCTTGTATTCTTGCTTCCACTCAATGTAGCATCGGGATCAATTCTGTTAGCAAACTTGTCCATAGGCCCATGAGTATGTGGCTGTCTTCTTGTCCCTTGACTTGCTTCCTCATCTTTAGCCCCATCAAGAATAAGAACTTCTTGCATCACTTCTTCTTCATGTGCAGTCTTTTGAATCTTCTTAACCTTTGACTCAGCAAGAGCATTCTTGCATTTGGTTTTAGCCTCTGCCGAAGCCTTGGGACATGGTGCCACTTGGCCCTTGATTCCAACAACATGCTGCTTCAACCGATGAATTCCACCAGACATCTCGTGCCCACATAGCTTACACTTTACTCTATCTAATCTCTTTGGATCAATCAACATCCTGTATTCTCACCCAACATCACTTGAATTGCGCTTCAATGACTCCCGTCTATCCATCTCCGACGTTGCATTAGATGCAGAAGAAGACATTGTTCCGGCCATTTTCCTAAAGTGACAATGTGACATATCAAAAACAGAACAACACAACAAGAACACATATGCTGCTGTGACATACCAACACAAATACACAATAACAGAACCGAACTCCTCTTATACAGTTATACAGAACAATATGCTCAACAGAACAATAATATGCTGCTATTGTTGTGACACAGAACACAGAACAACTGAACAAGAACACAATGTGACATATCAAAATCCAATTCGGCAATTCCTATCTCAGTCCAAGCAGCAACAAGCCAACAACTCAACAGATCAATAAAATCCATGACCCAAATATGTAAAGCCAAAAACCAAAGCCAAGGATTCAAACTTTACCAGAAACAAAATCTTACCAGAACAGAAAGTCAGAAACAAAGAGGAGGGCGAGAGGAGGCGGACCGGGCGACAGAAGAGGGCGGGGAGGGCGAGAGGAGGTGGACTGGGCGAGAGAAGAGGGCGGGGAGGGTGAGAGGAGGCGGACTGGGCAAGAGAAGAGGGTGGGGAGGGCGAGCCGGCGAGGCGAGAGGAGGCGGACTGGGCGACAGAAAAGGGCGGGGAGGGCGAGAGGAGGCGGACTGGGCGAGAGAAGAGGGCGGGGAGGGCGAGAGGAGGCGGACTGGGCGAGAGAAGAAGGCGGGGAGGGCGAGCCGGCGAGGTGAGGGAGAGCGATTGGAGCGAGATGAGCGACTGACTGAGCGTCGGAGCGAGAGACTACTAGTCGAGTTATTAGGGTTTCAAGACAAAACGACGTCGTTTGCCTCTTCTTCTTTTTTCGGCTGACCGAGTTGGACCAAGTTGGACCGAGTACTCGGCCGATTTTCTACTGGCCGACTAGAGGCACTGAGTAGGCCAAAATCGCCACGGTGACTTGCCGAGTACCGAGTACTCGCCGAGTACTCGGTCGAGTTGACCGAGTTTTAGAACATTGGCTAGGATAATTAATCATGCATTTCACTCATTTAATAGGAACATGAAGTCGATCCGGACTTTCAAAAAAGTTTTAATTTGTTAGGTTCTTAGTAACAGTCGGCGAGACCTTTTCGATCTTTTAGCTAGCGATTCAATTACTCTTAATCATCTATGCTAGCTAGCTCATGCATTAGAGGGTACTTGGTTTGTATATATAGGAAGCCAGTGCTACTACTGTATGACATTTGTTGCAGTGTGCTCGGACGTCCAATATGAACAAGTTCGCATAGTTCAGGCTGACTTTGCCTATCTAGCATTGGCCGATCGAGCATCGAAAAATAGGGGTGAAACGTTTAATTAGGATAACTATATTTTCTTACTTGCCTATATATGCATCATGATCGACAGCATCATCAGCTATTGAAAGGACGCACTCCCTTGGACACCATTGGTAATTAATTTAGAGCACCTATATGACTAGCTAATTGGCAACTAATTAGTTTGTGTTGAGGAATTAAGTACGTACCTTCCGATGAGGTGATTGAAATTATTGGTTAAAGATAGAGATCGAGCGGGCGGGGATGGTAAGCAATCACAATTTCCAACCGATCGATATGTTCCTTCGACCATAACCAAGCTCTGATTGATGATCATAATGATTCACAATTTTCTTTAATCAATTATTTCAAATATATGTACCAGATATATCTTCATATTGAAGCTAGATTGACCTTTACTATTGCGTGCATAAAGTATATATGTTCATACCCTCCATCTGTCGTCTTTCCGATATCGATCCTTGATTGTCCCATGCATATATTTTAGTGAAATTCAGTTGCACACTCTAAAAGCACAAATCATCAACTCTATCTATAGCCTGCCGAATAGAGACGTGACGACCGACTTCATCAACTACATCTGTTTATATTTGTCGAAAAAAAAAACTACATATGTTTATAATTCATAATATATTCATTATCAACTATCGGATTATGCCCGGTATCATTTAGTCTAGCAGTATATTACAAAATGAGTCGACTTTTTAGATCCAACTCAGTCACCACTAGTTCATCAAGGTCCTCCCTTAATAGAATCTCAGACATAGTTAACGAAGAACAATTAGAGTATTAGTCAAATGATAACATATATATGAATGATTTGAATATTTCAAGAGTTCCTAATAATGAAATCTATAAGAAAAAATGGAATCTTTCTTCATTTAAAAGTGAACATCATATTAAATCAGTATAACAAGTTCATGCTCTCAGTAAACAACACAAAACATGTCAACTTTTTAGTCCTGAATCAATTAAAAAACATAGAAAAGATGGCCACAACTTCTTCCATATTGGATTGATCCAAATCAGTGTTAAACCTTTAACACGAAAAGGTCTTAATGCCTCTATCCTTCTATGTCTAAGAGATGCAAGGTTTACTGACTTTAATGACCACTAGCGGATTATAGATCTTAGCCGACGGAAAAATTAACTTCCGTCGGCTACGATTTTCATAGCCAACGAACCTAGTTTCGTAGGAAGGGTGAAAAGATCCGTCGGCTATGATTTTCTTATCCGACGGAAAAGTTTGGACGGGAATTTCCGTCGGTTAAGTGAAGCTTAGTCGACGGAAAATTTTGGACGGGAATTTCCGTCGGTTAAGTAAATCTTAGTCGACGGATAACTCATGTCGGTAAGTATTCGTCGGTTAAGATGTTTTATGTCGACGGAAATTCTTCCGTCGACTAAGAAAAATAATCCGTCGACAAAGTAAGACTAAGTCGACGGAAAATTCCGTCGGTTAAGAAGATAAAGCTGAATTATTCTCTGGCAACGCGCAGAAGGAATCTTCCGCTCAATTTTCAACCCAGCTCGGCACAGAATGTATCATTCCTGCAAAAACCTCCTTCTCTATCACCAGCTCTAAATAAAACACCTCTCGCCATGAATTGAAGTTCAAGCAAAGCAACTAATCTAGCTAGCTAGCATTTTGATCATTGGTACATATTCTTCAACCTTTACATTTTCGACGAAATTCAGTTCACCGGTCATATTTTCCGGCGACTCTCCGGCTATATTCGTTTAATTTGTATTTTTATTGTGTGTTTGTGTGTGTGTGTATATATACATATATACGATTAATTATATATATATGGTTTGATTAATATATTCTATATATATTAATTGTGTGTGGATTATTGATTATATATATATGCATGTATACGTATATTTTGTGTATATATATATATGGATGTATATATATGTGTGTGAATTTTTAATTTGTTGATTGTATATATTAATTTTGTTTATGCAAATCATATATGTATATATATATATTATATTATATATGTTGTAGCAGAAAATGATGATGTTTATTAAATCAATGTATGTATATAGATATATATATATATATATATATATATATATATTATGTATGTGATCAACTTCTTTCGATCATTATCTTTTTTTATGTAAATCATGATGTGTATTAAATGATCGATATTTTGATGATGATATTTTTGTGGTGATATATTAAAACAATATTTATTTTCATTATAATATTTTCGTTTATGATCGATTATATTAAATTTGTGTTTGAGATCATATATATATATTTCATTTTGTTTATGCTTACATTAAATTTTTTATTTTCAATTTGTGCTTAGATATATTTACTCATTTATTTTCGTGATGATATTGATATTTTCATGCATATATATATATATATGGTCTTAAATCAAATATTTGATTTGATGATGTTTTTGTTTAAATCAGTTATTTTCGTCACATTATGTTTTTGTGGTGAATACGTACCGTTGTTTACGTGAGCGCGCAGTATTTTTATAGTTAGATTTTTCATTTCCCCTTTTATTACAGGTTACAACATGGCCGACAGGAGCTGGATGCAGTTACATAGAGGGCATCCGCGATACATGAGAGGAATTTTTGAATTTATCGAGTTTGTCCGTGGCAAGACTTCTCCTGGACAACTTTTCCACATTTGTCCATGCGGAAAATGTCGCAACAGATCTGCCAATTCTGTAACTTTTGAGGACATGTATGTTCACCTATCACAATACGGTATTTGTCCCAGTTATACCACTTGGACATGGCACGGCGAAGCAAGTGAACATATGCCCACACTTGTAGATATTCAAGCACAACGTAACCAGGGCGAGTCTTCCTCTAGTGCCAATTTCGGGGACCCTGGTGTGATGAATTTCTTAAACGATGCATTTCCGTCCGCCTCAGCATACGATGGAAGTGTTCCACAGGACAACAACAATACAACCTTCCCTGATGTCTCCCAGGTCGGCAGTAGTGGCTATGATAGTTACAACAAGCTTATGCAGCAAGCACAGACACCACTGTACCCCGGAAGTGAGCATACTGTATTGGAAACTGTCATGAAGCAGATGAGTATCAAAAAGAAGAGGAACAAGACCGTTGCTTGTTTTAACGATGACATTGCACTTCTGAAGGAGTTGCTTCCTGCTGACAACAACTGTCCAGAAAATTATGACAAGGTCAAAAGCATCTTGAGTGAGTTCGGTCTTGAGTACATCAAGATAGATGCATGCGTCAATAACTGCATCCTATACTACAAAGGTTATAAGGACGCATTTGAGTGCCCACACTGCTATGAGCCGAGGTATGAACCACACGCTCGTTCTAGACAGACAAACCCCATTCCTAGGAAGGTTCTTCGCTATTTCCCATTGGGTCCTCGTCTACAACGTCTCTACATGTCTTCACATACGGCCAAGCATATGAGATGGCACCACGAAAGGCACCAGCAAGAGCCGGATAGGCCTAGAGTAGATCCGGATAATCTCACACACCCCGCAGACGGGGAGGCTTGGAATCACTTTGACCGTTCATTTCCTGATTTTGCCTCTGAATGTCGAAATGTCAGACTTGGACTAGCAATAGACGGATTCAATCCTACTGGAGACATGAATAACTCTTACAGTATATGGCATGTGATAGCATTTCCGCTCAACTTGCCTCCAAACATGTGCATGAGGACGGAGTATAATTTTCTTACTATGTTAGTTCCGGGCAAGTATTCTCCAGGAAAGTGCTTGGACGTGTACATGAGGCCATTAATCGACGAGCTCCTACAATTATATGAAAATGGAATCCATACTTTTGACAGGTATAGTCAGACTTACTTCTTCATGAGAGTAGCGGTTCTTTTTACCGTCAATGATTTTCCTGCTTACGGGATGATGTCTGGTCAAACTACCCATGGATACAAGGCGTGCCCTGTATGTATAGACGAGGTCAATTCCAGTCATCATGCCCACAGAATTGTTTACTTAGGATCCCGTAGATGGCTTCCACCGGATCACCCGTGGCGGTACGATGCACAAGCATTTGATGGGACTGTTGAGCATGGCCCGAAACCCGAAGGGAGGTCTGGTCAATGGATTCTGGATATGCTGAACCAGCACTGGTTTGGAATTTTGAGCAGCGCTAGGTATGTAAATGACCAGAATCCTCCCACCCCTGAAGAGTTTAAGTATTGGACGCACAGGAGTTCATTCTTTGAGTTGCCTTACTGGTCGACGTTGAAGATCAGACACAACTTAGACGTCATGCACATAGAGAAGAATGTTTGTGACAGCATCCTTGGAACAATTCTAGACATCAAAGACAAGACCAAAGACACCGCCAAAGCTCGTGCTGACCTTCAAAAGATGGGTATACGTCGAAAGCTATGGATAAAGCTAAACAAAAAGACCGGCAAACATGTAATGCCTCAAGCAGGCTACACGGTGGTTCCTAATAAGAGGTCGGAGATATTTAAGTGGCTTCGTGAGGTTAAGTATCCTAGTGGGTATGCCGGAAATATAGCTCGATGTATTAAGATGGGGGAAAATAAGATTATCGGGTTGAAGACCCATGACTGTCATGTTCTCCTGCAACGTCTTCTTCCTGTGGTCATTCGCCCGTATTTGCAGAGTGATGTGGTTGACACGTTGGTGGCTTTGTCCAACTTCTTTCAGAGGTTATGTGCTAAAGAGCTAAAAAAGTCAGAGGTCCGGTCCTTGCAAGATGATATTGCGTACATCATGTGCAAGCTGGAGAGGATCTTCCCCCCCACTTTCTTTAGCATCATGGTCCACCTCATGATCCACCTTCCTGAACAAGTGTTGCTTACCGGTCCGGTACAATATACCTGGTGTTATCCAAACGAGAGGTATGTATGCAGTCTATACTTTTGTCAATAAAGTCTCACATAACATGAATTTTTGCAATAACTTTTTATTTTGTAGGCAACTTGGAGATTACAAGAAGACGAACAGGAACAAACGTTTCCCTGAAGGTTCGATCACGGCGGCTTACATTTCTAGTGAGTGTGTAACCTTCTACAACACATATCTTAATGATGAACACACAGGAGGGGAATCTTCAAGAGGTGGAAATCAATTCCATTTATCAGTTGTTTCCGACGAAGTACAACCGTATGGCAGGCTAGGTAGGGAATACAGATTGAGTCGCGAAGAATTGAAGGAGGCTCATTGGTGCGTCCTTCAACATTGCGATGAATTGGAGGATTATCTGGAGAAACATTTGAGCAGGCAAAATGGGAATGAAGCCATTCACAAGAGAGATTTTCCTGACTACTTCCCGATTTGGGTACGTTATTCTTAAGTTACTTATAAATTTAATGTATTTCTCATCATTTTGTTTGACTAAATTGCGTTATTTTGCAGATGATGCATATTCAACAGAACCAACGTGAATTTTACGACCCCGAGCTGCACTGTTTGGCTGGCGGACCGCTAAAGCACAGAGCACATGCGGGATGTTTTGTTAACGGGGTTAAGTTTGTGACATCAGAACGAGATGATGGTCGCATCACTCAAGACAATGGAGTTATGGTTGAGGGCAAGTCTCACAACTACTACGGGGTGCTTATCAGCGTTATCGAACTAATCTACGGGAACCGTATGCCGGTTGTGTTGTTTAAGTGCAAATGGTTCAATACTGACCCAAATGTTTGCAGGAGTACGGTTACAAACCATGGTTTGTTATCAGTGAACACAAACACTTCATGGTATGAGAATGAGCTGTTTGTTATTGCCGCCATGGCACAACAAGTCTTTTATCTTGATGATCCGGCTATGGGTGAGGGTTGGAAAGTGGTGCAGGTAATGTCACATAGGAATATATGGAGTGCAGCTACATTGGGAGTGGATGAGGGTACGGAACCGAGCTCTGTACCGAACGAACCATATCAAGAGGAAACTCCACCTGTAATTCCCAATGACGTGGACATTCGCGTCAACGACCAACACGTTCCGGCCATTACAGGTTACATTGAAGTTACTATGCCCGAACCCGAAGAAGATGACGAATACGAGGACGAAGAAGATGAGGATTCAGAGGAATTCGAGGAGGATGATGATCCCGAAGACCAAGATTATGAAGATGAGTATGATTAAATTAATTTGGGGATGTAACTTAACTTTCATTGGTTTATTATTATGAATTTGCATAACTTCGGAGATCGATGTATTAACAATTACATTTTCATATATATTGATCGGAACACACTTTGCGTCAAATGTTCACGGCCTTTATTTTTTTATTACTATTCTTGTTGCAGATTTTTATAGCCCCGTAAGAGTCACGTCGATTGGAAACTATTCTCAGTTGAAGGTCCGGCCAGATTACGTGATTTGGAGGGTCGAATAGCCGTTTCCGTCCGTTTAGGGGTTTGACCGCGCCGATTGACCGGACGGATCGAGCCCTTATCTTTGTCAGATGGAGCTGAATTTTTTCCCACCTACGTAATTCGTTATGCTGGTCATATCTGACGGTAGGTTTTCAGTTCCTCTTCTCCGATCACCAAACTCACGTTATATGTACTAATGTTGTATAACTTTTTTATACAAGTGTTGAGTTTAAGTGTCGTTTTGAAGACAACGTATACGTAGAAGCCTCAAACGCAAAAAAGTCGTGAAATAAGATATGACCGGAACGGTGAAATACGTCAACCCGTGAAAAATGAAGATATTCCGGTAAAATTTCGGTGCCGGTTGTTCCGGTCAACGAAATTCTCTTATTTCTACCTAGTGGTAGCCCTATCCCGGGTATTTATTTTTTACCAAATTTTTATAGCCCCGTAAGAGTCTCGTCGATTGGAAACTATTCTCAGTTGAAGGTCCGGCCAGATTACGTGATTTGGAGGGTCGAATAGCCGTTTCCGTCCGTTTAGGGGTTTGACCACGCCGATTGACCGGACGGATCGAGCCCTTATCTTTGTCAGATGGAGCTGAATTTTTTCCCACCTACATAATTCGTTATGCTGGTCATATCTGACGGTAGGTTTTCAGTTCCTCTTCTCCGATCACCAAACTCACGTTATATGTACTAATGTTGTATAACTTTTTTATACAAGTGTTGAGTTTAAGTGTCGTTTTGAAGACAACGTATACGTAGAAGCCTCAAACGCAAAAAAGTCGTGAAATAAGATATGACCGGAACGGTGAAATACGTCAACCCGTGAAAAATGAAGATATTCCGGTAAAATTTCGGTGCCGGTTGTTCCGGTCAACGAAATTCTGTTATTTCTACCTAGTGGTAGCCCTATCCGGGGTATTTATTTTTTACCAAATTTTTATAGCCCCGTAAGAGTCTCGTCGATTGGAAACTATTCTCAGTTGAAGGTCTGGTCAGATTACGTGATTTGGAAGGTCGAATAAAAATTTCGGTCCGTTTAGCAAATAAGAAAGAATTTCTTTTTTTCCTAGCCGACGGAATATTATTTTTCCGTCGACTTGGACTTTCTTAACTGACGAATTATTTATTTTCCGTCGACTAAGATGACGAAAATTTTGGCGGTTTATCATTGCGCTTTTTTTTTTTCCGCGAAAATTGAAATTTTCTTAGCCGACGAATTTCTTATTCCGTCGCCTAAGTTACTATAAAACCTGGTCGACGTTTCTTCTCTCTGTTCTGTTCGATATTTCTCTCAAGTCTAAACCCGATCGCCTCCACTCCGCTGCCGACGAGCTCCGATCCTCCACCCGACCACCACCGTCAACGCCACCACGTCCGACCCCCCACCTCCACCCCAACCGACTAGGACACTCACCTCCTCCACCCAATCCGAGCCTCCTCCACTCCGCTGCCGACGAGCTCCGATCCTCCACCCGACCACCACCGTCAACGCCACCACGTCCGACCCCCCACCTCCACCCCAACCGACTAGGACACTCACCTCCTCCACCCAATCTGAGCCTCCTCCACCCAATCCGAACCTCCTCCACCCAATCCGAGCCTCCTCCACCGCCTCCTACACCCATCACCGCCTCCTAGACACCACCACCCCAGCCGACCTAAACCCTAAGGGAACCCGTCCGACCGCCTCTCTCTCTCTCTCTCTCTCTCTCTCTCTCTCTCTCTTTCTCGCCCTCACCCTCACCAGTTCCTCCACCTAAACCGAAACTCCACCTGTCGTCCTCCGTTGTGTTTGGCAGGTTAGTCTCTTAAACTCTCCGATTTTCTTATTCAATGTTGTGAATTGTTTAGAAAGTGTGCATGAAATTGATAAAGTTGGTTGCTGGTCATGAACACAGGTGTACTGTAGGTGAATTTTATTGATAATCAAACATTATTATGGTGTTGAATATAATTGTTAGGAGGCAAGTCAATGTCGTAATTCCAGCAAAGGATCATTTAGCTATTTGCAACATTACATTGGAGGCATTTAGCTATAGTTGTATTTGGAGGCAGATTACATATTTTGCATTTCACTTGCCGTATTTCTTCTTAAGCTGCTCATGTATACTGGGAATGTTTATGGTTTTCATCATTTAGCTGCTCATAAGCAGGCAGGGGCGGAGCCAGCCCAGTCTTGACTGGCTGGAGCCTAGAAAAAAAATACCACATCCCATGTGTAGCAACTGTGTGTTTAGTTCTTTGATTTAATTAAGGTTGATCTAGCTGTGTTTAGTACTTTGATTTTCTCATGGGCTACTGTGTGTTTGTGATTTGTGTTTAAATAGTACAAAATTGTGTTGGTGACCTTGTGATCAATGTGCATTTAGCTGGTTATGTTTGTGTCATTATGCTGCCGGTTGATTTTGTTTTGTTTAAAGATGCCGATCATTGGGAAGAGGAAGCAACGTTCGGAGAGGGCTCAACAGATGATGGAGGCCTTATGTAACCAGGCTACTGCCAGCCAGCCCACACCTTTGCCGCCTGGAAGAGTACCACCAGGGGCTCCTCCTTTGCTCATCAGGCCGCCCTTTATACCATCCGATACGACTTCCACTATTGGGGCGACGACCGGAACCACTGAAGCGTCGTCCACATCGGCTTCCGAAACCAGCAGGCCCATTCCTAGTGCCCGCTGTAAAGCAAAGGCCCCCACTACAGGTAATGATATTTTTTAAATAAAAAAAATTATATTTTTTAAATAAAATAATAAAAAAATCGTTTATTTTTTTAATTTTCTTGGCATGATTAAAAGGCTTAATTTTCTTGTAGTAATCCATATTTATTTAAAATAATAAATGTTTTAAAATAAAAAAATTATTATTCTTTTACTTATATTAACTTGAATCTTTTTTGCAAATGATACCTAATATTTTGTTTTATTTATTGTAGGTCCCCCACCGAAAAAGAAACGGGGTTTTGTGTGTGGAAAGGCGACGGAGGCGTTATGCAAGAAGCTAGGGGGGAAGATACCGATAGAGTATTGCCCTCGTATGAAAGGGCCTAAGGTTCAAGGGGTCAACAGTCTTTTGGTCAAGGACATTGGGTCGGCCATACGTAGCCTGGTTGGAACGAGGGCTAGGACGTTCCACGACCTTGAGCAATCGGAACAGTGGAAGGTGTGGAACGCATTGTCGGTAAGTACATAAAAATTAATTTACTTAGTTTGGTTTATTTGAATAGTTTTCAATTAATACTTTTGTTGATGTATTAATTTATTTTTATTTCTTAGCCATGGTACATGTGGGACAACAATGACATTGTGACGGTGAGGTGGATCATGGACACGGCACAGGCTAGGTACAAGGAGTGGAAGTGGCAGTGTCACAATGTCTACCAGGAGCATGGACCAGAAGGGATGCCGAAGGAGTTCTATGGGAGGGAGGATGAGTGGGCCTTTCTTTGCACGCATTTTGAGAGCGACGCGTTCAAGGTATGTGTATATTGCTTTTTTTTTTTGGTGATAATGTTGACCACTATATTTTGGAGTAATATATTATTAATTTTGTTACAATAATATATTTTTTCAAGCATTTTTAGAATAATATATTATTAAATTTGTTCTTATTAAAAAAATTAAAATTGTAAAACTTAACATTGCCGACGATTATGCATGATGATTTTGTGGGTTCGGTTATGCTATTTATTGCCATGTTTTAGGTTTATAGAATAAAATATTATTATTTATTTTTTTAATAAATAAAAAAATATAATTACTGATATTTTATTTATATCGCGTATTAGAAACTCTCGAACCCGAACAAGAAGAACCGTGGTAAGAAGACGATGCACCACCATAGCGGTTCTTCTCCTATTGTCTACATCATGGAGGATCTAAGGAACAAAGGTGAGCCCTTGCCGATCATCAAGGGATTCGAGGCGAGTTATGTGAGACCCGGTGACGAAGTGGCCACCCAGAAATATGTAAGTGTATTTCCTTTAATTATTTAATTAATTATGTCTCTTTGATTTGGATACTTAGTATTAATTAAGAAATATGTTGGTGTTGGTGTTGGTGTAATTGTTGTTGAATTATGTGGTTGGTGTATTCCTTGGTGTTTTGTTTATGCAGGAGAAGATGCTTGCGGAGGTCGAAAGCCGAAAGACAGACTTGAAGAAGATAAATCCGGAAGCTACAGAGGAGGAAATGATGGAGATCATTCAAACACAACAAATTGATGTGTTGGATGCTGTGTTGGACAAGCGCAAAGGGAAGGAGATACGAGGGATGGGACGAGCAGGTGAGCGAGACTTGAGCCAGTCCTCGTCCGGTTCGACCTTGCGGAGTCGTGCTCCTCCAAATCAAGACAGGGAAAGGATTGAACGCCTTGAACAAGAGGTCCGTGAGTATAAGGAGCGGACTGAGCGGGCTGAGGCCGAGTCTGTGTGGTACCGTAATCAGTACACTACTGTTAACTCACGGATGGACCAGATCTTCTCTCGCCTAGGTCTAGAACCTGAAGGTCCGGCTCCTCCTCCTCCGCCTTTTACGGCTCCTCCTCCTCCGCCTTTTACGGCTCCTCCTCATTCTTCTCCGGGTCCTCCTCCTCCTCCTCAGTCATCTTCGATTCCTCCTACTCAGTCGTCTCCACCTCCTCTTCCTACTCAGTCGTCTTCGGCATTTGTTGATGAAGATCAGTTTTTGAATTTTTATTAGTCAAATTTTAGTTTGTATGAACACAATTTTAATTATTAATGCATAATTTTTATATTATTAATGATTCGATCTATATATTTAGTTTTAATATAATTATTTCTAAAACAACCGAAACAAATATCTACTTTATCATTAAAAAAATAAAAAACCAAAACAAATAATAAATTGTGAAAAAACAATTCTGAAAAAAAAATTCTGACTCACCTTAGTCGACGGAAAATTGAAAACCCGTCGGTAAAGGTATAAACCTTACCGACGGAATATTTAATTTTCGTCGGCTAAGAATGAATAACGACCGACCGTTGACCTTCTTAGTCGACGACAAAGTATACTTTCCGTCGGTATTAGATAATCATTACCGACGTAAAAATTTATTTTCCGTCGGCTAAGAATAAACAGAAAGAGGACCGTATCGTCGGCTAGATCTTAACCGACGCTAATTTTCCGTCGTTTAAGAAACTGGAATCCTAGCCAACGGAATATTTCGTCTGGAAAGAAGGAAGAATTTTGTCGTTTAGGTAAATGTTAATCGACGGAAATATAGCCGACGGATTTTTTCCGTCGTTTAGGAAACAATAACTTAGTCGACGGAATATTCGTCGACTAAGATCCGTCGATTAAGATATAACTTAGTCGACGGAAATATATGTTTCCGTCGGCTATTGTCTTAGCAGACGACGGTTAGCCGACGGATCTTAGTCGACGACTATTCCGTCGACTAAGTTCTTAGTAGACGGAATATATTTCTTAACCGACGGAAATATTCCGTAGGCTAAGAATCGTAATCCACTAGTGGACAGTACCATTGGATTAATTGAGTCAAGCATGTTCAATGACCCAGTTCATTTTAATTGTTTCCCCGATTTTACAATCAGCCTTAGTGACCCTCATATCTTGAAGGCTTTAACCCTAAATGTTAAAACTTCAGGTTACCATGTTCTTGAAGTAACTCAACCTTTAGCTTTAATCTATAGAATTCATTATAAAGTCACCAGAACAAACATGAATTTCCAAGCCATTAGCAAAAGTCCCAAAAATTGTACTCTCTTGATTCAAAGCAGTCAAGAAAACTCTAATATTAGTGTTCCACACACAATTAGATGGTCAGACATCAACCTCCATTCTGAATGTTCTCTCACTAGTGAGAATCACTCATCCAATGCATAACATTGTCTTGATGATTTAGACTGTATTCAATAGTTTAATCATGGCACAGTACGAATTAATTTTTAAAACTCCAGATTAAGTCAAAATCCAAGATCCAAGAAATATGAAATTCCTGTAGACATTCTTTTACAATTGCTAGACATTCTTTCGCTGGTTCCACTACAGCAGAAACAATATCCAGACATGATAATGATTTAGATAAAGAAATTAAAAATATTAGGATTAAAGAATTAGAAGAAGAATTGCAAAAACTCAAAATCAAAAACATCAGAACTACTTCCCAAGTTAGTTACCCAAATTATACAGAATCTAAAGCCCAACATACTTCAGTCACATATGATGACCAAACTTCTCCTACTGCTTCTGATTTTCTAGTCACTCCTCCCATAAATCCCCAATTAAGTACATTTTCTCAACCTTTTATAATCAACTATTCCAGACTAGATAAACATCTTGAATCTATAGAAATTAAATATCCCTATAGGGAAAACCTCTATAGATTAAAGTTCTCACTCATATATCAACGAAAACAATTATTTCGTGATTGGCAAGCTTTTATGCTTGAAACAAAAACTGAAATATTCTTTCTCGATTTTATAGATCAAATAAGCGACAAACATATTCAAACTTTAACAAAAGCCAGATGGAAGACCTCCACTAGCTCAGTCTTTTCTGGTCATCCTCAAGTAGAAACTATAATAATTGATTATCTTAACATCCCATAGCCTCTGTTTCTACCTGTTACGTCCAGAGCCGGGAAATGGTCGCGGGGCGGAACGAAGTAGAATTCCTGAGAGGCTTTCACTCGGTACCTGCATAAATAACAACGTCACGGGGTCGGGACTGGGGTGGCCCAGTCTTCGACTCTCCGATGCTTAAGTGAGCTATGTGCACTTGTACGGGTAGAGGAATGAAAGTGAGAGAGAGAGTATGTGAATCTGTGAGAGAGTATGTAAGTGTGTACCTTGAGCTTGTTTTATAGGCTAAGCTTGTGTACCTTGAGCTTGTTTCCAATGTGGGACTATTTGCCCTCCTTTGGAGTGTCTCCTCTTTTGGGGGTGTTTTGCCGCTAGAGTGACTTTGGCAAGCGGTTTGTTACCGGCCCTTCCTTCCTTGGATGTCTGTGAAGGGCCCGCCAGGGCTATCTCGACCGGGTAATTGTACCGTATTCTCGGCTTAGCCAAGTATTTTGGCTATGTACTAACAAGTCCCCAAGTTCCCAGTCCGAGAGAGTTCTTGGGTGGGGAGTTATTCTAGAGATGCCGAGGATAGGTTTTACCCGGGAGTAGGAGGCATGGTGCCGAGTCCCCAAGTCCCCACGCGAGAGTCGCGAGGTGACGGGGGTGATGTTCTGGAAACCTATTGGCAAGAAGAAAAGTTTAATGTTGCTCTAGCGAGGCAGTCCGCGCTTGGTTGGGGATTGTCGCGAGGTGGCCAGTCAATCCGCGCTTGATTGGGGACCGTGGCTATATGGTGAGGCAGTCCGCGCTTGATTGGGGACCGTGGCTATATGGCGAGGCAATCCGCGCTTGATTGGGGACTGTCGCGAAGTGGCCAGTCAGTCCGCGCTTGATTAGGGACCGGGCTATATGGCGAGGCAGTTCGCACTTGATTGGGGACTGTCGCGAAGTGGCCAGTCAGTCCGCGCTTGATTGGGGACCGTGGCTATATGGCGAGGCAGTCCGCGCTTGATTAGGGATTGTCGCGAAGTGGCCAGTCAGTCCGCGCTTGATTGGGGACCGTGGCTATATGGCGAGGCAGTCCGCGCTTGATTGGGGACTGTCGCGAAGTGGCCAGTCAGTCCGCGCTTGATTGGGGACTGAGGCTATGTGGCGAGTCAGTCCGCGCTTGGTTGGGGACTGTCGCAAAGTGGCCAGTCAGTCTACGCTTGATTGGGGACTGAGGCTATGTGGCGAGTCAGTCCGCGATTGATTGGGGACTGTCGCGAAGTGGCCAGTCAGTCCGCGCTTGATTGGGGACTGAGGCTATGTGGCGAGTTAGTCCGCGCTTGATTGGGGACTGTCGCAAAGTGGCATTGCGGGCCGCTACGTGACGAGTCAGTCCACGCTTGATTGGGGAGACTCGCTACTGAGCGTTGCGGGCCGTTGCCTTGACTTATTATATATTTTTTTTTAGGAGTGGCCAACAGTGACGTGGCTTTACCCTGACCGCTCAGTTTTGTGGGGTCCAGGGGGATGCCTATAAATAGGGTTGGAGAGAACTGAAGAGGTAATTCGTGTTTTGAAACTGGAAACTGTGGAGGCGCGATTTGTGGTTTAGGGTTTCGGCTATTCTACAAGTTTCAGACTGGGAAACGTTCAATTTCATCCTCGATCGATTGGGTGCGAGCGCTCAGCCGATTGTAATCTGCTTCACTGTCACTACGCGAACCCAGTATTTCCAGGTATGAACTCATCGTTTCCTCTGTCTTTGATTTTGTATGTGGCGGTGGCGTTGTTTCGGGTTATTTGGGGTGTGGGATTGTTCATATTTTTGTGGTGTTGGTAGGAGTTCTAGGGTGAGGGATTTGTTGTCGGGCTGGTTAGGGTTAAGTTAGCGGGGTATGGCAGATCCGGTGTGGGTGTCCAGCGAAGAGATCGTGGAGGTCTCTAGTTCGCTTAGTGCTGATTCAGACACTTTGCACCGGATGGAGGAGGGATTGGCTAACCTTATGGCGGAAGTTGCCCTTGACTTGGGGGAAGGCATTCTTGTGGTGGATGCCAGGTCTCATGTGTCCTCTTATGACCTTATATTGCAGGAGGTAGAGGATTTGATCATGGTGACATCGCATGAGGATGATGACTCGTTTTGGGAACCCCTGGCGAGAGTTTGACGTCGTCGGAGCTTGAAGTGCTTCGCCAAAATTGGAGCATCCTAGAGGAGGTTTTGTTGCGGCCGCTGGGCCGGGGGGTGAAGTTTTGGGATCCCCCGGGTAACTTTACGTTGGTGTACGAGTACCAACTGAAGTGCGGGTTGATGTTCCCGCCCCCATTTGTGCAGTACACGTTAGCGTGTCTGCATGTCGCCCCAGGGCAAGTTACCCCCAATATGTTGAAGCAAATATTGGGGACGGGCGTGCTATTCAGCCTGCTGAAGCAGGAGTTCCCGAACTGCAACGAGTTCAATGCGTGCTGGCATATGGGGTGGTGCGCAAAGAAGGGCAGCCGGGGCTGCGTGACGATGAAGTCACGGGGGAAGTTCAAAGTTTTGGTGGAAGATTTGCCCACCTCAACAAGTGAAACCTGGAGGCGCAGATGCTTCCTTGTTGGGGGACAATGGCAGGAGTGGCACGGACATCTTTTCCGGGTCCCGGGGAGCTTCCAAAGAATAGGTACCGTGCTCTTGCCTTGTGTCGTTTTGTTTTGTTTGCCTTCTCACTGCTGACAACTAGCTTTGTGCAGTGCCGCAAGAATACAACTTGACTGAGTTGATGGAGCGGCGGATTCGCCGAGGGACATGGGCTTTCGAATGTAGGAGCTCATATCGGATATGCCGCCTTGGCATATACAGCCACTTCGGCTACGCCCGGGTTCCGGGTCTGCATTTTAGTAGTTGCACTACTTGTTGTAAGGTTGCGAGTCGTTGTCTGACTTAGTTTGTTTGTTGTAGTGACGATGCCACGCGACGGGGGCTCGCGGAAGAAGGAAGGTCCTTACGACAAAGTATCAGATGAGGACGTGTTAGATGGGCTGCTGGCTGAGGCTGATCACGCCAAGTAGTGCGACATCGACTTGGAGACGGGGGAGGGAAGGGAGGTGGAGCTGGATGACGGTGATGACTTTCTAAGGCTGAACCTAGCGGATGATAACTACGCCTACGTACCTCCGTTGGTGGCGGAAGCGATGGGCTTAGGTGTCCAGGATGTGGAGTTGGAGGGGGAGGAGGTACCGGCAGAGGGTGATCACGAGGGCGAACCCGACCAAGTGGAGGAGGAGCTTGTTGTGGAGGAGGTTGCGGACCACGAGGAAGAGGTAGTCGCGGCCCGGACTCGAAAGAGGAAGGAAAGGGTTGACCCGGCTCGCGAGGGTCCATCAAAGAGGTCGCGGAGGGACAGCCGGTCTGGGGGATCTGCAAGCCTAGCTGAGGTTGCTCAAGCCTTAGAGGGGACGGGGGAGGCTCAGCCATACTTGGCTCAAATGGCTTACGACATGCGTCACCGTACTCGTGACATGCATGTATTAGAGGATGTGGATCCGCCGGCGGGAATGGCTCTCGCTAAGGAGAAACTAACTCGGGTAAGTGTTTATATGCTTTTTGTGTTTCACTGGTTTGAATTTGAGGTTTATGCATTGCTGTGACTGCAGGCGACTTTGCTGATGTACACCGCGAATGAACGGGCGGCCTCCCACTGGCAGTATGATTCTGAGGCGAAGAGCCAGCAATTGAGGGAGGCCGAGGAACGTAACCGTGGCCTTGCAGAGCAGCTAGCTGAGGCTGAGCGGAACCTTGCAGAGCAACTGGCTCAAGCGGATCAGAATACCGCTGTCTTCCAGGCTCAGGTGGCGGAGCTGAAGGAAGTTGTGAGGAAGAAGGATGAGCAGATAGAGGTTTTGGAAGTGGCGGCTGCTAAGGCAACGTCCTTGGAAGCTGAGGTGGCCAAGTTGACGCAAGCACTTGCGGATTTGGAGGTGTCCTGGAAATCCAAGCGCGAGCGAGCTGCCATGGCGGGGCAAAGGCTGTTCTGGGAGGGTGAAGTGTACAAGCGGCAGCTGAAAAGTGCCTACAACAAAGGGCAAGATGAGTTGAGCCGGCTGGGCTGCCAGGTCGGGTGGATTAATGAGGCTGCCATGCGCAAATGGTATGCAGAGAAAAATGCTGCAACGGTGGCATGGGAGCAAATGATGCCCGAGCAGAAGAAGCAAGTCGAGATCTCGCAGTCTCTGGCGAAGCAGCACGAGGCGTGGCGCGCAACATCTGCTGGGCAGAAAGGGATATCCGTTGTGGGTGGCCCGCGACCTCCTACTATGGTAGCTGCATCATCTGTAAGGGCTACTGGTCCCGAGGGGTCCATGTCTGTCCAAGCAGTAGTGTCGCAGGTGGCTTCGTCTACCGTTACGGCTCGCGATCTCCGGGCTCCGGGGTTGGTGGCGCGCACGGGGGTTCAGAAGGCTCCCGTGAAGGGACGCCCCGGTCCTGAGGCGGCTCCTGGTAGTTCACTCATCCGCCCCGCCGTAGCTGTGAGGCCTTCCTTTTTATCCCGGGACCCGTTGAAGCAGCCGACTGGGCCGAGGGTAGCGGGAACTGTGGGCCAGGGTCGTGGCCGCGGTGGCGGATCGAAGGGGAGTTCGAACAAGTCCGGCGACTCATCCGCTGGGAGGGAGTGAGGAATGCCTGTACATTTTGATAGCTTGTAGGGCTTTGTTTTGGAACAATGTATGTGGCGTGGTTAGCCATTGTAACCAATTTATGCTAACTTGCCTGGGAGTCCAGGTTGATATTTTGGCGTTATGTGTAGTCTTTGTGTTTGTCTTGCTGTATACATATTTTTTGTTTTGTGGCCCTGTGTTGCGGGGGCAAAGTATAGCATGTGAGTGACAAAACACTTCATTGTACTTAGATGTAGCCGCTAGCGGGCAAAGTATACATAGGTGAAGCCGCTACTGGGACAGCAGTTCATGGAGGCCTTCGCCCTCTTTCTGCTTGACGTGGAACAGAGCGTCTACAGTGCGGTAGATGCTGGTGTACAGTATGAAACGGTTGAGGAAACGTTCCGAGAGTTGGTCGAAGCTGTCTATGGAGTTGGGTGGCAGGCTGAGGAACCAACTGAGTGCCTTTTCCGAGAGGGTCTCTTGGAAGGCGTGGCATGCTATGGCGTCGCTGTAGCCAGAGGAGCTACAGAGCGAGAAGAATGTCTCGAGGTGGAGATGAGGGTCTCCTGTGCCTTTGTACTTATCCATCTTGAAGGGCTTGGCTCCTGGAGGCCGCTTCTCCATCTGCACTCGGGGTGTGAAGGGGCTTGGGCGATGTCCGAAACCAGAGAACAAGGGTAGCTGAGCCCCGCGACTCTCGACGCCTTCAACCCGTGAAGCTAACTGCGTGACAGTTTGGCTAAGTTGGAGCAGTAGGTGGGTTGGCATGTCAAGAGGTGGGTTGGGAGAGTTGGCAGTGGTGGAAGTGGAGATTGGTGGGGCGGATGGATTAGGTTGATGTGGCAGAGGGGAGTCATTGAGGATTGATGGTTGGGGGACCGGGAGTGGAACTGAGGGGTAGGTTAGGGGATGGGACATGTACACAATCTGGCTAGGCCCTCCCGGGAGCATGGAACCAGTCTGGCCCTGGAGAGAATCCGGGGTCCTGGCAATTCGTGCCGCGCGGTCCAAGCTATCGTTGTACACGGTACGATGCTCTAACGTGGCGCGGAGCAAGAACTGGTCTTTCTCCAACTCAGCTATGCGTACTCGGTACGCTTCCGTTTCTGCCCTTTCTTTCGTCGTCTGCTCGCGGAATGCATGGAAGTCCCGCTTGAGGATTTCAAGGGCTGTGGCAGGGTCGGAATGGTTAATGGGAGCTGGGCTGTTGGTTTGGGGAAGGGATGTGTCGCCGGATTGAGGTTCTACTTAAGTGCCAGGGTCCACGGGGTCATCGATAATCACCATGGTGCTGAGTTCTGAGGCAAGTGGGAGTTCCACAAGATAGGGGGCCCTCCTTCTAGCGTCAATTGTTTCTACCTGTTACGTCCCGAGCCGGGAAGTGGTCGCGGGGCGGAACGAAGTAGAATTCCTGAGAGGCTTTCACTCGGTACCTGCACAAATAACAATGTCACGGAGTCGGGACTGGGGTGGCCCAATCTTCGACTCTCCGATGCTTAAGTGAGCTATGTGCACTTGTACGGGTAGAGGAATGAAAGTGAGAGAGAGAGTATGTGAATCTGTGAGAGAGTATGTAAGTGTGTACCTTGAGCTTATTTTATAGGCTAAGCTTGTGTACCGTGAGCTTGTTTCCAATGTGGGACTCTTTGCCCTCCTTTGGAGTGTCTCCTCTTTTGGGGGTGTTTTGCCGCTAGAGTGACTTTGGCAAACGGTTTGTTACCGGCCCTTCATTCCTTGGATGTCTGTGAAGGGCCCGCCAGGGCTATCTCGACCGGGTAATTGTACCGTATTCTCGGCTTAGCCAAGTATTTTGGCTATGTACTAATAGCCTCACCTTTTAAAATCGCAACAGAAGACCTATAAACTAAGAAAATTGTTGAACAAAATAACTACACAAACCAAAGTCTAGTAACCATAGGAGCCCAGTTACATAAAATAGAAACAAGAGTTGACAACATATCCTCCAAAGTCAACATCCTACCTCAAGCCAAACCAGAAACTCCTTTAATTCATTTCAGTGAACTAAATACACCAGTTCTTAGGCCCACTTCTTCAATCCACAAAATCGAACAAATGTTAAAAAACTTAAAAATTGAAACTCCTGAATCTAGTAAAATCGTAGTAATCCATACTCAATAAACATCTTCCTCTGATAGCGATTCTAGTACCACTAGCCAAAATACAGATTTAAACCAAATGTTCCAGTCTTTAAAACTTGACAGAATAATTCATCCAAAAAAACGACCTTTTAAAACTTGGACAGAACGTCCTCTTCCTTTAGATAAACAACCTAGTCATCATCTTAATAATCAATTATCAGTTTCTTCCGATAAAACTTATGAATGAAACATTAATAATCTTTCAAAACAAGAAATCTTAAATAAATTACATCACATGTCTATGGCAGCCAATAGCTACGTCACTAATCACAATTTCAGCCAGCCCGAAATCATTGACATACTTTTCACGGGATTTACATGAATGCTTCATTCCTAGTGGGAAAAACATATCACTCATGATTCTAGATCCTCCATTAAACATGCTATTAAACATGATGAAGATGGAACTCCCATCTTTAACGAACGCACATGAATGAGAATTTTTGATGCTGTTAACAGATTATTTTACACAATTATCCAACATTTCATAGGTATCCCTAGTCATATTACTTCCAGAATTCATGATCAACTCAGTAACCTTACGTGTCATACCTTAAGTGATTTCAAATGGTACAAATATGTATTAATTTCTCGCGTTATGTTTAGAGATGATAGTAACCAATTTTTTTGGAAAGAAAAATTTATAAATGGTCTCCCAAAATTATTTGCTCATAAAATCTGACAAGTTCTTAGTAATGAAACAAGACACATTAACTATGATTCTTTAACTTATGAAAATATAATTACAGTTATCAAAAAAGAAGGATTAAAAATGTGTATAGATATGAAACTAAATGCTCAAATGAAATCAGATAAGAAAACAGCCAAATATGAAGTAGGAAATTTTTGTGAACAATATGATTTACCTCCTTTACCTCATTCAAGGAGAAAAAAGGCAAACAATAAATTTGATAAATTTATTCCTTATCATTCCAAACAAAAATTTACACCTTATAAAAGCAACTTTGAGCAAAATAAATTTTATTCCCGAAATAAGTTTCGCAAAAATTGGTCCAAAAACCCACATCGCCAGCTAAAAAATAAATCTTTTGATAAAAGTAAAACAAAATGTTTTAAATGTAATAAAACATGCCACTTTGCAAATAATTGTCTAGTTAAAACCACTATTAATCAATTAAAGATCAGCCAAGAAGAAAAAAAAAATTATACAAACCTTAGAATTACGAAATACTATTCAGAAAATGAAATAAGTGAAAACAACATCACATTAATAGAATCTTCATCCAATGAAACCGATGGACATTCTTCCTCAGATATCACTTTTGGGTGTCAGGATGCTTGTAATTGTAAAAGAGTCAATGTTCTTTCCAAACAGGAAGAACAAGAAGAACTATTAATCGATTTAATAGGTGAGTCCTGATCTTAAAGCTGAGTACCTTAAAAAATTAAAAAAAATTAATTACCAAAGAAAATACAATTAATCATCCCTCACAAAAAATAGCCTCACTAAAACTTTTGATAAATTTTCTACCAGTAAAAATGAAATAACTATCCAAGATTTACAACATGAAATCAAAACAATCAAGTGTCAAATTCATGCCCTTCAACAAAGACATTTAGAACTTATGAATGACAACAAAGACATTAAACAAGAATTAAATTTACTTAAAATAAATAATCAATTTCTTAAATTACAATATCCCCTTGAAAATCCTTTTCTATATGAGTCTCTAGTAAACAATGAAGCCGAAACTTAATTAAATAATACTATTAGTACCATACGCCAAATCCAACTTAAAAAATGGTACACTATAGTCCAACTCAAAATAAAAGATTTTCAATTGACAATACCAGCCCTTGTTGACTCTGGCGCAGATCTTAATTGCATTTGAGAAGGCTTAATCCCTTCAAAATATTTTGAAAAAACAAAAGAATCTTTACGATCAGTTAATGGAACAAAAATAGATATTAAATATGAAATCCTGAAAACACATATATGCCAGAACAATGTCTGTTTCAAAACACCATTTGTTTTAGTAAAAAATTTAACGGATAAAATAATTTTAGGACTTCCTTTTATTACCTTGCTTTATCCCTTCAAAACTGAATATGATGACATTATCACCTATCTTTTTAATGAACCAGTAAAATTTACTTTTCTTTCTAACCCTGAAATCCATACTCTAAAAGCATTCCAAGAAAATAATATTTCAAAAACCATTACTTTCATTCAAGCAAAAAATAAACAAATAACCTTTTTCAAGAAGAAATTAATTTTAAAAGAATCGAAAACCAACTCCAAAATTCTTCTCTTCAGCAAAAGATAAAAACTTTTGAAGAAAAAATTATCAAAGAAATATGTTCTGATATCCCTACTGCCTTTTGGCATAGGAAAAAAATATATCGTTTCTCTTCCTTACATCAAAGAATTTAATGAAAAAAATATCCCTACTAAAACTCGTTCAATCCAAATGAGTTATGAAGTCATGGATTTCTGCAAAAACGAAATCAATGATCTAATTAAGAAACACATTATCCGCCATAGTAAATTCCATTGGTCTTGCCCTGTTTTCTATGTTTAGAAAAATGATGAACTCGAAAGAGGAACTTCTCAATTAGTCATTAACTATAAACCTCTTAAAACGGTATTAGAATGGATCAGGTATCATATTCCTAACAATTAAGATCTCATCAATAGATTAAACAAATCTGTTATCTTTAGCAAATTTGATATGAAATCAAGATTCTGACAAATCCAAATCAGTGAAACAAATAAATACAAAACTGCCTTCGTCACTTCTTTTGGTCATTATGAATGGAATGTTATGTCATTTGGCCTAAAAAATTCTCCTAGTGAATTCCAAAATATAATGAACGATATTTTCAACCCTTATAGTCATTTTTCCATTGTCTACATTGATGATGTCTTGATTTTTTCTCAATCAATCGACCAACACTGGAAACACCTACACCAATTCTTTTCCATAATCAAGAATAATGGCTTGGTTGTTTCTGCTTCAAATATCAAATTATTTCAAACCAATATTCGTTTTCTTGGATTCAACATTCACCAACTTCAAATTAAACCCATCGATCGAGCAATACAATTTGCTGATAAATTCCCAGATGTCATTTTAGATAAAAATCAATTACAAAGATTCCTTGGATCTTTAAATTATGTAGCTGATTTTTACAAAAATCTTCGCAAACACTGCAAACCTCTATTTGATAGACTACAAAAAAATCCTTCCCCCTGGACATCAATCCATACGTCCTTAGTGAAAGAAATTAAGAGTCATGTTAAAACTCTACCTAGCTTAGGAATTCCTCTTCCTAACTCCTACAAGATAGTAGAAACCGATGCCTCTGAAATTGGTTATGGATGTATCCTTAAACAACAAGTTTCTCCCAATCATCTAGAACAAATTGTCCGCTACCATTCCTGGATCCGGAACCCAGCTCAGTCAAATTATAGCACCATCAAGAAAGAAATTTTATCCATTGTTTTATGTATCAGTAAATTTCAAAATGATTTATTAAATCAAAAATTTTTGATCAGAGTTGATTGTAAAAGTTCTAAAGATGTTTTAGAAAAAGATGTTCAAAACATTGCTAGCAAACAAATTTTTTCTCGTTGGCAAGCAATCTTAAGCATTTTCAATTTTGAAATTGCATTCATTAAAAGAAGTGACAATCATATCCCAGATTTCCTAACCCGGGAATTTCTCCAAGGAACCAAACCATGAAGCCCAGCTCGTCCAAATGGAGAAATCCCGGAAAATCAATAACAGAGTCACCTTCCACAATCAAAAAAGAGTCATCTTCCAACCTAATTCCTTATACAAGTCAGTCACCCATTTCAACAGATAATAGATATACTGTTCTTGGTAGCACCCTCAGTCAATTCAAACCTAATTACCAGTCAACCTTAGTTAACTAATATATATGATCCGTACAAATCAGATTCCTCATCCAACCCTTCAGTCATTTATAAAAAATCATCTCCTTATTTCGAAAGAGCTGAACATTTTTTGTTCTATATCAGCCATCTAAAAAATTTTATTGCTTTAGTCAAAAGTTACTTCGGCCCAAATTCTCATTATCTCCCTAGTAAACCATTAGCATTTTATAGAGACATTCTGTTTCAATCACAATCTTTATCTATCAAGCCAATTCATGACCAAAAAGACCCATCTAAAATTCTATACTATTCCCTTATTTACATAATCCGCATAATCTCTTTAATCCAATGGGGTGATTCCCCCTCTACTCCTCACAAATTGGACATTTACTTATCATGATTACATTGATGCATGGAGTAAAATCTTTCTCTCTCAAACTGAAGATTTTAGTCACTCTTGGTTTCTAAATTTTGATAGAAAATTCACTCGCCAATTTCCTATGTGGTTTGGAAATTGGTGGAATGATCATGGGTGCCCCCATAGCCTTCTCCCATTAGACCTCCAAAATGCAGTCACTAAATTTGTCAAGACCCGCCCCGAATTTCACCCTGAAACCCGAGGTGAGTCCTGCGGGGACCACCTCTAAGGAAAACTTAAAGAAGGACTCGGCAAACCTCCCTTGAAAATGGACAACCCTAACCCGGAAAAATTAAAGAACACTTTTTAACCAATAATATAAATTCTTCAACTTAATCCAAATAACCAAATAAAATAATACATAGTTATTTTTCCGAAAGTATTCAGAGCTACTACAAGAAATACAGCGAAAGCTACTAGAAATCCTAGTGGTTTAAACAAATGACCTACTGGTGAACAGTAGTGGAGAAATGAGTGACTATGCCTCGTCGCCTCCTTCTAGACCCCACCCGAACTCTGCAGACTGGGCATTTAAAAATGAAGGAAAAGCCCAGGGGAAAATATTTCATCACCTCAGAGTGAGTGGACAAAATAATCTCAACAACAAGAATATTTCCCCAAGAAATTTAACAATGAAAACGACTAGTTCAGGCTAGTCCCCAAATCTTAAACAAAAACAGCATCTCAGGCTCAAATTATAAATATATATCAGTATGTATTAACCACTCGTCTATTCCGTATATGCTATCTATGAATAAGCTTTAAAATAGATAGTCACACCAGGCTAATACGATCGCGTCTAACGCTCACGTCGCCCCATACTGACATTTTTCTTCAGAATGGGGGTAATGACCGAGTGGGTATAAATACGTGCTTACTCCTTGTACGATTTCTATGAATGAATGTAAAAACATAGAATAATCTCAACAAGTAGAAAATCGTACAAGGCTACTACGCTCGTGTCTAACGCTCACGTCACCCCATATTGGCATTCGTCCTCAGGATGGGGGCTGCACGTATAGCTAGCTAGCATTCTCTCTCATACATACTATTCTCGGAATTGTGCCTCGAGTATAATCGCCAAAATTCTCAATTTTGGAAATATCCAACAAACTCTCTCATACATACTTTTCTCGGAATTGTGCCTCGAGTATAATCGCCGAAATTCTCAATTTTGGAAATATCCAACAAAGGAAAATTACTCAACAATAAAACAATTTAAACACATTATTTAAAACAAAAGTCCACTCACAACTTAGGCCTAAGCCTGACGTCGGTCGGAGGTCTCCTCTGCTCGAGTCTCCTCGCGTCCTGTTCCAAACATAATTAATTCCTTAAAATAAAACACCGACGCTTAAATAAAATAGGCATAATTAACTATGAGCTTCTAGCGCTCAACCATGCCTATCGCCCTAAATCTTAACTTCACTGCCAACCACAAATCTCCATAAAATACCAACTTTCTCAAAACCACCTTCCACCAAATAAAATCCAATAGCCGGATTATAAATTAATAACCTGCCAAAAATACCAAATTTCAAAAAATCTCAAACCTATCCAAAACTCCTTCAAAAATTCTAAAACTTATTCCATTAAACTCCTCATATTTTTCTCCACCAAAAACATTTTCTCGGCGGCGGCGCCGGCGGCGGCCGGCGACTAACTCCGGCGACCTCCGATGGTCACCAAAATTTGACAGCATCTTTCTCTCAACCTCCTCTACAACATTCCTAACTACTAGAAACACCAATTCTAAGCCTAAGCACATCAATCGAACGCACAAACACAAAAAAGCCCTAGAAATTCAAATTCTGATTTCTCCTTACCTAGCTCGAGACGGAGCGAGCCCTTTGGAGGGATTGAAGCACGGGAGGAGGGCTTCCTTTTGAGCCAAGGCTCGCCGGCTATGGCGGCCGGAGGAAGGAGTTCCGGCGAGAAACTCTTCCAGGCAGCCGAAGCTTTCAGGCTTGGCCGCTCCTTCACGGCGGCGTTCCACGTGCGGGCACCGGTCCAGGAAGAGAGAGGGAGAGGCGAGGGTCCGAACGGGACCGGTCCGGCGGCGAACGGAGGCCGGACGACGGCGGACTGGCGACGGAAAATCCGGCAGCGGAGGGAGAGTCGGGAGCGGGAGGGAGAGAAAGAAGAAAAGAAAAGAAAAACTGGGCTTGGGCCCGATCTGGGTCCAAGTCCCCTTTTAAACCCAAAATCCAATAATTCAACACCCCAATAAAATTACCTTTTACTAGCAAAAATTACCATTTTTACCGTCGTCAAAATTTCTTCCTTAGAATAATCCCACAAAATATTAGTCCCTCAACACCCTCAAGGGACTAATTAAATTACACACTTAGTGAAGAACACGGTAAAAACTCTTATTACCACTATGCTAGTAATTAAGGTAAAAATTAAGATTCGGGGCGTGACAAAATTTGTTTCAGTCATGGCTTTCTCAGAATATGAGAAAAGATTTTTCCCCACTCTTCATTTTATGGCCAAATATAAGATCCCTTGGATTTTTAAATGGCAATACAAGCTTGAATCTGAAGACCATATAATTCTGAGACAACTTTTAGTAAAATGGTGGGATAAGTTCAAAAATGAAAGGGTTTTATCCCAATTTTATGAAGAATTTTCAATTACCTCATCCAGTCCAGCACCTTTGGCTTCTCAAAAGCCAGTATCCCCAACTCTTCAGTTAAAACCCCAGATTTCTCAGTCAACAGTAAAAAAACCTCAGCCAACACCCAAGAATTCAATTTGCAGTCCATCCTCATCATCTAAAGCAGATGAGTTAAAAAAATTAGCTAAGCAGTTGCTTCAACATGCAGCCAATTTATCATCTGAAGATGAAGAATAAGAACACTCACCTTCAGAATCATCATCAGCCCATAATTCAGCCCATAGTCATCAAGGTTCTCTTAGAGAATCAACCAGGTGGGCCGATTATGAATATAGTCAAGACCCATATGCTGATTTCCAGTAAAGTCAAAATATCAACAGAAATCCAGTGGCTGACAGACTATTCACCAACAGTAAACCTGTGGCCGACAAAGTACTATTCATAAATAGTTAAGTTTTTACTATTCACTTACTTTTGTAACTTTTATTTATAGAAGCATTTAGTTTCATTCTAGTCAGGTTTTCATTTCCCCTCTTCTCTCTTCCTCTTCCCACTCTAGTAAACCTTAGTGTAGGGAGCCCCTGCTCTTATTCATGCATTAATTTAAACCAGTAAGTTTGTAAACTCTGTATTCAAATTCAAGTTCATCAATCAATATTCAAATGTTATTACTTCGGCCCAAATTCCCATTATCTTCCTAGTAAACCATTAGCATTTTATAGAAACATTCTGTTTCAATCACAGTCTTTATCTATCAAGCCAATTCATGACCAAAAAGACCCATCTAAAATTCATCAATCAATATTCAAATACATCTATTAACTATATGGCTCTGATATATATATATATATATATATATATATATATATATATATATATATATGGAGGAAGGAGGCTCTGACTAGAGAGAAAGAATGAAGTCTGCCTGCTATGAAACTGGAGGCATCTATATATAGAAATTACAAAGTGATGAATAATAAAAAGGTGATTATTCATGAATAGTAACTTGTCTGTCACGGATTTTACTGTTGATGAATAGTAATTTTGTCTGTCACGGGTTTTACTGTTGATGGCTGAAACTTTGTTTGTTTACGGATCCTTCTTTGGACTAGACTGGACTTGACAAGAATTCAGCATATGGGTCTTGACTATCTTGATAATCGGCTCATCTGGTTCTGGGAGAACATTGGTGACTATGGGCTGAACTTTGGTGAGTATGGTCTGATGATGATTCTGAAGGTGAGTGGTCTTCTTCTTAATCTTTAGCTGATAGACTGGCTGCCTATTGTAACAATTGCTCGGCTAATTCTTTTAATTCATCTGCTTTGGATGATGAGGATATACTGGAAATTGATTTCTTAGAAATGGGTGTTGGGTGTTGGCTTATTAGAAGCCAAGGTTGCTGGATTGGATGGGATAACTGGAAATTCTTCATAAAATTGGGATAAAACTCTTTCAGTTTTGAACTTATCCCACCATTTGACTAGAAGTTGTCTTACGACCATATGGTCTTCAATTTCAATTTTATATTGCCATTTGAAAATCTAAGGAATTTTATATTTGGCCATGAAATGGAAAGTGGGGGGAAACATTTTCTCATATTCAGAGAAGGCCATGACTGAAGCAAATTTAGTGACTGCATGCTGGAGATCTAATGGGAGAAGGCTATGGGGGCATCAGTGATCATTCCACCAATGTCCAAACCATATAGAGAATTGGCGATTGAATTTTGTATCGAAATTGTGGAACCATGAGTGACTAAAATCTTCAGTTTGGTGGAGAAAGATTTTACTCCATGCTTCAATGTAATCATGATAAGTAAATGTTAATGTATCCAATTTGTGAGGAGTAGAGGGGGAATCGCCATTGAGATAAGGAGATGATACAAATTATGTAAAGGGAATGGTATAGTATTTTAGATGGGTCTTTTGGGTCATGAATTAGTTTAATAGATAAGGACTGTGATTGAAACAGAATGTCCCTATAGAATACTAAATGTTTACTAGGGAGATAATGAGAATTTGGGGTAAAGTAACTTTTGACTAAAGAGATGAGATTTTTTAAGTGACTTAAAGAAGGTTCAATATAGAACAAAAAATGTTCAGCTCTGTCGAAGTAAGAAGATGATTTTTAATAAGTGACTAAAGGGTTGGATGAAGAATTTGACTTTTAAGGGTCATATTGTTTTACTAAGGCTGACTGGTAGTTGTAGACGTCCGCTTTTGAGTTTGGAAACATTTTATAGGCACTAGGTTTAAGAATTTGGTTCGTCCATTTACATCTTTTGAGATTTTTATCTATAAAACTAACATAATAACAACATCATGTATGACGAAGTACGTGTTGGAGAAACCATTTTCCCCTCTACGTACGTACTTCAACGAATTGAAAAGGAAATGCGGTAGGCACATACGGGTCCGTTTGCGGACAAAGACATGACATGCACTTGATTTGCACAGCACGAATGACGAACCTCTGTGGTGGTTAGGAACATCAATGTATGGAAGCTAAGAGATTATGTGACATATTGGGGAAGCTGGAGCCTCTGATTTTGCATGTATATATTATCATGTACATCTCGAATTCCAGCCTTTATTTTGAAGGCCTTGTCTCCAATTGTACTAGTATATTGCATAGTTGAAGAAACCATGCCATTTTGTGGTGATTATCGATCGTCAACTCATTCCATTTTTCATATGGCAAAATGGAGCTTGGTGGTTAGTACGGGTCCATACACGTACCTTCTTAGTTCTTAGGGTTCTATATATATAATGTTGCGGCTAGAAGTTGCATTGATAAATTAGTTAGTGGCATGGTGTTGTACGTTGATTTAATGTAGCTAGCTTCTGGTGGGAACATACATGGTGTCATGTCCGAGTGTGGTTTAACAAGTTCAATTGTAACATATATATATATATATATATATATATATATATATATATATATATATATATATATAAGGGGCCCTTCCAATGAGGGATCCCTATTTTAAGCCATTTATTACACCAACTTCCCGATTATAATTTTACATCTCCACCGTTCATATCTTAGATCTATATGAGTAAATCACCTCTACAAAATTTCATATGATTTGGTGATCGTTAAGGCTTTCAAAAGTTCAATTTAGTTTTAATGACCTTCAACGGTTTTAGTTTGACATAAGCTGGACCGTTCAAGATCATTAAAACTAAATCAAACTTTTGAAAGCCTTAACGATCACCAAATCATATGAAATTTTGTAGAGGTGATATACTCATATAGACTTAAGATATGAACGGTGGAGATGTAAAAATTCAATTGGGAAGTGGTGTAATGCCCTATCCCTAGAAAGTGACCAAAAATAGGGATCCCTCAATGGAAGGGGGCTGTATATATATATATATATATATATATATATATATATATAAAGGGTCGTGTAGTTGCTAATAAGATGGGTCGATTTGTTGCTCGCGGGTCTGGTTGCTTATTTTGGATAGATGGTGGGGCCGATTCAGTTTCCAAAGGCTATAAAACAATAAATGGAAATTTTAAGAATAATACATGATAAATGATTCATTTTTAATTTTAGTGTTTCAAGTTTCAAAACAATCATAAAGGTACATGAACTTCTAATCTTAACTAAAAATATGTACATGTCGTTGTGTCTTCCGTTATCTTGTGTGTTTTCAGTTAAAATTTGAGGGACAAATCTGTCACTCTTTAATTTAACAGTAATAAATTATTAAAATTAATAATTACTAAAGAGAGAGAAATAAAAAAGATCTAATTCTCATTGCTGAACTAGTAATAATTTTGTTTTTTTATGATCAACAAAATCATTTTTGAGCACAAAAGATCCAATTATTATTGCTGAACTAGTAACAAAACAACAATTTCTAAAAGACCAAAATTAAAACAGAAAATGAAATAGAGTGATTTACTTGTAGACATCAAAGTCATTAAGATTATGGTCTGAGTTAACAAAATTAAAAAAAGTATATAAATAGAAAAAAGTAAAACAAATATAAAGAAAAGAGAGAATGGAGAAAACCAGAAATCACCCTTTAAAAATTAAGAAATTATCCTACATAGAATTAACGACGTTACCTACATAGAATTAACGGCGTTACTGACGTCATGTACTAAAAATGTGTCGTGATTCTAATGTCATGTACATTTATGATTGTTTTGAAACTTGAAACACCAAAATCAGGAGTGAACAATTTATCATGTATTGTTCTTAAAATTTTCCCAAACAATAATCATTATATCATCTAATTTTTAGCAAATTACACTAATGTTAAGATTCATTTCTAAAAACAGAATTTTATGCTCTACTTTCGGTAATTAGAAGACAATTATTCAGTCAAAAATAAATAAATTAGAAGACAATTAGACGTCATGTGACAAACCATTGCAAGTTTAATGCTCCTTGTCTAGTTGAGTGTGTCAAACAGTGACAAACATGGCCCGTTGATCATACTATCACAACTTAACCACCTTTAAGGTGTTAGGTTTTAATCACAAAAAGTCTCCGTATAATTAGGAATGATCAATTCACTTATGAATTATATTTTATTTATCAATTTTCTAATATGAGATATCTGCTATCCAACACTCTACCTCACGTGTAACCTAACTTTTAGGTCTGCACATGAACCTGATTAACAAACTGAACCCGGGCTCCATGACAACCGAAAGAACCCTAAACATCCCCATGACAACTGAAAGAACTCCAAGCCAGGGCCATGACCCTTGAAAGAACCAACTCGGGCTCATGGAGACGCAACTGGAGGGGACCCGCTATGATATCATGTCAAACAGCGACAAACGTGACACATAGATCATCCTTGTACTGATACTGTCAAAACTTAACCACCTTGAAGGTGTTGGGTTTTAATCACAAAAGACATCAGTATAATTAGGAATGATCCACTCACTTATGAATTATATTTTATTTATCACTTTTTCAATATTGGATCCCTCTTCTCCAACAAAGTGTACTTCCTGACCTATGTTTGAACCCTGAAGGTGTTAAAATGTTGATGATGCAATGCATAGTTAAAGCATTTCACACGCGGGCGACGAAGATTTCTTAAATGTCAAAAAAATTGTGAGAAATTTAGTTTTTTTTTGAACGATTTTCAGTCTAATTTAAATGTGATTTGTAAAAAAAAAAAAATTTATATATTTTCACCCGACCAAACCATGTGGCATTTAAACTAGAGTTTTAGCATCATGATTCATTTTTGTCCGTTTGTTCTCAAACGTTTGTCATCTATTGAACACTGTTCAATATTAACCACACGTAATTAACTGTACCAACCCATGTAGCTGAAGCATGACACTTGAGATTTAGTGCAATTTGGCATTTACTGTGAAATTAAAAAAAAAAAAAGAAAGTCAAAAACAAGATGTCGAAGTTAAAATGCGACATTAAGGATCACAGTGACATCATGAGTCTCTATCACTTAACAACCGCACTGAATGCCAAAGATAGACACATGTTCTACATTTGTGGCATCTTCTTCATACTCTTCCAGAATCCAAACCAACCCATTCTGTCACTACGATTGTGCTCACTTCCCCAAATTCGACTTAGTTCCAAATCACTAGCACAGTCCCCCCTAATCTCATCACCTTACCAACAACCATCTTTACCCAAAACCTGCACTCCCTCTTTTCTCTCAACAACCCCTAAACACTTACTAAACGGAATAATTAATTGTCTGATTAGAGAGTATCACAAGTATGCATCTCCCTCATTACCAGGAGTCTAGGACACAAGAACGTTTACGCAAAGACATAAAGCAGGAAATAACAGACTATATTGTCGAGGACCGCATACATTTGGCAATCTAGAACTACTAAGTAATTTTAGCAAACCCAAAAACAGAAACTACGGCTTTGAATTTGAGGATGAAAGATCAAGAGGAAAAATGAATCGAAGCAACTAAATTGTCAAACTTGGCAATTCGAAAGTCCGGAAAAACTGAATAATTTCTCTATTAAATGTGACAGTGATCCCCAAAATGTTAGTGATATAATTTGAACCAAGTTGACGAAGACCAGATACATCCGGAACTCAACAGCTACTGGGTAATTTCGCTATTAAATGCGACAGCAAAACCTGCAAAATGAAAACCACTCTTTTAGAATTTGAGGATGAATTTACAGGAACACCCTTGCCGTTTCCGCAGTCCTGAAAGAGGCTGAAAAAACATGAATAAAACAATTCCAGACTCTACGTTCCGACAAAACCAACCGAAAGCAAGGGCAGAATCGTAAAACCAACCGAAAGCAAGGAATTGCCAACGCCAAGAGGACACTCCTCTCAGTAACTATAAATACCCTTCTCTGACTCTCCTACTCTCCCTCTCTCACACACTATAAAACCCTTCCCTTTCTTCTTCTTCTTCTTCTTCTTCCGCAAATTCCTAGAGGATCATTTTCTTCTTCCTTCCCTTCGCCTCAGACGCTGGAGCTCTCACGCCGATACGACAATGGCGCTCCTCCGCTTACGTCACGTCGTTTTCCTCTCTCTCTTCCAGGCACGAACTTCGCTGCTCTCTCTCAATGAATTCCATTTTGTTTTTTAGTGTTTTGTTGCGAGTTAAGAATTCAGTGTCTTCTTGAGTAAAGCGAACTGGAAATTGAAGTTGATTCAGCATTTTGATTTTAATTTTTTTTGGTGATGCTGAAATTTGTTGTTATATATATGTTTCAGGTGTTATGGATTCTACCTGCGGTGTATGCTCAGAGTTCTATAAGTTCCAATGCAACAAGGTGAGGCTTCCTTTGATTTTTTGTTGCTCAGAATAACTAGCGGCGCATCTCTCTGAAACTTAAGTACTTTTTTTTTTTTTTTGTTCCAGTCATTTAGTATTTTCTTTTAATTTTATACTTTTCACTTTTATGAGCTAAATTTTGACTTTATGAGCTAATTGATGCACATGTTGGTGTTAGTTGAAACTCTAATATTCCCTGCTGATGTGGGGTGTGCATGCGGTGGTCTATATGATTCTGTTACTTTTCATTTTTTATGAATTTTTTAATTTTATTATTCTTTTTAATTTGAATGCCTTTGAAGTAGCAATTTTTAACTGCTCATATTACTGATGAATCAAATACATTGAAAATACGTGCTTGATTTTCTTTTTTTTATTTTTTCTTCTGTAGATACTGTAGTTGACAAAATAAGTAGAGTTTTTCTCTGTCTCACTTTTTTATTTGCTATTGTTTTGTCCATGTGAAGGCATTCTGAAGAATATTGTGCTATGTATGACATTTGCGGTAAACGTAGTGATGGAAAAGTATTGAACTGTCCGTATGGTTCCCCATCTGTAAAGGTATATTGTAGAAGCTGTTCTTTTATGATTTGGTTGACTACTTTGAGATATCCCCTGTTTTGTATTCTATCTGATTGAAGCTCTCTCAAAGGTTAACAAAGTGATCACATATTTCATGTCTTACAGCCAAGTGACTTGCTTTCATCTAAGATTCAAAGTTTATGTCCAACAATTACTGGAAATGTCTGTTGTACAGCAGCCCAGTTTGACACATTACGGGCATCGGTTCAGCAAGTAAGTATTTTTTTTTCTTGTTTAGAGTTGACACTATGCTAAGTCGTCAACAAAATTAGAGTTATTCATTCTGCTGTTGGGAAACATATCAAATTCACCTAGATAATAACATATACACGTATTATTCAAAAAATTACATATACACGTATTTTGATCTATTTTTGCAGGCAATCCCCTTCCTTGTAGGTTGTCCAGCATGCTTAAGAAACTTTTTGAACCTCTTCTGTGAGCTTACCTGCTCTCCAAATCAGAGTTTATTTATCAATGTGACTTCTGTAAACAAGGTCAGGAAACCCTGATCACGTCTCCCGGTTATGCTATTAATGTTTTTTATTTTATTTATTTTATATAGTTTATATTCCCCCACCATCATGCCAGCACAATCTTACTCTAAATTGGATATATAAATGACCTCAAGTGCAGCACGAAACATTTATTGGTTTGATTACAAACGTCATGTCAACCAGTATATGATTATTGGTTATAGTTAAGATCATCATTTAATCAGTGAAAACCTTGTCCTCTAATTATTTACTCCTATTGATTGATTTTCTTTTTTGGACGTTTGTCATGTAAAACAGTCCTTTACTAGAAATGTTAACATTGTTTTGACTAAAAGTGTGATTCTGATTATAAGTCTTCTGGGAGAGGTTGCCAATACTGTGCATCTAAAAGAGTATAAAGTTATGTTCTCATTGCTTTTCAGGTAAATAACAATATGACCGTTGGAGGGATTGACTTTTACATAACTGATGCTTTTGGTGAGGGTCTGTATGACTCCTGCAAGGACGTCAAGTTTGGTACCATGAATTCTCGAGCTATGGAATTCATTGGTGCTGGTGCTCAGAATGTTAAAGGTAAAGTCTTGCATTCTGAAAAGTGAAAACCACAATTCCCTCTCTCTGCACCCCTCTATGTCTCTGTCTCTCCCCCCCCCCCCGCCCCCCCGCTCTCTCTCTCTCTCTCTCTCTCTCTCTTACACACACACGCAGATGTATGATTTTACAATAATTTTTTTTGCCCTTCGTGATGATGGAAAGAAGCATATAGTATTACTTTTAATCGATACGCATAGCTACTTTTGCTATAGCTGATAGATGTCAATATCCAACATGAAAACACCATATCAGCTCATTTACATGTTGGTTTCTTTAGCTCTTGGTTTGGCTGGTATGAGTAGGTGGATGCTTGGCCATGGAAGACCAAAGCAGACACCAAAAATTCTTATTTCTGTTCAATGTTTTATAACTTCAAGCACATCTTACTATTTACATTGTGCATCAGCGAACTTCTTTTGGTCATTTACAATCAAGTGCGTGTTTCTTATTTGTCTCAATTGATGCTGTTTAAGAACTTGCATTTCTTAACTGATTATTGCAGAGTGGTTTACTTTTATTGGTAGACAAGCAGCTCCTAACCTGCCAGGTTCACCATACACCATTAGATTCCGTTCAAATGCTACTGACTCATCCGAGATGGTACCTATGAATGTGTCTACTTATTCTTGTGGTGATGGTTCACTGGGCTGTTCCTGTGGTGATTGCCCCTTATCCACTGTTTGTTCTAACACAGCTGCTCCGGTTTCCCCCAAAAAAGGGTCATGTGCAGTGAAAATTGGTTCTATTAAGGTGAGACCATATTGTAGGATATTTTTAACACTTTGGTACCATAGAAGCCCATTGTCAAACTAAGTACTGGAGATGCTTCATTTATGTGCTTTCCTATTGTGACATTTGCAGGCCAAATGTATTGACCTCGCAGTCGCAATTCTATATATCGTGCTGGTTTCTGTGTTTTTTGGGTGGGGTTTGTTTCATCGGACTAGGAAGCAAAGCCCGGCTTCTAAGACAAAACCGTTGTGGAATAATGTAGTGGATGATGGTGAAGTTCAGTCTATAAGCAGGGAGAAGAATCCTCCAATGCAGGTGCAAACCAACTTCCAGTGCATATATGTACATCTGTGTGTTCTAATTTCTATAATTTGTATATGTGACAAGTATGTCATTGCTCACTTATATAGTCATATACCATTGGTATAGTGCATTTTTCCATATGCCATTTCTAAGCTGCTTTTAGCTATCTGCATCTTATCCAGGCATGCAATGTTTTATGGATGACATGGCATATCTGAACTCATCTTCTCAATATCAGAACTATGCTTGATATGCAGAGTTCTGTTGTCACTTTTATGTCGATTTCCAGATTTTCTTGTCCAATTGTGAAGAATTTTGAGCTATTCACATAACTGGGATATAACTACGGATTTTTCTTATCTTCAGTTTCACATACTTCTTACCAAGCTGGAGGCTCCTGTTTAACCGAGTTTCTTCTACTTAATTTTTTTCTTTTCTATATTTGCATATTCTTGACCATGCAAGAAAAGAATCGTCTAAAATCTATGGCCAATTTACTGGTATTGTCATCCTCTTCAGCTTTCTGCAGTCTAGTCACATCATGAACTTCTTCTCCGTACTTGTTGAAGAATTATTTGTCTCGTATACTCTTTAGCTCTCTGTAGGTTGCTCTTATCTTAACTTTCTTTAGACTGAAATTGTTGATCACTAGGTGCTTGAAGATCCTGTCCACTTGAGAAGCGGTGTCCAACTTTCAATTGTGCAAGGATACATGTCAAAATTTTACAGGTGACTAGTCATGCCATTATTGCTTGTAGAATTATTGATAAAATGCAGCTGTTGTCTGTTAATGCAGAATGGTTTTTTACTAATAATAATTTGATTCTCAGGGGATATGGGAAGTGGGTTGCTAGAAATCCAATCACAGTGTTGGGTTCATCATCAGCTATAGTTCTTCTACTTTGTCTTGGTCTTATCCGTTTCAAGGTGGAAACAAGGCCTGAGAAGGTCCGTTTGGCATTTAAGAGTTCTCTCAAGTCATGTAGCATCATATGAATTTTTTTTTAATGCTGATTTGTGCTTGAATACACTACTGTGAACAAAGTTTTAGTTGTCTGTTAGTTATTTATAGCTCCTCCACGGAACTAAGCTTGAATGTGGAATTGGAGAATGGAAAGAATGCTTACATAACTAATGAAGATGAACAATTTCGAATCATGTGAAGATAGTTTTCAGTTCAGTTGTTGGCTATATAGTGAAGACTCCAAAATTGTTTCTCTAGTTGATAATTAGCTTTCCATACTCTTGTATACATGTTCCAATTTCTGAAGCTACTAGAAATTATAATTTTGCATTTCATGTAATATCATGTAAGTGTAGGTTATCATCAGATTTCTGCATCTGTTTGACTTATGTTTATGCACTGTATCAGCTATGGGTAGGGCCTGGGAGTAAAGCAGCAGAGGAGAAGCAATTTTTTGATAATCACCTAGCCCCTTTTTACAGAATTGAGCAGGTTAAACATTGTTTCACTCTCTTTCTTTGTTAAACAGGATGTAGTGCTTTGGTATATGGTGTTTTGCATGGATGTTAACTGATATACCTATTATAATTGGAAGGTGACAAAAGCATAGAGCTAACAGCTGCATCATCATTACTTACACTTATTAGTTATTGTTGGCATGAAAAGTACTCTGCAGTATAAGTGTAATTATTGGTTCTCTGTAATTTGGTGACAAAATGTCATAAGGTTCTAAATCTTTACAGAAACTTATGTCACCTTGTATTTGCAGCTTATAATAGCAACAATGCCAGATGTCAAGCATGGTAAGGCACCTAGTATTGTGACGGAGGACAACATTAAGTTACTTTTTGAGATACAAAAAAAGGTATTTGTTCTTTCTGAAAGTGTTGCAGTTGAGGACCAGTTTCCAACTCTGATTGGATAGTGATATGAATATCTGTTGTTATGCGGCAAAAATACTTCTCATGTTTATCACCATCTTTTGCAGGTCGATGGAATTAAAGCAAATTATTCCGGGTCAATGGTATCTCTTTCTGATATCTGCATGAAGCCACTAGACCAAGATTGCGCCAGTCAAAGTGTCATACAGGTAGAACTCTGCTTTATGGTCTGCATTTCGATGATGTATTATTTGTCTATGTTAAATGTAAAAACTCAAATTTGCAAGTTTTCTTACTTTTATTTAAACGTGAATCACAGTTTGCAATTCTATTGCAATCATTATTGTAATCTCTAGGTGCTTTCAAGTACACATGAGTTTCTAAAGCTTTCAAAATTACTTTTTCCAGCCTTCAAACTCTTTTCTCCCATGTCATATCCTTGTAAACAAAAATAACTACTTTTTATTATTTAATATGTCCCTGTTCATGAACTTCTTATAATGTAGCCTTGTTGTTTGTTGTATGCATTTTGCCATTGATTGGCATGCGTTTGCATTGATAATGTGTCTGTTTTTCTTTTGTTAAGAGTTTATATCAAGAATTTCTTATTTTGATTAAAATTATTGCAGCTTGACAGAAACTTTAAACTTTCTTAATCTGTATTGAGTTTTGGCCCTAAATGGTCCCATCATGTTTAATTTGACTAATATTCTCATGTCATTATCTTCATGGTACCAGTATTTCAAATTGGATCCTGAAAATTATGACAATTATGGTGGGATTGAACACCTAACGTACTGTTTTGAGGTATATTCTTAATCCCCATCTGCATATTGTTTGAATTGTGAATCTATCGTTTTTCTCTGTAGTTATATCAGGTGACTTGGAAATACTTGGCTCTATTTTTTTGTTTTTCTTTGTGCTAGCGGTTTTCTTTAAGCAATTAGTGCAGCACGTTATGCAAAATTGAATATCAAAAATCATAAAGTTTGTGCCTGCAGTATATTTGTTTTATTGTTCACAGTAGAGTTCCAGGATGATTGAGAATGGAATTTGATAGTGGTGCTTTTTTACTGTCTACCATTTCTGTCTTATCTTATATCCTTCAGTAGTTCAGTTACCTACAAATTGGGACCATCACTTAATCGCTTGTAATTCCATTTGAAGCTGAGAGGATATTGGTACATCTGTTACTGCTCTTACTGTTTGATCCAGAATATGTTCATTTGCTACCAGTCATATGTTTGACCTGTACAGTCTAGTCTCTCAGCAATTCTGCCATATTTTCCTTTTTCTCAATGGGCCAGAATCATCTGGTGTGATGATCAGCCACTGTTTAACATGCTTAGATTTCTCTGCAGCTTGTTCTATTTTCATTTTTCTTGCTTTTTTTTTTGTTTTTCCAATTTTATCAAAAGAAGCATGGTGATATTCTTGACAAAGGAAATTGACATTTTTGTTCTGTCACTTAAAGCACTATTCCTCTGCTGATGAATGTATGAGTGCCTATAAAGCTCCTCTTGATCCCAGCACTGCATTAGGTGGTTTCTCAGGGAAAAACTATTCTGAGGTAATGGTTTATCTTTTTTCTTCCTGAACTAAAGTCTATTTTAAATCATTTCAAGTTGAAAGCAAGATTGAGTCTTGGAGTCTTTAATAACTTAATGATACTTCCATAACAGGCATCAGCGTTTTTGATTACTTATCCTGTAAATAATGCTATTAATAAAGAGGGGAACGAAACTGAAAGAGCAGTTGCATGGGAGAAGGCTTTTATTGAGTTAGCAAAGGTTTACCTTTCTACCATTCCGTTATAGTTTATCATTTGTGTAATTTTTTTTCCTGCTTGTTCAGTATGAAAATATATAATTTATTGTTTTGGAGTCTAAGATTTGTATTGCATTTGTGATAGGGTGAGTTGTTGCAAATGGTGCAATCTAAAAATTTAACTCTATCTTTCTCATCGGAGAGTTCCATCGAAGAAGAACTTAAGAGAGAAAGCACTGCAGATGCCATTACAATATTGGTGGGTGGTTTCTTTGTCTCATATTGGGTTGATATTTTGTTTTAGACAAAAAGCTCTGAAATCCTGTAATTCACGAATACTCTTGTTGATGTAATAACATGGAATGTGTCTGATTCGTTGCTGTTTCTTATATCATTGCAGATAAGCTATCTTGTGATGTTCGCTTATATTTCTCTTACACTGGGTGACTCTCCTCGTTTGTCTTCCTTCTATATTTCATCGAAGGTATTTCACTCATTTTCAGTGCGATGGACAGGAAGATTGCACTATGATTTAGTGGTAGTTCTCTAGGTTGACAATTGGTATAACGGTATATATACCAATGCTAGGTATTGCTAGGTCTCTCAGGAGTTGTTCTTGTCATGCTCTCCGTTCTTGGATCAGTGGGATTTTTCAGTGCCATTGGAGTTAAGTCTACCCTAATTATTATGGAAGTCATCCCATTTCTAGTTCTAGCTGTAAGTTCCTCAAACATTATGTATATGTATATGATTACCATGTATATATTTCTAGCTCTGATGGCATGAATTATATATGTATATGATTACCATGTATTGAAGCTTGAATACATGCTTAAGTTACATGGTAGTCAGATACATAAATTTGGACTTTGAAAATATTGGTTTTCCAAAATTACATCCAACAGAATATCTCTCATGGATCTAGTTGTAGCTTATAGTATTCTTGATTATCTCATCTTTTAGGTCGGGGTAGATAATATGTGTATTCTGGTTCATGCTGTCAAAAGGCAACCATTGACATTGCCTTTAGAAATGCGAATAAGCGATGCACTTGTGGAAGTTGGGCCATCCATAACTCTTGCTAGTCTATCAGAAGTTTTAGCATTTGCGGTTGGCAGCTTTATTCCTATGCCAGCTTGTCGTGTGTTCTCCATGTTTGCTGGTCAGACATTTTTATCTATTATGATTTTATGTTGAGACATTTCTATATTTTGTTTTTATGTACCTTCTCTCAGGCCTATTCTTCAGATTTAATCTTTTACATTCACTCTGCAGCACTAGCTGTTCTATTGGACTTCCTCCTTCAAGTTACTGCCTTTGTTGCTCTGATTGTTCTTGATTTCCGCCGAACTGAGGATAAGAGGGTTGATTGTTTCCCATGTATGAAAATCTCATCATATTCCAACTCTGATAAAGGTATCAGAATCGTTTTATATCACATACATCTGATTCATACGTTATCTTTATTGCTTGTGCTGGATAAGACTTTAATTGTCATGCTGTTATTTTGAAGTTATTGTTTGTTTTGTAAAAAATTTGTTATATTAGAAATCACCTGATCCATCTGAATGCTGTCTTGTTTTGGCACTGAAGAAAGAAAACCCGGTTTGCTGGCACGCTATATGAAGGTGATTGTTTCTTGTGATTTACCCATTTGTTAAAGCTAGTGTATTATAACTCGAGAGCAGTTAACTATCTTGGTAAGAAGTCTGGAAAGAAATAATCAATGCAATCTGGAACTATGAGGGTTGACGTAAATTGCGATCATTTTTAAATTTAGACTTTAGAACACAAGTTACTACAAATTCTACTGTATGTTGCCTTAGCGTTTAAATAATTTTTCAATTTTTTTTCTTATATTAAATGTTCTGTGAGTTAAATTTTTCCATATGATTAGCGAAGACTTTTCCATTGGTAAATTGCTTGCATAAGTTTCTAACTGTGTCGGGTTTCCTTTCACTATTTCAGGAGATCCATGCTCCCATTCTAAGTCTTTGGATTGTCAAGATAGTTGTCATTTGTATTTTTGTTGCGTTTTCACTCACAAGCATTGTGAGTTCTAATTTTTCCTCTATCTCATCATTCTATGCGAATCTTCATGTTGCTGTTTTTCTCTATACATGTTTCAATTTAACTTTTGAGTGTTCTAACCTTCTAGGCCTTGTGCACCAGAATTCAGCCTGGTTTGGAACAGAAAATTGTTCTTCCCCAAGATTCTTATCTTCAGGTCTGTATGTGTATTATATGCTATTGATTATTCTGGTTTTCGGTGATATAACATTTCATTCTATATATATTTTTTTGGTAATGAACGTTTCATTCTATATATTGCAGGGTTATTTCAATAATATATCAGAGTACCTCCGAATTGGACCCCCACTATACTTTGTTGTGAAGAACTTCAACTATAGGTATCTCACTGTCATTCATATTTTTTCTCTCTTTGATGTGGCCCCTTTTCTTTTGTTGTGCCTTTTCAAATGTCTTTTCTTGGGCTACCTTTAAGTATATGTTCAAAGATTGTGTCTATATTTCTTGTTTATGATATTCAAGACATGGTGTTTTTTCTGAAAATTGTCCCTTAAGAACTAGATAATGCATATCATAGACCTTATCATGGGTTCTTGAGATTTGGCTCATTGTCTGGACAGAGTCGGTATTCAGTAAACAATTACATGTAGATTATGAAAACTTTATTTTTCAATGTATCAATCTTCGGCTTTTCTTTGCCTACTTCATGTCAAAGTCTAATGATGGTCACCTGGAATCGAACTGAGGTCTTCCTAAAGTAATTGGTATCAAATAAATCTTTGGTGTAGATAATATCTACATGTCAACAGCTATGATAAACTATCTGCAGTCTTGAAATTTACCTTATATCCTCTGTTGAATCTTCATGTATATTGTTGTTTTGTATTTGTTTTATGTACAACACCAATCTTAATGCTTCCATCGTTTGAAAATCTTCTCTCTGCTGTTGTTTCTTGGCTCCTCAGTTCAGAATCAAGACATACAAACCAACTGTGCTCCATTAACCAATGCGATTCAGAATCTCTTTTGAATGAGGTAAGACCGAATCCATTTTTCTATGATAAAAAGATTAAGTCTTAGCTTTCAGGCACTGTATAATTGGATCTGATAATCATAGCACATCATACATGTTTGTTTTTAAGTATCTTTCTTACTTGAGCTGGTTGCATTTTATCATTGTGTAAACTGACTTAACAATTAGTAATAAAATATTTTGATTTTCTCTGTATAGTTAATGAATTATGTTATGTTGTTTAGGTTGTTTATTTTAATATGGTAGTTATGTATTCTCTTCCCTGTGGACCATGACTTTGGTACTTATGTCTGTTGAGTCTTTATATTTTACAACCTACGCTATTGAATTTGCAATATGAGTATTAAGAACACTCCGGATTTCTCCATCCATAACCTTCACTCCTCTTTCTATTAACAGATTGGCTAATCAAATTACTAGGCTAACTACCCAAAATTGTATAAACTGAGTTCAAGAGCACTATGCAAAAGAAATGCAAAGCAATTAGAAATGCAATTGTTATCACATGACACAATGACCTTCATTACGATTAAGAAGAAATAAGTTCTTCCTCACACTATATAATCTCTTATACTTCCCAACCCTTCTTCTTAGAAAAAGCTCAGTCTCTCAACTTATCAAGTCTTTTTCCCAGTTGAGTTATGTTTGAACTAAAAGAGATAAACTAACAACCAAAGGCTAGTATCTCAAATAGTCATTTATAGGCTTCCTAAATAACATTTAGATAGTCCTAATCCAATTTTAGTAATACCAAAGTGAACTGAATATGCATCAAAAATTCATGATTTTTGCCGCTACACTTGATCACATGGAACCACTCTCTTGTGATTCTTGAGCCAACTGCAACATGCTCTAGCTTGGACAAATTTTCTTTTTGTCCTTTGAACAGGCAGCAGGGTGGTTCACACATCAAGGCCATATTTGTCTTGCAATGTGATGCTTTTTCTAGATGAAGCAATGTGATGCTTTTTGGAACCTGATTTGAGCAACAATCTCCAAACTATCTGTCTTTGGTTGCTCAATAAATATACTGTGGCTTTTCTGTTCTTTGCTTCTTCAGATGCATGAGCATCTTTACATCCAAACATATGAGTTTGTATTCTCAGCGTGCTCTGTATATACGTCTCATTGTTTGTATGTATTTGAATTGTTGTTGTGCATGTATTTGAATTTTTTTTTTTTTTTGTGTTTTTGCAAATTTAAACCATCTTCTAACTTCGAAGTCCTTATAATTTGTCCTTTGCTTATGTAGATTGCAAGAGCATCCTTAATTCCAGAATCAAGTTATGTTGCTAAGCCTGCTGCTTCATGGCTTGATGATTTTCTTGTGTGGATCTCCCCAGAAGCTTTTGGGTGCTGTCGGAAGTTTACAAATGCAACATATTGTCCTCCAGATGATCAGGTAATGATACTTTGATTAGTCTGGTGTAATATGTAGTATAGTATGAAGTCAGGGTTATGGACATGTTATTTCAGTTTTACATATTATTGACTCACCTTCTATTAGTAGTTAACTTATTCTGAAATGAGTGAAATGTGGTCAGCTCCATATACTTTCCCATGTCATTGTGACTGGAATTGTGTGTGTGTGTGTGTGTGTTATTGTATATTTAGTTGTTACTAATGATTTATATTACACATGCGTCTTGCATTAACTGCATATATGCTTACAAGAATAAATATTCAAAATGAGTAACAAGAGTAAGCTGATTCATGTCATCTTATGTATCCTGTAGGCCCCTTTCTATGTTGTTTTGTCATGGTTTCTGTAATCCCATTGATACTAAAATTATTCTATCTGCCAGCCTCCTTGCTGTTCTTCCTCTGATGGTTCCTGTAGCCTGGGTGGAGTATGCAAAGACTGTACTACGGTAATTGAAATGCACAAAATGCTTAGTAAATCTGCCATCTGTATCATTTCTGATTTTTACTATTGGAGTTTTCAGTGTTTTCGTCACTCAGATCTGCATAATGGTCGTCCATCTACCACACAATTTACAGAAAAACTTCCATGGTTCCTCGAAGCTCTACCCTCTTCGGATTGTGCTAAAGGTGGCCATGGAGCTTACACTAGCAGTGTGGAATTGAAAGGTCTGGGAAATGGGTATTGTGCTTTATGATAACTTCCAAATTTATTTACAAAAGAATCTGATTGGCTTGCTATTTGATATACTTATCATCAGGCTATGAAAGTGGCATTATTCAAGCATCATCATTTCGTACATATCATACACCTCTCAACAAACAGGTATGGGAGATCTATAATCAATAGAAATAAAATCACTCGTCCTTTTTTTCTTTCTCCTTTTATCATATTGATCCCCAGAATTTGATTGTTCATGATTTGTTCTAGGTTGACTATGTAAACTCAATGAGAGCTACTCGAGAGCTCTGTTCTAGAATTTCGGATTCTTTGAAGGTAAGATTTCAAGTCTACTTGCTGTATAAATTGATGGTATTTTGATAATGTAAAGCAAGCAGTCACAAGCTTCAGCAAGGTACCTGCTGTGATGCCATAAATGTAATGATAATGTGTTCAATACACAATCATGCCTACGTGTGGTGTGGATATAATTTACTCTTTTTTTTATAACTTAAACCAATATTTTTCTCTTGATGAACCGATCCATATGGGAAGTATGCTTAGTGACTTACTTTTGAGAAGTTAAGAAACAACTTTTTTTTCCCCTTTTTTAAGAGTTGCTGTGAGGGTACAACAGTCTCTTTGCAAAGACGGTTCATTTCATGGCTTCTGAGAAGAGTATCTGTACATCATTTTGGGTTAAATGACCATCAAAGCTGGTTCTTTCCACTTGATTTCGGTAGAACAGCAAATTATGTAATCCACTCATGCTTAATTCTCCCAAAAGTTATTTAGTATGCAGTAGTTAAGCCAGATTATTTAGAATATACTACTGGTTAGCCAATAGCCACTGGGCTTCTGGTTTTGTCTACTGAACTGATGTTTCTTTGTTGCAGATTGAGGTATTCCCATATTCGGTGTTTTACATGTTCTTTGAGCAGTACCTTGACATTTGGAAAACAGCACTTATGAGCCTTTCTATAGCTATTGGTTAGTTATCTTTCAATAGTAATGACAAAATTTAGACATGTGCTACATAATTATTATCTAAACCACTATACGTGAGAACTTTAGATAATTAATTTTCTTTAACTGATCAAAAGAAAAGAAAAGTCACAGGACTAAAACTTTGAAATAATATTGTTTTTAATGAAGAATAGCCTTAATATTTTATGTTTTACCAGGTGCTGTATTTATCGTGTGCCTAGTCATCACATGCAGGTCAGTCTTGAACTCTTGATACTCTTACCCGACAGTTTAATTACAATAATAAGTGATATCTGGTGTTCAGCTTAGATAAGTAGATGAAGGTATTATTTAAGGATGATATATTGACCTTTACTCTAAATTTGATTTTGTAGCTTGTGGAGTTCGGGAATTATCCTATTGGTGTTGGCAATGATTGTTGTAGATCTCATGGTGAGCTTTCCTTCTTAAAATTTGTATTCTTAGAAGAAAAATATTCTGTCATTAAAACAAAATACTTCTGTCATTATTTATTCTGACTAGACAACCTTCTACAGGGCGTGATGGCAATTCTTCACATTCAGTTAAATGCAGTCTCTGTTGTTAACCTTGTAATGGCAGTGGGCATTTCTGTTGAGTTTTGTGTGCATATGACACATGCTTTCTCGGTCAGTGTTACTATTAAACATTAACGTTAACTGCTTGCTATTTCCTTCTTGGAGAAGGATTTGATAGCAAGCGAAATAGTTTCTGACCCTAGCCTATTACATTTCAAGATAAAGGGAAATTATGTGCCCCTATTCTCAGTTAGTGAGACCAGAGTTATGGGAATCTTTACATAACATTGAAATGGTTTCAGATTGGGAGGGGGGGTGGGTATTGATTGACTTTTGAGTTATTGTTAGTATTTATCCGTGCATTTCATCTGCTAGTTTGTATTGAACATTTCTTGTACAGGTTAGCACTGGAGATAGAGATCAACGAATAAAGGAGGCTCTGGCTACAATGGGTGCATCAGTCTTCAGGTACCTTTGTTTTTGTTTTTATATGGTGTGGGATGGATTTTATTTGCAAAGAGCTGATGTTTATGCAAATAAAATAGAGAGCCGATGCATGTTCAGATCCCCAGGGCATTTGTTAAGTTGTAAATACATATTTAACTGTTGTGGTTGCTGCACAAAATATTCCTGCTTCTTTCCTTATGCTTCTCTTAGAACATCTTCTGTACTGAATGATGCTTGATTAAGAAGTAAAAATTTCTCCGACTTTACATTGTCATTTCTGTATCAATGTCTAACAGTACTATGTTTTTGCAGCGGAATCACACTTACGAAGTTAGTTGGGGTTATTGTGCTTTGTTTCTCAAGAACAGAAATCTTTGTGGTACTAATTTTAAGTATCAATATTCAGTTACACTGACCGCTACTGCCTTCACCCTTTCATAACGTCATCTTTTGTTTTGCAGGTGTATTACTTTCAAATGTATCTAGCATTAGTTCTTCTTGGTTTCTTACATGGGCTTGTATTTTTGCCGGTAAGTAGTACATTTTCACCGGCATTTCCTTGGCATCCTTCATGCAATTAATTTACGATTTAGTTTTCTCTAATAAAATCATGGACATGTATATATTCCGCAAATGCCTAACATAGTAACATCATTTTGATTGCAGGTGGTGTTGAGCATGTTTGGTCCACCTTCAAGATGTGTGCTCAGGGAGCAGCAACAAGATCGGCCATCTGTACCATCACAACAATAAGAAGCTAGTTTGGTGACTAGAGCAGTAATTTTCCTAGGTGATAGTTTTTTTTCCGATGATGTTGGTAGGCGATAGTTCCTATTTCTCTTACAGCTCATCTTTTGTGTATCACCACAGCGTGATAGACATCAAAGTAGCTCAACATATATATTATGTGCAACTCTGATAACAGAAAAATGAAAATTGGAAAATAGGTGTCAAAATCTTCGACCAAACAAGAGAGAAAAAACCAACATGTCTACAAGTGCATTTTATGTACAAATCTGGGCCATACAGCTTTACGATAATGCATGATCGAACGAGACACACTAGATTTGTAGAGTGAACTTTAAAATCAAAACTCAGTTTAAGCTTGAAATCGAAACTCATTTTCACAATACCCAGGGAAAGCCTCCCGCTTGCATGGGGAGAATGATGTCACTACACTAAATATTACGAGGGACAAAAGATTGATACTTGTTTACGTTTAACCAGTTTAAAGCCTCACTCTTAATTATGTGTTTCAGTTTATATTTTTTTAAAATAAAAAATAAAAAATTTGTTCTCCGTCCCAAGTCGTAACTAAACTCAAACATAATTTTATGTTTTCATTTACGTAAAAAGTAACATTACTAACTCAGAAGATCTGTCTAACCAAAATTACGAGAATTAGTTGTTGAAAATTCCGTGATAATCATATGTGATACTGCTCTGTTGTACTAGTCGTAATAAACTATATGAAATGACGCATTGGTGGCTACTGTGCGCCTATGCTGTATATGAATTTGTTATCGTTCTCACGACCGTAGTAAAAAAATATGAGAGACATACAATTGACGAAACAATAATGGTGGAAGATTTATTATCGACTGTGAGCCAGCTACATCACAAAATCATGGACGTTTATTTTAAAACAGATTGAACACTAGCTGTAACTAAGACCTTCATTCCCATTTAGGGTTCCGATCGATTACTCATTCTTCCACGGTGAGTGTATGCAAAGGTCCTCACTCCGAATGAAACACGGGCCATCTGTATGCACCTTATAAAAGCACTCTCCGCAGGTATCCCTCGAACCATCAAAAATATTGAACCATTTGAGCGTATTCCCCCATCGAAAGTCGCAGAAGAACAATGTGCTGCTCCACCTCCAAGGCCAGAAGCCGATATTTGTCCTAAACTTGAACTCATAGCTGCTACCATATGGAAGTTTATGTTCACCGAGGTCATCATTCTTCGATTTGCAGTGCACAGTGAGGTCCTCATGGCTCTCTAGAACGTTGGTTACTCTAACAGTTGTGGGTTTTGGCTTTCTGATAATACCAGCATGAGTGTGCTCTATGGTGGTTGTGAGGATGCAGAGCAGCAGCGAAAGGGGAATCACAGTTTTTGACAGAGGACTCATTTTGGAGATGGAACAAGAAATGATGATCAAGACGGACACCCAAAGCTATGTTTTATGGTGCAAATTATGAGTGCACAAATGGTAATAAATCTCATGCAATGAGAAAACTCATTAATCGTTATCAAGAAAGGAAGATTCTAAGAGCAAGTCCACCCCATGGTGAAAAGCCTCACCCAGGCCTTCTTCCACCTCAAAGGAAGACCCAGCAAAAAAAAGCCAAGTCCACCCATAAATTTTCTTTAACCCAGGCCTTCACTGGGTCTTTACCTGGGTCAGACCTGTGACCTAGGCCTCCATTTCTGAAGACCCGGGCCTTCGTCTCCAGCTCAGCCCAAAAGCCGACGTTAGCCATGTGAAGCACGACGTCAGCCATGTGTAGCTCGAGCAAGTGGCGCGGAAGAAGCGAATTGGCCAGCACGTGGCGCGGACGAGCGACCTGGCGAGCGCGTGGAGCGGGACGAAGTGAGAAGGCGGGAGCTGAGGACGACGCCAGGGCCACGCGTCAACAGCTGGGGTTGGTTTCCAATTCAAATCCAACGGTCATTTAATCTGGACCGTTGGTTGTAATTAAAGAAGCAGATCAACGGCATTCAATTATACAACAAAAATTACCGTTGGAAAAATTACCGTTATGTTTCCAACGGTTTAAAATGTTTGTTTTTTTTTTTTAAATCCCAACGGTAAGAAAAAAAATTAAAAAAAAATTTATTCAATTCTCTATAAATACATATCACCCTCCTATACCTTTTTCATACCACACAAAAAATTGTGATCCATAGTTCTGTAGCTATTTTCTTTCATTCTCCTATAGTTTTCATCTTTTTTATTGTTTCGATTCATGGCCGGTGGATCTACTTCCGATAGAAAACTTTGGGAAGCCGATGAAGACCTCCAATTGTGCAAGTCATGGAGATTTGTTAGCCACGATGCGGAAAAGGGCACCGATCAAAAGAAAGCGCAATTTTGGGATAATGTTCTCAAGCACTACTTCGACAATTTTCCGGATGCTTACCCTCGAACAACAAGTGCAATGATAGGGAGGTGGAAATCTCTAAAAATAGAATTGTTTCAATGGCATTGTGCGATAAGGCAAGCTAAAAATTAGGTAAAAAGCGGTTCATGTCTTGTTGATGAGGTATGAATATTAAACTTTTTTTTAATGTATGTTTCGATAAATTATCTTGTATGTCATACATCTTATTAATTGTAGTTTTATTTATTAATTTGTAGTACAAATTAAAGAACACAAAATATATGGAAGCAAGAGATGACAAGGATCAAAGGAAAGAAACAAAAGAGCGAGTTCAAAGTGCAAGATTGCTACGTCGTAGTGGAAGGTTTTCAAATGTTTCAAGACATTCCTAGCAACATGGAGATGCATGAGTCACCATTAACGGGAGCCGATTGTGAAAGGATGGCTTCACAATCAACTCAAAATGAAGAAGTTGATGAACCTTCTATCAACTTGGCCCAAAATAGTGATAAGGTACCCCCAAATCCAAATGTGAGGCCTATTGGAAGGAAGGCAACAAAAGAAGCCGCTCGGAAAGGAAAGAAGGCGGCCAAAGATGCGTGTCCCATGACATCCGTTGTTGTCACGATTGCAACCAACCAATCATCAATATTGCAATCGAGGGAGAAACACGACGAGGCATACGCAAAACAATTGCAAGACCAACAACAACGAGAACATATGCGATTGCAAATGGATCTTCAGAATGAGCACTTCAAACTCCAAGAGAGGGAAGATCGTATCAAAGAGAGAGAAGAAAAGATTATGGAGGTAAATCCAAGTACTATGTCACCGGGGCCTAGAAAAGATTATTGGCTGTTAAGACAAAAAGAAATAGCGGAAAGGCAAGAAAATACAACTAGTGGATATCCCCACACATCCTTCCCCAGCGGATTTCCTCAAACACCTTTCCCCGGTGGATTTTCTCAAACACCTTTCCCCGGTGGATATCCACAACCACCTTTCCCCGGTTATTACTTTCCTCAACCACCTTCGACCGGCGACTCGACCAACCTGACCAATCTCAATGACCCCTCAAACACCGATTTCTTTTGTAATGAGGATGTCGATAATTAGACTTAGAAATTTAGATTCTTGTATTTTTCTTTTCTTTTTTTCCTAGGCTTGCCTTGTCAATTTAAGTCATGTAATAAATAAAATTAATTTTAATTTCAATATGTCATTTTGTTTATTTAATCATAATTTTATTAATATATAAAATCATTATTCACATTAAAATACCTAATATAAAATTCAATAAACAGTCACTGCCACGTGGCGACCCAGAAACAAAAATCGTGGGTGAAAACTGCAACCCAAAATCACTGCCACGTGGCGACCCAGGTCTCGCCCATGACCCAGGCCTTCCCAACGAAGACCCACGGGGTGGACTTGCTCTAATACTGGGTTTTTACCATTCAAACTATTTCTTTTTAATATCTTTGACCAATATATATTTAATATTTAGTAATATTGGTAACGATTTTGAGTCTTTTCCCCTGGCCTATCTCAACATATAGTAATGAACCATCTAACCATTTTTGGCTAACTTTAAAGATTATGCTAATCTTTTTCTGTCAATGTATCTACTAATGTATCTACTGTAAAATAAAATAGTGTTGCTGATATGTTGACGCACCTTGCCGGTTGAAATTCAATAAATGAGATTTGGTTAGATAAGACCAGCTATCATTCATGTTTTTTACGAGGGATCGTTTGTAATTGCTTTTCTGTAGCAATGGTCGTAAGATGAATTGGTAACGTAGCAACATAGTGACTGTGATTAGAGGGGGTGAGCAATTGATGGGGGTAATTACCATGGACCGGAGGCAACTATGAGATTGGGTGAAGAAAATCATGTTAGAATTATCATTTGCTAAATGGATTACGCAACAAGTATAAAGTTCAATTCAAAATAATATTGATCAATAAAGTCATGGATTTATTAATAAAGTCATGATATTTGCCAGGATATTTCCTATTTGCAGGAGGAAACTGAGGAAAGGATGTCATAGCTACTTGGGTGCAGTGCATTGCTCGAATTGAAATCGAAGATCGAGTGTCCCTGTCATATTTGTGCTCCGGCATGCCCGGATTCTATGGACATTTTGCTCAGATTCTAAGGATCTACAATCTAGCTACAGTTATCCTCCAAAATCATGGCGTGTTCAGAGATAAAAGAGTAGAAAAGATCACAAAATCATATGATTTTTGAAATAATTTATCAGAACGGGGAGAAAGAAACACAATGCCTACTTCAAAATTGAAGCAAAAGGAACAATTGTTTTCATTCACTACAATGTAAAGACAACTATTAACTAGCTAGCTAATAGAATTCACTATACCAAATAACTGCAGATTAAGATGGAGGTCCCAGATAACCAACGCTGATTGTTTCCAACAGTTTCATTGAAGACATGAACTTTCATTCATTCCCCACTTTATGCAGCAAGGTCTGAACACCTGGACTAGATTCAACCTGAAGGTGTGCTTCTATTATATTCACTGCAATATTCTGCCACCCAATCCGTGTTGCAACTCATGAAGCTTTTTACAAGTTACAATCCGTCATGAAGGGCCACTTCTACCTGAGAACCTTTCTAACTGCCGACGAGAAAGCTGGAGGGAGAGCTTAATTGTACTGCATCGTGAAGAGCGACATACGTCAAGGCACTCCTCCAAATCTGCATCACATGTTAACAAGATCCACTCTGAATCATCGTCCAAGTACTTGATATCAAATCTACACATGTCATTTATACCAAATCGCTTTGCTATTTCTTGCCCCAAATCTTCATACTTCCAGTTATTTTGAATGCGAAACCGAGTTTTCTCATCTCGGTAAGTGACTTTTACTTTTCGAGCATCCCCTTCTTGAGCTATCTGGCCATCATATTTCAGTGAAGGTCGAAAAGACTGCAACTTTTGTTGCTCACTTAGATTTTTATGGTTATGGGATCTTTGCATTAGCTCATCCACTCCATCTTGACGAAGCGCATCCAACTCTGCTTCACTTCTGACCCTCTTCAACATTCTGTTATCTCCAACAATTGGATCGTCATTACCTGCGACGCTCCATGTGGGAAGATGCTGCTCTGTCTTGCTGGAACAGCACTGGCTTGAACTGGTACTCTGACTACATGAAGACGAGGGAGATTTTGATGCAGTAGCTTGGGGACTCAAAACACCAGCAGCATCAGGTGGCACGTCTGATGGCCTTGGCCGATCAATCAGCTTTGAAGTTGAAAACGGACTGGTCCCAGACAAATTTGGAGAGGCTAGCTCTGGATAGTTTGTATAGAAAGAATTGATTTGGAAAGCACTGGACGCACCTTGGACTGAATCAATTACACGTTGCAGTTTCTCTAAGGAGTGACCAACCTTCTTGATTTTCCGAGATGGCCAACGTTTAATTCCATGTAGTCGGCATATCCTTTTCAAGGTTGTGGAGCAAACTAAACATGATAATGTTGAACAGGGAAAATGTTACAAGCTAATTATGAAATGAAACCACAATAGAAAAACAAAATAAAATCATTGCAGTCTATGGTTTTTGCATAGTTCAGTGTTATATGTATTACATATTTACTATATACAAAAATTTACACATGATAAAAAATTATACATGTATAAATACTGCTCCATTTCTATTTGTCTCAATTGGTTCATGGTTGACATTAGGTGTGAAATAAACAAAGTGAAGAAATTACCCACCGCCAGGCAAAATAATCGTTTGAAAGTGCCCCTAAAATACCACACACACACACACACACACACACAAAAAAAACTTCACAAAAGCTAAAGCATGAAATAAGTTTTGCAAAGCAAAATGTGTACCTCCAAGACTTTTTGCAGCATCTTTCAGGCTACCAGAAAAATATTTTCGAAGAACTTCCAAGGTGATAGCTTTCTCCGCTTTGGTACGTCTTTTCTCTCCTGTCTTACTTGCACCAACACTTGAGAAGCTACCCTCAACGATTGTAGAAAACTCTCCAACACAGTCAACACCTTTTACGTTCAAGACTTGTGGCCTCAACTTTGAGGATTTCGCACTTGGCATCTTCCTTGCCTTTTCCTTTGGGAATACGGAGACATCATTATCAGTCTGTTGCACCTCTGCAAAAGAGGCAATGCCATTAGGCCTGGGATCTGAAGGAACAATCACTTCACTGACTGGCAAATCTATTTCTTCCTCTAGTTCTTTGTCTGTGACAACCCGTAAGCTCTGGCAGATATTTTGTATGATTAAAGACAGAGAAGTTAGCATCTTCTTGTGTTCTTCAGGATCCCTGCAATCCACTGGCAAGAAGAACTCCAGGACAAAATCAGTTGAACCAGTGTGGATGCTCCGTAGACGTATTGCAACAGCTGCATGCAATCCAAACATCCTAGCGTGGTGGGATAAAGGATACTCTGTTTTGGCCAAGGAAGTTATATCATTTGAGAAGCATGGTTGATTAGTCATAAAAGCTCTCCCAACAATGCCTTGGCCTTTTAACAAGTGATGCTCAGAGCAAGCTTCATGAAAACCCCGGATATGAGGATCAGTCACATGGCAAGCTTGATCCACAGTTGAAACACAATGAACGTAGTTGTCATCAGAATGTCGGCAACCATCTTTGGCTTGTTGGATGCATGACACCCAAGTTTGTGCCAAGGGCAAGTTGTGTGTTTCACATGCAGATCTCAAGACCTCTCGGATCTCAGGTAATGCAGCTTGGTAAGGCTTGCCATTTACCTGCTAAGATGACCCACCAAATAACCGTATAAGGAATATCAGAATATTTAATAATCCAATTTTCCTTCACGGAAACTATCCAGTTACCTTAATATTATGAGTATTCAAATTTTCTGAACTCCGAAGATCAACAGCCTGCAAATTAAAAAGCTTCTCCAAGTTAGAAAACAAGATTCACTTGAACAACTCATCTGTACAAGGAAAAGAAAGAAGACGCGTCCTTATGCAAGGAGAGAGCTTGGATCAAATAACTTTGTATCCCAAAGCTACAGTGACATGTAACTTAGACTATTTAGACTATAATTACTTGTATCTCCAAAAGCTAAAAGCAGCAGACGATAAACCCAAATAACAATAATAAAAATCTTTTAGAAATAAAATAAAAAATAAAAAAGAAGCACAGACAGTGATTAAACACTGAAAATATTTCTCTTTTCTCCATCAATGCAGTGGTTGGAGGAGGACAGGGAAAGAAACACAGACCAGTATACTGGACCATAGTTTCATGTATAAAGCAGTAAATAAAGGGACGTTTATTTACATAAGAACTCTATTTTGTTTCCCTCACTTTAGTAACTCAAGTGAAAGTAACCATGGGGTGAAAAAGAATGTTAATTTCTTCCCATAAATCGCTCCTTTAGTTGGACCTTATACGCACATTGTCAGAAGTTCCTACGCTTAGGCATCAGATGAACTATCCAATTCATGGGGGACTAAATATCTGTTTATTAGAGCATGGTTGGGATTGCCTTCCTACTGTTTAAGTTTGAATGCATCAGCTAATCTCTCCAATTTAGGATACAACTACAAGAATAGCAAAAGAGATAACCACAAACACCAATATTTTACCATGTAAATATTGTACAACCATCAACTTTGCGTTATATAGAAAAACTCTCAGTCACCACATATATGAACTAAAAATATTAATTATCAGTAATGACATATCTGAGACTGATGGAACTTTGATCGATGCCAACTCTTGCAGCGTTTTATACAGCACTCACTAACTGAAATAGAAAGGAATTCAAAAGAACAATGTGCTGATTCAAGAAGAGAGTACAGACCTCAAGTGCCTTGCAAACACTTTCAAGCTCAGGTTGATACTGCACCTTCTGGGTGGTTGTGACAACCTCAATTACACCCAAGCAATTCCTACTACCTTGTTCAAAGATTGGAAGGGCAAGAGTTCCACGTACATCATACCGTTGAGCATCATCAACCCGTGGGTACTCGTCACTCCTGAAAAATCGAACATCAGGAGTCCACTCAGGAACCTTTGCTGAGAAAACCCGACCAGGCAAGCCCTTAACTAACTCCTTAGAATCTTCTCCAGTTGAGAACTGATAATTCACAGATATGTCGTGATACTTGGCAAGCCTTGGACAGCTAGAATCAAGTGACGAAAGTAGATCATTAGTTCTTAAAACACGTCTACCCCCTCTATTCACTGGCAGCCATACCTGTACAAGAACATTTTTGTCTCTCATGACATCTTTCATGTACACAAGTGCCCTCTTTAATCTCTCCATCACAGATGGTGCAGAAATTTGATTCTCTATGGGACCGATCCAGATTCCTCTACTAAATTCATGACCTTGAATTATAGGATTTTCTGATTGACCAGAGAACCCCACAACGTCTGTCATATTCTGGTTAGGAGACTGCATACTGACTGGAGCTTCTTCCTGGAGTTCATTGAACAGTGGTGTCTGTGCTTGATTACTGATCTGAAATGGGTTCATGCCAAAATTTCCAATGGTCCCTGATGTAGAACAGAAAAATGAGGAGTCCATGATAGCGCCAGAACTGAGGGGACTCTGATTAGGAAATCCAGGTCCCTCTGTTGTTTCCAACCAGCATCCATCTAAGAACAATTCATCCATGAAGTCTAAATCCATTGTGGAATCAGCTGGAGCTCCCATCATGGTAGCTGGTGATAAAACACCATCTTCCATGATCACCCTTTTGCTATTTCTTAGAACCAAGAATGAATGAACTCTTAAGTTTCAAACTGATTGATAAAGAAGATATCACAAGAGCAATTCAACTTCCAGAGTTCTGCCTTCAAATCCCAGTCTGTCCAGGTTCCATAAAATCATAAACAACAATCAAGAACTGTTCTCCCAGAGAATAAATAAAAGAAAGCTCAACCAATGATAGCTACAGAATCAACACCAATATTGTGCATCTTACTATATCAAGATTAGATTCTCTTTTCAAATTAACAAATCTCATACTTGTCAAACTAGCCAAAAACTAATCCAATATCCAACAGCTATTGCTAGTTTGTAATAAGAATACAAATTCAAAGATGCAAATATTCATCGCACGAATCAAAGAGTAAAGAAAGAAACAAAATCAAAAACCCCCACTTCACCAAAGATTCTGTTGAATTCAACTGGTCAAATCTTGTTTCACTTACAAGATTCAAACTTCAGCCAAAGAAAAGTAAGCAAAACAGAAACATTTTCACCAAGGAAAGAAAGACAAGAACGATAGAAACCAACAGGTCCAGGTTCAAACCCAGTAGTTTCCAAATGAAAGCAGAAGTAAATAACAAGAAAAGGAATAAGCATAACTTACTGGTTCAAGATTCCTCAAGATACCCAAGTGGGTATTTGTTTTTCTCGTAGTTTGTACAGACTCTTTCCTGAAATACCCATGTCTGCAACACAAGGAACAAGAGCAGCAACACACACACAAAGACAGTAGAGACACAACTCAATCTCTGAAACAAAGGAGAACAAACCCCTCCACAATTCCAAAGGCTTTCAATCTGGGCCGACTATAATGAATCTTTGGGTGGTTAAGTGTGAGAAAGATTCTAACTTTGCAACACGTGGGGCCCAGTCATACGTAGGCAAAACAACCCATCATGGACATTGTACTTCACGGCTGTAAAGTCAACTGAATATGAAGCGAGCAAAGCTGATTAGAGAGAGTAGAAGTAGAGGAGGAAGAAGTAGAGAGAGAGAGAGAGAGAGATTGAGAGAGAATCAGAAAGGTGGATTCTTGTAGGGTGATGACGCAATGACTTGAAGAAGTGGGAATCGGTGGGGAATCATGATTTGTTCAACGGCGAGTTAAAAATGGAAGGGAGAGCGTGGCTTGGCACTCACTATCTCACTAATTTAGAAATATTGGTAGAGATTAGATACTAGCTAGAGAGATGCTCTCATTAATTTTGAAAAATTTTATTCAGTTTGTTCATTTAATTTAATTCAATACCTAAATGAACAAGTAGATGTAACAAAATTAAACTCATTACGTACGAAGGTAAATTGTTTGGGTTAAAATCAAACTAGTTTATACAAGTATATAACAAGTCTACTTTATAGTTATATTAACGGGCGGTAAACGAAGACCTTAATAAAAAACTAGTATGTATATATCATGTATGTTGTACATGTTTTCATCACCATCTTTGGCTCTATATTGCTTGGCTTGAGATCGAACTAGTTCATAGGTGTATCGGACAAGTCTAGCTGATATATCGTTATATTAACGTATTGTAAACGAACACCTTAGTAAAAAGCTAGTATGTATACATGTATTTCATTGTTTTCTTTATGATGCTTCCGTGAGATCAAGCTCAACAACCTTTTGTTTCAAATTATTGTCATACCTTGACAACCTAGCTAGCGACACAAAGGAAACCTTGAACCAAAGTGAATATTTCTACTGAAGAAAAAAAATTAGAAAAGATTTAGAGTACCGACATACATTTGCACAAAAACGAATAATGATAATTAGATTACATTTAGTACATTGTTTTAAAAATATAAACAAAATTAACAATAAATATCAAGGTTGAGATTACATAAGAAATGTTATACTTACACATTCGTGGAAGAATTTATTTTATTCTCCAAAAAAAGAAAGATAGTAAATATTAATTCTCACAATATTGTCCAAGTGTTTCACAGTTCACCAAATGAGTTTTTTTTTTTTTTTGGGTGATCAATCTGACACCTAATGAGTTTAAGTTGGGCAAGAATGCCTAATAGAATATCTATGTACTAATTTGAGGAGAAATGTTGGAACAAGGGGCTGCATCATATATATTTACTATTTAGCAATTAAAATATACTTTCATTCGTATTGTATATAACTGCTTGATAATCGTGCAATTAAATTAAAATTTATTTATATAAGCAACTGATAAAGATTCCAGGAGGACCTTTCTTTGTAATAAAAGAAAATAGACCATCTGAAACTAAATCATATTTTGGCTACCTTTCCCTAGTTTCTGATCCAACTGTTTAACCTTAGATCAACAAAAAATTGAATCAACATCCGCTTTCAAGTTTCAACTTTCAAGATGAAAAATCTGATTCAAATGTCTAATTAATCAAGTTCTAAAACCCACATTGAACTAAATGCTTGTGTAGCTTGGCAGCAATTCCTTGGAAAAGATTGGTGATGTTCATGTTACGAAATCATTTAATTTTAATTTTCTGAACAAGATGCTATCAAAGCGTGGAGCCGAAATTAACATTCTTCTACTACTCTTATTCGTATAAATTTGTTTTTGTTTTATATAATGTTTATAAGATAACAAACATCATCTTGAAAAAATAGATGTTTATATAGATTCAAGGCAACTGTGCAACACTGACATCAGAGATGTGTAAATGGAAAAAAAAAAAAAAAAAAGAATCGGGAGTAGCCTTCAAGAGGACCACAGCACGTAAGTGGAACTTGATTGAAGAACTAGATTGCAGAAAATAAAGAAGTAAAATTGATGAATGTCCTCTTATTATATTATGATCTGTCGGGTGCTAAAGGTACGAATACATTGGGCTCTACTTTTGATACAAGAAAGTGAGAAACTATAAAATACAACTACACTGTGCGTTTCTGTCCTAATTGCACAGATCAAACTCTTGTCAGTCAGTGAACTGGTAATTAAACTGGGAGGAGCTAAAAATGGTAAGATGAAGGACACCTGCAGCGATTATTCTTCGAGCGCAGATTCGAGTGAAACAAGAGACTGGTGGCCTGGTTTTTGCGCTCCGATTCCCAAAACTGGCAAGTATCTTTTTTTTCTTTCTTTTTTTTTTAATGATAAAAAGAATACAGACTGGTAAGTTGGTAAGAGCTAAGTGTGAGATCTTAATATCCAGGTTCAAATCTTGACAACGTTGATTAAAGTTAAATCGTAATCTATTTCTCGTGGCTAAAGAAAAGTTAGTTTAGCCTTCTGATAAGATTTCTCAGCACAGATTAGTCTTTCAGCCTAAAAAAAATATTTGAGGAAATTGTGTAAACCAAATAAGCTTACTGGGGCATGTGCCCCACTATACCCTAATGTGTCATACTCTCCTCAGTAATGCACCTTCTCCGAGCAGCATGACAAGCATATTGTCTGCGTGGATTGTGGTGGCAGCATACTGGGGCCCCACTAGACCTTAATGTACCTCCTCCAAGAAGCACGACGTGGATGTTGGCTGTGTGGATCGTGGTGGCAACAAGAGGTTTAGATGAAGGCTCAGTGTTCAGGGTAACTTTTATGAGGCGGGATCTCTGTTGGTTTCTTTGATTTCTCTGTTTTGGGTTGGATCGACAATGTTGTCGACTTGGATTGCAACAGCGAGTGTTGGATCTTTTTGAGATAGAGGAGGATTAGGCATTCACCTCTTGTTAGAGACATTGAGGATCTAACCTTGGACTGTTGTGGCGGGTGAATAAGATCGCTATTGCTTTGCGCTGATAATTGTGGTGTGAGATGGTGACAGGGTTTTGACTCGGTCTGGTTTGGAGGACTTTAAAGGTAGCTAGATGTTTATGGGTGGAGGAATGCGTTGTTCCAAGTTGGTGAATAGCGTCTAAAAAGAAGAAGCCTCTCGGGTTGGTTAAGGAGTTCCTTAGTCGTTAACCCAAGCAGCAACGTAGATAGGGTCAAACTCCTAAAAGTCTCCCGGATGGTGGAGACACAGTGGAGGCTGTCGTAGGTGTGAGATTCGAGGCTGATTTTCGAGAAGGTGATTCGGATTGGTTTGGTTATGAAGATGGGTGCAATAAGTTGGGGTTCTTTGGTCCAATCGTTTTCTTTTTCATTAAATTTATTTGAATTGGACTTTTAATTCAGAAAATATGTTGCTCCTTCTCGAGCCTTTTTCTGTCGTGTGGATGTCACTATGGTTGTGTGGATTTTCAAAACATACACCGTTGGTATGGTGGGTTCATCTTTAAGATAGGAGTGGGTTAGAGAAGTTTTATTGTTTGTAAGCACGACGTATGAATAGATTGTGTAATCTTAATCATTCATGTATTGAGACCCCCTGCATGTCAAATAAAGTCATAGATCTTAGTCATACACATATTGTAATGTATTTACACGCTTTGCGTAGAAAAGTAAGAAACACCTTTTGAGTTTAGTTTTTTAATTATTTAATAATTCGATTGTATTCGGTAATTGTTGGTTTGTTTGCTTTTGCCACTCTTGTAGTAAAGGGTACCAATTTCCTAACTTAACGCTTGTTGATACCTAAAATTCCATGAGCCCGTTTTTCTAAGTCGACATATGCTCATAGCCTTATTGGGCCTTCATCCAAGCCCAACATAGTCAAAGAGACTTCCTTGAAAAAACAGCATACTCAAGTTCTGCCATGCGAGCATAACACACGTAGACCCAAGCTACGTCTTTTAGGGCTTACAGAGGGGATGTGATGTGGAAGGTAACGGATCCCGTGAGGCCCATCGTTAAGTCAGTCCATCAATAACTTTGGACTTGGGACCAAAGCTCATGCATGGACACAGTCTTAATATGGGCTAGTGAGAGAAATTAAAACCAAGCCCAGACAAATCTTAACCCATTAGACTTATTATTTTCCTATCAAAGCCCAGTGTTAAACTTATCCCAAACCTCATGTCTGTCTGTTGAGGAATAGAATTTTGCTGCTGTAAATCTATATTAGGATTTTTGGCAGCAAATCTGCAGCAAATCTACAGTATCCCAAGAAATCCTATCTATCCCCAAATATCTACAGTATCACGGCCGCAACTACTAGACCTGCCATCACCACCCTTTTGTCTCTCCTTCACCAATTTGCTTCCATGGGGGAAACCACCCATCAAAGCTTGGAAACCACCTGTCTAAAAATGAGAGGTTTCTCTCAAACCTTTGTTTTCCAGCAACAACACTCCTCCCTCATCTTGCATATAAAAAAGGTAGCTCACTGCTACTGGAAACCACCATAAACAACTCAGAAAACCTCAAGAGATCATGTTTCATCTCTAGAAACCTAGCCCCCCTCCCTCTTTATTTTCAGTCAGTTCTCGTTCTATAAACCCTCTATAACTCAAAATGAAGCTCTCTCACTAAACTCACAGGCTCCCAGCTCCCCACCATATCCATTTACAAGTCTTTTTTTTAAGAATCGCTGCCGTTACAGTAGAATCGCTGCTGTAACTACCGATGTTACACACGAACTACTGCTATCATTATCAAGCTGTCATTATCAAGCGCATCACAACACAGAGTCGTTCTTAGATCCCATCCTCGATCGAATTTGGGCCTGGTTTCGCTTAAGCATTGAGGGCATGTTGTTCTAACCCTACAAGCACAAAAACACCCTCACATTTTTTGGCGACTCCACTGGGGACCAGGCTGTGATTCGCTTAATGGCTCCACAACGAAAGAAGAAGAATAATAGCGGCATGCCTTCTCAAGAACAACCGGAGCAGGCTGATTCTATTTCTAGGAATGTTGAGCAATCACAACAACAAGACAGGCTAGAGGAGGAGGAAGGAATCACTATGTCAGATTTAGCAAATATCCTCAACTCCTTTGGGAGAACTCATAGAGAAATGGTTGACACCATAAAGCAGTTGGTGAGCACAATTCAAGCAACAAAGCCGGAGCGACCAAATAATGAAGAACAACGAGAGAAAGTCTCTCATGAAGAGTCTGCCGTTGTTAAGGAATCAGCCACAGCCAAAGAACCTGATCAAAGGGCTCCCTCCTTTGTCACACAAGAAGATGTTGTCGCCATGCTGGAAAAGGAGCTGCGTCGTAGCTCTGAAGATTGGAAGTATGCCCCTCAGCCTCCTTATCCATCAAGCATAATGCATTTGGCATATCCAAAAAATTATGAGACACCCACATTCACTTTGTTTGATGGAAGAAAAGGCAATCCAAAAGAGCATATAAGTCGATTTATCGACGCTCTTGGTCCTCATGCTAGCAACCATAATCTTAGGCTAAGGGAATTCTCTAAAACCCATACTGATCGTGCATACACCTGGTATACCACGCTAGCTCCTGGTTCCATTCGCACTTGGGATGAAATGGCAGGCAAGTTCTGTAGGAAGTATTTCCAACATGAAGAAAGGGTGACTATTGCTCAGCTGAATAACACCAGGCAACAAGCAGGGGAAAACTTGGTGGAGTTTGTACTATAGTTGTGTGGATTTTCAAAACATACACCGTTGGTATGGTGGGTTCATCTTTAAGATAGGAGTGGGTTAGAGAAGTTTTATTGTTTGTATGCACGACGTATGAATAGATTGTGCAATCTTAATCATTCATGTATTAAGACCCCCGGCCTGCATGTCAAATAAAGTTATAGATCTTAGTCATACACATATTATAATGTATTTACACGCTTTGCGTAGAAAAGTAAGAAACTCCTTTTGAGTTTAGTTTTTTAGTTATTTAATAATTCGATTGTATTCGGTAATTATTGGTTTGTTTGCTTTTGCCACTCTTGTATTAAAGGGTACCAATTTCCTAACTTAACGCTTGTTGATACCTAAAATTCCATGAGCCCGTTTTTCTAAGTCGACATATGCCTATAGCCTTATTGGGCCTTCATCCAAGCCCAACATAGTCAAAGACACTTCCTTGAAAAAACGGCATACTCAAGTTCCGCCATGCGAGCATAACACACTTAGACCCAAGCTACATCTTTTGAGGCTTACAGAGGGGATGTGATGTGGAAGGTAACGGATCCCGTGAGGCCCATCGTTAAGTCAGTTCATCAATAACTTTGAACTTGGGACCAAAGCTCATGCATGGACACAGTCTTAATATGGGCTAGTGAGAGAAATTAAAACCAAGCCCAGACAAATCTTAACCCATTAGACTTATTATTTTCCTATCAAAGCCCAGTGTTAAACTTATCACAAACCTCACGTCTGTCTGTTGAGGAATAGAATTTTGCTGCTGTAAATCTATATTAAGATTTTTGGCAGCAAATCTGCAGCAAATCTACAGTATCCCAAGAAATCCCATCTGTCCCCAAATATCTACAGTATCACGGCAGCAGCTACTAGACCTACCATCGCCACCCTTTTGTCTCTCCTTCACCAATTTGCTTCCATGGGGGAAACCAGCCACCAAAGTTTGGAAACCACCGATCTAAAAATGAGAGGTTTCTCTCAAACCTTTGTTTTCCAGCAACAACACTCCCTCATCTTGCATATAAAAAGGGTAGCGCACTGCTACTGGAAACCACCATAAACAACTCAGAAAACCTCAAGAGATCATGCTTCATCTCTAGAAACCTAGCCCCCCTCCCTCTTTATTTTCAGTCAGTTCTCGTTCTATAAACCCTCCATAACTCAAAATGAAGCTCTCTCACTAAACTCACAGGCTCCCAGCTCCCCACCATATTCATCTGCAAGTCTTTTTTTTAAGAATCGCTGCCATTACAGTAGAATCGTTGCTGTAACTATCATTGTTACACATGAACTACTGCTATCATTATCAAGATGTCATTATCAAGCGCATCACAACACAGAGTCGTTCTTGGATCCTATCCTCGAACGACTTTGGGCCTGGTTTCGCCTAAGCATTGAGGGCCTGCTGTTATAACCCTACAAGCACAAAAACACCCTCACAACGCTATGATGTCGTTTTAATATGGTCTGTCACACCCCAATTTTCGAATAGAATTTTCAAAAAATTTGGCATGATAAAACTTAAAATACTAACAACCCAACCTGCTTTTAACAACAACAAAACTCAAATTCATAATAGAAATTTCCACAAAATCTATTACTGAATTAATATTACACTTCCTTGCTTACATAACGTGCAAGACAAGAACATGAGAACAATCTCATGATTTTAAAACTGACTACTCAAATCTAAAACTATACAGAGTTTAACAAAAATAGGAGAACCCTGCCACTATGCCTTCACCTCAACCCTGCTGATCCTCACCTGCAGGTCTAACCTCTACACCAAGAATTGGTGCACTGGGATTGTAGAAAAACAAACATGGTAAGCTAAAAAGCCCATATGAGTAAACTCAAGAATAACCTACAATTAACACATCCAACATACCACAAGTAAAATTGATCAATAAATAATAGCCACAATAACACGAAATATACCCATGAGTCCCAGATATTTAATAAATACCCCTCATGACCAACTACAACAATATGTGTACCCATAGGTCCCAGATACCATCAAGTATCTCCCATGACCTACATCGACAGAAGGACTAGAGCTCTAATTCCTAACCGTAACCAATCACCCGGCCAAAGGCTTGGAACCCGGTTTGACTGTCCAAAACCAAAACACAAATAATAAATAGCATCTTAACCGTAACAAATCACCCAATTAAGGAATTGGAACCCAATTAGGCTATTTATCCAACAATCATCACATCACAACATTTTTATCAACAACATAAGATTCACATAATAAGATTATATCATTCACAAGACTATAATTATATGATCAATATGAATTATTCCATAAGAATAGCTTCTCACAATTTAATAGAATTATGATCATATGAGACTTCAAATAACACATAGGAAAACTCGTTTTAATTTACCTATGAGCCGTTGGCGATCAAGCTCATATATTTTAAAACAAAAACATAATTTTTAAATTATAATCATCATAATCGTCATCAAAATCATTAACAAATATCATTCATCATATCATCATAATCATTATCCTCATCATCATCCTCATTATCAAAAACAAACATCTTAACACAACATAATTATCAACAACACTAGATCCACAAGAATACTAAATTCACATCATAATCATTATCCTCAAACATCATAACACAACATAATTATCAACATCAAACGACCATAATTAAAGTTGGTTCAAAAGTGAACCTTGGTGAGATTTACTCACCTAGAAATCCCGTTGTAAAGCCCCCAACACAATTGAAAGCAAGCCTATCACAAAGTTACCAAACACCTAAGATCACACAAATACCAACCTTAGGACCGAAAATACTAAAGAAACACACAACACCCTTAAACTAACCCTTAGCTCAAAGGAAAATAATTTCTCAAGGTCATTGCACTCAATGACACAATTGAGCTACCTCAAAACTTCAAAACCTAAGCTCAAACTTCACCAAGCCACAACAAATAAGTCTATGTTCTAATATGCAAACCTTGCTCAAAACCTAGCCAAACTATCACTCAACATGAACACAGCAGCAAAGACTATCTAACCAAAGGAAAACAAGGCCACAACTCGGCTGGAACTGCCACCACGCGCCGCCCCAAGCGGCTGCGAGTGAGCCTTAAGCACCAACCCAAAACTTCTGAAATAGGAGAAACTCACAACACGAAACGTGTAGCTTGAAGTATGGTGAGCAACTTTAATACTTGGGGTTTTGCCTGGTTCGGTCAGGATCGGCGGGAAAACGCCCCGAAAAACTCGGATCGGAACTAAAAAAATAAAAGGTGCAAAACCGGCACCAAAACTTGGTTTTTAGCTCACCAAAGATGTATAAACAGCACTAGAGGAAGGAGAGGAGCAAGACTCACCAAACTTTCACCCGAAACGCCGTCGAAATTGCCGGTTTTCCGGTGATATCGCAGCAGCTCCGCCGCTCTGTGGCGGCTTCCAGGCGGCGCGACAGCGGGCGGGATTGCTCCAGAAATGGAGTGGGGGTTCGTGCAGACCAAAAGGGACCGGTGGCGACCGGTTTGGTAGCCAGACAGCGGAGAAAACAAATGGAGAAGATGGGAGGTCGGGAGAGAGGAGAGAGAAAGTGATTTCCAATTTTAGGTTTCCAAAAATAACTTCCCCATATTTTTCTACTTATACAGTTTCCAGACCCGTAAACTAACTTCCTCTGATCATAACTTTCTCATACTACCTCTGTTTTGGGCGTGTCACATGTCTACGAACTCGTATCGACTAGCTCTACAACTTTCATGAATAAAGTTTTCAAAGATAACTTACGAAAAATAAAGTCAACTTTGGGCCTCTTAAAAGTCAAAGCAACTTAATAGAAAACTCTCAAACTACAAAATTCACACCACCAACAAGAATTTCCATAAATATTCCTTCATTAAAATGGGAATCATACAAGAAAAAATGATATGAAAAACTAGGTTATTACATGGTCAAAGCTTTCTCTTCCCTCAGGTAAAAAAAAGATACTTTCCTTAGTACAATGACAATGAAATTGTTGTCATATATGACATACATATAACTGAAAAGTGACATATTCCATCAACTTTTTTTGGGACGTAAAAATGGATAGTTTCATTGATTATCCTCAGTCAAAATGCTCATACAAGTCTCAATAAGTGGTGACAGCCCGATGACTTCCAGCCCAATCCCCCTAATTTTGCAACTATTGCAACAAATTGCTTAGGTCTTATATCCTTAAACATGTTGGCGTCCCACCATGCCGCCGAGCGACAAACCATCACATGTGGCTGAACTTTCTAGCTAGCTAGACTAATCGTCTCCATCAGAGATCATAGTTGTCGAAAAGCCCAGCCACACCGCACCGCAACCACACGAACCGAACCACAAAATCTCACCGCCTACTCTAGTGCCTAGAACCAACTGACAAGATTCCCAACCATGTCGTTGTTGTGTCTAGTTGACATATCACCAAAACCGGCCACTCCGCCCCAGACCGCATCGACCACCAATCCGGCCCAGACCGCATCGACCACAATGTGGTTTTTGTTGTTGTTGGATTCAAATTCTTCACCATCGACGTCAATGAACGCTTGAAGCTAGAAGCAATTAGAGCGGCTCCTCTCATCACAATAGCATGACCACCACCAAGGAAACCCCGCACCGCCACTATAGTCACAACAACATCACAATCACCGCCCTTACCGAAGGATGAGCGTTGCAGCCAAATCAAAACCCAAAATTTTGAAGCAGAGATGGTTCGATTAGCTCGAAGACACTCCATAAATTACATACTCCATTGACTTGATTGTCATCAGAGGTCTGTTTTTTTTTTCTTCTTTTTCTTATGAATGTATATTTGCCCATGAAAATGAAGTTTTACATAAGTAATTAAGATACAAGAGCTCTAACAACTTAGTCATCGATAGAAGTCATAGAAGTCACCTGATTGAGTTTTTTTTTTTAAATAGATTGAAAAACAATTATTGCCGATGACTAAATAGTAAATAGTGAGACGATTTGGGTACCCATCTATCTTCACACTGTAGAATTTCACTCATAATTCACCTAACAAGTTAGGCATGAAAGGAATCTAGCTAGATGCCAGTTTGAAGAGAAATGTTGGAATAAGATGCAGCATACTTACTAGTATTTAGAATATAATTTCTTTCATATTGTATGTGATTGCCCGATAATTGTGCAAGACCGATAAAGATTCCATGAGGAGATCTTTGTTGTAAAAACAAATTAGATCATCTGGAAAATTCTAACTCATAATTTGTCATAACCAACAGATTGATTAGGATGGCTCCCTAGTTTTTGATCCAACTCTTAAATCTCATCACCCCGTTACCATCGTCATGGAATAAAGTTTTATAACGTGAAAACGTACTTTCATAGACATGTCCCCGTCAAATAATGTCACACATTTCAATTAGTAGAAGAACTTTAAAAAAAAAAATTATTAATAACTCACACACCCTACGTATGTCAATGAGATTTGAACCCATGACCTTAAAGCTATCAGTTAAACATTTTAACCAATCAAGTCACGGCTCATTGACAATATATTTATTTATATTTATTTAAAAGAACTGATTATATTTATTTATTTAGAAGCATGGTTGACGGCTGAGATGACAAGTTGTACCTGTATACTTGAGCCTAGGCTCTTGAGTGAAAATTAAATTTAACTATTGATTCTTCGATATCCACCGCATTTTATAATTGTGAGCCAGTGAGTTCTCTTTTGATTTCACTCGGGGATCCTTCACTCGTGTACACTTTCAACTTGCACATCTTAGACAAATTGTTTTCGAATTCCTCATTCACTTTAGTCAGCTCTCTTGATGGATTATACAAGCTCGCTTTCTTATTCCTCGACTGAGACATCCGGATAGCCTGGGGGTCTCCAGTTTTTTTTTTTTTTTTTTTTAAATAAATAAATACAGATTCATTTTTATGCGTATGTCATTGTTTAAATCGATTAACAAAAATTTAGATTAAATATCCTCTCTGAACATGAAAAGTTTGGTTTTATCAAGTTGTTACTTATACCCACATTTTTGTGTTGGGTTCGCTTCTTTAAAGAGCAACTCGTTAAAAAACGTGAAGCCGAAATTCACATTTTTAAAAGAGAGGATCACCTTAAAAATTAAAAAGTAAAAACATATTCAACATATTTTTTGATAATCAAAACCACACGTAAGTCTTTACCACTAGTTCACGTCTTCAGTGTCCTCACCACTAGTTGACCGTAGTACATCTTCTTCATCGTTCATTACCTGGTCTAATGTATGCCTGCAAAAAAGCAAAGAATTGCATGCAAGCAGTTAATCTCACAAGTGTATCTGTTTATAATTGTGGATTTATAAAAACAGTTACAGTCTTGTCACCTGCACAAATACAGATTCTGCAATTTCATCTGTCACAGATATATCCTCCTCTGTCCGCAATTTTTTGATGTACCTGAAATCAAAGCCACTTGAATCAGCGACCGTGCAGAAGTCTGCTCTGATTTGACAGGAAAAAGATGGGATCAAACCTCATCCAAATAACTGTCCACTGCTTCCTCAGCAATACTTGGATCAACTATAAAATCAAACAGCTCCCTGACTGTCATAAGTCATAACTGCTACACCACGTTTTTTGAAGAAAGCCCGTGCCACCTGTGTGGCACCAAATGATTCATAAGCTCATAGTCACTGAATGCATTACTTGTTCATTTTGAAGACAATGAAAAAATATAGCCGATGGCTTTGGTAAAAACTTACAGAAACATGGACACAATCTTGACATAGGAATTCATTGGCATCAGAGTGGGAAATCTCAACTGCTTGAGAAACATCAATGATGTACAGGTGCCCCTGCCATAAAGATATGAGGAATTAATAAAATTGCATGCTGCACTGTGCAAGATTTCAAGAGTTCATTGCAATACTAACCTCAAAGTAAACTATGTTGAATTCACTGAGGTAGGTATGCACAAGCTTGGCCTTCTGATATAACATCACATGGCAATTAATATCTGCTGCCAAACAATACGAGTCATTCCAGTAGTAAATATATAGAACAATCAAAAAACAAAACCCTTGTTTTACAAAGCACACAAAAATTTGATGTTAAAGCGCTTCTCTATGTTGCTATTGCAAAACATTACAAGCATGGTTCCTCAAACAGCCATGAAATGGAAGTTGTCACATTGTTGCTCATGCCAATATCCAACCTACCTTCCCACTCCTAGCAATGAAATAGCCGAAACTAACAATTATTATACAACTCTAACCAAACAGCTAGCTACCGAGGTTCTGTTTAAATCCAAACAAAGAAACCTTTGTGTAATTAGTAGTAATTGAGAAAGAAAGAAAAAAACTAAAAAAAATGTGTGTACCTCTAAAGGTGAAACTCGGATTCGAGCTGAATATTTCTGGTACCTATTAGAGAGAGGCTGAAGGGTTGAGTTGTTAGGACGATGAAGGCCTCCATGAGCATTGAGACGTCTACAATTGATTGGGAAAGAACCTTGTGCTTCGTCATCGTAATCAAAATACACTCCTCGCACTTGGACATGGCGCCTGATCCTCCATTTGGCACTCAAATTAGGGTTTAGAGCTTGAATGGTTGCTCAAACAATAACAATTTGAGACGGTTCGTGGGAATATCATAGAAGCAATCTTATATGTAGTTAATCGTGCCCATCCTAGTTAGGCCCAACTGGCAAAGATTATCTTTTTTTTTTTTTTTCTATTTCTTTTTAAAAGTGAATTGCATTTCCTAACAAACTCACGGAATGATGAAATTCCCTTCACGTATAGGCTAAGCAAACAAAAATGAAAGTCCCAATTGTGAACGCCTGCACAGATCAAACTTCTATATTTATCAGGAATTTTCTCTTGCTTTTAACATGAGAGTATTTTAAGCTGGTAAGAAGGCCTCGCATACTCATTCAGGATTCTGCAAACAACATTCATAATTTCAACAGTAAACTACCGGCTATCATCTGAATTTACATTTTTCTTTTTAAATTGCACTTCACGGTTGTACACAACGATTGTAAATTCTCATTCTACTTCCAACACAAACAATTCGGAGAGCTTACTAGCCAGCAAACGTTGTGCAACGTAGAATTTCAATGCGAAATCAAAGCAGAACGTACATGTTCGTACAGTGAACAATGAGAACCAAGCAACTACTCGCATCCTGCTTTGATCGTGCACTGAAATTTCACATCACATAAAACCATAATAGGCAATATGTCAGCAGTTCAAGCAAAAGAGGCATGTATAAGTAAACAATATTATGTATGCTATGTTCGGAAACAAGATGAAATCGGCACATGTGACTGACACTTATTACACTGGTGTGACAGGTCACATTACATGCTGAGATTTAGGGTAACATATTTCAAAGGATTAACAAATTTGACATGTGATTTATCCTCTGTTTTTCTTCCCCAAACTTGAACATCTGGCTCAGTGTCACTCTCAAAAATTTGGCCTAACATTGAGATGAGAAGCGAGTTTCTGACCCAAAGATTTGTCGGCCTGCATTGTCAATACCAGCATATAGCATCAGAACAACATGACTCCTTCAATCTAATACCAGATCTCATATTCTTGTATAGTATGATGTTCAACTCTATAATTTCATGATGTGATACTTAGCAAAAGGACTCACCTGAGACCAATATGAGATCCAAATGCTGCGAATCTCATGGGTGCAACGTGGGTCGGATAGGGCGTCTACCCACCTGCGGATATACCGTTCTTGCCTAAAATGGAGGAAATAAAAGGATGTAACGTCTACCAAGGAAGTACATATATTTATGTCATTACTTGTGCAGACAACATATGGAAAGATACCTGTCTGGTGCAAAAGATCTGTATCTTTCTCCAGCTTGCTTGAAGTTGTTCTCCTTCTCAATGATGCTCTGCATGACCAACAGTATAAACACTTTAATCACAGATTCGTACAACTCGAAAACACTACAACAAGGAGAAATATGTTGTGGGATTTCTCAGAAGTCGTGGGATTCTCAAGAGAGAATATGTTTACCGAAGTACAAAGCTGTGCCATGTGTTGAAGCAAATCTCAAAAAGTCTAGATATGATTTCTATTAGACTAAAATGATAAAGATATCACCTGTGCTGCTGGAATACTTGAGAAAAAAAAAAAAAGGGAAAAGAAAGCCAAAAATTTGATTTGTATGCAGAGGACACTGTAACGGGGAAATCAAAGAACTCAAAATCAATAATAAAAACTGACCTTCTCACGCCTTCCGGTGTAGACAGCAGAAGGAATGGGGTGGCTCTCAGCATGACGAACAGGGTCAAACCTTGAAGGGAAGTAATTAACCTAAAATGTAACGATAGAACCTCGAATAAGAGCAAATTGAGGTGAATAAAGAAGCATAGAATTAGAGTAACATCTCAGCTTCTTCAGCAATGGGAGTGTACAGCAACAACAGCATCCATTGAGAAAAAGGATGTCAAGCAAATTCAAACTGGAAGAAGGGATCAGTAATAACAAAGTACCTCCTCATCCCTGTGCATGAAATTCATCAATCCCTCATGGTGATTGTTGTGGTGAGCAGACTTGGGAGCATTAACTGGGAGCTGCAGATAGTTTGGGCCAAGACGGTGCCTCTGAGTATCGGCATATGAGAAGATCCGAGTTTGGAGCAACTTATCATCTGAATAATAGACACCAGGGACAATAAGGGCAGGGCAGAATGCAAGTTGCTCATTCTCTGCAAAGAAGTTGTCGATGTTCCTATTCAGAACCAAACGGCCAACTGGCTGCAGGGGGAGAATATCCTCGGGCCAAGTCTTGGTCACATCAAGCGGATCAAAATCAAATTTGTCCTCATGGGCAGGATCAATTGTCTGAATGTAAAGTTTCCACTCAGGGTAGTTCCCAGCAGCAATTGAGTCATAGAGATCTTGGGTAGCATGGCTATGATTAGATCCTCCAACCTTAATAGCCTCTTCATCCAATAAACACTTGACTCCACATGTGGGCTTCCAGTGAAATTTCACGTAGTGTGCCTTCCCAGTCTTACTGATAAGAGTGTATGTATTAACACCAGAACCTTCCATATGCCTGTAATCTTGTGGAATTCCCAGGTCATCAAATAGGAAGGTGAACATGTGCAGACTTTCTGGATGGTGGGAAAAGAAGTCAAGGATCCTCCAATTCTCTTGGATGTGAGACTTTGGATTAGGCTTGAGAGCATGGACCATGTCTGGGAATTTCATTCCATCACGGACGAAGAAGACAGGAAAATTGTTTCCCACCAAGTCAAAATTTCCCTATGTTTAAGAAGAATGATGAACATTATGAGTAACCATTGCAACATGAAAACAACCAAAGTACAACTACATGAAACTAATAACCATATTAGCAAGAAAACAACATTCTGCACAAAAGGTTGCAAAAGAACTTCCATATGCTAAACAGAATGGTATCCTGCATAGGACGACTCACCTCAAAAATCCCCAACCCCTCACCCGCACACACACACACACTATCCCTTCTTGATTTTCAAATAAACAATGAAATGAAAGATATGAATAACATTATTCAATAAAGTAATAAGACTGCATAGTTTTCTGAGACAAACTGGTTAACAATGACCGAAATACTTGATATGATTCTCACAATGTCTATCTGAGTTACTGTCATCCAGCTAAGTTTCAGTATATTGAGGTCATTCAATACCATGACAGTGATGACACCTATAATCCATTATACACAATTATGATACTCACTAATGTCTATCTAAGTAATGATTATACATCTAAATTCAGGATGTTGAGGTCATTTTATCATCAACCTCACCTCTCTGGTGTAAAACTTCACTGCAAAACCACGAGGATCCCTCAGGGTTTCAGGGCTGCCACGCTCATGGATAACAGTTGAGAAACGCACAATGACAGGTGTCTGCACTCCAGGGGCTCGAAGGAAGTCAGCACATGTAAGATGAGAAATATCATGGGTGACCTCAAAAAATCCCTTTGCACTGGCTCCCCTAGCATGAACAACACGTTCTGGGATTCGCTCCCTATCAAAATTGGCAAGTTTCTCAACCAAATGATAGTCCTCGAGGAGAATTGGACCTGAAAACAGACATAACTGTTAATTTTCTAGAAAAAAAAATCTACTTCTTTAAATGCAACTACTCAGCTTCCAGTACTCTGCATATATTTCTAACCATGAATTATGTTTCCCTATATTTATGTAAAAGTATATTGTTTGGATCCATTCATGAAACTACATGAAGATATTAGGACATTAAGTTCAATCGTCTTTTTTATTTTCAAAGCATACATTCCTTAAACGATAAAGTAATATCGGCTATTAACCAATCCCAGAGAGAGTGGAGACAACAAGGTGCTCCCAATGCTCAATTTACAAAAGGTTGATAATTTTTCCATTTGGAAGGTAGGTTTCAGATACCAACCAAAAACTTCACAAAAACACAACAAAAAACAAAAAAGGGAAAAAAGGGGGGCTGCATGAATTGGCTGAGAAGTAATAGTTAGGAGTAAGTACTAAAAATTATAAAGTACAGATAGAGGACGAAAAATAATTCCAAGTTTTAACAAAAAGAAGATGTGTATCTGCATCCAATTCAGAAGCAATCTCTTGAAAAGTCGTGAATATCCAAACATAACTCTGCAACTAATATGTAATCAACAAAACATGACAATCTACAAAAGAAATATAAGCAAACCATGTAAACTTCAACACCAGGGTAAAGCCAGAACCCGACGACAGATAAGGAATACAGCAAAAATAGATAGTCTGATCACGATGCACATCGAAACAAGAACAAGAACAATAAAGGATACTATTCTGCAACCGAATAACCATGGGAACATATAAGTACATAAAAGGGATGCTAAGGAAAGAGTGTACCTCTAGCTCCAATGGTTAGAGAAGAGTTGTTGTTCCACACGGGAGCACCGGAGTTGGTGGTCCAAAACGGGGAGTCGTAAGCACTTGAAGGGCGGTACTGCATCATATAAAACCAATCGCATCAAAACCCATCAGAGTTTGAGGCCAAACAATCAAGTTGAAAACAACAAAAGCTAATTTCACAAATTCAATTCAAAGAGTTTGAAAGACTAAGCTGCACTATGAGATTCCTCGGATAATTCATCGATGGATTAAATTAAGCCGAAGGAATCACAATAAACCGAACAAGGATGGAGATTCGTACCTTGTAAGGATCCATGGATGAAGATGAGGAGGAGAGAAAGAGAGAATGATGAAGGTAGGAATCGTGTGGCAATCGGAGGTGGAGTTTGTAATGAAGGGAAATTTATAAACGCCTATATTGTTTGTTAAAGGAAAGAGACCCACATTTTTTATGGCACAGACTGAGAGATAAAAGCCTTTGAGAAAATCAGTTAACAATTGAGAAGGTGATGGAGCCATGCTTCCTTATCCTGGTTTTGGGGTTTTGCCAAACCTTGAGCACAGCCACTTATGGAGCAGCTGTCATGCTCCACTCATAGGACGCCACGTATGCAAATATAGAGCCTCGAAACGTGTGCTCTCGGCGCGTAAACACAAGACTATCAGCAAGCTAGGAGATAAGCTTTTTTCTCCTTCTTCCTATTTTTTTGTGGTACACTAGAAGAGTGCGAAAGCTTCCAAGATTGCTAAATATTCTGATAAGGTTGGCATGGCCTTCTGAGGTAATTAGCTTAGCCACATTTTGTCACATCCAACACTAATAATGTCAACAGATGATTCATTCTTTTTTTTTTTATATAGAAAAAATAACACCAAAACTGATTCTAAATTCTTTGATTTTTGAACTATAAAAGGATACTCTACACACTAAAATCAGGTCCGAGGGTTTAGGAGCATGAATTGTGCAATTTTAATATCTTTTTTATTTATGCAAACCGACTGAATTACAAGAATCCGTCTCTAGAACAGTCAGCTTCAAATTGGTCGAAATTTTATAACAACAACGAAAGAGCTAGGGAAGTTCAGCTCCCGAGACGTCAAGCACATTGGCAACAAAATAGTACAATTTTACTAAAGTGATGGAACTCCAGCCTTTTAGCAAAGCTACACTCACTTTGCCAACCCCACCAGACTCAGCAGAATGCCTGTTATCAAACTAAGAATCATCCCTATTGCTAAAATTATATAATGACGTTAACGAAGAAACCACAAAGATGGCTTTGTGGTTTGTATTGAATGAGATTTTAAGGGGAAACGGCATTTGTCCTCTTTTATTTGTTATACCACTCTATTGCCTTTTCTTATACCAACTATTACTTGACCAAGATGTTGGCCAGAAAAGCAAAAGCAGCATATAGTTCGTCCTGAAAGGTATCACAACCTAAAATTTTGTATCGAATGAAAGCTTGAGCGTTTACTGGACTAAGGCTATAAACCACATTTCCAACCATTGTATACCTAACATGATTGCCAAACTAGGTACGCCAATGTCGTCCAAATAATTTCTCTATTTATTTGGTAGACAGCAAATAACTTGGTCACTGTTGCATAAACTAGGTACCAAAAATAATACAACCTCTTCTGCCATGGAAAAGCAAGAAATGTAGAGAGAAAGCACCCAAGAAAAAGGGAAAACTAATGTTATATGTAACCACAAGAAGTTCAGGGGGTATTGCTGCAGTATATTGAGATAGAAATCTGCTAAGAGATTACCTATTGCATTGCTGCTGCAGTTGAGAAAAAGCAAGGGAGGCGCATATTACAGTTGAAGACACAGAATCAATTCCTCCATGGGGGAGTTTCAGTAAATCACCTGGTTATCACCACATAGGAAACATCAGTAAAGTTGAATATACATCAGATGCCATAGTTGTGATATATAAAAAGATATGTGTCTGAATTCATTCACCTGGTCATCACTAAAGTTAATACAACAGCACCCAAAGAATGCTCTTCTAATTGCTTGTCATTGAGGACTTGCCAAAAATATTTAGAACCTTCATCCTTTGGATCTCTTTTGCTGCATATATATGACGTATGAATTACCAAGTTAGCTTATTAAATCAATGAAAGAACCAGAAAGTAAATTTGGTTCAGTTTGATGCTTTAAAACCCCCCATTCATGTCCTTTTCAACTAATGGAGAATTATAAATTTCGTATTATAGTGTAAAAAGTTAACAAACAGTGAATCACACTCGAATTCTTTACTCTAGGATTTTTAGACATTTTGTATACAGTTACCTTCCTCAACCGAAAGCAGCATTGATCGTTTCTCTAGCTCAACAGCATGTCTGTTAAGCTCAGATGAAGATAAACAACGAAGCACTGATAACAATAAAAACGTAAAGCATTTTTAGCACCTGGAAGACTAAAGGCAGAAAAGTATGTATAAAGAACTTGCATATTTAGAAACAGCACTGCTAATAGAATCACATACTCTGGATGTATTCACTCTGATTAGACTCATCGATGAGCTTCAGGAGATCCTGCAGACATAGAAACCGCTCTGTACTATTCTCATCATTGCTCCTCTTCAAATCCACCAAGTTAGAAACCATACGAACAGGAGTAAATTTAAGGTGCCTGGAATGTGCACCTGGTGACACATTATTAGACTTTCCAAGAAAAAGTGGACCTGGTGGTTTACCAGGTGAAAAGCTAACGGGAGAAGTTAAAAGAGTTGGTGAAAATGAAGGTGCAGAAGGACTCTCCTTCTCCTGATTCTTGGTTCTTTTATCAGGTATACGTGCCTCCTTCGGTAAATGTCGTTTGAAATTGAGACAATCAGAACTTTGTTCTGTCACGTCTTGAATTCTTCTCTTGCCTAGTCCTTGCTCACTTGAACCACTGATGTTTGAGAACTGGTGGCAAGGGGAGCTCCAAGGATGCTCAGGGGTGACTACCTTACTTCCAGAAACCTTAATAAGATCCCCAACCTGCCATCCTAGATTACAGGAATTTTCAGGATGATTCGGCATATAGATCCTATTGTCATTCTGCACATCTCGCAATGCCACTTTTTTCATTCTTAATGTTGATTGTTTATGAGAGATAGGTGAATTAACCACACTATCACCGACAGGATTATGGTCAATGCTAGAGTTCACCATTAATTTGAGGGACAGAACAAACTTGAATTGACAAGCTTAATGGCCTGGACTCTTAGCTGCACAGGAATTAGCAGTTAAGAAAATAAAATCCTTGCAATGATGACAATTTGATCATAAAGAATATTTAGTTATGCCAAACAAAGTTATCAAAATGGGATCCAAAATTCCAATTGTACCTACAATTTCTTGCACAAATTATTCCAAAAGAAACACAAATAGAATTAAACCCATAGTTTAGAAAAAGAAAGTTTCCTTCTGCTGGACAAGTGGACAACTCTAGAGGAATAAACAAAGAGAAACAACGATGTAGAACAAGCACGAGCAAACACATAGTGGCTTTCGATTACCTAGATCAAACTAACATAACTGACAACTCCCCAAATCAATGTGTAAGACTTATGAGGCAATACCACTTCTACAAGCATTCAGAGGCCCCAATTTGAGACGAATTGTAATCGTTCCCATGAGTTAGATTACAATAAAAGAGCACGCAACTTCGGAGCGCACCCTCCATTAGAAAAGCAATCTCAAGTTGAGCTTGCCCACTTAGAGAGGAAGGCAGTTACTATTACATGACAGAGATTCAACAATCCGATCTAATTTTTCCGGAATTTCAAGAAAATTGTACCAGTCCTCTACTCCAGATTAGATATGTAAACATTAACCACCATTTCATAGCAAATGAAATAATAAACAGATCGAAAAAGAGCCCCAATTCTACTGTTTAAACTGAGAAAATCAATTCAGATCTAAGATGGGTACTCATCCATTGCTTTGCCAACAAAACTACCGAGTACAATACAGTTACAGTCAAAATTGGAGATAACAAAATAAGTAACTAACACAAAAAGGTAGCCAGAAAATTAGATGCTAATCAATCAATTATGCCAGATTATATACAAACCCTAAGAAGAAGAACTTGAAGAACTACCCCGTAGAAAGTGAACAAGTTTCGATTAAGTAATCAATATTTGGGGTAGAGAAAAAGTAGTAGAGTAAATGGGGTGCAAAGAAGAATTACCTGTGGATATTGGAAGGGATCTGAGGCTTTTTTAGATTCAAAGGGAGGAGGGAGGGAGACGAAGACTGGGGAGCGTTCGAAAATGGGAAATTGGCTCCAAAGAAGAGGAGGCGTACAGGTTTTCACTTGGTTTAAATATGTTGTCCAAGGTCCACACAAGCCCGGAAAAAAGACCAAAACATTTTTTCTTTAGTTCTTTTTTATCGATAGACCATTTTTTTTTCGTCTATTTTCATCCCACGTACTATTTTGCTCATCTCATATTCTGTTCACATCTCATTCATATAATTTTAATCGTAAATTTACTTTATTCATCTATTAACAATACCTAAAAAACTTTTTCTCAATTCTATTTTATTCACCCTACATTCTCTTTATATATTTTATCAAAATTCAAATATGCTCAAGGTAAGTAAAATCACAAAATGAACAAAAATTCACATAAAAGCATAAATCTAAGTTAATGAACAAGAAAAAACTCTCAAATTTAACAACTCAATGGTATCAATCGATATCAAGATGCACAATGTCTGTAAATGTATCTCTAGTAGCAACGCCTTTCATACTTTCAAGTTTCTTGAACTGATCTATCCGTTGGTCATAAATATGGTACAATAGTTGTCCATAAGAATTTACATACAAAGTTGACATGAGAAATAATGAGTAAAGAGATAGATGAATCATAAAAAATAAAAAAACAATTTACCTCGTCTTCAGGTTAAATGCTAGTGTCTTCAGACTCATGACCAAATATGATAAATCTAGGTTAGAGTTATGAAATTTGTGTTCATCCAAAACAAAAATATAAAAAAGAAAAAGAAAAAAATTATAATTTGTAACAATTTATTGTCCTTTGTTGTAATTTTATATCAGAATATTTTGGTATTTTAATAAATCAACAACGTGTGAAATAAACAAGTGGTTTACGGGGTCTCAATAGACGCACATTTTTTTTTGCTAAAAAAAAAATACAATTTTTTATTCTTACATGGGGAAATTATTATTTGTACCCGGAACAACACTTGTATTATGTTTCCCTTTAATCTCATTGGTCTAATTGTTTTATCATTATTTCTGATTGGTGTATTCAATTACTTTTACTATTTTTTTTCCACCCCTGCTAGTCCCCACATGTGTCACACCCTAAATTTCGGATAAATAAAAATCTAAATTTAAGGCATGATAACAAAATGAAAAGAGTAATATAATAAAATTCAACGTTTACATAACTTGAGAAGTCAAGTAAAGGTCATGCTCAAAAGAGCTCACTACAATTTGACAAACAATAACAAAATGATTAAATCCTAACAAACAGCTTCTAGACCTCTACGTCTCAGTCTTGAACTTCCTCACCTGTAAAATCAACCTCTGCACCATGGAATGGTGCACCGGGTTGTAAACAACAAACCCGGTAAGCTTTAAAAGCTCGTGTGAGTAAATCTACTACAATAGACTAAACCCAACAACACATAAGGTAAAACCAAGAGTTCATGCATTAAAAACAGATTCAGGAAAACACTTCCAAGCAAGAGAAATCAAAAGATGAAATTAAGAAAACACAACAATTCACAATCACTCAAAATCATAAATGAAATCCGACAAAAATTATAATTCAGAAATTCCATTAAAATTACACGATTAAAATTTGAGGATCCCCTGCGGATAAACATGGTTCAGAAGATACTCGAAGCGAAGAATTTAAATAAGAGCACCACACAATTATTTCTCAACCCTTAATTATGGGTTCGACAACGCATAGTCATCCCCAAGCCTAGAGTTCCAAGACTAGAGTTCGACCTCCAAGCCTTAGAGCCTCAACCCTCAACCTCTCTCCAAGACGTCCAATAGTCGTTATAATTAAGGCATGTCAAATGAGTTCCATGCTCTTCTCTCACCAACCCTGTCAGCTGACATGCCAAGGAGTGATTCAATGAATAAAGTGTCTTAGATGCACAAAAAATGTCTCTGACCTGTCACTCACTTCCCCACATGTCAATCTCTAACGCAAGGTATGGCTCTAGACATGGTCCATGACTGACTCAATAAGAAGAGATCACATAGTACTGACCAGTGTTACCAACTCTACCAAACCCATCTTGGAACGCCAAGAAGCAAGGCTGACACCCTGATTTTGGGGAATAGTCATGCTAAGCCCATGCTTTGCCTTTCCACGTAGCAACTTCCACCCCTATATATACCAAGTTGTCTCAAGGCTGAAAGGATCTCCACAACTCCATTTTTCTCTCTTCTCTCCCATTTTGCATGCTAAAATGTTTAGGAGAGACTATCCTTCTCTTCTCTTCTTGAACATGCTAAAATGCATAATCTATCCTTCTTTCTTTGTTGACGTACCAACTCAACCCCCAGGCCAAACGTTTAAGCATCATTCTTTCTTCATTAATCTTCATAAATGCTCAAACACACATATCTATCTTTGCATCGGAGTGTGTTTGACCGGCATTAGGCTAGTCCTCCTATAAGAATCTATCGCTTCATATTTGCAGGTCATTCCCATAGAGCTTGAAGGCTCAATATCAATCGAAGGAAGTCAACCAAAGGAGTAGATGAAGCCCACCATGAAGGCTCAACATCAACCGAATGAAGTTCACCAAAGGAGAGAAGGAAGTTCACCAAAGGAATGGAGGAAGTTCACCAATGAAGTGGAGGAAGCTAGCTCACATTCAAGGAAAGGAAGCCCACCACAAAGTGGTACTTGAAGGCTCAACGTCTGCCGAAGGAAGCCCACAAAAGGGGCATGAGGAAGCCCACCATGAAGTGGACATCATTTGGAGGAAGTTTGAGACGGGACTACCAGTTTTCCCAACAAAGGAGTGGATACAACCCCACCAAATGAGTGGATACAGCCCCACCAAATGAGTGGAGGAAGTTCGAGAGGAGACTACCGGTTCTCTCAACAAAAGAGATGATGAAGCTTACCATCAAGAGGAGTGTGAATGCTTAACACTGCCAGAAGGAAGTCTAAGATCAATAATCTAGTCTTATTCAAGGAATTTGAATGCAGAGGCTCATCGATGCCATACCTCAAGTCACATGCTGTGGACGACGTACCAAGATGCAGTACATGGTCACCGTGACATATCTTCAATTACTGGAGATAAACAACCAAAACCATGGAAATAGTCAAACTAACCAAAGGGCGAATATAGGCCTACTACAAGAGAATAACCCAACCACTTTACATGTATAATTTCAACGGAAATCTCATTGACTCGTTAATGCTAAAAAACAGCATCAACATGTGTATCATCACTACCAGAATAGGCACTTTAGCCGACGAAAAATTTTCGTCGGCCTGTTAAAAAAATTCGTCGGCTAAGACCTTAGCCGACGAGCCTTCGTCGGCTATAGTGTCGTCGGGAAAAGGTCGTCTGTAATGACTTTAGCCGACGAAATTTTTTTTTTCGTCGGCTATAGTCCCATTTTAGCCGACGAAATATTCGTCGGCTAAAGTGCGTAATAAATAATTAAAAATAACTATAGCCGACGAAATATTTTATATTTCGTCGGCTAAACCTTATAAAAAAAATTAAAAATAACTATAGCCGACGAAATATTAGGTTATTCGTCGGCTAAACCTTATTAAAAAATTAAAAAAATAACTATAGCCGACGAAATATTAGGTTATTCGTCGGCTAAACCTTATAAAAAAAATTTAAAAATAACTATAGCCGACGAAATATTAAGTTATTTCGTCGGCTAAACCTTATTAAAAAAATTAAAAATACTATAGCCGACGAATATTGTGTTTGAATATCGTCGGCTAAAGTTTCTGGGTTTTGAAAAAAAAAACTGCAAAAACATATTTTTTATTTTTTTTTTGTGTGTGTGGAGAATCTTGACAGAGAAACTGTGATATACAGTGAAAAGTTGCCACCCAAATGCAAATGGCGGAGGTTGGTCATGTGAGCCACCGAAACTGGCAACACGCCGGTGAGGTTGTTGTTGTAGAGGTCGAGAACACGGAGGTTAGTGAGGTTGGAGAGCTCCGGCGGGAACGTGCGGTTGAAGACGTTGTTGGAGAGGTTGAGGAGGCGGAGAGGAGGGCGCGGTAGGTGGCCATTGGGCGCGTGGGGGTGGAGAGTAGACGGTGTGGTGAGGAGAGAGAGTGGCGGAGGTGGAGGAGGAGAAGGAGGAGGAAGAAGAGGAAGAGGAGGAGGGGACACAATATGTCTAGTGTTGGGTTTATTTGTGGTGGTTGTGTGGAGGAGGAGGAGGAGGAGGAAGAGGAAGAGGAGGAGGGGCCGCAATATGTCTAGTGTTGGGTTTATTTGCGGCTATAAAAAGAACTTTAGCCGACGAAAATAAAGAATTTCGTCGGCTAAACTCTTTGGTTGACCGCCAAAAAATTTTGGTTGAAAATTTTGAAAATTTTTCGACTTTAGCCGACGAATTTTCATAATTTCGTCGGCTAAAGTCCTTTGAAAATTTTGGTTGCCCGCCAAAAAATTTTGCTTGAAAATTTCGAAAAATTTTCGACTTTAGCCGACGAATACGTTAGGGTATTCGTCGGCTATAGTATGTAATTAAAAAATTAAAAAATAACTATAGCCGACGAAATATTAGGTTATTCGTCGGCAAAAACAATCTTAGCCGACGACTTTTCATATATTTTCGTCGGCTAAAGTCTATAAATTCACGAAAACACTCATATCTCCCCCTATATTACGTAGTTTGGTCAAATCTTCCACACGAAAAACTCTCACGTAGATGAGACGCAACCACCTATATAAAAATTTTGAAACATTTACCTTCCGACGATAGGGCTCCCCATAAGAAATAATAACGGTAAATAGGGTTGACCGCTACTATCGGCTCCGAGACTTTACCCGATTTACATGATTTTTGAACCATAGCCGTATTTCACCATTCTGAACACATCTTATTTCACGAGATTTTTAATAATTTTGCTTCCTATGTAGAGTTGGTTCACAAAGTTGTATAACCGACTAAACAAGTTATACAACATTAGTAGACACGTTGTGATTCCGATGACTAAAATTCACAAACCAAAATTCGACCGTCAGATATGATCATTATGAAGAAATACGTCTATGGTAAAAAATTCAACTGGATCCGACAACGTTAAGAGCTCAATCGAAACGGTCAACCATAATCCATCGTCACTTATCACACGAAAACGCTCAGGTCAGTCCGCTATATTACGTAGTTTGGTCAAACCTTCCACATAAAAAACTCTTACGTAGATGAGACGCAACTGCCCATATAAAAATTTTGAGACATTTACCTTCCGACGATAGGGCTCCCCATAAACCCGAATAACGGTAAATAGTAGACACGTTGTGATTCCAATGACTAAAATTCACAAACCAAAATTCAACCGTCAGATATGATCATTATGACGAAATATGTCTATGGTAAAAAATTCAACTGGATCCGACAACGTTAAGGGCTCGATCGAAACGGTCAACTATAATCAAAAATAAGAAAACTGCATTTTGAAGCCCTAAACAGACTCGGATGGCCAAAAAAGCCTACAGGTCATAGCATAGCGATGAGTTTGACTCGTAGGGCCGTTACGCTTCCCAAAAGGTATCACAATAGTCAATCGGACACCAAAAACCAAATCTGCAGCATAGTGAATAATAAGGGTAAGTCAACTATCGGCACCGAGACTTTACCGGAATACCGTCATTTTTCAATTGTAGACGTATTTCACCATTCTGGTCATATTTTATTTCACGACTTTTTTGTATTTAAAGGTTCTACATATAATTTTTTTTCCAGATGAGTTGTTGTCCAAATCTGTAAATATAAAACACTTTAGCCGACGAAATTATATTTTTCGTCGGCTAAACTTTTAAAAATTTCGTCGGCTAAACTCTTAAAATTTCGTCGGCTAAACTTTTGAAAATTTCGTCGGCTAAACTTTTGAAAATTTCGTCGGCTAATGTTCACAGACTATAGCCGACGAAAAAAATTATTCAGTCGACGAAATATTAATTTCGTCTGCTAAAGTGGAAAATTTTTAATTAGCCGACGAAGGACAATTTCGTCGGCTAAATCCCACTTTAGCCGACGAAAAAAAATTCGTCGGCCTGGTTTTTTTTTTTCGTCGGCTAAAGCCTTTCTTCTGGTAGTGCATATATGGTTCTGTTGATAACAATGCAATTGTTTGCTAAAATGATTGTGTAGAATATATATATATATATATATATATATACACACACATGTCTTTTCAGATATGAACCTCCTTATTTATTTAAAAGATACAGATTTCTTTAATTGACATACTTTTCGATCATATTTTTTTTTCTCAACCATTCAACTTTTAGGTATATATGAGTAGATCATCTCTACAAAATTTTACTCAAATTGATAATCATTAAGGTATTCAAAATTATGAATTACACAAACGGTTCATGTTGAACAGATTTAGTTCGTTCATTGTAATCATATAATTTCGATATCTTAACGATTATCAATTTGGCTGAAAATTTATAGAGATGATCTACTCATATATATCTACAATCACTACCAGAAAATGAGTCTTGGGCGACGAAACAAAAAAAACCTAGCGGCGATTTTTTTTTCGTCGCCTAAGAGAAAACTTGGCCGACGAAAAAAAATTTCGTCGCCCAAGGAAAAAAATCGTCGCCTAAAGTTCAACTTTAGGCGACGAAAATAAAATCGTCGCCTCAGACTAAATTTCGTCGCCTAATATAGAAACTAGGGCGACGAAACAATATTTCGTCGCCTAAAATATTTATATCGTCGCCTAAGTTTTTTAATCCTTAGGCGACGAAACTCAAATATATCGTCGCCTAAGTATTTTATTTTTTTATTTTTACTTGGCCGACGAAATAAAAGAATTTCGTCGGCCAAGAGTAATCCGAATAATTAAAATAAAATAAAACACATTTAAATTTCATTGTACAAGATTTTTATTTTTACTCTTGGGCGACGAATTTAACAAATATCGTCGCCCAAGTGTTATCTTGGCCGACGAAATTAGGGTAATTCGTCGGCCAAGATAATCCGAATAATTAAAATAAATAAAGCACATTTAAATTGTAAGATAATGTTTTTAATTTTTATAGTCCCGTCAGCGTCTCGTCGATTGGAAACTATTCTCAGTTGAAGGTCCGGCCAGATTACGTGATTTGGAGGGTCGAATAGCCGTTTTCGTCCGTCTAGGGGTTTGACCGCGCCGATTGACCGGACGGATCGAGCCCTTATCGTTGTCCGATGGAGCTAAATTTTTTCCCACCTACGGAATTCATTATGCTGGTCATATCTGACGGTAGGTTTTCAGTTCCTCTTCTCCGATCACCAAACTCACGTTATATGTACTAATGTTGTATAACTTTTTTATACAAGTGTTAAGTTTAAGTGTCGTTTTGAAAACAACGTATACGTAAAGGCCTCAAACGCAAAAAAGTCGTCAAATAAGATATGACCGGAACGGTGAAATACATCAACCCGTGAAAAATGAAGATATTCCGGTAAAATTTCGGTGCCGGTTGTTCCGGTCAACGAAATTCTCTTATTTCTACCTAGTGGTAGCCCTATCCCGGGTATTTATTTTTTACCAAATTTTTATAGCCCCGTTAGCATCTTGTCGATTGGAAACTATTCTCAGTTGAAGGTCCGGCCAGATTACATGATTTGGAGGGTCGAATAGCCATTTCCGTCCGTTTAGGGGTTTGACCGCCCCGATTGACCGGACGGATCGAGCCCTTATCGTTGTCCGATGGAGCTAAATTTTTTCCCACCTACGGAATTCATTATGCTGGTCATATCTGACGGTAGGTTTTCAGTTCCTCTTCTCCGATCACCAAACTCACGTTATATGTACTAATGTTGTATAACTTTTTTATACAAGTGTTAAGTTTAAGTGTCGTTTTGAAGACAACATATACGTAGAGGCCTCAAACGCAAAAAAGTCGTCAAATAAGATATGACCGGAACGGTGAAATACATCAACCCGTGAAAAATGAAGATATTCCGGTAAAATTTCGGTGCCGGTTGTTCCGGTCAACGAAATTCTCTTATTTCTACCTAGTGGTAGCCCTATCCCGGGTATTTATTTTTTACCAAATTTTTATAGCCCCGTTAGCATCTTGTCGATTGGAAACTATTCTCAGTTGAAGGTCCGCCCAGATTACATGATTTGGAGGGTCGAATAGCCATTTCCGTCCGTTTAGGGGTTTGACCGCCCCGATTGACCGGACGGATCGAGCCCTTATCGTTGTCCGATGGAGCTAAATTTTTTCCCACCTACGGAATTCATTATGCTGGTCATATCTGACGGTAGGTTTTCAGTTCCTCTTCTCCGATCACCAAACTCACGTTATATGTACTAATGTTGTATAACTTTTTTATACTAGTGTTAAGTTTAAGTGTCGTTTTGAAGACAACGTATACGTAGAAGCCTCAAACGCAAAAAAGTCGTCAAATAAGATATGACCGGAACGGTGAAATACATCAACCCATGAAAAATGAAGATATTCCGGTAAAATTTCGGTGCCGGTTGTTCCGGTCAACGAAATTCTCTTATTTCTACCTAGTGGTAGCCCTATCCAGGGTATTTATTTTTTACCAAATTTTTATAGCCCCGTTAGCATCTTGTCGATTGGAAACTATTCTCAGTTGAAGGTCCGGCCAGATTACATGATTTGGAGGGTCGAATAGCCATTTCCGTCCGTTTAGGGGTTTGACCGCCCCGATTGACCGGACGGATCGAGCCCTTATCGTTGTCCGATGAAGCTAAATTTTTTCCCACCTACGTAATTCGTTATGTTGGTGATATCTGACGGTAGGTTTTCAGTTCCTCTTCTCCGATCACCAAACTCACGTTATATGTACTAATGTTGTATAACTTTTTTATATAAGTGTTGAGTTTAAGTGTCGTTTTGAAGAGAACGTATACGTAGAGGCCTCAAACGCAAAAAAGTTATGAAATAAGATATGACCAGAACGGTGAAATACGTCAACCTGTGAAAAATGAAGATATTCCAGTAAAATTTCGGTGCCGGTTGTTCCGGTCAACGAAATTCTCTTATTTCTACCTAGTGGTAGCCCTATCCCGGGTATTTATTTTTTACCAAATTTTTATAGCTCCGTCAGCGTCTTGTCGATTGGAAACTATTCTCAGTTGAAGGTCCGGCCAGATTACGTGATTTGGAGGGTCGAATAGCCGTTTCCGTCTGTTTAGGGGTTTGACCGCGCCGATTGACCGGACGGATCGAGCCCTTATCGTTGTCCGATGGAGCTAAATTTTTTCCCACCTATGTAATTCGTTATGCTGGTCATATCTGACGGTATGTTTTCAGTTCCTCTTCTCCGATCACCAAACTCACGTTATATGTACTAATGTTGTATAACTTTTTTATATAAGTGGAGTTTAAGTGTCGTTTTGAAGAGAACGTATATGTAGAGGCCTCAAACGCAAAAAAGTCGTGAAATAAGATATGACCGAAACGGTGAAATACGTCAATGCGTGAAAAATGAAGATATTTCGGTAAAATTTTGGTGCCGGTTGTTCCGGTCAACGAATTTCTCTTATTTCTACCTAGTGGTAGCCCTATCCCGGGTATTTATTTTTTACCAAATTTTTATAGCCCCGTAAGAGTCTCGTCGATTGGAAACTATTCTCTGTTGAAGGTCCGGCCAGATTACGTGATTTGGAGGGTCGAATAGCCGTTTCCGTCCGTTTAGGGGTTTGACCGCGCCGATTGACCGGACGGATCGAACCCTTGTCGTTGTCCGATGGAGCTGAATTTTTTCCCACCCACGTAATTTGTTATGCTGGTCATATCTGACGGTCAGTTTTCAGTTCCTCTTCTCCGATCACCAAAATCACGATATTCTGAATTTTATGATAGAACTCTTGGCCGACGATTTTCTTCATCTTGGGCGACGAGATTTATAGTGAAGAACATCGTCGCCCAAGATGAAGAATCTTAGCCGACGACTACAAAAATCGTCGCCCAAGATTATCTTGGCCGACGATTTTCAAAAAACAAGGCGACGAATTTTCAAGAATCGTCGCCCAAGAACTCCAATATAAAAGGTAAAAATTCGGAACCCTAACCATTCGCGCTGCAAAAACTCCACCGAAGCCCTCTCTCTCTCTCCCTCTCTCCGACCCCGCAACCCGACGACGTCCCCTACCTTGAACCCGACCCCGACCCCGACCCCGACGACCCCGACCCCGACCCCGACCCCGACCCACAATTTAAGGTATAACCCTAAAACCCTAAATTGGTTATTTCATGAAAATTTTAATTGTTGTTGTTGTTTGAAATTGTTGAAATTGTTTGAAATTGTTGAAATTGTTTGAAATTGTTGAAATTGTTTGAAATTGTGAAATTGTTTGATATTATTGTTCGAAATTGTTTGAAATTGTGAAATTGTTTGAAATTATTTGAAATTGTGAAATTGTTTGAAATTTGGGAGAAGTACAAAATTATTGTTGTGTTGTGAAATTGTTGGTGAAATTATTGTTGTTGTTGTTGTTGTAATTTATGAAATTAATGGTAAATTAGGGTAAATTTGTGTAAATTATGGTAGGATTTTAGGGTAAATTATGGTAAATTGTGATGTAAATGATAATTGTAAAATATTAGGGTTTAGGCTTTAGGATTTGTGGAAATAATTTGTAAATATATTGTAAATGATTAAATAATTTTTGATTAAATAATTAAATAATATAAATTATAATTGTAAATATATTGTGGAAATTTTGTAAAAAATAATGGATTATTTTTGAGTAAGGATGTAAATATTCGTAAATTAATTTTTGTGATGTAATAATTCTGAATTAATGTAAATAATTTGTTATGTGAATTAAAAAAATAATAAATCCTATAATAATTATTACTTTTTATTTGTGCTATTATTGTTGATAAATTTTTCAAAATTTATGGTTATTTTTTGTTAAATTAATTATAAGACGGTAAAATATTTTTAATAAATATATGGTTATTTTAAACAGGATGGACATGAGGATAACTTCTAGATAACGTCCGGGTGCGAGAAGCGAATATTCCTCGCACGGTACCTTAAACAACCCAACGCAATCACCGTCGGTCGGGTTTCTGTGGCAGATGACGGCCCGACATGCGGCGCTTAGGGGTGGCGCGAGCGGCTCGCGTTCTGCTGCGGCCCCTCGTCATCCAGATACTTCCACGGTCGCGATCTATCACCGCCCCCGCACAGTCGTCCCCGACCGACGGTGATGGCGGGTCATCCGGGGTCCCTACGGTGCCGTCCGACCTCTTCCTTCCTCCGACGATACCGTTAAACCTGAATTTTTGTAATTTATTACATCCTGAATTTATGTAACAAATTATTTATAAATTTCTATTATTTTTAATTAAATTTTAGTATTACAAAAATTTAAAGAAATGTCAAAAAAAAAAATTCCAGCAAAAATTAAAAAAACATTATTTATATATTTAAAAAAATTATTTAAATATTTAAAAAAAAAATTAAATATATCTTAGGCGACGAAATTGCTAAATCGTCGGGCAAGGTCTTACCATATAAGACGACGAAAAAAAATTATCGTCGCCCAAGTTCTTGGCCGACGCATTTCTGGCGACGACGTCTTGGCCGACGAAAAAAAATTTCGTCGCCCCAGGTTATAACATCTTAAGCGACAAAAAAAATTTTCGTCGGCCAAGGTTTTAAATCTTGGACGACGAATATTTTTGGGCGACGAGAAGTAGATTTTAGGCGACGAAATTCGTATCGTTGCCTAAGAATTACTCTTAGGCGACGACGGAATGAATTGGCCGACGAAATTTGTTAACAGGGCGACGATTTAGTTTCGTCGCCCAAAGTGAAATTTCTGGTAGTGAATGTGAATGGTTAAGATGAGAAAATTGATCTAAAAGTGTGTTAATTAAGAAAATTCGTACCTTTTGAATAAATAAAGATATTTGAACATGATTATATATATATATATAAGGGGAAGGTGATGAGTTCTCAGGATATATAATTGGAAACTGGTTCCTAGTAAGGGGCATATGATTTGGTAATAGTGTCTTGAATTAGTGCATGATAGAAGTGAAAACAAGGGTGGCAGTGCATTGCCAGAATACTAAGCTGCTACAGATGATTGGCAAGGCAAGGCAAGGCAGATGTTTGCTAATCGAGAATATGAGTATCGATCGATCGACGACAGCGATGACATACAGCTGCTGTGTGCATGACAGAGAGTCCTTGGATTGCGGATTCTCCAACATGGCCTTGTATAAGATGAACAGGTGACTTGACATGGTCGACCTGAGACTAACAGATCTATTTAGGGAGATTGGAAGAACTGGAAACAATGGGATCGATGGTACTTGATTAAGGAAAAGATTACTCGTATGATAAAATTTCATGTGAGATAATTATCTAGAAAAATGCATTTGGTAATTTTAGCCTACAGCTTATATATGATTGCTGCATGTGTAGCATCTAACAGAATCAAAAGGTCTGAGATTGTCAAGACTGGTTTATCATACAGTAACTGATAAGGAATTTGAACTTCATTAAAAACTTAATGTCATAGAAATTATTAAGATTTTAGGCATTCGAAACAGTAGTACTACGTTTGAGGTTGTTCTACAGTTCTAGCTAATAAATCCCTAGATTTAATGTCTCACACATGTTGGGGTAGTCAAAGTGTTGCCAGATAGAAGAAGTAAACTAATCTACTTAGTTGCTTAAACATGCCAGAATAAAATTCATACTGAACAAATTTTTAAAACTTTGACATTGAACTTGTAAACTGTGTGATATATAAAAACATATCTTATTTCCCACAGTCAAGAACTGATGAAACTCAGTAGCAACTTACAAGGATCCAATTAACTAAACGAATTGCACTCGATCCTAGGCTCACATTCCAAATTTTCCAAAATATTTTCTATTTTAAACTCTGAATTAGAGTCCTGTACTCCATCTCTTGGTTGAAATTATACTTCAATAATGTACATCACGAGCAAGCATTACATGCATGGGAAGCTGATGAACAAATTAATAAACTAACCAAGATATTAGAATGTAATCAAGCTTAAATTCGTTAATTTTTCTTCTTCTTGAATTAACAAAGCCAAACCTGGCCTGCGTGTCCACTGCATGGCATAGTCAACTTCATCTACCAATTAACTAAACGAATCAAGTCGTTTTGATTAATTGTTTTCTGAACAGAATGTCTAACACGATTAATTAACTAATTATTCTCTATACAATAATATTTTAGCTGCAAAATACAACTGGCTTTGTCTGATCTATTCTGATTCAATTATTTCAGTTTAATTACCTCAAAACCATAGAGAGGCAATTAATCTCGATCGATCCTTCAAGTGATGCATGCCACTTTGTACGGTACGATTCGTGGAGGTACTCGTAAATATCTATGGGGAAATTGTATAATCTACGCATGGATGTACATGTTACGTACGTGCATGTGTACGTCGAGTAGTATCGAAGCACGTGTCCACAGTGGCATGCATGGATCATCACGCCAGTTGAAGCTTATAGGTCTAAACATGTTTAATAATTAAACTATTGACAATGTTAAATTGTTAATTAGCATTCGAATTTACCGTATATCTATTCTTTGAGCTGACGTCATCACTGTTTATAAGGAACAGTATCGCTACTGTTCTGAAGGAACAATTTTATAATTGTCTTTTCTCTTATCTTCTCGCATACTACTGCTCTGAAGAAATAGTTTTAGGCTTTGGGCTGTTATGGGTACGTAGTTGATGTTCTATCCTCTGCCTTTATCTCGCAGCTTCTGAAAATTTCTAGCCATCTCCAGAATTTTCTTTTACCTCTCCCCACATCGTGTACCTTCTAGAGAACTCGATACTTTTCTCCAATTTCTTCAATTGTTTTGTGATACTGTTCCCGTGAGCAGTGCTGGGCCTCGTCATATATCTTGCCCTCTCTCTCGCAACCTCCTGAAGCTTCCAAAGATGTCGATGCCATCTCTTTTTTCCTATCAGCTCTTTTTCCTTCCGGAAGAATCGAGAGAGATCTCGAGAGTTTCTCCTTTTTTCCTCTGTTATCAATCTGCTCTCTCTCTCTCTCTTTCTCTTTCTTCCAAATTTCTTCATTGAGATTGGCACCGCATTTGACTTGGGGTTTAGGGTTCTGATATTGGGTTTGTCATCTGTAAGTAGAAGGGAAGTGATTCTGGGTTCATGGGGAGTGAGAGTGAATAGCAGTTCAAAAACAAAACAATTGGGTGTAAGACGGTTCCAAATTAATAATCTTTTCTCATCCCTTCAGGTAGATTATCCAAGGATTTCTCCCCTCAAACTCTCTAGATTATTCTTCCTCTCTCTCGCCCAATATTTCTCCTTCTCCATCAACCTCTCTCTACAAGTTGATATCAAAATCTTATCGCTACCTCAAACCCCATCAATCTTCAATGGATAGCAGAGTCCTAACAGTGCCTGTAAACTTGGTATAGCCCAATAGTTGCAAATTGTTTTCATATCGCTTTACACAATTTCCGACTTCAATTTCATTGTTTTTTATCTGTCACACTAATTTAAACTGATCTGTATCTTATTTCAAAATTCTGATCAGTTGTTCCTACAGTGATTGGTATCAATCAAATATGTGAAATCTTGCTCACAAGTGAGTAGTCTTGACATCTGAATCATTTTTTGTTGGTGTGTATTGGATGGTTTTAGTGATTGTTTCTAAAGTTTTGATCATTGTGGCTTTTGGGTGTTTTGTAGGTTTCTATTTCTTTAATTTGGTGGATAGAGAGATGAGTACAACCCTAGTGTTTCAGCTGTTCCTATTACAATGTGATGATCAATAAGAACTATTTCCCCAGCTATTCCCAGAGAGGCCTAATATGCTTGGTGTTCTCATGGTTGATGTATTACTGTTTAGCCCACGTAAGTCCCGTGCATTTTGCTTATTTTATATGTGCACTTAAACATAGTATGCGGTTCTGCATAATAATTATCACGAGCATTCAACATGAAACACATTGTCAAGGCTTATTGATAACATTCAATTATAGAGCACAAAGGATAAAGAGTCTCTCATTGAAGGAAATCAAAGAGCCTATGACCATTAGTTGATTGATTAAAATAATCTTATTGATGAAATTCAGTGATTTCCCACCATCTTAAGTGAGAATGATCTTAATTGATTAAAATAAGTTTTGTTGAAGTTGTATAATTGATTTCAGAATTTAGTTGTTGTTTTGTTTGAATTTTTAAAATTCTATGCAAAAAAAGTCTAACCTGTACGTATGTATTCTCAAAATCAGTTACATAAATGGGAATACTTTTCCTATAAGTAGAACTGTATAGCAGCACATATCGTAATCTTGCAAAACAATCCTAAAACCCAATTATGTATTACAGACCAATGATAAGCTATATCTTTCAAATTTCTACCCTTAATTAGGTTACTTTTTAGCTACGTTTCCTATATTAATGTGTTGGATGGGTTTTTGTTTTTTTGGTCATGTTGACGAGTTTTTGTTAAATTAGTTCTTCATTTATTTGCAGCCAACAACAATGCATTGCAAATTTCTTTTCACATCAACAATTGGACCGTAAAAGAAAGTGAGAGGCACTGAATTATCAGTTGTGGATTACTTGCTATGCTCCAAAAGCTTGCCCATCAATTTCCTCTAATTTCAGGTCAGGACTTCAAGCTTAATGCACCTGTTTCTATGACTTCGCTGTTTAAATTCTGTTTACTCTGTCATCTTTATATATCTTGGTTTTCAAGTTATGCTATAACACAGGAAGAAACCGTTTTTTCTCCCAAGTTCAGGACTCAATTTGCTGATAGCAAATTACAAAGTTAGAGCTGTGAAAATTTAACAAAAAGTTAAAAAGCTTGGCTGTATCTTACTTAGTTTACCGAACATTTCCAATCAATTCCTGAAGTTGTATTTACTGAAACTGTTTCTATGTTTTTTGAAAATATGGAAAAAATATACACATTACCTTTATGTAGCAAGGTCCATTGAGTTATAAGAAAGGATTTGAATTCGGCAACGGAACATTTTAGTGATGAGAATAAACTATATACACCAAAAGTGAAGTCATCAAAATCAAATGAAACTAATAACTAATTAGCGCATGCAGAATCTTTGTCATATTTTTTTTTTTTCAATAGTTTCTATCAAGATTTTATGGTGTTTGATGTTTAGTATCAGTTTTGTAAGTTAGGTAGCTGTTCTGTTAACAAATTCATATTTACAATTTTTTCAATATGAGTTTATACTACCAGAAAATGGGTCTTGGGCGACGAAACAAAAAAAACCGGGCGACGATTTTTTTTTTCGTCGCCTAAGGAAAAAAAATCGTCGCCTAAGTTTACTCTTAGGTGACGAAAAAAAAATCGTCGCCTAAAAATAAATTTCGTCGGCCAAAATATAAACTAGGGCGACGAAACAGTATTTCGTCGCCTAAGATATTTATATCGTCGCCTAAGTTTTTTATCCTTAGGCGACGAAACTCAAATATTTCGTCGCCCAAGAGTTTTTAATTCTTAGGCGACGAAACTCAAATATTTCGTCGCCCAAGATTCTTCTATATATTGGAAGGCCGGGATAGAAGAATGAAAACTTTGAAAATTTGAAACATAAATTTCTCTAGTTCTTCAAATCGTTCGGTGTTGTGGAAATCTGTCCATACATAGTTTGTGGAGCTACTCCCAGGTACGTACATATGCATATGCACACACATATATATATATATGCATATATATATATTGATTTTCAGTTTTATTTGAGTTGAATTAATGATATATATATATATATATATGCATAGAGTTTGTTCCAAGCTGAGTAAGGGGCCGTTCTGTCATAGATATGGTTCACAGGTTTGTTTAACTGGATCTCAAGATCACAAACTGACCACTCTTCTTGGTGAAGGGGTCGATAGGGGTTCGCCTCCGTGATCACAAACGAGTCATGCCTGGTTCCTGTAGGGGGTTCGTCCTCCGTGACATTGACACTTGCCTTCTGAAACCACGGAATCCGCTCGAACTAGATATATATAATTAATAATTAGTATGTTGTATTACATTAATATATATATATATAAAAGATGTGTTCATTAAATATTAATATACATATGTGCTATTTTCAGGATATGGATAAGAGTTGGATTTCTCTTCCAAGATATCACAGAAAATATGCTGAAGGAGTTTGAGATTTTATGCAATATGCGCAGGCCAATGCTGACGGGAGTGGCATGTTCTATTGCCCGTGCAAGATGTGTAAGTGTCGCAGTGATATGCATCGATTTCCGTTTGATACAGTATGAGACCACCTGAAGAGTAACGGATTATGGGAACGTTACACATGTTGGATATATCACGGTGAAACCTCATCACGCCCGCATGATCATGGACAGTTTTATCAGACGGGCAGTACATCCAACGATCCAACAACGGCCTTCATCAACGACATGTTTCCTCATGACAGCGGTGTATGCCCTGAACGACAGGACATTCCGCAGGCGCCGATGCAGGCCATCCCTAGAGGTGTCAACACTGCCGGTATAGCCAAGTACAACAGACTTATTGCTTTCCAACAGACCCCTCTGTGCCCAGGTCATGAGAAGACCATTCTTCAGTGTGTGATGGAGGTGATGCATATCAAGGTTGACACAAAATCGACCGTGACGGCTGTTGATAGGTATCTACAGTACGCTGCTTCGCTCCTGCCCGACGGTCATCGTCATCCCACCACGCATCATAAGGTTCGTCATATCTTGAGAGATCTCGGGCTTTCCTACATCAAGATCCATGCATGCAGATATGACTGCGTTCTATTCTGGGGTAAAGATGCAGACGGTAATGACCTTGAAGGCCTTCATCGTTGTCCAATATGTGGGACCGACAGGTATAAGCGGACTCCCGCAGGTAACAGGAAACCTGTTAAGGTACTTCGCTATTTCCCGTTGAGGGATAGGCTGGAGCGGTTGTACATGTCTTCAAAGACGGCCGAAACTATGAGATGGCACGCTGTGAGGGAGGTGCATGACGAAGACCTCATGGTACACCCTGCTGACGGGGAGGCGTGGAAGCATATAGACAGGGAGTTTCCTCATTTTGCTTCAGAGGTGAGGAATGTGAGGCTCGGGCTGTCATCCGACGGGTTCAACCCTTTTGGGACCATGAGTCTTTTGTACAGTATATGGCCGGTCATTTTGGTGCCTTACAACCTTCCTCCATGGATGTGCATGAAGAAGGAATACAACATGTTGACCTTGTTGATTCCGGGGCCCGGTTATCCAGGTATCTACTTTCCCTTCATATTGTATATATTGCTGTTGGTTCAATTTTTTCTCCATTTATTGTTTTTGTTCTATATTGTTGGTCATATATAGTCGTTATCTGAATTGTTGTGGTTGTTGTTGTTGTTATCCAGGGAAGTGTCTCGATGTGTATATGAGACCGCTGATCGAAGAGTGTAAATTGCTTTGGGAGGTTGGTCATCCCACTTATGACTCCCACAAAAATGAGATGTTCCAGATGCATGCCATGATTGTTGGTACCATCAGTGATTTTTCTGCACGTGGGATGTTGTCTGACAACGTTGTTAGGGGATACAAGGCTTGTCCTGAGTGTCTTAGCTCCCAGGGGTGCAGCAATCATTGCAACAAGATAGTCCGGATGGGTCACCGTGCTTACCTACCACATGATCACCCCTGGCGGATAGATACCGGGGCATTTGATGGGACCAAAGAGAGAGGTGTGGAGCCGCATAGATGGTCGGGGGAAGAGATTTTAGCAGTGCTGGATAAGTATGATTTTGGGCAGCTCAGCAATCATCCCGATATTGTGGCCAGAATACCTGAAAGACCAGACAGGTACAAATTCTGGACACATAAGAGCATATTTTGGGAACTCCCGTACTGGAGTACGCTGTTGATCAGGCACTACCTAGATGTGATGCACATAGAGAAGAATGTCTGCGACAGTGTGGTAGGTACAGTGCTCAACTTGGAGGGGAAGACGAAAGACGGTCCTAAGGCACGCGTTGATCTTAAGAAAATGGGAATCAGAAAACATCTTTGGCTGAAAGAGGGGAAGAAAAAGATGCCTTAGGCTCCTTACACCGTGACGCCTGATCAGAAGACCCAGATCTTCAGGTGGATGAGTTGTGTGACGTATCCCTCAGGCGTTGCAGGAAATATAGCCCGGTGTGTGAACTTGTGGGAGAATAAGATATACGGCTTGAAGAGTCATGACTGTCATATTCTGCTACAACGTCTCTTCCCTGTTTTGATTCGACCGTTCCTTCACCGTCAGGTAAATTTGTGGTTAAAATTACGGTTAACCTGCCGTTGTTGGATTTTATATTAAATTTGTGATGTGTGGTTGGCCAGGTTGTGGAGCCGTTAGTAGCGCTGTCAAGATTCTTCATGAAGTTATGCACAAGGGAAGTGAGAAAATCTGATCTCCGGGAAATGCAGGCAGACAGCATATACATCATGTGTAAATTCGAGAGGATCTTTCCGCCAAATTTTTTCAATATCATGCCTCACCTGATGATCCATCTTCCCCAGCAATTGTTGCTTACCGGTCCAGTACACTTCACTTGGATGTATCCCATGGAAAGGTATGTTTTATTCACTTACATCTCCAGAATACATATATGTACGTACATGTTCAATAACCATAACGTATAGTTTGCAATCTTATATTTACAGGCAACTTGGTGAGTACAAAGATTATGTCACTAATAAATCCGCGCCTGAAGGGTGTATAGCTGAAGCATATATTGCGCATGAATGTGTCACCTACATGAAGTTGTATTTAGGAGCGTCGTTGGGAGCTCCGCAAGCCATGGAGGAACATGCGCCGCGGTTCAATCTCTCTATAGTTTCCAGTGATGTCGAAGTTGGTGGAGCACGACTGTCCGCCGAGTATGCATTGTCGGATGAAGAGATAGCCATAGCGCACTGGTGGGTACTAATCAATTGTGAAGAAGTTAAATATTGGAAAGAGTTGCACCTATCTTTTCCAGAAGTTGATGGTGATCTCGAGTACCACAACATGACGTTCGCAAATTATTTTCGCACCTGGGTACGTAATTTAATCTTCCCTGTTATATATATATATATCTAATTATTTTCTATTGCATAGATTTTCGGATATTTACAGTTCAATATCCGTTACAGATGGACATGATTAAATCTGATGATAATCCAAACTGGTCGCACGAACTATTACTTCTTGCGATGCAACCGCAACGGGCTAGAGTTTATCCCACTTGCACAGTGAATGGCGTCAAATTTGTATCTGAAGAGAGAGACAACAGACGAAGAACACAGAATTCTGGGGTGATGGCCAAAGGTCATGGCCTTGACTATTACGGTGTTCTCCATTCAGTGGTCGAACTGGTTTATGCGGAAGGCATGAAAGTGCATCTGTTCAAGTGTAGATGGTTTGATACAGGCGCACAGAGCATGAAGATGGATCAGTACGGCAATTTATCGGTCAACACTGCTACAAGCGCCTAAGAAGATGACCCGTTTGTTTTTGCGACATCGGTAAAACAAGTGTTTTATCTTGATGACCTTGCCAAGGGTGACGCGTGGAAAATAGCGAACATTGTGCATCCTCGAAACATTTACCGGGCGGCTACACTTGGAGTGACCATTCCAGGGCCAGAGGCTGATGCGTATCAGGAGCCGAACGCAGTAGGTATTCATGATGTAGCTACTGTTCGCGAAAATAATGTTAAACATGGTCGAGTGCTCAGAATTCGTGACGAAGATTCAACCTTTATTGATGTTGATCCAAATGAAGAAACAAACGACGACTCTGACGACGAATTAAGGCATAGATTACCAGATATTAATTCCGATACCGAAGAAGACTCATCGGATGACTCAGATTACGAGCCTTAATTAGCTTAGTTATAATTGAGCCTTAGCTTTGTAATTGTTGTCCAAATTAATATAAAGATATGCGGTCAAATTGTTGTCCAAACCCCTTAAAAGAATATGTTTGTACTAAAAGAATATGTTTGTCCTAAAATAAATAAAGCACATTTAAATTTCATTGTAGATGATTTTTATTTTTACTCTTGGGCGACGAATTGAATAAAAATCGTCGCCTAAGTACAATCTTGGCCGACGAATTGCCCTGTTTTCGTCGGCCAAGATAATCCGAATAATTAAAATAAAATAAAACACATTTAATTATTTTTTATTTTTAATCTTGGGCGACGAATTGAATAAAAATCGTCGCTCAAGTATTATCTTGGCCGACGAAGACAGGCTAATTCGTCGGCCAAGATAATCCGAATAATTAAAATAAAATAAATAACATTTAATGATTTTTTATTTTTAATCTTGGGCGACGAATTGAATAAAAATCGTCGCCCAAGTATTATCTTGGCCGACGAATTACCCTGTTTTCGTCGGCCAAGATAATCCGAATAATTAAAATAAAATAAAACACATTTAAATTTCTTTTGAATAATTAAAATAAATATCCCGGGTATTTATTTTTTACCAAATTTTTAGGGTCCCGTAAAAGTCTCGTCGATCGGAAACTATTCTCAGTTGAAGGTCCGGCCAGATTACGTGATTTGGAGGGTCGAATCGCCGTTTCCGTTTGTTTAGGGGTTTGACCGCGCCGATTGATCGGACGGATCGAGCCCTTATCGTTGTCAGATGGAGCTGAATTTTTTCCCACCCACGTAATTCGTTATGCTGGTCATATCTGACGGTAGGTTTTCAGTTCCTCTTCTCCGATCACCAAACTCACGTTATATGTACTAATGTTGTATAACTTTTTTATACAAGTGTCGAGTTTAAGTGTCGTTTTGAAGACAACGTATACGTAGATGCCTCAAACGCAAAAAAATTGTGAAATAAGATATGACCGGAACGGTGAAATACGTCAACCCGTGAAAAATGAAGTTATTCCGGTAAAATTTCGGTGCCGGTTGTTCCGGTGAACGAAATTATCTTATTTCTACCTAGTGGTAGCCCTATCCCGGGTATTTATTTTTTACCAAATTTTTATGGTCCCGTAAAAATCTCGTCGATTGGAAACTATTCTCAGTTGAAGGTCCGGCCAGATTACGTGATTTGGAGGGTCGAATAGCCGTTTCCGTTTGTTTAGGGGTTTGACCGCGCCGTTTGACCGGACGGATCGAGCCCTTATCGTTATCAGATGGAGCTGAATTTTTTCCCACCCATGTAATTTGTTATGGTGGTCATATATGACGGTAGGTTTTCAATTCCTCTTCACCGATCACCAAACTCACGTTATATGTACTAATGTTGTATAACTTTTTTATACAAGTGTTGAGTTTAATTGTCGTTTTGAAGACAACGTATACGTAGATGCCTCAAACGCAAAAAAGTCATGAAATAAGATATGACCGGAACGGTGAAATACGTCAACCCGTGAAAAATGAAGATATTCCGGTAAAATTTCTGTGCCGGTTGTTCCGGTGAACGAAATTCTCTTATTTCTACCTAGTGGTAGCCCTATCCCGGGTATTTATTTTTTACCAAATTTTTATTGTCCCGAATAATTCTCATCGATTGGAAACTATTCTCAGTTGAAGGACCGGCCAGATTACGTGATTTGGAGGGTCGAATAGCCGTTTCCGTTTGTTTAGGGGTTTGACCGCGCCGATTGACCGGACGGATCGAGCCCTTATCGTTGTCAGATGGAGCTGAATTTTTTCCCACCCACGTAATTTGTTATGGTGGTCATATCTGACGGTGGGTTTTTAATTCCTCTTCTCCGATCACCAAACTCACGTTATATGTACTAATGTTGTATAACTTTTTTATGTAAGTGTTGAGTTTAAGTGTCGTTTTGAAGACAACGTATACGTAGATGCCTCAAACGCAAAAAAGTCGTGAAATAAGATATGACCGGAACGGTGAAATACGTCAACCCGTGAAAAATGAAGATATTCCGGTAAAATTTCTATGCCGGTTGTTCCGGTGAACGAAATTCTCTTATTTCTACCTAGTGGTAGCCCTATCCCGGGTATTTATTTTTTACCAAATTTTTAGGGTCCCGAATAATTCTCGTCGATTGGAAACTATTCTCAGTTGAAGGACCGGCCAGATTACGTATTTGGAGGGTCGAATAGCCGTTTCCGTTTGTTTAGGGGTTTGACCGCGCCGATTGACCGGACGGATCGAGCCCTTATCGTTGTC